>CAWUFW010000916.1:0-1200000 GCA_963921515.1 Calotriton arnoldi
TGTGATAAATCTGCCTTTATATAAAGATACTTATTTTTTATAACTACTTGTGTGGTGTCCCTTTGTAGTGTTCCTCACTGTGTTACTGTGTATGGTCATAAATGCTTCACACCCTGCCTCTGAGATAAGCCTACCTGCTCGTGCTACGTTACCACAGGGTTGAGCAGGGGTTATCAAAGGGTGTAGCCCTCTCACTCTGACTTAGGAAGAAGGGTCCCTACTTGGACAGTGGCCAGCCATTGCCAACTAGAGACCCCCATTTCTAACAGGTGGCCACTGGGGACAGCCTCAGGGGTCTACAGGCGCCTCCGGACTCACCCTGTGGCACCTAGTATGTCAGGTGGTCACTGTGGACAGCCTCGGGGTCTGCAGGTGCCTCCGGACTCACTCTTCTGTACCTAGTATGTCAGATGGTCACTGGGGACAGCCCTGGGGATCGTCAGGCGCTTCCTGACTCACTCTAGTATGTCGGATGATCACCGGGGACAGCCTTGGGGTCTGCAGGCGCCTCCGGACTCACTCCCTCTCACCTAGTATGTCGGATGGTCACTGGGGACAGCCCCAGGGGTCTCCAGGCGCCTCCGGACTCACTCCCCTGCACCTAGTATGTCGGGTGGTCACTGGGGGCAGGCTCGGGAGTCTGCAGGCGACTCTGGACTCACCCCTCTGTTCCTAGTATGTCGGGCGGTCACTGGGGACAGCCCCGGGGGTCTGCAGGTCCCTCTGGACTCACCCCTCTGTTCCTAGTATGTCCGGTGGTCACTGGGGACAGCCCCGGGGGTCATCAGGCGCCTCTGGACTCACCCCTATGTACCTAGTATGTCTGGTGGTCACTGGGGACAGCCCCGAGGGTCGTCAGGCGCTTCCGGACTCACTCCCCTGCACCTAGTATGTCGGATGGTCACTGGGGGCCACCCCGGGGGTCTGCCGGCGCCTCTGGACTCACCCCTCTGTTCCTAGTATGTCGGGTGGTCACTGGGGACAGCCCCGGTGGTCGTCAGGCGCCTCTGGACTCACCCCTCTGTTCCTAGTATGTCGGGTGGTCACTGGGGACCACCCTGGGGGTCTGCCGGCGCCTCTGGACTCACCCCTCTGTACCTACTACTGTCCATTCTCCTCGTTGTCCTCTCCATGTGTTTTTTACCCTCCGCCAGGTCCTCCGGGGGACCGAAGCCCCTAGCCCTGTTCTTGTCAGATGAGAGGAGTCTCGGGGGGCTGGAATGGGCTTTGTGATTCTGAGTCTGTTTCCATCAGACCTAGGCCTGGAGCCTGACCCTGCGGTGTTAACGGTGGATCCGTGGGGCGTGAATCCCGGCCACAGAAATGTCCTCCGTGCCCTGGAGGGTGATGGGGGGGCTAATGTCAGATGAGGCTCACAGAGGTGTCTCAAAGCAGGGTCTTGTGGGCCCCGTTAACTCTCAGCAGTGGGGACCGCTTCAGAGAGACCCCCTGCCCCAGCCCCTCTGGCTCTGGGCCAGGAGGGGTGCACTGTCTCTGCAGAGGGGGGTGCACTGTCTCTGAAGAGGGGGGTACACAGAAGGTGGGTGCACTGTCTCTGAAGAGGGTGTGTACTGTCTCTGGAGGGGGTATACACAGGAGATGGGGTGCACTGTCTCTGGAGGGGATTGTACACAGGAAAGGGGGTGTACACAGGAGAGGGGGTGCACTGTCTCTGGAGAGGGGTGTACTCAGGAGAGGGGGTGCACTGTCTCTGCAGAGTGGTCGCACTGTCTCTGGAGGGGGGTATACACACGAGAGGGGGTGCACACAGGAGAGGGGTTTTATTTATTTATTTAATGCAGTTTTATATAGCGCAAACTTTACCCAAAGGTGTCAGAGTGCTTTACAAAAGAACCAGGTAAGTTACAAAAGGTACACAAGATAGACTAAACACGCTCCACAACCCCTTTTTACTCATCCAAAAGCCTCCTCCTACTGCTATGACCTCCAAAAAAAAAAAAATCCTTCACTCTCCTATCCCTCCACTATCCTTTTCAATCAAAATAACAGACTAACATGTTCACTTCTCAAATTTCATATTCCACTATACTAACTCACCACTAATACTTTATGGGTCCCAGAGTAGCGTGCTACTCGCCAAAAAAGCGCTTCAACATCTCATCAGAGGTAAGCAAGCATTATATAAATGCAAACCTTTTTCCCTCTTCTATCCCTCCGCTACCTTTCTCTATCCGACTGAATAACACGTCCACCACTCAAACTACTTTCATATTTCACTATACTAATTTTCAACACTAATGCTTTATGGGTTCCGGAGTAGCGTGCTACTCGCCAATAAAGCGCTTCAACAACCCATCAGGGTTACAAGCGCTATATAAATGCAAACCTTTTCCCTTTTCTACCCCTCCCCAACCCTTCTCAATCCAAATAACTGACTAACATATCCACCACTCAAATTACTTTCATATTTCACTATACTAATTCAACTCTAATCCTTATGGGTCCCAGAGTAGCGTGCTACTCACCAAAAAAAGCGCTTCAAACCCCATCAGGGGTAGCAAGCGCTATATAAATACAAACCTCTTTCCCTCTTCTATCCTGCCGCTACCCTTCTCTATCCAAATAACTGAATAACATATCCACCACTCAAATTACTTCATATTTCACTATACTAATTTTCAGCACTAATCCTTTATGGGTTCCGGAGTAGCGTGCTACTCGCCAGAAAAGCGCTTCAACACCCCTTCAGGGGTAACAAGCGCTATATGAATGCAAACCTTTCTCCCCCTTCTATCCCTCCGCTATCCTTCTCACTCCAAATAACTGACTAATATCCACCACTCAAATTACTTTCATATTTCACCATACTAATTCACCACTAATCCTTTATGGGTTTCCGGAGTATCGTGCTACTGCCCAACAAAAAAAAAAAGGCGCTTCAACACCCCATCAGGGGTAACAAGCGCTATATAAATACAAACCTTTTTTCCTCTTCTATCCTTCCGCTATCCTTCAGAATCCAAATAAGTGACTAACCTATCCACCACTTTAATTACTTTCATATTTCACTATACTAATTCAACACTAATCCTTTATGGGTCCCGGAGTAGCGTGCTACTCATCGAAAAAGCGCTTCGACGCCTCGTCAGGGGTAGTAAGCGCTATATAAATGCACAATTACATATATACAGTTACAGGTACATAAGATAGGCTGAACATGCTAAAAAGTTACACATATGCAGTTACAGCGCTAACAAGTTGCATATTTATATTGTAAAAAATATAAAAGGTGTCAGCGTTAGGTTAGAACAGGAGCAAAATACATATTTACAAAGTTGACCTCAAATGAGTGCCAGGTAACTTACAAAAGGTACACAAGATAGATTAAACACGCTAACAAATTACATATATACAGTAACAGGTACACAAGATAGGCTGATCACCCTAACAAGTTACATATATGTAGTTACAACGCTAACAGGTTGCATATTATATTGTAAAAATATGAAGGGTGACCGCGTTAGGTTGAAACAGGAGTAAAATACATATTTACACAGTTGTCCTCATGTGAGTGCTAGGTGGTCGAAGTGGTCAAGAAATAGGTTGAGTTATTCCAGGAAGTGTCTTTGGAGGAGGAGAGTCTTAAGATCTATTTTGAAGGTACGGAAAGAGGTGGTGGTTCGGAGGGATGGAGGAAGTGAGTTCCAGATTCTGGTCGCATTACCAGAGAAGGATTGAGCCATAAATCTTTCCCTTTTGAAGGTAGGAGGTTCGAGCAGTAAGTTTTCCACATTGTGTGAAGGTCTATAGCCACCTGAGAATTTGAGTTTATTCGCCAGATAGCGTGGGGTGGAGGTGTGCAGGGCTTTGTGGGTGATACAGGCAGTCTTATAAATTGACCTTGCTTCGATAGGAAGCCAGCGAAGAGACAACAGTATGGGTGAGATGTGATCATTTCTTTTAGCCCCATATACGAAGCGAGCTGCTGAGTGGAGGATGGATTTTAGAGGGGAAAGATGGGATTTGGGGAGGCCAGCAAGGAGAGAGTTGCAGTAGTCCAATCTGGAAAGAACCAAAGATTGGACCAAGGTTTTTAGGTCTTGTTCAGGAACGAAGCGCCGAACCCCCCAGAGAAGGTGCAGTTGGTAACGTGCATTCTTGGCGATGGAACTGATATGGGACTGTAATTTGAGCCTTTTATCTAGGATGATGCCTAGAGATTTGGCACAGTCAACAATGATAGGCTTGTTGTTGAGAATGTTCAGATTGATCATCCAAGATTGAATAGGAGGAGTAGATAGTGAGGTCGAGAGAAGAAGGAATTCTGTTTTGGAAGGATTCAGTATTAGTTGATGAGTAGACAGCCAGTGGTGGATGGAGTTGAGTGTGGTGTTGAGGATTGAAATGTCATGAGTGGAAGAAACCTTTAGGTAGATTTGGGTGTCATCTGCATATAGGTGATAATGGATCCTGGATTTGTTTAGGAGATTACCCAGCGGTTCAATGTAGAGGTTGTAGGGGTGCACTGTCTCTGGAGAGGGGGTGTGCACACAAGAGGGGGTGCACTGTCTCTGCAGAGGGGGTGAACAAACGAGAGGGGGTGTACACAGGAGTGGGGGTATATACAGGAGAGAGGGTGCACTGTCTCTGGAGAGGGGGTGTACACACGAGAGGGGGTGTACTGTCTGTGGAGAGGGGGTTTACTGTCTGTGGAGAGGGGGTGTACACACGGGAGGGGGTGCACTGTCTCTGGAGAGGGTGTACTGTCTCAGGAGGGGGGTGTACACACGAGAGGGGGGCACTGTCTTAGGAGGGGGGTACACACGAGAGGGGGTGCACTTTCTCTGGAGAGGGGGTGTACACATGAGAGGTGGTGCACTGTCTCTGGAGAGGGGGTTACGCAGGAGAGAGGGTGCATGTCTCAGGAGAGGGGGTGTACACACGAGAGGGGGTGCACTGTCTCTGCAGAGGTGGTGAACAAACGAGAGGGGGTGTACACAGGAGAGGGGGTATATACAGGAGAGGGGATGCACTGTCTCTGGAGAGGGGGTGTACACACGAGAGGGGGTGTACACAGGAGAGGGGGTATATACAGGAGAGGGGGTGCACTGTCTCTGGAGAGGGGGTGTACATACGAGAGGGGGTGTACTGTCTGTGGAGAGGGGGTTTACTGTCAGTGGAGAGGGGTGTACACACGGGAGGGGGTGCACTGTCTCTGGAGAGGGTGCACTGTCTCAGGAGGGGGTGTACACACGAGAGGGGGCACTGTCTTAGGAGGGGGTACACTCGAGAGGGGGTGCACTTTCTCTGGAGAGGGGGTGTACACATGGGAGGGGGTGCACTGTCTCTGGAGAGGGGGCTATGCAGGAGAGTGGGTGCACTGTCTCTGGAGAGGGGGTGTACAGATGGGAGAGGGTGCACTGTCTGTGGAGAGGGGGTGTACATGAGAGGGGTACACTGTCTCTGGAGAGGGGGTGTACACCCTCGAGGGGGTTCACTGTCTCTGGAGAGAGGGTGTACATACGAGAGGGGGTGCACTGTCTCTGGAGAGGGGGTGTACACAGGAGAGGGGGTGCACTGTCTCTGCAGAGGGGGTGCACTGTCACTGAAGAGGGGGTGTACACACGGGAAGGAGTACACTGTCTCTGGAGTGGGGGTTACGCAGGAGAGAGGGTGCACTGTCTCAGGAGAGGGGGTGTATACAGGAGAGGGGGGCACTGTCTCTGGATAGGGGGTGTACACACGAGAGGGGGGCACTGTCTCTGGAGAGGGGTTGTACACACAGGAAGGGGTGTACACACGAGGGGTGCATGGTCTCTGTAGAGTGGGTGTACACACCGGAGGGGTTCACTGTCTTAGAAGGGGGTACACACAAGAGGGGGTGCAGTTTCTCTGGAGAGGGGGTGTACACACGGGAGGGGGTGCACTGTCTCTGGAGAGGGGGTTACGCAGGAGAGAGGTTGCACTGTTTCAGGAGAGGGGGTGTACACACGAGAGGGTGGCACTGTCTCTGGATAGGGGGTGTACACACGAGAGGGGGTACTGTCTCTGGAGAGTGGGTGTACACACCGGAGGGGGTTCACCGTCTCTGGAGAGAGGGTGTACACATGAGAGGAGGTTCACTGTCTCTGGAGAGAGGGTGTATACACGAGGGGGGTGCACTGTCTCTGGAGAGAGGGTGTACAAACAAGAGGGGGTTCACTGTCTCTGGAGAGAGGGTGTACACACGAGATGGGGTGCACTGTCTCTGGAGAGGGGGTGTACACAGGAGAGGCGGTGCACTGTCTCTGCAGAGGGGGTGCACTGTCTCTGAAGAGAGGGTGTACACACGAGAGGGGGTTCACTGTCTCTGGAGAGGGGGTGCACACACCGGAGGGGGTTAACTGTCTCTGGAGAGAGGGTGTACACACGAGAGGGGGTTCACTGTCTCTGGAGAGGGGGTGTACAGATGGGACAGGGTGCACTGTCTGTGGAGAGGGGGTGCACACGAGAGGGGTGCACTGTCCGGAGAGGGGGTGTACACCCTCGAGGGGGTTCACTGTCTCTGGAGAGAGGGTGTACACACGAGAGGGGGTGCACTGTCTCTGGAGAGGGGGTGTACACAGGAGAGGGGGTGCACTGTCTTTGCAGAGGGGGTGCACTGTCTCTGAAGAGGGGGTGTACACACAGGAGGGAGTACGCTGTCTCTGGAGAGGGGGTTACGCAGGAGAGAGGGTGCACTGTCTCAGGAGAGGGAGTGTATACAGGAGAGGGGGGCACTGTCTCTGGATAGGGGGTGTACACACGAGAGGGGGGCACTGTCTCTGGAGAGGGGGTGTACACACGGGAGGGGGTGTACACACGAGGGGTGCATGGTCTCTGTAGAGTGGGTGTACACACCGGAGGGGGTTCACTGTCTCTAGAGAGAGGGTGTACACACGAGAGGGAGTTCACTGTCTCTGGAGAGGGGGTGTACAGATGGGACAGGGTGCACTGTCTGTGGAGAGGGGGTGCACACGAGCGGGGTGCACTGTCTGGAGAGGGGGTGTACACCCTCGAGGGGGTTCACTGTCTCTGGAGAGAGGGTGTACACACGAGAGGGGGTGCACTGTCTCTGGAGAGACGATGTACACACGAGAGGGGTTCACTGTCTTTGGAGAGGGGTGTACACAGGAGAGGAGGTGCACTGTCTCTGTAGAAGGGGTGCACTGTCTCTGAAGAGAAGGGTACACAGGAGACGGGGTGCACTGTCTCTGCAGAGGGGGTGTACTGTCTCTGGAGAGGGGCATACACAAGAGAGGGGGTGCACTGACTCTGGAGATGGGTATACACAAGAGAGGGGGTGCACTGACTCTGGAGAGGGACATATACAAGAGAGGGGGTGCACTGACTCTGGAGAGGGGCATACACAAGAGAGGGGGTACACTGACTCTGGAGAGGGGGTGTATACAGGAGAGGGGGTGCACTGTCTCTGGAGGGGGTATACACAGGAGAGGGGGTGCACTGTCTCTGGAGGGAGGGTAAACACGAGAGTGGGTTCACTGTCTCTGAAAAGGGGGTGTACAGATGGGAGAGGGTGCACTGTCTGTGGAGAGGGGGTATACATGAGAGGGGTGCACTGTCTCTGGAGAGGTGGTGCACACCGTCTCTGGAGAGGGGGTGTACACCCTCGAGGGGGTGCACAGTCTCAGGAGAGGGGGTGTACACTCGAGAGGGGGTGCACTGTCTGTGGAGAGGGAGTGTACACGTGAGAGGGGGTGCATTGTCTCTGGAGTGGGGGTGTACACAAGAGAGGTGCACTGTCTCTGGAGAGGGGGATACGCAGGAGAGAGGGTGCACTGTCTCAGGAGAGGGGGTGTACACATGAGAGGGGGCACTGTCTCTGGAGAGGGGGTGTACACACGGGAGGAGGTGCACTCCAATGTCTGTGGAGAGGGGGTGTACACACGGGAGCGGGTGCACTGTCTGTGGAGAGGGGGTTCACTGACTCTGGAAAGAGGGTGTACACACGAGATGGAGTTCACTGTCTCTGGAGAGAGGGTGTACAGATGGGAGAGGGTGCACTGTCTGTGGAGAGGGGGTGTACACGAGAGGGGGTTCACTGTCTCTGGAAAAGGGGTGTACACATGAGAGGGGTGCACTGTCTGTGGAGAGGGGGTGTACACGAGAGGGGTGCACCGTATCTGGAGAGGGGGTGTACATCCTCAAGGGGGTGCACTGTCTCAGGAGAGGGAGTGTACACACGAGAGGGGGTGTACACATGTGAGGGAGTGCACTGTCTCTGGAGGGAGGGTGTACACACGAGAAGGGGTGCACTGTCTGTGGAGAGGGAGTGTACACGCAAGAGGGGTTGCATTGTCTCTGAAGAGGGGGTGTACACACGGGAGGGGGTGCACTGTCTCTGGAGAGGGGGTTACGCAGGAGAGAGGGTGCATTGTCTCTGGAGAGGGGGTGTACAGATGGGAGAGGGTGCACTGTCTGTGAAGGGGGGTGTACACACGGGATGGGGTGCACTCCACTGTCTGTGGAGAGGGGGTGTAAACACGGGAGGGGGTGCACTGTCTGTGGAGAGGGGGTTCACTGTCTCTGGAGAGAGGCTGTACACACGAGAGGGGGTTCACTGTCTCTGGAGAGGGGGTGCACACAGGAGAGGGGGTGTACTGTCTGTGGAGAGGGGGTGTACACACCAGAGGGGGTCACTGTCTTAGCTGGGGGGTACACACGAGAGGGGGTGCACTGTCTCTGGAGAGAGGGTGTACACAGGAGAGGGGGTGTACACAGGTGAGGGAGTGCACCATCTCTAGAGGGGGGGTTTACACACGAGAGGGGGCGCACTGTCTCTGGAGGGGGTATACACAGGAAAGGGGTGCACTGTCTCTGGAGAGAGAGTGTACACAGGAGAGGGGGTGCATTGTCTCTGGAGGGAGGGTGTACACAAGAGGGGTGCACTGTCTCTGGAGAGAGAGTGTACACAGGAGAGGGGGTGCATTGTCTCTGGAGGGAGGGTGTACACAAGAGGGGTGCCCTGTCTCTGGAGGGGGTTGTACACACGAGAGGGGGTGAGGCCTTCGCCTTAAGTTCTGTGAAGGGGTAAAGATGTTTTTCACTCGATAACTGAAAGGGGGCATTGCCAGTGGTGGGGGCAGTTGGCAGGGTCATTACAATGGTGGGACAAATGGTTGCAAGGTGCATGGGCGAGAAACCGTGAGAGTTGTCTTTTTTAGTTTCAAAAGTTTTTATTGAGATGAGACACATAACAGAGCATCAGGGCTGAGTTCACCAACAGCGGGCGACTCTCCCTGGTGCATGGGAAAGGGTCAAGAGAAAAAGAGTTGTCACAGGGACACTTGGGGAGGTGATAAGAAGACATTATGAGCACCAACAAAGGTATCACAGACGCCTAGTCGTGGGATGATTGACAAAATACAATGGCAAACAGTGACATAAACTAATCATTAACATCAGATCACGGACGAACCGTCATCTAAGCGCGTCAGAGAGAAGGGTTCACTTTGTACATGAACAGGAGAAACAGAACATGGGAAGCAAGGGAGGGGAGAAGGGACTCTGGCGTGTCGACATGGCCCATGACCACAGTGAGAGCAGGGTGCAGAGATGCCAGCATGGACCAGCTGCAAACATCAGATTATAGAGGGGGGCATTCTGGGGGTTTACTCCCAGGAGCACCCCATGCTTGTCTGGAGGAGACATGGGGTGGGGCTTCTGAAGCCAGGGTTGGCGGCGCATCTGATGCCATGGACCAGTGCCCACCAGGAAGGGAAGGAGACCTTTGTAGAACTCTTCCATTCGGGGAGGATCCGTTTGGTGCCTATAGCGAATCAATCAATCAAACTGGATTTGTAAAGCGCGGCCAGTCACCCGTGAGGGTCTCCAGGCGCTGTGATTCTGTTGCAATCATTCGCAGAGCGAGGTCTTGAGTGCCTTTCTGAGTTCCATGAGGGAGGATGCTGTTCAGAGGTGGAGGGGAGGTTGTTCCAGGATTTAGCCGCGAGGTAGGAGACGGAGCGGCCTCCGCGGTGGCTTCGGTGGATGCGGGGTGTGGTAGAGAGGGATGCGGAGCCTAGGTGTCGGCAGGTTGGTGGAAGTTCAGGCGGTGGTTGATGTAAGCCAGTCCTTGTCGTGGAGGGCCTTGTAGGCGTGGGTCAGCATCTTGAATTGCATCGTTTCTGGACGGGGAGACAGTAAAGGTTCCTAAGGTGGGGGCTGATGTGGGGGCCTCTGTGGAGGTTGAGGATGAGCCTAGCGGCAGCTAATAGGTCGATACGTTGAACCTCAGTAGCAGGAAGAGCATCACTTGAGGGGCAGCATGTGTACCCATGATTGCAGCGGCTTTGTCAACCAGGTTTGTTTTGAAAATCTTCTCAATTGCCTCCTGTATCTGATACCAAAGGGGGCGAATATTCTTATAATGAAAGAGCATCTGTGCGATGCCTCCTGGGGCAGATTGCAGTCCCAGAGAAGAGTCGAGTCCGAGATTCCCAATGGACGGAGTTTCATGGGTGTCCAATGTACATTGTGTGGAATCCATAATCTCAACTGTAAAAGAGCTGGAGTAATCTTCCCTGTAAAGGGGGAGTCAGGTCTTTGGCCAAGCAGAAGGCCAGACGTCTTCTCCAGTTTGAGATGTAATAATTGTCTCTCGTGTTTTAATGCTCTACCTCGGCTCTCGTCTGTTAGGAACCAATAGAAGATTAGATATTTTGGGAGCTACGTGTGCAAGTTTTATGAAGTTATTAAGAGGTGTGAGAAAGTACCGGAGTAATTGGGTTCTAATTTCCTGGTGGCAGCCATTATTTTCAAAAATCTGTAAAAGTCTAAATTAGAGAGATTGGTTTATGTTGGAAATCAGTAGAGCTGCCGCGCACATTAAGTAGTGGGATACCTTTCAATGCCCAAGTTGTTCGAAAGGAGCCTTAGTCTTCTATTTTAACCTCTGTGTTGAACCACAGGGAGGCCATATCCGATTTGGGCATTTTTAGCAAGAGTTTCCTATCTATAGAACAAGTGTATCTACTGTGCCATGCATAATAGGCAGGAAGTATTCCATATGGAACCGGTTAATACTATGGATAATTAAGGGTGCACCTAATGGAAGAGGCTCTGATAGATCTCTGTCTATAGCCAATCAAGTAGGTATGTTTGGGGTCATTGTGGAAAACCACCAGGCGGCTTGTCTACCCAGAAGGGCCTGTTGGTAACGTTGCTAGTGTGGGAATTTAACGCACCCCTCCTTTTTATCCGTTCTGATTTTTTCAGGAGTGATTCTGGATTTCTTACTTTTCCACAGAAACTGAGGTCCGATTCGGTCTTTAGGTTTGAAAAAGTCATGTGATAAATTTAAAGGAAAGTATTCTGATCGCGCTGTTAATTATTGGTGTTAGCTTCATCTTGACTGTCTCCAATTTACCCCACCAAGTTATACATTTGGGGGACCATTGCGTGATTAAATCCTCTACCTTGGCGACCATTTTGTTCTTGTTTGAAGTCAGGGTTTCTCCGAGGTCTTTCCCAAACCAAACACCTAGGTATTTTAAGCATTTACTTTGCCTTGGGAGGCCTGTATTTTTAATATGTGCAATGAGACAATGGACGTTCACAAGAAAAACCTTGGTCCTCTATTAAGTGAATAGCCATAGACTTCGGCATAATCTAATATTGCTTTCAAAATTCAAGAATAGCTATGTCGGCTTCTTCCGTTAAGCTCAAGACATCACCGGCGTAAGCTGCCACTTTTTGTGTCCCAGAGGAGAAAGGAATTCCACTAATACCCGTATCCATCCTTATCAGCTCAAGAAGGGGTTCAATAGATAATATAAAGAGGAGAGAGGGCACCCCGACGCGTGCCTTGTTGCAGAGGAAATGTTTTTGAAGCACAGCCATTGATACATACCATGGCTCATGGGTTGGAGTAGCGGACGAGAGACAATCTTCATTAAAATTTTCACCAAGCCCAAATTTTAATAAGACAGCTTTCAGGAATGTCCACAATACTTTATCAAAACCCTTCTCTGCATCTAAGACTATAGCGGCTGCGGGAAAATGGAGAGATTTGTCCTTTTCTAGCACATGACATAATGTTCTTATGTTGCCACAGGCTAACTGTCCTTTATGAAACCCTGATTGTGTTGGGTGTATAAGTTGGCTCAGCATTGATTTCAACCTTGGTGCTAACACTTTGGCATACATTTTACAGTCTAGTCTTATGAGTGAAATGGGTCAATAGTTTTTTAGGTCGAGCCTAGCGCAGCGCGCATGCGCTGCTCTATGGGAGGCTTCTTGTGAGCACTCCAAACTTCCCCGAGACTTCTCCGTGTGGGTCTAGCAACTCTCACACATTCCATTGGCCTTTGCGTGTGGCTTTCAATATTGAAAGCACGCAATTGGCCAAAGAGGGGTGCATGTCTCGCCTTTTCTGTAAACGTTCACTCCCATGGCGTTTGAATCTCGGGAGCGAGCAGCGGCGCGCAGTGTGGCAGCTGCATTCCTCCCTCGTCATGGATAATTAAACACAGCGCGGTCGCTTTCACTTTCGCGGCCGCGCTTGTTTTTTCTCACTCCCCACCTCTCCTCTCTGACCATGCCTCCCTCCTCCCGCCCCGCAGCCTCTCGTCATTTTCTCCCCAACCCTAATGATTAGCTTACAATTTTTGCACTATAAGGCCCGTTCTAACTAAAGTGGATGCGTGTTTAAATTTACCTTATGGCAGCTGGCCTGGTGTATTGAGATATTTAAATGTACATTTGAACTGTTATTTTTTATTTCCGATTTATATATTTTTTTAAATTTCTCATGTGAGATTATATAGTGTAAATAGATTATTTTTAAATCAATACGATAATATTTCCAACTACCACTGAGACACGAGGCAGGACGTACCTCTTCATTAGCTGTGCAACACCCATTATTCCCCCAACAAAATGTTATTTGTTTACAAATCTGTTTCAGAGTACAATCTGCGGGATAGAGGAAAAAGCAGTAGACAAATTATTTATGCTTGGGCGAGCATGTGATTCCAAGTTTGTGCCATTTATTTGCCATTAATGAATGAACATTTTTATTGCGTGGCTTACTTTTCCTCATCCTCATCATTTGAAACTCTGCGCTCAAGGGCGCGCGGCAGGCACATCACTTCTAACCCGAGCAACCAGGTCTCTTCGGCACGCAGCAGACACGAACCTCGAGGGACGGCATTCTTTAGGGAAGGGCCGGGAGCTTTCTAGCAGACAATTTAAAAGGATGCTGGCTGCAAACACACGTCTTAGCACCATTTCCACGCCAGACTACTCGTGGCTGAGTCACGCCCAGGACACGATTTATAACACAGACAGGCGCAGACCCTGAAAACATACAGTACGTTTTCTTGCACGGATATTTAGAAAGACTTGCGCTCCTACACACTGCAGTCGAGAAAGCTGCAGAGCTGAATGAACAGAGGTTGTTTTTTTACACCATACCAACTGCTTCCCAGTCAGCCAGGCACAAGAAAGGCCTCATTTTTAGGTCTCGCCTGGCGTTAGCAGCACGCATGCGCTGCTCTCGCCATGCGAGGGCTTCTTGGAATCAATACGGTTCCAGAAGTCGTGTCTCTGCTCCGCCTGCAATTTTCATTCATGCGCGTCGTTTGTCGTCATGGATTATGCAAATCACAGTGTAATGATTGCACCGGAGGCATTTTAATCTCTCCTGGTTGCCACCCTGTCCGCTTTTGGCCCCGCCCACCGGGATTGGATCTTTTACTTGCGACGGGAGACAGTGTCTCTTAATTAGCCGCTAAGCACTTTTTTTGGGGTATTACCGCGTTTATCTTCAACAATGGCTGACGCGCCTTTCATTTCTCTTGCGCGGCTTGTTCTTATTGTACCGTATGTTTGTTCGGATTGCTTTGGGTTTAAATTGCATTGTGACGATGCAGAGGCAAACATTTTTTTTTTTTAAGTGTACTTTTGTTTGGATGTTAAGTGCTGCGATGTCCCTTTCCTGCAACCCGTTCTGGCTTTAAAGTGCAAGCAGTCCGGCACCCCGCGCTTCAGCAGTGGTGGCCGCACACACCACTCGCGGGATGCTGCTATTGAGCAATAACGGCAGCCGCTTCTTGTTTTTATTTTCGGAGCGCCATGCATGCTTTCACTTTCACAATGCCGGACCGCGCACACCACTCGCGGGGCCCTGCCCTTGAGCAGTAATGGCGCCCACTTCATGTTAACATAAGGTGCCATGCTTGCTTTAGTGTGAAGCAAGCCTGGTATGCTTGCTTTACCATAAAGCCGTGATGCATTGTGTAGTTGCCCCAAGCATGCCTGCTCTTCATGCACTTTTCCTTCGCGTCTCTTGCCAGCTGGAGCCTGCCCTAAGCACGGGCTTGTGTTACACTCCCTTCCCTGAAACGGCAGCCAGACCACTTCCTAATTACAAGTCCAGCATTTGATTAGCAGACACCGTAGCGGGCTACCCTGGACAAGGTGAAGGACCTGCACATGCACGAGGCGCAAACCCAGTCATTAAGCAGCCTCTCTCCTTTCACTCGGTACAAAGGCGAGGCGCCATACTCCCTTGAGCAGGGCAGCGGCCTTGCCTGTAAACTACTCCCTGCCCAGGAACACGCAGACATAGCATTGCAAATGCGCCCTTGTTGCTCCTGACCCGGGCAGCTAATTTCATGCGGCGCTTTTCAAATGCAAATGTCATGTTCTCGCCCGGAGATTGGGCCTCCGAGCTGCAGCTGTATATAGTATATATATAGTATATATAGAAAACTGTGTCAAGCGCCGGCTTCCTCACTGCACATGTGATGCAGCTGTATATAGTACCCATCGAAAGCCAGGCTTCGTCACTGCAGATGTGTGCCTGCTGCATGCCCGCGTCTGCAAACAGCTAATTTCAGATGGTGGCTCTTTCGTTTCATATGGGCATCTGCTGTAAGTACACCGCCAGTCTCAAGCTACACGCTTGCCAACTTTGTGAGACCAAAAATAGGATTTGTCAGGTTTTAAAACTACTAACTAGCATATGGATGAAATCACTGAAAATTACACTTGTTGGTCAGAGGATGACGTAACATGAATTCACTCTGTGTTTTTATTTAACTCAATATCTCTGCCCAAAACTTCCCCAAAAACAGAAACGGGGAGAGACTGTGGCGTAACAGCCAGAGCTGCCGACTTTGAAGCTGGGCATCGACTCAACATCCTGTGATTCTGGGCAAATTACTTAGTCTCCCCTTGCCTACCAAACATTAATGTGTACTTGTTTATTTTGAACCTGTGTCCCAGGACGCAAGAAATCGCCATGGCCTATAAAAAAGCTCGGCGTTCCTGGCATTTGAGGACGAGCCGGCGGCAGAGAAGTAACAGGACTCTGTCTTTTATTCTTGCCCAGAGAAGATAAGGACGTCCGCCATCTTCGTCAGACACACCCGGAGATAGGCTCTTAATCTGCAGGTTATGTCACCAGGAACCAATATTCACACTTTGTTTAGTCTGCCATTTAATTTTCATTAAGGCTTGCAGTTGTGTTAAGGTCATTTCATTACCCGGCCCCTGACAGTGCATGAAAGTTTTTCAGTAGGGGAGTCTGTTTGTGGGGCACTCACTGCCCACACATGAATACCTAATGGGACGTTGGTTTCAACAGCGCTGTCGTGGGCCCAGCCAATATGTTTACCTTAATATATTACGGTAATTACATTATGCACACTTCTGCAGTGCTTTTAAAAGCAGCTGTGTTAGGCCTCGCGCTGCATGTTTCTTTTCCACAAGAGGTTCCATAGGTGCAAACATTTGTGAATATTGCCAGTGCTGAAATTCCCCCTAACATTTCCCCCACCCTTATCTGCTGCAGTCAGGACTTTCACAATTACACAGGAAGGGACGGGAATAGGGAGATGTTGCTAAGTGCGTGAACGTTTGTTTACAAGTTTTATTTTTTAAAAATTCAAAATGTTCTACTTTTAAAATTGCTCAGTTTCTGGTTAGAAGCTTTGTGACACCTGCCTTAGTACAGGGGAATTCAGAAATTGTGTCAAGTAAATGAGGACTAAAAGACACAGGATGTTAAATCGAGCAGCAGCGCCTACATTTTTGACATCTGTGCCCCCCTCCACTGAGTCAGTGCTTCAAGGCGGGACCCCTCAAGCCAGGGACCCCCACCTAAGCAATCTCTTTGATTTAATTATCAAAACAGTACAAAAAATACGGAAACAAGTATACGTCAAACAATTACACAAGTTCCAAAATATTTTATTTAAATAACAAACAATACAGAAATTAGAGCTTTCATTTTTAATGGGAATCTTTGCAATATTTAGATTATGCTAGATTTTAGCATATCACGTTGTCTTTTTAGCTCTTAATGCACGCTCATTGTGTCGGCGCTCGCCAGTACCAAAGCATCCACGTTAGACCCTGTTTGTTGCAATTGTGCTGCTCTGGCAAATCAAGCTAAAGATACCAACTTAACGTTTAGCCTCCGATTTCTAACTCCTTCACATTTACCTAACATTTCCACATTTTATATGTTAATTATTTTTTAATAGGGTCGTTCAGTTGTACATAATGTCTTCTTGGTTATATATAAGGTGACATAATTGCTTATAACACTTTTTTATTATAGCTTTTCAACATGCTGCACAGCAGCGACACTTCTCTACAGCACAGCTTGAAGACATTGGCAAAGCCAATAGCTCTGGCTAAACACTTATAAGGTCCCAAAGGCGAGGCCTATGGGCTATGCCAATGCTTGTTTCAGTTTGTCAAGAATTCTCTTATCAATTTGACCTGGGGTGGCCTCTGCCTCGCTGGACATATTTAACAAATCTGCCCAGTACAGGAGTTCAAGCGCTTTACCAGTTTTCCAATTCCCATCTCCCCGGCTAGAGATTAGTGTGTAGGGTAGTTTAATTCCAGTCGGGCTTTAAGGATTTATGTTTTACTAGATATTGTCCAGGGCGATAGTTTGTAATAAAAATAGTCGTTCCGCGGCTGGTTTGCTGTCGGCTTTTTTGTGTGTTCCTCTGTGTCGGCTTAACATTCTGTGATTCTGGCCACTGGAAGAGTGCTGCTTTTTCCCCTCTCCCACCCTCTTCCCGTGGATGCCCTCTCTCAGCCTCCGGCTGCTGATCACTTCTCACTCCAGTTGCTGCCCCCTAGTCCCACCCACGCTCTTATTGTAAAATTATTATTTTTGGGATATGTGCTGCATGACTAAACTCTTATAAGGGCCCAAAGGCGAGACCTATTGGCTATAACATAACAGGTGTATTTGTAAAGCGCACAATTACCCGTAGGTGTCCTGGCGCTGAATAACAGATGTTTATTGTTACCCAACTCAATGGTACTCATTTTATCGACCTCAGATGGATGAAAGGCTAAGTGGACCCGCCGGGATTTGAACCTGTGACCATGAGATCGAACACAGGCCCCTGCAGTGGCTGCTTTAGTCCACTGAGCCAACAGACCCGGCTATGCCAATGCTTGTTAAATAAAGTGGGTCTTTACCATCTTTTAGTATTACAGCGATTGTCGCATCAGAAGCCGAACCTTGGATCATGCCCGTGTCAGCAAAGTGTAGGAATAACTTGTGTAGGGGTAAGAGCAGAGTTTGTGAATGTGCTTTATAGAATGTACTATCTCGCCCATCTGGACCGGGGGTGTCCCCTAGTTAATGGCTTCGAGAGCTTCATCTTGCTTTACGGCGTTGTTGATAGAATCTCTGGATTCAGAATCTAGAACGGGCAGCGATAGTTTAGGAACTCTTCACATTTTTTGCCAGGTTGTTTATTAGTTTTATATAGATCATAGTAGAATTCTCCAAAAGACTCTACAGCATCTGTTGTCGAGGTAACATGCGCTCCTCCTCTTTTATTCCTAATAGAGAGTATTATAGTTTTATTCTTTTCAAATCTTAGATAATTGGCAGGATAATGTCCAAGCTCTGTTCTTTTTTAACTTCAGCCCATTTGTGAGCTTTGGTGCTTAATATTTTGTTATGTTCATATTAAGAGCTTTCAGTTTAGGTAGAGCCGAGGAACCTTTAGTATGGTGAAGTTTTAATTCTAAATCTTTCATTCTACTTTCTAATTAATTGAGACGTAAATGGTCCTTTTTATTTTTGGCCGCCATAAAAGTAATCATACGACCCCTAATTGTGGCTTTAAGAGCGTCCCAAAAAAGTTCTGGGGGGCGTCTCAGCTATATTATTCTTGTTTAATTAGTGGGTAATATCATTTTGAATCGAGTTTTCCATCTCTTCATCATCTATAATCATATTGTTCCTTCTCCATTGTCTTGATGAAGGGGAAGGCACCCCTAGATTAGATCCACTGAAATGCAGGCGTGATCAGAGACAACGATCGGTTCAATATGTGTGGAAGATTGTGGAGAAGTCGGTCCTCTACTAAAAGATAATCAATCCTGGAATGTGAATCCCATGGTTGTGAGTAGAAAGTGCATTCGCTGCCCATGGGGTTGTTGATTCTCCAGATATCCAGTAATTTATGTATTTTACAGAGGCTCAAGAATTGAGCACGAGCCCTGTTGGGCCTGAATATTACCTGTATCAGGCGGTCAATAGTTGCATCTAGTGGTAGATTAAAATCCCCTCCCATTATTACACCCTCACGTTGTGGGAGATCGGTGATAGCTATATTGAGAACGGATCAAACATCGGATCATCAGTGTTTGGTGCATATGCATTAATAATATAAACTTCTGTCTCTCCTTTTTCACCCATCTGCCTGCTTTGTTTTGTTGATGCATGGTGGCAGTAATATTCAAATTTTTCATTATTAATGTCACATTGTCCCATTTTACTTTTGATGTGCAAGAGAGCTAAAGCAATCATCGATCCATTGATACCTGAATTTTGAGGAGTCGGCTGAGCCTAGTTTCATCTCCTGTAGTAAGATGACATCCTCTTTTAGTTTGAGACAGTATTCAACTATGTGTTTCCTTTTGACAGGACGATGGAGACTCTTAGGGCCACAATTATGAGGCCCGTTGCATCGCACTTGCACCACGCAATGTGGTGCATGTGCAACACAACTCAAAAATGAGATTTATGAACTTTGCGTGCCCCTGAGTGACTTCATAGATCTGGAGTAACGCAACGCAGAGCAAATCACTGCGTTGCGTTCCTCTGCCCTGGAAAGGCGTTGCATGGGCGTTGCGTGGGTGTTCCATGGGCGTTGCATGGGCGTTCCATGGGCGTTGCGTGGGTGTTCCCACACAACGCCCATGGATTTTGACACATCCCCAGATTTACAAGGACTGGTAAACCTGGAAATGCGCCAAAATGGTACGCCTTCCCTGGGGAGGTGTAACCAGGAGATTACTTTCTCTTTCTGTGTGTGCTGCATTCTGCAGCACGCACAGAAAAAGGGACATGCCTCAGGGGATTGTTTTTGTGCAGGAAGGTGCCCCTTCCTGCACAAAAACATCCCTGCATGCAAAGGAGGCACCCTTGCACCATGGTGCAAGGGTGCCTGTTGTGCACCAGCACTGGAGAAAGGACAGGAAGGCACTGTGTTGGGATAAATACGCTGCACTCCTGCCCTTTCTTTGTGATGCCCCGCAGCAAGGTGACTCAAATATGGCCCTTAGTGTTGAGGGAAAGTATTTTTAGTGATTGAGATGAATTAGTACTTATCCCTTCCTCATGGGTGAGTCAGTCTGTGGGGGCAAATATATGAAGATGGAATGGGTAGAAGAATTGCCTGAAAGGCCCCAAGTAGTGGGATATGCTGATGTAGTGGCCTGCCGTGCCTGCAGGAGGTATTCATTACGAAGACATGGGTTCGATCTAACCAAAATGGAACTGAGAGGCAGGAGGAAATGAGTAAAAGAGGAGACAAGATTTAGAATATACAAAATAACCAAAAATCCACCACGTAGAGCTCTACAGCTCACTAACCCACCCTTCGCTACGAGCATCATGTACGGGAGCACCACGCGATGGCGTCCACAGCATGTCAACTATAAGCATTTGGGCACAGATGGCGTACTTGAGAAGCACAGAACATCTAAACAAAGTCTACAATAAACTAGGACTTTCTTTTTCAAGCAGTGAGACAATATTGTCCATGTATATAAAACCCATCAAGACAGGCTTAAGCTTGAGATGGCAAAAGTAATATACAAAAACAACTCATTTGCATTATACAGTAGAGGAAGATATTGTCGCATACGATCTAGACGATGCAAACTAGAACGATTCTAAGACAAGTGATCAAATCGGTTGCGTATGGACCCCAAACATTCACAGCTTTAAACCATCTCAAAAACCTGTGGGCTATAAGGGCTAAGATGAGTGAAAACAAACTCACTCCCATCAGAAATTAGTGGTCCATATCCCAATGCTTAATGTCTAGAAGAAATTTATGAAGGCCAGCAGGATCTGAGACGATTCCGGGCTTACCATTGAAGATAATTTGGAAGCGTGAAGGGCCCACAAAATAGTATTATATGGATAAAGAACACAGTTTTGTGTGAGTGCCAAAAAGCCCTTTCTATGAAGGATTGTGTCCTCTTCATAGTCTTGAGCACTACCACTTGTATCTCCTTCCCAGGTTATGTATTGGTGATTTCTCATGTGCTTCAGGATTTCCTCAGTATGTTGATAACTCAAGGATTTGAAGATCAAGGCTTGTGGATGTTTTTTGCCTCCGGATGAATCTGCAGAAAGTTTACCTGAGGGGATTCTGTGTGCTCTCTCAGTTTCAAAGTCTTTGGAGAAAGAAATGTTTAAAGTGCCAGGGATTCACAATTTGAGACATTCCACACAAGAGTTTGAAGCATCTACAACCTCTTCCGGAAGGCCAAGGATCCGTAGGTTTCCCCTTCGGTTGCGATACTCTAGATCAGTAACTTCCATTGAGAGAGAGGTCAGCTTGGAGCACGAAGGGTTGTTGATTATCCGTGATTTCGTTCTATTGCCCTCCAGGCAGCTTATGCGACATTCTGCTTCGTCTTTGAAGTCTTTCCTTAAGCCTTGGATATCTGTTTGCATAAGATCTGTGTTCGTTTTCGTACTTTGTGCCAGATCATGCAGAGCTGTAAGCCGTCGTAGAATTAAAGCCATGATTTTGGCTTGATCAGTTTCAGATTTTAAAAGAAATTCTGGCAACCGCGGTGTAGATTTTGGTCTTTTCTGGACGGTTTTTATTTCCTTATTGTCTTTGTCTCTGCTATCGGCCATGCTCTTGCAAGATATAAGACACACAGCGTAAATATGCTTGTCAGAGGAAGAGATGTCGTAATGCGTTGAGATGTAGCCTCTATTAAGCAGTGAAAGGTATATTCCCCTCAAACGTAGGGTGCCATTTGAGACGGTATCAGCTGCAAGTCCATAGAAGATGTGATGTGGAATCTGGGCACACCTCAGGTATAGTGTTTAATACACAGTTACCATCCCAGGTATTGTATGTCACAGAGTATAATACAAAATTTAATAGATCAAGGCTGAGAAAGGTTTAGAGCAGCACCTATGTTGCAATGATGTTTCAGAGAGAAGCATTTACATGGTAGACAGAATGGAGAAGCCACTGTCGGCGACCATATTATCATCAGAAGTTTGCCTGACCTTCCTCTCAAAAGCTGCACAAAGTGCTGAATTAAAAGTTTGGGGGATATAGAGATAGTTAGGAAGGAGATTCAAAGCCAACCATCGAAAGAGTATCGCTAGTATGCAGTGAAGCGCGCCAATATCCAAAGAAGCATGAGGGCGGCCATGTTTTTGCCTGGCCTTCAGAAAGGGCGATTCAGTGCTCTGGGTGTGCACGAAGGCATTAGATGAGGGAAGTGGTCACTTTGTCGCCCAATCAATCAATCAATCAATCAGGGGTTTGTTAAAGCGCGACTACTCACCCGTAAGGGTCTCAAGGCGCTAGGGGTGGGGGGGGTGCAGGTTCCATCCATCAAGGAGGGGGTCTGTCGAAGAGCCAGGTTTTGAGGTTTCTTGCGAAGATGGGGAGCGATGTTGTCTGTCTGAGGTGGAGCGGAAGGGCGTTCCATGCTTTGGCCGCGAGGAAGGAGAAGGAGCGGCCTCCCGATCTGGTCTTTCTGGTGCGGGGGACCACGGCGTAGGAGAGCTGGGCTGATCGTAGGGTCCTTTGGGGTGCGTGGAATTTGAGTCGGCTGTTCAGGTATGCTGGTCCGGTGCCGTGGAGGGCCTTGTGTGCGTGGGTGAGCATCTTGAAGGTGATTCTCGCCTCGACGGGGAGCCAGTGGAGTGTGCGCAGGTGCTGGGAGATGTGGCAGTGTTTTGGCAGGGTGAGGACCAGTCTTGCGGCGGCGTTCTGGATGTTCTGTAGCTTGCGGGTGAGGTTTTTGTTTATTCCGGCGTAGAGTGCGTTGCCGTAGTCGAGTCTGCTGGTGACCAGGGCGTGAGTGACGGTCTTTCGGTGTTCGAGGGGGATCCATTTGAAGGTCTTTCGAAGGAGGCGGAGGGTGTGGAAGCCCAGAGAGCTGAAACAGCAGAGCTCCGTTTAGTGCAACCTCAAATCTCCATCCAATGCCATTATCAAGCAGCGCGGCTCTCAAGCGAGCGCTCAAGCGGCCATCTGCCATGCCCCAGGGTTGTCTTTTTTGTTATTTTTATAAAGAATCATTATTATTTTTTTTTTACTACAGTGATTTATACCGCACCTAAGCTGTTTACACATGCAGTAAATAACAGATATGTACATCGGCCAAGTACTTGAAAGGGAATGAGAAAAGGAAAAGGGCTCATTTTATAGCATTTTAGTAGATTGTAAGAATACCTGACATGCATTTATTGAGTATTTTGCAGATTTACACAATCCAGCTGCGGTTTGTTTACCACTAGGTGCATAATTTTTTATGTATAAGAGCACATGTAATTTTTGCTCCCAATTGTGCACGCTGCGCCTTCTTAAAGTTGAGGGCACACTGGGCTCCTTCAGGTTTTGCACTTTGTTTTGTCACCTGCTGGAAGCTTGTGACAAATAAGTGAGCAAAACGGGTGCAATAAGATAGGAACAAACTGGTTACTCACCATTTACAGTTTAAGACCAGGACCTCGTTTACACAGTGGTCATGTAATAAGAAGGAAGTTGTTGTGTGATGACAACATTACCAGCAGTCACATGTGGAGCACTTGCTGGAAAACCTGTGGTATAGCTGTCAATAGTGTTCGTCCCGTCACTCATTCCTACAGGGCCTATTCACACAGGTAAACTTATCCATACAAGTTTACTCTTACACTTTGGGGTATCTTTTCTACTTTGGGCTATTCACCATTTCAGAGTGTAAATGTACTTCAAAGTGTAGACTGGCATGACTCCGGCCTACTTTACAAGTGTAAGCTGCTGCTTCTCAAACGGAGTAGTAAGTCCAGCACTACACATGGCCAACCACTAGTACGGGGACACCCTCCCATAGAAAACAATGGAAGAAGGGACTTAAAACAGAAACACATACAAAATAATGTTGAATTAAAATCGTTTAGACTTTTTAAATACATATATTAATTACACTTAATGTTTATAGATGGATAGATAGATAGATAGATAGATGGATAGATAGATGGATGGATGGATGGATAGATAGACAGATAGAATAGGCAGCAAGGAACTCTGAGTAGTTCCCAAGTTTAGGTGGAGAGCAGCTCCTATATAGAGCACCCTACAACACCAGCGACACTCTGAATCTGCTCACCTCAGCTGTCGTTTTCTCTAGCAACGTTTTTAAGCATAGGATTAGGACACTACTGTGAGAAAGTGCCCTCTTTCTGCATGATATGCCCCCACTTTTTGCTGAATTGCTGATGTTCTTTGACTGAGTGTGCCCTGGGCTCCTGCTAATCAGGTACCCAGGGCCTATGTTCCTTCCCTAAAATTGCATTGAAGCCTAAACCCAATTGGCATCTCTGGCCACAGGTCAGCCCCTGGTAAATGGTACCACAGGTACCCAGGGCACTGTGACCAGAGAAGGCCTCTAAGGGCTGCAGCACTTATTGTGCCACCCTTAGAGGTCCTGTACCCTGACACACACACACTGACTTTGCAGGCTGCGTGTCTTGGTGCAGAACAAAGTGAAGAGTCGACATGGCACACATCCCTGTGTGCCATGCCTACAACCCACTGCACTGGCATAGGTCAGTCACCCCTCTAGCTGGGTGCACTATACCAGTGGTGAGGGTACAGGTGCACGAGCCCTGTGCCCCTACAGTGCCCAAGTCCATTCTTGGGCATTGTAAGTGCAGTGCTGCCATTAAGAGTATATGGTGCTGGGAGTTTGTCATTACGAACTCCACAACACCATAATGGCTACACTGAAGACTGGGAAGTTTGGTATCAAACTTCTCAGCACATTAAACCCACACTGATGCCAGTGTGGGATTTAATGTAAAATGCACAACAGAGGGCATCTTAGAGATGCCCCCTGAAACTCGACCAACTTCTAGTGACCCGACTGAGTGGCTGCTTAGGCTGCCACCAACAGACATGTTTCTGGACCCCTGGGTCGAGAGCCTGCTGCTCTCGGGGGCCTGAAACAATGCACATCCTGGGACAAGGTGCCAAGCCTCCTCCCCCAGGATGGGCAGGGTTCACGAAGGGAAAGCTTCAAAGGCATGCCGCCTTTGTGAGCCTCTCCATACCATTTGCTGCTTTCAGCAACTGGTCCCCACTGGTTCTACCCCCCACTTTGGGCGGGAGAACCGGCGGGAAAAACAAGTGAGGGAAAGAGGTGTGCCCACCTGTGCCAACTCCACCCCTCAGGTGGGGGAGGCGAGGTGAAGCACAACTCTGAGTCCCCGCCATCTTGAGAATGGGGGGACCTAGCCAACCAGGGACAGGCTCCTGCCCCCCTCCCACTGGAGGGTGGCCCAATAGGTGGTGTACCCACCCCAGGGAAGGGACCCATTGGTCCCTGCCCTTTACCTACCTGTAACGCCCCTAAATCTAGTATTTAGGGGGCACCCTGAACCTTGCTTCCTCAGATCCAGCCTGACAACAAGAAGAAAAGAAGGACAAAGAGCCGTGCAGAGCTAACAAGAGGACGACGCCCACTGACTTGGCCCAAGCCCTACAGGCCTGTCTCCCCTCGAACCTGCTCCTGCGAAATCACGGTGTGTCCTGCAGCCAGCAACCTCAAAAACCCCGGAGGACCTGCCTGCCTTCACTTGCAAAGACTGCTTCTCCCGTGAACACCAGATTTGTTCAACTGCAACCTCTGGCAGCAGCCGGAGACCGCGAATCCAGCCCACTCTGCACCCGCCGAACCCGGCCCGAGCTCGAGTGGAAAAACACCACGAGGAGGTCACCCCGGCGATCCTGACCCGAGATCTGGTGACCCTTGACCTGCCTCAAGCCTCCAGCCGACGCCTGCAGCCTAAATCCAGAAGGCCCCCCTAACCGCGACCCGGAGCTGGTAAGAAGATCCGACCCCAAAAGGCACCCCTGCACCCGACGCCCCACGTCCTTGTGTGCCCAAACCGACCCCTAACTTCCCAACTTACCTCTCGAAGTGGTGGTCGCACCCAGAAGTCCTTCGTCTCCCTGCCTGCAGTGCTTTTGCAAACCAGAGGTTCTCCATTGAAAACAACAGGGCACCCGACCTCGAAACAGCACCCTGCACCCGGCCGCCCCAGTGCCGCTGAGGGTGCACCTTTGGTGCTACTTTGTTTCCCCATTTGCCCTGACCTAAACCCTAGGAGCTTTGCTCTCACAACCCAGTGGCCTGCTTGCCAGCAGCCACCAACCGGAGGCCCCCTATCCCTCATTGGATAACATTGGGCCTCAACACTCTGCACCCCGCTGCCCTAGTGCCGCTGAGGGTGTAACAAGAGTGAATCCTTGACCCTGGGGGAACCCTAGTTCTAACCCCAGAACCTTAACTCCCACAGTCGATTACTTACCTACAAACCGTTAACCTGACATTGACAATTTTCTTCCAAAAAGTTTCGAAGTGTGGAGTTTTGAAATCTAAAAATATTCTTTAAAAATCGCACGAATAACCAAAACGTATTTACTTACCTGTTTGCGGGAAATGTCCCAGTGCTGAATCTAGGTATCCAGCACTGAGTTAGAAAAGTAACGTGAAAAGTAACTTACCTGTAATTTACTGAAAAAGCCTATTCATTCCAATGTACTGTATTTGCTAAGTGTTGCAACCTGCTGCATCCCCTGTAAATCAAACAAAGTACAAGTTCTATTGCATTTCCAAACTGTTCTATATTCAGCAACTTATTCCTGTAAAGTATTTAGGGCCCCATGCATCAACCTAAAAACCGGTCGCAAAGGGGCAGATTCGCAGAATCTGCCCCTTTGCGACCTGTATTTTTGCATTTGGGATGCATCATCCGAAATGCAAAAATCGCTATTTAAGGAATCGCTAAATTTGCGATTACTTAAATTGCGATTGCATTTAAGGAATCACAAATTGCGATTCCTTAAATGCAATGCATTAAACAAAAAAGAATTAGCGATTTCGCTAATATGAATCGCAAATTACCGTCAATCTAAAGTTGATGGTAATTTTCGATTTCTTTAAAAAATGCACTAAAGTGCATTTTTCAAAGTCACATGTTACACACACACATGCCCTTGGGGCATGTGTGTTCTCAACATGTGGTTAAATTGTAATTTCAGGGGTGCAACAGGGTATCCTTGCACCCTTGAAATTGCATGCGCAATTTGCGAGTACCTATTGGGTACTCGCAAATTGCGCATGCAATTCCCATTGATTCCTGTGGGCCTCTAGGCCTATAGCAATGAATGGGAAGCCATTCCTTAACTGCGAATCGCAATTTGCGTAGTCGCAATTAAGAATTTGTAGGAATCGCAAAATGTTATGCGATTCCTACATGCATAGGCAATAGCGATTCTTTAATTGCGATTCCTTAATAATCGCAATTAAAGAATCGCTATTGTCTATGTTGATGCATGTGCCCCATAATGCTTACCTGTGCCAGGCTTGCTTGGTTCTAAAAATAAAACAACAGTATATTTTTTATACAAAACAATTGGCCTAGAGTTCAGTTCTTGAGTGTGTGAATTCATTTGCTGACTGAGTGTGTACCTCAAATGCTTAACACTGTCCTCTGATACTGCCTTACTGCTCGACCACACTACCACAAATAGAGAGTGAGGTGCTATCTAACTTTAACCTCTGCCTACCTCTGGGGTCACTTGGACTCTATACACACTATACCTCATTTTGGTGTAGTATATATAGAGCCAGTTTCCTACAACTACCATCCACGCCGAGCTAGAAAGTGACAAAGGGCCTGATTTAGATCTCGACGGATGTGTTACTCCGTCACAACCAGTCTGCCGAAATATAAATCCCATAGGATATAATGGGATTCATATTTCAGCGGACGGGATATCTGTCATCGTTGTGATGGAGTAACCTGTCCGCTGAGATCTAAATCAGGCCCCAAGTCTTTAAGCCTAGGATTAGCAAATGTCATCTTTGCAGAGCAGAAAAAATGACAAAAGCCTCTTACCACTCCAGGCACAGTATTACAGCTCTGGATTGGTAAAATACCAACCAAGCCAACCTGGAATGAATAAAAGCAACTCCTGACACGTGTCGCTTTCAGCTCTTCAAATAGGTTTACCTCTGTCCAGATACAAGGGAGCACCCAGTATAAGCCAAAATAATTGTATTTTATTGTAATTGCATTTATATAGTGCTTACTACCCAAGACGAGGCGTCGAAGCGCTTTTTCTGCGAGTAGCACGCTACTCCGGAACCCATAAAGGATTAGTGGTGAATTAGTACAGTGAAAATATTAATGTAATTTGATC
Organism: Calotriton arnoldi; assembly: GCA_963921515.1. Classification (NCBI taxonomy): domain Eukaryota; kingdom Metazoa; phylum Chordata; class Amphibia; order Caudata; family Salamandridae; genus Calotriton; species Calotriton arnoldi. Next base: position 27,732 of record CAWUFW010000916.1, read on the forward strand.
AGTGGATATGTTAGTCAGTTATGTGGATTGAGAAAGATAGTGGAGGGATAGAAGAGGGAAAAAGGTTTGCATTTATATTGCGCTTGCTACCCTTGATGGGGTGTTGAAGCGCTTTTTCGGCAAGTAGCACGCCACTTTAGAACCCATAAAGGATTAGTGGTGAATTAGTATAGTGAAAATATGAAAGTAATTTGAGTGGTGGATATGTTAGTCAGTTATTTGGATTGAGAAGTGTTAGAACTGGGGGTCTCTAGTTGGCAATGGTATACACCTTTGACCAAATAGGGACCCTTGCTTCTAGTCAGGGTAAGGGGGATACACTACTAAAATAACCCCTGTTCACCCCCTTGGTAGCTTGGCACGAGCAGACAGGCTTATCTCAGAGGCAGTGTGTTAAGCATTTGTGAACACATACAGTAATACAGTGAAAACACTACAGATGGACACTACACAGGTTTTATAAAAATAAGTATTCTTTATATAGATTTAACACAAGACCACAAACGACAAAAATCCACAATACTGTACTCAAAAATAGACTTAAAAGATGGTAGAAGTAACTTAATTCAATTTGATGGTAAATGCGACACTTTTCTCTCAAAAGTACCTGGGATGCGTAACGCAAAACAAACAAAGGGTCCGCAGGGAGGACGATGCGGCGAGCAAGCGCCTCGATGCGGTGCGACGGTGCGATGCGATGAAAGTGCGCCCTTGATGCAATGCGACGATGTGAAGACGATGCGTGCACGCCCGACGGCCATGCGGCGACTCTGTATCTTTGGAGCCGCGACAGGCCCTGCGACATGCTTCTCCGGTGATGCGACGGCAGACAGCTGCGACGGCGACACGCTTCTCGGGGGATGCGACGGCGACCCTTGCGGTGGCGACATGCTTCCCTGTTGATGCGACGGCAGGCAGTTGCGACGGCGACATGCTTCTCCGGTGATGCGACGGCAGTCAGCTGCGACGAAGGCACGCTTCTCTGGTGATGCGGCGGCGGCCTCTGCGGCGGCAACACGCTTCTCCTGCGATTTCGACGGCAGCAGCTTCGTCAGCGACACGCTTCTTCTCGTTGCGTCGCGCTTCCAGCTCCCAGTGACACGCAGGCTTCTGCAGACAGAATCCCCAGCAAGGGAATTCCGGAGGGAGCTGGTGGTGAAGTCTTGTAGCCCTGAGACTTCAGCAGGAGGCAAGCTCTAGTTCAAGCCCTTGGAGTAATATTCTGCAAGATGATGAAAGTTCTTTAAAAGTTCCTTCTCCTCTCCTTGGCACTGAAGACACCACTGTAGCCCAACACAGCACACTGGCAGGGGGGGCAGTCCAACTCCTACAGCTTCCTTTGGTTCTTCTCCTTGGCAGAGGTTCGTCTTGTTGTTCCAGAAGTGATCTAAAGTTCTGGGGTCAGGGCCCAATATTTATACCAGAAAATCCTTTGTCCTCTGAAGGCAGAGGGTCCTGTGCCTAGTCCAAACCAGTTCTGTGCAGTCCTGGAGCACTTTGTTGACAAGACTCCTTCTTTCCTTTCACAGTGTAGGCCAGGGACATCCGACGCACCACAGGAGGTGGAGCCAGCATTGTGGAGGGAAGGCACAGCCCTATTCAGGTCCCAGGTGCAACTCCTCCCACCCATCTACATGCAGATCTCTCTATTCAGCCCTGTGCTGACTCACCCTGCCTCCTGGAATCCCCAGCCCCTGTCACTCACAAAGCCAGACACACAATACACAACCTAGCAGAGGCAGGCTTGGATAGTTAGGCAAGAAAATACCTACTTTCTAAAAGTGGTATTTTCAAACACAGAATGTTAAAACCAACTTCACAAAAAAATGTATTTTATCATTCTGAGTTCAGGCATACTAAATTCGTTTTTCTACCATGTTCCCTGGGTCAGTTAGGATTATAAGATGTTATAATCAAACTGCCCATTCTTGCCTATGGGGAACAGGTAGCCTTGCAATAGTGAAAAACGAAAAATGGCTGTAATTCACTATTAGGACATGCCACACACACCAGGGCATGTCCGACCTTATACTTACAATGCACCCTGCCCTTGGGCCTATCTTAGGGGTGACTGATATGCAGAAAAGGGAAGGTTTAGGGACTGGCAAGTGGGTGCACTGGCCAAGTCGACATGGCACTCACAGACTGCACACAGGCTCTGCAATGGCAGGCCTGAGACACACTTTACAAGCTGCTCCTGTGGGTGGCACAACCAGTGCTGCAAGCCCACCAGCAGCATTTGATTTACAGGCCCTGGGCATACCTGGTGCACTATACTAGGGTCTGACAAGTAAATCAAATGATCCAATCATGGAGTCACTAATCAATACATCAATTTAACATAGGGAGCACTTGCACTGTGGCACTGAATAGCAGTGGTAAAGTGCCCAGAGTCATAAAACCAACAAAAACAGGTCAGAGAAAATATAGGAGGAAGGCAAAAAGTTCAGGGATGACCCTGCAAAAAGGGCCAGGTCCAACAAGAAGGATAGTGGAGGGATAGAGAAGGGAAAAAGGTTGGCATTTATATAGCGCTTGCTACCCCTGATGGGGTGTTGAAGTGCTTTTTTGGCGATTAGCATGCTACTCTAGAACCCATACAGTGTTAGTGGTGAATTAGTATAGTCAAATATGAAAGTAAGTTGAGCGGTTAATATGTTAGTGAGTTATTTGGATTGAGAAGGATAACAAAGGGGGTAGAAAAGGTAAAAAGGTTTGCATTTATATAGTGCTTGCTACCCCTGATGAGGTGTTGAAGTGCTTTTTCAGCAAGTAGCACGCTACTCCGGAACACATAAAGGATTAGTGGTGAATTAGTATAGTGAAATATGACATTAATTTGAGTGGTGGACATGTTAGTCTGTTATTTGGATTGAAAAGGATAGTGGAGGGATAGAAGGGAAGGATTTAGAGGGTTTTTTTTGTTTGTTTTTTTGGAGCTCATAGCAGTAGGAGGAGGCTTGTGATGAGGAAAGGGTAGATGCAGGGGGAAGAGTCAGAGGGAGGTTTTAGAAAGGCTTGTTTTGGGGGATCGGAATAGTATAAAGAGGTATGAGATGATGCAAGGAGGGGTAGAGTAGGAAAGAGTCTCTAAAGGGTTATTTTGGGGATCATAGTAGTGGTATGGGGTTTGGGATGAATGAGAGAGTGGAGGTAATGGATCTATTGATAGAGGTATAGGGTGAGAAATAGGCTAGTGCATTGGAAAGAGTTGTAGAAAGAGGTTTGAGATGAGTCAGAGAGTTGAGCTAGAGGATATAATGAGAGCGGTATAGGGTGAAAAATAGGGTAGTGCATTGGATATGCTGAATTAGAAGATAAGTAATAAATAAGTAAAAGTAATAAATATATAGATCCAAAAGTAATAAAGATATAGATTCATAAGTGCATGGAAGGTATATAGATGCATAAAGGAAGGTAGTATGTGTAGATTAAAGATGCATTAAATAAACTCTGGCTTTCAAGTGTGTGGGGTCCGGGATCGAATTGGGAATGTTGGGGATGTAGTATTCTGTGGGCGACAGTTGCTGCCTGGTGGTCATGTCTGACGGTCAGTAAAGCACTTACCTGATAAACTACTGGCTCCGTGCGTCCTTTCAGTGGCGACGGGTGACCGTCAGTCTGTCCACCTTCCTGGAACCCGTTTCTACTTGATTGGAGTGCCGGTCTCTCTGCTCTGACATCTTGCGCTGCAGCGTTGCAGTTTTCCTGTTCTCCGTCTTCTCCTGTGCTGTGGGGTTCCTGGCTGTTTGTCCTGCTGAGTCCGTGGCCGAGGAATTGGTAGGCCTTTTGGGACCGCGGCGACATTTGGAGGCGCATCTTTGAGCTCGCGTGCACGCCGCACTATCGAGCTCGTGCGGCAGCAGCTGTTCGCGTGGCTGTACGCACGCAACTTCTGTTTATGCAGTTCTGGAGCATACAACGAAGTCAATACGCCGCGCAGTACGTGCGGCAGCCATCTTCAATCGGTATTGTGTTCACGGTGACAGGCACACCATAAGTATTGCCTGTTTTGTTGGCAGCATTTGCGCATCAGCTGTTTCTGCAGCAACTAGTTTACTGCATTTCACGTATGTTGCTTTTTTTTATTACTTATGCTCTGCTGTTATTATTTTTTTTTTTTTCCGTGCACCTGCATTTCTTGCTGCTGCGCACAGCTCATTCCATCGCACAGTTTGCTTTTCTACATGTACTTATTTCATTTTCTCTAACTCTGTGGCATATTTTATCAGTCAATGACTTGTCCTATCAAGTTAGTATTTATTTCGGCAGCAACTCACTTTGCGTGCATTTAAAGAGTTATGGAAGGAATATCTCCGCCACCTCCTTTTCTGGGAAATCCGGGTTCTCCTCCATTGAACTGGATACAATGGTGTGAGGCTTTCGAGGCGTATCTTGACGCTGTAGATGGCAATACGTTCACATCCAAGAAAAAGAAAGCACTATTAGTGTACAACTTAGGTCATGAGGGCAGGTCAATTCTAAAAACGCTGCACATTGAAACTGTACACGTTCTTCCTAGTGGTGAGGGAGACGCTGAGCCTATTGTTGATGAATATGCATTGTTAATCCAAACCTTGAGTAAAAGATTTTCTCCTAAAAAGAATGTGGTTTTTGAAAGACACAGGTTTTTGCAACGTGCACAACTTCCTGGAGAATCCATTGATGATTTTGTTTCAGCTTTACGTACTTTGTCCTTGAATTGTAATTATCGGGACTTGAAGGAAGAAATAATTCGGGATCAATTAATTGAGAAAACGTGTAATAGGAGAATCCAAGAACGGTTATTGGCTAGTGAGGATCCTGGTTTGGAGCTTGCATTGAAAATTGCAAGGAGTATTGAACAATCTGATATTTGCATGAAAGAGTTGGCTGCTAGTCACTCTAAATCTGAATGCAAGGGAAGTTAATGTCATACAGAAAAGTGGAGGAGATAAACCTAAAAGTCAGAATTTTAAGTTTGTAAAAAAAAATACCAATAAGGATTTCGTTTGCTACAGATGTGGTAGTAGGTCACATTTAGGAAATTTTAAACAATGTCAGCTTTAAGTCAAACTTGTTTTAAATGTGGCCGTAGATGTGAGAAGTTGGCCTGGTATATGCTGTCCACTAATTATAGTGGGCACCTTGCACCAGTCCAAACAACACCTTATTGGAGATAGGTTAAAGACCACCTTTATTGAAAGCTATCTTAGTGGTAGCTATGGAGAGCAGCCTTCAGGCTAAGTCTTGAAGGAATGTAAAGCAGCTTGTTTTACCAGTCTATAATCTCTTGAGTGACCAAATGAAAGAGCACCACACCAGGTATATATTCAAAATATATGTATTTATTGCTAAACACACCCCTCTAGTCTCTTTATGAGGCTAGAGTTCGAAGTACATAAGTTATAAGATATTAAATCACATTAATAGCACAAATACACGTTTGGGCCCTAGGGGCGTACCAAACCATATACCAATAAAGTGGTATGCGAACCACGACTGAACTAGACACTAGGCCTAGAGCCTCTAGAAGTGCTTGGACCACAAGGAACCACCCAAGGTAGTGACACAGGGGACCCACGGGAGACGCGTGCAGTGTAAATACACAACCGCGATACGCCGTTAACTTCTATGGAGAAAGTCGGGATCGGGAAAATAGAGGAAAGGGACACTTAAAAGAGGACTAGGACAAAACCCTTTGAGATCTAGGACTTTGAAGAGTCTCTACCCACGGGAGCACCGGAGTACTCGTGTTACCTCACCCAGGGAAGCCGGGTGCATAGGTGCCTTTCGGGGTCGGGTTTCGTCGTCGATTCGAATGGCGATCTGCTGCAAAGTGCTGCTGGCGGCCAAGAGAAAAGTGTCCGGGTGGATCCAAGAGTGGATCGGAGTTCTGGTGAACCTGAAAGCAGAGGGGACAGAGTCTGGGTCACTAGCCAGTGACCAGGAAGGCGATGGACAGATGCCCACCGATGTCGAGTGCTTCAGGTGCGTTGACGGTCGTCTTGACTCTTCAGCCACGAGGTCCGGGAGGCGTTGTCGGCGACCAGGAGCAGGATTCGGGCTGGTGCTCGATGTCTGTCGAGTGCTGAGGTGTCGGCGACCGGATGGGACCCAACAAGCCTTGGCAACGGCAAGTCGCGAGTAAGATGTAGATCGTCGATGGTGCAGACCAGCAAGGTCTGTGGAACTCACCCAGCGAGGGTAAGTGAGGGCAGGCCTGGAGCAACCAGGATGCCAAGTAAGGAAAAGAATGGCCTTCGTTAAGGGCTACTAGCCAACGGGCTAGCGACCGCGAAGGAGCCTCGTGATGCCGCACGTGGAGCTGGCTTACAGGACACTCGTGGAGTGGAGGCCAGTGATCTTCGGTACAGGTGGTGCTGGAGGCTAGGGCTACTCGGAGCCCAAAGCACGACTTCTTGGGAGACCCAGAAGATGATGCACTTGCAAATGTGCTCGGTGTCCAGGGGTCACGGTCTCAAGTCACCCACGATAGCCACGGGCCTCAGCTTTGCTGGGGACTCAGGGTAGCCTCGGGGAAGTCTGAGAATCCACCTCTGGTGAATCGATGACTTCGGCGTCCGATGGGAGCTTCAGAAATGCGAACCGGACAGATGCTTCTTTGGTGCCTGCCAAGCAGGGGAGTCACTCCTTGACCCCAAGGGAGATTCTTCAGTCCTCTAATCTTGTCGTAGAGCGTCGAAGGTCCAGGATTCAGTTTCAGAGTTTCGTCCAGGTGTAATCTAATCTTGCTGTGGCAAGGGTTCCCCATTTTAACCAGTAAAACAGGGAGGGACTAACTCTATGACCCCACCTATGGGAGGGTCAAGGGAGGGGTGGCTACACCCACTTCCCTTTGTCCAGTTTCGCGCCAGAGCAGGGGCAAGTAGCCCCTGAGCTGGTTTGAACTGGCATATGCACAGAGGAGCCTTTGCTCCCCAGTGCAGGACTTCAAAGCACTCTAAGAGTGCACCCACCCAGCCCCAATACACATTATCCTGTCTGGGGAGGTGGTCACACCTCCCTGCAACAGGAAACCTATTGTCCAGGCCTCCCCTGCTGGAGTTTCGTCCAGCAGCAGGAGGCCAGACTTGTGTCTGTGGCAGCAGCATCCATTTTGTGATGCCAGGGCTTCAGAAAGAAGTTACCGGGTAAGCCAGAGTTAACATGTCTTTCCCTCTAGAAGGGTGGAATGCTACCCCCGCCGCCAGGATTGGCAGGGGGTAGTATTCCAAGATGTTTGACACCAAACACGACATGTTTAGGGGCAGCCATTCCAAAGTTAGCATTTTACCGCGAGGATATAATGCGCTTAAGAGTATATGGTCAGGCTGCACTACAAACAGCATCAGAGATGGTCTCCGAACGCTGCAGAGGGGCCCTGCTCATGCAGGGGCACCCTCTCACATAGGAACCATGCACTCTGCCTTTAGGATTGATAAGGCCTGCCTTAGGAGTGACTTATAGGTTTATATGTGTGTATGTATTTAGTGATATAGGTAACCTATATCACAGTAAGGGGTGCATGCACCACCTTACCCAGGCTGCAGTAGCAGACCTGTGGTGTCAGTTTGGATGGCCTTCCAGGGGTGGCACAATACGTGCTGCAGCCCCTGGTAGGCCTCTGAGGTACCTATGCCCTTGGTACATTGTATACCATATACTAGGGACTTATAAGGGCACTCCAGATTCCAATCAGAGATGTGCCTAAGGCACATGGAAACCATTTTACAGAGAAAGCAGATAGACTGGGGCCCTGAATAGCAGGATCCCAGTCCAACTAAGTCATAAACCAGCAGAACACCATAAAAAAAAGTGGGGGCAACCATATAGTCAGATTCCACCTTCCTACAGTAGAGGTCATTTTTCTCGCATTTGTAGAGCAAGTAGTCAAAGGAGACAGGCTGTTAGTGCTATATGCGAGGATGACGTTGATGCTGACACTGGAAGTGTGAGTGGTGAAGGTTATCTTTTAATGATTAGTGAAGAGGAGTCTGTTCAATCTGGTGAGAATTGTGTAGTTATCAAACAAATTGGTAAAAGAAAACCTCCGTTGTGTGACCTTTCAATTAACGGCCATAGTGTAAAGATTATGGCAGATCCTGGTTCTCCTGTTGCCCTTCTTTGTGAAAGTGAGTTCGCCAAATTTCATGATGTTGTACTAGAGTCATCTGATATTAAGCTGTTTGCTTATGGTGGCAAAAAAGTGGAAGTCGTTGGCAAATTCAAGGCCGATCTAAAGTTTAGTGACAATTCTGTCAATACCAGTGTGTTTGTTGAAAAAATGGATCAAATTTATTGGGTTGGGACGACCAAGGTGATCTCAACATAGTTTTGAATCCAAATCATCATGACTTAGTATTAACTAGAGATCGTTTAATGAATTCAAGTTTAAATGCTGTTGGAGGGTTGCAAAATGTTAGTGGCTCAAAATGGATCAGTGAATTCAGTGAGGTATTTTGTGACCGTTTAGGCAAGCTGCGCAATTTCAAACATCGCATCATCCTAAAGAGTAATGCTATTCCTGTGGTTCACAAAGCCAAGAAGGTACCTTTGTGTCTCAGACAAGAGTTGAAGAAAGAGCTTGATAAATTGTGAGCCATGTCAGTCATTGAACCCATTGAAGGTTCAGAATGGTTGTCCCCGATCGTTTTGGCCCGTAAGGCTGACAAATCTTTACGTTTATGTGTGGATCTTCGCGATCTAAACCACAATATTTGGGTGGCTCGTCAACCTTTACCGAATATTAATGAAATGTTAGCTACTTTAGATCATGCTGTGGTATTCACATCTCTTGAGATGTCAGCAGCGTACTACCAGACACTTAACACCGTTTATCACACCAGAAGGTGCCTTCCGCTTTATCCGCATGCCTTTTGGTTTGGCGTCAGCATCTTCTGTGTTTCAAAGGGTGATGGACATTTTGTTCAAAGGTATGAAAGGAGATGCCTGTTTTCAGGACGATATTTTGATATATGGCAAAGACAACGAAGAGCATGATATGAGCGTAAAAATGGTTTTAGAGGTTTTGAGGAAAAACGGCATGAGGAAAGACAAATGTAAATTTGCCCAGTCTGGTGTTGACTATTTGGGGCACCACGTGTCTGCCGATGGGGTTAAACCTAAACTGAAAATTTTGAAAGCTATTGAGGATGCTCCATCACCCTGTGATAAGGATCAACTCAGATCTTTTTTAGGTTTGGTTGAGTTTTATGCCAAATTTGTTCCGCAATTCGCCAGTAAGACTGCAGTGTTACGCAATCTTCTAAAAGAATGCTAGATACGAGTGGACGAACGAATGTTAATGGGTTTTTAAAGAAATCAAGAAATGCATAGTTTCTGCACATCCCTTAAAGTCTTTCAACACGGAAGAATTTAGCTTTTTAATGACTGATGCTAGCAGTGTGGGTTTGGGAGCTGTGCTATTACAGAAGCGTTAGAATGGTAGTGAGGAGATTGTAGCATTTGCGTCTTGAACTTTGCGCAGGGCTGAAGCCACTTACTCTACTATTGAGAGGGAGGCCCTAGCCATGTGTTGGAGAACTGAGTATTTCAAAATTTACTTGTTGGGGAGAGAGTTTGTTCTTCGCACAGACCATAAACCTTTGGTGGATTTATTTTGTACTCATGGTGGTGGAAGAGCTACTCCCCACATTGCCAAATGGCAGTATCGTATGCAAGAATTTCAGTACAAGTTAGAGCATGTGTCAGGAAAAAGAAATTTTGCTGCCGACTGTTTGTCTAGGTTGCCTGTTCCGGATGATTGTAACAAGGACACCTGCGATGATGAGGATTTGATTATGGTTTGTGTAATGAGTTCCTTGGATAAGGTTTTGGATGGGGCTTTGTGTGAGAAAGAGTGGTTGGATGCTGTGGAGAAAGATGATGTTTTTACAAGTGTTAAAAAGTACATGATCCAGGGATGGCCTAAAGTTAAGGATTTACATAAAAGTCTTGTTGTCTTTGAGAGAGTGAGTGATGAATTATCGTTTGTCAATGGTGTTTTGCGTAGAGGTAGTCTACTTGTTTTTTCCGGAGGGTCTCAAGAGTAAAATTCTTCATCTTGCACATATTGGCCATGGTGGTATCAGGGCGCTTAAACATAGAATCAGAAGATTTCTGGTGGCCGTAATGCCGTTCCGTCTCCTGTTGTATCTGTGGAACCACCGTCCATGCTTTGGAACTAATTGGCTTTGGATATTTCTGGACCATTTGCTGTGTTAGGTGGCACACTCAAATTTTCTTTGGTGCTTATTGATTATTTGTCCAGGTGGCCTGAAGTTAAGATGGTTGAATGTGTTTCCACTTCCGTTGTGTTGGACTCCCTCAGCAAGGTTTTTGCCAGAGAAGGGCATCTTGAGGAATTGGTCACCGATAATGGTACCCAATTTGTATCTGTGGAAATGACTGAATTTTTGCAAAAGAATGGTATTCGCCACATCAGGACATCTCTTTATCATCCCAGGAGCAATGGTTTGGTTGAGAGATTTAATTGAGTGGAAAAAGATCAATTGCAGTTAGCTTTAGTGAATAATCTTAATTGGAAAAAAGTGTTAAAGGACATGTTGTGGGCGTATAGAACTACTCCACATAGTGTAACTGGAGTGTCCCCTTTCACCTTGATGAGAGGAAGAGTAGCTGGAACTAATTTGAACAGAGGTTGGATGGATCGAAAAATGATGAACAGTGATGTTCTTGGAAAAGTGTTAGATGTGGAGAAGGCTGTATCTGGTAAAGCAAGTGTGAAAACTCCTGGGAGTACCTTGTCGGTCAGGCCTGGTGATTGGGTTCGCATTAAAAAACCCGGTTTTGTGAGGAAGGGTTGTACCAAATTTTCCTCTCCCAAGAGGGTGGTTGGTGTTCGTGATCATGTGATTGGGGATGATGGTGGTAAAGTGTGGAGTAAGAGTATGGTTTCTGTTATTCCCGAGAACAAAACCTCTGTTGTGCGTGACAGATCGGTTGTTTGCCAGGATGCTATGTTCAAGGATGGCAGGTCTCAGGCTTTTGGTTATCCTGTCAATGATGCCATTGTTTCGAGAGGGAATAGCGGTGGTGGTATTGTGGCTGAGAGTACTGCCAGGAACAGGAAACCTCCAGCACGTTTTGATGATTATGTCATGCATTAATCTCTGCTATGTCATGCATTAATCCCGGCTATATTTTATGTACTTTGATCTTATTGCTCAGGTCATGGTTTCTTTCATGTCATTGTAATGCGCATGTACCTTGCATTTTTCTTATTTTGTTTTGTTTTCTTTTTCACCAATTGTTTATATTGTTTTTATTTGCGGTTGTTTTTCTTTCCTTCATTATTGTGTAAGAAGGGATATGTGTGGGGTCTGGGATCGAATTGGGAATGTTGGGGATGTAGTATTCTGTGGGTGGCAGTTGCTGCCTGGTGGTCATGTCTGACGGTCAGTAAAGCACTTACCTGATAAACTACTGGCTCTGTGCGTCCTTTCAAAATGTTGTACTTTAAATTAGTTTTATTTATTTATATATATATATATATATATTTTTGTAGATCAATAGTGAAGCAATTGTAGATAAATAGTTATGATAAAAAGATATACTTATTTATGCAGTCACTTATATACATGTTAAAATTATAGTATAATGTAACTATCAGTAATATGTACATTTGCTAAGCAGAACTAATGAATATCTATATATAATATTGTTTTTTAAACATAAGTATTCTACACGTTTATACAAAGCAATACACATATATAGGTACATATCTATGGTAGAAATAAATGCTTATATACAGAGGTATATGCTGTAAATTTCTATCTGTTTTTGTATGGTGGTTATGTGGTGAAGAGCCAATTCTTGAGTAGTTTTCTGAAGATAAGGTGGTTGTCGGTGGATCTTATGTTGGGGATAAAGAGTTCCATAGTTTGGCTGCTTGAACAGAGAATGATGTGCCACCCATTGTTTTTTTCTTGTATCTTGGGGTTTTGAGGCGAGGTGCCACTCTAGAGCGGAGGTTCCTTTGTTGAATGTGTTTGGTAATTTTATTCCTGATGAAGAGTGGTCCCATTCTATGTATTGCTTTGTGTGTGATACAAAGTAGCTTGAAAGTGGATTTTCTGGCAACAGGTAACCAATGCAGGGCTTTCAAGGCAGGGGAGATGTGGTCTCATGGTTTTATGTGTAAGAGTAGTCTGGCAGCCGAGTTCTTAATCCGTGGTAGTCTTTTCATGGTCGATAAAGGTGATCCGTGGTAGAGGCTATTGGGGTTATCGAGTTTGGACAGAACAAGGGAGATGGTAGCCTGGACCTTGTGTGGAAATCTTAAATGGGGGAAGATTCGTCACAGAGTTTTTATAGTAACAAAGCTTGATCTTGCTAGTTTGTCCACTTGGGCATTCATCGATAGCTTGGAGTCCATGGTCATTCCGAGGTTTCTTACTTCCTTCGATATTTTAGGCGGTGTTCCCAGATCATCAGGCCACACCGCGAGCTGGTCATAATGTTTCCAATCGCCACACTTGAGTATTTCCGTTTTGGAAGCATTCAATTTGAGTTGGCTCCACGTCATCCATTGATCCACAGCTCTGAGACAACTGAAAATTGGCGAGTTTCCAATGTCTTTGGGGCATTACAGTTGAAGGAGTATTTGCATGTCATCTGCATAGTTATAGCACGTAAGGTGAAATTGATTGATCAGTACCAGTAATGACTTAATGTAGATGTTGAAAAGCATGGGCGAGATAATAGAGCCTTGAGGGACCCCTGCTTTTGTGAAGAATGGTTTGGACGAGAAAGGTGGGGTATGGAGGACATTAGTTCTGTTGCGAAGGTAGGGCGCGATCCAGTCTAGAACAGTCCCCTCTATGCCAGCTTAGTAGAGTCTTTGTATCAGAGTGGCATGGTCAACCGTGTCGGAGGCAGCCAAGAGGTCCAAGAGAAGTAGCTCAGCAACCCCCTTGCAGTCAACTGTGTTCTTCAGGTCATGACAGATGGCAAGGAGGGCAGATTCAGTGCCTCTCCCTGGACGGAATCCCGTTTGGAAGTCTGAAAGTATAGAGTTATCTTCAATGAATTGTGACATCTGGGCGAAAGCTGCTCTTTCTACCAGTTTGCCCAGGAAAGGTCCATTTGAAATCGGTCTGTAGTTGTCAGGGTTCAGCGGGTTCAAGTTTGTTTTCTTCAGTAATGGGCGTATGTATGACTTTTTGAGTTCTTATGGAAATATTTCTGTATTTGAGGAGTTGTGATTCTTCTTACTGGAGTGGCAGCAGAGGTTGTTAGAAGAATTGTCTTGAAGGTTTGTGGTGGACACGGGTCAGAAGGGCTGCCGGCACGCCTGCTTGCTTTAAACAGGTCCATAAATTCATTGTGTGAAATGTGTCGGAAGGAACGGAGAGACTGGGTTAGAGTATTCTTGAATTGTAGCTTTGTAAAAGGGTTAGTGCTGATGCTTTGTCTCTGTTTTAAGTATGAGTCCAACGTGTCTGACTTGTCCGTGTAATGATTTGCCAGTTTGTCTGTGAACTCTTGAGTAACGGGATGAGCTACTTCTAGGCAAGTAGGTTTACGAAATTCATTGAGTATTTTATAGAATTCTTTATTTGCACATTTAGCATTTTGAATTCTGTCTGAATAGTAATTTTCTTTGCTTTTTTGATAGCTGACTTGTACAATCTGTTAATTTTCTGTAGGCGAAGTTTGACTTGGTTGGCGTTTGTTTTGATGGCTGGCATGTTGCAGCTTTCTAATTTGTTGTTTTATCTCTTTTATCTCTGTATTACTCCAAGGTGCTTGTTTTATTTTGCTCTGTTGTGTAGTTTTGAGTGGTATCAGGGTATCCAAAGCTTCCTGTAGCCACTTATATAGTTTTTGAACAGAATTTATTGTTTCTAGATCTGTACTGGATGTTAGTTGTGTTTCTAAGTGTTCCAAATTGAGTTTGTTCCACGGCCGATAGGTGGATGCACGTAAGGTGGTTTTAGGTGCGTCGCTTAGTGTTGTTTTATGTTGGAAGGCAAGCAAATGGTGGTTTGACCATGTGATCGTAGTCATCGTTTGAAAGGTAATTAGTTCTGTATTAGCAAAAATGACATCTGGAATGTGCCCAGTGTTGTGTGTGGGTTTGTGGACGATCTGATGCAGGTTCACTGCGTCTAGGCCAGCGATTATTGTTTTCGAATGGGGTATATTTGGTTTATCAAACCAAATGTTGAGGTCACCCAGAAGGCATAGATTGGAGTGTATTGTTATCAGGTTTGAAACCATGTCTAGAAGTGCGTCTGGGAATGTTGCCTTGCTAGGTGGAGGTCTGTAAAGGAGCAGGAAGTTACAGGAGGAAGACGGTGTAGGACTGCATCTGGTGAAATAATCAACACAGGGCCAAGCATGGTATCCTTGCATTGCTTCGTAAATCTGACTTAAGAATTGTGTTGCTCATCCAACACCATGCATGACCCAACGGTACTGCAATGCAATAATGCAGCTAGGCCTTAGTTATATTTTGGGCTACGGTATACCCCAGTAACTTTGCAGAATACCGTTGTACATGAGATGACAAACCAGTATATAATTAGATAATGGCTGTTTTCAGAAAATGAAAAGGCAGCCATATTGTTTTTACTACACTTTGTGTTCTGTCTTAGGGCCTTAGATATAGGTAAGATATAAGTTTTATTGTAATTCCCTACTTATTACCACTTTTTAAAGTGGCAATAAATAGGGAAATGTATTCATTTTTTAAAACATATTCTTAAAAAGATTACGTAGTACTGCTCTAGTACCGTATTTATTAGGAAATGTTTTTTTTTATTTGTGAGTGAGCTAAATTTGTGCAGTATTTTTTAAAGTATTTCCGCAGTACTCGGTACACTTTTTTTGACGAAATTATAAATGTCAAAAATTGGAAATGCACTCTACTGCACTATATTTGTGAAATATAATGTATTACAATGTTTTGTTCAATATTTTAACATATTAATAGATTTTTTTAAAGAATCACGGTACTTCCTGGGTAGTACCACAGTACTCCGTAACATTTTTTAAGAATATACAGAAATAAATAATTCTATTTCGCTACCTATTATCTCTTTATTAAACTGTAAATAGGTAGGAAAAAATATAAAAACTTATACTTACCTATATCTTAGGCCTTTAGCCAGAACACTGGAAAAGTGGCCTTAAAACAACATGGCTGCCTTAAACCTTCGTGTGGGCAGTCATTATCCAATTAGATAATGGCTTGTCATCGCCATGTACCACAGTAGTTTCGCGAAATTCCATGAAGGTACCGCAGTCACTGATATCACTAAGTTTAAATGCCTTATAACTTAAAAAATATTTACCCTACTTACCTGCAGTACCCAAAAGGATCATCTGAGCATCATAATATATAATCCTACCAAATTTCATGTATATCCGTCAGCCGTTTTCGCGCTACGTCAAATTCAATAGTCTTATCTCTGGTAATCCTTACTATAACTACAGAGCGGCAACCAGATTTAATGTGATTTCTTTCTTTTTATCTATTGTATTTGTTTATTGGTTTACGTAATCATGTGACCATAAATGTGTCCTTTAGTTGTACATGTAGTAATTCTGAAACTTTACATATGCAATCTAGTTCATTTTTTAGGCTTCCTTGCTACGTTTAGCAGGATTGGGCTACATATGAAGGCCAAAGTGAATGAAAGGCTATCGTTGTTGTTAAAAAAAATTAGATTATTCATGTTGTTTCCTAGTGGCCACTCATCATGTGCTCCATAATAGTAGTTTGTGCAGCTCACTGCTAGGTCACTTTTCCATTTGTTGCACAGAAGTGCATTAGGAAGATGGTTTTTGTTTGGCTCGTTGGGCACAATTTTATTTTGTGAGACGTATTCTATTTGTTATGTATTTGTTTATTGGTTTCCATTAGCATGTGAACATAAATGGATCTTTTAGGTGTTCATGTAGTAAATCTGAAACTTTACATATGCAGTCTAGTTTAATGTTTGGGCTTTCTTGCTACTTTTAGTAGTATTGAGTTACAGATATCACTAGGTTTTTGGCCCTTATAACTTCATAACCACTTCATAACATCACTTACATTAGCAGAAAGGATCATCTACATATTCTAATGTACATTGCTGTGAAATTTCATTACAATCCGTTCAGCTGTTTCGCCGCTACGTCCAATACAAAAAGGTCTATGTAGAATGCATTGGGGTCAAAACCTGTTTTGGGACCCCCCTTTTTTCCTTGGACCCCAATGACCAATCCCCGTGAAACTTCCCATCATCCGCCAATGTAGAAGGAAGAACTGGTCTGAAAAGTTTAATGGAGATTCTCAAACAGGCGCAAAGTTATTAAGGGTCAAAAATCAGAGGAATTCCTACCTCTGGTAACCCTAACTATAACTACAAAGTGGCAACTGCCACTCTGTAATATATATATATATATAAATATGCAAAAACAGAAGCAGAGAACTCTGGGTAGTTCTCAAGTTTAGGTGGAAAGCAGCTCCAGTAAGAGCACTCTCAACACCAGCGACACTCTAAATTTGCTCACCTCAAATGTCTGCTTTTCTATCAAAGTCTTTAGGCATTGGATTAGCACAGTGCCATCCCTGCCGAGCTGTAAAATGGCCAAAGCCTTTACAGTAATACTGTGCCTGGAGTGGTAAAAGGCTTTGGCCATTTTACAGCTCGGCGTGGATAGCACTGTGCTAATCCTATGCTTAAAAACTTTGATAGAAAAGCAGACATTTGAGGTGAGCAAATTTAGAGTGTCGCTGGTGTTGAGAGTTGTTAGAAATGGGATTTCTGGTTGGCTAAGGCTTGCGCCAAAGCATACAATAGCCATTCTCCACTCTCCCTCTCAGTGTAGTTCCAAACTACCACTGATCCTCCAACCTAGGGTCCGCACCCTCAGGCTGACCAGAGGTCATGGGTGAAGCATCTCCTCACCCTACCTCTACTTCTGGGGTTCTGCACTCCCCCAGGAGAAGCACCCACCAGAACACAACTCTCCCACCAGTTCAGGACCTCACTCCATCAACTGGTCTACCACCTGGGACACAAATTCACCGGCTGCACCGGGGTCAGAGGCGAGGACTCCCTCCCTCTGCACCCCCTTCCAGAGTCCGATACCCTCCCCACTGGAATGGTACCCCCTAGAAGGCAAACCGGCCAGGACACTGACTACAGCCGCCCTGCTGTCCAGGACAGGCAAACACCTGAACCTGGCTCCCCAACCCAGGGACGCTACCCTTTGGTCAGATGCCTGGCGAACCAGGACTTCCTGAGGGTGACACATACCCAGCGTGCCATGTGACAGTCTGCCTGGCGCAGAGCTCACGACCTTCTGTCCCTCTGACAGTGCGTGAAGATGCCCCAGCAATCTGGCGCAGAGCTCACGACCTCCTGTCCCTCTGACAGTGCGTGAAGATGCCCCAGCAATCTGGCGCAGAGCTCACGACCTCCTGTCCCTCTGACAGTGCGTGAAGATGCCCCAGCAACCTGGCGCAGAGCTCACGACCTCCTGTCCCTCTGACAGTGCGTGAAGATGCCCCAGGACAGAAGTGGCTTCACCATGGCCAATCCTATGAGGCTCAGCCCTTCTGGCTGGCCCCTGACCCAATGGTTCTTCCACTGGGGACTCTTTCCCCCTCTCACCCCTCACTCTGGACTTCTGCACCCTCCCAACTGGAGCGGTACTGCCAGACACTAGAACTGATGGAGATCTGATTACAGGCACTCCTAGCTCACCTAACACGGGGAGATCCCCCTCGAAGAACAGTCCAACAGGACAGACTAGGCTCCCTACCTGGTGTTCCCTCTAAGAACCAACCAGTACTGGAGACTGAGGTGCGGGCACTTCGGGACACAGCCCAATCTCACTCCTTCTCCTGCGAGACAGGATGTGAGTCCCTACAACCTCCTCACTATAAGGTCACCTAGCTGGGCTACTCTGAACCACTTCCACCACTCTGGGTTGGAAGACACCTGCACCATTCCTCTATTCTCACTCCCCAATGCAAGCTCCCTTGAATCAAAGAACTCACACACTCCAACAGGTGCTGGCGCGACTCCGGGAAACAATTACGGGGCATGTTCTTTCTGACAAAACAGATTGAATAGCCCTTTAACACCATTTACCATGCTAACCAATCACCCAAACGTCCAGTGCATCACAACATTCATCCACACTCCCCCCACAAGACTGGTGAGACAGCATCTTACTGCCCCTGAAACACAACCTGTTCACCTCTTAACCGGGAACCAGGTACCATACTATGGGAACTGGAAATGGGACTTCCTGCACTGGACTACATATTGCTGCCACCACTGGATCCCATCCTTACTGGGAATTACAGAAACTAACACTGCACTTCGGGGATAATCTACCCTCCCGAGCTAGTTACTCCATGCCAATTAAGTTACCAGTGTAGGCCAACCCTAGAAATAGCAGACAGCACAGGGGCAGTCAACTCCTTCAGCTTCAGGCCAACCCAAGAAATAGCACGATGGCACAAGGGCAGTCACACTCCTCCTGATTCTCTGGTTTCTGTCCTTGGCAGGACACCCAACTCATAGTGCAACAATAAAACACATTTCAATGAAATGACTTTTAAAACAAACTCGGAAACAATAATCCCCAAACATGTGACTATCTAAATGCAGAGTTTTGTAGTGCAGCCAGTTGTCGCTGTAGTACTGCGCAAACGCAAGTCCTATCCTCACCGCTGACAACCAATGTTAGAAATGGGATCTCTGGTTGGCTAAGGCTTGCGCCAAAGCCAGGCAGAGACCACAACTCTAGTCAGGGCAAGGGAGTTACACACCCAAGATAACCCCTGCTCACCTCCTTGGTAGCTTGGCACGAGCAGTCAGGCCTATCCCGGAGGCAATGTGTAAAATGTTTGCGCACGCGCACAGCAACAACATCCCAGGCACACCACAAAAGGTACTCCACACAAGGTTGTATCAAAAATAGCCTTTGTATTATCATAAAACACATTAGAATAGTACTCACATAATTTACATGGTGCCACCTGGCACTAGGTCATATTTACAGGGGATTATGTACACATGACAGGGCCACGTGGGCCACTGTCAGAACCATCACTTAGTAAAGATAATGAAGGTAGAACATATCATAAACGTACAACCAGTAATCACTGGTGACCACTGTACTCAGCATCAGCCTGTAACATAAACCACATTATGCACAGCATCACATTAGGCGCAAAATACCTTATACGCCAACCTCACCAGCATAAACACATTATACACACATCTCATGAGTCTAAACGCATTAGACCCTAACCTCCTAAGTATAAATCACATTAGGGGCATAACTCACAGTAGAGAATAACTCACAACCTAAACGCATTAGGGAATAATAACCTCTCAAGCATAACACATTATGCAAAACCTCATAATCACGAAAGTACATTAGAGGTATAAACAGGGTGCATAAATCATAGTAAAGGCATCACATTTCCTAGCACCACATATTAGGACCCAAATCACATTAGCACATAACCTCACAGTAGAAACATAGCAGAGGCATAAATCACATTAGGGCCTGGCGCCCTATTAAACCTAACAGTCCCCCTGGCCACTGGCCATCTCAAAAAGGGGCTCAAATGCCCTATGTCCAAAAGTCAGGGCTGCTGCCAATGCAGCATAAGTCAAGGGTGCGCACTTTGCGCAGGCCTAAACGTAGCAGCTGGCACTAAGTGCTGCGCAGCTGTGAATGTCAGGGGCAAAGGAGTGCATCTCACTCCTAACTCAAAAGGTATGTCCCTAAATAAAGAATGGCCTAAACGGTGCAGCTGCCCACTACTTGCTGGGCAGCTGTAATTATTAAAATGCGGCCGGGCACCACTGTGCCTCTGGACAATTGCGCAAAACGTTGCAGCTGCCCGCGCTGGTGCGGCGCAGCTGTGAATCAGCATAAACCCCCGGGCACCATTGTGCCTCTGGACCCCCACAGGGCGTTTTTTTAAAAACAAATATGCCCCCATACGTTGCAGCTGCCCTCTAGCGAAACGGGGCAGCTGTGGAGGAATGGCCACACAAAGGGGGAAAGCATAGGCCCCTCTGGGCCCTTTTTGAAATAAATATGTCCATCGGTGGAGCCACGCAGGCTCTAAGACAACAATGCCCAACGTTGGGGCAGCCCCCTATCAGGCGGGGGCCGCTCAGGAGATCGGCACCGGCACTGGTGCCTCTATCTTGTCTCCCCCCCAGCCATCCCTTACTCACCGGGCTCTCTCTGGCTTCACCCGGGCTCGTGGAGGCGGGGTAGGCTCCCGTCCTCCTTTTGTCGCATGCGGCGGGGGCAGCTGGAATGGAGCACGCACTGCTCCGACTTCTCCGGTGGCTGCGGCTCTCTCCGTGGACATCGCGGGGCTCCCCCAGCTCACGGGAGCCCCTCCTGGCCACAGACTTCGTCCCCCCTTCACCTGGGCCCTCTCCTGGGGCTCAGGACTTCTCCCTCGCTTCGCCCGGTCCCCTCTCGCTCTCGGGACCGGGACTTCTCTTGCGGCGGCCTGCGGGGTCGCTGCTTGCTCCGGCCGCACTCCTCCCTTCACCCGGGCCCCCTCCTGAGACCCGGGACTTTTAGATGGGGCATGCGAGGCTCCGGGCGGATCTCCGGCGGCGAGTGGGACTTCCTTTCCTCAAGCGGAAGTCCCGCCCCGCTCCAGGCATCGGCTGCCTGACTTCCTGGTCGCCGCGAGATCACGGCGGCCGTTCCTCCTTCTCTGGGCGGCAGTGAGGGGTAGGCTCCCTCTAAATTTAACATTTAAAGTGGGGTAGGCACCCGCCCGATGCACATAAAAGCGGGGTAGGCTCCCGCAAGCAGAAATAAGCGGAAATGCGGGGTGGGCACCCGCAAAGCTCCCCTCCATCCGGGGGAATCCCCACGTCGGGATTCCCTCGGGAAAAGAATGCAGCTCAGCGCTGCGGAGCCCTCATGCTCCTTCTCTGGGGCAATTGGAAACAAAGCGCTCACAAGGCGCTAGAAGCAGCACAAGCTCCTCCAAGGTCCTGGAGGATCACAAGCAAAGTAAACGGTCCCAAGCAAAAAGTTCCTTTAGGGATCAAGGGGCAATGCAGGGCCCAGGGAGGCAAGCCCTCATGGCAGCCCCCCCTGGGCCCCAGCAGCAGCACGCCCCGGCAGGATTCAGGAACAAGGACTGAACATCTTCATGGGGTCACAGCCCCTTCTTTTATACACATATTTCCCTTTGTGTCACAGCACAGGGCTTGGGGATACCAGTCAGAACTGGTATAGGGGGGATTTGGAGCACTTTGTTTTGCTCAGCTCCTCTCTCCTTTCAGCGTGTAGGCTAGGGACATCAGACGCACCACAGGAGGTGGAGCCAGCATTGTGGAGGGAAGGCACAGCCCTATTCAGGTCCCAGGTGCAACTCCTCCCACCCATCTACATGGAGATCTCTCCATTCAGCCCTGCGCTGACTCACCCTGCCCCTCCTGGAGCCACACACACCTCCCAGCCCCTGTCACTCACAAGCCAGACATGCAATTCACATCAGGCAGGCAGACACAGAGCACACAGAAATGCGAACTTCTAGAAGTGGCATTTCTCTACCAGTCACCATAAATCTGCGCACACCATTGCGCAGCATTTATTCTCACGAATTCAGACATACTAGACTTGACCATGCTGCACCTCTCATAACAGGAATTACCACTGACACACTCATCCTCAATGCATTCCTATGGGAGGGCAGGCCAGTCTCACCACACACGCACACAGCGCGCACGCACTTTACACTGGACCACAGTGCTAAAGTGCCCAGAGACTTAAAACTACTAACACCAAGTTACATATAAGGCAAAAAGTTCAGGGGTGAACCTGCCAAAAAGGGCCAAGTCCAACAAGAGTGCTCTTACTGGAGCTGCTTTCCACCTAAACTTGAGAACTACCCAGAGTTCTCTGCTTCTGTTTTTGCATAATTTATTCGTCACTCTATGCCTGAAAGGGTTTTGTTTTGACTTATACTGGGTGCTCCCTTGTGTCTGGACAAAGCTATACCTCTCTGAAGAGCTCTAACGAGAGCGAAACACGTGTCAGGGGTTGCTTTTATTCATTTCATGTTGGCTTGGATGGTATTTTATCAATCCAAAGCTGTAATACTGTGCCTGGAGTGGTAAAAGGCTTTGGCCATTTTACAGCTCGGCAGGGATATCTATATATATATATATTTTTTTTTTCACTCAAAAACCAAAGGTTACAAGGACGTTATAGTTCGGTTCAGATTTTACACACACAAAATCATAGAAATTCAGTAGTTATAGTTACCTAAGCTAACTATAACGTACACCCCCGCATGCACTGCTTATGACCTTGCAGATTACATCACTCATGACAGTCAGTGACATCACTGATGACATCCTCCGGTGAGTGTAAGTGTTTTCTAAAAGTTTTCTGAGACTTAAAGATATATACTGAACTTCTGCATAAGTTAAATTACTATTCTTTCTGTACTACTAATGAGTGAAACTATTTCTAACATATGTTATCTGATCTATAATCCCATGTTTAAAGTGGTGTACTATTTCTCTGTAAACTAACCTCTACCCTGACACATGTCCCCTACTGATGTATATGTATGATTGAACTTTGCAACAGTCTAAGCTATTCATTGAGACATCACTCCACAGTGATGGCTGAGTATAGTTCTGTTTTAGAAACATGCTTGACGGAAATTGCCTCTTTATTACATGATCACCCCCACTTTGTGCCTGGTATTGATGTGATTTTGACTGAAAGTGTACTGGGTTCCTGCTAACCAGATCCCCAGTAACAGTGTTCTTTCCCTAAAACTGAACAATTGTAACCCCAATTGACAATACCTTTAGCACCCTCTGTAAGTCCCTAGTAAATGGTACCCATGGTACCTAGGGCCTGAGGTACGAAAGAGGGTCCCTAAGTTCTACAGCATGAATTGTGCCACCCCAAGGGACCCTCACCAAATTCATGCAAGACTGCCATTGTAGGCTGCATGTTTTGGTGCAGAGAAAAGTGAAAACACGACATGACACACATCCATGTGTGCCATAACCCCTAACACTGCATGTAATATTTGTAAGTCACCCCTACAGCAGGCCAGACAGCCCTAAGGCAGGGTGCTGAATATTACATGTGAGGGTATATCTGCATGAGCAGATACGCCATGTGCTTTTCAGGTCCATTACTGTCAGTGAAAATGAATAGGGAAGCCATTTTAAAGCATGTGCTGGACACTGGTGAAAACGAGTTCCCCAGCTACATGATGGCTTCATTGAAAATAGGGATGTTTGGTATCAAACATCTTTTAGTAATAAACCCACACTGATTCCAGTGATGGATTTATTAATACATGCACCCAGAGGGCACCATAGAGGTGCCCCCTGAAAACCTACCAGCTGCTGGTGTGCTGACTGACTGGTTTTTGCCAGCCTGCCACCAGAGACGATTTTCTGACCCCCAAGGGTGAAGGCCTTTGCTCACAGGAGGTCAGAAACAAATCTTGCTCGGGCAGAGGGTGTTTACAACCCCACCCACAGGATGACCTGCAGATTAGCATTCCAAGGCAGGGGAGCTTCAAAGAGCCCACCGCCTTTGGTATGCAAATCTGGCTTCCCTCATAGGAGAGGATGCCGCCCCCTGTCCAGAGCCCTTTGGCACCTGGATAGACAGGAAAATTAGATAGTCAGGTAGGCGTGTCCACCTTCAGGCTAGTGCCACCCCTAAATCCAGTATTTAGGGGAGCCTGTGGCCCCATAAAAGTAGATCCTGCTGACGTACAAAGATGAAGGACGCTGAAGAGCCACAAAAGCAAAGGCTGAAGAACAGCAACTTACTTGGCACCAGCCCTGCTGGCCTGTCTGCTGCTCCTCACCGAATTTCGCCAAAGTCATCTCATCCTGCAAGCTGTCATACCTCCAAAAACTCAGAGGCCTGCCTGCCTCCAGTAAAGATTCTAGGACTCCCGTGGAGCATCCTGCAGGCACCACAAGAAGAACAGTGAGGACTCCGGGACCGCCAAAAACCAACACGCCACGCACCACTGCACCTGAGCCCCCCAGCCCGAGATGAAGTGGGCTAATGGTGTCAGCATGGTTCCCAAGCCCTCAAAAGACAGAGTTGACTTTGGTTTCACCCCTCGTGGACTCCCCAACGCCACCTGCAACCTCTGTGTGCAGGCCTCCCTCAGCTGCGAGTGTTCTCAGACGAAGAAACCTGACACCTCAAAGACCCTCTGCACCTGGTTTCCCCGGCCTGAGGAGAAGAGGGCCATCAGTGTCCTCAAGTCCCCTAACATCGCAAGACTTGAACCCACTGGTTGGTTCAGTCAGACTGACCTCTCAGTCCCTGCCTGCAGCCACTGTGTGACTGGACCGATCCCCATTGGATAACATTGGGCGCCCAACGCTGTATTGCACCTCTGCACCCAAACGACCCAGTGCCACCCGGTGAGTACTATTCGTGCTGCATTTGACCTTGCCCTATACTCACCTTAAGTCCATGAGATTGGTCTCGTAAGTTGTTGTACTCTACCTGCATGCCGTACTTGTTTTTCCTTCCATATGATAACATTGCACTGTTGACTTTTTAAACGTAAAAGTATTTCTCTTGCAAAACATACTTACCTGATCGTATTGATTCTGGTGCCTAAATATATATAAAGATATGTGTTATTTTTTTTAATTGCTGTGGCTCTCCTTCTTGAGTCGTGTGCATCATTTATTGACTATTGTTTGTATTTGCAGATGTCGAACACTCCTTTCTGATAAGCCTGAAGCTGCTCGACCACACTACCCCCTAGAAGTGCACCTTGTGATTGCTAGAGCGAGACCCTGCCCACTAGTAAGGGAATACCTGGACTCTTTGCACGGCATACCTCTTTTTGGTTTACCATATAAAGACCCAGCTTCCTACAAAACTGACCAGTTTCCTTCGACCTCTCTCCTTTGTGATGAATGACTGTGGTAATAGATTACAATAAATTCATCTGTTCACTTAGACCTTTCTCTAGGGTGATGGCTCAGTGTACTAGACATTTACAACAGACTCACCGCTCTGCTCACACCTTTCTCCAGGATAAAGAATCATTTTACAAGTGGTTTGTCACACTGTGGCCTGTCCGTTAACACCTCCCTACTAGTTGTATGTTGTAGGGGTTTGTGTAAATTTGCATTAATACCTCTTTCCAGGTTGATGAAGGGTGTTGTTGTGGTTTGCAATAGACTAGCCTATACAGATAGAAGTTTTACTTTGGTCATTATTGTTTACCGTAGTGGTTTAGAAAACACAGGACTATCCGCTGAGAGCAGTCTCTTACGTAATAGCGAGTGTAGTCGTTGATATGGTTACAGTAAGCTCTATGCTGTACATCTCTCACCTGTGCAGTCTTACTTTTATCAAATGTAAATGGTATTTTATGAAGTATACTGAAGTTTACTTCGCTGGAGGATGTCATCAGTGATGTCATTTGGGATGTCATGAGTGATGTCATTGACCATGTCATGAGTGATGTAATATGTGAGGTCATAAGCAGTGCATTACGGGAGCGTCAGTTATAGTTACCTTAGGTAACTATAACTGCTCAATTTCTATGGTTTTGTGTGTGTAAAATCTAAACCTAACTATAGCGTCCCTGTAACATTTAATTTTTTTCATTGAATTTGTAAGTTTTTTTTAAAATTCTATTTTCTAACTATAATGCCCATGTAACCTTTGGTTTTTTAGGGAATTTCACTGTTTTTTAATTTCACCTATAAGTTCAATTTAGTAATATACACTTTTACGAGTTTATAAATACATTCTATTAACACATTTATTATTATACAATTTAAAACAAACAAATGAACATATCATAACTTAATAAAGGTTTCACAAATGCAAATCACAAATGGCCTAATTACAGTGTCGGTCGGAAAGCCTCCAACCGATGGTCGGAGGCTTTCCGACAGACATTGTAGGTTTAAAGTCCGACTGCCGTATTATAATGACCGCGGTAGGAGTTTAAACCAGCCGGGGAATCTGACGCGGTCCCGACGGGCTCAAGGAGCCCGTAGGCCAGTCGGAAAGGCCTCATAATCCCTTATGGACGGAGTTTCCGCCGTTGGGATTATGATGGTACTTTCCGACAGCAGATTCATGTCGGCCTTTCCGACATGGAACTGCTGTCGGAAAGTGTCTTTGGGGGCCCCTAGCAGGGCCCCCATCCCTCCGCGGCCTCCGCATACTCCCCTGAGGGGCACCTATGGTGCTCCCCTCAACATCCGTGCACCGTGTGACAGGCACCGTGAGGTGCCTGCCACATAGTGCAGGGATGTTTGGAAGCATCCATTTTTCTGTGGGAGTTTATGCTGCGGGTGTAGTGCTTTCTGCCCGCCTCACAAGCTCCCATAGCAAAATGGATGTTTCCGACCACGCTTTGTGTGGTCGCATCCAAATGCTGCGGTCGGAAATGCAGACCTGAGGTCGGTGGGTTCCCACTCCGCAAGGGTGTCCGCCCGACATCGTTATCAGGGCCAAAGTCTTTCTCTGTTTTCCATTTTATGGATCCGCAGTGATGCCGCAACAAATTTTACCACCCATCCACATTGCAAACCATACCCTAAATCAGTTATTTCAGTTTCACATCTCTCTGGAGACAGTCTCTGCAGCACAGCTCTATCATTTTTTCCCTTTCCTTCAAAGGAAGAGAGTTTCAAAGTTAAGATCTCTTCTCCTGAAGATAGAAAAGAATGGAAAAAGGACGAAGAACAAGAAGACTTACCACCTCCAAAGAATTCCTCCGACGTTTGGAAATATTTCTCCATCCCTTCAGGAGAAAAGAAAGTTCTCGCAAAAATTTTCCAATGCAATCTGTGCAGCAATAAACTGTCAAGAACTACTCTGAAGAAGTGCTCACATGGCTGTCAAGAAGCATAACTCTTAATATTGTTTTCACCTCATCCTTCCATCTTTCATTACTCTTTAAACACAAGTAGATATCTGAAAAGCAAATATAGAATACATTTAACTTGAGATTACCTACTATTAGATTACATACTATAAACAAGTGAGTAGCTACATAAGCGGTTATGTTGGTGTGTAGGAGGCTATGTAAGTGTCTGACTATGGGTGTAGAAATGGGTATATGAGTGGCTGTATGGGCAGGTGACTCGGTATGTGAGTGGTTGAGTGGATATGTGAGTAAGTATATCAATGCCTCTGTGGGTGTGTCACTAGATGTGTAAGTAGATGTGTTGGTGTGTGACTGGGTGTATTAGTGACTGTATGGGTGTCTAAACGGGTATGTAAGTGGCGGAATGGATTGGTAACTGGCTCTGTTAGTGAGTGGGTGTGTAACTGTATGTGCAAGTGGCTCTAATAGTGGTGGATACATAAGTGCTGTGTGGGTGTGTGATTGTATGTGTAAGTGCCTATGTCGCTGTCTCACTGGGTGTGTGAGTGGCTGTATGGTTTTGAAAATAGGTATGTTAGTGGCTGTATGGGTGGGTGACTGAGTGTATAACTGGGTGTATAAGTGCATGTGTAACTGACTATCTGAGTGTTGGGTACATGAATGGCTGTATAGGTGTGTGAATGGGTGTAACAGTGCCTGTATTGGCGAGTGAATGACTATGTAAGTGGATGCATAGGTGAGTAAATGGGTATGTCAATGTTTTATGGGTATATGACTTAGTGCGTCAGTCACTGTCTGGCTATATGAGTGGAGGGTACATAAGTACTTTTGTGGGAGTATAACTGGGTGTGTAAATGCCTGCCTGACTGTGGGACTAGGTGCAAATTACATACTATTAAATTATATACAATTAGCAAGCACCCACATCTACTTTCTAACACATTCATTCATGCTGGCTTAATAGAATCACTATAATTTCAGTTTCACAATTTCTCTTTCTCCTTTGCTGCTCACTATATTTTTAGTTATGTTCTCATCTAAGCTGCCTCCTATTTTGCCTTTTACTGTATTGTCTAAGCTACACATTTTTTTCAGCTTATAGGCACTCACAGTTTTTTATAGTAAAACCTAATTAACATACCTGTAAAATCTCTTTGCTGTTGTCCAACTTTTAGTGTAATATCTGCTAACTTCTGATTTCCACTGCAAATCTCAAATCAGAACTATGTCAATCCTCCTTCATTCGCATTAGAAAAGTACCTAAAATGGCTACCCTTCCCCATGTGCTCTTACTCATACTCCTATATGTAGCAAATCACAGGCTTCCTTTCATCTCTTATTTTTGTTATACCACTCCTAAATGGTCACTATTTTTTAACCCTTTCCATGTTTCCCCTAAAGAAGCCCAATTTGGTAGTTTTTTTGCGGATCCACTGTGGCGCCCCGTGTAAATCCACGGTCGATCCGCAGATCCACAAGAAAGCCCTTAAAAGCATTTAACAATCAGCTGTTAACCCCTTCCGTGCGCACGGAATTTCCGCGCTGTGCAGGCGTTTCTATTAGTGGGCTGGGATTCGGACGGCCAGGGGCCGTCCTGCGCACACGCCCACCCTGACGCGTGACGGCTCCCGGCCGTCACGAGCATGGAAGAGGTTAATGATTTTCATTTATGTTTCATTTTGTGAAATACTGTCAATTACAATACTTACCCTCCCTACTGAGCAATTTATGTACACCAGTCTGCTTTTCAGTTTCACACTGTAGTCACTTTTGTTCCCTTCCGCCACACTTTTATCTCCGTTTCCAGTAGTCTCTGCCTACCGTAGATGAAAAGTTCACAAGACTTTCTCTAAACAGCATACTAGCTTCACATTAACTGTAGCAGGTGTGGTTGTCTGTTAGCAATTCCAAGCATATCCCAACCAACATAACTTTTGTTTTATTTTTCCAAAGCCAATTACAGAGGTAGTTAGTTTTTTTGTTAAAGTCAGTACCTAATTTTAGTTTTCTGCACATCTCCGCCATCCAATCAAATCTGTACTTTTATTTTTTACTTGCTGTCCTCCATTTTAGCTGACTTTCATCTTTAAAACTGCCTTATTCTGCTGCAGCCTTTTCCTGTGTACCACTCCTGCTTGTCTCCAAACTGGTCAGAGTCTGGATTGTGGGCTACAGTTTTGTGTTTTGGGCAAGAGAGCATGCTAGAAAGAGTGGCATTGACAGGGACGTAGGTTTATCTAATGTGGACATTACTTGGGTTGGCCAGAGAGGGTTAAAGTGGCATCAATTACTGCCTTTGGTTGAAAGCACTGTAGATTGCCAACATCTAGACCTCATGATTGTACCTTTGGTGACAATCACTGGGGTAGGACTGGATATCCTAATGAAGGATACCTTTGGTAAATTAATGTCAATTTTCCCACATACTGCCTTGGTGTTCTCCAACATTTGCTAAAGACTAAAGTGGCAGTGGCCAGCCTAAGTTTGTCCACAGATAGAGAAAACCAGAACACATGTCAATAAACCTATTTCTGTATTTCTCCCAGACCACAACATGGGCTGTATATACCATAACAACTTACGCTTCAACATGGACAGAATATATTGAAAAGACTGAGTCTATTTCACAGACGCAGACAACAGGGTGTTCTTCAACAACTTAAAAGACTGCATCCTGTTCTATGTGAAATTATCATCTACACACCATAAACACAAAGGCTCTTTTCAGATCCAACCCCTTTTCCAAACACTGGTTCTTTTTGTTTTCAAATCCTTTTTTCTAATTTCTCACTCTGAACCACTGCAGATCCTCAGCCAAATAAGGACTCTGCCGGCTACGTTGCAGGCGGATCTGCGACAGATCCGTGGATCTGTTCCCAACCAAAAGCATACATTCAGTACAAAACAACAACACATTTAATTCAGTGGGTGTGTGAGTGGCTGTATGGGTGTGTGAGTGGTTGTGTGGGTGAGTGCCTGAGTGGGTCTGCAGTGGGCGTGAGTAGTTCTCTCAGTCTCTGAGTGGATGTGTGAGTGGCTGTATGGATGTGTGACTGGGTGTGTGAGTGTCTGCATGGGGATGTGAAAGGTGTTCTGGGTCTCTGAGTAGGGGTGTGAGTGGCTGTATGGGTGTATGAGTGGTTTTGTGGGCATGTGAGTGTGTGATGGGTGGGTGTATGACTGGGTGTGTAAGTAGCTGTGTGGGTCTCTGAGTGGTGTGTGAGTAGTTGTATCAGTAGTTCTGCTGTATGGGTGTGTGAATGGCTGTGTAAGTGGCTGTGAGGGTCTGTGAGTGTGTGTGTAAGTGGCTGTATGGGTGTGTAGGTGGCTGTGTGGTTCTTTGAGTGATTCTCTGGGTCTGTGTGTGGATGTGTGAGAGACTGTATGGGTGTGTGAGAGCATGTGTGAGTGACTGGGTGTGAGAGTGGGTGTATGGATGTGTGAGTAGGTGTGTGAGTGGTTGTGTGGGGGTGTGAGTGGGTGTATTTTTAAAAAAATTGGGATCTGGATCTTCTGATTCACAAGGGGCATGCGCTGAGCACCCCATTGGATCCGCAGATCCTCGCACGCCCCCCAAAAACATTTTTGGGCAATTTCTTGCATACGAGGGCTCCCTCACAGACCCCTATATCAGTCCCATGGGGTCAGGGTACCTCTACCCTGACCCCTTCTATCAATTTTAACTTTTATTTTTCCCTTCCCCTGGGACCGAGTCCCAATACATTAAATGGTGACTGCAACTTTCCTTTCAGGTGTGGCCAGCCAATTACAGCATTTCTATTGGCGCGTGGATGCACGGATCCATCGCAGTGGATCCTCTCTCTAGATATACATAAATCTTTTTTACATAAATCTTTTTACTTTAATAACTCCAAAACTATTGAACAGATTTACACCATTTCAGAAAGCACTCATCTGGACCAAGATCTTCTTTTCTGCCAAATTTGGTGTAATTCCGTTCACCGGTTCGGGCTGTAGTCTTGTTTAAAATCCCTATGTGAAATTGCATGAGGGAAAATGTATTTTGGGACCCCCCTTTTTCTCAGCCCCCACTTGACGGATCACTCCAAAACTTTCCAAACAGCAGCTGAAGTGAGTGGCAAACTAGTTTAAAAAAGTTTGTGAAGATTCATCAAACTGAGCCAAAGTTATTAGCAAAGCAAAAAATACTCTGTCTATGGAAACTAGGTCCTAACAATAACTACCTACTGGTAACCGCCAGGTTAAAGTTACATTATAGTTAGATGAATTTCACAGTGACAACATTAACACTTTGAACTAAAATCAGAAATTCACCAGTTATAGTCAGCTGAACTAACTATAACTTGTGCCCAGCAATGCACTGCTTATGATCTCACATACTACAGCACTCATGACATCATTTATGACATCACTGATGACATCTCAAATGACCTCATTGACGACATCACTGATAACACTATCCAATGAGTGTATTAGTTTGTGTTGCAGGTTACATAGTGACGGGTAGCTACGATATCACTTTGTTATCTAATTTTGTACAGCCTGGGTCCAGCTGATGGGTGTAAGTGTTTACAAAACGCATGTGCTCCTAATACATCATAGGTGTGTAGAGGTATTCAACATGTTATAAATGTTTTCATTGAAGAGTAATCCTGTGTGCAAGTGACAGTTGACAACTTGTGTCTAGCATGTTGCACACAAGTTTTTAGGCTCTCAGTCAAAAATTTGGAACAGGGCAAAGATTCTACATGCAACATACTAAGTGTTGAGTTATTAGACAGAATCGTCTCAGCATGACAATTTCTACGCAACATAGAAGTCTATGTGCACCAGGTATTAAGCTATGTGCTTGTTCTGCTTCAGAAGATGGGCGATCTGTAAAGTTTTCACCACAGCATGAAGGATGCAGGTGGTATAATCTTTAGCACCTTCAGATGTTGCTTGTTTGAAGCGAATAGTGTATTTTTTGTCAAGTGTTGTATAGAGTGTCCACTGTTCTTAGTAGATACTTTTTAATACTCTGTGGTGTATTTCTCATGAGAGTTTCACTGTCTGCAAACAGTGTGGTACAGGGTAAACTCTCCATAGAGTGAATACTGTTTACAGTGCCCACTTCTCTACTCATATCCACTTCATTTCTCAATGTAGGTTCAGTGACTATCAGGTGTTTGATACAGATTAAAGCCATCCATAGAAGGGCATTCGTTTTGGAACAGATGTTCAGTATTTTTAGGAACTTGGCTGTCTCTTAACAGTTGTATACAGACTGAACACCATATGCAATGAGGGTTTCCCATATATCTGTAGTTGATTGATAATGTGAACTGCCCTACCCCTGAAGTGTATGGTATAGGTTCAATGTGGCACATAACCCATGCTTTCTACACCTAAGGAAGTAGTTTCTGTGATGGCATTAATGATGCCTCATATTCCTCTGAGTTATTTTGTACTTACTTCCAGAGCTCTAATGCTAAACCCGTTTATAGAGCAATGTGTACAAAAGAAGCTTGGATGATGACATCAGTGATGTCATAGAACATGTCATGATGTAATATGTGAGGTCATAAGCAGTGCATGGTGGAAGCGCAAGTTATAGTTAGCTCCGCTAACTATAACTGGTGAATTTCTGCGTTTTTTACTTCTAAAAGCTAATGTTGTCACTGACAAATTCACCTAACTTTAACGTTACTTTGACCTTAGGTTTTTTCAGTGAATTTCCAAGTTTTTTGACAAAAACACATCTTTTTATCACACCAACTATAATGTTACTTGAACCATTATTTTTTTCAATGAATTTCTAGGGTTTTTTAACATAAAGTAATATTTTATTACCATACGTAAAGCAACCCCCACCGCGCACGGCCAAAGGGGGGTTGGCCACAGGGCCTTATGTTTTTCTAAGGGTAGAGGAGCCACGTGTCCCCACTCTCCGAGCCTAATTAGGCCCTGGGAATCCCAGGACCTGATGTTTTTTAAAGGGGAAGGGGGCCAAGTTGCCCCCACTTTCTGAGCCTTATTAGGCCCTGGGGACCCCATCCCCAAGCCCCCTTTTTTTAAAGGGTAGGGGGGCTGTGTGCCCCCCCCCCTCCCCAGCCGAGCCTTTTTTTTAATTAAAGGG
Source organism: Calotriton arnoldi (assembly GCA_963921515.1). NCBI lineage: Eukaryota > Metazoa > Chordata > Amphibia > Caudata > Salamandridae > Calotriton > Calotriton arnoldi. The sequence goes on from CAWUFW010000916.1 coordinate 60,707, forward strand.
GAGGGGGGCACGTGGCACCCTCCAACAACCCTTATTAGGCCCTGGGGACCCCATCCCCCAAGACTTTTTTTTTTATCAAAGGGGAGAGGGGCCACCTGGCCCTCCTCCCGAGCCTTGTTAGGTCCTGGGGACCCCATCCCCAGGGCCATTACTAGAATTAAAAGGAACTAGGACCAGCGCCCCCCCCCCTCCCCGAGCCTTGTTAGGGCTTATGGACCCCAGGGCCACTACTAAAATTAAAATGGAGGGGAGGCACGTGGCCCCCCTCCCAGAGCCTAGTTAGGCTTATTGGACCCTATCCTCCAGGGTCACTCATGTAAATAAAGGGGAGGGGGGCCACGCTGCCTCCTACCCGAGCTGTTATCGGCCCCAGGGACCCTATTCCCGTGGGTGAAGCACAAGGCCCCAGCCGGCTCCCCGCATGCAGCGAGAGCCGGCATTGCTCCAGCTCAGAGGGAGCAGCTACTAATGCTGCTCCATTAGGGAAGAAGGGATATTTTGATCTATTTCCTGCCCATATCAGAGTGGGCTCCCTGGGGCCTTTAATGGCTTGGAGAGGGGTGCTGCTCAGCCCCCTCCCCTTTTTTTCATGATTTTGGCCCTGTGGGTGGGCTCCCGAGGCCTTTAATGCCTCGGGGACGGGGGCTTACTTTTAACAAATGTAGGCTGGCCGCCATTTTTTTAAAAATCCAATGGCGAGTCCCATGAGATCGCAGCAGGTTTTGTTTTTGGCCCCGGGAAGGGGAGTCCCTCTGGGTCCACCCCATGGGTCCTAGGTGATCAGGGTATCCCTATCCTGCACCCTTATATGATTTTTCTTTGTTTACTTCAGGACAGGGGACTAAGTTCCCGAGTCCTGTAATGGTGGCGGCAACATTTTTCTCATGTTTCTGGCAGTCAATCGGAGCGCTCGCTCCCAAGGGAGTCTGAGTCCCGCGGAATCGAGATGGCCCAAGGGAAATAAAGCTCCGTGGGCCAATCAGAACGCTCCATTTTTAAATTGGCTCTCCCGCGAGAGTCTCTCGAGCCTCTTGTGGACTGAACCGTAATTACCCATAATTTCTCAAAAATGACTGAACGGATTTACACCAAATTGCAAAAAGCAGAATCTGCGAACATAGATCTAGCCTCCTTCCAAATTTGATGTAATTACGTTCTACAGTTTTTGCGTTAGCCAGTCTTAAAGAAGTCCATGGAAGATGCATGGGGATTTTGTGTTTTGGGACCCACTCCCTTTTTTTCTTGGCCCATGCTTGACGGATCACCTCAAATATTTCCATGCACAAACTAGTCAACAGGTAGCACCGTTTTGGAATGTTTCGTGGGGATTCATCAAATGATGCCAAAGTTATTAGCAACACAAAAAATGCTTATCCTATGGAACAGCTGACCTAACTATAACACTACCCAGTGGCCATATATATATATATATTTTCAACATGCCTGCTCTTCCATAAAAACAGGCTCTAACACACTTGGGCTCACTTAAAGAGACTTTATTTGTGGCTACAGGTGAAGTGTTTGAACCGCCTCAGCGGTCTTTGTCAAAACCATACAAGTTGCCATTTTATTACTTCTTATACTGGCAGCAAGGTTTCAAATCCTTAAAGTGGAAGTGCAACAAAAACTATTAAAGTGACATGTGCAATTTTTAGTTTCTGTTTCCTCGTCTAGAATATTATACAAATGATTCACTGCCCAAAATAGCAAAAACCTTTTAGAATGAACATTCCACACTTAAGTCCCAATGTCCAATTGAAAAGTGCATATTGCAAATGAGAAAATCACAATATCTATTAAAGATTGTACTATTATCCTAGATATTCAACAGTTCAATCCTAATTTCTGATTATAAAGTGCTTGTTGCAATTTAGAAAAATCACAGTCTATCAATAATTACATTATTTTCATTGACATTTAATGTGCAAATTCTTCCCTTATAACCTACTATCAAAATTATATTTGAAACGGTTAAGAAAGCTTTTGTCTCATGTGCAAAAAACGTTGTCTCTTATTCACGACATAATTGACCCTGATAGATACAATCCATTTGTTTAAAAATACCAGCTATACAACTGTTTAACCACCCAATTCTGGGCAAGTGCCCATTATCAATTGGCTAATTATTCCAACAGCAGTTATCGGACTGTCTTCAATCATTCATAACTCATTTGTCTGCTATTGGTTACATGTATCCTGTTAATATCTTTTTGACAGTGGTTATTCTATTGTAAAGTGCCATGCAAGTGCTAAATGTGGAACCCCTGTCTGCTATTGGTTACATGTATCCTGTTAATATCTTTTTGACAGTGGTTATTCTATTGTAAAGTGCCATGCAAGTGCTAAATGTGGAACCCCTGTCTGCTATTGGTTACATGTATCCTGTTAATATCTTTTTGACAGTGGTTATTCTATTGTAAAGTGCCATGCAAGTGCTAAATGTGGAACCCCTGTCTGCTATTGGTTACATGTATCCTGTTAATATCTTTTGACAGTGGTTATTCTATTGTAAAGTGCCATGCAAGTGCTAAATGTGGAACCCCTGTCTGCTATTGGTTACATGTATCCTGTTAATATCTTTTTGACAGTGGTTATTCTATTGTAAAGTGCCATGCAAGTGCTAAATGTGGAACCCCTGTCTGCTATTGGTTACATGTATCCTGTTAATATCTTTTTGACAGTGGTTATTCTATTGTAAAGTGCCATGCAAGTGCTAAATGTGGAACCCCTGTCTGCTATTGGTTACATGTATCCTGTTAATATCTTTTTGACAGTGGTTATTCTATTGTAAAGTGCCATGCAAGTGCTAAATGTGGAACCCCTGTCTGCTATTGGTTACATGTATCCTGTTAATATCTTTTTGACAGTGGTTATTCTATTGTAAAGTGCCATGCAAGTGCTAAATGTGGAACCCCTGTCTGCTATTGGTTACATGTATCCTGTTAATATCTTTTTGACAGTGGTTATTCTATTGTAAAGTGCCATGCAAGTGCTAAATGTGGAACCCCTGTCTGCTATTGGTTACATGTATCCTGTTAATATAATTTTGACAGTGGTTATTCTATTGTAAAGTGCCATGCAAGTGCTAAATGTGGAACCCCACTTAAATAATTGTATTTACATTTCTATACTGCGAGATTAAAAACAGGCTGATTGGATAGCTTCTATACGATCTTTCACTAATTCAGCTTATAAGAGAACATGTAAATCTTCCTCGGTATTGAGGCCATTCGGAATCTTGGAATTGAACCTCAAAATGTATCTGGATTCAAGTTGCCCCAGGCATTTCTCTCTGTTTCCACCTCTCAATTGGCACCAGATCCAGCACAACATATTCTAGATCTTCTGTCTTACTAGCATGCACAGCTTCGAAATGCCTCACCACCGGATAAGCTTGGTGTTTGTTTTCAATGGCTCTGACATGCTGTAAGATGCGTTGATGCACACGCAAAATGGTGCTGCCTATATAGAGCTTCATACAAGTGCATCTTAGAGCATAGACTGCAAACTCATTCCTGCAGTTCAAGGGTTTCGTAATTTTCCACTTTCTTTCAGAAAATGGCAAAGGCACTTCTGTAATGTTAACTCCATAGTTGCACGCATTGCACTTATGGCATCTTCTAAAACCTTTGCTTCCACTCAGCCATGTCTCTTGTTGCTGAGTCCCTGGACTGTTGACAACCAGGTCCTGTCTCATCGATCTTGCTTTTCGAAAAGTGATAAGAGGTGTACTTTGTATTTTAGAACCTATCACTGGAGCACTTAATAGCAGGTGCAATGCTTCTGAAAAATGGCTCTTATTCTCTGATGCTGAGTACTATACCCTGTAATGAACCGGACATTCTGATCTTGCTGAGTGGGTGGATACTTTATCTTTTCTGAGAATATCAACTGCTCTCTGAGTTTCATATTTGCTGGGTAGAAACCAGTGTCCCTAAGAGGGCTCTGGGTGGTGACCAGAAGAAAGGTGGTCAGGCCCCCTCCCAGGGGAAAGGATAAAAAGGATAGACAAAGAGTCACCAAAAACAGCCCAAGGGGGTGAGTCCTGAGCCACATCCCAGTCCAAGGGGAAGGGGTATCAGGAAAAGAAGTTTGACCCCTTAAAGGCAGGGGTGTGCTTTGACTGTAACCAGCCAGGACATAAAAGGGGGAATGCAATGTGCACCAAACAGGCACCCACTGGTGACCAGTCCAAAGGGTTGGCTAATGGTAGGGATTGTTTGGAAAGTTGCCCTAGAGATCCCAGAGGTTACACAGAGGCCACCTGTGTGTCCCTGGGTGGGGGGGGAGACAATGAGCCTTTCATCCACTGGCCTCCAGGCATGGAGAAGTATAGGCAGTGGCCAAAACTCAATGGGATGGAGGTGAAGGCTCTGAGGGCTACAGGAGCCGGTATAACCATGGTCATGCCTGAGCTGGTTTCCCCAGACCAGATCCTACCTGAAGAGGTGCACAAGATTTTCAACGCTGACAATGTCACAAAGTCACACCCTATGGCTGTGGTTGACTTTGAGTGGGGAGGAGTTATTTGCCCAAAGAAGGTAGCTGTATCCCCTGCTATCCCAGTGGAGTGTTTGCTGGGCAATGACTTAGAAACGTCTGCTTGGGCAGAAGTAGAGAGGAGGACCCATGCAGCCTTGCTGGGTCTACCTGAATGGGTGTGTGTCACTACAAGAGCACAGACGGCCCTGAAGGACAGTCAGGGGATCCTGGGGCTGAAACTAGGGATCAGGTCCCCAAAGTCAAGAGGAGGGGCAGTGCAGTTGGCCTTCTAACCTCCAAAGGTCCCCAGCTCCAGAAGAAGCCAACCCCTCAGGGGGAAGACCTGGTGCCTGCAGAAGAAGCTGCTCCTGGAGACATGCCAGAGCTGGCAGAACTCCATGGAGCAGGGGGTCCTCCTAGGGAGGACCTGAGTAATGGACAAAGGAGCTGTCCACCCTAGAAGACCTGCAACAGTTGGCTGTCAAACAGACACAAGTGGATACCAGTAGTACCCATAAGGTATACTGGGATGAGGGGCACCTATACAGTGAACCAAGGGACCCCAAACCAGGGGCATCCAGGAGACTGGTGGTCCCTCAACAGTACAGAGAGTTTCTCCTTAACCTGGCCCATGATATCCCCTTGGCTGGGCACGTGGGGCAGAACAAGATCTGAGAAAGGCTGGTCAACCACTTCTACTGGCAAGCCAGAGGCAAGGCAGTAGGCAAGCCAAATGCTGCCCTCATACCACTACCAGTGGTGGGAACACCCTTTGAGAGGGTGGGTATAGATATTGTTGCCCCCTAGACCCACCCACATTTTCATGGAACAGGTTCATCCTGGTGGTAGTGGACCATGCCACTTGATATCCTAAGGGTATTCCTCTTACGACAGTCACTGCCCCACAGGGGCTAGAGCCCACCTTGGAATCTTCATCAGGATTGGGTTCCCTTCAGAGGTTATTTCAGATAGGGGCACAAATTTCTTGTCCGCCTATCTTAAGGTAATGTGGAAAGAATGTGGGGGGACTTACAAGTTCACCACCCCATATCATCCGCAAGCCAATGGTTTAGTTGAGAGATTCAACAAAACCATAAATGGCATGATCATGGGTTTGCCTGAAAACCTCAGGAGGAGGTGGGGCATTCTCCTCCCATGCCTATTGTTTGCATACATGAAGGTCCCTCAAAAAGGATTTGGCTTAAGCCTCTTTGAGCTGCTCTTTGGGATCCCTGTGAGAGGTCCACTCACCTTGGTCAAGGAAGGATGGGAGAGACCCCTGAAAGACTCTAAGCAGGACATAGTGGACTATGTGCTTGGCCTTCGCTCCAGTATGTCTGAGTACATGAAGAAGGCAGACAAGAATTTGGTGGCCAACCAGTAGCTTGTCAATCACTGGTATGACCAAAAGTCCTCCATGGTAGAGTAGCAACCAGGTCAATTGGTGTGGGTCTTAGAGGCTGTAGCACCCAGGGTCTCAGAGGACAAGTAGACTGGGCCCTACCCCATCTTAGAGAAGAAGGGGAAGTCACCTACTTGGTGGACTTGGGTACTCCAAGAAACCCTCACAGGGTGATCCATGTGAACAGGCTCAAGCTACATCATGAACGGGCAGACATCACCATGTTGATGGTAACAGATGGGGGCAAGGAAGAAGAGAGTGACCCTCTCCCAGACCTCATATCTTCTAATGCCCAAGATGTAACTGTGGAAGTAGTAGTTCTCTCCCCCACACTGACCGACCAGCAACAAAGGGACTGTTATCACTAACTGAAGCAGTTTGCTGGGTTGTTTTCTCTGACTCCAGGTCTGACAACATGGTGTACCCATGATGTGGACACCAGTGACAGCTTGCCTGTCAAAAGTAAAATTATAGTTTGTCTGACCAGATCAAGGCCATCATCAAGGCTGAGGTTGCCAAGATGTTGGAACTGGGGGTGACTGAGCCCTCCAGTAGTCTATGGGCCAACCCAGTGGTACTGGTACCCAAACCCAGTTCTAAAGGGGGGGAACCTGAGATGAGGTTATGTGTGGACTACAGGGGCCTCAATGCAGCCACTAAGACTGATGCCCACCCCATCCTTCGAGCTGATGAGCTCATTGATAAGTTGGAGGCAGCTAAATGTCTGAGCACCTTTGAGCTGACATCAGGTTATTGGCATATTGCCCTCACTCCATTAGCCAAGGAGAGGTCTGCTGTCTTCACACCTGAATGCCACTTTCAATTCAAAGTGATGCCCTTTGGGTTGAAGAATGCCCCTGCCACCTTCCAGAGGTTGGTGAATCGAGTACTGTTAGGATTGAAGAGTTTCAGTGCAGCTTATCTTGACGATAAAGCTGTATCCAGCTCCACCTGGGAGAATCACCCAGTACACCTCAAGGAATTGCTTCATGCCTTGCAGCAGGCAGGCCTGACTATCAAGGCAAGTAAGTGCCAGATAGGGCAGAGCTCTGTTGTGTACCTGGGCCACCAAGTTGATGGGAATATGTTCAACCTCTCCAGCCCAGATCCAAGCATGAGAGCCTCCTAAGACCCAGGTCAGAGACTTCTTAGGCCTGACTGGATACCATAGGAGATTCGTGAAGAGTTATGGTACCATAGTGGCACCATTAACAGACTTAATGTCCTGAAAGCAGCCCAGATAAAGTATCTGGACTGAGCAGTGTCAAAAGGCTTTTGACACTCTCAAAGAAGCACTGTGCTCAGCACCTGTCTTGAAAACCCATGACTTCAGTAAAAAGCTTATTGTCCAGATAGATGCCTGTGAACATGAGATAGGTTCCGTGTTGTCACAGGTGAATGATTTGGGCCAGGATCAGCCAGTTGCCTTCATCAGCCGGTGACTCCTTCCCAGGGAGCAGCGTTGGAGTGCCATAGAGAGGGAGGCCTTTGCTGGGGTCTGGCCCATGAAGAAACTAAGAACCTACCTGTTTGGGACTCACTCCAAAGTTCAAACCGACCACACACCCCTCAAATGGCTAAAGCAGATGACAGGAGAGAACTCCAAATTGTTGAAGTGGTCCATCTCCCTACAGAGGATGGACTTCATAGGAGAACACAGACCTGGGTCTGCCCATGCCAATGCAGATGGCCTTTCCTGGCTCTTCCACTTAAATGATGAGAATCACCGGGAAAAAGGTTAGTTGCTCGTCACCTTTCATTCTGGCAGGGGGCCATGTAAGAAAACGCCTCTTTTTGCATGGTCACCCCCTAATTTTTCGACTGATGCAGCTGGTTGTTTTACTCTGAACGTTCACTTAGGCCGACTAATAAAGACTGTACTCAATGCAAAGGGCTAACTTACCTTTAAGTCCCTAGTAAATGGTACCCTAGAAACCAGGGCATTTATGTTAGAGGGACACCCCAGGACTTACAGCACTGATTGTGCCACCCTGGAGGTCCCCCGAGTAAAACAAGCCCCCTGGTCCGCCACTGCAGACTCGCAGAGCAATCCTGCCTGACTTTGTCATTGTAGGCAATTGCGAAGCCACCATCTTCCCTGTGCATGTGTGTAAGTCACCCCTCTGGCAGGCCTACCGAGCCCTAAAAGGCAGGGCGCAACATATGACACAAGCAGGACATGCACTTTACATGTCCTGACAGTAAAACATGCGAAACAACTGTTTTTACTGTGGAAAGAATTGGTCTCCCAATTGACGTGTACCGGGGTACACACTGACCCATCAGTTGTGCTAACTCCTGAACACTGCGACCAAAGTAGACACTCCAAGTTATCAAACAATTCGTTACATTAAGCCCAACTTGTATCTTGTCGCAGTGTTCAGCTTTAGCAAAACTGCCACTTAGTTGCCTTTAAAACTCCTGTGCCTTCCAGAGCACACATGGAGTCTGTTCCATGAGACATCTTTCTGCCCTCCTGGAGAGACGTGCCAACGACTCTCAGGAAGGAGAACAATTAGGGATTACAGCCCAGAGAGGTTTCACTTCCCTCCTGCAGAAAACCACTTAGGTGTTAGCCCACAGGGCAGGCTTCAAAGGTGACACCACCTCTGAAGAGCAAATGTGGGACACCGGGGGGAGGGCTGCCCCATTGATGAGATAGACAGGCTGACACGAGGAACAGAGAGGGGACACCAGCTGTCAAACCGGTTTTCAAACTGGTTTCCCCAGGGGCCTCTAGCCCTGAGGTAGCCACACCCCGGGGATGGGCTAGGGAGGTCTGAATAGTGAGAGAGGGGGTCTCGCTATCTTGGGAGTGGACAGAATGGTTTATCCTGGGATAGCCAGATGCCACACTCCACAGGAAGTGGTCACTAGGTAGGAGGGAACCTGGTAGCCCTTTAGATACCAACCGCATCCTGCCTGAGGGCATTTTCTGAGCTTAAGAGGGCCACCCCTGGCACCCTGACCTCAAATCTTGACCGACTCGGAAAGAGGACCGAAGAAGGACTGCCCTGCTGCACTGAGGACCAGCAAAGAGAGGCTGCACTGACAAAAACTAGACCTGCTGTACCTGGTGGCTAGCGAGGAGAGGGACTGTGCCTGCTGTGTCCTGCTCAAGTAGAAGTCGTCTCCAGAGCCCAGTCAAGCCAAGAGAACTCCAAGGGTCAGCTGACTAGTCTCCTGTCCGCAGAACAGTGAAACAACAGCTGAAGAAGCCTGCTGAGGTCAGTTGGTAGCCCAAAGTCTTCAAGCTGCTACAACCGCTGCCGTGCATCACTGAGTACCAAGACCTGATGCACAGAGTCGCACCCAAGCTCGCTGATCCCAGGAGTGCTGTCGGAGAGTTGCTAGTATGAAATCCTCACCTCACTAATACATAGAACTGCCAATCCCCCACCACCCTTAAGCCTCCCTCATTCTGCAAAGAATCCCCCAACATAAACAATTTAAACATTCTGCACAACCCCTTTCCTCACACTGACCATCCTTCCAACCTGACCCCCAGCTTGCTCCCATGCTCTCCCTGTGCCAAAGTCACCCCCAAGCAGAACCTCCACCCGTCCGGATCAGTGCCTGAGCCCTGAGACTATCGGCCACCTGCCCTAATTGTGAGACAAAAGAAGCTCTCGCTGCCGCCCGAGTAACACCAAAACACAAAAAACACCCAACAAAGTGACCACAGTGTATCACCCCCCAGTGGAGTAGAAACAGCAGGATCCCGGGGAAGAAATCAACCTAAACTAATGAAAGGGAGAAGAGAGGGAATGCGAGAGTGGGGAGGCAAAATAATCCCTTCCTAACGGACCACAGTGCCACCAATACTACTTGTGACTCTGTCACCCAAACTGCCAGGAAAACCCGCCCCAATTATGAATTGGGCTAATCCAGTGTTCCCAAGGGTCCTGGATTGTCCCACTGGCCGAACCATCCTGGGGGGGGGCGCCCCTCAGGCTGCCCAGCCCCGTGGGCCCCATCGGCCAAAAGGGACAATAAGAGGACCACCAATGTAGAGTAAAAGGCCGCTTTATGTGGACAGGCAAGCAGTAGAACCTCTTTTAAACATTACATAGTATGAAATCCTCACCTCACTAATACATAGCACAGCCTATTCCCCCACCACACTTAAACCTTTCCCCCAACCTGCAAAGAATCCCCCAACCTAAACAATTCAAACATTCTGCGTGACCCCTTTCCTCACACTTGCCATATTTCCAACCTGACCCCAGCTTGCTCCCATGCTCTCCCTGTGCCAAAGACCCCCCCAGCAAGGCCTCCACCCTTCGGGATCAGTGCCTGATCCCTGTGAGTATCTGCCACCCAGGAAAACCCTGTCAAGGTGTTTCCTGCCCCCGCCCCCACTGTCGTGAAACAGCGTATTCTGCTTGTCGCCAAAACAGCAGCTAGATCCCCACTCAGTTGCTGCGTAGATGCAGGGATTAAACGGGCTTGCAGCTCGAACAGCCTTAAAAATTGTTCAACACCATTACTTAACAGCTAATTTGGTGGCCAATGACTCCCTCAACTCTAAAACATAATACTTTTTTTAACCAGAAAGGACCAATATACCCCATCTTGCCTAAATAAATGAAATTCTTCTTCTGTGATTGTATGTTGCATCACTAATACCTTTCCTTATGCAGAAACGCTGTATTTCCCTGTTAACTTTTCTCCTCGCTCTCTCCACTGCCCTATGTTTAACTGCACCTCTCCACACTCTTCCAGGAACCAATTTGGTCCAAAAGATGAAAGTACCAGACCAGGAACCAGCAACTGCTAACAAATCATGTTTTATCTCCTTGATAAGGCCCAAACCCAATAACTGCACTAAATAATTTTCCCCAAGATGAATCAATAAAACATCAGGACAAGGTTTATTGCGCGCCAACTCAGACAAACATGGCATTAACGGACCCCACTTTATCCATCCTCCCCCCCACAATTCAATAAAAAATGTACTGGAGCTAAAACCTAAATTCTTCCCCAATGGTCATTTCACAGCTTGCTTAGCAACCATCTTATGAAGGAGTGGCCGATGAGCCAGATGGAAAAAAACGCCAGGTGAAGGTCTTCTACACAGCCTATGGAAGCACAAACAAGAACATGTTAGATACTACTAATGGTCAACTTGTCTAATGTAACGTAAATAACAATCCGAGGACCATCTTCCCAACCTCCTTATTTCTGTTAAAGTGAACCTATTTGCCTCTGTCACTGCTCCTGTTCTAAAGGAGTGCGTACCAAAGTGCGTACCATTCACAGCTTGTCCTGGAAACACTTTCCTCATGATAACTAAGAGCTGATATGCTGTTGGCTTGGATCCATCGTCATGATAAAAAACACAGTCTATTTTTTAAATTGGTTTCTGATTTCTTGAGTGGCGTGACGATTGCTTCTTCCATTGTGTTGGTGCTGTTTAAATGCTTAACACTTGTTCCTTTATATAAGCCTTGCTTCTCAGAGGCACCGCTACTCAGGGTTGAGATGAGGGTTTTGCAGACCAAACCTACTGGACCTAAAGGGGTTTGTAAGTGTATTACACGGTGAGGTTGAACAACCACACCATATAACAAACGCCATTTCCTCGCACCTCTAAATGACATTTTTATTAAAAAAATGGTCTTGATTTCATTTTATCAAGGATAAAGGAGGTGGGTGATTGCTTTGCTGGAATACTATTTTGAAGTACAGTATGTTTTTCAGTGTCAGAAATGCATTGGCAGACTGTCTTGTTTAGTTAACAGTTCAGGCAGAAATGAGATTCAAGAAGATTTTTGGGAAGAAGTGGATGTGTGTGAAGTTACTTTGGGGGCCATTACTAAAGATTTGTGAAAAGAGGAGTTGGCGAAAGAGCCGGATCTCATGGCTGTGATAATGGCTTCCCAGTCTGATAAGGTGGGCTTGTTGTGGTCTATGATTAAAGATGAGTTGTTGCTTGACATAGGTATGCTGTTAAGGAGTACAAGGTTGGTTCCTCCAGTAAGTTTGAGAGGTAGATTGGTGGCACAGGCTCACCCAGGTCACTTAGGAATAGTTAAGATCAAGGAGAGATTATGAGCTAGTTTTTGGTTGCCTGGAATGCACATTGAAGTGGAGATGTCTGTCAGAGTATGTCTGGAATATGGAAATAGTGCTAACATTTATCTCCCAGTCAATTACCTATAGTTTACAGGGATCTTCCTGTTCATCCGTGGGATGAGGCTCTCATTGACATAGTTGGTCCAATCAGGGGTGAACATCAAACACCTTATCTCATTGTGCTGCTTGACCTGTATTCAAGCTGGGTAAATGTTTAATGTGTACTGTACATTACTTCATCAGCAGTTATTACATTTCTCAATATGTTTTTAAGAGGGAAAGAGTTTTCCTGAGTGCATTCGCTCGGATAATGGTCCACAATTTTGCCCCAATGAGATGGTAAAGTACTTTACTGCTTTTGTCATTCTTCCCAAGAAAGGTTCCATTTATCACCCAGAAAGCAATGGGGCTGTGGAAAGGATCAATAGAACATTAAAAGAATGTATTCAGTTGGCAAGAGCGAATAACTTAAATTGGAAAAATCACCTTTAACAAAGGATCACTGCTTATCACATGACTATCCACTCGAGCACTAGCAAAACTACTTTTGAGCTTTTTCAAGGAAAAGCACAGAATTTGGTATTATGTCCAGGATGGATGAATTGAGAAAGAGGTGTGAAATACAATGGTGTGGGTGATTTGAGGAATTGTGAGGAAGTGTTACAACGGAAAAGATAGATGTATTTTGACTCAAGGAAGCGTGTTGGTGAGGTACGGGTTGAAGTAGGTGAATGGGTGAAGATAAGAGCACCGGTTGGGTGTGCACAATGGTCCAGGTTCACCAATGTGCAAAGGCTGATGAATGTATTCAAAATGCTGTCAAAACTGATTGATGATGGTAGGATCTGGAACAAGAGTTGTGTGGCAGTTCTGGATTCTGTCCATTCCAGAACAGGAGTGCAAGAATATTTACGTGAAAACTTTGATGCTTCGTCAAAAGGGCAAGATCTCATGCTGGGGTTTATGCGACAGATAAGAGAAAGGTTAGAAATATGTAAACAACCTGCTTACCTTGATCAAAATCTTAGTAGATGATTTTATTTTAATAGGTATATCTTTTGAATTGATTATTTCTGTAGTTTAGGCTTCTTTATTTATAGCCACTGTGCAGTATTTACCTATGGTGTTTATCTTGTTGTTCCTTTGTTTTGTTAAGTGGGAAGAGGTGTGGAGTCTTACTCTTCTGAGACTTACTTGTGCATCACCTGGATTCCATGCTAGAATCCAGATCATGGTGCGTGAAACTAGAATCCTGGGATTTGGTAGCTGCTCTCAGGGGATGGCTGAGGTGCTCAATAAAGTATGTTGTACTTACTTTCTCCTGGTGAGATTTCCTCATTGTGTCCTCCTTATTACACTCTTTCCCTTCTACAAACCAAGCCCCAAATACTTTTTAAATTTGTTTTAACTTTATTTAAAGTTTTCAGAAAAAAGAAAGAGAAGGAACATTACAGCAGTACTTGCAGTATGCACACAATCAAGCCCCAAATACTTAGCATTATTGAGGAATCTATCTGGATGAACCTGACCCCACCCAGGAAACCTGACAATGTATTCTTTTGAACGAGTTAAGATCTATTGTGGCTGTGCTGCTGCGCTGATGAAGACATCACATGATGGTTGGTTGGTTGGGGCAGGTAAGGATGTTAGCAACCTGCAACCGATAGAGATGCGTTAACAGAGATGACTGGATCTAAGGCTTGGTTCTCCTCGTCACTGGCGGGTAAACATTGATCAGATTTTAACCAGCTGCCTCAACACTTTACAGGACTCTTCTGCTTGATATCAAATTGACACTGCCCATCACGTCAGCCAAGGCGAAGCCGTGAAGATGAGGGAAAGTCTTTTAGGATGGGTCAACAAGATACTTGGGTGTTAAAGGTCCTCTGGTGCTTAGAGCTGTGGTCATGTTCTTTTCTCTCTCACGATCTAATGTGTGTCTTTTTTGCATAGTGTAAGATCAGATGCCCGGTAGAAGGCTGATGCAATGATTGAATGTCTTGAACAGCACCTGCCTCTGTCTGGCTGATGTGATGAGTAGCCTGCATGTTGCATGCAGGGACTTTAGTATTCTAAGCCTGTTGGGGCTTCTGCATTTCTTTCATTTTCTTTCTGTCCGCAGATGGAACATTTGTTGTCTGTGAAGTCTTTGGGGTACCAATGTGCTGTGGAGTTTGACTTCCACTTTGTGTGTTTTCGCTGGTGTCTGGAAGTTCACATTGTTCTCCAGAAATAAGTTTAAGTCGCTTCGAAGAAAGTTAAACTAGTGTGTTAAAATGGAGGTGGCATGGTGAGAAAGACGTTTGAGCTTTAGGTTTTTGATGGAGAAGTCCTTGCATCCTTGCACGTCTTGAACGTGTCTTGTTCTCTTTTGTTTTTACTTTGGTGTGTTGTTGGACACTGAGCAGGGTGGTGGGGAGGTGACTGGCCTAGTTTAGGGGTACGGGAGGTTTATATTGGATGACTGAAGTTGTCAAGTAGACAAGGTTGAAACATGTACCACCATGAATTTGTTAATGAAGTTGTAGGGGGTGTATTTTGTATTCTTAATACAAAAAATAATAATAATACTTATTTTGGAGGTTGAAGTAACAGAGGACAGCGGTGTTGAAGTGTCAGAGTATGAACCGATGAAGTTCCTGTTCCGACTGTGAGGCCTATAGATAAGGCAGAAGGGGGTGGAGTGGGGTGTGGAGAGTGGGAATTGTAACCTGCATGTCTTGGATGCCGGCGAGACCTCCTCCCTTCTTCTAAATGCTGTAGCCAGTGGAACATGGATATCTGGGATGTACACAGTTGTGGTGATGAGCCATGTTTCTGAGGTTGTGGTCATTGGTAAGGTATACTTTGTTTGTAGCTCGTAGTATTGGAGAGTATAAATTGATGAACACAAATTGGAGCATTTCTTTGGTAGTGTGAGAGTGTGGGCTTGCCGTGGGCACTGACAAACATTATATGTCAGCACTTTAGTGCTGGCTGGACCAACCATCCTTGTTCAAATCACCACTGTGATATACGTTTTTTCAAAGGTTTGGTCCACATGTTTCCTCCAAATCGTTTGTGATGCCATACTAGGACCTTAATTTATTCCTTACTGTCCATATGTGTACTCTTTTTGAGCAGTTGCTCAGCTATTCCTCAGTCTCCTGACCCTGAAAACAATCTTTCTCATTGCGATAATCTAAGCACTCTGCGTGAGAGAGCTTCAAGCTTTGTCAGTCCAGCCGCACTACACCACCTTCTTTCTGGACAATCTAGTGCTGAGGACTGAACTGGCCTTTCTCCCAAAGGTTTGTGACTCCCTTTTATGTCAGGCAATCTGTCACTCTTCCAACATTCCTTGCCAAGCCTCACGCCTCGAAAGAGGAGGAGAGACTCCATCGGTTGGATCCCAAAAAGAGCGCTCAGTTTTTACATCGATTGCACTGAAGACCATCTGGTGGATGTTCAGCTCTTTGAGGGGGGTTCTCTCTTTCAAAGAAGGCCAAAGCAGTGCAAAAATGGACTTTGTCTAGATGGATAGTCCTCTGTATTAAGATCTGCTACACGATGGCCAAAAGGATTCAGGTCCCAATCCACCAGGGCTAAGGCTGCTACCACTGCAATAGTAAGCAGAGTGCCTGTCCGGATGTTTGTTGGGCTGCAACATGGGTATCAGTGCACACATTCACAAAGCACTACTGTCTTGACAGCCAGGTCCAAAGAGAACGGCATTTTGGCCATTCAGTCCTTCAGGACTTTTTGGTCCAAGTTATTCCACAGACACACCACCTGGGGACGTACTGCTTTGGTATCTATTCTAAAGGTGAGGAATCTGCGGTTAGAAGTATTCATCAGAACATGTTACTCACCTTTGGTAACTCTTTGGTGAATGCTCTATCTAACCGAAGATTCCTCAATGCCGGCTCAACTCCCCTTTCTGTGGATTTCCATCTAAAAAGTTCCCAAATTGGAGACCTGCTCACTGGCATGAACATTCAGTTTTTGGGCTCTGCATCCAAGGATGCAGATAATGTCCGGAAAAAAATGTATGTCAGCGTGGTTGGGTGGTACTTATAATGGGTTTCAGTCGGCGTATCTGGGGTGGAGCGGAGACGATGCAGAACTGCACAAGGCCACCTACTGGCGCACAGTGACTATGCTGAAGGATCTTCAGGATCCAGTCTGGTGCCTGGGGATAGCCTAAAGGTGAGGAATCTAGGATTAGACGTATCCATTAGAATGAAGATTTGGGGTATAGGGAGATTGGGAATCATGGTGAAAAGTTGTGGTTTAAGAAGTTCAGATGTCAGGTTGAAGAGTTGAGGTCTCATGAGGGTGAGAGTGATGAGTTGAGATCTAGGGAGAGAATGGGTGTCTGACTTAAGAGCTGAGGTAAAGGGAGAGTAGGTGTGTGGATGAAATGTTGAGGAAGAGTGAGTGTCTTACTGAAGAGGTGAGTCTAGGAAGAGAGTGAGTGTTAGGGTGAAGATTGGATGTCTAGTAAGAGAGTGGGTACCCGATTCAAGAGCTGAAGTCTAAGGGGCACACATGTCTGGGTGAAGAATCGAGGTTGGGGAGAATGGCTGTCAGAGTGAAGAGGAATACACTAGGTGTGTGAAGTGGTGAGGTCCAGGAGTTGTGGGTAAAGAGTTTAAGTCTAGGCTGAGTAGTTGACTAAAAGGCTGAGGTCTAGGGAGAGTTGAAGTCATGGTGAAAAGTTGAGGTCTGGGGACAGTGGGTGACAAGTTGAGGTCTGGGGACAGTAGGTGTCAGGGTGATATGTTGAGGGCTCGGGGCAGTGGGTGTCAGGGGACATGTTGAGGTTTGGGGACAGAGGCTGTCAGGGTGACAAGTTGAGATCTGGGTAGAGTGAGTGTCAAGATGACAAGTTAAGATCTAGGGCTAGAGCTGGTGTGCGTCTGAATAGCTACAACATAGGCAGAGTGGGTGCCGGGGTAAAAAGCTGAGAACCAGGGACAGCTAAGACTAGTGACAATGGGATTCAGGGTGATCAGCTATGGTTAGAGAGAGTGGGTGTCAGGGTGAAGGGTTGAGATCTAGGGAGAGTGTGCGTGTGATTGAAGAGCTGAAGTTTGGGGAAACTGGGTGTCTGGGTCAAAAAATTGAGGTTTGGGGACAGGGGGTGTCAGGTTAAAGAGTTGAGGTGATTGGTTGACAGACGCTCTATAAAAATGACATCTTGATGAATAACTGATTTTTGTAGAGGATTAGTGTTTAGCTGAAGAGAATTTGTACCTTGCTGTACATGTAAGATCTGTCTGAGTTGGTGTCTTGCTGAAGAGCTGGGACTCGGGGAGAAAAGTTGAGATCTGGGGACAGTGGGTGAGATTTGTGGAGTTTTGGGGTCCGATTGAAGACCAAGATTTATTAGAGTTTGGTATGTCAGAGCTGAAAGAAAGAGGATTATTATTTGGGGTGAACAAGTGTCCACCTCAAATGGAAAAGCCACCACCTGCTAAATGTCACACAAATTAAATAAAATAAACCTTTGCTTAATCTCTGGTAATGTGACACAAAGGAGTCAGGCTTAAATCAAAGGCATTGTGTAAAGTATTTAAGCACTGCTTACACAGTAGAAAAAGGTCACACAAAACACAATGTAACTCCACAAACAATTTAAACGTAAAGAGAAAATACTTATGAGTAAAATAAGACCAAAACAACAAAAATCCCATAAGAGGAACCAGAGATTTGAAAATGTAAGTGAAAATAGCACCAAAAAGCACAAAGAACCAATGATTGTCTATCGAAGCAATAGACTTACACCTAATTGCGATTTGAGGCCGACTGCGATGGAGACCTAGTCAGATACAAGAAGTGGATTGTTTGTCAAATCCCACCTTCAGAAAGGTACTTTCTCACTTTCTTGAAGAATTTGTTTTACATTTTGTTCCCAGCGCCGAAAGGAACTTTGTCACTTTGTGAGAAGAAAAATCCTCCCTGAGCATACCGCCGGTGAAATTCTAGCCACTGCAGTAGAACCCAAGGCCAGATACTTGAAGCAGGTTGGTTCTGCTTGAGATTTTGATATTGCTTGCGGAAAAGTTTCTCAACGCAGAACGAGACTTTGTCGTTATTTTGAGGTGCTGAGCAGGACAAAGCTGAAATTCAATCTGACGCTGTGGAACTGCCAGTTCGATACTTATTCCTGCGGTCTCACTAAAGATCTGGAGTTCTGGATGAAACATTTTCAGAAGTTTCCAGACTTTTTTCACGTGCCCAGACAACCACAGGGGTGGTTCCTAGGCCTTAGGGCCTCTGCAGCTGGCACTAAGACACTCTCAGGGTGTCAGGCACAGGCCAAAAGCAAAGTCCAGTCCAGGTCCAGGTGCCACTAGTCAGCTGGGTATTTCAGGGAAGAGGCTTCTTATAGCTTATGTTGGTGTAGCCACACAGGAGGTCAGCCAACTGACCCTGGGAGTCCACTTGTTTGTCCTGGGGTATAAAAGGGAGCAGGTCCAGTCCTTCAGAGCTCTTCCCAGGTCACAGACAGGACATCCAGTCCTCTTTTGATCTTCCACAGATCCAGTAATTGTTCTAAGGATGGTGCCTGGGAATGTCACATTTGTGCCTGGAGCCAGCTAGTAGGTGGGGGGTGACTCCTTGGCACATTCAAACCAATGGGGTAAAAGGGGGCAACCCTACCCACTTTTCTGCAGTTCCTGATTTACTTACTGCAAACAAACCCACAGTGTCCCTCACTCTCAAAACCAAGAATGGGGAAACCCTTCTCACTTGGTTCAGTCTGTGTGCCTACCCAGAGGGATATCCCGGGTAAAGAGCTGTCCCATCCTTTATGGTCGCTCAAAACCGGTTCTGGAGGCAGCTCTCCTCCCACTGTGTTTGGCGCAGGCCTGACTAGGGGGACAAAAGCTGGAGACTTTCCAGGTTATACCTAAAATGTTCTTGTGACAGGGCAGGCCATTTTGAAGTAAATTAAGGGCCTTATTTATGAGGCCTTATGCCGCCGTTGCATCACTTTTTTGTGGCGTTGCAGCAGCCTAAATAAACATTGCGCCATCTAGGCAGATGCGTCACTTTGTCAACCCCTGCACTGCATTATACCTGCGTCAGGTATAAGGTATGCAGGGTGGGCGTTCCTCCGTAAAAAAGGCTCGTAGAAGTGTCGCAGTGAAATCTATGAGATTTCACTGTGCCACTTCAATGAGTTCACTGCGCCAAATCCTTACGTCTGCTTCACAGCGAGTGTAAGGACCGATGCAGGCCCTTTTACATGGGACTCGCCCATGTGTAATGACACATTGCTGGAGTTGCGTCTGTTTTGCGACAAACTCCAGCAATGCGTCATTACTGCGCCACCAGATACGTCAATATTCCTGACGTATGTGGTCAATCCTTGTGACATGGAGTGCCGTTCTGTAAATACGGCGCATCCAAGGTGTCGCAAGGAGGGTGCAATGAAAAGTGTTGCATCACTGTTTTCAACCAGAGATGCAACACTTTGCATAAATGAGGCCCTAAGTTCATAGGCCCACCCCATCTGACCTTTCGGCCAGGTGAAGAAAACACCTCTCCACTCACAGGCCGCTGTCTCTGCTGTAGAAGTCGTTTTCACACCTATTTCACACATGTCAGGCCAAGGACAGGCTGGGCAGTTGCTAGAAAGCTAATGCTAATTGGCCTCCAGCAGTTTCAGACAGGGTAAAGGTGACTTTCTAAAAGTTACATTTCCGATATATTTAGTAAAAATCCGGCTTCACCGTTAGAGTGGATTTGTATTAAATATAAAAATAAGTCTTTGAATTGAGTCTGTAGCAGGTACAGGTCAGAAATTATAGAGTAAAGTGTATAATCTATACTTTTATGTTTTCTATGTGCCTAGTTACATCCTTACCAGTGACAATGTCGTTTTAGGCCTAGTCACCGGGGGAACGTGACATTTCTATTGTTACATGTTCCTGTCTTAAATATTATGCATCCACTCTTGTGGGCAGCATGTTGTGCATAGGGGTGACTTATTTAATATTTTAAATCAGGTTTTCCTACCTGTCGAACAAGTGATTTTGTCAGTTCTGGGCAGAAAGGTTCAAGCTGCTGCTGTTGGGCTACACAGGGTAGCCCTGAAGCCATGTTTGTAGCGACACTGTGGTGGATGACACAATAGGTGCTGAAGTCCACAAGTGGCATTTTACTTTCCATGCCATGTGTCTACTTCTGCACCATGTACTCTGGCCTTATAGGAAAGTTAAATGGGACAATCAGGTTGTAAGCCAATTTCGACATGTTTTAGGTGTAAGAGCACAGACACTGGGCACTGGATAGCAGTTCAAGGTTACCAGCAAGCGAGTCCCAAAAAAACATGAAAAACCGGAGGTGACCACCTAAAAAGGGGTCCCTTTGAAATATGGATGAGCTGAGGATA
Source organism: Calotriton arnoldi (assembly GCA_963921515.1). Taxonomy (NCBI): domain Eukaryota; kingdom Metazoa; phylum Chordata; class Amphibia; order Caudata; family Salamandridae; genus Calotriton; species Calotriton arnoldi. Next base: position 81,055 of record CAWUFW010000916.1, read on the forward strand.
GGGGACAATTTCATGTGTTGGTGAACAACCAAGAAATGCAAAGAGCTGGTGTTCGAAGAAGGGAAGTTTAGGTGGATGTAATGTTTCAGCTATGGGCTGAGCTTTGGGGCAGAGAAGACTTCATTCATTGGCAGAGTTTATGCTTGAAGAGCTGATGGTTTCGGACAATGGAGTGTGAAGAATTGAGCTTTGGGTGAAGTAATAACTGAGTAACTCAGGATTACGTAGAATTTGTGTGAGTGAAGAGTTGAGGACTGGATAGAGCTGGTTTCTGGTCGATGTGCTCAGGTGTTGCCAAAGTTGATGTCCAAAAATCTGAACATTCAGTAGAGTTAGTGAATGAGTGAAGCGCTGAGGACTGGATAGAGCTGGTTTCTGGGTGATGAGCTCAGTGTTGGCAGAGTTGGTTTCTGAAGATCTAAACATTCAGTAGAGTTAGTGAATGAGTGAAGCGCTGAGGACTGGATAGAGCTGGTTTCTGGATGAGTAGCCGGGTATTGGCAGAGTTGGTGTCTGAAGATCTGAACATTCAGTAGAGTTAGTGAATGAGTGAAGCTCTGAGGACTGGATAGTGCTGGTTTCTGGATGAGTAGCCGGGTGTTGGCAGAGTGGGTGTCTGAAGATCTGAACATTCAGTAGAGTTAGCGAATGGGTGAAAAACTGACACAAAGCAAAATCGGGGACTGAAGAGTTGTGGATTTGGCAGAGATGGTGTCTGAAGAGCTCCTCAGGTGCTGATAATTTGGTGTCTGGCAACAAAAGAAGAGAGATAGTGGTATAATTATTATGTGAAGACCTCAAGTGTTAAGGTCTTCACACTTCAGACTATCTTGGTGTCTTGTTTTTTTTTTTAGAAACAAATTTTATTGTGTCAAATATCAAATACCATGCAGTGCCCTGTAACCCAGGAAACTTCTGCCACAATGTATGCTGCCGAATAACAACATTGACATTTAAATGACATATTTCCAATAAAAACAAAATAACGTAAACAGTATAATCCCCCTCCCGTTGCACTGTTCCATCATTACATTGTAAGCGCCAATTCACCTCCCACACGAACAAACAAAGGTCGTCATCATATCAATGGTCCCACACTCCACTGGCCTGAAGAACTATTCCAGGATCGGGGCATCTCCTGAGGGTACAGGTTCTAAATAGAGACCCCGATAGTCCGCCCATCGCCTCCAGATCTTTGAATGTTTTTGCGGGCATCCCCTGGCTTTAAATATCGGGATCTCCAACCCCATGCAGAAATCAAGACCATTCTTCCATGCTGATAAAGAGGGTGGAATCGCTGCTTTCCACTGTCTGGCAATGTCCCTCTTGGCAAGCGTAAATCCTAACAGCATTAAATGCCTCTTGTAAATGTTTCCCCCAATACCCTCCATAATGTGCAATAGCACCAACTTCGGTGAGGAGGGGAGCTCCCACCCCAATACCTCCGCGAGACAGGCCAGAACCCCCCGCCAGAATCTGGCGAGCGCTGTGCAATGCCAAATTGTATGCAGGAGAGTTCCCTCTTCCCGACCACATCTTAGACATGTCGGGGATAACACTAGGCCCGCCCTCCACAGCCTATCCCTGGTATAATACACTCGGTGTAAGTATTTGAACTGGATGAGGCGTAGCCGCATCGCAATCGCAGCATCCCTCGGGGAGGCCAACGCCTCCGTCCAATCATCTCCTTCCAGTGGGTCAAGGTCCCCTTCCCACGCCACTCTAAGTTTGTCTAGTGTGGTAGAGCTATTTGTCACTAGGGACTGATAAATCCTAGAAATGTTATGGTCCTGAAGGTCTCCCATGAACACCTTAGCTTCAATAGGGCTAAACTCAGGAAGGGACTCCAGCCCTGCAAGGCTGGGAGAGATGGCATGCCGAAATTGGAGGTACTTGTAAAATTGGATTTTCTGCGTCTGATACTCCTGTTGAAGGTCCTGGAATGACTTCAAGACCACACCGCACATAACATCCCCTAGGGTAGAGATACCTATATTGTCCCATCCATGAAACCCGGGCAGGGCAGCTAATTGTGGCAGTTGCCCATTATACCACAGGGGGGTCTCCCTCGTCAGCTTGTTCCACCACCCCATCTTACGGAGAGCCTGTTTCCGTACCTGGAATACCACCTTTGTGGCTGGTGGTAGAGAATTACGCAGAGACGCCGAGTATAGGATAGTATGTAGTGTAGAGTCCCCCATGCAGCGTCGCTCCACCGCATACGCGGGATCTGATCTGTCCCCATACCACCATTCGTTCAATACCAGCAGGTGAGAAGCCATATAGTATGAATGAACATCGGAGGTAGCCAACCCCCCACAGTACGTAGACTGGAAGCATGTCCGCAATGCAACCCTGGACGCTCCCCCCGCCCACAAAATCGACCCAAGGCCTTGTTGACTTGTCGAAACCAAGTTGGAGGGACGGGGTGTGGATAATTCTGCAACTGGTAGAGCAGACGCGGCAGCGATACCATCTTGAAGATGGCCGACCTGCCATAGATGGAGAGAGGCATGTGCGACCATACCTTTAACTCCTCGCGAACCCGCGCCCATACTGGAACAATATTTCTATCCCAGGACACACTGGACGATTCCGACAGGAAAACTCCCAAGTACTTTACCCCTACTGTTGTAACCTGCACCGCCGAGGCCCAGGACCCCAGTCCCGTCGGTTCCCCCAATACCCACAGGGTCGATTTACGGGGATTCATGAAGAGGCCCGAAGACTCCCCAAATATTTGCATAATACGGAGTATCCTCGGCCCTGTCCTATTGATATGCGTTAAAAAGAAAAGGACATCGTCAGCATATAATGCTATACGGTCCGTGAGTCCATGTGCCCACTCGAAGCCTGCCACTTGTGCATCCATCCGCACCCACGCCGCTAACGGCTCCATTGCTAGAGCGAAAAGATACGGCGACAGAGGGCAGCCCTGACGTGTGCCCCTGCCAATAGGGAAAGTGAAGGAGGTAGCTCCCCCTATGCGCACAGATGCAGTAAGATCTGTGTATAGCAGTTTCAGATAAGACAGAAAGCGTGGGCCCATATTTAAACGGTCTAAAAGTGCAAATAGGTATACCCAACTAAGGGAATCGAATGCCCTATCCCTATCTGCCAGTAAGAGTGTAGCTTGTTTACCCAATCACTGAATGGTGGCTATGGCAATGTGCGCATGGCGAATATTATGGCGCGTGGCTCTCTGGGGCATAAAACCAGCCTGGTCGGGGTGAACCAGGGCTGTGATATGGGGTTGGAGGCGATTGGCTAACGCTTTCGCCAGGATTTTGGCCTCTACATTCAATAGTGAGATAGGACGATACGAGGCGTGCTGGTCCGGGGGCCGGCCCGGTTTATGAAACACTACCACCTTCGCGTGTCTCCAGTCTCGCGGGAGGCAGCCCTGCTCTCTCGCCTCGTGTACCACCTGCAAAAAATGGGGCCCCAGTTTCGAGAAGTATTTCTTTAAAAACTCGCATGGGAAGCCATTGGGACCTGGCGCCTTCCCCGCGTTCAAATCTCCTAGCGCTGCACACAGCTCCTCCGCGGGAGATCTAGTTCTGCGCGTGCCTCATCCGATAGGGCTCAGGGCGGCAGATCCTCTATGAAGCGATGTATCATGCCTTCCGGTAAAAGTTCCTTGGGAGTATATAGCTCCGCATAATAATTGGCAATGCTCTCCGCAATCAGGGAGGGGACCCCAAGACTCCTTCCGTCGGGGCCCGGTATGCTGGGGAGAGCCTGGGGGCACAGGGCCCCCTGACACAACCGATGAAGAAGTTTGCTAGACTTGTCCCCCCACTGGTAGATCCTACTGCGGGACTCCAGCCACGCCAAGCGGGCCTCATTCATGAGGAGGTATGCATGAGTCTGTCTCGCGAGCAGCAACTGGTGGCGCACTGTACCTCCCCCCTCCTCCCTGCTATTCCGCTCCAGTTCCAAAATATGTGCCTCAGACCTCAGAAGCGACTCCCCTCGGGCTCGACGAGCCGCTGAGCAATACGATATATCGACGCCACGTATGGTTGGCTTCATGGCCTCCCAAAGAGGCTCGGGCCCTGTGACCGATCCTACATTGCGGTCCAGATATTGCTCTATTGCCTGTCCTATATGTTCCCTATAACTTTCATCTTGCAGATTCCAAGGGGAGAGACGCCACCGAAAAGGCTGCCTTGCAGGACCCAGCAGCAACGTGAGAACAACCGGGGAGTGATCCGACAAACCTCTCGGAAGGATCTCCACGGCCCTCACCCTACTAGCTGCACCTGATGGCACAAATAGATAGTCAAGTCGGGAGTATGAGTCATGGACCACAGACAGATATGTATAACCCTGTTCCTCCCCGTGTAGCCGACGCCAGGGATCTACCCAGCCCAACCCCGTCACTAGGGAGTGTAGTTTGGTGGTTTGACAAGTAGTGGAATGACCCCCCTGCCTCCATCTATCTCTGGCCATGTCCATAACGTCATTCCAGTCTCCCCCTATTATTGCTAGCCCGTCGGGTATGTCCGCCCACAGTAACGTAAGGCACTCAACCAGTGCCCAAGAAAGCGGTGGGGGGGCATAGACACAGCCCAGCTCCACCTGTTCCTCGTATATGGTGCCCGTGATAAAAATGTATCTCCCTTGGGTGTCCGTCCACGCCTTGAGATGTTTATATGGAACCCTCCGGTGAATTAAAATGGCAACCCCACGGGATCCTCTTGTAAACCCAGAATGGAACGCTTGAATATAACCATACCTAAGAAAGCACAAGGCCTTCGTTCCCAGTAAGTGCGTCTCCTGCAGCATCAGGATATCCGCCCGGTAACATTTGGCCTGCTGAAGTATAGCCCCCCTCTTCACTTTATCCAGCGTTTCCCTAACATTCCAGCTCACTATTCTGAGATCACCGTCACGGGCCAAAATCCCATCTGTAAGGACCGCCATCCATAAGGCCTGTGGTGTTGTGCGTGTGGGACCATGAATAACCTATGTGTGAGTGGTGGCTCTGCATGGCAATGTGGTAGTGCAAACGGAAACATGAAAACCCCAACTTCCCCCCACCACCCCTATACCTCAAAACCGCTGAAGTATCTGTCGCGGCGGAGGCGGCCTGCAGACCCCAACGGGAGTACCCGGCCCACCCCTGCCAATGGATCCCCAATAACTGGCCCATAGTCAGCGGACGTTCCCTCTGTCAATGAAGTCCTGGCAAAGGTACTAGCCCCTCCTGGTGCTTCTCTGGTCTGAGCAGCTGGCGCAGAGGCCCCCTATCCGGGAGGAACCCCATGCGAACTACGAGGCAGACGTCCCTTGCTGAGGCAGCGAAGTAGAGCGGCCAGGGTCACTGTGGGATTGAGATCGACGTCTGGACCTTGATCTTCTGTTTCTTTGAACTTTGGGCTTAGGTGGTTTCCGAACGACATCACTTGATGAGGAATCTGATTCCCTCCTGGGCGACGTGTGGGGACGGACCCTCACCGTCTCGTCTGTCCAATTGAAAACCTCCTCAGGCGACTCAAAGAAGAGGGTGCACGATTGATACACCACCCGCAGCCTGGCGGGGTACAGCAAGGCATACTGGAGTTTCAGTTCCCGCAGACGGGCCTTGGCTGCCAGGAAGGACTGCCGCTTCTGCTGTACAAGTTGCGTGTAATCCGGGAACACCTGAATGCGAGCATTGTCATGCGTCAGGGGCTCTTTGGCTCTGGCCTGTTTCAGGATCGCGTCCCTGTCATGATAATTTAAGATCTTGGCAATAATGGGCCTCGGTCTGGCTCCTGGAGGCGGCTTCTGCATCAAGGCCCTGTGCGCCCGCTCAACTACAAAACAGCTGGATAGTGACTCCGGGGGAAGCCAGCCTGTGAGCCACTGGGTTAGGAACCGTTCCACATCCCCCCCTTCACACCCTTTGGGAAATCCAACAAAGCGTAGGTTGTTCCTCCTGGCTCTGCCCTCTGCATCCTCCACTCGGGTCGCCAGGCCTCTAGTGACCGTTTCCAGCGAGGCGACTTTTTTCTGTAGGGTAGTGACGGAGTCTTCCACCTCCGAGATTCTGGTCTCCGTCTCCGTTATGCGCTCCACTGCGTTCTGTAGATCCTGCTGCAGGAGCATAACATCCGAGCCCACTGTTCCAATTTTCGCGTCCAGGGCGTCCCTAGACTGCGTTATGACTGCCATCAGGGCTGCATTGTCTGGCATGCCCCCAGATGCGCCCCCCTGTTCGGCTGCAGAAGCCCCCGGCCCGGTAAACTTGTCCAGGGTGCTCTGCTTGGCAGAGCCCCCTGCCGTTTTATCTCTCGTCATGCTGACCTTGGATTTGTGGTCTTTCAAAATCGCCGCATCACTAGTCCTAGCACAATCTGGCCGGATGATTCCCACTTGTATAGATTGAGTTGCGCCTCCGCAGACAGACATATCCCCCCCCCCCTAATGGGTGCCCTACCGTCCACTTGCCTGCCGCTCCCTCCAGCCAGGACTAGTATGTTTTCTGGCCCACTCTGATGACCAATGCCAGAAGGATGCAGCAGGAGCTCCAAGCCACAATCTGCGACGGGGACTAGCCCTCAACAAATCGTCTCCCTCACAATGTACAATCCTCCAGGGCAGGGCTTTAAGTGGGCCGGGTCTGTCCGGGTCTGAGCACCGGCAGTTTTTTTTTGGGGCCCTCGAAATGGGTCTCTATCGGGCTCTATTTTCGCGGCTGGCAAAGGTAGTCCTTTCTTTTTTTTTTTTTTTTTTCTGGACTGCATTGAGAGCTCAGTTTCCTCACTGAGTAGTGGAGGTCACGGCATGACGTCCACGGCACGACGGCATGACGTCGTGGTGCCAGCGTGGGATGGTGAAAACCGAGACTTTTAGAAACAGGTATCACTTTCTCTTTCCTGCTTTCGTTTATTTGCTCCCCTGTGAAATGGATCCAAAAAAGAAAAACACTTTTGCTGGAAACGTCCTCTTTTTCTGACTTTTTCAATTTCTAAGTGCAGCCTCGGGGTGGAGAGAACTAAAACATTCAAAATATGAAAAGTAACTAGCTAAAGCAAGACAGAGTGGTTGCAAGGTGGCCAGATTGATTTATTCACACCTAAACACATTAGCGCCACTTTACAGTGTTTGCCAGTGAAGCGCTACTTTTGTTTTCTCGTCTCTCTTTGAACAACATTGCTTTCCCTGGGTGGGAAAGTGCACTATTCCTGGAGGTACTGAAATACCTGATTGATGGGTAAATTGGAAAACAAAATGTGTACAGCGGCTTTGTGTTCACGAATGTGGTCTTTTTAAACCATACTGCTTACGTTTTGTAAGGATATAAGCAATGGGCATTGAAACGGGTCCCTTCTGGGCCCTGTACTCATGGCCTTACCTTTTCTGGCAAAAGCACTCGCTAATTTCTGAATAATGAGTGTAAAAAGAAAAAGGTAACCATGTTGTTCCTGCTTACATTTCATGTGCTTTACTTAATCTTGCATTCTCTATGAGTGTTTGCTTTTTCTAGGATGTTGTTCATTTTTTTTTTAGGCAGCATATTGCTCTTGTCTAGTGCGTAATTTGAATTGAGTCACATCCAGGTGTTTATAGCGGGTCAGTGCAGTGCAAGTTTCTCTCAGTTGGGCAGTATGGTGTTCAGTGGGGGAGAGGATGTGGCACTATGGTCAGAGCTGCGGAATTCGGAATTGGGGAACCAGGTTCAGCCTTCATGACCAGTCCACCAGACCACTCCCGCTGAGGGAGCACATTCCCATGCTAGACCTTAGAAGGCCCCGCAAGATCTTAAAAGCCCTGGTGTCTTAGCACCAGCAGGTGGACCCTAGCAGTGGCATGTGTGGGTTAACCTTGAAGGCCTGTCCGCCACAATTTATTCTGAAGTTCACCTCCAGTATTGCAGGCAGGCCTATGAAGCAGCACACCATAGAGTGACAGTGACTCTGTCACTGAGGTCAAAGGACCCTTGAGCAGGGTGGCTCTAGGGCAGTGCGACCGCACCAGGCGCTGACCACCCGCGATCCGTGCAGCTAACAGCAGTGGGGCAGAGGGGCCGGGTAAGGGGGGATTTCAGGGACGATGCAGAGGGAAAATTAAATAATTCATTTTCCTTCACCATCATCCTCGAAACCCCCCTTACCCGGCCCCACCGCTGTTACCTGCACGGACCGCGGGTGGCACTGACTTCAGGTGGGGGCGTCCTGTTTGCAAGTATAATATGGTTTTAAAAGCACTTGCTGTCTCCTTCCTGGCCTCCAACAATTGTTGGCAACAATAAAAATGTCATGATAACTCCAGGGATTAATGTTCTTAGTAGAGAGAGATGGTGTTTTGTCTAGTGGACGTTTTGACTCATGGAAAGGAAGCGCAGAGGATTAATGTGCCCACTGCTAAGAACATGTACCATGCAGATCACAAAGTGCACATAATGTAAATAGGTCAGTGGATTACTGCTTTTGTCAGAGAGACCCTATTGTTACTTGCAGTTAATAAGTTAAAATCCTAACATAGAACAGTGAGCTATTAACTGTCATGTAAGAGCTGCATGCAAACTGCAAGGTATAAATTAGAGCGTTATGGTTTTTCCACAGTCTTTGATTATCCTAATGTTGCAAAAAGAGTTCATTTGGGTAGAAATCAATTCTGGTTATTAAAGAGAACCCCCAACCATGGTATTACGTTCTAAATTCAGAGTTTGTGTTTCTCTAGACCAATCACTATTAAACTATGCTGCCTACTAGTATGGTTGTCATGTGACTCCTACACCTTATAGTCCTTTGTCTTATGTAACATTTCCTATACAGTGATTTACACACATATATTACACTGAGATAAGCAATCATACGTGATGTAAAGTGCTCTGACACCCTATACTGCTATTAGTGGTGCTGTAAATTTTCTGATACTTTATTATTTTGACATTTTTAAACATGCTAACAGTATCCGCAAAGATTTTTCCTTATTAGTACCAGTGGAACATACAAGTGCAGCAGTGAGAAAGTTGACCAGTCAACCTTTGCAATGGGCCATCTACTTTGCAGCAACACAAGTCCATTTTTTGTAACTTTTGATCCGTTTGAGCTATAAACAATTTATTAGTTAAAATCGTCAGATTATACAGCAGTATTATGTGGCAAATATGGCAGAGCCATAATTATGTGGAAAACATTTGCAAACTAGGATATTTTGCCATTCATGTTTGAACTGCTCTTGTGGAAAAAGGGTGGGGAAGTGCTGATGACAGAAACTCCATGGCTGGGAGACGAATGGCTTGCGATTCCACTTTTAAGGATATTTGGGACATTCTGTGATTGGAAACGTATCCCACTTTGTGAATGTATTTTAATGTCAATAACTCATATTAAACCTTAAATAAACATGTGTATCCATTGGTTAAATTAAATAATGTAATAAGCTGTAACCGGTTAGTGAAATGGGAAACAAATACTAAAAATTGGGATATTTTGCTCTTTCTGCCACACCTCTGACTCCGCCGAGAAACCCCAGCAAAATAGACACAGTGAATATCTTCAAGGGTTTGGGGAACCCTGCAATAGATTTCTAAGTAATGTAAATAATTTTTACATGTTTTTTAAAGTGTTTGGTATTTTTATGGCTTATACTTAATAAATATACCTTTTTGCCTATTTTATTATCCTTTGCTGGATGCGACTTCATGATTTTCTTAAGCACACAATGCTAGTTATCTTGATTTAGACCACGCCCCTACTCGGATAGGCCACACCCCTTGAAGAGATTTGCCACGCCCCTTTTAGAGCACCCCCAGTTTTTTTTTCCCACTTAAAGCCCTGCTCCAGGGACAAGTGTATATACGGTGGCCGCAGTACGCAGCGGCAACACGCCTGCCCGGCAGGAGACCAAAAAGCAAGGCAGCTCCACTGCTAGGCCCCACCGTCCCTTAGTGGATTCGTGGGCGCACCGCTGCGCTCCAGCCTAGGGCCTCTTCCCATCAGGATAAGGTCGCGGCCGCACAGGACTGAATGGCCGCGTCGTCATGCCCTGCACTACCAGCCCGTGTACGAGCCCCGAGCCCCGCCTGCCCGCCACGCCGCCCAGACAATAGGCCGCCGCCACCGCTGCTGCTTCAGCTCCTCAATGCGCCTCGTTGTCGGGCACGCCGTCAAGCTGCTAATGTGAAGACACTTTTGGGACGAAATATGTCAGGGAAAGGTCTTGGTGTCTTGTTGAAGAAATGAAGTGAGACACAGGTGGTGTCTGAAGAGCTCAGAGTTGGAACTGGAGGGCCATTGTGGGCAGAGTTAATGTCTGTGCAGAAAGCTCTGGTGTTGGCATCGGTAGGGGCTCAGTTGGGGTATGAATGTATATAGTATTTCGATAGCATGACCCTGGCCATAAGGTAGTGGAGCACTGTACGTAGTTAAGGACAAGCATAAAGCCAGTAGCGTTAGGAAAGGAAGCTGGCTTGTGGATGGTTTATGCACTGTGAACAGTGTTTCTTAAAGAGGGGAGTCTACAACTCTTTCCTGAACTGGAGCAGGGTTGGGTTAAAGATACAGCGGCTCATTCCAAGTCCTCTGTGCACGGATGAGTTGGTCGGGTACTCTGTTGTGATGTAGTGTTCTTTACAGATGTGAGTCTTCAACTCTTTCCTGCACTTGAGCAGGGTTGGGTTAAAGATTCAGGTATCTAGTTCCACGTTTTAGGTGCATAGATGAGATGGTCTGTTACTCTGTTGTGATGTAGTGTTCTTCAAAGAGGGGAGTCTTCAACTATTTCCTAAACTGGAGCAGTGTTGTAGCAGTCCTGATGGATACAGGGATGTTGTTCCAGATCCTGGTTGCACAGATGCTTCGGTGGTCCTGATGGATACAGGGATGTTGTTCCTGATCCTGGGTGCAGAGATGCTGCGGCAGTCCTGATGGATACAGGGATGTTGTTCCAGATCCTGGGTGCACAGATGCTGGGGCGGTCCTGATGGATACGGGGATGTTGCTCCAGATCCTGGGTGCACAGATGCTGGGGCGGTCCTGATGGATACAGGGATGTGGTTCCAGATCCTGGTTGCACAGATGCTGCGGTGGTCCTGATGGATACAGGGATGTTGTTCCAGCTCCTGGGTGCACAGATGCTGAGGTGGTCCTGATGGATACAGGGATGTTGTTCCAGATCTTGGGTGCACAGATGCAGGGGCGGTCCTGATGGATACAGGGATGTTGTTCCAGATCCTGAGTGCACAGATGCTGCGGTGGTCCTGATGGATACGGGGATGTTGTTCCAGATCCTGCGTGCACAGATGCTGCGGTGTTCCTGATGGATACAGGGATGTTGTTCCAGATCCTGAGTGCACAGATGCTGCGGTGGTCCTGATGGACACAGGGATGTTGTTCCAGATCCTGCGTGCACAGATGCTGCGGTGTTCCTGACGGATACAGGGATGTTGTTCCAGATCCTGAGTGCACAGATGCTGCGGTGGTCCTGATGGACACAGGGATGTTGTTCCAGATCCTGGGTGCACAGATGCTGCGGTGGTCCTGATGGACACATGGATGTTGTTCCAGATCCTGGGTGCACAGATGCTGCGGTGGTCCTGATGGATACAGGGATGTTGTTCCTGATCCTGGGGCACAGATGCTGCGGTGGTCCTGATGGACACAGGGATGTTGTTCCAGATCCTTGGTGCACAGATGCTGAGGCGGTCCTGATGGATACAGGGATGTTGTTCCAGATCCTGGGGGCACAGATGCTGCAGTGGTCCTGATGGACGTGCGGATGTTGTTCCAGATCCTGGGTGCACAGATGCTGCTGGAGTCCTGATGGATACAGGGATGTTGTTCCAGATCCTGGGTGCACAGATGCTGCGGTGGTCCTGATGGATACAGGGATGTGGTCCAGATCCTGGGTGCACAGATGCTGCGGTGGTCCTGATGGATACAGGGATGTGGTCCAGATCCTGGTTGCACAGATGCTGAGGCAGTCCTGATGGACACAGGGTTGTTGTTCTAGATCCTGAGTGCACAGATGCTGCGGTGGTCCTGATGGATACAGGGTTGTTGTTCTAGATCCTGGGTGCACAAATGCTGCCGCGGTCCTGATGGATACAAGGATGTTGTTCCAGATTCTGAGTGCACAGATGCTGCAGTGGTCCTGATGAACACAGGGTTGTTGTTCTAGATCCTGAGTGCACAGATGCTGCGGTGGTCCTGATGGATACAAGGATGTTGTTCCAGATCCTGGGTGCACAGATGGAAAAGTCCCACCATTTAAAAAAAAAAACCTTTTTACACTTCTTCGTCTGCAGTCTGATTGATGTATGAAGTGCTACTGTAGTGGCACAATTGGGTACAGAGCTCAGTTGTTGACAGACTTAGTGTCGTAAGAGCTCAGGTATTAGCAGAGATGGTGTCTAAAGATATCAGATGCTTGTCTCCTTGAAGACCTGAGGTGTTTGCACATCGGGGTCCAATCAGCCCAAAGGCTGCAGTGTTGATCTCGTAGGCTGGTAAACTTTGGTGTCAGAAAAGCTCAGATGGTGCAGAGGTTGTGTCTGAAGATCTCAGATGCTTCAGGGCTGGTGTCTGAAGAGCTCAGATGCTTCAGGGCTGGTATCTGAAGAGCTCAGATGCTTCAGGGCTGGTGTCTGAAAAGCTCAGATGCTGCAGAGGTTGTGTCTGAAGATCTCAGATGCTTCAGGGCTGGTGTCTGAAGATCTCAGATGCTTCAGGGCCGGTGTCTGAAGATCTCAGATGCTTCAGGGCCGGTGTCTGAAGAGCTCAGATGCTTCAGGGCTGGTGTCTGAAGAGCTCAGATGCTTCAGGGCTGGTGTCTGAAGAGCTCAGATGCTTCAGGGCTGGTGTCTGAAGAGCTCAGATGCTTCAGGGCTGGTGTCTGAGGAGCTAAAGTCTTGACCGAGTTGGGCTCCACTTGATACTCTGCATGGTTTAGAACTATATTTGCATCCTTTGACTGACTGAAGATATGGCGCCTCGTGCAATCTGAGGTTTTCAGAAGAGAGGAAGCGCTTCTGAGTTAAGTGAGCACTTGCTTGTTCCTTTCAGACTGTGGCATCCGTAACCACCGGGGCAGGGCTTTCTCCAGCAGGAAGTACCCAGCAGCTGCGGATATCCCCTGGCTGGTCTCAGTGGCTGGAAACGGGCAGATCTGTGAAGGCTCCATCATCGACAACTGGTGGATAATATCAGCTGCCAGCTGCCTCGTCATGACGTGAGTACAAGTCATTTGTTTGTCCACAGTTGGGAGGATCTGCCATGGCATGGGTTAGGAGGGAGGATGGGCATGACCTCACAGGGTGCTGGCGACCATCAGTTGTCAAGGTCTCAGAGTCTGAGTCAGATACCTTCAGGGGACGATGACTTTCATACTTTGGCCCTGGTACCACAGTTACTCTTTCTTGCATCCTCATGCTGTGCTGTATTCTCTCTCCCAGGAAGCAGGGTCGAGTTTCAGGAAGCAGAGTCCTAAGTGGCGTGCCGGGCATGCAGGTGGACCATGCCATCATCCACCTGGAATACACCTCTGGCCCTGGGGACAGAACATCCATGTTTGACATCGGCCTCATTCTCCTGAGGGAACCCCTGGCCTTCCACCAGAACCTATGGCCAGCCTGCTGGCCTGCAGATGACTACAACATGCTGGGAGCCACACACACCTGCTGGATCTTGGGAGTACAGGCCCTTGATGAAGGTAAGTGACTACCTTGAGCTGATCACAGCTCTGATCCGGTCTGCCTCACTGAGCCAAAGAAGGAGATTTTATTCACTGCCACATGTAAGGATGCCGCGTAGAATGGCTGCAGGCTATCTGTTCATGGAGCTGAGCAGGAACCTCCAAGCTGCTTTCTCGTCCTCTCTGCTGCCACCAACTTTGGACACAATCTTAAATTCTTTCCAGTCTTACTCCTGTGTTCACTGCTCCATTGCTTCCCAACTATGCCTGGGCTTAAGATGCCCCCGTGAGCACATGTATATGTGCCCAGACCCCTGACTGCTGCTTGGTTCTACACACTAACAGGATTCAAGTTTGGCTATTTCTTCTGGGTATGATAGCGCACTCGACAACGTGCAGTGGGTGTTCTGGAGACTTGAGTCAGTCCAGCCTGCAGTGTCCCACCTCCTCTCCTGCTTCCAGGGGTTCTGTGGGTGCTGGAGACAGTCGAGCCTTGGAACCCTCTGTGTCTGTGGTCAATGGACCAGCAGTGCCCAAGACAGGCCCTCTGCAAGTGTGGACAGCAGAGAGGACAGCTGGAGAAGGGCTGCCTGCTCCCTCAAGAGAGTCAGGATTTAAGTGAGGACCCACAGTGTGAAAAACTGGAATCCTGTGCAAAATGGAAGGAATAGGCCACACGGGCATGAGGATTTGGACAGACAAAGGCCTCATGAGCAGACGTGAGCTGTCACTGGGAAGATGTGGGCACAGGGCTGCAGTTCGGTCCAACTTTTTCTTAATCAGGGCTCTCTCTGTCAACCCTCAGGGCGTGATTCATATATAGGCGGATAGCACGCCGTTCCGCCATGGAGACAGAGTAAATGACCCCATCCCCAGGACGAGGGAGCACCCTCCAAGCAGGCGGTCACTCATAAAAACATTACCAGAAAGTGTCATCATGGCGGTTCCTGTCAATGCATTTTACTTTTCGGTAACGAGCTGAATCAGCAGGACTTAGCCTTGTAGCACAGATTAATTGTTTTTCTTTACAAAGAGCAAATCCCGAAACAGCATTTTTTTTTGTAAATAAAAAATATAATGCTCCCCTTGCCATTGGTGTTTTCTCTCATGGTGGGGGGGGCATTATAATGTTTTTACTGTTCCTTGCTGCCAGGTTTTGCCTGGCGGTAAGAAAGAGTAAAAAATGACTACATATATGCCCATCTATTTTGGGCAGGTGGCCATGCAGCCATTCTCCATCAACCCTTACTCCCCAAGGCCATCGGAGAAGTTTGGCCACGGCAGAGACAGAGTAGTCTCACCTTGGACAAACTGAAGACCTGCTCGCATATAAATTGGCGGACCTTCATGTTTGCGGTATGTATACTCCGTCCCCGTTGCAGAGAGTATACAAACCACCACCATATAAATCACTCCCTTAGTCCCTACATCAATTCCAAACCTTCAAATCTTAACACAGTCTTGAATACCTGAAAACCTCAAAGATTTCCTTAAGCACTGTATTGAAAACCCCAGAGAAACCCTAAGCCTGAACCTAAAAAATCCCTCCAAAATCGGAATGCCTACTGCAGCATATTACGTGAGGACTATTCATTGTTTTTAGGATGAACGTCTGTTATACAGTACATGGCTGCAGGTGCTCTTCTCTTTTATGTGTTACATCCCAAGTACACCTGCAACGGGCCGATGCTGGATAGAAGGTGCGTCTACCAACCTACCCCTTGTGCGACCTGCAGAGCTTCTCCCGATCCTTCTGCAGAGTCACCAGTTGGCCATGACACAGTGAGGAGATCACACGTCACATCTGCCCATTAACACCTCTCAGGGTAGTGTTGGCCACGCCATGTCCTACTCCTGTGCGGTCTTCTTCAGGATGCTTGTGTCCTTCAAAACCCTTCAAGAATTTCCATATTTTCTTCCTTGAAGGGCTCAGCATGAAGGGGGTTCTTGGTCATACTCTGTACTAATACTTGATTTCGTCTCTTCCCATAGAGGTCACTTCAGGCTTCCCATTCATGGCACAACTACACTGGTTGGGGGGGGTTATATTGGGGTCCTTCCCTGGGTGAGGAAGGGGGTTCCTCTGTCCCTGGGGAACTCTGAAAGGTCTGAATATCCAGTCTGCCATGACAAAGCTGGTGTTCATCCATTTGCTTCTTTCTTCCTCACAATTACAAAGATCACTTTTCAGCAGTGGCTACTTCTATGCATTAAAGATGGAGACAGCAAACCCCGTGAGAATATGCGTAGTTAGTCTATTTGAGTGTCATCATCATTGTCCACTTTAGGAAAATTGGCTCATTATGTGGCTAATTTCTTTGCCTGGATTGTATTATAATGCTTTCTTAAGTCTATAACCTCCCCCAAACCACGTAACAGCGTTGGACCAGGGGATACGCACCAGATAAGTATGGCAGCACAGGTAACAATTCGGACATGAAAAATTAAACTGAATAAGAGCTACTCACAATCAAGAAGATCTGGACTCAAAGCAGCAGCAGACATGTCCATGGTGACCTGGGAAAATGTGACAAGATGCAGGAATTAGGGAGAATCAAAAGAAAACATGCTATTTCTGGGTGAACCGTGAACATGACGAAAGACCAGGTCTACCCAACAGGGCAGACCAACAGGGTAGAGAAAGGTTGTATAAAACAGCTGATGCAGCGCGTACAATAAAAACTATTCTCCTCCCAGGTTACTTATAGGTCATCCAGGGGCAAACTATATTTCTCATATCCACATGACGATGGGGCCCATAAACATCGCCTAACACACACGCACACTCCTGGATTTCCTTTACACCTTTATGAAATTCTGTACTCCTAGGAGAAGCATGAGAACTAAATGGAGAACACCATTGTATGTACCGCTGGAAGAGCCAGGATATCTTATTACCTTAATTTGTCACTTTCTTTTATTTACTTCTTAAGATATTCCTGCTCATTGTTTTGTCGATGAATCATTCATTTAAGAAATTAGTTCATAGTGATTAAGATCAGCTGAATCACAATAACCAATTACTGATGTCACAATCATTTAGGAAAATAACCACTGAGTCATTTTGGGTTTAAAGAATCTTAAATTTTATATAATTTTTAAAAGCATGAAAGGAATTTTAATACTTTATTCAATTATTCATTCTTAAATTCAAATATTTATTAAGCATAATCATTTTATTGCAGAAAGGAAATTTTGTCATGAAGCCAAAACCCTAATTACCTGCCTAGCTTCCTAATTTAGCCTAATGATTTCTGACCTACGTTAGGAATTAGAAATAGCCTGATTCTCATACTCAACTGGAAAATTAAGACATCAAACAGCAACTTCAGCTCGTCAGCATCAGCTACCTGCAACCCGTCTCATCTAACAGTCTTTCAGCATCTCCCGCTCAGTAAGGGATCGATCAGGACCACCCAGCACTGGAAGCCACCAACACGACTCTCCAACTCCTCTCCTGACTGTGACTGCAACCGCGACTGACCCCCTCCCACCAAGAGTAGGCCCTCTTATACCCTAATTCTAACTTTGCTAACTAACTGTTGCAACATTAATAACACGCTTTTCTTTCATTGGTCCATGCATGTCAGCTTATTCATTCTTTTAATCAAGTTCTCTTGGATTCAAGGGTCCTTGGATCATTTCCTTTCCCATACGCTTAAACTTTTCCATCCGATTCGATCAGTTCATTTGTAACTTCTTTCGACACATTTGAGAACTCCGCAGTCATTGTCCTTTCTCTTGAACTTGTTTCCCACGGGACTCTTGCTGATCATCACGGCACGCTATCAGTTCAATTAGGTCACATCAGCCTTGACCATTACTTGCATCTTAGCCTCTCTGTTAAACCACGAGCTCGCTTTCTCCCCTTTCATCACGTGTCATGTGTTCCCTTGCGCCTGCGCACATCTTCCCACTGGCGGCCATTTTATCTCGCCACTCGGTTATACTTTAGAAGCACTAATTTGAGGCAAACAAAACATAATTAAAATAGAGAAAAATAGCCCTTTTGTTTCCCTCCCGTCGTCTACATACCCCAATTAGTTGTTACCTAGCAGAAAGCAACATTTAAGCTGTTCCTTACTTACCATCACTATTTGTTTTTGCAACAACACATTTTATTTCTATGAAGCACAATAACATGCTTTTATTTTTATTAGTACGCATTTATTTTTACGTTATAATTAGACACACGGACATTCATTAATAGATTATTTAGCACACACATTGGCATATTACCATTCCCACACATACAGTGTTGATTAATACATTTAAACGAACATTTTATTTAATTAATTATAAAATTTGTTAGGGGTTAAAATTTTTATTTTCCCTGCTCCATCAATCCCCCTTTGGTGATTTTTAAATCACCACATAAAACCAAGTCATACTTCTTTTCAGGCAGCATGTCTTTCATCCTTTACTTTCTGTTATTCATATCTCTGTTTCTTCTTCGTCTTGCCTTTTAGTCTCTTTATACATGCTTTCTTTCATTTTCTCCAACTCAATTTCACCCATTTCTCTCTCTCTTTCTCTCATTATTCTGTTATTTCTTTTTATCTTATTTTGTCTTACTTTTCTCTTTATACATGTTATTACTATTTTTAATATCATGGCTAACAATATTACTATAGTTGCTACTATTATAACTTTCCCTATCACTAGTCTACTCATCCTAGTTAACCAATTCGCTATTGAAGAAAACCCTCTACCAAGTTTTCCCAAAACACTTTCAACCTCCAGTGGAACTAATTCTTTGTGCAAACTTGTAATATTTGTAATATACTTCTGTATATTTTCACTGTTATCAGGAATGTAAGTACAACAATGTTGGACTTTCAACATACCACAGACTCCTCCCTCTTTTGCCAAAAGAATATCAAGGGCAAGCCGATTTTGCATCACCATAGCTCTCATGGCAACCATTTCGGTATTTACCATTAAGAACCCTCCCGCAGTATCTGTAGACAAACGATCTACTACTGTGGATAACTTCCAATTTTAAATGCATTCAAAGATATTCCCACTGCTGGTATCAATGCTCCAAAAATATCACCTACAATTTCTGAAAAACTTTCCCTCTTTCTACGTGTAAATCTATTAATCATCTTGTATGTTCCCTTTTCTTCTCTGTCCATGTGAAATTTTTTGGGAAAGACCAGGCCTACATAGCAAGTTCCATACCAATGGTCCGGTAACCTGTAATAAGCTCTATTCCCACAAATATAATAGATACCTGGAAATATTGGATCTTTTCCACCTTTGAATCCCCAACCTCCCAGAATTTGATAATTGTCATGGCAGATACTGGAACCTACAAAGTAATTGTCATAGACTGTCTTATTTCTCCTAATACACAACTTTCCTGTTTGCGGCCAGTCTAATGTCATTGCGGCATTTATCTTTTTCCCTTCATGATTTCCTTCCTCAAACGTCCATAAGCGTTTTCCTTCCTCTTTTATTGCTTCTTTTTGAAATTTCATTCTTCTTTCTTCAACCATTTCTAAAAATACTTTTTCTTCTTTCTTTAACTCACAGGTAAGGTTGTTACTAACTATTTCTTCTAACGTTAATTTTCTATGTTCTAAAAAGAATTCTCCTAAAACTTTTGCTGGTTTTACTTTGTTAAGTTCTGGTACTACTGGAATGTTTGCAAAAATCTTATCTATATCAGTATAATAAGATTCTAATCTACCTGTTTTATAAAATAAACTTGCTATTACACTACATGTTATTCCATAAGTCAGAGGTAGGTGATGATAAGTCACACCTTCTGATACTGATGCAGGCAACTGCATACAAACATAACAATCTCTCACGTCCATTGTCTCTACGTACTCATACAACAATTTTGTAAAAACATTCTTTGAAAAATCTGTTACTGACTTATCCTTATGCAACTCTGCACTACTTCTTAAAATAACTGGTTCTTTAATATTAGTTTCTTTTTCTGGTTTAGTATCATTTTTTGCTTCTATCACAGCTACACTAATAGGAATTGTGATTGCTAAAACTATCCATATGGTCATTAATAACCCTGTACAAAAGCAGCACATTTTGCACCATCTCTTTATAAATTCACATTTATCTCTTCTATCCCTATTATTTTCCATTTTTCTTTTTCTATTTGTTAAGTTTCAGAAAATTGTGTCACTACACCTCAGAAATGACTTAGATGCCACTCTGCTTTCAAAAAGTCTTTGCTTGGTACTTTCTTTAATTCTTTCCAGAATTCTTTCGTTGTCACATCCGGTGATTTGTCACATCCAGTAAATTGTCATGTCCGGCAGAAGCACTATAAATCTTCACTTCAGTTTTGTGGCATCTCACCTTTTCCCATCCGACTTCTCAGTCTCTGGTTTCCGTGAGTGTTTTCTTCTTCTTCTTTGTAATCGGTTAGTGCAATATACAGCCACTCGGGTGACTTATATTTTGCATTCACTTTCTTTGTCCTTTTGGACTTTTGTAATCTTTTTCCACTGGGTTTTTCTTGTCCCTTTTGACTTGTTACCTCATTTACTTGTTCAGCACCTTCGTCTTCCGCTCTTATTATTCTATATCTCAATTTTCTTACATAGCTGTTGGGCCAATTATCTCCTCTTCTTGGCCTTTTGGCTTCACCTTCTCTTTCTTCTCTCTCTGATTTCCAATTTCTTTTCCTTGATTCAGTCTTTGCTTTTTCCTCTCCTCCACTTTCTTCTGTTTCTGTTTCAACTGTTTCACTATTGTCTCTTATTTTGAAACTTATAATCTCGTCATCTCCTACTGGTGGATCTGTCTTCTCCTTTTTGTTTTCCCTTATTACTGTCCCTCCTCGGTGTTCTTCCGATTTGGTGTTTTTCTCCTTTTCTGTTTCTAAATTTCCCTGTTCTTCTGTTTCTCTATCTGTCCCTATTGCTCCTCGGGGTTCTTCTCGATTCTCTAACTTTTTGTGTACTTCTTTCCCTACTTCATCTATTAATATTGTTTCTGAAGGATTTCCACCATAACTTGTACTTGGTTGTTCATCTAACTCAATTTCTTGCTCAGTTTCTTCTCTAATTGGTTTATAACCCCAAGTTCTCTTTCGGAATTCTTCCCAGTTTGCAGCTGAATCATCAGATCCTGAAGTTGTGTCAGATATTTCCAGATGTCGACTTACAGGTCGATCTTCAAGTTCTGGAATTTCTGAATTTCTTTCTTCTTCTTCTTCTTGTTCCTCTTCTTCTCTAGAGGTGTTTGCCGTTGGGGTTTCCAGATGTCGACTTTCAGGTCGATCTTCAAGTTCTGGCACCCTTTCACTTATCCTTGTTGTCCCAGCTGTTAAGCTTTTATCCCACACTTCCAGACGCCGACTCACATGTCGATCTATTGGTTCTGGAACTCTGATTGTGTGGCTGGCATGAACCCAGTTTTTCACTCCTGCACACTTGACGGCAGTCGTTGTCACTAGGATTACCTGTCGTGGCTCGTCCCAACGAGGAACTAGACAGTTTCTTCTCCTGTGGACTTTTATGCGGACCCAGTCTCCTGGATTCAAGTCGTGGGCTGGTTTTCTTTCAAGAGTGGTCGCATCCGGTCCAACCTGATGAAACACAGAACGCACCACATCAGCCAGTCCTTTGCAATAATCCAGTACTAGATCATCAGTTATAGTTAATAACTTGTTGACGGGTACGTGTGCTTGTCTCATTGCTCGTCCCATGATCATCTCGTGGGGACTGAGTCCAGTTTTCTTTTCAGGGATGCTTCTGATTGTCATCAGAACAAGAGGCAGTGCATCTGGCCATTTGAGTCCTGTAGCTTGACACATTTTTCCTAACCTGTTTTTAATTGTTCCATTAATCTGCTCTACTACCCCAGAAGCCTCTGGTCTGTAAGCACAATGTAGTTTTTGTTTAATACTCAATGCTTCACAAATCAATTGGATCAACTCATTTTGAAAATGTGTTCCTCTATCCGTCTCAACCGTGACTGGAAAACCATACCTTGGAATGAACTCTCGCAGCATAAGTTTTGCCACTGTTGTTCCATCATTCCTTCTAGTGGGGTATGCCTCCACCCAACGAGAGAACAAACAGACGACCACCAGAACATATCTTAGTCTGTTACTAGGGGGCATCTCAATAAAGTCCAACTGCATTCTTGTGAATGGACCTCCTTCTCGTCCTATTGTTCCTAGACTCACTACTGTTTTTCTTCCTGGGTTAAACTGTTGACAAATAAGACATCTTTGACAAAGACTTTCAGCAATGGCTCTGAATTTTGGGTTATACCAGGTTTGTCTAAAAAGTCTGATCATTGCATCTCTCCCAATATGAGCTTGTCCATGGTACATCCGTGCCATGTCTGCAATCATGCTATCAGGCATAACTGGTCTTTCATCTCTGTATACCCACACACCATTATTTTCCTGTCTTCTACATCCTGCTTTTATCCAGTAATCTTTTTCCTCATCTCTTGCTGTTTCTTGTAACTGCCTTACTTCATCCCACGTTTCGACAGTATTAGTGAAAAGCAAAGGACAAGAGACATGCTCCCTTTCTCTATTTTTGTTCAGGGACGCCATGTTTTCCGCACAATATCTAGCGATCTCATCAGCATAATTATTGCCGACTGCTATGTAGTCTTCGTTTTTCTTATGCGCCTTGCACTTCACTACAGCTATTTGTTTAGGCAACTCTATCGCCTCAAGCAGTTTCTTAACATAATCTCCATTTCTGATAGGTGTTCCTGCAGATGTCAAAAATCCTCTTTGTGACCAAATCTGTCCGAAATCGTGTACGATGCCGAAACCATATTGGCTATCGGTCACAATCGTGATTCGTACATTTTTCCCCAATTTACATGCTTGAATCAAAGCAATTAGTTCCACAACTTGGGCAGACCTAACTCCTTTCAGACAAGACGCTTCCATCACAGTTGCCACTGTGCATACTGCGTAAGCTGCGCTTAACACTCCTTCTTTTGTGCGTAAACATGAACCATCTACAAACATGACATAATCCGATTCCTTTAACGGTTCATCTTTTATGTCAGCTCTTGGTTTTGTGCAATATTCCAGCACATTCAGACAATCATGATCTACTTCGTCTTGTTCAATTATATTCTCTTCATCTGGCAATGATGTAGAAGGATTTACATTCATGCATCTATCTATGGTCACATTTTCAGCGCTCAAGATGACTTTTTCGTACTTAGTCAGCCGACTATGTGTCATGTACTGTGTTTTTGTTCTTGTCAAAAGAATTTCTACTGAATGGGGAACATATACTCTCAGTGGATACCCCATCACTATACCTTCACTTTGTTCCAAACTTACACAAGTAGCAGCAACTGCTTTCAGACATCCAGGCAATGCTTTTGCTATAGGATCTAAAACAGCTGAAAAATAAGCGATTGGTCTTTTCATGGTCCCGTGTTTTTGTACCAGTACTGAAAATGCACATCCATCTCTTTCACTGCAGTACAACTCAAAATCCTTCTCATAATCAGGCATGCCTAAAGCAGGGGCCTCACACAGTTTCTTTTTCAATTCTTTGAAAGATTTCATTTCTTCTTTGTTTAACTCAAAAGGGTCTTTTACATCTTTCTTTGTCAATTTTTGTAAGGGTTTTGCAATCAAAGAGAATCCACTTATCCACTGTCGACAATATCCAACCATTCCCAAAAACATTCTTACCTCTCTCTGAGTCATTGGTGCTCTCATTCCTTGAATCATTCTTACTCTCTCTGTAGCTATTTTCCGCACTCCTTTCTCAATTTTATGCCCTAGATACTGGACTTCTTTCTGACAAAACTGTAATTTTGAAGGGGACACTTTATGCCCTCTTTTCTCCAAATGGTTCAGTAAAGCAATTGTATCACTTACACATGCTTCTTTGGTTTTCGATGCCACCAATAGGTCATCGATATACTGCACCATCACTGATTTTTCTGGCATTTTTAAATCTTCCAGAGATTTCTTTAGAATCTGATTAAAAATTGAGGGGCTTTCTGTATACCCCTGTGGAATTCGGCACCATGCCAAAATACGCTCTCCGAACCGGAATGCAAATAATGGCTGGCTATCTGGATGCAAAGGAATAGAGAAAAATGCGTGACACAAATCTATCACAGTGTACCACTCAGCTTCATGTGGGATTTGATATAGAATTACTGCAGGGTTTGGCACTATTGGACAACATGGTACAACTATTTTGTTGATCTTTCTCAAATCCTGTACTATTCTGTATGTTCCATTTGGCTTTTTCAGTCCCATAATAGGTGAATTACATGGACTGCTCATGATTTCTTTCAGAATTCCCTGTTCAATCATCTTATTTATTACAGGAGTTATTCCTTCAATTATTTCTGGAGTTAATTTGTACTGTGGCGTGTTTGGATAAATTATCCCTTCTTTCACTGTCACTTTTACGGGATCAACTTCTCTCATTAATCCAATGTCTTCTCCTGTAAAATCCCACACACTTTCTTTTACTGCACTTTTTAGTTCTTCTGGAAGTTTTTCTGCATCAAATGCAGGAAACAAACCATTCGTTTCAGGTTCTTGATTCATCAAAGTTACTTTATACAAAACATCTTCATCTGAAGTTTGAAATCCTATTCCATCTGGTGTACAATAAATTGTGCAATTCATCTTACATAAAAGGTCACGACCTAAAAGATTTACAGGACTACAATCGCACACTACAAATTTATGCATTTTGCTAAAAGAACCAATTTTTACTTCCACCAATTCAGTAAGTGGGGTTTTAATCTGCTGATTGGCTACTCCTACCACTTGGATGTATTCACCTGAGAGAGGAAGGTTTGGAATTTCCACTGATCTAACAGTAGAACGGGTAGCTCCAGTATCGACAAGGAATGTTACGTTTGTACCATTCACTTCTCCATCCACAAAGGGACCAGACTGATCTACCTCTAGAGTTGCGCCAAGCACGCACTCTTTCCCCTCTCTTGCGCACCGTCAGAAACTTTCATCCGGGTCATCCTCACTCTGACGCAACCAATACTGAGAAATGTTAGCTGCTCGCGGCAACTGTGTTACCTGCTCTCCTCCGTAGAATCCTGTTTCTGTACTGTATCTTTGCTGGTTAACAGTGTTGGGAAGTGGTGGTTGTGGCACCTGACTTTGTTGAACAACTACCTCATTCTGCACCTGTGGAGTTAATGATTGATGTTCCGGATTAGGTTTAGGTGGGAACTTACACTCATTTCTCCAATGCCCTAATTTTCCGCAATTATGACATGGCCATTTCTTCTTTGCCTCTTCTAGACTCACTTGACCTTTTCCTTTACCTATATTTGGTCGCATTTTATTCTGTCCTGATTCGTTTCCATTATTATTGTCCAATTGGGCTTCTTGTTTTTCTGCCACTTTCACTTGTGCCCACATTGCCTTTTCTTTCAACTTACGCTGTTTACTCTCTATTTCATCACTACAATACTTAGCATATCTCAGTACCTTATCTACACTTCCATTCTGCCAGTTTATCATGTGTTGCTTAATCATATCACTTATTTCTGGTTTCAAACCAAACACAAATCGGTATACAAAATGACTCATGTCCTTTTCACTCAACTCCTCATAACCACTATACTGCTTGAAAACCAATAACAGTCGCTCATAATATGCATGTACAGACTCCTTGCTTTCCTGTGTAGTTCTATCAATCTTAACCCAATCTGTCTCTTTGGGAGGAATCTTATTTTTCAAAAAGGTAATCACCTTGTCGTATTTCTTCATCACATCAGGACCTGGAGCTCCTGTTTTAGGATCTCTTGGATATTCTGTAGTTGGCCAGTCAACTGTAATCTTACATTCGGACCATAAATCTGTTGGTACCACTATGTCAAACAATCCATCTAAATCTATCCACAACACTTTTGACACCTTTACAAACCTTTCTACTTGTCGGTACCACTCAACTGGTTTCTCTCTTAACTTTGGAAAGTCATTAGTGAATGACAGTATGTCCTGCCTAGTCCAGGGAACATGCACGTAACTACCACCTGGAGTTTCTCTCATGGGATATTCTTTGACAACAGATTCTTTTTCGGTTACCATAAAAGCCAATGAACCTTTGTCTATACTTTTCTCATTCTTCTTTGTCCATCTAACCTTCCATCTGTCCACATCACCCCATTTTCTCAACAACACAATTAACTCCTTTATCTGTGTCAGCCTTCCTGCCGTGTTCAAATTTTCAATATCTTTTTCACAAAAGTCTACTCTGTATGGTTTTTGCAACGTTTTCACTTTTGCAAAATCTATTCCAATCTCACTAGCCACTTCTTCTAGTTTGTCATGTAAATTCTTTGCCCTCCATGTTATACTTTTGCACAGAAACATTATTTCATCATCCTGATAATTTTTTATCTTTTCAGTACCAATCGTTCCTAGAATTAATTCTTCCATATCTATTTTTAATCTGATCACATCTAATGGTTTTTCTTCTGTTTCTTTTATTTTAAAAGCTTTCATCCACTCATTCAACTCATCAGGAGTCGGACCTATGGGTGTATTATTTAGTTCTACCCAGTTACCACTCTTTTCAGGCGTTTCTGTTGCAGATTCTGTTACCATATGCATTTTCTTACCATTGCATTCATTCACCGTTAAATTTGTAGGTGGACTTGGTCTGTAAGTACTAGCCAAATTACTTGTACTTGCACTTTGTTCCATCCTTTCTTTTTCTCTCTGAAATTGTGAACTCAAGGGAATCACCAAAGATCGTTCATCAATTTTCTGATTCTCAAAAACTGGTATTACTGGACCTATCGTTACAGGCACAGTAACTGCTTCCATATTTTTCGTTAATTCTCTAATTTTCTCAGTTAGTTCTTTTGTTGTCCTTGCCAATTCGCTTGCATTGTCGCTTTCTATTCCTTCATTTTGAGAAGTTCTCATTTGTTCTTGTGACCTATTTATTTCAATTCCCTTTTCCGGACTTTTATTTCGCATTGTCTCTATTAGTGGCGCATTTGGTGTCACCACTGTAGAACTCTGCTGATACGGTGGTGGATTTCTATTTAATATATCTTCCAGCAATTCGTCATCCGTTTCGCTCTCATGCATATACTTTTCTCTCTCTATATGTTTCTTTTTCTCAGTCCGTTTTTTCTTAGTCCCTTCCTCAACTGTAAAAGCTGGAAACAAACCTCCTGTCATGTTAGCACATCTCCATCGTTTTATTCTATCCTCATGATTTACTCCCCACAATCTTCCAGGCATAAATTCATGATCTCTCATTCCTCTGAATCTCTCTCGTTCATACATCTCATCCTCCCATTCCGTCAAAGCCTCAAACTGTGTTGGTCTAGGTCTAGGTTCCAACTTACACATTTTTTCTCGCAAGTTTCGCAAAACCGCTACACTAAACGATCCATTCTCAGGGAAAGCCAAAGCACCATCATTCTTTGTATATTTAGCCCAATTTTCCAACCATATGCACGTATGATATCCATATTTCAGCATCATATGTGAAGCTGCTGATTTCGGCGGAGGAATTACTTGTCCCTCTCTAGTCACAACCTTTTTGTCTTTCTTAAAGAAATTCTTCAATTTCGTCGTCCATGACGTTCTCTCCCTTTCATACTCGTAATACGGCATGTTTTCTATTTGTTTTCTCTTTACTCTAACGCTGTTTCTATGTACGGAACTTCGTCCAATTACAGCGCGACTCACACTAACGTACCAATCAGAACAATTCCCACCGTCCGTGAACTATCCAATCCTAGCGCGGCACTTTTCTACGTCACTCCTGCTCTGTGTTCATGTGACTAGCGCACTATCCAATCCTAGCGCAGCACTTTTCCACGTCACTTCTACTCTTTACCCCTCCTTTACAAAATTTATCGGCAATTTTCTTTTCACTGTTTTCTTTGTTAGTTACAACAATAAAACAATTCCATAGTCTGATTCGCTAAACAAAAGTGACAGCTTTGTCCTTTTACACAAGAATCCTGTTTTTCCAGTAGGCAGCGCTTACCTCTACCCTACCACAGAATTATTTACTCTCGCCGATAAAGTAGCACTTCCCTCTACCTTACCCTTCTTTCAAACAAACAATTTACTCGTTTCTCTGGGGATAAGACACATGTGGAGACTAGGCTCCTGAGAATTAAGGCCAAAGTTTCACAAGTAAACGTGATTTGCTATTTCAATTACACACTTTTCACACAGAAATCCCTAACATAACACAACCTGCGTTATTAACCAAAAATGAATTTAGACCATGTACCAAATTCCATGTGACTTCTCTTGCCACACGTGTTCCACTTCCTACATCCCAGAAGCGTGAAAACTTACATATAACATAACGTGACTCAACATATAGTGTTAGTCATCAAAATAATCAATAATCAATAAACAATAATCACTAAACTAATCTATAGAAAACCATAACTCTGCTACCAAGAAATCTGATGCAGCGCGTACAATAAAAACTATTCTCCTCCCAGGTTACTTATAGGTCATCCAGGGGCAAACTATATTTCTCATATCCACATGACGATGGGGCCCATAAACATCGCCTAACACACACGCACACTCCTGGATTTCCTTTACACCTTTATGAAATTCTGTACTCCTAGGAGAAGCATGAGAACTAAATGGAGAACACCATTTTATGTACCGCTGGAAGAGCCAGGATATCTTATTACCTTAATTTGTCACTTTCTTTTATTTACTTCTTAAGATATTCCTGCTCATTGTTTTGTCGATGAATCATTCATTTAAGAAATTAGTTCATAGTGATTAAGACCAGCTGAATCACAATAACCAATTACTGATGTCACAATCATTTAGGAAAATAACCACTGAGTCATTTTGGGTTTAAAGAATCTTAAATTTTATATAATTTTTAAAAGCATGAAAGGAATTTTAATACTTTATTCAATTATTCATTCTTAAATTCAAATATTTATTAAGCATAATCATTTTATTGCAGAAAGGAAATTTTGTCATGAAGCCAAAACCCTAATTACCTGCCTAGCTTCCTAATTTAGCCTAATGATTTCTAACCTACGTTAGGAATTAGAAATAGCCTGATTCTCATACTCAACTGGAAAATTAAGACAGCAAACAGCAACTTCAGCTCGTCAGCATCAGCTACCTGCAACCCGTCTCATCTAACAGTCTTTCAGCATCTCCCGCTCAGTAAGGGATCGATCAGGACCACCCAGCACTGGAAGCCACCAACACGACTCTTCAACTCCTCTCCTGACTGTGACTGCAACCACGACTGACATCAATTGACCCCCTCCCACTAAGAGTAGGCCCTATTATACCCTAATTCTAACTTTGCTAACTAACTGTTGCAACATTAATAACACGCTTTTCTTTCATTGGTCCATGCATGTCAGCTTATTCATTCTTTTAATCAAGTTCTCTTGGATTCAAGGGTCCTTGGATCATTTCCTTTCCCATACGCTTAAACTTTTCCATCCGATTCGATCAGTTCATTTGTAACTTCTTTCGACACATTTGAGAACTCCGCAGTCATTGTCCTTTCTCTTGAACTTGTTTCCCACGGGACTCTTGCTGATCATCACGGCACGCTATCAGTTCAATTAGGTCACATCAGCCTTGACCATTACTTGCATCTTAGCCTCTCTGTTAAACCACGAGCTCGCTTTCTCCCATTTCATCACGTGTCATGTGTTCCCTTGCGCCTGCGCACATCTTCCCACTGGCGGCCATTTTATCTCGCCACTCGGTTATACTTTAGAAGCACTAATTTGAGGCAAACAAAACATAATTAAAATAGAGAAAAATAGCCCTTTCGTTTCCCTCCCGTCGTCTACGTACCCCAATTAGTTGTTACCTAGCAGAAAGCAACATTTAAGCTGTTCCTTACTTACCATCACTATTTGTTTTTGCAACGACACATTTTATTTCTATGAAGCACAATAACATGCATTTATTTTTATTAGTACGCATTTATTTTTACGTTATAATTAGACACACGGACATTCATTAATAGATTATTTAGCACACACATTGGCATATTACCATTCTGGCATATTACCATTCCCACACATACAGTGTTGATTAATAAATTTAAACGAACATTTTATTTAATTAATTATAAAATTTGTTAGGGGTTAAAATTTTTATTTTCCCTGCTCCATCACAGCGCAAAGAACCACCGCTAAGGTCACCAACACAAGGAGCAGCACACAATGCTCATGCATAGACCGTTACCTGGAAGGCTCCCCAAAGGAAGAACATCGGTCAACCACCACAAACCAGAGAAAGAGTTTGAAGAACAGGGAGTAAGAGCTTTAGCCATGTTTCCAGTGGAGCTGAATATGGCGTAGGAAAGAGAGAGGTAGTTGTCACTTAAGAGGGTCTTCTGAAGATCCACCTTTATCGAATTAGTCTAGGCATGCTTCTGCCGGAAGTGTTGGTTTCATCTTTCATGGACTTCGTCCTACAAAGGCAACAACTAATTCTACTAGTTTGATGGGGTCAAAATCAGAAGGAGGAATGAGTGTGGGGCACCACAAGGAAGAAATACTATTGGTTGAGCAAAGACAAAGCTGGCCATTAGGTACTGAATGGGGAGTTGCAGTATTCAGGCAAGGGGGCAGTATAGATGGATCCGCGGCCCTCTATGCTCGTGAATGTCTATGTATTTATGTGAAATTCTCAAAATTGGGCTTCTGTTCCTGTGACAGGAAGAAGAAGTTGGAAAACTCTGAGCAGGTTGTGTGTGACTGCAGCGGAGTCACAGAGACAGTCCACAAGACTGTTTCATGATGCCCTCACACCTCCCCAAGGGGATGTCATGCTTCATCATCGGGCAGTGCTCCTCGTCAGGCCGGCGCTGCAATGCCCTACGGGTCCCCCGAAGGGTCACTTTAGCGGAGATCTTTTTTTAGAGAATGCAGTATGATGAATGCAAGTGAGGTGGTGAGCGCAGTGGAGTAGTGATTGGTGAGTGTGGATTAAAACTGATTGGGGAGGTCGAAGGTTATCCTTTAATAAGTAGGACCACCCTGTCAGTAATAAAAACCTATTACAGGTAGATGCTACCATCAAGGTTTGAAAGGAACCCTGGTAGTCAGTGTGTAACAACTAAAGAGGGAAGTAGCCTATAGTCGTAAGAGAGAGGCCAAAGGGTGGTCTCTCTTTTAGTGGTTGGTCGACATGTTTCGCGCCAATTCTGTGGTCATAAGAATCCACTGCGCTTCATCAGGACAGAGAAACATATAATGATACATACATGGTGCTCCTAAAGTGCTACCTACTATGTGTATGGTTCGTGGTCCAACCTAATCAGAAAATTGCTAATAGCCTCATCAGGTGGCCGGAGGTGCCACGCTCAAACGTGCCAAGAGGTTGATGAGTGCGAGCCAACTGTCTGCACCTACCCCAGTCTCCGCGTCCCTGGAAGTGGGATTTATGTGCACACCTCAACCCTAACGTCATAATCTATGCTTTATGCAGAAATATTGCTTGTCTCTGTGTTGAGGCCATGATCGCCCAGCCTCTGCTTTGAGAAATCTTGTTTAAATGTTTGACCAGTTGTTGATGCCTTTGCACAGTCCAATGAAAAACGATATTAACATCACATACACAAAGGCGCTCCAGCACTTGCAGATTTGTTGTTGTACCTGCAAGAATAACTTATGTATAGAAGTAAGCCTCGATAGATATATTTCCCCTTTTTTTTAAACCCAGGGTGCTCTGCTGTTTCCTAAAAGTCTCTCCCTTTCTATTTCTCAGACCCACGGTACTGGAGTGGGGGTGTCCACAGGATCCAGGTGCAGTTGGTGGAGCCATCAGAATGCCTCTGGTACTGGCCTGACATAACTCGACAAGACCTGTGTGCCAGGAATAAAGCGAGGACGAAAGGGCACTGTCAGGTAATGGTTTGAGACTGCTGGAACATCATTATGTTTTAAGACCAGAGGTAGTTTGGTTGCCACTGGCTGTGCTTTCCAAAGTGAGCTGCTTGAGAATGAGCTCTGTAGATGGGAGTGTTCCAGTTAAGAGAGTTTGCAAATCACTCGCCTCTAATGAAGTAGCGAGGAAGGGTCATACCTGAATCCATCTTTTCAAATGAGATCATGGAGCTGGGGACATTCACCTGGTAAAGCCTTTATTTTGAAGCCACGTATAGAGATGTAGGTCTTGGCCATGCTAGCACCTTCAACGATGGAGAAGAGAGTGGTAGAGATGAATTGCTTGGCAATGCTAGCAAATTCAATGGTTGAGAAGAGAGTTGTAGAGACAAAGGGCTTGACCATACTAGCAAATTCAACGGTTGAGAAGAGAGTAGTAGAAATGAAGTGGTTTGCCGTGCTAGCACCTTCAATGGTTGAGAAGAGAGTGGTAGAGATGAAGTGCTTGGCCATGCTAGCACCTTCAATGGTTGAGAAGAAAGTGGTAGAAATGAAGTGCTTGGCCATGTTAGCATCTTGAACGGTTGAGAAGTAAGTGGTAGAGATGTACTGCTTGGCCATGCTAGAACTTTCAATGGTTGAGAAGAGAGTGGTAGAGAGGAAGTGCGTGGTGAGAAGAGAGTGGTAGAGATGAAGTACTTGGCCGTGCTAGCACCTTCAATTGTTGAGAAGAGAGCGTTAGAGATGAAGTACTTGGCCGTGCTAGCACCTTCAACCAGTTGAGAAGAGTGTGGTAGAGATGAAGTGGTTGGCCGTGCTAGCACCTTGAAAGGTTGAGAAGAGAGTGATAGAGATGAAGTGCTTGGCCGTGCTAGCACCTTCAACAGTTGAGAAGACAGTGGTAGAGATGAAGTACTTGGCCGTGCTAGCACCTTCAATGATTGAGAAGAGAGTGTTAGAGATGAAGTACTTGGGCATGCTAGCACCTTCAACCAGTTGAGAAGAGTGTGGTAGAGATGAAGTGGTTAGCCATGCTAGAACCTTCAATGGTCGAGAAGAGAGTGGTAGAGAGGAAGTGCGTGGTGAGAAGAGAGTGGTAGAGATGAAGTACTTGGCCGTGCTAGCACCTTCAACCAGTTGAGAAGAGTGTGGTAGAGATGAAGTGGTTGGCCGTGCTAGCACCTTGAAAGATTGAGAAGAGAGTGGCAGAGATGAAGTGGTTGGCCGTGCTAGCACCTTGAATGGTTGAGGAGAGAGTGGTAGAGATGAAATGTTTGGCCGTGCTAGCATCTTGAACGGTTGAAAAGAGAGTGGTAGAGACAAAGTGTTTGGCCATGCTAACACCTTCAATGGTTGAGAAGAGAGTGGTAGAGATGAAGTGATTGGTCATGCTAACACCTTGAACAGTTAAGGAGAGAGTGGTAGAGATGAAGTGCTTGGCCATGCGAGCACCGTCAATGGTTGAGAAGAGAGTGGTAGACATGAAGGGCTTAGCCGTGCTAGCACCTTGAACAGTTGAGAAGACAGTGGCAGAGATGAAGTGGTTGGCCGTGCTAGCACCTTGAACGTTTGAGAAGGGAGTGGTATAGATGAAATGTTTGGCCGTGCTAGCATCTTGAACGGTTGAGAAGAGAGTGGTAGAGACAAAGTGTTTGGCCGTGCTAACACCTTCAATGGTTGAGAAGAGAGTGGTAGAGATGAAGTGCTTGGCCATGCTAGCACCTAGGGATTGGTGGGGAGGGATACACTGGTGATGTGAAGGATGAAGAAGTTGCCAACTGAACCCTGTGACTATAGTAACAGTGATGATGAGACTGACCTGGTAAAACCTTGACCTAGAAGCTGGGAGTATTAGGGACAGAGTGAGTTCTGGTATAGAGTGGCTGTCTATGTTAGCACCTTCACCCATTGATTAGAGGTGAGACTGACCTTGTAAAACCCTTGACAATGGAGATAGGGAGGTTGGCTATGTTGGCAGAGAGAAGAGAACCGTACAAATATAGAGATGGGCCATATAAAGTCTTTTACCATTGAGCTGAGAGTGGAAAAGATGAAGAGGTTGAACAACTTAATACCTGTAGCCACTGAGAAGGGAGTTTTAGAGAGAAATGAAGACATTGGTCATGAGAAAAAAGTGTTAGAGATGAAGGAATTGGCGATATATAAGTATTCCAACTAAAACAATCCCTCGATCCGGCGAAAGTAACAAGCCACTCCAGATCCAAGTGCACAGGTATTTTATTACGGCAGAAAAACAACGCGCTTCGACCACACGCAGGATCTTGGTCACATGACCTTTACTTTCGTTCTTGTGTATTTTAAAGAAAAAGTGAGCATCACGAAGGATGCAACAGTGAGTTGACAAAGAAAAGACTTTGATTTTTTGTTTTTGTGTATATCATGTGAAATAACTTCTGTTTATAATCTCACAGAATTTCAAACCATTGCATTTCAAACCAAATTTTAATTTTATGCTGCTGACCTGGTTGTGCCTTTTTGTAGAAATAAACAAGAGGTATCAGATATAATGCCCTTAAATACAGTGGTTCAGTGTTAATAATTGTCAACCTTAATATTTTCTCTAGGGTATTCGACATATGGATAGTAGCTGATTATTCAACATATACCTTTTTATACATCCTCGGCCTTTTAGATATGTAACACATTGTCCTACCACTTTAGATTATTTTTTCTAAGGAGAGGTGAGTGTTGCGCAGAACAGCTCCTGCTCGCCGGTGCTCATTAACTCACTAAAAGTGGCTACTTCTAGTTCATGTCTTGTGGTCCTGTAATCAAACAGAAATAGGTAAGAAATTCTGACCAATTAGGCATAAGTATTTAAATTGAAAATTATATATGATATTTAGTTTTTTCTATACACAGGTTTAGTCAACAGCCATATCTTTCCAGAATTGTTTTTTTTAGATATTAGAACAGTCTTTCCCACACGTTAAAATTCAATTACATGTGATATAACCTAACTAATTTCTTCAATCAGGGTCGGGAGCATTTTAATCTATTTTGATAGGTGTGAATGTAACTTTTCATCATTATTCATTCCCTGCGGAAAATGGAGCCAGCTTGTAGGATCAACTTAGATTCAAGTCTGCATAAGGCAGCTAGGCGGTTGCCGCCTCTTTGATGTTTGGGGACTGAGTCTAGACAAAAATATTTAGTCTGCGTCCAGTCGCCATTGTGGGTTTTGTGGAAATGTTTGGCAGTACTGTAAGTGTAATGTCCGTTTGTGATAGCTCTCCAGTGTTCTAAAATTTGCTTATTTACTGGAAAGCTTGTAGAGCCTATGTACCATTTGCCACATGGACATATTATTGCACATACAACAAAATCTGTTCTGCAGTTGATTGGTTTGGGGATTCTCAGTTTATCATTTACCCTCTGAAGGGTAACTTCTTGAATATTCTCGCTATATTTGCATGCTTTACATCGTCCACAACAACCTGAAACCCCTTTTCTGTCTGAGCCAGTTGGTGTCCCGTGGTGTAAGGTGACTATGTACCAATATATCTTTTAGAGAAAGATTTTTCTGATAGGTGACAGAGGGAGCTATTCCTATTTTATCTTTTATAATGGGATCTTGTATCAATATGTCCCATCTGTGTTTTAGAATTTGTCTCAATTTTCCTGATTGGCTATTGCATTTGGTTATGACCCTAATCAGAGCCCTTTGTCCTTCTCCGTTTTTCTTAGGATGTGGGGTTTGAAAAAGGATATCCTCCCTTTTGATTTCTTCGGCTCTCTAGTTAGCTTGTTGTAAAGCTTTCTGAAGATATAGTCTTGCCTTCAATTTACCAATCATTTCTTTTTTTGTTCTTTGATATGTCTCTTCTGAGCTACAGTTTCTCTTGGCTCTGAGAAATTCACTATATGGAATGCTCCATCTAAACCTGGGTGGGTGGCAGCTAGCTGCATGAAAAATTGAATTCCCTGCTGTTTCTTTTCTGTATAGTTCAAAGGTCAGGGCCCGTTTGCTACTGTCAGTTTAAGATCTAGGAACACAATGGTTTGTTGACTATATTGCATAGTGAATCTTAAATTCATCATTTTCATTTAGTTTGGTAGCAAAAGTTTTAAGATCAGGTTCACCTCCCTCCCACACAAAGAAAACATAATCGATGTACCTGAGCCAGATATTGACTTTCTTAGTCCATTGTCCAAGTTTCTCACTCCAGAGCATATATATATTCACTGAAAACACCAAAGGTTACAGGGCGTTATAGATCGGTTCAGAATTTACACACACAAAACCGTAGAAATTCAGCAGTTATAGTTATAGTTATCTCAAATAACTATAACTAGTGCACTAAGGTTACTATAACTCACGCCCCTGCCATGCACAGATTCCTCATCAATAATTTCACTGCAAATGTTGCAGTGATATTATCAATGATTGTAGGAAAGTGCCCCTTTTTGCATGTTTACCCTGGGTCCCTGCCAATCAGGCTCCCAGGTCCCTGTGTTCTTTCCCAAAACTTGACCTTTGTCTCCACAATTGGCACATCTATGGGCCACATGTAAGCCCCTTGTAAAAGGTACCCCTGGTATCAAGGGCCTTGGGACCAGAGAAGACCTCTGAGGGTTGCAGCATGTATTATGCCACCCTCAGAGACCCCTCACCTTAACACCCACACACTGCCATTGCAGGCTGCATGTTTTGGTGCAGTCCAAACTGAAGAGTCGACATGGTACACATCCCTGGGTGCCATGCCCACCCACACTGCCTGTGGCATGGGTAAGTAACCCCTCTAGCAGGCCTTACAGGACCTAAGGCAGCATGCATCCGACCACAGCTGAGGGCATAGCTGCTTGAGCAATATGCCTCTACAGCAGAGGTCTTCAAACTTTTTGATGCCGAGACCCCCTTGTCAATTTTTTTTGTAAGGACCCCCCTCCTGCCAAAAATTTCTAGAAACTTGTACTCATCATCAACAACCATGAACGCCCCCAATTCCCACAGCAAAATAATTTTTACAGAGGGGAAATATTATTAAACAGTGTTTAGCAAACCAAAGGTCAGTGAGCGTGGGGGCGTGGACAAAGGTGTGGCTAAAAACAAAGGGCCTCATTTATGAGGAATTGGCGTAGGGCAGCGCTGCAAGTCTTCTTGCTGCGCTGCCCTACGCCAATGTGAAAGGGCAGGAATGCGCCATATTTATGAAGTACGGTGCATTCCTGTCTGTTCCCCTTGCGTTGGCGCACAAATTGCTGCCTAGCACCAACATAGGCAGGATTGTTATTGTGCAGGAATGGGCACCTTCCCTCACAACAACAATCCTGAGAGATGTTTTGCTCTTTCTATGTGAGCTGCAGAATGCAGCACACATGGAAAGAGGAAAAAATGAGGAGAAATGTTTTCACTGGGGAGACGTACGTTTTTGGTGCTGCCCCAGGTTTAAGTGATTTTGTAAATATGGCGCTGCATCAAAATCCATGGGCGCTGCGTGGGAACCCCCACGCAGCGCCCATGGAACACTTCCTTGATGCAGAGTTAGGCAAGGCAGCGACTTGCCCTGCTTTGTCTTACTGAATATCTATGAGGCCATGCAAAGCCACGCAGGGTGACTTTACGCCGCCTCATAGGTATGGTTGAGATGCTTGCGCCACCGGAGCGTCAAAAAAACGGATGCTCTGGAGGCCCAAGCCTCTCATAAATAAGCCCCAAATATTCTGTATGTTTTTTAGGTCTAAACTAATGGGCAGCGTAAATGAAAAATAAATGTAAAAAGTTGTTACTCAGTGGGAAATGCACTGTAATACATTATGAAACCTCTATTAGTTAATGCCCTGCAGAGGTCTGTGTGTAACCAGAGAGACACAGAATTAAATCTTGGTTGGTGCAGTGGAGAATAGTGTATTTGTAGTGCTACGAGGTCACAGCCTGAGACAGAAAGCACTATGAGTATGTAAGTTATTATTTTATATTTGCATTGCATTACACACAGTAAAATATAGACCGATACAAAATAGTTTTACAATAAAATGGTGCTTCCAAAATGTAGATTTTAGTAATACCAGGGAGTATGTAATGCAATTTCTTTTTTACATAACTGTCCCTTCAACACCTCCTTAGGGGTACTAAGGGCTGCTGTGTAAGTACAATTAAAAGCAAACACTTCAGTTGTTAACTCTTTGCACTATCACTCAAAAAAAGAAAAACTCTTTGTCATCACAAAGCTTGGAGTGATTCACCGGGTCCCAGCACCCTTTACACTTGCCAATTAACTAATGGGGCACATTTGCATTTCTTTCAGGCAAGAAGGCACCCTGGTACGAAAGCTTTTCACAGCACAGGAGACTCAGCTGAAGCATTTTAAACAATGGAAATTAGCTGTGCCAAGACGGCTGTCTTTTTTCCAAAACCAAAGCAAATGTATTAGAATCCAGGCAAAGGGAGGCAGGGGAATGCGCGACCCCCCTTCCCAGGACTCCACGGCCCCCCCTGGGGGTCGCGCCCCACAGATTGAAGACGTCTGCTCTACAGTGTCTGTGTCATTGACAGACATTGTAAGTACAGTGAAGCCATTTTGAGTACATGGGCTGGGAGTTTGTCAGCACGAACTCCACAGCTCCATGATGGCTTTACTGAAGACTGAGAAGTGTGGTACCAAACGTCTTAGCACATTAAACCCACACTGATGCCAGAGTATGATTTAATGTAAAATGCACTCAGAGGGCATCTTAGAGATGCCCCCTGAAAAACGACCAGCCCTGGTGTGGTTCCTGACTCACTACCAGCCATATGCCATCACTAGACAGGTTTTTGGACCCCTGGGTAGAGAGCCCTCCGCTCTCTGGGTCCTGAAACAAAGCACAACCTGGGCAGAGGTGTCATGCCTCCTCCCTCAGGATGGGCAGGGTCCACGAAGAGGAAGCTTCGAAGGCTTGCTGCCTTTGTTAGCGAACCCCCAGCCTCTGCTGCTATCAGCAGCTGACGCCCACTGGTTCTGACCCCACTTTAGGTGGGAAAACCTAGAGAGAAAGGGAGGTGTGCCCACCTCTGCCAACCCCATCCTCAGGTGAGGGAGGCAAAGTGAATTACACATCTCAGTCCCCTCCATCTTGAAGATGAAGGGATTCCCCCAATCAGGATCAGGCATGTGCCCCCCTCCCACTGGAGGGTGGCATAAGAGGGGGTGTACCCACCCCAAGGAAGGGACCAATGGTCCCAACCTGTAACGTCCCTAAATCTAGTATTTAGGGGCGCCCCTGAACCTTGTTCCTTAAATTCGATGACCTAAGAAAAAGAAGGATCGAAGAGTCTTCAAAACAGACGACCTCCATTGAAGAGCACTGGGCGCTGACGCTGATTTGCACCCTGCACCCTGCACCCGGCCCCCCCTGTGCTGCTGCTGGTGTAGCTTTGGTGCTGCTTTGTGGCCCCTCTGTGCTCACCTCAACCCCTGGGGCCCTTGCCCAAAGACCGCAGCAACCTACCTGCAATCCCTACCTCATTGAGGTACCCCCAGGCTCCATTGGATAACAATGGGCCCAGTGACCTCTGCACCCGGCCACTGTAAGAAAGTGCCCTCTTTCTGCATGGTTGCCCCCACTTTTTGCTAAACTGCTGATGTACTTTGACTGAGTGTGCCCTGGGTTCCTGCCAAACAGGTACCTAGGGCCTGTGTTCTTTCCCTAAACTGCATTAAAAACAAAACCCAATTGGCATCTTTGGCCACATGTCAGTCCCTTGTAAATTGTACCACAGGTACCAAGGGCACTGTGACCAGGGAAGACCTCTAAGTGCTGCAGCACGTATTGTGCCACCCTTAGAGGCCCTGCACCTTTACACACACACACTGCCTTTGCAGGCTGCGTGTTTTGGTGCAGAACAAAGTGAAGAGTCGACATGGCACACATCCCTGTGTGCCATGCCTACAACCCACTGCCCTGACATAGGTCAGCCCCCCTCTAGCTGGGTGCACTATACCAGTGGTGAGGGTACAGGTGCATGAGCCCTGTACCCCTACAGTATCTAAGCCAATTCTTAGACATTGTAAGTGCAGTAATGCCATTAAGAGTATATGGTGCTGGGAGTTTGTCATTACGAACTCCACAGCATCATAATGGCTTTACTGAAAATTGGGAAGTTTGGTATCAAACCTCTCAGCACATTAAACCCACACTGATGCCAGTGTGGGATTTAATGAAAAAATGCACTCAGAGGGCATCTTAGAGATGCCCCCTGAAAAACGACCTAACACTAGTGTCCAAGCTGAGTGACTACTCACCAGCTGCCACCACCAGACATGTTTCTGGACCCCTGGGTCGAGAGCCTGCTGCTCTCGGGGGTCTGAAACAATGCACATCCTGGGACGAGGTGCCAAGCCTCCTCCCCCAGGGTAGGCAGGGTCCATGAAGGGGAAGCTTCATAGGCTTGCTGCCTTTGTGAGCTACCCCAGCCCTTTGCTGCTTCCAGCAACTGGCTCCCACCGGTTCTGACCCCCACTTTGGGCGGGAGAATCGGTAGGAAAACCAAGTGAGGAAGGGAGGTGTGCCCACCTTTGCCAACCCCACCCCTCAGGTGGGGGAGGCGAGGTGAAGCACAACTCTCAGTCCCCGCCATCTTGCGGATGGGGGGACCTAGCCAACCAGAGTGAGGCTTATCTCCCACTGGAGAGTGGCATAAGAGGGGGTGTACCCACCCCAAGGAAGAGACCCATTGGTCCCAACCTTTACTTACCTGTAACGCCCCATAATCTAGTATTTAGGGGCAACCCGAGCCTTGCCTCCTCAGACAAGAACCAGCAAGAAGAAGAGAAGAAGGACCGAAGAAGCTGTGCTGAAACTAAGAAGAGGAGGCCCACACTGACTTGGCCCCAGCCCTACCGGCCTATCCCCACCTCGAACCTGCTCCAGCGAAATCCCGGTGTGTCCTGCAGCCAGCAACCTCAAGAACCTGGAGGACCTGCCCTGCCTTCCAAGACAAGGACTTTGTCTCCCGTGAGCACCGGATTTGCTCACGCACAGACTCTAGCTCTGGCCAAAACCGCAAGTCTGCACCACTCTGCCACGGACGCCCACGGCCCGATTTCGAGTGGCCCAACACCACGAGGAGGTCTCCCCGGTGATCCTGACCTGAGATCTGGTGATCTTTGACCTGCCTCGAATCTCCAAGCGAAGCCTGCAGCCCCTTTCTGGAGAATCCCCCCCCCCACGTGACCGGAGCAGGTAAGAAAAATCCGATGCCTAAAAACACCCCTGCACCCGACGTCCCACGGCGTTGGGTGGCCCAACCGACAGTGTCCCAGCCTCCCCAGGCATCCCAACTTACCTCTCCAACCGGTGGTCACCTCCAGAAGATCTTCGTCCTCGAGCCTGCAGTCTTTGTTGCAACCGGAGAATCCCCATTTAAATCAACCGGGCACCCGATGCCAAAACAGCACTCTGCACCCAGCCGCCGCTGCGGGTGTACTTTGGGTGCTAACTCGGATCCCCCTTTGCTCTGAGCCTAACACCAGGAGCTTTGCTCCCAGAACCTTGTGGCCTGCTCGTGAGCATCCACCAACCGGAGGCCCCCTATCCCCCATTGGATAACATTGGGCCTCAGCACTCTGCACCCGGCCACCCTAGTGCCGCTGAGGGTGCTGTGAGAGTGCATCCTTGATCCTCGGGAAACCCTGGTTCTTACCCCAGAATACCAAATCCCACAACCAAGTACTTACCTGTTAACCGATAACCACATTTTCTCCATAGGAATACATTGACTGTTTTTCCTTGAAAATTGTTGTGTGGAGTTGGTTTTGTATGAGAATTTAAAAAACTACAAATAACTAAAAATAGCTTTACTTACCTTTTCTCTAGGAAATGTCCCAGTGTGATATCTAGGCATATCACACTGAGTAGAAAAAGTAATCCATAAAGTAATCTGTAAAGTAATCAAAAGTAATCTAACAGTAATTTCCACTGTATTGAAAAGATTTACAAACCTGTAACAGAGACATTTTCATTCAGCTTGCTTGTATTGTTCAACCTGCCTTGAAAGTACCATTTACACTTATCTGTACCAGGCTTGCTTGGTTCTAGAAAATAAATATACCTTTATAATATTTTTTTTTACAAACAAATTGGTCTGAGTTCAGTCTTTGAGTGTGTGACATCATTTGCTGACTGAGTGTGTACAATAAGTGATTAACACTACCCTCTGATAAAGCCTTACTGCTCGACCACACTACCACAAATAGAGAGCAAGGTGCTACCTACTTTTACCTCTGCCTACCTTTGGGGTTCCACTGGACTCTGTGCACACTATACCTTATTTTGATATAGTATATACAGAGCCAGCTTCCTACATTGGTGGAACAGCGGTGGGATATACAACTTTGCTTTTGTTGGACTGACTTGGCCAACACCTGATCACACGACAGAACTCCTAAATTGTCTTTAGAAATTCTGAATTTTTGAATTTGACAACTTTTTCCAAATTACTAAAAGTCTTGTTAGGACCTTGGTCAAGTCCCTTTAGAATTTTAGAAAAATAAAAGCTCACTTTAGTTAGGGGTAGGAGGGGTTAGAAGTTTTCTTTTACAATGTCTCTTAACAAGAACCCAGCTGTTAGTGAAGATAACAACAATGGCATAGAGAACCAGGTTGAGGAGCTCGACCTCACCCCTTTTCTCCACTTAGAATTTAGGGAGTTAAGGTCTCTATGCAAACTTAAAAATATTACCATGGGGTCCCATCCCCCCAAACAAAAGCTCCAGGAGCTATTGGCAGGGTATGCTAAGGACCATCCTTCTGAGAATGGTGAAGAGCTTTCAGATGAAGAAGAAGAGGGAGGGGATGAGGATAACTCCCAGCCCCCCTCCCACCCCCACTTCACAGGGAAAGAAGGGCCCCAGTGCCCCTCAATCCAAGAATACAACTCACAGTATCTAGATCCCACACAGGTGGGTCAGGCACTGCTGAGGACATTGAGGACAGCCTCAATGAGGAGACCAACCTTTTAGTAAGGTTGACAAAAAGATTGGATCTGGAGACCAGACTCCTGGCTCTAGAGAGAGAGCAGAGATGGGTTTAGCTCCCATCAATTTGTGGCAGCAATTTACTTAAGGATAAAGAGCAATCTTATGATCCTAAAATCCCCAAAGGGATTGTCCATAAATATGAAGAGAGTGATGATATCATAAAATGGTTCACAGCCATTGAAAGGGCTTGTGAAATGAGAAAGGTGAAGATGTCACACTGGGGGGCACTCCTTTGGGAACTGTTCCCTGGTAACTGCGGGGACAGACTCCTGACCCTTTCTGGGGCAGATGCTGGGTCTCATGACCTCATGAAGAACACTCTGATTGAGGGCTTTGGACTCGCAACTGAGGAATATAGAATTAGATTGAGCGGGGCTCACAAAACCCAAAATCAGTCCTGGATTGACTTCGTTGACTACTCAGTTAAGACACTAGATGGTTGGTTAACTGAAAATGTGCATGATTTCAATGGACTCTACAATTTGTTTATGAAAGAACATATTTTGAATAGTTGCAGTAATGAAAAGTTACATCAGCGTTTGGTAGACCTAGGTCTAATTTCTCCCCAAGAATTGGGAAAGGAGGTAGACCACTGGGCCAAGACAAGGGTAACAAAAACAGCCATTGGGGGTGACCAAAAGAAAGGGGTTACAAAACCTCCTCAGGGGAAAGAGGGTGATAACCCCAAAGATAAAAAGCCTGAGTCTTCAAAAGGGCCCCAAAAACCTGCACAGGGCAGTAATAGATACAAAGGGAAGAACTCTGATCCCCTAAAGGCCTGGTGTCACAACTGTAAGAAGTTGGGACACTTAACTGGAGATGCTACTTGCCCTAACAAGAAGCCCCCTAGTCCTAGTACAGCTACTCCTGGTGTAGCAAGTCTCCAGATGGGATCAGCAGTGTGCCAAGAGCAAATCAGGGTTCACACTGAAGCAGTTCTAGTCACAGAGGGTGAAGTTGAGTTTGCCACTATAGCTGTGTGGCCACCCAACTTAAAGAAGTATTTACAATACCCCTGGATCAATGGGACTAGAATAGAAGCCCTGAGGGATACAGGTGCCAGTGCCACTATGGTGAGAGATACACTGGTTTCCCCAGAGCAATACCTGATTGGGAAATATTACCCAGTCACCAACACTGAC
This sequence comes from Calotriton arnoldi, assembly GCA_963921515.1. Lineage (NCBI taxonomy): Eukaryota > Metazoa > Chordata > Amphibia > Caudata > Salamandridae > Calotriton > Calotriton arnoldi. The sequence goes on from CAWUFW010000916.1 coordinate 124,643, forward strand.
AGTGTTACTACTACGATGCCATGGCTATGGTGACATTAGACTGGGGGGTTACTGGCCTGAAACAGGTAGTGGTCTCTCCAAAGCTTCCAGCTTACTGTCTGCTTGGTAATGACCTGGAAACCTCAGCCTGGGCTGAGGTGGAATTGAAAACCCATGCAGCAATGCTGGACATCCCTGAGATTGTGTGTGTCAAGACTAGAGCACAGAGCGGAAAGCAGGGTGAAAAAGAAGTGTTGGAGCCTGAAAGAATGGCCCAACCTTCCAGGAGTAATGGTAAGAAGACTGGGAAACCAGCTTCTGAACAGAATCAGGACCCCTCTCCTCAGAAGGAACTGAGCCTATGGAACTTGACCCTTACCAGGTTGAGCTCTTAGGCCCAGGGGGACCCACTAGGTAAAAGCTGTGCCTTGGACAGCAAGACTGTCCAACTCTTGAGAGCCTGAGGCAGCAAGCTGCTGCACAAGAAAAAGGAGATGTCAGTGGTACCCACAGAGGCAGATTGGCATGGCACTTGGAGCAAAAGAAAAGACAGCATTCGCCACACCTGATGGGCATTATCAGTTTACTGTTATGCCTTTGGTTTAAAGAATGCCCCTGCCACCTTCCAAAGGTTGGTGAATCAAGTCCTTGCTGGATTGGAGTCCTTTAGTGCAGCATATCTAGATGATATTGCTGTCTTTAGCTCCACCTGGCAGGATTACCTGATCCACCTGGGGAAGGTTTTAAAAGCCCTGCAAACTGCAGGCCTAACTATCAAGGCATCCAAATGCCAGATAGGGCAGGGAACAGTGGTATACTTGGGCCACCTTTTTGGTGGAGGCCAAGTGCAATCCTTACAGCCCAAGATCCAGGCCATCCTGGACTGGGCAGCTCCAACAACCCAGACACAAGTCAGGGCATTCCTTGGCGTGACTGGGTACTACAGGAGGTTTGTGAAGGGATATGGGTCCATTGTGACTCCCCTCACAGAACTCACCTCCAAGAAGATGCCCAAAAAGGTAAACCGGACAGTTAGCTGTTAAAGGCTTTTGACACCCTGAAAGAGGCAATGTGCTCAGCGCCAATTCTCTAAGCTCCAGACTATACCAAGCAGTTCATATTGCAGTCTGATGCCTCTGAGCTAGGGATAGGAGCGGTCCTATCCCAGACCAATGATGAAGGCCAAGACCAACCTGTTGCTTTTATAAGCAGGAGGCTTCTCCCCAGGGAGCAGCGTTGGAGTGCCATTGAGAGGAAGGCCTTTGCTGTGGTTTGGTCCCTGAAGAAGCTGAGACCATACTTGTTTGGTACTCACTTCCTGGTTCAAACTGACCACAGACCTCTCAGATGGCTAATGCAGATGAAAGGTGAAAATCCTAAACTTTTGAGGTGGTCCATCTCTCTACAGGGAATGGACTTTGAAGTGGAACACAGACCTGGGACTGCCCATGCCAATGCAGATGGACTTTCCAGGTTCTTCCTCTTAGACAATGAAGACTCTCTAGGGAAAGGTTAGTCTCATCCTCTTTCGTTTGGAGGGGGGAGGGGGTTGTGTAAGAAAGTGCCCTCTTTTTGCATGGTTGCCCCCACTTTTTGCTAAACTGCTGATGTACTTTGACTGAGTGTGCCCTGGGTTCCTGCCAAACAGGTTCACAGGGCCTATGTTCTTTCCCTAAAATGCATTAAAAACAAAACCCAATTGGCATCTCTGGCCACAGGTCAGCCCCTTGTAAATGGTACCACAGGTACCAAGGGCTCTGTTGCCAGGGAAGGCCTCTAAGGGCTGCAGCACTTATTGTGCCACCCTTAGAGGCCCTGCACCTTAACACACACACACTGCCTTTGCAGGCTGCATGTTCTGGTGCAGAACAAAGTGAAGAGTCGACATGGCACACATCTCTGTCTGCCATGCCTACAACCCACTGCCCTGGCGTAGGTCAGCCACCCCTCTAGCTGGGTGCACTATACCAGTGGTGAGGGTACAGGTGCATGAGCCCTGTATCCCTCTAGTGTCTAAGCCAATTCTTAGACATTATAAGTACAGTAATACCATTAAGAGTATATGGTGCCTGGAGTTTGTCATTACGAACTCCACAGCATCATAATGGCTTTACTGAAAACTGGGAAGTTTGGTATCAAACTTCTCAGCACATTAAACCCACACTGATGCCAGTGTGGGATTTAATGCAAAAATGCACTCAGAGGGCATCTTAGAGATGCCCCCTGAAAAACGACCTGACACTAGTGTCCAAGCTGAGTGGCTGCTCACCAGCTGCCATCACCAGACATGTTTCTGGACCCCTGGGTCGAGAGCCTGCTGCTCTCGGGGGTCTGAAACAATGCACATCCTGGGACAAGGTGCCAAGCCTCCTCCCTCAGGATGGGCAGGGTCCACGAAGGGGAAGCTTCATAGGCTTGCTGCCTTTGTGAGCTTCCCCAGCCCTTTGCTGCTTCCAGCAACTGGCTCCCACTGGTTCTGACCCCCACTTTGGACGGGAGAATCGGCTGGAAAACCAAGTGAGGAAGGGAGGTGTGCCCACCTTTGCCAACTCCACCCCTCAGGTGGGGGAGGCAAGGTGAAGCACAACTCTCAGTCCCCGCCATCTTGCAGCTGGGGGGACCCAGCCAACCAGAGTGAGGCATATGCCCCCTTCCCACTGGAGGGTGGCATAAGAGGGGGTGTACCCACCCCAAGAAAGGGACCCATTGGTCCCAACCTTTACTTACCTGTAACGCCCCTAAATCTAGTATTTAGGGGCAACCTTGAACCTTGCCTCCTCAGACAAGAACCAACAAGAAGAAGAAGGATCGAAGAAGCCGTGCTGAAAATAAGAAGAGGAGGACGCCCACTGACTTGGCCCTAGCCCTACCGGCCTGTCCCCACCTCGAACCTGCTCCAGCAAAATCCCGGTGTGTCCTGCTGCCAGCAACCTCAAGAACCCAGAGGACCTGTCCTCCCTTTCAAGACAAGGACTTTGTCTCCCGTGAGCACCGGATTTGCTCACCAGCAGACTTTGGCTCTGGCCAAAACTGTGAGTCTGCACCACTCTGTACCCGACACCCACGGCCCGAGTTCGAGTGGCCCAACACCACAAGGAGGTCTCCCCGGCAATCCTGACCTGAGATCTGGTGATCTCTGACCTGCCTCGAATCTCCAAGGGAAGCCTGCATCCTCTTTCTGGAAGAGCACCGCCACCGAAGCTGGTAATAAAACCCCAACGTCTAAAGACACTCCTGCACCCGATGTCCCACGGCCTTGGGTGGCCCACTCGACAGTGTCCCAGCATCCCCAGGCATCCCAACTTACCTCTCCAACCGGTGGTCACCTCCAGAAGATCTTAGTCCCCGAGCCTGCATTTCTTTGTACCGGAGAACCCCCATTGAAATCAACAGGGCACCCAACGCCAAAACAGCACCCTGCACCCAGCTGCCCCTGCGCCGCTGCGGGTGTACTTTGGGTGCTAACTCGGATCCCCTTTGCCCTGAGCCTAACACCAGGAGCTTTGCTCCCACATCCTTGTGGCCTGCTCGTGAGCAGCCACCAACGGGAAGCTCCCTATCCCCCATTGCATAACATTGGGCCTCATCACTCTGTACCTGGCCGCCCTAGTGCCGCTGAAGGTGCTTTGAGAGTGCATCCTTGACCCTGGGGGAACCCTGGTTCTTACCCCAGAATACCAACTCCCACAAGCAAGTACATACCTGACAACCGATAACCACATTTTCTCCATAGGAATACATTGACTTTTTTTCCTTGAAAATTGTTGTGGAGTTGGTTTTGTATGAGGACTTGAAAAACTGCAAATAACTAAAAACTGCTTTACTTACCTTTTCTCTTGGAAATGTCCCAGTGTGATATCTAGGCATATCACACTGAGTAGAAAAAGTAATCCATAAAATAATCCGTAAAGTAATCAAAAGTAATCTAACAGTAATTTCCACTGTATTGAAAAGATTTACAAACCTGTAACAACAACATTTTCATTCAGCTTGCTTGTATTGTTCAACCTGCCTTGAAAAGTACCATTTACACTGATCTGTACCAGGCTTGCTTGGTTCTAGAGAATAAATATACCTAAATAATATTTTTTATACAAACAAATTGGTCTGAGTTCAGTCTTTGAGTGCGTGATATCATTTGCTGATTGAGGGTGTCCAACAAATGCTTAACACTGTCCTCTGATACTGCCTTACTGCTCGACCACACTACCACAAATAGAGAGTGAGGTGCTATCTACTTTTACCTCTGCCTACCTTTGGGCTTCCACTGGACTCTGTGCACACTATACCTCACTTTGGTATAGTATATACAGACGCGTCAACAATAGGAGCAACAGGGGGATCAAGACGTCAGACCGCCCCCCACTCCAACAATTATAAACACTACTAGGTCTGACCTCCAAGAGCAGTCAGTCACAAGCTTTTGAGACTTCTGGGAGTTACTAAAACCTTGTGAAAAAACCTTCCCAGTACAGTTCCGTTAAACAATCCACAAACTGATTAGTCCTTGCTGCTCCAATTTTAAAAGGAATTGTCAATAACCACATCATATACACAAACCACAGTGGTAAAAAACCTTCACATCAACGTGTATGCCAAACTCAACAAATGAGAAAGTGAAAAAAATGTAAAAAATGTGAGAAAGGCTAGAAAGCACCTCACGTGCGCAAACCCACAGGGCTGCTGGATGGTACTCGCCAGTATGCCCACGTTATCATCATTGGTTGCTTTCGTAGCCTTAACAAAGAAAAGAAAAAGAGGTGTGTGTTAGAATTCCACAGAGGTGGAAGGTCAAACAACATAAAAAGTGTGTGACAGACAACACTGAGACTCCGTGGTTCACTCAGTGTTCATTCGTCCCCAACCGTGCAAGGAGAACAAAGTTCTCAACAAATTAAAAATGAGGTATCACTCACATACAACACAACCTTTATTCAATGTTGTGAGCGTCCCTAGTTTAAAAAGCAGGCATGTATCTGGCCACTTTCATTTGCCAAAGGCCAACATGTTTCGTTGCCAAACCATCTAGGCAACTTCGTCAGGGCTGTTGGGGAACCAATCTTCACCTCAGTCCTTTTTCACACCAAATCTGTGGTTATTGACAAATTAAAAAGAAGAACGTGCCAGTCACAAACAACCCTATGTACAATAGAAATTCACAACCCCTTTCTACCAAGCATATAGTTACCGAGTGGTTGCTTGTGTCCAGCGTACCTGCAACCACCATCAGTAAAGGAACCTGCGCCAAATGGTCGCGTTCCACTCTAAAGACTGCGATTGTCAGTCTCCATCTGAAATCACACATACAATGTATTATTCATAAAAGGCCACGTGCCTTCACACAGTCGCATTGCATATGTACTACACTGTTCCTTATGCCTACTGCCCATTATTAATGGCGGGACCCTCAAATGGTAACAACAGCCGCTTTCTCTGGTGACATATTGGTATGTTAATATAACGGCCGAAAGTCTCGTTAGGCATCCCCTCATGAGGCACGAGTTCCACTATTCTACACCTATTGCTGCACTGTCATCTTAATGTAGCAAGTTTCGAGTAACGCTTTAACCAACTTTTAAGCGTGAGGGCCATGTAGCAATCATCCACCCCTTAAAAAGCCACCCGCATCAGGCAGCACTGAATGAGGGCCAATTCACGTGAGCCCCTCTATCGGAACCCCCTTACCGCACTCGTGAGCTCTCTTCACATTCTCTCGCCCTCCCTGAACACCCGTCCCCAGCGCTGGTGTTATTTTAATGGCGCCCGGGACCACGTGATGCAGACGTATAACCTACAGACTAAAATCCGTGCGGCGGCCATCTTAAAACGGAGTACGCGTGCATGCAGATGGTCATATTCTGCGTTTCAAATGCCCTAAAAACTATTTCTAAGACCTGGAATACATTTAAACATCGATTATTTAGTTGTGATATGTGTAGTTTTGATGGTACCCAGAACCACGGCATGCAGATATGCAATCAGTAGCCTATTGCCAAATCGGCAGCCATTTTGAAGTGGTGTACTTGTGCCCATGTCCCTCAATTTCAGTACACCACAACCTAGATAATGGTATGACGCCAATTATTTGATTACAATCTGCAGTACAAGGGAGGAACACCCAGCTTAATTGTACTTTCTAGAAAAGGGATATTTAAATGCGTGGAATCACACATCAGTTTCTAAATGATTCACCTGATGACAAATCAAAGAATACTGGCTTCCTTCCAAGTATCAGTGCATGTACCTTCCTCACACATAATCAAGGCATTAACCTATCTTATTCCATTCAATGGAATCATTAAGACCCTGGCGATCAACTTTCTCAGTGAAAATCCATTTCGCCTCCTTCCTGGCCAGGATATCATCAATGTTGTATTTTTCTCCCACTACCCTCTCCAACACTGTCCATCTCAGATCCCTGAGATCATGTTTAGAATCACGAAAGTGCTGGACGAGGCATGTGGTTAACTTTCCTGCTTTCAAGGTGCTCAAATGCTCTTGTATCCGCACCTTGACCTTCCGGGTTGTGAGGCCTATGTAATGCAACCCACACACACACGTGATCCTATAGATCACGTGTGGTGTTGCAATTACTGAACTTGTTGAGGTACCATGTTTTCCCACTCACAAGTTGGACACTCTTTGTCGGTTCAGTGAGCCCACATACCGAACACCCACCGCACCGGTAATGCCCTGTGGGTAGGCCCGATTCCTTCTTCTGTTGTTCCGGACGTGTATGGACTAATTTGTCCTTCAGATTAGGAGCCCTCCTGAAGGCAAATCTGGGGGGTGGCATTTTCTTACCCCCAGTATCCAACAATGGCCAATGCTTCCGTATCACCTGTCTAATTTGGGTCGAAAGAGGATCAAGAGTTGTTACCCTTGGTACACATTGATCCTTCTGTTTGTCAACCCTTTCCAGTAGTGCTTCACGGGGTGTATTGAGGGCACGTTTGCGGGCCCTTTTAATCACGTTGTTGGGGTATCCTCTGTTCTTAAGTTTCACCACTAGGTCTTCAGATTGCTCCATAAATGATCCCGTTGAGGAGCAATTTCTTCAGTATCTCAAAAACTGCCCTACAGGCAAATTGTCGCGGAGGGCTCTAATGGTGGAATGATCGGTAGTGTAATAGAGAATTCCGGTCTGTGGGTTTCTGATGTACAGCCGTCATCAGGCCGTTATTCTCTGCTGTAATGTCTACATCCAGATATACAGCAGTGTCTTTGCTCACACTCCAAGTGAACCGAAGGCATTCATCTTGTGCATTCAGCCAAGAAAGAAATTCCAAGAGCTTGTCCTCTGATCCAGTCCATATACAGAGGACATCGTCTATAAACCTCTTCCAGAGAGAAATATTCTCCTGGAAGGGGTTGGAGGCATGATACACCACATTCTCCTCGAACTGGCCCACATAAATGCAGGCCAGACTCGGCGCGAATGTGGCCCCCATTGATGTACCTGACACTTAGAGATATATCTGATCCTTATATGCAAACAAATTTCTCGTAAGGGCGAGTTCAATACATTGTAGTACAAATGTTTGGGGTACATCATAGAACCATTCCAGTGCCCCAAGAGCACGCGCTGCTGCCACCAGCGTGGCATCTTGGGGTATACTGGTGTACAAAGACTCAATGTCTATTGTTTTTTTAAAAATATCTTTATTAACATTTTCATCATAACAAAAAAAGACATGACATTCTTCATTATTATGACAGGTTTGTACAAAAGGAAATCAGACACATTATAGCTATTTACCATCAGACATAACCGCAGGTATCATACATTGTACGTTGTAACCTATGTCTTAAGATGTAGCAACCGTTCGTGAAACGTGATTCACAACGCTATCTACTCACAGTTCGATTCATAGCCTCCAGAGACCCATTCTGCCAACTGTCACGTCAATGACTTGCATTCTAGCATCTCAGGACCCCATGGCTTTGTAGCACCGTTTTAAATTGAATGCTCTACCTCCTCCACCCGCTCACCCGCCGTAGTCACTTCGCCATCAGATTGCTCGCCCTTAGTCAACAGAAATGTCGTGTATAGCGCCCAAAAATTCTTAGGTTGTCTGCGCGGGGGGAGCAACTCACTATAGGTCTCAGTTTGCGTGCAGCAATACACCATGTCTCTGCTCCAATCTGCAATAGTGGGGATCGGGCCTTTTGACCAACGTCGTGCCACACAGCGTCTCGCAATTAACAGACCCATGTCAATCAACCTACGAGTTGCTTTTGGGAGTGGCTTTGAGTACCCCAGCAAAGCTAGCAAGGGGTCCGGTGCAAGTTGCGTTCCTACAATAGCACTTAATTCTCTAAACACCCCGTCCCAGAAGCTGCCCACCCCGGGACACAGCCAAGCCAAGTGTAAAAAGCCTGCACAGGTTTCCCCACAACGATCACATTTTGATGTTTCTCGAAGTCCATACCGACAGAGTCTCTCCGGTGTGTAATACACCATATTTAAAAATTTAAAATGGATAAGCCTATGTCTCCCATTCAGCGAGATCCGCTTCGAGCTTTCACAACAGTACCTCCAGGTAGTGTCATCTAACTCCTTAACTAAGTCCGTTTGCCAATCTAGTCTCGCTTTGATGTAGGAGTTTTCCCGGTATCCCAATGCTAATTTGTATATTTTTGACACCAGTTTGGTTGGGGTGTCAGTCTTTATGACATATGCGAGTGGTAAGACTTCGGGAGGTTCATCTAAATCGCTCCCTAGTATGTCTGCCATAGCGTGCCTCATTCTGTGGAATTGAAATCTATGTAATAGCGTTGCCTTGTGATTAGGCCCCTCAACCTGCTCCCACGTCTTAGCTTTCCCTTCCAGGAACATATCTCCAATAGTCTTCACTCCCATAGAGCTGAGTGCTCTGATCACTCCTATGTCCTTACATGAGGGGAGCCAATGACACCATTCCAGTGGAGCCAGCGGGGAGTATAGTGTCGCTCCAGAGTGCAGCTTCAGTAGGTGGTGCCAGGCATGTCTCGTCGCGTTTATGGAGTCCAGAATCCCCGTCCTGCGGTCAGGAGAGGTAAACAGCATAGTGGGTAATGGGAGTGGAGAGGCTGCCACTTTTCTATCTGAATATGGGGCGTTCCCGGTAAGCCGTGAATCCATTGGTGAGCATGCGCACTTTGTGCTGCTCTGTAGTATAAGTCAAGGTCCGGAGCTCCCAGACCCCCAAATCGATAAGGGAGTGTAAGTACATCCCATCTGACCCTAGCCTGCTTGCCTGCCCAAGCTAGTTTGATCAGCAGAGTAGTGAGCGTGCGAAAAAAAAAACCCGGTAGGACCATGGGGATATTGGAAAACAAAAACAAAAAGCGTGGGAGAATTATCATTTTCATGAGTGAAATTCGACCGACTAGTGACAGCGGGAGCCGGATCCATTTCTCTATTCCATCCCCCAGCCTACAGATGGCCGCCCCATAATTCTCCCGGAACACCACTTCCGAATCAGTATGTATCTTTATTCCTAAGTATCGGACTGGCTCCGTCGTCCACTGGAGCGGGTAATCAGGCGTGAAGGGTATAGTTGCCGGGGTAAGGGGAAAAATTATTGATTTCGCCCAGTTTACTCTTAGGCCCGAGATCGCGCCGAATTTGACTACCTCCCTCAGTAAAGGGGGCAGGTTAGTCTCAGGGTCTCTAACGTACAGCAGCGTGTCATCGGCATACGTGGAAACTATTAGCCGGTAGTTCGGGAAGCGTATACCCCTATGATTATGGTACTCCCGTAAGGCGTAGGCTAGGGGCTCTGCCACTAGTGCGTATAAAATCGGGGATAAAGGGCACCCTTGTCGTGTACCTCTGGTGATGTGTATCTGGTCAGTAACTAAAGTGCCAATTTTTATTCTAGCAGTGGGTGAGTTATGTAAGACCCCCATCATTTGTAGGAACATGTTGCCCAGCCCCATTCTCGTCAGTACATGCTTCATAAACTGCCAATCAACCGGGTCAAAGGCCTTTTTCATGTCCAAAAAGTCTGCCACTGCCTGCACAAACTGTCTGGTGTGCTGTATCGCCCCAAAGACCGTTCTCAAATTATAAGTCAGGTTTCTACCAGGAATAAATCCCGCTTGTTCTGGTGCGACTAGGAACGGGACAAGTGGTGTCAGTCGGGTAGCAAGGATTTTGGCATAGAGCTTAGTGTCTACATTTAGTAATGACAGGGGATGGTACGAAGTACAGTCAGCTGGGGGTTTGTCCGGTTTCAGTATCGCTACAATGATCGCCTCTCTCATCGACGGTGGCATAATGGCGTCTTCCACCATCTCCTCAAACAGCGTAACCAAGTGTGGGACCAACAGATCCTTAAATTCTTTATAAAAAGAGACCGTAAGTCCATCTACCCCGGGGGCGCTACTCGATTTCATACCCGCCAACGCAGAAAGTATATCCTCTTTTTCCAGTGGGCGCATTAAATACTCACGATGTTCGTTAGTTAGCCAAGGCAACTTCACGTGAGTCAAGTAATCCAGCATTTCAGATTCTACGCACTCGTGCCGGGAGCGATATAATGACGAATAGTACTGGCGGAACCACGCAACTATCTCTGTCTCCCCTGTGATGACCTCCCCCTGTTCGCCTTTAATTTCCGATACCACTGTAGCTTCCCTGCGCTTCCTAAGGGGAGAGGCCAGGACCGCGCCAGGGCGCTCCCCTTCACCATACATGCGCGCTGACGCGTATTTGCCTAAATGCTTAAGCTCCGTGTCCGCCGTTTCGTGGTATTTGTCTAATAACTTTTTGAACGTCTCAGTGTCAGTGTCATTCGCGCCCTCCACCAATCGGCGTTCTAGCGTTTGAAGGGAGCCCTCCAAATCAGACAATTTCCTTCGGAGAGTTCAAAGTACCCCGGAGTGCTTTGACATGGCAATACCGCGAATATAAACTTTGAACGCTTCCCAGACAGTAGCGAATGTGTCAACCGAGCCGAAATTGCAAGTAAAAAAAGTGTCTATCGCCTCGGCAAATCAGACCTAAAAACAGTATCCAGCAGTGAATATGGGGGGAAACGCCAGGTGAAAGGAGGGATCCGTTTTTCCGGGGTGGCCACAACTAAAAGTATAGGGGAGTGATCCGAGTAAGTACGAGGGAGGACAGCACAATCCCGCACTCGTGCGTATACGTTAGGAGAAGCTAGCCAGTAATCTATCCTTGTATGCAGGTCGTGAAATGCAGAGTAGTGTGTGTACCCGCCCCGGTCCGGATTCCACTGCCGCCAAACATCAGTTAGCTCTAATTGCGCCACCGCAACCGCGATTGCGCGGGCCGAAGTCGAAACACGTCGCTCCGGACCCCCGATCTGTCTAGCGTTGGATTCAAGACACAGTTAAAGTCGCCCCCCCAGAGTTGAGGTCTCTCCGCATAGGAACGCATCATTGCAGTAAGTGAGGTGTAAAAGCTCGGGTTATCATAGTTTGGGCCATAGACATTAACCAAAATCAAATCTAGTCCCTTCCCCGTGCATCTTGATACAGCATATCTACCCTCAAGATCCGAAATGAGTGGGTCAAGCTTAAGGTGAGACCTGGGATTCACCCAGGTTATCACCCCTCTCGCGTGAGTAGAAAACCCCGCCCCATGTGTGTTCCCCTGTAAACTTCTGCTGCGTAACATGGGGCTACTTAAGGGCAGGTGTGACTCTTGTAGCAGGGCAATATCTATCTTATGTCTCAGCAGGTAAGCTATGACCTTCCTTAATTTTCTATGGTCATTGAGACCCCTAACATTCCAAGTCAGGACCCTCAGCTCATTATGGGTGCCCAAATCGCGCTCGCTATCAACCACCATCGTCGTAGTGGGGCGTCAATGTGTAAATTAGGCAGCAGTATGTGTCTGGAATCAAAGTTATTTCCGGTCATCCAAACCTAACATCCCTATAAGCTCTGAAATGTGTCAGTCTCAGTAAAACCCATTCTCCCACCCACGCCAAGCTTCCCCCAACTGTGCATTGACGAAATCCCCCCACAGAACCCCTTGATATCATAACAAATGCACATCGAACAACTCCGTTATCACAACAACTAAGGTTAAGCTCAAGTTGCGGTGCACGCACGTGGGCGGATGTTGCCTGCCCCTGCTACAATTAAACCTTGGTAGGCTAGTAGTCCATTACTGCCCGCCATCAGATCCATTGGTGCGTTAGGTATCAGGTCAATTACCCCAATCATTCCCTCTGTCCCCCTGTGAAGTGTTTCACCCGCCCCAGAGCAATTTGTACAACCAGGCATCAATCATAAGACAGCGTATGGTTTCCGAGCCCGCCCATTAGCTGCATCGCCACCCCCGCCTGCAATCCCGCAACAAGTTATGCCACTACACCAACGTTATCAAGCCACCCTCCAAGTGTCCCCATCTTATCTGGCAGGAAGGGGGATCACACGCTAGTCCTGGTCGTCCAGACTTCCTCCAGCCGCACCCCCCGCTGTAGACTGCTCCGGGCTCCTCCGTCGTTCTCTCGACCACTCTTTCAGGGCCTTCTGCAGCACCTTGGGGTCTTTGAAGATCTTGGATTGCTACTGTCTGTTCAATCGCAAACTCGCCGGGTACAACATAGCATAGTCAATATTTTGCTCCTGCAGTTGCCTCTTAAGTGGTGCAAATTGTTTGCGGGCCTCCTGCACCCGAACCGCAAAGTCAGGCTAAAGCGAGATCGCAGATCCCTCAAACTGCAAGTCCTGTTTTTCCCACGCTAACCTCAGGGCTGTGTCGCGATCCCTGTAGTTTAAAAGCTTAGCGATGATGGGGCGCGGCGGGGCACCCGGAGCAGGCCTCGGACCCAGCGAGCGATGTGCTCTCTCCACCACAAACATGGGAGAAAACTTGTCGGAGCCCAGCAAAGTATGCAGCAATTTTTCGACGAAGAGCTCCATGTTCCCCACTTGCGTGGATTCTGGCAAGCCCGTAATTCGTATGTTAGATCTTCGGGAACGGGCCTCGAGGTCTTCCGCTTTATCTTGCAGATTCTGCAACGCTCTACTCATCTGCTTTTGCGTAGTGTTCATTTCTGTCTGTGCCTCTTCCACTTCAGTTACTCTGCGCGCTGTCATATCTATCCTCTCTACTTGTTTGTCCATACGTTCTGTCATTCTATCCATCCGGTACGACAGGGAGTCTAATTTGGAGTCTATGGCCGTCAGACTGTTCTGTAAGCTTGTCTGCATGGCTGCAAGCATGACGCGGATATCTCCTTCCACCTGTTCCGGGGTCTCTCTTTGCGTGTCATGACCCCATTCCGGGGTGTTGTCTCTGGTTCTAGACTTCCGCTGGTCAAAGGTGATCTTCGGTTGGGTCTTATCCACTTTCCCCATGATGTGGGCGAGAAGTCTACAAACACAACACCCCACCCAACCGGGCCAACGTGGGCAAGCAAGGCTCTCCTCCACCAGCCTCTGAGAAGCAGTTCTGCCCAAGAAAGTCCAAATCGTCAGGTATAGTAGCCTTCTTGTCGCAGCTCTCCCCAATACAGTATATCCAGCCACCCCACCACTGCAAAGCCGCAGAGAGCGTTGTTTATTATGTGCCCGTGGCTACTGACTCACCGCAGCGGCACGTCGCCGATCGTCAGACTTGGATCTTCGCCCCGCAGCAGGCCGTGGCCTGGGTACTTGCCCCCGTCCTCTCGTGCACCCGCCCTCTTAGCGCTGGTGCAGTCTGTGTGAGCACTCCAATTGCCCCTCACGGCGCTGGCGAGCCCTTGGCAATTGTGGAGGAAGGATTGTTGGTGGCCTGCACCCTCAGAACCACCTCAGCGAAGGGGAGACCCCCGACAGTTGCAAGCCTCTCCAGGGACCCCCTGTCAGGCTGTACTTTAATTGAGGACCAGGGGTCGTCCCGAGAGCTTCCTGGCCAGTCCTGAATCTGTGTGGGCCAAGTATTTACCGCCCCAGCCCCTCTCTGCATCCAGTTGCCAGCCCACGCAGCCGGCGCGTCCCCAAGTGCACTCTGGGCCAGTGAAGGGTGTTTCAGCGCTTACCGTACCACCGGGGTACCAATGCAGCTTGTTACCAAGAATTTTCAAGTGCCCAGCCGATTCCACAAGGCCAACGGGAGTGATGAGCTCTAAACACAGCAGGCAGCACTCAGCAGCGGCTCCGGCAGCCTCCAGACCCCAGGTATGAAGATCACCTCGGGCGTTGCACGGCTCCGTCTCCTTCGGTGCCTCGGGAAGCGGCTGCTCTCCTATCAGCGCGCCACCAACAGCCCGCTCCCCCTTAGCTCCGGGTCAGCGTATCCGGGCTGGGGCCCTATTTCAGCAGTGCAGTGGGCCGCGCAGCGGAGCTCCCGGTCCCAGAGCTCCCGCCGCTTAAGAGCTGGGCACAATCACCTCCGCAGCAATAATCCCCACCGGGGCGTGAGGCCGGGCGCCAAAGATCGTTTAAGCGCTGAGCGGCACCGCCTCCCCAGCTGCCGCAATGGTCCACAGTGTTCGCAGCCACGCCCTGCCGACAGCCTCCGTCTCAGCCAAGCCGGGTCAGCGCTTCCAGGTCAGGCCCTCAGCAAAGCGTCTCCGTAGGCCTCGTTGCGCAGCTCCCGGCTGAAGAGTTCACGCCTCGTAGCTTCCGAGCCCAGCCGCCTTGGGAGTTTTAAATACCGCCGCTGCGTGGGGTCGGCTTTCCGACACACAGGGCAGTGGATTAGCAGCAATCCAAACAGCCCTAACGCAGGATTCTTGATGAATAATCAGATGGCACGACGGAGCTCACGGCCTAGGTGGCCATCCTCGGTTCAGGCAAGCTCCGCCCCACTCACTCAATGTCTATTGTTACCAGCAGTTGTGTAGACGGATTGTATTCTACTGTCTTCAGGATATTCAACACGTCCGTGGTATCCTGCACAAATGATGGTTGAGTAATTACAGATTCCTTAAGGAAGAAATCTGCAAACTGGGACAAAGGCTCCAGTACTGATTGGATCCCCGAGACAATCAGGCGGCCCGGTGGAGGACGCTGGGCTTTGTGGATCTTCGGCAAGATGTAAAACGCCGGCATTCTAGGTCTTACATTTACAAGGAAGTCCGCCTCCTTGTGAGTTATCCACTTTTTCTCCCTAGCGTCCGCCACCAGGGCCCGATAGTCTCTTGAAGTTGAGGTGTAGGATCACGTGTCAGTGGTTGGTAGTTGGTGCGGACCTCAAGGAGCCTCAGGACTTCTTTTTCTGAGTCCTGTGTGTGTAGGACTACCACTGCACCGCCTTTATCGGCTTGTTTTATTGTTATTAATTTGTTGTCCTGCAGTGACTTAACCGCCAACCAGTCAGTTCTATTCATATTCCATGGGTGAGATGTTTCATGCAGCTCTTCCAAAGCCTCAATGTCCTGAAAGACACGTTGCTCGAACACGGCAATCTCAGGGCCTACTGCTGAACTTGGAGGACAGAAGCGTGATGGGCGGTGTAAATTAGTAGAAAATACTGATGGTGCTTGAACCTCTTGGTTTGCAAAAAATTTGTGAATCTTAATCTTTCTCATTAGTTCAAACAATTCAGTTCTACATTTAAAGATGTCATGCTTGGGTGTTGGGACAAACCCCAACCCCCTATTCAAGACCCTTGACTCCTCAACAGAAAGTGAATATTTAGAGAGATTCACTACTATGTCCCCAGTGTCTAATGCAGGAGTCTACCCTACACACTGTACACTGTTCACAGAGTTGATTGCTGCGGTGTCCTGCCTCTGCTGCGCGTTATCCGGGGTGAGTATGCCTGCCATTTGTTGTAGTTGATTGGCTCTCCCCCTGCATCTTCCCCTTTGTACGCCACCTCCCCTGTTGCCTATCTGGCCTTGGCCCAAAAAAGACCTTAAGAGTGCCCCTAGATCTTCACTGACTCTGTTCTGTGCTGTAAATCTAACCCTGTTCTGATTAGATGTGGAAGGCTGCTCGCCCAAATCCTCCTCCTCACTGCTTGTATTATCGAATGTCCAGTTGTAGGGAGTTCTTCTTGCCTGTCTACGTCCACCTCTTTGAAATTTCTGGGCCTGTTGCTGTTCTAGGGCTTGGTAATATTTGTCCTCAACATACAGAAAAGCCCACTCGTGTGAGAACCGCTCTAGATTTCTTTTAAGACCCTTAATTTTTTGATTTACCATATATGTTTTGTAGTCAGCTAAATCATTTTGTATGCGATCTAGTTGTTCCTTCACATCCGTAATCGTTGTATCTCCCTTGATCGCTTCCTCTAAATCAAGGATCTCTTTTAATAGCTCTTCACTGAGCCTCTTAGCAGTGTTAATAATTAAAATTAACCAATCCCGAGTGCACTTGTTGGCTATATAGCTCCAGTCCACTCAGAACTGTTTATCTTCAAGAAAGATCTTCGGTTCTATCCTCAAGAGCAAACTTGGTGGTGCTGCACCTGCCCAAAGGTACTCAGTCATCAACGCCCCATGCAGGGCTACCCGAATCTGGCGTTTCCTAGTGTTAGTTAATTTCTCCCACTCTTCCCTGGCTGTTGTATTACTAGCTATTGGAGTTTCAGGGAATAGTGAGGGACCGGACAATATTAGGGCAATCTGTTCGTCAGTGAATGCTAAGCAATTTCTGGCCATGTCACCCCACACACAGTAACTATGATGTTGGTTTCAATATACTCTCTAATACCTACGGTAACTCTAGATGTTCCCTATCAAGGGGGTTCTTGTTGTTTATGATCGGCACGATCCTCCAAAAGCTTACTTAAATAATGCTCTCACGGCTGAGCCGCCGTACAAAATCACGTCAACAATAGGAGCAACAGGGGGATCAAGAAGTCAGACCACCCCCCACTCCAACAGTTATAAACACTACTAGGTCTGACCTCCAAGAGCAGTCAGTCACAAGCTTTTGAGACTTCTGGGAGTTACTAAAACCTTTAGAAAAAACCTTCATAGTACAGTTTCGTTAAACAATCCACGAACTGATTAGTCCTTGCTGCTCCAATTTTAAAAGGAATTGTCAATAACCACATCACATACACAAACCACAGTGGTAAAAAACCTTCACATCAATGTGTATGCCAAACTCAACAAATGAGAAAGTGAAAAAAAAGTAAAAAATGTGAGAAAGGCTAGAAAGCACCTCACGTGCGCAAACCCACAGGGCTGTTGGATGGTACTCGCCAGTATGCCCACGTTATCATCATTGGTTGCTTTCGTAGCCTTAACAAAGAAAAGAAAAAGAGGTGTGTGTTAGAATTCCACAGTAGGCCCTGAGATTGCCGTGTTCGAGCAACGTGTCTTTCAGGACATTGAGGCTTTGGAAGAGCTGCATGAAACATCTCACCCATGTAATATGAATAGAACTGACTGGTTGGCGGTTAAGTCACTGCAGGACAACAAATTAATAACAATAAAACAAGCCGATAAAGGCGGTGCGGTGGTAGTCCTAAACACACAGGACTCCGAAAAAGAAGTCCTGAGGCTCCTCGAGGTCCGCACCAACTACCAACCACTGACACGTGATCCTACACCTCAACTTCAAGATACTATCGGGGCCCTGGTGGCGGACGCTAGGGAGAAAAAGTGGATAACTCACAAGGAGGCGGACTTCCTTGTAAATGTAAGACCTAGAATGCCGGCGTTTTACATCTTGCCGAAGATCCACAAAGCCCAGCGTCCTCCACCGGGCCGCCCGATTGTCTCGGGGATCCAATCAGTACTGGAGCCTTTGTCCCAGTTTGCGGATTTCTTCCTCAAGGAATCTGTAATTACTCAACCATCATTTGTGCAGGATACCATGGACGTGTTGAATATCCTGAAGACAGTAGAATACAACCCGTCTACACAACTGCTGGTAACAATAGACATTGAGTCTTTGTACACCAGTATACCCCAAGATGCCACGCTGGTGGCAGCAGCGCGTGCTCTTGGGGCACTGGAATGGTTCTATGATGTACCCCAAACATTTGTACTACAATGTATTGAACTCGCCCTTACGAGAAATTTGTTTGCATATAAGGATCAGATATATCTCTAAGTGTCAGGTACATCAATGGGGGCCACATTCGCGCCGAGTCTGGCCTGCATTTATGTGGGCCAGTTCGAGGAGAATGTGGTGTATCATGCCTCCAACCCCTTCCAGGAGAATATTTCTCTCTGGAAGAGGTTTATAGACGATGTCCTCTGTATATGGACTGGATCAGAGGACAAGCTCTTGGAATTTCTTTCTTGGCTGAATGCACAAGATGAATGCCTTCGGTTCACTTGGAGTGTGAGCAAAGACACTGCTGTATATCTGGATGTAGACATTACAGCAGAGAATAACGGCCTGATGACGGCTGTACATCAGATCATTCCACCCTAGAGCCCTCCGCGACAATTTGCCTGTAGGGCAGTTTTTGAGATACCGAAGAAATTGCTCCTCAACAGGATTGTTTATGGAGCAATCCGAAGACCTAGTGGTGAAACTTAAGAACAGAGGATACCCGTGATTAAAAGGGCCCGCAAACGTGCCCTCAATACACCCCGTGAAGCACTACTGGAAAGGGTTGACAAACAGAAGGATCAATGTGTACCAGTAGTAACAACTTTTGATCCTCTTTCGACCCAAATTAGACAGGTGATACGGAAGCATTGGCCATTGTTGGATACTGGGGGTATGAAAATGCCACCCCCCAGATTTGCCTTCAGGAGGGCTCCTAATCTGAAGGACAAATTAGTCCATACACGTCCGGAACAACAGAAGAAGGAATCGGGCCTACCCACAGGGCATTACCGGTGCGGTGGGTGTTCGGTATGTGGGCTCACTGAACCGACAAAGAGTGTCCAACTTGTGAGTGGGAAAACATGGTACCTCAACAAGTTCAGTAATTGCAACATCAGACATGTGATCTATAGGATCACGTGTGTGTGTGGGTTGCATTACATAGGCCTCACAACCCGGAAGGTCAAGGTGCGGATACAAGAGCATTTGAGCACCTTGAAAGCAGGAAAGTTAACCACACGCCTCGTCCAGCACTTTCGTGATTCTAAACATGATCTCAGGGATCTGAGATGGACAGTATTGGAGAGGGTAGTGGGAGAAAAATACAACATTGATGATATCCTGGCCAGGAAGGAGGCGAAATGGATTTTCCCTGAGAAAGTTGATCGCCAGGGTCTTAATGATTCCATTGAATGGAATAAGATAGGTTAATGCCTTGATTATGTGTGAGGAAGGTACATGCACTGATACTTGGAAGGAAGCCAGTATTCTTTGATTTGTCATCAGGTGAATCATTTAGAAACTGATGTGTGATTCCACGCATTTAAATATCTTTTTTCTAGAAAGTACAATTAAGCTGGGTGTTCCTCCCTTGTACTGCAGATTGTAATCAAATAATTGGCGTCATACCATTATCTAGGTTGTGGTGTACTGAAATGGAGGAACATGAGCACAAGTACACCACTTCAAAATGGCCGCCAGTTTGGCAATAGGTTACTGATTGCATATCTGCATGCCGTGGTTCTGGGTACCATCAAAACTAAGTCAAAAGAGAAGGGTACGAAGTTCCTTGGTGGTATACTAACCACCCTGTATATGTACTCTAGGTAGTGAGGAGGTGAGGAATTCCTCCTATCGGAACTAGGGCCCTCACACACCCAGCAAGCTAGGTGTCCTGCTTCATCATATGGGCCTGCTCCTCGTCGGGCCGGCGCTGCAAAGCCCGACGGGCACCCATAAAGAAGCTCTTTATCGGAGATCTTCTGTTCCTTGCCATATAGGTGCCGTGGGTGTGAGGGACCTAAGTGAGTGTAAATGTGAAAAGTGAGTATTAAAACAGGTGAGGGAGTCCTCTATGGTAAACTTTATTCTGAGAGGGTCCCAGCCTGGTTAAAAGGAGAAGGGGGGCGGCTGTTTTGTTATAATGTGACAAAAATTGCGCTCATCCCCCAGATGGTCAACATGTTTCTCGCCTCAGGTTGTCAAAAGTGATCAATGGCGATTCTTCAGGACCGAGTGAATGATAAAAACTATCTACAATGGGTGGCAAGGTGCAACGCTACCTACCACTTATTGTTCCCACGGGACAGTTACCCGAAGGGAAGGAAGCCAACCTACCCGCTCTGCTGCAACCAGGAAGGAACCTTCCTGGTTGCAGCGGAGCGGGTAGGTCTGCCACGAGGCTCAGAGCGGGAGCAGAGACACTACATTCTGTGTCTTAACACTTCGCTGCTAATGATGAGGCACAACTAGATACCTTGAATAGGTTGGCTTGAACCTTGCCCTGTGTTGGCCTAAACCCCCGAAGCCTGGGGAAGTAAGTCGAGTACTTACCTGCAAACTGTTTAATTGCATTGTAGTGCTATCTATTCCATTGAACTGTCTAACTGTATCACTGCCAAAGCATACAACTGTACTTGATTGACATTTACAGAAAACTTTCTTAAAACTGTAAAGTATATGAGGGGCGTGGCCCAGCCTATGGCCGGGTGAGACGTGCTAAGTGCGAGCTCCCGCCAACAGCCTCAATCCTGCTTTAATCCTGCGACATCCAAGACAATACTCACCTCCAAAGAAACGGCCAGAGCAACACCTTCCCCCGTTATTGTTTGTTAGGGGCCTCACGGGCGCTTGAATCGGCGTGAGTTGATCTGGGCAGCGCTGAGGCCGATCGAGTACGACTTCAACAAGATGGTGGCTTGCGGAGCGATGGAAGCCCTGGGGGCTTCCCTGCGGTGCTGAAGAGTCAGCGGATCACTGGCAGACCGGCCTCTGGACCCTGCGCCTTCCCACAATTCTGCACGGGGGGACGGCTGAGATCCTGCTCCGGTGCGAGACCCGACCTGGGATCTGCACCTCCTCCCCTGAGCGGCCGAGAGGAGAAACCCAGATGCAAGAGGTGAAGCCGTTCCGACTCCTGCGAAACAACTGCACCCCCGCCACTGGTCCGTGGTGATACAGAGGGCTTCCCCTATGGTGCGACGCCGGCTGCGTTGCTTGTCCTGAGGGAGACGATAGCAGGCTGCAGAAGGTGAGGAGGCGGGGCCCGCGATACTGTCTCCATTGCGAGCGGTGCTGTTGCTGCTCGCATACGTTCCTACGGCAGACTTCCTGGTGGCCCTCCACTGCATCATACCCCCCCTCCCCCCGGAGCGGCGGAAACGCTATTTTCCAGACTGCTGTGGCCCGGAGCGTGGGCCTGCGGAGGCAGCTCCAGATAGTGGCCTGAACGGACGGTGAGTCCCTGGGGGCAATGAGAACTGGATTTGAGGGCCCGTAACATATAAAATCAGTTTGACTGGGTCCCGCCCCTAGTGAAAGACAAGGGACAACTTTCTATCCTGTGCGGCCACTAATCGCAATTTCTGGTGCCTGGTGCTGCGTTGCCGGTGAGCGGCCTGGGACACACAGAGTTGGCCCGGCTGAGTCCTGCCCCGGATGGAGGACAAGGGACAACACCCTACTTTATAGAGCCGGTGTGCTTCGTGGGAGCAGCTCCCCCTCGCCTTGCCTTTACCCCGTGGGGGGACGGAACAGACACTATCCACCAGCACTTGATCTTCTACGGGGGCCGTAGAGGGGTCCCCACACCCCCCTCTTCCTCCCCACGGGGGCATCCCAAGTATGCGGCGCCCTCCCGGAGTCACCGTAGATCCTTCGTGGCCATTGACTGAGTGAGGAAGGAGGGTGAAACACATATCTGAACTGGGAGGGTCAGTCCTCCGTGCCCAGAGTATTTAACTCAGGCTGTCGCATCCCTTGGAGTAGCGGCCTGAAATTACCCCCTACGAGACCTGCCCGGCCTCACATCGTGGAATTTAACGGAGTACCGCGCCAGATCAAGGGAGGCAAGCATTCTCTACGCGCCAAAGGTGCGGTGAAGTCCTCATATCCGACGCCAGCAGCCAGGAGGGGCTCCCCCCTCCCCTCTCCCTTCCCCCGCTTGCTCTTGGAGGGCGACAGAAGTACCGTGCAGCTGTGACAGTGGTTGGGATCACAAAATCCAGGAGCATGAAGGAGAGTTCTCCCCTTTGGGTGGCCCGTGGGAGTACACGACAACAGGACTCATACTGCATTTTCGTGACCGAGGGGGAACGGGATCATGGCCAAAGATAAAGAACCGAAACCCCCGCGGCAGGGCAAGATGGATAAATACACCAAAATTCTTCCCACACAACCTGAGATGGCGGAGGCGGGCCAGCCCCCCTCGGACACGGCCCTGCTCCTTCAGGCCATCCAGAGCTCCAGAGAGGTGTTGGAGGGGAAAATTGGCGAGGTCGGTTCAGAGGTCTCACTGCTTCAACAAGACCTCCGTAAGGTGTCGGAACGAGTGACAGAGGCCGAGACCAGAGTCTCAGAAGTGGAAGATGCAGTTAAAGACCTCCAGAAGGGAATGAGAGAAATGCGCAGCTCCACCACGGATATGTTATGGAGGATTGATGACGCAGAAAACCGGGCCCGGAGGAACAACCTCCGCTTCGTGGGCTTCCCTGAAGGAGTGGAGGGCACCAATGTAGCAACATTCTTGACAAAGTGGCTAATGGATCTCATCCCGACGGGCCAGTTCTCTACCTGCTTCGTCATTGAATGTGCACATAGCGCTCTGAGCGCTCGACCTCCTCCTGGGGCCCCACCGAGGCCCATTATTGCGAAACTGTTGAACTTTCTGGACAGAGACATGATACTGAGAGAGATGCGCCGCAAGGGGGAAGTCCGATACGACAACTCAAAGATTATGACGTTTCCAGATTACAGCCGGGAAGTGCAGAAACAGCGCCGCACCTTTGACTCGGTCAAGGTCAAACTACGTGTAACGTGCCCTTCAGCTCCAGTATATGCTTTTGTTCCTGGCAAAGTTAAAGATCCTATTTCAAGGGAAGGCCTTCTTCTTTCAGACCCCGGAAGAGGCGTGGGCCTGGGTGGAGGAGAGACCAACACTTCGATCAAGGGGGGAGCCGTCGCCGCGCGGACAGGGGCGGGGGTCCGTTGCCGATGGAGATGGTTCCCCCGGAAAGGGAATCGCACGAATACAGGAAGACCATGGAAAATCCATAGAGGCACGCCCTACTCCAGGAACAGACCTACGCCCAACAAGAGGAGTCTGAGTGGCAATAAGGGAGACCGCACTCAATCGGACACCGACACGGCACAAAGAGCCGTCTCTTGAAACCCACAGTCAGACTCGGATGAAACCGACGGGTCCGTTGGACCAGAATCAAGGCATCCATTAGAGAAGGCAATATTGGCGCTTAAACAGAGCGGGGGGGACGGAGAACCGAATGAAAATGCCCCACCTACGGAAGGGGATCCGAACGACTTGGGTGCTGCAAGCTAAATGTCGGCGGAGAAACTCCACGAACTAATTCTCTCCCCCCTTCTTCTTTTTTCCCGTTCCTTTTCACTCCTTTCTCTTTTTGCTGCCCTTCTCTTCCTGTTCTTACCCCCTCGTCGGGAGGTGCTGGGCCTTGAAGGGCTGACGGCCAGGACACCTGAGCAGCAGAACTGTAAGAGTTGGGAATTTTGGGGTTTATAATTGGGGAGGAGGAGATCGACAGACCGACCTAGGGCTGCTTACAGAGATGGGGGGCACGGGGTTGCGGGAGGATTGTGGGAGGTGTGGTGGGGTGTTGAGAGGGGTTTTGCACTGTTGGGTTTTCAATGTTCATGTTTTTGTTTGTTAAGCACGAGGGTCGCTACTAAGAGACTGTCTTGCAGGAGAGAGGCATGGGAGATTCCCACCCCCACCACCCCCTTGACTGTAACACTCTAGATGTAATGTCGCACGAGGTAACATGACTGGACATCCCACTCTGATGGTTATGACGTGGAACGTTAATGGACTGGGAGACAAGATCAAACGTGGACTGGTGTCACAGCACATTAAGCGACTTCACCCAGATGTGGCAATGCTACAAGAAACGCACCTCAAGGGTACACAGTGTGGCTTTATTTTCCGTGGAGCCTACCAGGTCCTGGCACACTCCGGGTTCACCTCAGGGGAAAGAGGGGTGGCGATCCTGATTAAGAAAAGCATTCCCTTTCAAACTACGCACCTATGGCACGACCCCTTGGGCAGATACGTGGGAGTCCTGGGGTTATGGGGCAGGACAGAGGTTCTTTTAGTCTGTGTTTACTCGCCCCCCAAATTCCAGGCGCCCACCATGTCGAAAGTAATTGACATATTGGTTGAGGCGCCCTCCGCCTTCCATGTGGTGGGTGGCGACTTTAATGATGTAATGGATCCAACTTTAGATCGCTCTGGAGGGGGGGACAGACCCACACCGACCACACCGCTGCGGCGTTTCACCGCCACGATGGGATTGACGGATATCTGAAGGGTCAAATTTTCTCAAGCCAGACAGTTCTCCTTCTACTCCGGGGCACATGGCACGCATTCTAGGTTGGACTACATATTTGTTCCCAGAGGGGAAATACGTGACACGGGGTACGCCGAGTATACAGCTAGAGGCCTCTCGGACCACTCCCCGCTCCTGATAGGGATGGCCTTGAGGGAGCGGGACGTCACCCGTAGCTGGCGGTTGTGCCCTTGGGACCTGCAGAACACAAAAATCGCAAAGGGAATCAGGCGGATACCAAAGTCTATTTCGTAGAAAACAAGGACTCTGTTTCCTCTGGGGTGACGCTATGGGAGGCCTATAAGACAGTGTTGTGGGATAGGGCCCAAAATCGCATAGCATGGGAAAAAAAGGAAAGGGACAAGTGCCTGACAGACCTGGAACAAAAAATAAATGATTTAGACAGACAGGTTGTCCAGAGCAACGACCCCGGAATGTCCCGCAAACTTGCGTCCCTAAGACTGGAATATAAGGAACTGGCCTCTGATAATGCCAGGAAATTGCACCTGGCGACACTACATCGCCTCTACGAGGTAGGGGATAAGGCAGGGAAACTCCTAGCCTGGCTTGGCAGGAAAGAGGCTCGAGATAGATGGGTAAAGGAAGTGATAGACCTCCAGGGGACAAAACAGTCTACGGATGTTGGGGTAGCCACGGCCTTTGCTGAATACTACAAAGATCTATATCAGGCATGGCCGCAAAATTCACAGGCGGAGATTCAGGAGTAACTAGGGGCTATTCCCTCCCCTAGGTTAGAAGAGATAGAAATGAAGGCCCTAGACAAAGACCTGTCCCTTACCGAGGTTCGAGAGGCAGTGACAAGGCTACGCTTCGGGAGGGCCCCTGGCACCAATGGGCTATCTGCGGAATTTTATAGGCGATACATAGATATCCTATGCCCCCACCTTCATAGGCTTTTCATAGATGCCCTAAAGGAAGGGACCCTTCCCCCAGACTTGCGAATGGCTACTATTGTGGTCATATATAAAGAGGGCAAGCCACGTGATCAATGTGGGTCCCATAGACCCATTTCTCTGCTGAACTCAGAAGTCAAGATCTTGGCCACTATTCTGGCGACTCACCTTCTGGGTGTGATTAAGGGTCTGATCCACGAAGATCAGTCTGGATTTATGCCCAGTAGATCTACCCGCTTAAACCTTAGACGCACACACAATTGGCTTATGGAAGTGCGAAACAGGACGAGTCCCCATGCTTTTTTATCATTAGACGCCGACAAAGCGTTTGACGCTGTAAACTGGCAGATCCTCGATGCTACCCTGGCTAAATTTGGGCTTGGGCCGAAGTCCCGTAGCTGGGTGGCACTTCTATATCAACAACCGATGGCCGCAGTGCGAGTCAATGGTCGTTGTTCGGCGCCCTTCCATATTGAGAGGGGGACGAGACAGGGCTTCCCCCTGTCGCCTCTCCTCTTTGCGCTCACTTTGGAGTCACTGGCCTGTGCTATTAGGATACACCCCTTGATTCGAGGTTTCCGCGTTGCGCCCAAGGATACAGAGGAAGAGAATATCTCTCTCTCTATGCCGACGATATCCTGATGTACATTACACACCCGAGACGACCATTCCAGCCCTTTTTGACTTGATTACGGACTACGGGCGACACTCGGGATATAAAATTAATTGGAATAAATCTACCTTCTATTGCCCGACTAACACACGACTGGATTGTTCCCTGCCCGGTGAGCTGCGAGTGGTGCCGAGGGGCTTTAAGTATCTGGGTATTTATGTCACGCCCCACGCAGAGATATGTAGACGGGAGAATCTGGGGGCCGTCTTGAGCAACTTCAGGGCCGACATAGAGAGATGGAAAGATCTACCTCTCACCCTGCTTGGCCGAGCGGCACTCTTTAAAATGATCACGCTGCCTCAACTTTTATATGTCCTCCAAAACTCGTACCATCCCCTGCCCAGGGCCATCTTTGCAGATATAGATAGTAAAATCAGATCACTAATATGGCAATACGGACACCCCAGAATTGCACTTCGGACGTTACAGCGCAACCCCTACAACGGAGGGATCGCGCTCCCCGATATAGAGGCTTACTATTGGGCGACCCATATGCTGCCCATAAACGAATGGACACATAGGGATAGAGACCACCCCACATACCGCCTCGAGAGGGAGATGATGCAACCGCATACACATCTGCACTACCTTTATGGGGGGAAGGGAAGTTCACGTCTACTACCCACGACTCAAGTGACTTTGCTGGCATGGCAGAGGGCTAGCAAAACCCTGGGGTGGACAAAACGGATTACGTGGACCACACCGCTCTGGGAGGGGAACTGGTTTAGAGAATTACGCAAACTCACAAGGTTTGAATCCTGGGACCTTCTCGGGATCGCCACAATAGGGGACATCATTGAAAAAGGAGAACTTAAAACCTGGGCAAAATTTAAACAAGAATATAATATGAATGAGTCCCAATTCCTTAAATATGCGCAACTGCGCCATGCGTGGCAGGCGGAAAACATCCCTAGTGAGCAATTTCCAGAATACGCACCCCTAGAGGGTAGACTCCTACAAGAGGAACTGACAGATAAAGCGGTCTCTCTCACATATAAAACCATTAACAACAACATCCCTGATGGATTGCTAGGCCTTCGTGCAAGATGAGAGAGAGATGTGGGGTCCATGGAAGATATTGATTGGGAGGCGGCATTAATGCACTCCAGAGAGGTGACTATAAAGGCAAGACTTCGACTTATACAACTTAAAATACTGCACCGAATATACTATGATAGAGATAGATTACATAAGATGGGAAGGGCGCAGTCGCCACGTTGCCTGATGTGCACTGCCACAAAGGGCGATTTTTACCACACGATCTGGGCGTGTCCCGCTCTCATACCATTCTGGACGCAGGTGTTGGGGATATTGGGAACTGTCCTAGGGGTAAAGTTGCTGATAGAGCCCAAATTCGTGATATTGGGGATCCCGAGCGAGGTGGACATAACTAGAATGCAGTTGATCTTTACATCTTTAGGGCTGGCTGTGGCTAAGAGAGACATTGCCAGGAAATGGGGAGTGGCCGACAAGCCGACCATCCAGGAATGGACGAGGGGAATGGACATATACATGACGGCTGAACAGGTCACGTATCGGAGCAGAGGGTGCCCAAAAAAGTTCCACAAGATCTGGGACCCCTGGAGACGCTACTTTGGGCTAGACGTAGGAGGCGACTCGCAACAGCCCAGTGGGTACACCACACAAGAGACCCAGACACAGAGACCCGAGCCCATAACACCTTAGAAGACCCCTCCTTCACC
Organism: Calotriton arnoldi; assembly: GCA_963921515.1. Classification (NCBI taxonomy): domain Eukaryota; kingdom Metazoa; phylum Chordata; class Amphibia; order Caudata; family Salamandridae; genus Calotriton; species Calotriton arnoldi. The sequence goes on from CAWUFW010000916.1 coordinate 152,178, forward strand.
TTATCAGAGATTGTTCCCTGGTCCACAACACTACCACATGACCATGACGGAAAATACCGCCGGCATATACTGTTTTGCATTGATCATTGGGGGGTAGGGTGGTGGGGACCATGCAGATAATGTCTATATTCGATCTGGTTTGAGACCGAATTCCATTCCTGCACCATGTAAGCTTTCTCTTGTGCTAATTGTTCTGTTGAATAAAATGAAAAATAAAGATATTTAAAAAAAACAAAAAACTGTAAAGTATATAACTGCATTTACAAAACATTACTGCATTCTTGAACAGTATTGCTACTTTTAAAACACTGTGAAACTTACCTGCACTAAGTGATCCTTGGTTTTAGTAATAAAACAACAAAGTAACAGCTTTTTGTACAAACTATTGGTCAGAGTTCAATCTTTGCGTGTGTGCTATAATTTCTTGCTTGAGTGTGTACAACAAATGCTTAACACAACCCTCTGATAATCCTTACTGCTCCGCCCAGCTACCACTAACTTGAGAGTAAGGTATTATCTACTTTAGCTTCTGCTATACCTTTGGGGACTGACTGCACTCTGTACACACTATACCTTACTTTGGTATAGTATATCCCGAGCCAGATTCCTACAATGATGTCATAGAAGATGTCATGTGTGATGTAATATGTGGGGTAATTAGCAGTGCATGGCACGGCCTTGAACTATATAGTTACCTAAGGGAACAAGTTATAGTTACTTGAGATAACTATAACTGCTGAATTTCTATGGTTTTGTGTGTGTAAAATCTGAACCTAACTATAACGTCCCTGTAACTTTTGTCTTTTTCGGTGAATTTTTAAGTTTTTTTAAAAATTTTATTTCATAACCATAACGTCCCTGTAACCTTTTTTTTTGTGAATTTCTGCAGTTTTTTTTTTTTTAAATCTTTTTTTCTATTAAGAAAACAAAGCAAATCAAATAATATCACAAACAACAACACAAATACAAAAAAGCAGTCATGAAAATATACAATAAGGATGAAATCACATGTGGTCCACAAATAATCATAAACATCTCTAAGGGGCACAGTATACGGAGATGAAATCCAGGGTTCCCACCTGGGGCCCGACTTCAAGGAACACGGGATTACAATGATTCGTTGTCAACAGCGAACGGAGAGGTATCATTAAAGGGGTGCACAGCCAACCTCTACTTTCGTTCCAAGGGGCCCAAATTTATGTCCACTTGCCCGGACAACCCCTGCTTTCATACACCGCTCTCTCAGCCTGCATACACCAGTCCATATCGGACTCCCAATCCGAGCATTTCAATTCAACTCCCCCCTTCCACGTTCCTCCAATGTTACGTTTAGCAACCATGCAACCCAGGGAGACCCACAGTCGCTCAAGCCTAGTCAGGTCAGTGGCTTCCCAAATATTCAAAAGACATAGTCGCGGAGTAGCCTCAATCTCCTTACAGCAAACCAGGGATAAAGCGGAGATGATCTCCCCCCAATACCTCTGAAGAGTTGGACATTCCCACCATTGATGCAAATAGGTGCCTACCTGGCCACAGCCACGCGGACATACTGGAGAGGTCAGAAGACCCATTTTAACCAAGACGGAGCTCGTATAATAGGCCCGATGCAGTAGTTTTAGTTGGATTAGTTTGAACCGAGACCGAATCGCAACCTCGCGAGGCGAAGCGAGGGCCTCCCTCCAGTCCTCATCGTCAATGTCGCCCACGTCTGCGCACCATTTGGTGCGGACTTTGTCAAAAAGGTCAGGTGAATTATTAAGGATTTTTCGGTAGGTTAGAGAGATGGCCTTATCTGGAAGGTAGTCATCCAGGAGCCTGTCCTCCAAAGGGGAGGACACCGGTAGTTCGTCCCCCCTGGAAAGCGCCTGAGACAGTGTGCTTTGCACCTGGAGATAACGGAAAGCTTCGTTCTCGTGCAAGTGAAATTTCTGCTGCAGGTCACTAAACGGCACTATTCCACCCCCAACCCACAGATCGCCCAACTTGGACAGTCCAATCAAGTCCCATTTATCAAACCCGGGCTGACGCCAAAGCAGACTCAAGCGACAGGAATCGAACAATGGTGTCGCCTTCGTAAGTCTACCCTTCCAGCCGAGGGCCAAATTCACTGCGTGCCAGATGGCGACAGTCGTGGAGGTCGGAGTGAATTTTGGTTCCAGTTTTGAACCCCCCATAGAGTGCCCTCAAGTAAGTGCCAGGCAGCATATTGTGCCTGTCCATTCTATATGCAGGGTCGGTAATGGGCCGGTGCATCCAATGATTGAGAACAATAAGTTGTGAAGCCCAATAGTATGATCTGATGGCAGGTAACGCTATGCCGCCATCATACCAGCTCTTGGTTAGCTTGGCGAGTGCGATTCGGGGTGGTCCATCGCTCCATAACAGGCTGCGAACTTCAGAGTCGATGGAAGCAAAATATTGAGACGGGACTGAGTGTGGTGTATTCTGCAACGCAATTTCTGCAGTTTTTAACATTTTTTAAATTTTATTTTGTAACTGTAACCTTTGAGAGTAAATGTGCGTGTGAGTGCATGAGTGTCTCAGTGGATCTGTGAGTTGGTGTCAGAGTGTCTAAGTGGGTCTGTCAGTGGGTTCGTGTGTGTCTGAGTGGGTCTGAAAGTGGCTATATAAGTGTCTCACTGGTTGTGTGAGTGGGTGCGTGAGTGTCTGAGTGGGTCTGTGAATAGGTGCGTCAGTGTCTGAGTTAGTTTCTGAGTGAGTGCGTGAGTGTTTTAATGGGTCTGAGTGGGTGTGTGAGTGGCTGTATGGGTGTGTGAGTAGCCGTGTGAGTATGTAAGTGGGTCTGTGAGTGGGCAGGTGTATGAAAGCTGTGTGGGTCTGTGAGTGGGTGTGTGAGTGATTTTGAGGGTGCGTGAGTGGTTGTGTGGGTGTGTGAGTGAGTGTGTGGATCTGTCAGTGAGTGTATATTTTTTTTAATTGGGGTCTGGATCCTTAGATCATCCCCAAATCCACCCAAATCCATGAGGATCCAGAGAGGATCCGCGGATCCTCGCGTGGTCAAAAAAAAAAGGTTTTTGGACAATTTCTTACCCATGATGGGTCCCTCACAGACCCCTCTATTAGTCCCAAGGGGTCAGGGTACCTCTACCCTGACCCCTTCTACCACTTTATAACTTTATTTTCCTTGCTAGGAACCGAGTCCTGATGAACACAATTGTGGCCACAACTTTCCTCTCAGGTTGCGGCCAGCCAATCACGGCACTGCTGTTGGCGCGTGGCTACTGCTTGGAGCTGCTGATAAGCTACTATTGTATGAAGCTCCCGGTTCATGAATCTATGTTTGAACCTCTGTGTCCCAGACCTGTTGTTGCCTGTTGAACAGTTCCTGCCTTGCTTTAGCAAGAGTCTGTTTCCTATTCCTATCTTTTTCCTGTCTTTAGTTTATAATGAGGTGTATCTCCTGGGCCCGCCCTCTCTAATTGGTTCCTACTGTTGCTGCTGCCACGTGCCTTTGCTTCCTGCAGAGTATCCCTGTTTATGATCCTGATGTCCTTTTCCTTCCTTTTGTTTCTGTCCTTCGCTTTTGTGTCTGTTCCCCAGTCTCTTCCGATCATTGCTTGTGTTTCCCTCTTGCAGTCTCTAGTTACCTGCCAGTCTGTCTTTTGCTTGTTAGATTCTTTTCTCCTTATGCTTGTCCTGAAGTGTTTAGTCTCCAGTTTTACCCTGCCTAGCTTGTTGCAGTTCCTAGTATCCCAATTCCTGCCTTGTCCTGTTTGTTCTCCAGGTTTGCCTTGATACCTTGCTCTTGTATCTTTCACTCCAATTCTTTGGCTCAATTTGGTCTCCAGTTTTGCCCCTTTGTCTGGCTAGTCCAAAACTTGCAGTGCAGTTTATTTTGCCTTTGCAGTGCTTCTTTACTTAGAGCAGTTTTCTCTCTGCTCTTGGTCGTGTTCTCTTCTTGGGCCCTCACAGTTTGCTAGGTGTACTATTTTGTGCTCACCTGTGTATATCTGTATCTTTTGTTCAGGGCTTGGCTCAGGGATTCCAAGAAGCAATGCCCGCTCCTTCCTTTTTCATGTATTATATGTAGTTTTTAGTGCCTTAATTGTGACATTGAGATTGCGTTTTCTTAGCAATCTCCACTGTGGTTCCAGCTGGAACCATAGGGACTTGTTTTGTGAATGTAAGCACAATCCTTGTTTGTGCTTCACTGTCAAGATACAGAATCACGATGCCCAGGTGCGGGGGTTCCATTGGGACGAGGGCGTTTCAGATAGAGCGGCCTTCTATGTGGATGATGTTTTGATTGTTTTACGGACCCGGAAAGGTTGGGCCCTTGCACACTTCGGTTTCTCCATATTTTCCATGTAACTACTGGTTTATATATGAATATGACCAAATCATCGCTCTTCCCAGCCAACAAGTAGACTTGGGGTGGGCCAGAGACCTACCGGCGATCACTGAAGGATGTAAATATTTGAGAGTATACGTCACATTAGACACTGCTGTGGCCTGGGAAAGAAATTCCAACCATGGATTGACATACTGACAGCAGACATCAAAGTCTGGTCAGTGCTTCCTCTGTCACTTCCGGGAAGTTCAGCCTTTTTTTAAATGGCGTCATTGCCACCATTTCTGTACCCATTACAGAACTACCCATATGAATAACCACTCTCCTTTTTTGACAAAATATACTTCATTCTTCAAAGTTTTCTCTGGAATCAGGAATTTTTGCAGACAGCCTTCCCTAAATGTTTTAAATCCACCTATGAAGGTGGGATTGCTGCGGCTGACGTCAAGTGCTATATGGGGCCTTGCTTGTAAATGGATGGTGGTATGACACACAAGGAGATCCCGCGTATGCATCTGAAAATGGGCACTACACGACATACCCATACTACACATGTTGTACAGCGGTAAAGTTGACCCTTCTCGCCAAATGGTAACTAAAGGGGTAGTCTTGGTCTTGAAGGATATGGGGTGGGATAAGAGGCTAACTAAGCAAATCCCCCTGTGGGTGGGAACAATGCTACAATAGGTGGCAGCATTAGAAGGGTTCCGGAAATGAGACGTCATTCGAATTTCCATCCTGGGGAATCTGATTGCTGGTACAACGTATAAATCTTACCAAAACCTACAGACTGAATATGACTTGCACCACAGTCAGTTTTATTATTACCTAGTACTACGCCTTACAAAAACAATTATAGAGGGATTAGATGATCTCCAAGAGTTCATACCCCATTAGGTGAGGCTACTCGTGGGGAGAATAGGAGGAAAATAAAGACACTCAAGTCTACTGATCCCTGATAAACAAAATGACAGACAACTTTGATCTACTATGCTTGGCCCGGAAACGAGACTTGGCATCTCTCACAGATGAGAAATGGGGAGCAGCTAGGGCATCCCGAGGCAACTGTCGATTGGGACAAGGTTCCGCCTCATACAGTTGAAATATTTACACAGGGAATACTTCACAAAACGCAGACTGTAGAAGATGGGTGTGGCAACCTCCCCTTCCTGTCTCCGTTGTTCCGCACAAGATGGAGAGTTACTGCAACCACTTTGGGCTGCGGGCTGCTCGGTTTGAATTGGGAAGCAGTACTTCCTGCTGAGGCTCCGTGCTGGGATGGACAACACCATCCACCCCAAGGCTGGTCATCCTACAGACAAACATAGACTAAGGGCCTGGTTTAGATCTTGGCGAACAGGTTACTCCATCACAACGGTGACGGATATCCCGTCCGCCGAAATATAAATCCCATAGGATATAATGGATCTATATTTTGGCGGACAGGGATATCCGTCACCGTTGTGACGGAGTAACCTGTCAGCCGAAATCTAAATCAGGCCCTTAGATAACGACCAACATACATTGGTTTAGCTTTGGTTGGGGATGGTCGTTACACGGGGAGATGTGCCTTGTTGATGGAAAGATACAGATCCCCCCTCAACAGGAGTGGCGAAGAGGGCTTGATCTCTGTACGACCATGGAAAGGCAAGTATATATTACCAGCGGCTGCCTTTAAAACACACAAAATATGGAAGGGCTGAACCACATAGCGAGGTATCAATATTAACATGGTAGATTCATCAAAAGCGATGTTAGATGATGAAACATGAGGAAACAAAGGTTGAATGAGTGAGTCTTCGGAGCAGTCTGATTCTAGCTAATGAAATGTTATTATCTGGTTTTTATGGATTATTGATGAGATAGATGTGGGTAGGTGGGGGGGGAAGAGTGATGTGTTTTATTTTCACCTTTTGCCTTGTTATTCATCTGTAACAGTGGTGCTTAGTTTTCAATAACCAATTAAATGTGTTAGAAAAGAAGATACAGAATCATCTCTGCTCCACTCTTTCTATAGTGTTAGCAGATTGAAACTCTCTGTAAGAGTAATCTGCACAGAGGCGCTGAGTTTCCGTATCACAATGGGAAGTTCTGAGTCTTATCTGTGTACAACCCTAGTGATAACCCAGGATGTTTGTCATCCTATTGGTTCATTTCTGTGTTTGTACACGTTAGTGTTGCCTTGCCTTCTCTGTCCTTCTCCTTACCCTGTTTGTACCTACTCTTTCCTGATGTATAGCAACTCACTGCTCTGTAGTCTGCTATTTTACTTTAGAGGTTGTTCCCCCGAGCCCTATAACACTAGAGTGCGGTAGAAAATCTGACAGCTGCATCCTTGGAAGAGCTGTAGGAGGCTCTGTCTCTCCTCCACATTAGCCAGAGTTCGGGGCACATAATGAGGTGAATAGGCTGCATGTGTTCCATGCTGCTCAATGTTAATGGAGACAGTTGAAAGACTGCTCTTTAACAGACTTCTGAGGGTTCCTAGCTTTTCAACGGGGAAGTATGCAAACATGCGAATCTATGAAGTATCCGATGCTAGAAACACACACACTTCTTTATATATCTATCTATCTATCTATCTATATATATTCACTGAAAAAACCATAGGTTTCAGGCACGTTATAGTTAGAAATTAGCATTTAAAAAACCTTAGAAATTCACTGAAAGAACCATAGGTTTCAGGGGCGTTATAGTTAGTTGGACATTTCACTCGTACAAAACCATAGAAATTCCCCCGTTATAGTTAGTTCAGCTAACTATAACTTGCGCGCCCGCAATGCACTGCTGATGACGTCACATATTACATCACTCATGACATGGTCAGTGACATCACTCATGACATCTCAAATGACATCACTGATGACATCATCCTTGTGATAGAGTGGCAGACCTCCTCTCACCCTAATATAACCTTTGATACACACACTCAAAAATACAAACTGTCATTTTCAAAACAATGGACATACCAATACCAGTTACAACACACCTATTCAGTAATTCCAAGATCTACACACACATCCACTCATTCACCAACAGTCCCTATACAGTCACTCATACATGTACTCACTCATCATATGTACTCATACACCTATACATCCTGTTACACACCGCCACTCATTCATAGAGTTACTCACACACATAGTCACACATGCAAACAAAGTATCAAACATCCATTTACTTGCATATACAGTTATACACACACTACCACACTTACTTCTACAGAAACTTACACATACTTACTCTCTTAAACAATCACTTATAGAAACACCTACTTATTTGTACAGGAACTCTTCCAATCTCTCACTCTCACATATACTCACATATATACACCAATACTCACATATACTAGTTTAAAACATATGTAGTTACTCATAAAGACACTATTGAGACAGTCATTCACTCACTAACACACCCATACACATACTCATCCACCTATACAGTCCTGCACACATGCTGTCTTCAACACATACAAACAGTGAGTCACTCATTTATGCAGCTATGCACTAAGTAATACCCCCCACCGAACCATACAGACACTCAGACACTCATACTGATACTCAAAAAACCAACTAATAACCCATATAGACACTCATGTAGCTACTCACCAACCCATGCAGCCACTTATACACAAAGTGAGAGACTGATACAGATATTTTCATATTTAAACATTACTCACTAACCCATGTATTCACTAAGATACACTTAGTCAGTTATACAATCAATTTTACAAAAAAAATCATCCATTTAGACACTTATATACCCATTTATTCTTCCATCGACCTTGAGATATACATATTTAAACATATTTAATTTTCAGAAAAACACACATTCACTGGATGATGTCATCAGTGATGTCATCAGTGATGTCATTTGAGATGTCATCAGTGATGTCATGAGTGATGTCACTGACCATGTCATGAGTGATGTAATATGTGACGTCATCAGCAGTGCATTGCGGGCGCGCGAGTTATAGTTAGCTGAACTAACTATAACGGGGAATTTCTATGGTTTTGTACGAGTGAAATGTCCAACTAACTATAACGCCCCTGAAACCTATGGTTTTTTCAGTGAATTTCTAAGGTTTTTAAATGCTAATTTCTAACTATAACGTGCCTGAAACCTATGGTTTTTTCAGTGAATTTCTAAGGTTTTTTAAATGCTAATTTCTAACTATAACGTGCCTGAAACCTATGGTTTTTTCAGTGACTTTCTAAGGTTTTTTAAATGCTAATTTCTAACTATAACGTGCCTGAAACCTATGGTTTTTTCAGTGAATATATATATATTTATTATACTATGTATACATGTGAAAATGTCTCGGTCCCCTGTTTGCCTTGGTGGCACGGAAAAAATGGGTGGAACTGACGTCAGCACGCCGACGAGGTCCTCTTATGGCTCCGATGATGTCATACGGTGTCGCGAGCGGAGCTGTGCTATTATGACGTCCTCGTTGACGTGGGAGAGCTAGGAAAGAATTTCCGTGGAATACTGGTGCAGGGGATATTCACCTAAGTGTTCAGGCTAGTCCTTTGGGAGCAACTGTTTATGTTGCCACTCCAGAAACTGAAACCAGTGATCCGAGGGCAGAGGCCCTGCAGATGGCACACGAGGTGGGGTGCCCAGTCGTGTGCACCGGCGGGGCAGCGAAGTGACGAGCACCACAACCCACAAAAAAGGTAACGAGGGCACTGAATAACACAGGATCTTCTCTTTGTATCTGGCAGGAACAACGAAGTTAAAATGCCCTACTACCAAAATGTAGAATTAGTGCTACAACGGTCTTCAAGAGGACCTGCAATGCCGCTTCTGCCTCCCGTACCCTGGAGCCGGCACATGGGTCACGCGGTACGGTCATACTGCGGTGGGACGCACACTCGTTGACCTCTCATGGCACTGCTCCACACTTCAGGGAGGATGCTTTCCATTAGCTATGTTTTCTGATGACATGTCGCGCCGGCCCCGTCCAACAACAGAACTCCTTTAGATCCAAACAGACTCTTCCACTGTCTCACCGGAAGTGAAACCAGGCCACGCGGACACTTTCACAATACAACAGCCGGGAATGCACTTTTCGGTAAAAAAACACATTCCTTCCTGCTAATTAATCAAATAAACGTCTCACTGAAGAACAGGGGCCAGCTTCGATCGGTAAACAGCCGTTACAACGACTTTTTACTTTGCGATACCATTACAACGCATGCATTACCACGCATGCGTTGTACATCACAAAGTCATTACTACGCATTTTTTAGAACGCATGGTCATTTACCACGCATGCCTTTACAACGAATTTTGTTGTAAAGGTATGTATGGTAAATGACCATGCGTTCTAAAAAACATGTAGACGATCCATGTCGTTGTAAGGTAACAGAGGCTGTTCCGTTTCCTCACAACGACGTGCACTGCCCCACAGAGACGACGTGAAGCAGGAACCACGAGGAGAGAGGAACCACGAGGAGTGAGAGGTAAGGGGGATTGGGCATGGGGTGGGGGTTTCTTTTCTAGGGTTTAGGGTAGTGCAGAGGTGTTTGGGTGGTGTAGGGGGTCGTGCTGGGGGTAGTGTTTTAGGGTTTAGGGTAGTGCAGTGGTGTTTGGGTAGTGTTTGGGGTCGTGCTGGGGGTAGTGTTTTAGGGTTTAGGGTAGTGTAGTAGTGTAGGGGGTCGTGCTGGGGGTAGTGTTTTAGGGTTTAGGGTATTGCAGTGGTGTATGGGTAGTGTAGGGGGTCGTGCTGGGGTAGTGTTTTAGGGTTTAGGGTAGTGCATTGGTGCTTGAGTAGTGTAGGGGGTCATGCTGGGGGTAGTGTTTTATGGTTTAGGGTAGTGCAGTGGTGCTTGGGTAGTGTAGGGCGTTGTGCTGGGGGTAGATTTAGGGTTTAGGGTAGTGCAGTGGTGTTTGGGTAGTGTAGGGAGTCATGCTGGGGGTAGTGGTTTAGGGTAGTGCAGTGGTGTTTGTGTAGTGTAGGGGGTTGTGCTGGGGGTAGTGTTTTAGGGTTTATGTCAGTGCAGTGGTGTTTGGGTAGTGTAGGGGGTAGTGCTGGGGTAGTGTTTTAGGGTTTAGGGTAGTGCAGTGGTGTTTGTGTAGTGTAGGGGTTCATGCTGGGGGTAGTGTTTTAGGGTTTAGGGTATGGCAGTGGTGTTTGGGTAGTGTAGGGGGTCGTGCTGGGGGTAGATTTAGGGTTTAGGGTAGTGCAGTGGTGTTTGTGTTCTGAGGGGGTTGTGCTGGGGGTAGTGTTTTAGGGTTTAGAGTAATGCAGTGGTGTTTGTATAGTGTAGGAGGGTTTAGGGTAGTGCAGTGGTGTTTGTGTAGTGTAGGGGGTCATGCTGGGGGTAGTGTTTTAGGGTTTAGGGTAGTGCAGTGGTGTTTGTGTAGTGTAGGGGGTCATGCTGGGGGTAGATTTAGGGTCTAGGGTAGTGCAGTGGTGTTTGTGTAGTGTAGGGGTCGTGCTGGGGGTAGTGTTTTAGGGTTTAAGGCAGTGCAGTGGTGTTTGTGTAGTGAAGGGGTCATGCTGGGGGTAGTGTTTTAGGGTTTAGGGTAGTGCAGTGGTGTTTGTGTAGTGTAGGGGGTTGTGCTGTGGTTAGATTTAGGGTTTAGGGTAGTGCAGTGGTGTTTGGGTAGTGTAGGGAGTCGTGCTGGTGGTACTGTTTTAGGGTTTAGGGTAGTGCAGTTATGTTTGGGTAGTGTAGGGTGTCGTGCTGGGGGTAATGTTTTAGGGTTTAGGGTAGTGCAGTGGTGTTTGGGTAGTGGAGGGGGTAGTGTTTTAGGGTTTATGGTAGTGCGCCCAACCAGCCACAATATCCGTGGACAAAGGGGATCCTGACTCTTTGGAACGCTCAGTCAATTGAATAATTTGGGTCAAGGGCCCTACCACGTCCAAGACCTATCAATTCCTTTCTTGGGATCCCTCATATACTTGGAGAAAAAGGTACATAGTTTCTCATCAATTTCAGGCGTGTGTGCCACCTTCCCCTTCAGTGAGGGCCTGGGGCATTCTCCCCTCATCCTATTCCTGACCTCCCTTTCAAGGGGTTGATGGATTTTCCCCACCACATACTCTGCCACTTTGGCGTCAGGTGTCCACTCCGCCAACCTAGGATGGTAAATTTGGGTAGGCTCGAACATGTCCGAGTGGACCCCGTCCCCAACCGGGGACTGTGAGGAGTGGGACTCTGGACGCCAGGGACGCCCTGAGTCCTTATCCTCATCGGAGGAGAAATCGTCCTCCGATACACCCTCTCCCTCTAAGGGAAACCCACCGTCGGGGTCTACAATAGTGGTGACAGTGTCGCAATTTTCTCCGGGCCCCTCCTCCTCCCGGCGGGGTGCATGTTTTAGCGTTCGCGCACTCTTGAGGAAGGTCTCCGTAAGTTTATCAAATCCTTCCAAGTGCCCCGCGTTATGCTTAACGGCCCTTTTATTCCCCATCTGGGAGCTACTGGGACCCGCCACCACCAGATCTGGGTCACTGAACACCCCAGGGATGCTTTTCGCCAGCTTATCAACCTGATCCCTAAGAGGAGCCAGCGCCCTAGAAATAGCCAGAGAGAGGGCTTGGTCCACTGCTGGAGGGAGAAGTTGGGGGGCCATTCCTCCTCCACTTCCTGGTAGGAGGAGTAAAAATGGTCTTCTGGAGAAGACATGATAGCAGAAGGTGTGAGCACAGAACAAATGCCCTTAAATTCCTTAAGGCAGCCCCCTCGCCGGTGCTCCAACAGCTGGGCTTTCCCCGAAGCTGTTATAAGAATAGACTGAGGCGCAATACCAATTACCACCACCAGGTGGCGCTGGTCACTAACGTGGCCGTGTGGGGAAATCACCGCGTAGCGGTGTCAAAATTAGGTGAGGGTTGGTCGGGAATCAAGCGGACACTAAAGGAGTGACCGGATTCCCAAACGCGCGTAAAGACCAGCGGGAGCGCTCGACGGAGCTGCCTCGCTCGGACCAGACGCGCCTGACAGGATCTCACCGCGCGCAGAGCACACAGCGGGAGAAACTGCGAGGGGGAGATCGCGCTCGGGCAAGAGCCTGCTGCGCAGGGAATATGAAACAATACCAAGGCAATAATGCTAATAACGTGCACAAGAAACCGCTATACAAACAGCAACAACGTCAGATTAAGCCAAGAATGTAAGGAATGCACTTAACTGACGAGCAGTGAAGAAAGAGGAAGCGGAAGGGACGTCACGATATTATATACGATGGACTGTGATATGATTGGACTATAGTTGCCTTGGAGACTACCCCCTAATGGTTCATGGGTTGTGTAGTCTTTTGTTTAATGATTGTTGTGTTACGTTTTCTTTGAACTGCTATGCAAATAAAGTGAGGAAAGATATGCATAATCCTCGCCTCCGTCTTGCCATAGAATTCATTAAACTTTATTTGATCTGATTTAGAAACATAGATCATAAAAACAGTAAATCCTCTTTCCTAATACAATACAGTGAGAATTAATTAAAACCAGTAGGTAAAAACGGGTGTTACAAAGCCCAGTTCAGAGCAACTTCAGGTTAACAGAATAGTAAAGTTCAATGTTTCGCAAGATCAATCTCATGTACTTCGTGCAAAATACGCAATAAGGGGTCCAAGTAAGATGTAACGCTCCAATACCTGACCAGTTTGCACTATATAAAACTGCAGAAAAAATAAAAATAAAAAGTGTTTTGCACACTTCTGTCATTGGGCTATATGTGGGCTACATCTGGGTGATATTTGTGCTACATTTGGGCTCTTTTTTCTCTGGTGGCCATCTTGGGAGACTTATTTGTTATGAAGTTTCCTAATTTCGTCATTTACTGCAGTCTCCTCAGTAGGAAATGCTTTCAGTTTTTTACTTTGATTCCATCAAGAAGGCATTCAGATGTGTCACACATTTGCCATAAATTCAGAATGTTAGCACTCTAGTTGTTCATTAGATCACTATAGTAAAGCTACTGCTCACCAGGGAGTTAACTGGAAGTCTACTGCTGCTATTGAAAGTGATTGTTTCAGTCTGCATGTCAGAATTTTCTAATGAAATAGAAGAGGATTTGAGATCTCACTTAAAACATGCCCTAAATTTTCTTTCTGCAGCACTAACCATAATTTCTATGGCAAAATGAACCCCCTCATTTTGTTCCTTTTTAAATTAAATGTTTTAAGTGTTACCAGTTTATTCCAATCAAGATGGCTTCAGGTGTGCCATACTTTTGTCATAAGTAAGACTGTTAGTGCTCTAGTTGTTCTTTAGAACACTCTGGGAAGCTGCAGTAGAACACCAAGGCATCAACTGACAGGCTGCTCCTATTGAAATATAACAGGAAGATATTTGAGATCTCACTTAAAACATGTCCTAATTTTTCTTTCTACAGCACTAACCATAATTTCTATGACAAAATGAACCCCCTCATTTTGTTCCTTTTTAAATTAAATGTTTTAAGAGTTACCAGTTTATTCCAATCAAGATGGCTTCAGGTGTGCCATGATTTTGTCATAAGTAAGACTGTTAGCGCTCTAGTTGTTCTTTAGAACACTCTGGGAAGCTGCAGTAGAACACAAAGGCATCAACTGACAGGCTGCTCCTGTTGAAATATAACAGGAAGATATTTGAGATCACACTTGAAACATGTCCTAATTTTTCTTTCTACAGCACTAACCATAATTTCAATGACAAAATGAACCCCATCATTTTGTTCCTTTTTAACCCCTTCCGTGCTCATGACGAGCTCAGCTCGTCATGCTGCGTGGTAGCGCTAGTGCGCATGACGAGCTGAGCTCGTCACGACCCCACCAGCGATCGGAATGTCCAGCACACGAGCGGAATTCCGATCGCGGTCAAGGGGTTAAATTAAATGTTTTAAGTGTTACCAGTTTATTCCAATCAAGATGGCTTCAGGTGTGCCATACTTTTGTCATAAGTAAGGCTGTTAGCACTCTAGTTGTTCTTTAGAACACTCTGGGAAGCTGCAGTAGAACACAAAGGCATCAACTGACAGGCTGCTCCTGTTGAAATATAACAGGAAGATATTTGAGATCTCACTTAAAACATGTCCTAATTTTTCTTTCTACAGCACTAACCATAATTTCTATGACAAAATGAACCCCCTCATTTTGTTCCTTTTTAAATTAAATGTTTTAAGAGTTACCAGTTTATTCCAATCAAGATGGCTTCAGGTGTGCCATAATTTTGTCATAAGTAAGACTGTTAGCGCTCTAGTTGTTCTTTAGAACGCTCTGGGAAGCTGCAGTAGAACACAAAGGCATCAACTGACAGGCTGCTCCTGTTGAAATATAACAGGAAGATATTTGAGATCACACTTGAAACATGTCCTAATTTTTCTTTCTACAGCACTAACCATAATTTCTATGACAAAATGAACCCCATCATTTTGTTCCTTTTTAAATTAAATGTTTTAAGTGTTACCAGTTTATTCCAATCAAGATGGCTTCAGGTGTGCCATACTTTTGTCATAAGTAAGGCTGTTAGCACTCTAGTTGTTCTTTAGAACACTCTGGGAAGCTGCAGTAGAACACAAAGGAATCAACTGACAGTCTCTGCCCTTGTTGGATGCACATGTTTTACTGAGAATGTCAGACTTCATTCTCACATGACTGAGAAAGATAATGTGAATTTACAGAAAATATGCTCTCATTTTAGCTTCTGGAGCACCTTCCAAAACTGTATGGGACAAGCATGTGAAAATAGTTTTCTCTCAAACATGATTCATGATATCCCAGCAGAAGGTTTTTCACAGGGTAAAATCACCTTAGAACACACCACAATTCCTGAAATTAGTATGGTACCATCAACAAATGAATTCTAATGTAACTAAAGTCTGTTTCACCCTTTATAGTTCTCCTTTTGGTAACCCTCAAAATCTTCGATTCACTACAATGCATTTCAATGGGGTACTATCATGTATATTGGTCCCAAGATGGCTGCCAGAAATTCCAGGATGAAGTGCTGACAGCCAATCAGATCTCATGATGACATGTGTGGTTAGGCTCCGCCCAGATATCGATATGTTTTCTTTTTCAAATTTCTCAGGAACTACTGAACGGATTTACACCATTTAACAAAAGGGTTCTTTCTGAACCAAGAACTACCTCTTTGCCAAATTTGGTGTAATTCCGTTCAGCAGTTCGGGCTGTAGCCGTGTCTAAAGTTTCCTATGGAAAATTGCATGGGGAAAACATGTTTTGGGACCCCTTTTTTCTCGGCCCCCGCTTGCCGAATCACCCCGAAACTTTCAGGATAGGAGCAGACCGGAGCGCCCCACAAGTTTTGAAAATTTCGCGAAGATTCATCAACCGGCGCCAAAGTTATTGGAAATAGAATGTTGTGAATTTCCTATGGAAAATAGGTCCCAACTATAACTATATAGTTGGATGAATTACTCAGTGACATCATTAATGTTTTAAAGTAAAAAAACACAGAAATTCATCAGTTATAGTTAGCAGCACTTGCGCCCCTGCTATGCACTTCTTATGACCTCACATATGACATCACTCATGACATGTTCTATGGCATCATTTATGATATCAGTGATGACATCATCCACTCTTCGTTTTCCTGCACATTGCTCTATAAATTACTATGGCATTAGCGGCCTGACAGTAACTACAAAATAACCCAGGAGAATATCAGCCATTACTACTGCCACCACAGATACAACTCATTTAAGTGTTAAAAACAAGAATTATATGCAACACTAAGCCTATAGCATACACTTTACAGTTAGCATCGATCACATTAACAATCAACCACACGTATGGGAAACCCTCATTCACTACAATCTTCAATCTCTATACAATTGTGGAGAGAAAACCAAAGTACTCAGTGCCAGTTCAAAAAGAGTAGCCCCCTCCATACAGCTGAAGGTGCTAAAGAACATACTATCTGTACCCTTTATGCTGTGGTGAAAACTTTACAAATGGCAATTTATTTTCTAGAAAACCAGGACATATACATAGCTTAGTACCTAGTGCACACAGTCTTCTATGTTACGTATAAATCATCAAGTGACCATATTCTCTCTACTAACTCAAGGCTCCTTACAAAAATTAGTATCTACTACATAGAATCTTTCTCCTGTTGGAAACTTTTTCTGCAGAACCAAAAAGCTGTGTGGAGCATAATGAATACAAGTCAACTTTCAGTTGCACACAGAGTTACTCTTGAATGCAAACATTTATAACATCTTTACTACCTCTACACAGTTATAGTGCATTAGGAGCAAATGCTTTCAGTGAAGTCACCAATGATGTCATTTGAGATTTTAACAGTGATGTCATGAATGATGTCATATAACATGCCATGAGTGAAGTCATATGTGAGGTCATAAGCAGTGCATGGTGGGCAGCAAATTATAGTTAGTGCTGCTAACTATAACTGCTGAATTGCTGTGTTTTTTTACTTCAAAATGTTAATGTTGTCACAGAGAAATTCACCTAATATAACTTTACTTTCAGTGAATTTCTAAGGTTAATTTTAAAACAAAAACAAATCTTTTTATTACACCTAACTATAACGTTACTTCAACCTTTGTTTTGTTCAGTCAATTTCTAAGGGTTTTTTAAAAGTAAAGTAATATTTGATTACCATATGTAAATCCATGCCCCGCCGGTGTGCGTAGTAGGATGTGGGGAGGAACTGGCCTCTCCTTCCACACCTCTCTCTCAGATGACTGGTGGGCGTAGTAGTGAGTGGGGATGGACCAGCCTCTCCTTTGAGACTTCTCTCTCAGATGACAAGTGTGTGTAGTAGGGTGTAGAGAGAGACTGGCCTCTCCTTTCAGACCTCACTTTCAGATGACGAGTGTGCATGGTAGGATGGGGGGAGGGACTGCCCTGTCCTTCCAGACCTCTCTCTCTCAGATTACGGGTGTGCATGTGGGGTGGAGGGAGGGACTGCCCTGTCCTTCCAGACCTCTCTTTCTCAGATTACATGTGTGCGTATTAGGCCCTCACCTATGTATATCTGTATCTTTTGTTCAGGGCTTGGCTCTGGGATTCCAAGAGGCAATGTCCGCTCCTTCCTGTATTATATGTAGTCTTTAGTGCCTTAATTGTGACAATGTAATATTGCGTTTTCTTAGCAATCTCCACTGTGTTTCCAACTGGAACCACAGGGACTTGTGGGGAGGGACTGGCCTCTCCTTTCAGACCTCTCTCTCAGATCCATGGGTGTGCATAGTAGGGTGTGGGGAGGGACTGCCCAGTCCTCTCAGACCTCTCTCTCAGATGAAGGGAGGGAGTGCGTAGCAAGGTGTGGGGAGTGACAGGCCTCTCCTTCCAGACCTCTTTCTCAGATGACTGGTGACCATAGTAGGCTGTATGGATAGACTGGTCTCTACTTTCAGATCTCTGTCTCAGATAACAGGTGTGCGTAGTAGTGTGTGTGGAGGGACTGCCCTCTCCTTCCAGACCTCTTTCAGATGACGGGTGTTTATAGTAGGGTGTAGGAAGAAAGACTGGCCTCTCAACTTAGACCTCTCTCTCAAATGACAGGTGTGCATAGTAGTGAGTGGAGAGGGGCTGCCCTTTCCTGTCAGACCTCTCTCTCAGATGACAGATGTGCGTATTAGGGCGTGTACATGGACTGACCTCTCCTGTCCGACCTCACTCTCAGATGATGGGTGTGCGTAATAGAGTGTGGGACGAGAGACTGGCCTCTCCCATGAGATCTCTCACTCAGATGACGGGTGTTCGTAGAAGTGAATGGAGAGGGACTGCCCTTTCCTGTCAGACCTCTCTTTCAGATGAGCAGTGTGCATATTAGTGTGTGTACATGGACTGGCCTCTTCCATCAAGCCTCTCTCTCAGATGACAGGGTTGTGTGGTAGGGTGTGTACATGGACTTGCCTCCCCTGTCATGCCTCTCTCTCAGATGACAGATGTACGTAGTAGTGAGTGGAGAGGGACTGACATCTCTCAGATGATGGGTGTGCGTAGTAAGGTGTGGGGAGTGACAGGCCTCACCTTCCAGACCTCTTTCTCAGATGACGGGTGTGTGTAGTAGGGTGTGTAGAGAGAGACTGTCCTCTCCGCTGAGATATTTCTCTTGAATGACAGGTGTGCATAGTATGCTGTGTCCAGGTACTGTCCTCCCTGCTAACCCCTCTCTCTGATAATGGGTGTGTGTATAGTAGGGTGTGGGAAGAGACTGTACTCTACTCACAACTCTTACCAAGCCGATGGGCGTAAATAGTAGACTCTGATCAAACACCTTCTCCAGTAAGACTCCTTCCCACAGTAGCAAGTATGCATACTACAGTGTGTTCAAAGATCAGCTTCTCCTTTGTAGTTTTCACAATCCCGCAAGAGTCTCGCGAGATCGTAATATTTAAAAAAAATAAGAATGAACCATCTACCTATCACAGTACTTATCTCTTACACACTCTCTCTCAAAAACAAGTGCCACAATATGTATTCCTACTAATAGAGTGTATTGAGAGCTCATTTACTCCTTTTTACGATTCAGGATCCCGCGAGAGTCCTCTTGTATTACTTACAAACAATAAACATTTATTATCTTCACAGTAGTTATCCCTTAGACACCTAGGGGCTTATTTACAAGCTCATTGCACCACTTGTGCATCACTTTTATTGACGCACTGGTAGGGCAATGGGCTTCCCCATATTTACAATGCCATGTAAAGTCACCCTGTGTGACTTTTCATGGCCTTGTAATTATATTTCCCTTTCACG
This sequence comes from Calotriton arnoldi, assembly GCA_963921515.1. Classification (NCBI taxonomy): domain Eukaryota; kingdom Metazoa; phylum Chordata; class Amphibia; order Caudata; family Salamandridae; genus Calotriton; species Calotriton arnoldi. Next base: position 171,178 of record CAWUFW010000916.1, read on the forward strand.
CATAACTCTGCATGAAATGGGTGTTCCCTGGGTGTTGCTGTGGGTGATCCCACGCAACATCCATGGAACTTCATGCATTCCCAGATTTACCACATTTTGTAAACCTGGGAATGCGTCAGAATCCTACGCCTCCCCAGAAGAGGCGCAACGAGGAGAAATCCTTTATTTCTCCTCGTTTTTCCCTCTTTCTATGCGCGTTGCATTCTGCTGCACGCATAGAAAGAGGAAAATGCCTTTAATGATGTTTTTGTGCAGGAAGGCACACCTTCATCCCATCAGCCTAGGCACCCTTGCAAAATGAAGCAAGGGTGTCTACGCTGATGCACAGCTGCTGTTCGTGCGCTGGCGAGAAGGACAGGAATGCGCCCTATCTTGTAGATACAGCACATTTCTGCCCTTTTATTTTGATGCACAGCAGCGCAGCAGGAAGGCTTGCTGCGCGTCAAAATATTGTAAACGATGCCCCTACTCTCTAAATCTAGGGAGACAGCACGCCTTTCTGCTGCCCCTTATATAGCTTATTTATTTGATTTCCACAACACCTCCTATTTTTTCACAGTAAACAGTAATGGTGGCCATTTTATTTTTGACATTCCAACAGCCAGCCAATCAGAACACTCCTCTCGTGCGACTCGCGTGAGCCTCTCACTCCCGCGAGAGCTTGAAGGCTCATGGGAAAAACAAGCCTCTCAACCAATCTCAGGGCTCAATTTTTTATTTCATGCTCTCGTGGGACACCCACAAGGCTCTCGCGAGCCCAAATGACAAAATATACAATTATTTTTTGCTCTTAATATCTCAAAAACGACTTAACGGATTCACACCAAATCACAAAAAGCACAATCTGCAGACCACAATCTATCTTCCTGTCGTATTTGGTGCAATTTCGTTCAGCAGTTTTTGCTGTAGCCTTGTCTAAAGAAGTCTATGGAATATGCATGTGTATTTTGTGTTTTCGGACCCCCTTTTTTCTCAGCCCCCGCAGGACGGATCACCCCAAAACATTTCAGGAAAGAGCTGAAGTGGAGGAACTTTTTTGGGGGATAATTTTGTGAAGATTCGTCAAAAGGGGCCAAAGTTAATAGCATACCAAAAACTCTTTGTCTATGGAAGAGCAGATCTAACTACCTATATACTACCTATATATATATATATATATATATATATATATATATATATATATATATATATATAAAAAAATTTATGACAGCCACTTGGATCACGATGGAGCTTATGGACATTTGGACATCTTTGAGTATCAAGTCGAGATAGAGATAAAGAAGTTTCTTTTTTATATGAATATTAATGTAGTAGAGAGTTGTAGAGGTTGGCTGTGTTCAAGTCTTTCGTCTTCCCAGAGACAAGAGTGAGTAACATGTATGATCACTGAGGAGAAAGGTGTAGTAATGGAGCGTGTAGGCATGTTAACAATTATGGCAATTGTGAGACGAACAGTAGAGATGCAGAGGTTGGCCAACCCAATGCCTTTGATAGCTTAGGAGAAAATCAGACATAGACAGGATGGCCATGTTGAATAACTGATACCACTGAGAGAAGAATGTGCAAGACAAAGAGCTTGCCAGTGTCAAAGCCTTTGACAATTATGACGTCAAGATAGAAAAAGAGAAGCAGTACATTTGAAACCCTCCAGCCTTGGAGTAGATTGTGCTGTGTTATGGGTGGACTTTTCAACAACTTCAGCCATTGTAGATACAGTGATCGGGGTTGTGGGATTGGATATTGTCAGACTTTTGACATTTGCGTAGATCCTGGTGAAGAGAGTGAGGTTGAACATCTTACTGCTACGTTTGGCCACTGAGGAGTAAGAGCGGGTGTAAGAAATGTTTCACATAGTAACACATTTCACCAGAGAAAGCGGTAAACAGGGGCAGAGAGGTTGGCCAGGTTAACGCCTTCTATCAGTGAGTAAAGAAGGGCAGAACAGAAATAGTGCACAAAATAACACTGTTGATCATTTAGAAGAGAGCACTTGAAAAGGACAGTACAGCCAAATTAACACCTTGAATGTCTGGGTAGGTTGTGGTAAGATGAAGAGTTTGGCCACATTAGTACCTTATGGCAAAGTGGCAGGGATGAAGGTTGGACTCGTAGACTGTTGGCCATCAAGGAGCCCCGGGTAGAGAGAGTGGATCTACCATCGAGGAAAAGGAAAGAGTTAGAGATAATGGCTGTTTAATGCCATTAGCAGAGATGGAGGTTGACTATGTAAACCCTTTGGCCAACAAATAAAAAGTGAGAGATGTAGAGATACTTGACCATTGAGGAGAAAGAAATGAAACAAGTGGCTCTATTATGCATCTCCTGTGGCAAAAGTGGTCAAGATAAAAGGCATCCATAGAACACTCCTTCGACTATTGAGTGAAGCACAGTAGAGATAGAGATGTCCATGCCTTTAAAGACTGAGGAGCAGGTTTTAGAAATAGAGAGGCTGGCCCTGCTTAGTCCTTGTGACTATCAAAAATAGAAAGATAGATGTAGAGTGGTTGACTGTACTAAGGTATTCTTCAGGAAAAGAGGATACAGGAGTGGGTGGCAGAATGACGGTGTTTAGGTTTACTGAATGCCTGCATGTAAAGACCTGTTTACCAGTGCTTTTTTTCTCTTTTACTTCAGATCCGCCGTGGCAGCCCACTCGTTTGCTTTGACATTTTCCACACCAAATGGGTCCTGGTTGGTTTAGTAGGGCGGGCGTTGAAAGACTGCCAAGGGCCTGCCCTCGCCACCAGAACATCAGCCTTCACGGAGTGGGTCACTCGAGAGACAAGGACAGCTGGACATCCATTCCACCCTACAACTTTCATGCTGACTTCTAAACACCAAACTCAGCGGAAATTCTCTTGTGCTGAGGAGAGGGTGGCACAGGGTGTGCATCTCTTTGCAGCTGTACGTTGTACATATGGAAACCGACCCTCCGAGGAACGCCTTTGGTCGGGATGGCCTCTGGATGTTAACCAACTTCCCCGATCTAAGAGGACCAAGTTACACAGAGGCAGACTCTTACGCTCGCTTGTGAAACCTATTTTTAGGAAACTCCCTTTGTTAGCAGTCCACCTAGACTTTAGACAGTGGCTTTCAGCCATGCTCACTTCCGAGGGTAGTGCAAGGAGGCAAGGGATTCCTGTGGTCAAATATCTGCTGAATCAAAAGCCCACAAACACTACCACAGTGCTGCCCTTACCTCCACACATATACATTACACCAGCGCCTGTTGAGGCAACCCTACCTTCTCAAGTAGCACGTTCTCGCTACTCTCCACCATCCATGTGGGTAAAACCTACCAGACCCACGCAAGTCTCGCTTGTAAGAAGGAGGCGTTCTGCAGTGCTGAGCTTGGAAACCCAGGTGGGCAGCACCCAGCCAAGGTTATCAGCACAAACACCTCAGAATCTACTCACCCTTCCAACCGGGACTTATTTTTTATCCAGAGATTCTAACACAATATCTACAATAAGCCTTGCCACTCTCATGCCACCTTCTGCGACAGGCGCAAGCATCAGTATAACTGTTCTGCTGAACCCCACTCTTTTGGTACAGCTCACCAAATCCTCAATACTGGACAAAGAAATAACATCCTTGAGCCATCCCACATCTGAAATCACAGCTTCTAGCACCGCCAACAGCAGCTCACAGAACACCACCACCATAAGCACCACAGTTTCCACAGTAAACACAACCACCACCACCACCACAATCAAAACGTCAACCCAAATACAATCAGTTTGGATTCAGACTCGATGGCCAATACTTTCTACCTTAACGGTTGGCACACCCATCTTGGCAATCTTGCCAACATTCTTAAATAAGCCATCTGCTTTGGTAGTGTCAACCATCCAACCAGCTTCGGGCAACTTACTGCTTGCTTCAGCAAAGCAACCTTCTCAGGTCCTGCCAGCGTCTGCATTACTGGCACACTCTGCAGGCCCTCGGCCATCTCCTAGATTGCTGCCCTACACCAAGCCACCTTCCATTAGCAAGCAAATCCCTCCATATGTGTTGCCCAATCCTGCAATGCCACCTTTCATCATCATGCCACCTAATGCAATCCCTCCATATATCACTGGCATGCCACCTTCTGCAAATCGTCCATTTGGCAAAGACATGCCACTTCTTGTATATCCTCCATTTGGCAAAAACATGCCACTTTTTACAAACCCATTATTTGGCAAAGGTTTACCATACCCTGTATATCCTCCATTCGGTAGAGCCATGCCACCTCCTGTACACCCTCTGTTTGACCAAGGGATGCCACCTCCTGCAGTCTTTCCATCTGACCGAGGCATGCCACCTCAAGCATATGTTTCATTTGACCGAGGCATGTCACCTCCAGTACCCTCTCCATTGGACCAGGGTATGCCACCTCTTGTATACAATCTACCAGGCCAAGGCATGCAGCTTCTTGTACATCCTTCACCTGACCACCACATACCACCTCCTCCATCTGACGGAGGCATGCCACCACCTGTATACCATCCACCGGACCAAGGCATTCAGCTTCTCGTACAACCTTCACCTGACCACCACATACCACCTCCTCCATCTGACCAAGGCATGCCACCACCTCTATACCATCCACCGGACCAAGGCATTCAGCTTCTCGTACAACCTTCACCTGACCACCACATACCACCTCCTCCATCTGACCGAGGCATGCCACCACCTCTATACCATCCACCGGACCAAGGCATGCAGCTTCTCGTACAACCTTCACCTGACCACCACATACCACCTCCTCCATCTGACCGAGGCATGCCACCTCCGGTTTACCCTCTATTTGACAGGGGCATGCCACCTCCTGTATACCCTCCGTTTGATAGAGCTGTGCCACTTTCTGTATTCCCTCAACATGTCCACCACATACCTCCTCCTATATACCCTTTATTTGACAGAGGTATGCCACCTTCTGCATACCCTCCACATGACCACCACATACCACCTTCTATCTACCCTCCATTTGACAGAAGCTCACCACTTCCTGTACACCCTCCTCTTGAAAGAGGCATGCCACCTCCCATAAAAGCTCCATATGTCCCCGAAACGCTAACTACTGTATTCCATCCAAATGATCGCAGCATTCCACCTTCTGCCTATTCTCAATCTGAGGGAAGCACACCACCATCTGCCTACTTGCAGCATGTGCAAACTATACCTTTGCCTCCAAATAGACCGTTATTGCCATTTCCCTCATATATGCCATTCCTGCCCCTTATGAATGGCGTGTCACAGCTTCCCTATCTCATGCCACTGCAATCATATCTGAGTGCCCCAGTGCTGGCCCCCACTTCTGTGTCCCCAGCAGCACCCTCTTATGTCGTAGGACCTCAGACTAAACGTTTTTTTCGAGGGACTAAGAGATCGGTTGTTGCACCTGCAACTGTAGCTGCCTCTGCAAATCCATCTCTGCCCATGACCTGGACTAGACCTTCCTTGATCTTGGCCACCCTTCCCATGACCTTGGGAAGACGTTCTACAACCAGTTCTGCCATGATCTCTGCCATCCCTCCTCTGACATGGGTCATTCCTCCTGCTACCTGGCCAAACCCTATCCCTTTTGTGAACTGGGCCAACCCTACTACATTTTCAGTCAGCTCTCCTCCTGCAACCTTAGCCAGCCCTTCCGTGGCCGGGACTATCCCTTTGACGACCAGGCCTCTGGAGACCTTAGTTAGTGCCCCATTGACCTGGATCATCCCGCCTATGAATCTGGCCAGCCCCGCTGCTACCGGGGCAAGCCGGCCCCTAATGTGGACAATACCCCTCATAACCTGGAAAAGCCCTTCTGTAATCTTGGGCAGCACTCCTGCAACCCAAGTCAGCCCTCCTATGACTCAAACTATAACATTAGCAAACATGGCCAGACCTCCCCCTAACATTATAAGACTCCCCACAATCTTGGTCAATCCTCCTGTGATCAGAGTGGGCAATCCTTCCAGTTCTGCCAGTGCACCAGAGGTCAGTCCAAGCCCCCTTGTGAATTGGACGCCTTCCCCAATGAGCATTGCTACCACCTGGATTAACATGCCCACAACTGAGACCAGCACCACCACAACCTTAACCAGCTCACCTGTGACCAGCATCCCCACAAACTTCCCCATCTTTGAAGTGACCAGTATCCCCAACGCCCAGTTCCCCTCCGGTCTGACCAGCATCATCAATACAGAGAGCCATTCAGATTCAACAGAGTTCCCGACTATCTCGACAAACTCTGATGCACCAGGAATATCCACGATCTGGATTACTTCTGATTCATCAGGAATTCCCATCATCTGGGCTGGATCTGATGCATCAGGAATCCCCATCCTCTGGACCAGCTCTGATTCAACAGGAATTTCCACAATCTGGGCCATCTCAGAAACAACCGGAATTCCCTCAATTTGGACCACCTCTAATTCTACAGGACTCACCACCATCTGGACCAGCTCAGAAACAACCAGCGTCCCATTGGTCTCGACCAACTCTGAAACAACAGGCATCTCAAAAATCCCAACCAGCTCTGAAACAACAGCAATCCCCATGATCTCAACCTCCTCCAGTTCAACTGGAAAGCCCACCATTCGGATCAGCTCTAAACCAACCAGAATCCCAACATCCTGGACCAATTCTGTCCCATCCATGACTTATAGTGCAACTGACATGGCCCACAGTGATGATATGACAGTGATACTGTCTCACTGTGGAGTGTCCCTGGAGTGGAACATCTACACACAAGCCTTCCACCTCTCCCGTAGTACCATGCAAGCTCCAGATGATGTCATGGGTAAGCCTGCTTTATTTTTAGTTGGATTGGGCATTATGGAAATGTGTCTTCTCCTAATACATCCCCCACTTTAGTGGGTAGGATTGACACCTCTCATGGGCCTTTTGCGATGTTATTTTAACAAAGATTTGTATGGTTCTCTATTGCCATTAGTATTTCCTTGCAGGGCTGTACATGTGCAGAAGCTGAGATGCTGCTATCAGTGGCATCCATCTGCAGGGTAACCCAAGCGTGGGTGACTTCTCCAGGATGATTGGTTGCAAGTTGGCATTAAGGATGTGGAATGACTGTGTCACATACTTGTTTTCAAAATAAGAGAAGTCTTGAGCCTCTCTTTGGGGAATGTATGTGACCAGAATCTACTTGTGGCCTGAGTGAGAGCTTTATGAACCCCTACTCAAGCCGCAGACTAACAAGTTACTTACCTTCGGTAAAGCGTTTTCTGTAAAGACTCCATTGAACCGCAGAGTCCTCACCTTTTGAATATTTCCTCAGGCAATTGGATCCGAAAATGTTTGTGCAGTACATGTGCATGAAGGTGGGTGGCGCCATGCAGCTCCACACTAATGCCGCTCCACTCTGGAAATGATGCCTGAACCAATATGGGTGCCACTCCTGCACGCAGATGTCAGTTGCTTTCGCAGTAGTCCACGCCCCCAGATACAAAGCCCCAACACCAAATTGGCATGAACCAGAGTATGGATTCCTAGGCTTTTGATATTTTTAGTGGCAGAGTCCAACTCACTGAATGGGCAGGATGGGAAGGTTGGTGAGGAATCTGTGGTTTGATAGAGTCTCTACCAGAAAGAGCTTTATAAGCGCTGAGATACTCCTGAGTTGTTTACACTACATTAAATACCCGTAACATAATATAACCGGAGGTAAGTAACTTGTTCTTCTGATAGAGACATCTATCTGCAGATACCAAACTAATATCTATTCGAAGGTAGGTCTGCAAATTGACTCAAACCGAGAGGTCCTGTAGCAATGATCTGGCAAAATGTCCCTCTCGGTGACCCTGGGTGTACAGACAGTAGTGCCTCATGAATGTGTAGAGAGAAGACTACATAGCTGCCTGGCAGATTTCCAGGACAGGAACTCCAGGTGCCAAAGCAGTGGTATCAGCCTTGGGTCTGGTAAAATGAGGCCTTAAACCTTCCAAGGGATGCTTCTTGGCCAGTGCATAGATCTTGATGCAGAGCACAATCCAGCGAGAGATGGTCCTTTTCCGCATGGTTTTTCTCTTCTTCGCTCCTGCGAACCACACAAAGATCTAATCGTCAACTCGGTGTTCTCTGGTACAATCGACGTAAAAGCATGGAGTTCTTTTGGAGTCTAGGCAATGGAGTCTTTCGTTCTTCTTAGAGGGGAAAGGCAGAGCATAGTATGCCGGTAAGATGATGGTTTGACCGATGTGAAACAGCATCACTACTTTGGGCAGAAAGGATGCCCTAGTCCTAAGAGCCAGTTTGTCTGGGAAGAAGGTGCTAAATGGCACGTTGACACAAAGAGCTTGGAGCTAACTCACCCACCACACCAATTAAGGCAACAAGGGACACTGTCTTGAAGGTGAGAAGTCACAAAGGACAGCTGTGTAAAGGCTCGAAGGGAGTGCACATCAAATATGTGAGGACCAGGTTAAGATCCCATTGCAGCATAACAAAAGAAGAAGGAGAAAACAAATGTTGGTGTCCTTTAAAAATGTGCATCACAACAGATGATTAAAATAAAGAGGGCTGTTCCAACTACTGTAAATAGGCTGAAAGAGCCGAAAGGTACCCTTTAACTGTGCCCAAAGCAAAGCGTTTCCGGGCGAGGGAGAGGACAAACAACAAAACATCAGACAACTTGGCCTGGAGGGGGCCTATCTGTCATGTGTTGCACCAGACCACAAATTTGTTCCACCAAAAGTAGTATACAGTTTTTGTTGAGGGACACCTGGCTGCCAAGATGACATCAGCCACCTAAGGAGGAAGGTGAAAGGTGAAAGGTGAAAGGTGTTTAGCTGTTGCTGCTCAGTCTCCAAGCATAAAGATGGAGATTGTGGTGGGCCGGATGTAAGACCCTGCCCTGTTGATGCAGTAGCAGATCCTCCCCGAGGGGCAACCTGATCAGAGGACGGATACTAATGCTCAGAAGCTCTGGATACCAAACACTCCATGCCCAATCCCGGGGCCACTAGGAGGACCCGGGCCCAGTCTTTCCTGATCTTCTTCAGAACTCGGGGCAGGAGAGGTATCGGCAGGAAGGCATGCACGAGTTCTGAGTCCCAACATAGGCACAATGCATATGAGAGAGAGAGTGGGAGAGGGAGATGTAGAGGGAGGGGGAGGGAGAGAGGGAAGGGGAGAGGGGTAGAGGGAGAGGGGGAGGGGAGGGGAGGGGTAGACAGGGAGAGGGAGAGAGAGATATGCTTTGGAAACTTCAACAAGGAGAACTGTTGACATGGATCATTCTCGGAGGTGGCGAAGAGATGGAGTCAAGATTCTCCGCATGCATGGGAGAGACCTTGCATCATTTCCAGGTGTAACTGCCACTCGTGATATGCTAGGTGCTGACTGCTGAGTTTGTCTGCTCTGGCGTTCAAAGACCTCGCCAAGTGGTTCACCACCAGCAAAATTCCTTGATGGTCCAGCCATTTCCAGAGGGGCAGAGCCTCCTGGCACAGGATTCACAAATCCACTCTGCCTTGTTTGTTGCAATACCACATGGCAGTGATGTTGTCTGTGAGCACCTGCACAAGCCTTTCCTTGATGGAGGGTAGGAAGGCTTTCAACGCCAAGCAGATGACCTTCAGTTCTAGAAGGTTGATGTGGAACCGGGTCTCTGCCGAAGACCAGAGACCTCTGTTCTCTACCTCTCCGAGGTGGCCGCCACAACCCAGAAGCAATGAGGCCTTCATCACTGTTGGCTCTGGTAGGTGAGGGTTCTTTCGCTGACCCAATCGCAGTGGAGCAACCATCACTGCAAGTCTTGTGCCAGCTCCTCTAAGATCTAGACAAGGTCAAAGAGATCATGATGTTCAGCTGACTGAGATTTCAGGTCCCACTGCAGTGACCGCAAATGCTACCTGGTGTGCTTGACCAGCAGGATGCAGGAGGCCATAAGTCCCAGCAGCCTCTGAATCAACCTGACCGAAATCCAGGACCGAGGCCGAAAGATCAGGATCACAGCCTGAAGGTCCTGGATTCCCTTTCTCAGGGGAAAAGCATGAAACCAGACAGTGTCCGGAATGGCACTGATTAAGAGAGTGTCTGAGAGGGGGCTAGGTGGGACTTTGGCATGTTGCAAGTGAACCCCAAGGATGTCAGGTGGATCGCTGTAGTCTGGAGGTCGGTGATGACTGGCTGGGGTGAGCCTGCCTACAGCAGCCAGTCATCAAGGTAGGGAAAGACTGGGACCCCTGACCTCCAAAGGTGTGCTGCCACCACCACCATCAATTTCGTGAACACCGGAGGGGCTCTGGTGAGACCAGACCAAAGGAGAGAGCAGCGAACTGAAAATGCTCCTGTCCCACTATGAACCCAGTTAGTGCCTCTGGGCCGGCTGGATGGGGATATGAAAATAAGCACCCTGCAGGTCCAACTCTACTATCCAGTCTCCAGGGACAGAACTTGGGTGAGCATACTGAGTTTGTCCTTCCGGAGGAAGGTGTTGAGAGGATGCAGGTCTAAAGTAAAGAGTGGGGAGAGGATGTGGCCTAACGGCCACAGCGGTGGACCTTGAAGCTGGGGAACTGGATTCGAGTCTCAGCAGGGACTCTCAACATCCTGTGATTCTGGGCAAATCACTCAATCACTCCGTGCCTAACAAAAAAAATGAATGTGTTCGTCTGTAACACATGGTGCTCATGTAAAGGGCTCTCATACCTTCGGGTCTAGTTTGCGCTATATAAAGCTCCAAAATAATAAAGAAATAAAGTAGAATCAAGGCCTCCGTCATTCTTTGGCACCAGAAAGTTGTGGGAGTAACAACCATCACTCACTTCTGATGCAGGCACCCTCTCGATAGCCTCATTACCAAAATTGCTTGCACTTCCCCCTGTAAGATGGACAGATGGGCATCTGTCAGTCGATCCAAGGATGGGGGAAGGTGCAGCGGAGCAGCCTAACGGGTAGGGCATACCCCCTAATGTACAGTATACAGGACCCACCTGTCCAATGTTATGGCCTGCCATTTCCGGTAAAAATCTCTGGATTGTGCCTCCAAACAGGTAGATGTTCTCCACTAAGGACATGCTAAAGGGCTTTGGCAGGTGGGACCACAGGAGGGTGTGGCGTGGATTAGAGTAGACTGGTGTGCTGTCCTCAACCACAGGAACGGCGAGTGCCACAGCTTTGGCTACGAATGGTTGGGAATCTTGCTGAGGCTAAAGTTGCCCCCCACAGAGCCACAGAAGGGTCAAAAAGGCTAGTGCAGTTGGCAGGGCAGTTCAGACAGGCCCAAGGAGCATGCAGTAGCCCTACTTTCTTTGAAACGCACCAGGGCAGAGTCTGCTTTGTCCCCAAAGAGGCAAGTCCAATGAAAGGGCATGTCCAGAAGGGAAAACTGTACATTGCCGGAGAAACCCGTCGATCTCAACAAGGTATGATAAGGAATAGCGACACTAGTGCCAATGGCTCGATGAATGTAATCCATGGTATCCAGGCCACAGTGGATAGTAAACTTTGCAGTGTCGCGGCCATCTTTTATGGATTTGTTCAGTAGCGGGACAAAGGCCTTCAGGGACCACTGGGAGAACTTGAGCAACATTATCCTTAGAGCCTGGGAATATCAGCTTTAAAGGCAGCTGTCATTGACTGACTGGAAAGCTGTCCTGAATAGGGAATGCAGTGGGGGTCTGTTCTGCAGAACCAGGAAGCTGAGAGGCTCAGGTGGAGCAGGCAATGGCTGCAGCTCGATGGACATAGAGGGTGGCCTCAATCGAAGTCTGGATGGGGCCAATTCTGAGTCAGAGAGTACAATGGGTAGTGCCTCGTCCTCCGGGAGCGATGGAGTCGGCATCAGCGTTGATGTCCAGGGGACTGGCATGGAACATGGTGTCAGCAAAGGTGCCAGGAAGGGGTTAAACTGGCACAAAGGATGAACCCACTGGCGGTATCCCAGATGGAGGGCGTCTTGGCTCTGTGGGGCTGGTAGGTGCACCAAAGGAAGTCAGAAGGGATCCAAAAAGTTGGAGAATAGCCTTGCAGAACTCTTGAATCTACCTCGGTGGCGCAAACGGCTCGAGAAACTCAGGTTGTGCAGGGACCAGTTGTGGGATTGCCTCTGATGTCGACAGACTTTGGGAGCGAGATCGAGAGGCATGACGATGCCCTTGTGACTTCTCTGGGGTATGGGAGTGGCGGGAAGGGGCTGAGCACCGCTTGGTTTTCTTATGCTTTTTCTCGACTTACCCAAGGATTTGGAGCATGATGATGATTGACCTCTGGACCGATTTCTGGACAGGGATCAGGATCGAGCCCAACATTTGGACTTGGACCAGTCCCAACGTGGGGACTTCTGATGCTTAGGGAGGTAGAGTTTTGGCTTTAGGTCCTGAATGGCCTTTTGATTTATTGATGCTCTGTCACAGCAGGCCTTGGAGTCCTGGTGAAGGAAGTGGCCCGATTAGGGACCGGGTCACTAATGACCACCTCTCAGCCTTCCGTACTAAAATGAAGAGTCGGTCAGACAGTAGAGAATACTGTTTATTAGATACACTCAGCGCGGAGCCCAATCTGCCAAGTCGCTTATGTACGTTTCGTAACTGGGCTAAGACACACCCATAGTGGAATTTTCCAAGCAGGTGCAGCTAAGCAATGGAATACAAAGAAAGATAGTCTCAGAGCTCATTATCTCACACAAAGTTGCAAAGTCCAAGGTTGTTCCAGTCGGGCCCGTCACCAGACAAGTGGGAGAGGGCCTCTATCTAGTGAGAAAGGTATGCGCTAATAGAAACAGTGTACTCATTATGGGAACAGATCTACATGGCAAAAATGAAACTCAGACTGGAACATTTCTCGGAATTAAACTAGATAGGTTTTGGACAGCCTAAAATGGCGCCTGCAAAGAAAATGGCGCAGCGAATGCTAATTTACACAGAGCAATACGCAAACATGAACATTTCTAGTTTAACACTGGTTTGACCCCAGGCAAACCTGATAGGGATCTGTAACAGACATTTGCTTGCGATCGTCCCTACAAGGTTTAAACCCTGCCAATTCCTTACACGCTAGTTGTGTTTAGAATTTCTTGAAGTAAAGTGGTTTCAAAGAGACAAGAGGTAGCTCCGGATCCGCGTCTGGTGGTGTGGAAAGAAAGGAATTGACGCCAGCGTGCAGGAGTGGTGCCTATATTGGCTCTGCACCTCCTTTCTGGAGTGGAATGGCATCAGTGTGGGGCTGCATGGCGCCATCTAACGTCACACAGAGGTACTGCTCAAAAGTTTCCGGAGCCAACATGATGCCAGGGTAAATATTCAAAAGGTGATTAATCTGTGGTTAGAAGTCTCTATCAGAAACCAACTCTCACCTGGGTTTTTTATAGATTTATTTTTACAACCCCGTCCAAATGATCTCACCTGCCAAATGTTAAGTACTATGAAGAATAAAGGTCACAATTACAGTAAATCAGTATGATGTTTTATAGGCATCAGTTTGGTATCAACACCCATTTGTCGTCCTGGGTGTACTGAAAGTTGCCTGGAACACATTATGAGTGGTTCAGTGCACAGGAAAGACCAAGACCAACCATTCATCTTGAGGACCAGGCAATAAAAAGGCAGAACTTCAGTGAACATTTTAAGAGAGGAATTCATAAAGTTCCATCCCAAATATTTTGTAAGTCATTTCAACTTGTTGGAAGTCTAAATACTTTAAATCTCGATTTTTGAAAGTGAACGACTTGTATGAATTCAAAATGGAAGTTGTTAGAAATGGGTTTTTTGGTTGGCTAGGGTATGCACCTAAGCCAGCCCGAAGCCATCACTCTAGTCAGGTTACACCCCAAAGATAACCTGTGCTCACCCCCCGGTAGCGTGGGCACAGAGCAGTCCCAGAGGCAATGTGTTAAGCCTTTGCACAACACACTTATACAGAAACACAATGAGTACACCACAAAAGAGACTCCACACAGGATTATATAAAAATATAGTATATATTGTACATAAATCATAGACCAAGATGACATTAATCATGGACTATGTGCATATTATGCAAATCCTGAAGTAATACTTGTGATCCTGACAGTGCAAGAATCAAAACGACATACATTGGCACATCAGGGCGTGAAATGCAACAGTAGGGTTAGAGGTAAATCACATAAGTCACCACACATCACTGTAGTATATAAATCACTGAATATCACCATAAGCCCATCTGAATGAAGTAAACCACATTGATACAGAAAGTTCTGCCCTCCTCTTAGTGGGATTACAGTAATTTATATGAGCCTGGAAAAGGTGGCATTTAGAACTAGAGTGGGGCACAGGGACACCTGCGCGCCCACTACAGGTAATAGGGTAATGCCTGTGAATTTCCTCAATGAATGCAGCAGAGGCCGTCCTCGAGGTCTCACCCCGTTGACGATGAGAAATAAATGCTCCCTAGGTATGTGCGCAAGTGAAGTGGGAGACACACACACACACTGCAGAATTACACGGGGAGACATCTTGTGGTTGTCCGCCACCGTCAGAAGGCACACCCAGTAAATCCCGGCGGGGAAGATGAATGGAGCTGCTACCCTTCAGTGGTGTTCTGGTCGCGTTCACTTCGGGCCCGAAGATGCCGATGGCTCTCTGAGACCAGAAGTCATGGTGGCAAGGCTCTGGAACTCCCCAGGGGCAGAGCCCGGCAGCGCTGGTGTCGGCAGGAGTCTTCTGATCACCTTGACAAGGTGTCGTCAACAGGGTACGGCTCAGCCCGCCCGGCCGGTGCAGCGCAAGCTTCGGGAAGGGGAAACTGTCATCTCCGAGGCACTCACCTGTTCGTAGAAGGAAGCTTGCCTGGAGGCAAATGTCGGACCAACCACGCGCTGATCGGGTGGCTCCAAACCTAGGAGTAAAGCTTACAGCGCATTCCTCCACACAACAGAATGCCAGTGGAGCGTCCAACACGTGCTAGGTTTTGGAATAGTAATTAAAGGGCTCACCACACGCTTCTCTTTAGGACCGAGTGAAAGGCAAAATGAAGCAATCACCATGCTCTTCTCCAGGGCAAAGCCCTGGGGCACACAGTGAACCACTGAGCCACAAAGCGATGTTAAACCCTGTGCTGGCCCCTGGGAGAACACTGGGAGGGAAACACAAGGCAGGCAGCCGTAGGCAGGTGGACCAGCACAACCAGGCCAGTAGTCCTAATGGTGACTTCTCCTGGCACCCCCACAGTGCCCTTACAGTACAGAGTCAGGGAGCAGCTGGCAGGAGGCCTATAAGCAGAAAAGCCATCCAGTGAGTCTTTTAGGCCACCCAACAAGTAGCAGGAAGCAGGGAAACAGCAGAAGAGCAGTCCGGAGCAGTCTTTTGAGTAGAACAACAATCCCTCTGACAGAGGTTCCGTCTCAGTTCCAAAAGTGCTCTGAGAACATGAGATCAGAGCCCCTGTACTTATACTCAAAATTGTCTTTGTTCCAGAGGTGACTTCAAAAGAAACCTTAGAAGTGTAAAGCACTCCCTTTTAACCCCAGCCCTGGCTCCAGACATCGGTATGGGGTAACTCTGCACTTCGTGTGAGGGCAGGACGCAGCCTATACAAATGTAAGTGCATCCCACCTCCCTGTCTCAGCCCATGGAGACCATCAGTATGCAGACTGTAGGAAACTGGCTCTTTATGTGATATATTAATAATCTGAAATACTGTGTGAAGAGTCCAGGGGTTCCCTCATGAGTGGACAGGGGTTTGCTATGGCAATACCAAAGTGCTCTATTAGGGGTAGTGTGGTCGAGCAGCCTTCGGCTTAACAGAGAGAACTGCATGACATTCACAATGGTCAATAAATGATAACAACTCAAGAAGGAGATCCACACCAACTTATAAAAATACCACATATCTTTATATATGTTTAGGCATCAGAGAAAACACATTCAGGTAACTATGTTTTTAAATATAAATTCCTTTCATCTAAAAGTGGACACAGTGCAATTTCTGAGTTCTGCAATGTTATCCTATGGAAGGAAACAAACGTTCTGCAAACAGGTACAGTACATCGACTTACAGGACCAATCTCCAGGAGTGAAGGTGAATGGTGGGCAAGGTCCAAGGCAGCACCAACAGTACACCACCAGCAGCACGATGGCGTCCGGGTGCACAACAGCGCCTTTTGTACTGTGCCGTTTGTGTCTCTCTGCAGCCTTAGCACCGGGACAACTCCACTGGAGGTAACCGTGCGCTCAATAAATGTTCCAAATAAATAAATAAAAATAAAATAAACAGCGTCGTCTGCCCAATGAATTTCCATGGGGATCGGTCTCTGTAAAAAGAGGCTGCAGTCTCTGGCTAAGAAGCCAGTCGGGCTGAACCAGCGCGTGGGCTCAGGCCTTGCGATGCTCGGGGACGGGGGACACCTTTGATCCTCTTCTCCAAGGCCCAGGGGTGACGGGTGCAGAGGTGTCTTTAGGCGTCAGGTTTTTTCTTACCGGATTAGTCTTGGTAGAGGGGGCCTGAGTGCAGAGGCTGCAGGCGACGTCGGGGAGTCCAGGAGGGGTGAAACCACGATGGACTTGAGCTCTGGAGGGCTGGGGAACCTTCTTGGCACAGTTGTCCCACTTCAACTCGGGCCAGAGGCGACAGGTGCAGTGGTTGCTTCAGGTGCTGGTTTTGGCAGTTTTGGAGTCTTTTCTTTGGAGTTTCTTCAGGACAGGTCCGCTGTTCACGGGAGGTCTTGAGTCTTTTTCAAAGGCAGGCAGTCCTCCCAAGTTTCTGGAGTCAATGGCTACAGGACGAGTCAACTTTGGCGCAGTTTTCGACGGTGGTTGCAGACAGGCCGGCGGGGCTGGGGCCCAGTCAGGTGCTCTCTTCAGTCTGCTCTGCTTTTGCGGCTCTTCAGTGTCCTCACTCCTCTTAGGTTGTCAGGATTTGCCTCTCTGGTGCCAGGGGCTCCCCTAAATACTGAATTTAGGGGCATTAGAGGGAGTGCCAGGTAGTAGCCAATGGGCTACTTACCTTTAGGGTGATTACACCTTCATATGACTACTTCCGTTAGGTAGTGGGCATAACCCTGACCCTGATTGGTTAATTCTCTCCAAGAAAAGATGTAGGAATCTGAAGAGTCCACATCACCTACCTCACCCTAGGGGTGCTGCTGGCTGAATGTGGGCACCCCTCCTAATCTAACCAATTTCCCCATCTGCCCTCCCACCAAAAGTGGAGCAGGACAGGGGAGGTTGGTATCCTCTCCTATGAGAGAAACCAGAGTCACATACCAA
Source organism: Calotriton arnoldi (assembly GCA_963921515.1). NCBI lineage: Eukaryota > Metazoa > Chordata > Amphibia > Caudata > Salamandridae > Calotriton > Calotriton arnoldi. The sequence continues at coordinate 188,355 of CAWUFW010000916.1, forward strand.
AGGCGGAGGGGCTGCATTGAAGCTCCCTTGCCTTGGCAGACTAATCTGCAGGTCATCTCGTGGAAGGGGCTGGCCTGGTTTCTGGCCTCCCGAGAGTGAAGACCCTCACCCTTAGGGGTCAGGAATTCGCCTCTGGTGTCAGGCTGGCTAAAACCAGTCATTCAGCCTACCAGAAGCTGGTATGGTTTCAGGGGGCACCTGTGGCTGCCCAGTGGGTGCATGTATTGATAAATCCAACACTGGAATGAGTGTGGATTCATCAATACGAGATGTTTGATATCAAATGTCCATATCTTCAGTGAAGCCATCATGTAGCTGGGGAACTCGTTTTCACCAGTGCCTAGCACATATTTTAAAATGGCTTCCCTGGTCACCTGTACTGGCAGTAATAGGACTGACCAGTGCAGGGGCATATCTGCTCATGCAGGTATGCCCTCACATGTAATATTCAGCACCCTGCGTTAGCGCTGTCAGGCCTCATGTAGGGGTGACTTTCAAATATCATATGCAGCGGTAGGGGACAGGAAACACAGGGATGCGCGACATGTCATGCTTTCACTTTTCTCTGCACCAAGACACACATTCTGCAGTGGCGGTTTGCCTGAGCTTGGTGCGAGGGTCTCAGAGGGTGGCACAATTCATGCTGCCGCCCCCCAGGGACCCTCTTTAGTACCTCAGGCCCTGGGTACCTGGGGCACCGTTTATTAGGAACTTACAGGGGGTACTAAAGTTATTGACAATTGGGGAAACGATTGTATAGTTTTTGGGGAAAGAACATTGGTACTGGGGACCTAGTTAGCAGGGACCCAGTACACCTTAGTCAAAGTTGCATCAAAGACCAGGCAAAAAGTGGGTGTAGGTGTGGGGGGGGGGGTACTGCAACAATTACGCAGCTTCCTACACAGACGAATGTAGATGTAACCCCGTCACACCCATCCCTTCCTGTGTTGTGGCTGTCTGGAAAGTATACACAAGTGCATTGTGTTATTTATATGTGAAGGTTTCTGTGTCAATTTGAGAAATATGTGTTTCTTTTTCAGTCTTTTGAAAAAATTGTTTTGAATCAATTTAAAGATTATTTAATAAAAATTCTACTTGGACAGATAAAAGAATAGTCTGCCCGTTACTCCATAAATAGTAGGAGTGTAGGTCAGTACGGAGCCAGGTGTTTATGTTGTGTTTTGAATTTTGAATAGCCCTACCTGGCCCCGGTCCTTTGGGCTTAACCCCTATTGTTGTTAACACTTTTTAAAAGTGCCATTTCTAAAATAGTAATGTAAAATCCAACTCCACCAGTAAGCAGGATTTATCACCATTATTCTAAACATACAAAACATGGCAACCCCACTCCTTTCTGATCAGGAATTACCACTTAAGAATATATAAGGGAATTCCCAATGCTAGCTTATGAGAGGAGTAGGCCTCAGAGTAGTAGGAAACAAAATAGGGTGTTTGTCAGTACCAGGCCATGCCACACAATAAAGGCACATGTCCTTCCTTTTACTTACACAGCATCCTGCCCATAGGGCTACCTAGGGACTATGTTAGGGGTGACTTAGGTGTAGGAAAAGGGGAGCTTAGGCCTTGACAAGTAGTTTTAAATGCCAAGTCAAAGTGGCAGTAAACTGCGCACGCAGGCCCTGCAGTGGAAGTTTTGAGACAGGTTTGAAAGGCTACGTTTGTGGGTGGCGCAAGCAGTGCTGCAGGCCCACTAGTAGCATTTAATTTACAGGCCCTGGGTATAGGGAATACCACTTTACAAGAGACTTATAAGTAAATTAAATATGCCAAACAGGAGTAAACCAATCATACCATGTTTTAGTGGAAAGAGCGCATGCACGTTAGCACTGGTCAGCAGTGGTAAAGTGCCCAGAGTCCTAAAGCCAACAAAAAGAAGGTCAGAAAAAGAGGAGAAAGAAGGCAAAAAGTTTGGGGATAACTCTGCAAAAAAGGCCAGGTCCAACAAAGGTCAAGAGAGCAAAACGGAAGCCAGAGCAGGTACTGGGAACTGTAGAAGACGCGATCTGGGCTCAGGGAATGGAGCAAAGACTCTGGGAGACCTTGAAGGTGACAGAACGAGGTACCTGCCCCTTAAGAACACATCGAAAGCTTCCATTCTGGAAGTCATAATCTAAACCCAGTGCTATCTGTGGAGGTGCTGGTGTGCCTATTTTTAAAAATTATTTTGCAGTTTTATATAGCGAACTCGATCCGACATGAGCACCAGTTACATTACACAAGGACATCTTAATTTTTGGGAGGAACGGGGAGATTAAGAGATTTGCACAGAATGACAGGATGTTTAGCCGACGCCGAGACTCGCACCTGGTTCCTCAGTTCCAAAGTCGGCAGCTCTGGCCGTGACGCCACTTCCTCTTCTCACTGTTCATAGTTCTGTCTTTTTTGGGACATAAAAAAGTACCAAAAGAGTTTAAATGAAGTACTGTAGAGGATTCTGACCCCAAGGACAGTGTCCCTATGAGCCCCCCCCAAAGCTTGGCCGTTAGGAGGAGGGGGGCCGGGGCTGCAGAGGGGGGGAAGCTGACCCAGGGAATGTGCGCCCATGAGTCCCTTCCAAAGCTTGCCCGCTGGGGGGGCTAGGGCTGCAGAGGAGACGGACGCTGACCCTAGGGACAGTGGCCCCTGAGCCCCCTCCAAAGCTGGGCCGGTAGGAGGAGGGGCGGAGCTGCAGAGGAGGTGGATGCTGCCCACTGGGACACTGGCCCCTGAGCCCCCTCCAAAGCTTGGCCGCTAAGAGGAAGGGCCGCGGCTGCAGAGGGGGCAGATGCTGACACCAGGGACAGTGCACCCATCAGCCCTCTCCAAAGCTTGCCTGCTGGGGGGGGGGGCCTGGAGAGGGGAAGATGCTGACCCCATGGACAGTGCATCAGTGAGCCCCCTCCAAAGCTTAGCCGCTAGGAGGGGGGTGCCGCTGTAGAGGGGGTGGATGCTGACCCATGGACAGTGCGCCCATGAGCCCCCTTTAAAGCTTGGCTGGTACGAGGGAGGCCAGGGTGCAAGGGGGAATCCTGACCTCAGGGACAGTGCGCCCATGCCTCCCTTCCAAAGCTTGGCTGCTGGGGGCGAGGGTGAGGCTACAGAGGTGGCGGATGCTGACACCAGGGATAGTGCACTCATGAGCCCCCTACAAAGCTTGGCCGCTAGGAGGGGGGCCTGCACAGGGTGGACGCTGACCCCCAGGGATAGTGCGCCCCTGAGCCCTCTCAAAAGCTTGGCTGCTAGGAGAGGGGCCAGGGCTGCAGAGGAAACTGATGCTGACCCCAAGGACAGTGGCCCCTGAGCCCCCTCCAAAGCTTGGCCACTAGGAGGGGGGGCGGGAGAGGAGGAGGATGCTGACCGCAGGGACAGTGGCCCATGAGCCCCCTCCAAAGCTTGGCCGCTAGGAGGAGGGGGCCGGGGCTACAGAGGGAGGAGGCTGACCCCAGGGACAGTAGCCGATGAGCCCCCTCCAAAGCTTGGCCGCTAGGAGGAGGGGGCCGGGGCTACAGAGGGAGGAGGCTGACCTCAGGGACAGTGGCCCATGAGCCCCCTCCAAAGCTTGGCCGCTAGGAGGAGGGGGCCGGGGCTACAGAGGGGAGGATGCTGACCCAGGGACAGTGGCCCAGAGGGCCCTCTTCAAAGCTTGGCCGCTAGGAGGAGGGGGCCGGGGCACCAGAGGGTAGGATGCTGACCCCAGGGACAGTGGCCCATGAGCCCCCTCCTAAGCTTGGCTGCTAGGAGGAGGGTGGCCGGGACAGCAGAGGAGGTGGATGCTGACCCCAGGGACAGTGGCCCATGAGCCCTCTTCAAAGTTTGGCCACTAGGAGGGCGGGGAGGATGCTGCCCCAGGGACAGTGCACCCTTGAGCCCCCTCCCAAGCTTGACTGCTAGGAGGGGGGGCTGGAGAGGGGGCTGGTGCTGACCCCAGTGACAGTGGCCCATGAGCCCCCTCCCAAGCTTGGCTGTTAGGAGGGGGTGCAGGCTGCAGAGGGGGCGGATACTGACCCCAGGGACAGTGTGCTCATGAGTCCCCTCCAAACCTTGGCAGGTGGGAGGAGGGGGGTCCGGGGTGCAGAGGGGCCGGATGCTGACCCCAGGGACTAAATGTAGGGGCGTTTCAGGTAGGTACAGGTCGGGACCAATGGGTCCCTTCCTTGGGGTGGGTACACCCCCTTTTATGCCACCCTCCAGTGGGAGGGGGGCATGAGCCTCTTCCTTATTGATTGGGTCCCCTCATCTTCAAGATGGAGGGGATTGAGATGTGTGCTTCACCTCGCCTCCCCCACCTGAGAGGTGGGGTTGGCAAAGGTTGGCACACCTCTCCTTCTAGCCTGGTTTTCCCACCGATTCTCACGCCCAAAGTGGGGGTCAGAACCAGTGGTAGCGAGTTGCTGGGGGCAGCAAAAGGCAGGGACAGCTTCCAAAGGCGACAGGCCTTTGAAGCTTCCCCTTCATGGACCCAGCCCATCCTGGGGGAGGAGGCAGGACACCTCCGCCCAGGATGGGCTTTGATTTTGGACCCAGAGAGTGGAGGTCCTCTACCCATGGTTCCAGAAACCTGTCTGGTGGTGGCAGATGGTGGGTAGCCATTCAGGAACCACACCAGGGCTGGTTGTTTTTCAGGGGGCATCTTTAAGACGCCCTCTGAGTGCATTTTACATTAAATCCCACACTGGCATTAGTGTGGGTATAATATGCTGAGAAGCTTGCTACCAAACTTCCCAGATTTTAGTAAAGCCATTATGGAGCTGTGGAGTTCGTAATGACCAACTCCCAGACTATAGACTCTTTATGGCTTCACTGCACTTAGAATGTCTAAGAATGGACTTAGACACTGTAGGGGTACAGTGCTCATGCAACTGAGAAGAGGATGTGGCCTAACGCCTAGAGCGGTCGACCTCAAAGCTGGGAAACCAGGTTTGAGTCTCGGCTGGGACGCTCAACATCCTGTGATTCTGGGCAAATCACTTAGGGCCATATGTATGAAAAAGTCCATTTGCGATTCTCAAGTAGCGATTTTTTGTGAATCGCTATTTGAGAATCGCAAAACGCTATGTATGTAGGATTTGCAATAAATTTTGCGAATCCTACATATTCCTTAATTGCGAATCGCAAATTGCGATTCGCAATTAAGGAATACCTCCCATTCATTCCTATGGGCCTAGAGGCCCATAGGAATGAATGGGAAGACATTCTCAATTTGCGATTCCCAATTAGAGAATCGCAAATTGCGAATGCAATTTCAAGGGTGCCAGGGTGTCAAAAGGACACCCTGTTGCACCCCTGAAATGAGCATGGGTGCAGATGTGGTGCACATACGTGCCCTACGGGCTAGTATGTGCGCCACATGGCACTTTGAAAAGTGCAAAAAAGTGCATTTTTCAAGGAAATCGCAAATTACCACCAACTTGAAGTTGGTGGTAATTTGCGATTCCTTAAGTCCAAATTGCACTTTTTCTGTGCTTCTTACATTGCATTTAAGGAATCGCAATTTGCGATTCCTTAAATGCAATCGCAAAATAGGGAATCGCAAAATTTGCGATTCCTTATTTTGCGAGGGGAGTTTTGTGTCATACATTGGACACTGCTGATTTGCGATCGCAAAATTGCCTTCATACATATGGCCCTTAATCTCCCCGTGCGTACCAAAATGAATGTGTCCGTCTGTAATGCAACTGGTGCTCATGTAAGGAGCTCTGATACCTTCGGGTCAAGTTCGCTCTTTATAAAACCCCCAGCCCCCAACAAACCTGTTACCTAGTCCACGGGCAGTGGGTTGCAGGCATGGCAGACAGCGATGTGTGCTAGTCGACTCTTCACTTTTCTGTGTACCAAAACACGCAGCATGCAGTGGCAGTGTGTGGGTGTTAATGTGCAGGGTCTCAAAGGGTGGCTCAATAGGTGCTGCAGCCCTTAGAGGCCTTCCCTGGTCACAGTGCCCTTGGTACCAATGGTACCTTTTTACAAGGGTTCTTACCTGTGGCCAAGGCTATGCCAATTGTGGGTACAAAGGTACAGACTCAGGAACACAGACCCTGAGAATCTGATTGGCAGGTACCCAGGGCACATCAAGTCAAAGTGCATCAAGTGTCTGGCAAAAAGTGGGGGGTAACCATGCAAAAAAGAGACACTTTCCTACACAATCCCCCCCCCAAAACAAAAGAGGATGAGACTAACCATTCCCAAGAGAGTCTTCATTGTCTAAGTGGAAAAATCTGGAAAGTCCATCTGCATTGGCATGGGCAGTCCCAGGTCTGAGTTCCACTGTAAAGTCCATTCCCTGTAGGGAGATGGACCACCTCAAAGGTTTTGGGTTTTCCCCTTTTATTTGCATTAGCCATCTGAGAGGTCTGTGGTCAGTTTGAACTAGGAAGTGAGTACCAAACAGGTATGGTCTCAACTTCTTCAGGGACCAAACCACAGCAAAGGCCTCCCTCTCAATGGCACTCCAACGCTGCTCCATGGGGAGAAGCCTTCTGCTTATAAAAGCAGCAGGTTGATCCTGGCCATCATCATGGGTCTAGGATAGAATAGCTCCTATCCCTAGCTCAGAGGCATCAGCCTGCATAATGAACTTCTTGGAGTAATCCGGGGCCTTGAGAAAAGGTGCTGAGCACATTGCTTCTTTCAGGGTGTCAAAAGCCTTTTGACAGCTAACTGTCCAGTTCACTTTCTTGGGCATCTTGTTGGAGGTAGGTTCTGTGACGGGTGTCACAATGGATCCATACCCCTTCACAAACCTCCTGTAGTACCCAGTCAAGCCAAGGAATGCCCTGACTTGGGTCTGGGTGGTTGGAGCTTCCCAATCCAGAATTGTCTGGATTTTGTGCTGTAGTGGTTGAATTTGGCCTCCACCAACAAGGTGGACCAAGTACACAACAGTTCCCTGCCCTATCTGGCACTTGGATGCCTTGATAGTTAGGCCTGGAGTTTGTAGGGCCTGTAAAACCTTCCCCAGGTGTAGTGCTAGAGGCACTCCTTTGTTTTGAAACCACGTGATGACTTTTGACTACCATGATTTTAATTGACTTTTGGTGTTTTATTTTACCCTAGCCTGAATGTACGACATTTTTCTCTGCATGTGCATGTTTCCCTTGAAGATTTCTTTCGTATCTCTTGTAGTTTTAAAGTGGAAGCTGTCACAGAGTGGAACAGCTTGCCAAGAACAGAACGTGCGGGATGTGCATTTGAAAGCATGAGAGAGAGAGAGAGAGAGAGAGAGAGAGAGAGAGAGAGAGAGGTGTGGAATGTACTTTTTGGTCTCGAAGTGCAGTGTTATGAGCAGTGGTGCTCAAATGTGCATTATATTCTACATTGGCAGATGAAGTGTGTGATGCCATAGGCAGTGGTGCACAAATGTGCATTGTGTTGTACATTGGGAAGCATTATGAAGTTCTTACTATTGGCTTTGACATGCCCTCATCTCATCTTGAATCCTGACTCTGTCTTTCTAGAGCTTTTTGCGCGCACAGGCAGGGCCCCAAATTACTCAAGTTGTTTAGGGTATTCACGCTCAAGGTTGTTTTGTTTTCTGCTGGATGGAGGCTTTCGTAAGCTTCGCTGGGATAATGTGTGGGAAGCGTGCTTGGTGCCTTTCAGAGCAGAGATTGTTGTAGCCAGAGAAATGTGTGGAATGAACAGCTCTGTCTCGGAGTCAAAATACAGGGGCCTGGCCAGCTTCTGTCTTGACCTTGACACAGACCAGTACGGTCAGCTCAGTTTTTCGTAACAGAAGAAAGGGGGCGAGGTTTCTTGAACTTTCGCCTTAGGTTGAGTAAAAGGTATTAAAGGTGAGGGATCTTGGCAGGCAGATGGGAGCTCACTTGGGGGGCAGACGTGTCGTCACAAGAGAATTTGGGATTTGGGTCCCGATCGAGAGTCCTGCCTGGCTGTAAACGGGCTCCCCCAGCTTGAGTTGGCAAGGATGTTGAGTGAACGATCGTTGAGGTGTTTTCTTTGAGTATTGACTTTGTGATGTGTGTGAGTGACTTTGTATGCACATCCAAGTCTCCAGTGATTATAATCATCTGAGGTGTTTTCATTGTGATGTGTGGGTGCCTTTGTGCACATTCAAGTCTCTCTTTACTGGTTGTAATCATCTGATGTATTTAGTGTATATATCTTTCTGATTTCTTGCAGGACGTCCATTACTATCTGCTTGTGTTCATTTCATATTATTATTATTCATGTATTTAACAGTTGCATTTGCCAAGTGTGTTATTATTGCTTGTGTATATATATATATATATATATATATATATATCTGTATACATTTGAATGTTGTTCTTTTGACATCTGGGAACGCCTTTCTGTTAGAGAGCATTGCATAAATAAAACCCAAAGCCTTATTCTGAAACAGGAAGGGGTGGGAGCACACTGCTTCACCTCCAAGCACAGTTCGCCCCTTAGCATTATGGTAAATGCAGTTTGTAGTGCACGCTTACTTGAGATTTTACTTGAGTGTTCCACCAAAGTTGGTGCAGGTTAATGCTGTACATCTCTAGACACGTGTTTCTGGATTTCATCCGTCATCAGTAGAGATAAAAAATAATTTTATATGGGGTTGCTTGTTGGCACAGGCAGGGTCTCCAGTTCGGTGTCCCTTCTTGTTACAGTGGAAACACCAGGCCTTAGCAGGATCAAAGTTTTTCCCCTTAAACCCACAAGAGGGCTGGGAAGAGTTCTTGGGCCCACCCCCTGGAAAGAATTTTAGGGGCCTTTAGAAGACTCTTGGTCTTTATCTTTGGGCTTCTCACCCTCTTTCCCCTGGGGATGTTTTGTAACCCCTTTCTTTTGGTCACCCCCAGTGGTTGTCTTGGTCACCCTTGTCTTGACCCAGTGGTCCGCTTTCTTTCTCAATTCTTGGGGAGAAATTGGACCTAGGTCTACCAGATACTGATGCAACTTTTCATTAATGCAGTTACTTAAAATGTGTTCCTTCATAAACAAGTTATAAAGTCCGTCATAATCCTGCACTTTCAGTCAACCAGCCACCTAGTGTTTTTACTGAGTAGTCTACAAATTCCACCTAGGACGGACTCTGGGATTTCTGAGCCCCCTGAATTTAATTCTGTTCCTCAGTTGTGGGTCCAAATCCCTCAATCAGGGTACCTTTCATTAGTTCATAAGACTCAGCTTCTGCCCCAGTCAGGGACAGGACTCCATCCCTGCACTTACCAGTGAACAGTTCCCAAAGGAGTTCCCCCCAGTGAGTCTTCCTCACTTTCCTGGCTACACAAGCCCTCTCAAAGGCTGTGAACCATTTGGTGATAACATCACCATCCTCAAATTTAGGGACAATCCCTTTGTGGAGGTTAGGATCATAAGATCCTTCCTTCTCTTGGTTATTTAAATTGCTGCCACCATTGATGGGTGCTAGGCCCATCTCTGCTCTTTCTTTTTCCAGAGCTAGGAGCCTAGTCTCTAGCTCTAGTCTTTTGGTCAACCTTGTCCTCTTCAGTGAAATTGTCTTCAGTGCCTTGTACAGAGTCTGTCCTATCTCTGTAGGCTCTAGACCCTCCACTCCCTGGTCTGGAGGAGTAAGGCACAAAGTCCTCATCCTCCCTAAGTAGTTGAGGTGGTTGGTTTAAGACCTCATCCTCCTCACCACTTTCCACATCTACCTGGAGATCTTCCCCTTCTGGTAGGGTTGGGGCCAGTTCTTATTTTTACCTTTACAGAGAAGCCTTAACTCTCTAAACTCTAGGCTGGAGTAAGGGTGAGGTCGCGCTCCTCAGCCATCTTCTCTGGGTTGCTCATTATTTTACTAAAGTGGGGTTCTTTTTAGAACACCTATATAAAAAGTTCTAAGTACTTCCCCCCTAACTTTAGTGAGTTTTAGATTTCTAAAAAAATACTACACGGACTTATTCCAAGGCCCTTACAAGACTTTTAGAAATTTGGAAAATGGTCAATTCAAAACATGAGTTGTACTAAAGTCAATTTTTGGATTCTTGTTGTGTGATCAGGTGTTGGTTAGGTTAATACAATAAATGCAAAGTCATAGACCACTTCTGATCCACCAATGTAGGAAGCTGCCTCTGTATATACTATACCAAAGTGAGGTATAGTGTGCACAGAGTCCAGTGGAACCCCAAGGAATAACAGAGGCTAAATTAGATAATCACTGACAGCTCTCTTTGTGGTAGTATGGTCGAGCAGTTAGGCTCATCAGGAGGGTGTGTTAAACACTTATTGTATTCACTCAGGCAAGAACTGATGGCACACACTCAGAGACTGAATCCAGACCAATTAGGTAAGTATAAAAAAGGTATACTTATGTTTTATTTCTAGGACCAAGCAGGACTTGGCACAGGTAAGTAGAATATGCTTTTAAATGCTCAGCTTTACAAGAAAATGCAATTGTCGTTGGAATTGGAGCTGTTACAAGTTTGTATTTGCTTTTAAAACAGTTCAGAATACATTGAAATTGCTTTAGATTACTTTTGTGTTACTTTTCAGTTACTTTGACTACTCGGGGTGATATGCCTAGATATCACACCGTGGATCTTACAAAACACAGGTAAGTACGACAGTTTTGGGTTCAAAGCAAAATTACTTTGGTTTCAATACAAAAGTCAGTTCAGCACTTAGAACATTTTAAGAGAGAAATCATAACATGGGTTCCTATGGAAGAAAATAATGTTATTGGTTTGCAGGTAAGTAAATAACCTGCAGGAATAGCTGTTTGGGGTAAAAACCAAGGTTCTCATGCTTGGACACCGTCAGTTGGGCCACCCAAGGCCGTGGGACATCTGGTGCAGGGGTGTCTATAGGCGTCAGATTTTCTTACCAGCACTGGTTGCAGTCGGGGGGCCCTCAGGTTGAGGCTGCAGGCTTCGGGTAGAAGATCGAGGCAGGTCGGGGATAACTGGGTCCTACGTCAGGATCCCTGGGTAGACCTCCTCGTGGTGTTGGGCCACACGAACTCAGGCCGTGAGCGACAGGTGCAGAGTGGTGCAGAACCGCAAATCTGGCTGGATCCGGGGTCTGTATTGGAGTCTTTGGGTTGAGCAAGTCCGGTGCTCACGGCAGACAGAGTCGTTTTGGTGAAGGCAGGGCATGTCCTCCGGGTTCTGGATGGCTGCTGGCTGCTAGACACGCCGGGGTTTCAGTGGTTGCAGGTCAAAGTCTGGACAGGACGGTAGGGCTGGGGCCAAAGCAGTTGGTGCCCTCTCCTTCCTCATTCAGCACGGCTCTTCGGTCCTTCTTCTTTCTTCTTCACGTATCTGAGGAGGCAAGGTTCAGGGTCGCCCCAAAATACTAGATTTAGGGGTGTTACAGGGGTGTGCAGGTCCCTTCCTTGGGGTGAGTACACCCCCTATTATGCCACCCTCCAGTGGGTGGGGGGCATGAGCCTCTCTCTGATTGGCTGGGTCCCCTAATCTTCAAGGTGGAGGGGACTGAGATGTGTGCTTCACCTTGCCTCCCCCACCTGAGGGGTAGGGTTGGCAGAGGTGGGCACACCTCCCTTCCTAACTTGGTTTTCCTACCGATTCTTCCACCCAATGTGGCAGTCAGAACCGGTGGGGGCCTGTTGCTGGGGGCAGCAAAAGGCAGGGACAGCTCCCAAAGGAGGCAGGCCTTTGAAGCTTCAGGGGGGCTTACCTGTGCATAGGAATGTGCCAATTGTGGGTACAAAGGTACAGTTTTGGGAAAGAACACAGGCCCTGGGAACCTGATTGGCAGGGACCCAGGGCACATCAAGTCAAAGTGCATCATCTTTCAGGCAAAAATTGGGGTTAACCATGCAAAAGAGGCTCTTTCCTACACCTCCCATGGAATTTCCTCTGGACGTAGCACTTGGTACTTGAAACACTTGGAGGATTTTCCATCAGCACCAACTCACTCCTGTGCCTTCCAGGCCCGAGGTTTGCCTCAAAAAGATCTACAAATGCATCAAACCAGCTGCCATCAAAGGAACACAGACCGCATTCAATTTTCCAAGCATGCAGTACACATATATCCATGACCCATTATCTCTACTCTCCTTGTCCCCAGAATCTCCTTCTACACTCCTCCTCTCCACTTTACTCCAAAGTCCCAGACGTCCTCACTACTCCTTAGCTCCCATGTGCAAGGTTCAGGGGCAAGGTTTACTGGTGTGTCCTACGTCTGCACCTGGGACCTCGCAGCCTTCAGGAAAAGGCTGAAAACTCTGCTTTTCATCTAATGATCCGCTCACCTCCGCCCTTATTTGGCTCGCGCTGGGACACTCTTCGAGTAGCTGTGCGCGTTATAAGTGTTAATAACATAACATAACATAACAGCCACCATCAGCATCTTCCAAGAGCTTTCACAAGCCACTGCCTCTAGGTGGAAGGAGCCCTCAGTCACTACCAGCCATTGCCTTATAAACTCCATGGTTCAAGACGTGTTCCCAACTCTTGATCGTCTACGTATATATCTCTACTGTTTTGACATTCCCTTACCAGCAATTCTCTTTTGCTTCTTTTGGTTCTTTTCATGCTCTTGCATCCTTCTATGTTCCATGTTATGAAACCTACACACAGCATTTCTGTGAGAAAACCTTAAGTCAAGTAAACAAGGTGAAAACAAAACTTTTTGTGAGACCCCTAGAGTCTTAGAGGATGCTTCTTCCACCCCTCGAGGTCAATGGGGGAATATGTGTTTCTGTTTGTAATAACAGTGTTTATATATTGTTTTCTTGCTTGTTTCTAGCGTGTGGTCAGCGGCCTTTCTATATCCCCAGTGACCCTGAAAATCTGGAGGCCCAGACTGGAGAATTCCCCTGGGTGGTATCCCTGAAGCTGTCTGTCCATCACTTCTGCGCTGGCTCCATCCTGAGCCGATGGTGGATCCTGACCACGGCCAACTGTGCCAACATCATGTAAGTCCCCCCATTTCACTTGGACTGGAGGGGAGGGGCGAGACGCATGACAATGAAATTGGACCACACTCTGCAGTTCTCTCAAGGCATGTCGGGTATGCTTCTGGAGGCTGAAACAGTGCCCGAGTATACTGTGGTCTTGTCCAAGCCCTCTTGCAAGGCACACAGATGTCTATTCACGCTCATCATCTTAAAGCAAAAGACACAAAGGCAAAGGAAGAATAACCATGTGGGGCCACAACACGCTTAAAGGAGCTGGCTGGGCCTTCTCACACTGTCTATAAATAATGGTTGAGACACCTGACTCAATCTGCAGGTGTGAGATTTAGAGGTACAATGGGAAAAATTGGATGACTTTATCAATGCACAGAAAATTCCAACTAAAAGTCAATTTAGTTGAGCAGTTGTAGAACAGCACCGGTTCTACAAACACAGAGTACATTTTCTATAGGACTCTAAAGGTCTGTAAATGTGTTGCTAGTCATGTTTTATCACCCACTTGGTGATAAGGGCCTAAAGAATGAATTCAATGCGCATAAAAAGTCTGTTTAATCCTTGAATCCCTCAAACACAGAAAGACACGTATTTATTTCCATTGATATTTTTGGATTATGCTATCCTGTTTTTAGGTTTAATCGTAAAATAACTGATAAAATCCCACTGAAAGGGAAACAGCACTCATCAGTGTAAGCATATAAACACTTCACAACCACAAACAAAATTGTCTTTCAAAGAAAGGAAAGTGAGAGAGAATGAGTCATTTTTACTTCTTTCTCACGGGGCTGAGGCAATATAACTTTGTTATACAGGCTGCAACAAGAAAGACTGGTCTTGCGTTTTGTTGATTAGTAAAGTCACTCAAACATTCTTTCATCTTACTTTTCTTTCTTCCATTTCTGTCTGTGTGGATTAAAGGTGCAAGGTTTAGAAGCATGTATTATGTTTGATCTAAATATGTTATACACTGGTGAGAATCTGGGAATATTAAAATCATAATTGACCTTTTGGCAGTGTTTAATTCTTTCACTGATAGGCTCATAGGAATCTTGGCCAACATGTATTACCACAGTTATCCATGTAAATTCAAAAATGACTACGCTGTTGGCAGGGTTCACCACCCGTACAATGTCATAATATTTGGTAAGGAGTAGGTGAATGACCCCTAACTCTGTCCAGTGATTTTTTTTATTAAACATTTGATTAAAGCACTCTTTCCTTTTTAACCCATTAATAATCCTGTTGTAGGAAAGTAGGATCTGCTTTCATGGTTACCCCCACTTTTTGCTGGTGTCATGATGTTTTACTAACTAGCCTGGGATCCTTCTAATCAGGACCCCAGCCTCTGTGCTTCTTCCCTAAATTGGACATGGTGAGTACCTAGGTACACTCAAGAGTGGCTACTGGTGTACCCTTGTAAGTCCCTAGTATGTGGTACTAAGGTACCCAGGGCAGAGGTACAGCAAGGGTCCCCCATGGGATGAAGCATGTATTATGCCACCCATGGGAGACCATTCAAAGTGTGACTCCAGGCCTGCCATTGCAGCCTGTGTGAGCTGGTGCTAGCACCACTTACGAAAGATATAGGTTTCCCTATATCTGAGGTCACTGCACTTAAAACCGATAAGTCACCCCTAAGGCAGGCCTTTCAATCCTGAAAGCAGGGTGCTCGGTTCTAAGTGTGAGGTTGCTCCTGCATGAGCAGGACACCCCTGCAATCTTCGGAGTCCATTCGCCTGGGTTGTAAGTGCATCAGCCATTACGATACATAGAGTGGCCATGTGTCATTACGCAAGGGGTAACTCTAAACTGGCTGGAACAAATCCTGTGGTGTTGGAAGACAGGTTGAACCTAGGGGTTGACTCCACATCCCAGGGGTCACGGGAGCAGTGGAAACAGCAGCCAGATGCATGACCTGAGAAGAGCAATGACCAAAGGAGAGTCCTGACTGATCAACAAAAAGGGCAATAGACAGCTTTCCAAAAAGAGGGGCTTAAACTCGCTTGGGTTGTGAGGAAAAACAGGTAAGGGGGAACACGAAAGAAAGCATGGGGCAAAGTTGTAAAAGGAGGGGTCTGAAGTTGGGAGAGACAAAAATATTCCCTCTCCAAACAAAAAGGCAAATAAAAAGCTGTGATCTGAGCCAGGGACAAGAAGGAAGTTTGGAAAAACGTATTGTGGGAGAAATTAAGAAAGTCCTGGTGGTATGTGATCCCACCTCACAATGAAACACCTTCTGTGGTCAGAAGGTACAGAAGATAAGACTAAGCAGGGTGGGGAGAAGAGAAAAAGCGAAGAAAGGGGGCATAAAAATGAAAAAGACAATATGGGGTGTTTCTCCCATTCGTTTTGGAAAATGGGGATTCAGCTTGTTGTATTCGTGAACCTAGATACGTCCTTGTCCAGTCAGAACTGTCAAGGTTTCCAAGCTTTGATCTGTCAGTGCAGGATTTGTAAAATGCACACATGCCTGTCACGTGCATATGCGAACAGGCTTTTATCTTGAAGAGTTGTAAAACACATACGGGCATATTTATAAGAGGCTTGCGCCGCCGTTGCATCACTTTTAGTTCCGCAACGTCGGCGCAAACGCTTTAACCATAACTATGAGGCCACGCAAAGCCATTTTGCGTGGCTTTGAATGGCCTCATAGCTATGGAGTAAGGCAAGGAAGTGCAAATCGCTGCGTTGCCTTACTCTGCGTCATGGAGGCATTCCATGGGCGTTGCGGTGGGTGTTCTTATGCAACACCCATGGATTTTGACGCTGCCCCAGATTTACAAGAGCATGTAAGTCTGGGAATGTGCCAAAGCCTTATGCCGCCCCAGGGGAGGCACAATGAGGAGAAATATCGAGTTTTTTCCTTTTTCTATGTGTGCTGCATTGTGCAGCACACATAGAAAAAGGAACACACCTCTCGTGATTGTTTTTGTGCAGGTAACTGCACCTTCCTCCCCAGAAACGATCCTGCCTAACACAGACACCCTGGCACCATGGTGCCAGGGTGCCTGTGTTGGCGCTAGGCAGCCAAAACGGTGCTAGTGCAGGGGAAAGGAGAGTAATGCGCCATATTGCATAAATAAGGCGCATTCCTGTCCTTTTGACGCAGGGCAGTGACCTGCGCCAAAAGCCCATAAATCTGGCCATAATCGCCCTAAGCAGAAACACCACAGCAGTACGGCCTCACTCAGAGATTCAACTGCATCAACATTCCCTCCTCACTAGAGTCACCATGGGAACTGGCAGGTGAGCAGCCTCCTCGCCCACTCCTGGGCATCCCTCAAGTATACTGGCAGACTGCACCCTAAAGAGGGCAGAGCACAGATGCAACTGCCTGATGGTACACACAGGCCTTGAGGCTGCTCAGTGCTGGCAGGGGCGTAGCTTAGTCATTGAGGTTCCTGGGATGAATCGTAAATGTCCAGACTGAAGAACAGTGAGCCGGAGGGTGGAGGGATGGGCAAGGTTGGGGATGCCCTGTTCCCATGAGTAACAGGTTCAATACTGATTCACATGAGGTGGGGCCCTGTCTAAGTTTCTGATAAAAAAAATTAAAACAAGTTAAAACCTTTTAGTCAAATGAAGACTACGAGAAAAACCAACAAAGGCATAGGAGAACCAACTTAGGGTCCCCAGACCCAACTCTCAAGCCAAGATTGCATTTATTTGGGGGGGGGGGGTCGCACCCCAATCCCCTCACCCCCACCCCAGAAGCTACGCCCCGAGTGTTGGATTGGTCTTTATAACTATAACTGAGGATGTTGGTGGGTCGAGGGCAATGTCTTGCAGATCTTCTGATGGGGACTGACTGACATGTAATGTAATGTGGATCTGTAGAGCGCTGCTTGTCACCCGTGACTGTGACACGTGACTAACAGTGGAAAATCCATACACGCCTTTAAAAGGCATCAACCCATCAAGAGATGTGATGGCTCCAAGAACCCCTCCTCCTCTTGTCCTCAGGGCCACGTGATTCTCACTTGGGTTTAGGGTCAGGATGCGCCAATGCCCGGTCCCCTTGGTCGCTTGCCTTCGAGTGATATCTGACAGACGAAGGATGTGGCAAGGGATATCTTATCCAGGGACATCTCAGGGTGGGGTGTTGTGGTAGCAGTGGTTTGAGTGGCGAACAGTCATTTTAATGAAACAAATTGCAGGTTTGTCTGGGTTTTGTCTCCTGGCTCAGAAAGAACGAGGAGTCGTCGGTCATGGTGCACGCTGGGATCCTGAACCTGCAGTCGGAGACCATGTCGGCGCGGGTGCAGATGGTGCTGACCCACCAGGACTACCAAGAGAACCACGAGTCACACAACCTGGGCCTCGTGCTGCTGCAGGAGCCACTGCACATGCGCTCACTGTCCTCTGCCATCTGCGTGGCTGAGAACATGTCCCAGGAGAAGCAGCTCAACCTTACCAACTGCTGGCTTCCCGGCTGGACTGTCCTACAAGGTGACTACAGGAGCCCAGCAATTAGTTATAGGCACTTAGCAGGGGCTGCCATCACTCCATAAAGTGATGCAAGGGCTTAGTAGCAACTTGGAAGAACTTTGCAAGGGCTGCAAGTCTGCAGCAAGAGCTTCTAGGCGTCAGCAGTGGCTGCAAGAAGAAGGGGGAAGCTGCTCGTGTTCAGTGTGGACTGCAAGGGTCAATGGTGAGCTGCACAGACTTACCGTGGAACTGAAAGTGCTCATTATGGGCTGCAAAAGGTCAGCAGAGACTGCGTGAGCTTAGCGTGGAACTGAAAGTGCTCAGCATGGGCTGCAAAGGGACAGCAGGAACTGCATGAGCTTAGTGTGGAACTTAAAGTGCTCAGCATGGGCTGCCAGGGGTCAGCAGGGACTGCATGAGCTTAGCATGGAACTGAAAGTGCTCATTATGGGCTGCAAGGGCTCAGCAGGGGGACTGCGTAGCGTGGAACTGAAAGTGATCAGCATGGACTGTAAGGGGTCAGCAGGGGCTGCATGAGCTTAGCACGGAGCTGAAAGTGCTTAGGATGGGCTTAGGGGTTGAGCATGGACTACGTGAGCTTAGCGCAGAGCTGACAGTGCTCAGCAGGGGCTGCAAGGGGTCAGCAGGGGCTGAAGGGATCACCAGGGACTGCATGAGCTTAGCGTGGAGCTGAAAGTGCTCAGCATGGACTGCAAGGGGTCAGCAGGAGCTGCAAGGACATAGCAGGGAGCTAAAGGTGCTCAGCATGGGCTGCAAGGGGTCAGCAGGGGCTGAAGGGATCACCAGGGACTGCATGAGCTTAGCGTGGAGCTGAAAGTGCTCAGCATGGACTGCAAGGGGTCAGCAGGAGCTGCAAGGACATAGCAGGGAGCTAAAGGTGCTCAGCATGGGCTGCAAGGGGTCAGCAGGGACTGCATGAGCTAAGCATGGAACTGAAAGTGCTCATTATGGGCTGCAAGGGTTCAGCAGAGGGACTGTGTAACGTGGAACTGAAAGTGCTCAGCAAGGACTGTAAGAGGTCAGCAGGGACTACATGAGCTTAGCACGGAACTGAAAGTGCTTAGGATGGGCTGTAGGGGTTGAGAATGGACTACGTGAGCTTATAGCGGAGCTGAAAGTGCTCAGCAGGGGCTGCAAGGGGTCAGCAGGGGCTGCAAGGGATCACCAGGGACTGCATGAGCTTAGCGTGGAGCTGAAAGTGCTCAGCAGAAGCTGCAAGGGGTCAGCAGGAGCTGCAAGGGGTCAGTAGGGGCTGCAAGGGGTCAGCAGGAGCTGCAAGGGGTCAGCAGGAGCTGCAAGGACATAGCAGGGAGCTAAAGGTGCTCAGCATGGGCTACAAGGGGTCAGCAGGGGCTGCAAGGGGTCAGCAGGGGCTGCAAGGGATCACCAGGGACTGTGTGAGCTTAGCGTGGAGCTGAAAGTGCTCAGAAGAAGCTGCAAGGGGTCAGCAGGAGCTGCAAGGGGTCAGTAGGGGCTGCAAGGGGTCAGCAGGAGCTGCAAGGGGTCAGCAGGAGCTGCAAGGACATAGCAGGGAGCTAAAGGTGCCTCAGCATGGGCTACAAGGGTTCACCAGGGACTGCGAGAGCTTAGCATGGAGCTGAAAGTGCTCAGAATGTGCTGCAAGGGGTCAGTAGGGGCTGCAAGGGGTCAGCAGGGGCTGCTTCAGCTTAGCGGGGAGCTGAAAGTGCTCAGCATGTGCTGCAAGGGCTCTGTGGGCAGCTGAAAGTGGTCAGCAGTGGGGTGAAAGAATGCAGAGGCCACTGGACAAGTTCGGCAGTGGGCTGTGAGGGATTACCAGTAGCTAAATAACTAAGCAGGGAGCTGAAAGTGCTTAGCTGTGGACTGCAAGGGCTTAATGCACACCCACAGGTGATGACTTTCCGAGTTTCTGACTTGGCACTCTCTATTTACCGGTGTATTAATGTCCCCTGCTATCTATATCAGTGGTGCTCCAAAGGAAGGAGGAATCACCCAACCTCCTAGAGTTAAGACCAATTTGATCTCTCTAAACAGTACAATTTGAGTCCCAAGCACACACTCCAGGTTCAGTAATTTACAAAATACACAACGTCTTTAGAATTCTCTGTCTTTTGTTCTTTATTTTCTTTTTGCTTTTGTGCCCAGCCAACACGTGTTTCGTCATATCGAGTATTTCCACCACTTCCTCAGGGCTAGAATACAATAAAAAGTCTTTCGGGTTGTAGTGTGTGAATACACACACCACATACCAGTATACATAGTAGTGGTGGAAACCAGAGAAGGTTATCCCAATTATGGAGGTGTGCTGACAAAAGGTGCTGTCATCGTTTACACGTTCACATAACTTCAATTATATTATGGTGTAGGACATCACCCTTGATACACAGTAAATACATGTGTCCACATTGGTTAACTCATAATATTAAGAATGCATGCATATGATTACGAGGGACGCGGTGCAATTCATTACCCACATTAAGTTGTTGCAGTTGTGGGAAGTAAAGCACCTATTTGTGGTCCTGAATATAATAGTCCCAAACTAGATCTTTGGTCAGAAAAGAGTCGCCCCCGCTATAGCCCAATATGTAGTATAGCGCATACCTGTCTTCCTCTCGACTTGTGCGTAATAGACCTATATGGTAGTCAATAATTCAACGAGTCAATATCTCTACAATACTAGAACCAGATCCATAAATAACACCTAAGTATCTCTCTCTATCAGGAAATCCTACCTTGTCTCCGGTTATACTTCCGTCCCGGCAGTATCTCAAATATATCTCATTCGTGCGTGATCAATGTATTCCCCAAAAATCTGCGAAAATTCTAGGATCGAATTATTTCAATTCAGCCGTGTCACGAGTTCCCATAATCTAGGACAAGAAAAATGCTTGCGTATCAACAATAGAGTCCCCTTGCGTATTTCCAACCTTTACCAATATGTGTATACACACTATCTGTCCTTAAGTGTCTAATTCACTCGTACCTGTAAATCGGACATCCAGTCCGCGTCCTCACAGCGTTCTATCTCCTGCCGTGCTTTCACGTTGAACCCAGAAGTGATATTTAACACAGAAATCAAAGGAAGCCTTAACGTTGCGATATGTAAGTCCGTTTTTATATAGCGCAGCTACTCACCCTTATGGGTCTCAAGGCGCTGGGGGCCGTAGTGGAAATTAAGTGAGCTATTGCCCAGAGTCACATGGTGCTGAGCTGAGCTGCCGCCGGAGCCGGGGATTGAACCGTGAACCCTGTGCTCTGAAGTCAGCTGCCCTGGCCGCTGCACCACACCTCTCTATACATCGGTTTGGCCTAGTATGGGCGCCATCTTAAGTGTGTACCACTCCAATTCACTACTTCTTATCTAAACGGTTCATGCTCCTACAAATGTATGCGCCCCACGAAGGGATATTGAAATGACCCCTCTATCACATAAAGTTGTATTTGTCTTTTGTGCCATAATATAGGTCAGTCCTCAGAATAAGTTTACCCCCATGTTCTTTGTAGTGCACAATACGGGTGCGTAGTCATTTGTCATTCGTGACCTGATATATGCCACTCCCTAAAATAAATTATCCATGTGTTCTGTGTAGTGCAGAAAATAAGTCAGTAACCATTGAAGAATTATTATCAATTGTGAGTGGGTCATCCTGTGCTGCAACCCCACCCCTCTGACAGCCTCATGTTAATATTATACTTCTAGAATTGCAAGACGTCCCAATAATAGCAGTCCAAACTCAAATATAAAGCAACATGGCATAATATATACCCCCCACTGAGGGTTACTTATTATACGATTGTACTAATTATATGCGTAATACTCGATTGTTCCATGTACATGTATATTATCTATTAACAAGGGAGGGATCAGAGCAAGTTCATTGTTGTTCATGAAATCCAATTCATTCTCCTAGAAAATACTGCAGTTCATGGTCCGTATTCAGGCCATGTTCGACTGCACCGAGACGCATTATCCAAAATGCTTCCTTACGTCTTAAAGTAAGTTCTCTGTTGCCACCTCTGGGGTCAGGCTGAACATGATCCATACCAAAAAATGCAAACTTTTTATGTATGCCCTGCATATGGCATTCCATCATATGTGTCGCCATTGGGTATCTCTGATCCTGGTGTTTGACTGCCCTAATATGTTCACCTATACTCTCTTTGAGTGGCCTAATGGTACTGCCCACATAGATTCGTTTGCACATGCATTCCAAGATGTAAATTACATATTTCGTGTTGCAACTGATGTTGGGTCTAATGTCATATGCTCTGCCATCTGCGCCTAAAAACTGTTTCTGGTTATTAACAGCCCATCTACATGCCCCCACAGCTACCACATTTATGAAAACCAATAGTGAGTTGACAACCAATTATCTGTCATTTTCGGTCTAGGGTAGCTTGGGCTCAGTTGTAACCTCAATCACTTGCCCCTTCTATATGTAAGACTGGGTTTTTCTGTCGTACAAGCGTGCAATGACTTATCTGATCGCAATATATGCCAATGTTTGTGCATACTCTGTCTGAGTACCTTTGATAAGTCATTGTAGTCCGTGATGCAGCTTATTAGCCCTGTGTCTGTAGTCCTGGGACCTTTATCACTTAGCGTGTCAGATCGTTTGATTTTCTGAATTTTCCGTTCAGCAGTCCTGATGGTATGTGAGTCAAACCCCCTTGCTCTGAATCGTGTTTTCATGTCTGCCACACATGTTCAGAAACCTTTGTCAGTGCTGCAATTCCTTCTTGCCCTGACTAGTTCCCCATAAGGGATAGCTTAAATCTGGTGGCTAGGGTGTGCACTGCTCGCATGTAACAGGGCATTACAAGCGGTGGGTTTCCGATGCAGCCTACTCTGTATCTGATTATTAACGATGACTAATTCTACATCCAAGAATATAACCCCTGTCCTGCTATAGTGATATGTGAATTTGATCCCCATATCATTGTTGTTCAAATGATCACAGAAGGCAATAAGCTTTGTCATTGGGCCTGACCAGATCTTAATACACTCATCTATATATCTCCCCCAATAGATAATGGAGTCACACCATTCCTTTCCCCTGGGTCCCCAGATCCACTAATCCTCCAGCCATCCCATAAAGAGATTCGCGTAGGATGGCGAGAATCTGGAGCCCATGGCCACTCCCTGTTTTTGTCTGTACCAATATCTTCCAAATAAGACTACATTATTGGAGAGAATTAGCTCTATCATTGTTGTCAACATTTCTGTGTGTTCCCATTGTGTCGCTGGTCTCGTGTTCAAAAAGCGTCCGATAGCTTGCATCCCTAGATCTCCATTGATGCTTGTGTATAGTGCAGCCACGTCTAATGTGGCCAGAATCATTCTTTCCTCCCATACTACATCTGTTAAAAGGATAAGGATATGTTTCGTGTCCTTGATGTGAGAGGGAAGGTTGTGAACTAGCGGCTGTAAAAAATATATTATGGCACAAAAGACAAATAAAACATTATGTGATAGAGGGGTTGTGTCAATATCCCTTCGTGGGGCGCATACATTTGTAGGAGCATGAACCGTTTAGATAAGAAGTAGTGAATTGGAGTGGTACACACTTAAGACGGTGCCCATACTGGGCCAAACCGATGTATATCGCAACGTTAAGGCTTCCTTTGATTTCTGTGTTAAATATCACTTCCGGGTTCAACGCGAAAGCACGGCAGGAGATAGAACGCTGTGAGGACGCGTACTGGACGTCCGATTTACAGGTACGAGCGAATTAGACACTTCAGGACAGATAGTGTGAATACACATATTGGTATAGGTTTGTAGTGTGTGTGTTCACACACTACAACCCAAAATACTTTTTATTGTATTCTAGCCCTGAGGACGTCGTGGGAAATACCCGATACGACGAAACACGTGTTGGCTGGGCACCAAAGAAAAAAGAAAAGAAAGAACAAAAGACAGAGAATTCTAAAGACGTTGTGTATTTTGTAAATTACTGAACCTGGAGTGTGTGCTTGGGACTCAAATTGGACTGAAAGGACTTGACAGGGAGCAGGACGTGCTCAGCAGCAGGTTGTAAGTGGGCACAAGGGGCGCAGGGCTCAGGGGTGCATTTCAAGGAGTCAGTGAAGGCTTGTAAGGACCTAGGTGCCCATGAGGGTTGAAAAACACCTATGCAGCATGTCTTTACAAGTTCAAATCTGCCCCTTTTTGCAAACATGGGCCTCTTTTTTAACTATCTGATTAGGCAACTGGGGCCACTTTTATTTTGGTGTCCGGGACTATTTTCTATCCCAGTTCCACCTTTGTGCGCATTAGTAGACTGGCGTACCTGGGGGAAACTGCACCATTAATTCAAAATGGCCTTGTTTTACCAGGTGCAGATGAGAGTATGGACTGTGGGCACAAGCACATCCCACACAGGCAGGAGTCCCCGCAACAGGGGCACTGCCTGACGCATCCACTCATGCCCCCTCCGGTGCCCCCCCAACAAGGGCACCGCCTGGCAGATCCAATCATGCCCCCTCCTGTGCCCCCCAAAAAGGGTACCGCCTGACACATCCACTCATGCCCCCTCCAGTGCCCCCCTAACAAGGGCACCGCCTGACACATCCACTCAAGCCCCCTCCAGTGCCCCCCTAACAAGGGCACCGCCTGACACATCCACTCATGCCCCCTCTAGTGCCCCCCTAACAAGGGCACCACCTGACACATCCACTCATGCCCCCTCCAGTGCCCCCCTAACAAGGGCACCGCCTGACACATCCACTCATGCCCCCTCCGGTGCCCCCCAACTCACACAAGCAAGTTGGCCAATGTCAGCAAAATAGTCTTGGAAATGAGGTAACATGTTGGTTTTAGACACGTATTCGCTAGTCTGCATTATTTTTTCTCATTTCGAGGTATTTAACTCATAGTGGCCGTATTTGGGTGCAGGACACTGGCTTAAATCGGCGATTCCACCTCCCAGTATCCCCGCACCTAAATCCAGTTAACTCGCAAAGAGGACCTTAGTGAGAGGCTGCAAAGACGTATGCCTTCATTGCATCACATCTGCAGGTCTGTGTGACGTAAAGGCCTCTGGTGATGCATGTGTGTCGCCTATAAATATATGCCTTTGTTTTTGGTATTTGATTTTGTTTATACAAGTACACAAAACAGTGATGGATGGAATGCTTGAATTAATCTCTGCCACTGGTAATTACTTAGCCGTATTCCAACCCATCGTTCTTTTGCCCACCACGCCACCTCAGTTTGGACCCAGATATATGCAAATCATTTTTGACCCTGCTCCAATAGGAACAGTCCAGCCCGAACTGCCAGGCCAGGTCCTCTCTGAACTGGAACATGAGCAACCCAGGACCGGTTTCACCCTGATTTGTGGCTGTTTAGTCAGTGCAGCTTGGTTCCAGTGGTACAGTGACAATGCACAGCTTTGAACTAGGTGGTGCTCCGTTCTGACCCTAGGACTTGCATTCAGGGACAGATAGGGTCCAGATGGATCCTCCTGTATCCTCAAACTAATGCTGTGCTTTTTGTTCAGGTGGCCCCACAGTCATGGTGAAGCACCACATGGACCCGCTGCTCCGGACTGCCTGCAACAGCTTCTACAGCGGCTTCTCGGAGTTCATCTTCTGCATGACGATCGACGAGCCTCACGACACGGCATGCAAGGTATGGCAGATGGTGACTGCCCACAGCTTCACTGTTCAGCATTACTGGATATGAACAACAACATTTCTCTAAACCATAGCTGTAGCATCACTGGCCTTGGTTGAAGGCTAATCACAGCTGAACTGAACATCTTGGCTGAGGCTACCCACAGCTGAACCGGACCCCTTGGATGAAGGCTACCCACAGCTGAACCGTACGCCTTGGCTGAAGGCTAACCACAGCTGAACGTATGCCTTGGCTGAAGGCTAACCACAGCTAAAAGTACGCCTTAGCTGAAGGCTAACCACAGCTGAACCGTATGCTTTGGCTGAAGGCTAACCACAGCTGAACGTACGCCTTGCCTGAACGCTAACCACAGTTGAACCATACGCCTTGGCTGAAGGCTAACCACAGCTGAACGTACGCCTTGCCTGAACGCTAACCACAGTTGAACCATACGCCTTGGCTGAAGGCTAACCACAGCTGAACGTACGCCTAGGCTGAAGGCTACCACAGCTGAACCGTATGCCTTGGTTGAAGGCTAACCACAGCTGAACCGTACGTCTTGGCTGAAGGCTAACCACAGCTGAACGTCTACCCACAGCTGACCCATACCTTGGCTGAAGGCTAACCACAGCTGAACATAAGCCTTGGCTGAAGGCTAACCACAGCTGAACCGTACACCTTGGCTGAACGCTAACCACAGCTGAATGTACATCTTGGCTAAAGGCTAACCACAGCTGAACATACTCCTAGACTGAAGTCTACTCACAGCTGAACAGTCCCCCTTGGCTGAAGGCTAACCACAGCTGAGTGTACCACTTGGCTGAAGGGTAACCACAGCTGAATTGTACACCTTGGCTGAAGGCTAACCACAGCTGAACCACACACCTTGGCTGAAGGCTACCCACAGCTGAATTGTACACCTTGGCTGAAGGCTAACCCCAGTTGAACCATACACCTTGGCTGAAGGCTAACCACAGCTGAGCTTACCACTTGGCTGAAGGGTAACCACAGCTGAACCACACATCCTGGCTGAAGGCTAACCCCAGCTGAACCACACACCTTGGCTGAAGGCTAACCACAGCTGAACCACACACCTTGGCTTAAGGCTATCCCCAGCTGAACCACACACCTTGGCTGAAGGCTAACCACAGCTGAACCACACACCTTGGCTGAAGGCTAACCACAGCTGAACCATACACCTTGGCTGAAGGCTAACCACAGCTGAACCATACACCTTGGCTGAAGGCTAACCACAGCTGAATTGTACACCTTGGCTGAAGGCTAAACCCAGCTGAACCATACACCTTGGCTGAAGGCTAACCACAGCTGAACCGTACGTCTTGGCTGAAGGCTAACCACAGCTGAACGTCTACCCACAGCTGACCCATACCTTGGCTGAAGGCTAACCACAGCTGAACATAAGCCTTGGCTGAAGGCTAACCACAGCTGAACTGTACACCTTGGCTGAAGGCTAACCACAGCTGAACCGTACACCTTGGCTGAACGCTAACCACAGCTGAATGTACATCTTGGCTAAAGGCTAACCACAGCTGAACATACTCCTAGACTGAAGTCTACTCACAGCTGAACCGTCCACCTTGGCTGAAGGCTAACCACAGCTGAGTGTACCACTTGGCTGAAGGGTAACCACAGCTGAATTGTACACCTTGGCTGAAGGCTAACCACAGCTGAACCACACACCTTGGCTGAAGGCTACCCACAGCTGAATTGTACACCTTGGCTGAAGGCTAACCCCAGTTGAACCATACACCTTGGCTGAAGGCTAACCACAGCTGAGCTTACCACTTGGCTGAAGGGTAACCACAGCTGAACCACACATCCTGGCTGAAGGCTAACCCCAGCTGAACCACACACCTTGGCTGAAGGCTAACCACAGCTGAACCACACACCTTGGCTGAAGGCTAACCCCAGCTGAACCACACACCTTGGCTGAAGGCTAACCCCAGCTGAACCACACACCTTGGCTGAAGGCTAACCACAGCTGAACCATACACCTTGGCTGAAGGCTAACCACAGCTGAACCATACACCTTGGCTGAAGGCTAACCACAGCTGAATTGTACACCTTGGCTGAAGGCTAAACCCAGCTGAACCATACACCTTGGCTGAAGGCTAACCACAGCTGAGCGTACACCTTGGCTGAAGGCGAGCCACAGCTGAACTGTACATCTTGAGTGAAGGCTGACCACAGCTGAACCATACACCTTGGGTGAAGGCTAACCACAGCTGAACGTACACCTTGCCTGAAGGAAAAACACAGCTGAACGATATGTCTTGGCTGACGTCTACCCACAGCTGAACTGAACACCTTGGCAGATGGATAACCAAAGCTGAACTATACGCCTTGGCTGAAGCTAAACCCAGCGGAACCATACATCTTGGTTGAAGGCTAACCACAGCTGAACGGTACATCCTGGCTGAAGGCTACCCACAGCTGAACAGCACCTTGGCTGAAGGTTAACCGTACATCTTGGCTGAAGGCTAACCATAGCTTAGGTATACAGAATGACTGAGGGCTGGGAATGCCTTAACTGTACTCCCTGGCTGAAGGCCAACACAGTTAAGCTATTCACCAGGACTGTTTAACTGTGTACCTTGTCTTAAGGCCAAGCACAGCTTAACTATACATCATAGCAAATTGGTTCACATGTGACTGACACTGCCCCAGCACTACTGGCACATGACTGGACATTTTCATATTTATCAACTTGGTGTGCCACAGGCACCCTATGAGAGGAATGCTTAGGCGCACACAACACCATGGAGGTCACTGAATGCACGGCATCCAAGAAAGGTCGTCTTAGACCATGCCATGAAGCATAAATCAAGCAAAGGAGAGTTGATAAACAGACAGGGTTTCTCCCATAATTACATGCCAACGGCCCCTAAATTAAGGCACACAGGATGTACCTACTCAAGTGGACCTTATAGCCACAAGCCTGTTCCTTCCTCACTTAGAGAGACTAACTATACACAGGCACCACAGAAGACCGGAGCAGGCGAGTTCCTCCCAGAATGGCCGTGGCTTGGACACAAAAAAGTGCTTGCTAATGGCTTTGAAAATCCTGGAAATAAGTACATGATATTATTGTATTTTATTCCCTCCCCCCGTTCAAATGCTCCACCCCCTCTCAGCAACCTTTTCCTGAGGATGTTTGTATTTTATTTCCTTGTTCAGATGCTCCACCCCATCTCAGTAACCTTTTCCTGAGGATGTTTGTATTTTCTCCCCCTGGTCAGATGCTCCAACCCCTCTCAGTAACCTTTTCCCGAGGACGTTTGTTTTTTATCCTCCCCTCCCCTGTCAGATGCTCCACCCCCCCTCAGTAACCTTTTCCCGAGGACGTTTGTTTTTTATCCTCCCCCCCTGTCAGATGCTCCACCACCCCTCAGTAACCTTTTCCCGAGGACGTTTGTATTTTATCCTCCCCCCCGTCAGATGCTCCACCCCCCCTCAGTAACCTTTTCCTGAGGATGTTTGTATTTTATCCCCTTGTTCAGATGCTCCACCCCATCTCAGTAACCTTTTCCTGAGGGCGTTCCACCAGGGCAGAGCTCCATCGGGTCCCAGAGGAACCTCAGGTGTGGCTCCTGTTCAGGTCGGTGATATGCACCTCCACCAGTTATCTCGGGGAGGCTCAACCATAGAAAGAACACCATGGCAGAGAGTCATCTGCCCACAAGTCTGCACACCCCTTCCGTCTGACATTCATTTTGTCTTGTCAATGGACACAGGACTTTCTTGAACCCATGGTTGGGGGACAACAGCTTGAAACTTCAGATTAAAGGCAGCTAACCCTGGCCTGAGAGGTTGGGAGATTGAACTGCATCCCAACCCTGAGACCCATACATGCAGATGAGGGAACAGATGTACACTCAGGGCCACCAACTTCCAAGCCACTCGGACATGGAACTCAGAACCGCAGCCACTCGAGGAACAACCAGCCTTGCACATGGAGAAGGAGTTGATAGTTACCTTGTTTGCGAGTTGCAGTGCCATTTCATCAGGAGCCCACTGCGGTGCATAAATCACACAGGCTTTGCAAGCTTATATCTCTGTCTGCTGTAGGAGACTACTCCACTCTCTGTAGGTGACTACTCCACCCGCATTCAAGCATTGCAGCCATAATACAAACAGAGCCCCATACTTCCTATAGCGGACAGAGATCAGAGAAGACATGCCCCTCATACCAGCAAAGGAGTCTCAGGTTTTCAGTACGGCTCATTAATTCAGTGCAGTCTGCCAGGGCATGAAGCTCTTCACCTCTGCCCAGAGCCTTCTTTGGAAGACCAGTGTCCCTCACTGGTGGGAAGATAGTGACATTCAAGACTGTTTTGCGCTGACAGCCCTGTTCCACCCTGTAGGCAGACATCAGTACACTTATTGGTGGAAGTATATTTATTATATTGGGGGAAAGGAAAAGTTGCAATGAATGACACTGAAGACTGGTTTCCGCTGACCCTCTGCTTCCACCTCCCTTATAGGGGTGGGCGATGAATTTCGCCCTCCCGGCAGAGTTCGTGGAATTTTGCCCACTCCGCGTTATGCTTGTAACGCGGAGTTCCAATAAAACTTTGCCAACGTCGCGTGTCGGAGTTTTTTCTCGCACGCAGCTCGACAATTGTAAGTTGGTGATTGAGAGCGAGAATTGACGTTCCCTAGCACGATTTTCGGGTGCTAGGGCGGTACCCGGCGAGATTTTCTCGACGTGGGCAGTTGCGGCCCTTCATGGTGAGAAAGCTGTTGCTCGAGTAGAAAATCTACCCGAGCTGCAGCAAAGAAGCAGCGTCCTCTGGCGTGCAGCATTGTGAGGTTTGCTCTGAATTTGCAGTGTGGAACAAGCTCCCGGCGCTACTAATCAGCATGAGCAGCCGACGTATCACTTCTGCCCACTCGCGGAATCTCACAAAGTTTTCATGTAACTCAGCAGAATTCCACGGAGTGAAACTCCACAAGTTCTCCCCCCCCCCTCCTCCACCAACTTGGCAGACATTGGCCACCACTGCAGGGGAGAGGACGACAGAGGTGACTGTTGGAAATGACCAGCATCTGCGTGGTATTCCTTCCGGTTTTTGCCTTCTTTTCCTGAACCCGTTTTTTCCAGCGGTAGGACTCTGTGCATTTTACTCCTGCTAAGTGATAAAGTGATTGTGCTGTCCTCTCTAAGCATGTTAGAATAGGCATACCCCTAACTGGCATATGTAATTACTTGTCCATAGTATATGGTACCAATTATGCCCAGGGCCTGTAAATTAAATGCTAATAGCAGCTACAGCAATCATTGTGCCACCCTCTAAAGTAGCGTAAAGTACTGTTAAACATATCTCCAGGTCTGCCACTGCAGCCTGGTTGTGCAATTTTTTTTAACTGGCATTTAAACAAACCTTTTGCCAGGCATTAACTTTCCTTTTTTAATACTTATAAGTTTCCCTTAAGGTAGGCCCAAAATGCACCATGGGCAGGGTGCATAATATTTAAAAAGTAGGGCATGTATATTTAATGTTTTACATGTCCTGATAGTGAAACACCTCCAAAGTTGTTTTTTCACTGTGGTAAGGATGGCTTTCCCACAGGAAAACAGTAGGTTACAATAGAACACGGGTACTCATAGTACGGCCCGCGGGCCGCCAGCGGCCCGGCAAGCCTTCCTTGGCGGCCCGCGGACCTTACAGACAACGTACCTGTGTTTTTTTAATCTTTTTTACAGTGTCAGCAAACACAGACTCTGCTCTGTGGGGGCCGGGCGATTCCAGGGATCGTCCGAGTGGAGCTGCAGGGGCGCTAAGAAGAGGCGAAATACAACAAAGCCTCGTTATCATGCAAATGGTCTTTTAAAGACCTGTGAAGTACTCGGTAAGGCTGTGTGCGTGCCCCCGTGAAGCTGTCTCAGCCCGGGCTGCCACACAGAGGGGGGGGGGAGGTGACAGAGAATGACAAGGACAGCAGGGTGTGAGAGCCAGGTGAGGTGACGGAGGGTGACAGAGGACAGCAGGGTGTGAGAGCCAGGTGAGGTGACGGAGGGTGACAGAGGACAGCAGGGTGTGAGAGCCAGGTGAGGTGACGGAGGGTGACAGAGGACAGCAGGGTGTGAGAGCCGGGTGAGGTGACGGAGGCAGAGACAGTGACAGATAGAGACCGACAGAGACAGTTAGAGGCAGAGACAGTTAGAGACAGGCAGAGACAGATAGAGGCAGAGATAGAGACAGATAGAGACAGAGACAGATAGAGGCAGAGACAGATAGAGATAGAGACAGGGATAGAGGCAGAGACAGATAGAGATAGAGACAGATAAAGACAGGGATAGAGGGAGAGACAGATAGAGAATGACAAGGACAGCAGGGTGTGAGAGCCGGGTGAGGTGACAGAGGCAGAGACAGATAGAGACAGGGACAGATAGAGACAGTTAGAGGCAGAGACAGATAGAGACAGGGGCAGATAGAGCTAGATAGAGGCAGGGACAGACTGACAGACAGATGCAGGGACGGATGGAGGTAGAGACAGATAGCGATAGAGACAGAGAGAGAGAGACAGAGAGAGAGGCAGGGCCAGATAGAGGCAGAGACAGACAGAGGCAGAAACAGACAGAGATAGAGACAGACAGAGACAGACAGACAGAGACAGATAGAGGCAGGGACGGGGCAGACAGATAGAGGCAGAGACATACAGAGACAGACAGAGATGGAGACAGAGGGAGGGATACAGGGACAGACAGAGGCAGAGACAGGGACAGGGACAGACAGATAGAGGCAGAGACAGACAGAGACAGAGAGGCAGAGAGACAGAGAGACAGGGAGAGGGAGACGGAGAGAGAGGGAGGGAGTGGGAGGAAGAGGGAGAGAAAGGGAGGGAGAGGGAGGGAGAGGGGGAGAGTGGGAGGAAGAGGGAGAGAGAGAGGGAGGGATGGAGTGGGAGGGAGAGGGAGGGAGTGGGGGAAAAGGGAGGGAGAGGGAGGGAGAGGGAGGGAGACAGAGGGAGACAGAGGGTGACAGAGGGAAGGAGAGGGAGGGAGACAGAGGGAGGGAGACAGAGAGAGAGAGGGAGACAGAGAGGGAGGGAGACAGAGAGAGAGAGGGAGACAGAGGGAGGGAGGGAGACAGAGAGAGAGGGAGACAGAGAGAGAGGGAGACAGAGAGAGAGGGAGACAGAGAGAGAGGGAGACAGAGGGAGGGAGACAGAGGGAGATAGAGGGAGGGAGTCAGGGGAGACAGAGGGAGGGAGTCAGGGGAGACAGAGGGAAGGAATCAGAGGGAGACAGAGGGAGGGAGACAGAGGGAGGGAGACAGAGGGAGGGGGACAGAGGGAGGGGAGACAGAGGGAGGGAGACAGAGGGAGGGAGACAGAGGGAGGGGGATAGAGGGAGGGGGACAGAGGGAGGGGAGAGAGGGAGGGGGAGAGAGGGAGGGAGACAGAGGGAGGGGGACAGAGGGAGGGAGACAGAGGGAGGGAGGGAGACAGAGGGAGAGAGAGAGAGAGAGGGAGGGAGGGAGGGAGGGAGGGAGGGAGACAGAGAGAGAGAGAGGGAGGGAGGGAGGGAGACAGAGAGTGGGAGGGAGAGAGAGATGTGTATGCCGGGTCCGGTGGCTCAGTGGACGAAGGCGTCCGCTGCAGGGGCCTGTGTTCCACCTCATGGTAATATTTTGTTTTGTTGCTCTAGCCCCGCCCCCTTCCCCAATGACCCCGCCCCCACCAGTGCGGCCCTCGGCCACAAACCACACTGTAAATTTGGCCCCTGAGAGAAAGTTTGTGAGTACCCATGCAATAGAACAACTTATAGTGCTTAATTTCAGTTTGGGAAGAGCGAGAAAATGTTTCAAGGACTCATTTTAATAGTAATTATAAATCCAAGTTAATGGTCTATTTTGGAAATTACACTTTTAGAATGTTGTCATTTTCCAGTCTAAAACCAAAAGTCTTTGGTGCCTGTATTGAGCTGTCACCTGACCCCCGATGGCTACCCTGTGCTGAGATTTGTATTGCTCCCAGACAGTGGACAAAGGGCTCTGAGTGTGTGTGTGAGGGGCTCCTCCCTTGACAGCATGGCCTGGGCCTCTGTCCAGCCCCTTCCAGAGCTGCAAAGGATGCCTACCTTGTCACTGGCATGTGAAGCTCACCCAGATGCCTGCCTTCCTTTTGTCTTTCGAGCCAGGTTGCCACCAAGTCCAGTGGGAGGAGAGGAACTAATCAGAACTGCTTTAGGGGGTGGCTGGCCCTAGGCATAGAAATGGAGCCACGGACCTCTCCTCAGAGCACTCCTGGGCCTGTGAAGAATCAGAAGAAAGACTGCCTTGCTGTTCGAAGAACCTGAAAGACGACTGGGCCTGCTTACCTTGATCCAACATAATGGTGACGTTGGTTTTACATGACTATGTTGAAAAATACACTTTTAGAAAGTTGTCATTTTCTGGACAAAAACCAGAAGACTTTCCTGCTAGTATTCAGTGAAGTGACTCCAGGTTCAGTTGGCTGACCTGTTTGAGCTTTAGGGACAAAACAAGCTTCCACAGGCCTCTTTCTCTGCAACTACGCAGCTGACTACTTCCAACTGACCTCCCCCGGACCTTGTTACTGGCCTCTCCATCACTCCCAAATTTTGCCTCCCAGGTACTAGACCCTTGGCTGGTATTAAATTGTACTCCTGTCCGCAAACTGCAAGAAGTGGGACTTAGAAACTTTTTGCCTGGAGAACTGACAGACTGTGAAGCTGCAGCAGTCGAATCGCCGGTTGGCCTCAGCTTGTTGGTTTGCCACCTGAAGGAGATCTGACTTCCAGAGAACTTAGAGGGCTTCATCGGGATTGACGCCGAGCAGTATCTGATAGACGTTGAGGCCTTCCCGGGCACTTTGCCCGCAGGGAGCTTCTCCGCTATCGTCGAGCCCCATGATGGATCCAGTTTGCCCCACTGACGACCACTTTTTCTCCATAAAAGTTTTTAAGTCCGAAAGCAAACTTTCCACAAGGATGACCCTGGTCCCTGCATCCGACTGGCAATCCATTGTGGTCAGCCTTAACTTTTGACTTTGACCTGGTCTAGCGTGACCAGATAACTGCGGTTCGTGCTTCATGCTTTTTGGCGCTATTTGTAATTCAACCTTTAAAAATTCATATCTCTGGTTTTACTTTTTGGGTTTTTGTTGTCATTTTTTTTATTAAAATCTTCTCTGTTTTTCAAAACTGGTTTGGGATTTTTCTTGTGTAGTGTTTTTCACTATAGTTTGGGCACTGCATAAATACTTTACACATTGCTTCTAAGTTAAGCCTGAAAGGTTTGCGCCAAGAGACCAGAAGGCTAAGCACAGGTCTATAAAGTGACTTCAGTAGTTCACCCACCCTCAGCAAATGCTCCAATCTCTAACAGTGACCATGGCTGACACTGACCGTTAATCTTATCCTGCACCTCCTCTAGGAATGCATTGAGTTCCTTATTAGTGAGAGGATATGGGGTGCCCATGACTGTCACTGAAGACTATTTTCCACTGACACTCTCCTTCCACCCCCTCTAGGCAGACATTGGGTCACCGCTGGTGTGTGAAGACCCCTTCAGCAAGTCCTGGCTGCAGATTGGCATCCTGAGTGACTTTGATGTGAACTGCCGGAAGCCGTTCGTGTTCATGAAGCTCTCACACTACATGAGCTGGGTGGAGAGAACCACCCGACAGGCGGGCAAGCCCTACACACCACCGAATGCTCCCTGGATCAACCGCCTCTCCAAGCCTCTCCCCAAGGAATGGGACCAGCCCAAAGGTAGGGCTGCTGGATGTGTCCTACAGTGCATGCAGAGGTTGGTTCATATGAGTGGTACATGAGTGGTTAGTTCCTTTGGTGACTAATACCTATGGGGGTAACACCTCTAATAGCAAAAGGGTGTGTAGCTAATTTATCTGAAGGCCAAGAGGTCTGTAGGTAGAAACACTACTGGCAGAGAGTGGGTTTGTGAGGGGGCGGCACTCAGTCCAGATAGAGATGATCACAGGATTAGGTTCAAGTGATTAACTCAGCTCTCAAATTTTGAGAGAACAAAATGTTTGCAGCGTGTACAGCTATAGATTCACATGCTGTGAACATTCCAGCTATCTAGTGTTGGGCTCAAAACATTACAACTTGTTTTGTTTCTTTCAAAGAAGGAGTTTTGGTTTGGCAGAGACTTGTAATAACCTTCTCCCCAAACCCACAATGCATCAGGACACAGACTCCTCCTCAGATAATGTTTTTCCTCCCGGAGGGTAAGTGCCTGTGCAGAGGTAGGTGCAGAAAATTAACAGAGCTGGGTACTGGTAAAGGAACAACGCACTACTAGTAAGTGGAAAAGGTGACTAAAGTGAACTAGACAGCTGATTGTCTGCTCGCATGCTGGGAGGTGGGTGGGGTGCATGAGAATCTACAACACTACAAGCTGCAAACTGATAGTTACAAGTAAGCAACACTTTCTGTTTACATTACATGCTACTGTAGGCCACCAGCTGTGTACAGGAAAAAGCCGTCTCCGGATCCCAAAAGTGGTGGCTCACGAGCAGAAGTGGAGACGTCTGGAACAATGTTTTAAAAACTGTTTGCCAGACTTGTGCCTCTTGACGGGCAGGATCACGACACAATAGTGTTTGAGCTGCCTTAGATACGCGTGTTACTGAGATATCCCCTGAAACGCCATTGTTGCGTCTTTCTTGCAAGTGGAATGCGCTCGCAGCACAGCATGCCGTACACGTTTGACTTTGGCATAACAACACTAAGGGCCTCATTTAGATCTCGGAAGACGGGTTATTATATCACAACGGTGACGGATAACCTGTCCGCTGAAGTTTAAATCCCATTATATCCTATGGGATTTATATTTCGGCGGACGGGATATCCCTCTCCATTGTGACAGAGTAACCCGTCCACTGAGATCTACACCAGGCCCGAATGTCCTGAGGCATCCCCTGGCAAGGTCTGCCTTTGAGAAGGGTTGCCCGTGTGTAGTTGGGCCAATGCAATAAATAGTTTTGTTTTCCTGATGGACCGAGTATACTCTATGTAGAGACATGATGGCTCTTTGCACATCTAACGGGTGACAAGTGTTTCTGCTAACTACTGTGGTCAGGGAAAAAAATAGCAAATTGATAGATTGACTGACATGGAATGAGGAGACAACTTGGCATGACATGAGGATGTGCACACCACAATTCACTCTGTGCACCTGCATAAAGGATTTTTCAACCAACAAAGCCTGAAGTTAATTACTTTTCAGAGAGAGGTGATAGCCACAAGGAAAACTACCTTGCAAGACGGAAATTGGAATGAACATGAATGGAGCGGCTGAAAGGCGGTCTCCAGGAGCCGAGTGAGAACAATATTAAGGCCCAAGAAGGACCTGTTGACAACCTAGGAGGGATAACTCTTATTCGCCCCTTCCATAAAGGCCTTAATGACATGAATGCTGAAGATAGACTGCTATGATCTATTCTGCAGATCTGCGCCTGTATGGAGGAGCAAGCGAACCCTGCCTTTTGTAGATGCACCGGTAGCAGTCAATGGCCCAAATTACCAGTCCCCTGTTAAATCTGCGAGGGGACACCATGGCTGGAATGAACGATTCTGGCCAGTCTCTGTCCATCTGATACAAGGGATTGCGATTCATTCCCCCAAACAATAGTGAAGAACGTACGGATCCAGGCATACCTGGGAAAGTTCTGGGTTTTCTGTCATTCTGGAGAAACAATATGCCCAAATCCATACGTTAACCTCCTGCTTGGAATAGGTGGTAAATGTGTGGTTTTTTTTCCCCTCGGTCGTGGGATTTCAGTTGATGGGGATAGTGGGGTGGAGGATGTGAGTCAACTTCAGCTGGGAGAGCTCTTTCTGATTCCCCATGCTGCAGTTTGCAGCAGATGGGAGCCGGACCCAGCAGCTGCCTGCATGTTCTGCAGCTCTGCACATTGCCCGGTGTCTTCAGGC
The DNA here is from genome assembly GCA_963921515.1 of Calotriton arnoldi. NCBI lineage: Eukaryota > Metazoa > Chordata > Amphibia > Caudata > Salamandridae > Calotriton > Calotriton arnoldi. The sequence continues at coordinate 225,201 of CAWUFW010000916.1, forward strand.
CTGGAATGATTCGGTCCAGAGTTTGTGGATCTGACAATCCAAGGTTCAGAGACACGTGTAGTTGTGGGAGCACTATCTCAGCAGGCATACTGCTCTGGGACACTGGTAATGGGGGCCAGTGTGTTGTACTGTAACCTCTGACTGTAAATTGCGATTAGGCCAAAAAGCCTTCCATTTAGGTGCAGGACATGCGTATGGAGTAGGTTTTATAGATTCTTTAAGAGATAGAATGTGTTCTTCAGGGAGAGGCAAATAGCTGAACTCTCAGGTGCCAAATCACAAGGTTGAATGACTTGAGACTAGGATTCAGCAAGTGACTCGGTTGCTGACTGAGCATGTCTGGACGCTGCAGCCTTAGCAAGCAGCTTCTCGCATGGATGAAAGGACATCTTTACTGCTAACGAGCCCATGGTGGTGCAATGACACGGAGTGTCAATGGCACCTAAAGCAGTTTGTCCACTACGTAAGGAATCAATGGCCTTGGGGGCAAATAACTCTGACTAACTCATCCGAGGGGCATTGCCCAGGGACTGCTGGTGCAGGCGGCTGGAGGGGAAGTGTAGGCGCTGTCTATTTGAGTGGGCGATGATCAGATCTATGGATGGGCTTCCCTATGAGTGAAAGTAGTGGTTGAGAACCTGGAAGTTCAGCTCCCATTTGTGAGTCTTTTGATGCCGTCTGCTGAGGAGATCAGCAAAGTCGTTGTCCACCCAGGGGAGACTGTGTTTGGCTCGGAAATGCCCTGCTGTGGAGAGCGGTTTTGAATCCCCATAGAGCTAACAGATAACGGTACTACCTTCACCTACAACACATGTGAAGTAGACACTCCTTCGTGGACCACTGATTCTGATGGTGACTGTGATCACATGAGGACCCCAGTCTGTGAGGGAAGTATCTATGTTGATGGTCACTGTAGCTGTGGGTGAAGAGACTATCTTCCCATTAACAGATGTTCCATGTTCACTGTTGTAGTTTGTGCTGAACACATGGGCGGCCCAACAATAGGTCCTTCCAGTCACCGTAAGCAGTGTCTGGCAAGATACTCCTGAAGTGGACACATATGCAACCTTGCGTTTGGGACTAAGGTTTCGTCCCTTTTGGAAACTAGGAAGTACAGGGAGTACATCCTTGGCCTGACTGATGCCTTTGCAAGATCTCCACTGTGGCTTTGAGAAGTACTGTTTGCAGCTCTTCCAACAAGAACATCGGGTGGTCCTTGCATGGTGGTAAATTTTATGGAGTGGTTTGAAATTCCAAACAATAAACGTAGTCCCTCATCGATGGCACCCATTGACCCAAGATTGCAGCCTCCCACTGGGGGAGGTGTAACGTCACTCTTCCCCCAAAAGGTTTTGGGTGGTCGAAGGGGAATATGGTGGAGGTCATTGTTGGTGGCAGAGGTGCCTCTTCCCTGAGCACCTCTGGACTTACAGCAGTCGTTATCGCTGCTTGTTTTCCTAAGAGGGCAGCTGCGGTTAGTATGGCTCCTTGGATTTCCTCTGTCTGTCTTTGGTGCTAAGCAGGTTTGCGTCCACTGAAAAGGCAACTTTCATTGTTGGACAGGAGACACATTCATGGCTTATGCCATACATGTGTCTTCTTTTTTAAATTTTCCAGCATCACATCCATTTGCGGTCCAAACAAGTGTTGACCATCAGAAGATAAGCCAATGAGACGCTGCGGAACTTCTAGTTGGAATCCTATAATCCTGAGCCAGGCGTGATGTCGAGAGGATGCTGGTGTTACTATGCCAGGAGGCCATGTCCACTGTGTCCAAGTCGCACCAGATGCTGGCACTGATGGTGATTTTTCCCTCCTGCACAATCTCCTGTGCCGCCTTTCTGCGTAGATCAGGGCGGTGTTGCAACAGCTCTTCACAATGATACCTGTAGTAGTGTGACAATATTGCCATGGACAATACGCCATCACTGCTCCCGCACTAACCACCTTCCAGTGGTGCCAATTTTCTTGCTTTCCTTTTGAGGGGGCAGCGTCTTCCTGCGACCTTGTATGAGGGCGTTTCCTGGCTGTGATCACCACTAGCGAGTCTGGGGGCACCTGTCCTCAAATAAACAATGGAGTCTTGGGGTGCAGGTGTAAGGTTTGGCATGACCACTTTCACTGGGTTCTTGAAGTTCTCCACTGAGCACTTCAGCCTGGGCTTTAACAAGTGCAAGTCCTGGTTGCTTCCTTTGATTTTGGAGAGTGTTTCTAGAAGGAATTCATCCTTGTGGTGGGACTTTGTGCTGCTGCGCAGCTCTCACTCTGACTGTGTGCTCCGCAGAGGTGTCATTAGACAGAGAAGCCTTTTCAAAGAACGGTCTTGGGATGGGCCGAGATACACCTTCAGGTGTGATTTGTTGCGCTTTATTAAATGGATATGACATAACATATAACATTCACTTTCAATCTGTGGTCGTGCAAGGGTTGGCCCTCTTGTCTGTTACCCTTGGAGCATCATATGGGGCAGTGGGTCTTCAGAGGGAGCCCCATCAGACGTCCAAGAGACTGGTGATGCCGGCCGTAGGGTTCTGGGTGGTAGTGCTGTCATAGTGTACACCCGCTCTTCTAGGAATTACGGAAAGCAATGTCTTTTTCAGAAACGGCCTCTGCAAGCATGAGCTGATGTTTTTTGTGGGTGAGCTGAGAAATGTGAGGAAGATAGGCGATGATTTTGCCAGTGTTTGGTTCAGTGTTTATAGACTGTTATTTGGTGCCTGACTGTGATGTTACTCAGTGGCAGCTGGCAATACAAACATATGGGGGACGCCGTGCACCCAACTCATCACAATGAAGCTCCCGCCCAGTGCAGCACTCCCGGAGATGGTGATGTGACATCCACAAGCAGTGCACAGTGGAACGTGACTTCTGACTAATCCTGTAGCTGCTCTCAGCATGAGAGCAGCTCCTGGATTGATGGTAGCAGGCTAACCAAGCACTCATTTTGAGGCTGGGGGCCTGTGCCAGCAAGATTGCTGGGTGTACAGTGCGCATGTCGGGCTGGCCGTAGGTAGCCAGCCGACCAACCCAACATGCGAATTGAAAGTGCCAGCAGTAATCCTGCAATAGCGGGATTCAGCCACGCCCCCACTGCCTCACGCTCGTGCTGTAAGTAGTGCAAGCTTGTGGCAAAATAAAATAGCGTTATTATGCCATTTTATTTATCAGTTTGCCTGCTGCGCTTGACGCTAGGTTCAAAGTAAACGTTAGTTCTGACGTTAGTTCTGAAGGTTGTCCCACAAGCGCCCATGGCGATGGAAAATCGATGGCGGATCCTTCTATTTCCCCCACAGCACTATAGCCAGCTTAGCCGCCCCCAAACAACTCCAAAGAACTGCCTTATTGTTAAGTGTTATGGCTGTAACTTCAGGGTGTCGCAGACCTACCAAGAATTCAAAGTATCAAGTGTCGAGGATGCCTTTCGACATCAAGAAGGCTCGACCACAGTGGGTGACGCCAATGTTGAGCTTACAGTGGAAGTGTCCCTTAGTCAAGCTAGGCTCTATTTCTGAGGCCGATTGTTGCCATGTAGCTGAGAGTCCTTTCTAGGCTGATCTTTGCGGCTGGCTTTGAGGGTCTGGGTGTCCTTGTGTGTGTGGGGACCGTGTCCGTGTCGACCACAGTGGGTGACGCCAATGTTGAGCTTACAGTGGAAGTGTCCCTTAGTCAAGCTTGGATCTACTTCTGAGGCTGATCATTGCCATGAAGCTGAGAGTCCTTTCTAGGCTGATCTTTGCGGCTGGCTTTGAGGGTCTGGGTGTCCTTGTGTGTGTGGGGACCGTGTCCGTGTCGACCACAGTGGGTGACGCCAATGTTGAGCTTTCAGTGGAAGTGTCCCTTAGTCAAGCTAGGCTCTATTTCTGAGGCTGATCGTTGCCATGTAGCTGAGAGTCCTTTCTAGGGTGATCTTCGAGGCTGGCTTTGAGGGTCTGGGTGTCCTTGTGTGTGTGGGGACCGTGTCCGTTTGAGGCTGGAGGTGTTGCAAACAGTCCTCAACAATGGAGCCTTAATTCCTAGGTGTAGCCCTAGTCCAGGTGCAAGCTTTGTTGGGATGCTGGAGATCCTGGGAAGTCCGCAGGTGGCACAGAGATTGGGTTCTGCTCTCGTTTGGCTTCTGAGATACCAGACAGCCTCCTTAATTGTTGCCAGACCAGAAGCCTTAAACACCCTCGGTAACTACGCCAGAAGGGAACTCTGTAGAGTCCTGGTGTGGCTTCGTCGTGCGCCCACCTCCTGTTCCTTCAGTGCCATCTTCGTGCAGTGAAACAGGCACTTTGATTGTAGTCACTCAGGAGACAGAGGCAGCAGACCCTATGCCGTTCTGACCAGAGTATTTTGCAAACCATCCCTCCTAACGACTCATTCTTTGGAGACCTGACACTCTTCAGCGCAATCCCAAAGCAGTCGACAGTGGAAAGGTGCGCTCGATACCACTGTGGAAGTTCAATTTGCCAGTCATTCGGCATTGAAATTCATTTCTTGAGGCGCAGTTGTTAACCGTAGCACTCACAACAGATCTGAACCCGATGGTTGACAATACAATCTGGAGTGGAATCTGTGTCCTGGCGCATTGTGGATTTCAGAAGAGGTCTCCCTAGTTGCCTCGAGATAGAAACCCTTTCTTCGAAGAAAAACAACTTGTAATGTTCAGAGCCCAGGACTGATTGGCAAGAGTGTGCACAGCATGTGATCTACAGCAGCACGTGTTGCAAACATACCTTCACAGGAAGTGACATCACACAAGCTTTTATATCATTGACAAAATAGGACTTGAAATCATTGAGCTAATAAGACGATAATGTAAAGTGCAAACACAGCAAAACTTCAGTGAAGTAGCCTCCTGTCTTGCAAAAGTACTACACCAGCGCCTCCTTTCAACTGAAGTGCTCCAAAGGAGGGATTCTCCTGTAGTGATATGAGTTCCTAAAACATCCACAGCTCCCAGGAGGAGAGCTGCACACAGTTACATTTAGAGTTCAGATTCTAGCCCCTCTCAGCAGGTGTCACATTTAGAATTTGGCAGGTGGAGGTTAAGCCGTCGGTATGGCGGTGAAGTTTACTCCTGCCATAAGAGGGTCTTACGCCCGCCCACTCAGCAGACATCGCTCAACATTGGCATTGTTTTTGAAAATACAAAAAACAATGTCTCCCGCGGTGTGGGGGTCAGTTTGCAGTTTTTCACTACTCCTTACCACCAGGTTTGATCCGGTGGTGAAGGGCAGTGAAAACTGCCCATTTGACCCCCCACTCTGAATTGGGGAGGCAGTTGAATGGTCAAATCTGCAACAGCCCTTACTCCATCTGGCCATCGAAGGAGTATGTCAGTGATGGAGACGGAGCAATCTTCGCCTCTGACATACTTAAGGTCCGCCTGTCTGTAAACGCGGCAAGCAGACCTTCAGTTGGGCGAAGAGGGTTCTCCGTCGATGGAGTATTCTCTCTGCCAAACTCTAAATCAGACCCTTAGACTTTTGGGAGTAACAGTTCAACCAAATTCGAAATGTGTAAGTGTCACTCACAATGAGTGAGACTTGAGGTATATGTAGATATTGCAGGGTATATAGCACAAATATAGTGAGAAGGCAGCGGACACTGTACATAGTAAAAAGGGAGGGACTGGTTCAGGACCCTATACAAAGAGCAGTTGGAGGGCAAATGGTAGAATCGGGCGGTCTTTCTATATGGTAAGTATTGGGGTATTTTCCTCCACAAGATAGCGAGGCCATGATGTGTGGTTAGTGTGCCAGTATCCTCATAAACAGAGGAACCCCTCTCTTCCCTCCTGCCTTGACAGTTTTACTCACAAGTGCTTTCTCTCTGTCCTCATCAGCACCCTACAACCCCACTCTGAGCGCGGAGGCCTCTGAGGACCCTAACTCCCTGGATGTGAAGGCCCCCTGGCAGTCCCTTGTGGTCACCTGCAAGAGGAACCCCTGCAGTGGCTCCATCATCAGCGAGTACTGGATCCTGACATCAGCAAATTGTGTGCTGGACATGTAAGGGCTGCACTCACTGTACCCGCACTGTGTAAGAGCATGCACCGTCACTCAGGGCCCTATTCACACACTGCAGGGCCTATTTATGAGGCCGTTTGCATTGCTCTTGCACCAGCTCTCACTCTTGCAAGAGCCATGCAAGCCTTAAGACAGGCGTTTGAGTGGCTCCAAAAATCTAGAGTAATGCAACGCAGTGTAAATTGGGAAGGCGTTCCATGGGCGCTGCGTGATTGTTCCCATGCAACTGCCATGATTTGTGACACATTCCTAGATTTACAAGAACTTGTAAATCTGGAGATGCGCTGAAATCTTACACCTTCCCAGGGGAGGCGTAACGAGGAGAAATATCTCTATTTCTCCTCATTTCTTCCTCTTTCTGTATGCTGCATTCTGCAACACACACAGAAACAGGAATATGCCTCCCAGGATTTTTTTGTGCAGGAAGTTGTCCCTTTGTTAACAAAACAAATCCTGCATGCAAGGCAGGCTCCTTGCACCATGGTGCAAGGGTGGCTGGGTTGGCACCATTGTGCAAGGGTGGCTGCGTTGGCAACATGGTGCAAGGGTGGCTGCGTTGGCATTATGGAGTGCAAGGGTGGCTGCGTTGGCACCATGGTGCAAGGGTGGCTGCGTTGGCACCATGGTGCAAGGGTGGCTGCGTTGGCAACATGGTGCAAGGGTGGCCGCGTTGGCATTATGGAGTGCAAGGGTGGCTGCGTTGGCACCATGGTGCAAGGGTGGCTGCGTTGGCACCATGGTGCAAGGGTGGCTTCGTTGGCACCATGGTGCAAGGGTGGCTGCATTGGCACCATGGAGTGCAAGGGTGGCTGCGTTGGCACTATGGAGTGCAAGGGTGGCTGCGTTGGCACCATGGTGCAAGGGTGGCACTATGGATTGCAAGGGTGGCTGCGTTGGCACTATGGATTGCAAGGGTGGCTGCGTTGGCACTATGGAGGGCAAGGGTGGCTGCGTTGGCAACATGGTGCAAGGGTGGCTGCGTTGGCATTATGGAGTGCAAGGGTGGCTGCGTTGGCACCATGGTGCAAGGGTGGCTGCGTTGGCACTATGGAGTGCAAGGGTGGCTGCGTTGGCACTATGGTGCAAGGGTGGCTGCATTGGCACCATGGAGTGCAAGGGTGGCTGCGTTGGCACTATGGAGTGCAAGGGTGGCTGCGTTGGCACCATGGTGCAAGGGTGGCTGCACTGGCACCATGGAGTGCAAGGGTGGCTGCGTTGGCACCATGGAGTGCAAGGGTGGTAGCGTTGGCACTATGGAGTGCAAGGGTGGCTGCATTGGCACCATGGTGCAAGGGTGGCTGCGTTGGCACCATGGTGCAAGGGTGGCTGCGTTGGCACTATGGAGTGCAAGGGTGGCTGCGTTGGCACTATGGAGTGCAAGGGTGGCTGCGTTGGCACCATGGTGCAAGGGTGGCTGCGTTGGCACTATGGAGTGCAAGGGTGGCTGTGTTGGCACCATTGTGCAAGGGTGGCTGCGTTGGCACCATGGAGTGCAAGGGTGGCTGCATTGGCACCATGGTGCAAGGGTGGCTGTGTTGGCACTATGGAGTGCAAGGGTGGCTGCGTTGGCACTATGGAGTGCAAGGGTGGCCTCGTTGGCACTATGGAGTGCAAGGGTGGCTGCGTTGACACCATGGTGCAAGGGTGGCTGCGTTGGCACCATGGAGCAAGGGTGGCTGCGTTGGCACCATGGAGCAAGGGTGGCTGCGTTGGCGCCATGGTGCAAGGGTGGCTGCGTTTGCACCATGGTGCAAGGGTAGCTGCGTTGGCACCATGGTGCAAGGGTAGCTGCATTGGCACTATGGAGTGCAAGGGTGGCTGCGTTGGCACTATGGAGTGCAAGGGTGGCTGCGTTGGCACTATGGAGTGCAAGGGTGGCTGCGTTGGCACTATGAAGTGCAAGGGTGGCTGCATTGGCACCATGGTGCAAGGGTGGCTGCGTTGGCACCATGGAGTGCAAGGGTGGCTGCATTGGCACTATTAAGTGCAAGGATGGCTGCGTTGGCACTATGGAGTGCAAGGGTGGCTGCGTTGGCACTATGGAGTGCAAGGGTGGCTGCGTTGGCACTATGGAGTGCAAGGGTGGCTGCGTTGGCACTATGGAGTGCAAGGGTGGCTGCGTTGGCACCATGGTGCAAGGGTAGCTGCGCTGGCACCATGGTGCAAGGGTAGCTGCGCTGGCACCATGGTGCAAGGGTGGCTGCATTGGCACTATGGAGTGCAAGGGTGGCTGCGTTGGCACCATGGTGCAAGGGTAGCTGTGTTGGCACCATGGTGCAAGGGGTAGCTGCGTTGGCACCATGGTGCAAGGGTGGCTGCGTTGGCACCATGGTGCAAGGGTAGCTGCGTTGGCACTATGGAGTGCAAGGGTGGCTGCATTGGCACCATGGTTCAAGGGTAGCTGCGTTGGCACTATGGAGTGCAAGGGTGGCTGCGTTGGCACTATGGAGTGCAAGGGTGGCTGCATTGGCACTATGGAGTGCAAGAGTGGCTGCGTTGGCACTATGGAGTGCAAGGGTGGCTGCGTTGGCACCATGGTGCAAGGGTGGCTGCATTGGCACTATGGAGTGCAAGGTTGGCTGCGTTGGCACTATGGAGTGCAAGGTTGGCTGCGTTGGCACTATGGAGTGCAAGGGTGGCCATGTTGGCACTATGGAGTGCAAGGGTGGCTGCGTTGGCACCATGGTGCATGGGTGGCTGCATTGGCACCATGGAGTGCAAGGGTGGCTGCGTTGGCACTATGAAGTGTGAGGGTGGCTGCGTTGGCACTATGGAGTGCGAGGGTGGCTGTGTTGGCACCATGGTGCAAGGGTGGCTGCATTGGCACTATGGAGTGCAAGGGTGGCTGCGTTGGCACTATGGAGTGCAAGGGTGGCTGTGTTGGCACTATAGAGTGCAAGGGTGGCTGCGTTGGCACTATGGAGTGCAAGGGTGGCTGTGTTGGCACTATGGAGTGCAAGGGTGGCTGCATTGGCACTATGGAGTGCAAGGGTGGCTGCGTTGGCACTATGGAGTGCAAGGGTGGCTGCATTGGCACCATGGTGCAAGGGTAGCTGTGTTGGCACCATGGTGTGCAAGGGTGGCTGCGTTGGCACTATGGTGCAAGGGTAGCTTCGTTGGCACCATGGTGCAAGGGTGGCTGCATTGGCACTATGGAGTGCAAGGGTGGCTGCGTTGGCACTATGGAGTGCAAGGGTGGCTGTGTTGGCACTATAGAGTGCAAGGGTGGCTGCATTGGCACTATTAAGTGCAAGGATGGCTGCGTTGGCACTATGGAGTGCAAGGGTGGCCGCGTTGGCACTATGGAGTGCAAGGGTGGCTGCGTTGGCACTATGGAGTGCAAGGATGGCTGCGTTGGCACCATGGTGCAAGGGTAGCTGCGCTGGCACCATGGTGCAAGGGTAGCTGCGTTGGCACCATGGTGCAAGGGTGGCTGCATTGGCACTATGGAGTGCAAGGGTGGCTGCGTTGGCACCATGGTGCAAGGGTAGCTGTGTTGGCACCATGGTGCAAGGGGTAGCTGCGTTGGCACCATGGTGCAAGGGTGGCTGCGTTGGCACCATGGTGCAAGGGTAGCTGCGTTGGCACTATGGAGTGCAAGGGTGGCTGCGTTGGCACCATGGTTCAAGGGTAGCTGCGTTGGCACTATGGAGTGCAAGGGTGGCTGCGTTGGCACTATGGAGTGCAAGGGTGGCTGCATTGGCACTATGGAGTGCAAGAGTGGCTGCGTTGGCACTATGGAGTGCAAGGGTGGCTGCGTTGGCACCATGGTGCAAGGGTGGCTGCATTGGCACTATGGAGTGCAAGGTTGGCTGCGTTGGCACTATGGAGTGCAAGGTTGGCTGCGTTGGCACTATGGAGTGCAAGGGTGGCCATGTTGGCACTATGGAGTGCAAGGGTGGCTGCGTTGGCACCATGGTGCATGGGTGGCTGCATTGGCACCATGGAGTGCAAGGGTGGCTGCGTTGGCACTATGAAGTGTGAGGGTGGCTGCGTTGGCACTATGGAGTGCGAGGGTGGCTGTGTTGGCACCATGGTGCAAGGGTGGCTGCATTGGCACTATGGAGTGCAAGGGTGGCTGCGTTGGCACTATGGAGTGCAAGGGTGGCTGTGTTGGCACTATAGAGTGCAAGGGTGGCTGCGTTGGCACTATGGAGTGCAAGGGTGGCTGTGTTGGCACTATGGAGTGCAAGGGTGGCTGCATTGGCACTATGGAGTGCAAGGGTGGCTGCGTTGGCACTATGGAGTGCAAGGGTGGCTGCATTGGCACCATGGTGCAAGGGTAGCTGCGTTGGCACCATGGTGTGCAAGGGTGGCTGCGTTGGCACTATGGTGCAAGGGTAGCTTCGTTGGCACCATGGTGCAAGGGTGGCTGCATTGGCACCATGGTGTGCAAGGGTGGCTGCGTTGGCACCATGGTGCAAGGGTTGCTGCGTTGGCACCATGGTGCAAGGGTGGCTGCATTGGCACCATGATGTGCAAGGGTGGCTGCGTTGGCACCATGGTGCAAGGGTAGCTGCATTGGCACCATGGAGTGCAAGGGTGGCTGCGTTGGCACTATGGAGTGCAAGGGTGGCTGCATTGGCACCATGGAGTGCAAGGGTAGCTGCGTTGGCACCATGGTGCAAGGGTGGCTGCATTGGCACCATGGTGGAAGGGTAGCTGCATTGGCACCATGGAGTGCAAGGGTGGCTGCGTTGGCACCATGGTGCAAGGGTGGCTGCATTGGCACCATGGTGCAAGGGTGGCTGCGTTGGCACTATGGAGTGCAAGGGTGGCTGCGTTGGCACCATGGTGCAAGGGTGGCTGTGTTGGCACTATGGAGTGCAAGGGTGGCTGCGTTGGCAACATGGTGCAAGGGTGGCTGCGTTGGCACTATGGAGTGCAAGGGTGGCTGCGTTGGCACTATGGAGTGCAAGGGTGGCTGCATTGGCACCATGGAGTGCAAGGGTGGCTGCGTTGGCACCATGGTGCAAGGGTGGCTGCGTTGGCACCATGGTGCAAGGGTAGCTGCGTTGGCACCATGGTGCAAGGGTAGCTGCGTTGGCACCATGGAGTGCAAGGGTGGCTGTGTTGGCACTATGGAGTGCAAGGGTGGCTGCATTGGCACCATGGAGTGCAAGGGTAGCTGCGTTGGCACCATGGTGCAAGGGTGGCTGCATTGGCACCATGGTGCAAGGGTAGCTGCATTGGCACCATGGTGCAAAGGTGGCTGCATTGGCACCATGGTGCAAGGGTGGCTGCATTGGCACTATGGATTGCAAGGGTGGCTGCGTTGGCACTATGGAGTGCAAGGATAGCTGCATTGGCACCATGGTGCAAGGGTGGCTGCGTTGGCATTATGGAGTGCAAGGGTGGCTGCGTTGGCACCATGGTGTAAGGGTGGCTGCGTTGGCACTATGGAGTGCAAGGGTGGCTGCGTTGGCACTATGGAGTGCAAGGGGGGCTGCGTTGGAACCATGGTGCAAGGGTAGCTGCGTTGGCACCGTGGTGCAAGGGTAACTGCATTGGCACCATGGTGCAAGGGTGGCTGCATTGGCACCATGGTGCAAGGGTGGCTGAATTGGCACCATGGTGCAAGGGTGGCTGCGTTGGCACTATGGAGTGCAAGGGTGGCTGCGTTGGCACCATGGTGTAAGGGTGGCTGCGTTGACACTATGGAGTGCAAGGGTGGCTGCGTTGGCACTATGGAGTGCAAGGGTGGCTGCGTTGGCACCATGGTGTAAGGGTGGCTGCATTGGCACCATGCAGTGCAAGGGTGGCTGCATTGGCACTATGGAGTGCAAGGGTGGCTGCGTTGGCACCATGGTGTAAGGGTGGCTGCAATGGCACCATGCAGTGCAAGGGTGGCTGCGTTGGCACTATGGAGTGCAAGGGTGGCTGCGTTGGCACTATGGAGTGCAAGGGTGGCTGCGTTGGCACCATGGTGTAAGGGTGGCTGCATTGGCACCATGCAGTGCAAGGGTGGCTGCGTTGGCACTATGGAGTGCAAGGGTGGCTGCTTTGGCACTATGGAGTGCAAGGGTGGCTGCTTTGGCACTATGGAGTGCAAGGGTGGCTGCGTTTGCACTATGAAGTGCAAGGGTGGCTGATTTGGCACTATGGAGTGCAAGGGTGGCTGCATTGGCACCATGGTGCAAGGGTGGCTGCGTTGGCACTATGGAGCTAAAAGGGCACCAGCGCAGGGGAAAGGACAGGAATGTGTTGTATTGCCTTAAATACGGCACATTCCTGCCTTTTCCCTGTCACGCAGTGCAGCAAGGCGACTCGCTACGCCACACTGCGGGACTTCCCCATAAATAGGCCCCAGCATTTTGTAGTACAGAAATAGTAATTAGTACAACAGTAATTCTAATTACTACAAAATGCAATTCACAAACCCCACAGCCACCTCTCCTATCTTCTCTATGGTGAGATCCTCACACGTGTAGTTACAGTACTTAGTAATAAATGTGGGCGGGACCAAGTGAAGTGATGGGAAAATGTGAAACATTTACTACAAAATGGGAGGGATTTAAGGAGGGGCATGGAGGAGTTTAGGTAGGGAGTATGTAGGGCTTTAGGGGTTGTATGCAAATACAAACACCCATACAAAAGTAAACACATTGCTATTCACAAACTACCCTTCTAATATTACTACAGCCCAAAAGGCCACTCAACAGTGGTAAATGTACTTCAGTCTAGCCTTAGTGTAAGTCTAGCACCACACATGGCCCTCAACAGGTACTGCAACACCCTCCCATAGAAAATAACGGCAGCAGTGACTTCGAGAACCCCATAGGATATAAAGTTAAAATCAATGAGTTTCTTTCGACTTTTTAAAAATATATATAAATTAAATTTAATGGTAAAAATTATATATAAATAAAATAAAAAATGTCTTATAAAATATGTTAATAAACTTTGTTTTAAAAAGAAATGTAACTATGTTTTTAAATAATTAAATACATTTTCTTCTATACATAACTTTTAGCAATTTTTAATACATAATAAATATTTAACTGTAGATGGGCATTTTTTTAAATAAATCATTAAAAAGTAATTTAATTTTTGTAAACCAATTAAATATTTAATTCCAAATTAAGTAAACAATGCGTAGCATTTTTAAAATGTTGTTCTATATTTAAAATAAATATATACAATTAATTTTAAAAAGTAGTACAAATATTTTGTTACATATAAATGCAAAGTTTAATACATTTTTTTAAATTTCCTTACACTTTACCATAGGAAGATCTCCGCCCATTTGTGAAAAGTTACTAGTAATGGTGTTACACTCCTACATGTGGCTCCACCTCCTCTTTCAGGGAGTTAAGACATGGGAGTTAAGACATGCAAGTCTACACGATGTAATAAATCTGTACTCGGAAATATTGTACAGCCAAAAGTAGTAAATGTACTCCAAAATGTAAGGGAAAAAGTGCACATGTAAATTTACTCGTGGGTAAATTTACATGTGTGAATAGGCCCCTCTGTGTGCATCGGCATTCATTCTACACTTGCACCCTCTGTACACCTCAATAAGGAACCCAGGCACTGGTCAATCCTCAGTGAGTACTAGATAATGACATTGGCTGCCTGTGTGTTGGATGTGTAAGGGAAGCACTTACAGTACTCTCAGTGTGCACCTGCACTCACTGTACTCTCTGTGCACCTCCCTGCACTGCACACCCACAGTCACTCTACGCCTCGATGAGGAGACCCTGCTGTGGCTCAATCCTCAGAGAGTACTGGATACTGACGTCAGCTGCCCGTATATTGTACTTGTAAGGGTTTCACTCACTGTACTCTTACTCCACATCCATGCTCACTGCAAACCCGCACTCACTGCACACCCGCACCCACTCTACACCTCGATGAGGAGACCCTGCTGTGGCTCAATACTCAAAGAGTAATGGATACCGACTTCAGCTGCCCGTATATTCTACATGTAAGGGTTGCACTCACTGTACTCTTACTGTGCACCCGCACTCATTCTACACCTCGATGAGGAGACCCTGCCATGGATCACAACTCAGAGAGTACTGGATACTGAATTCAGCTGCCCATAAATTGTGCATGTAAGTGTTGAACTCACTATACTCTTACTGTGCACCCGCACTCACTGCACACCCTCACTCACTCTACACTTCGATGAGGAGACCCTGCTGTGGCTCAATACTCAGAGAGTACTGGATAATCACTTTAGCTGCCCGTATACTGTACATGTAAGTGTTGCACTCACTCTACTCTTACTGTGCTCCCGCACTCATTGCACACCTGCACTCACTCTACTCCTCGATGAGGAGACCCTGCTGTGGCTCAATACTCAAAGAGTAATGGATACTGACGTCAGCTGCACGTATATTCTACATGTAAGGGTTGCACTCACTCTACTCTTACTGTGCACCTGCACACCCGCACTCTCTACACGTCGATAAGGTGACCCTGCTGTGGCTCAATACTCAGGGAGTACTGGATAATCACTTTAGCTACCCGTATACTGTACATGTAAGTGTTGCACTCACTCTACTCTTACTGTGCACACGCACTCATTGCACACCTGCACTCACTCTACTCCTCGACGAGGAGACCCTGCTGTGGCTCAATACTCAAAGAGTAATGGATACGGACGTCAGCTGCACATATATTCTACATGTAAGGGTTGCACTCACTCTACTCTTACTGTGCACCTGCACTCACTGCACACCCGCACTCACTCTAGACGTCGATGAGGCGACCCTGCTGTGGCTCAATACTCAGAGAGTACTGGATAATCACTTTAGCTACCCGTATACTGTACATGTAAGTGTTGCACTCACTCTACTCTTACTGTGCACACGCACTCATTGCACACCTGCACTCACTCTACTCCTCGACGAGGAGACCCTGCTGTGGCTCAATACTCAAAGAGTAATGGATACGGACGTCAGCTGCACATATATTCTACATGTAAGGGTTGCACTCACTCTACTCTTACTGTGCACCTGCACTCACTGCACACCCGCACTCACTCTAGACGTCGATGAGGCGACCCTGCTGTGGCTCAATACTCAGAGAGTACTGGATAATCACTTTAGCTACCCGTATACTGTACATGTAAGTGTTGCACTCACTCTACTCTTACGGTGCACCCGCACTCACTGCACACCTGCACTCACTCTACATCTCGATAAGAAGACCCTGCTGTGGCTCAATACTCAGAGAGTACTGGATACTGACTTCAGCTGCCCGTATATTGTATTTGTAAGAGTTGCATTTACTATACACTTACTGAGCACCTGCACTCACTGCACTCTTACTGTGCACCCGCACTCACTGCACACCTGCACTCACTCTACACCTCGATAAGAAGACCCTGCTGTGGCTCAATACTCAGAGAGTACTGGATACTGAATTCAGCTGCCCGTAAATTGTGCATGTAAGTGTTGAACTCACTGTACTTTAACTGTGCACCCGCACTCACTGCACACCTGCACTCACTGCACACCCGCACTCACTCTACACTTCGATGAGGAGACCCTGCCATGGCTCAATATTCAGAGAGTACTGGATACTGACTTCAGCTGCCCGTATATTGTACATGTAAGTGTTGCACTCACTGTACTCTTACTGTGCACCTGCACTCACTGCACACCCGCACTCACTCTACACTTCGATGAGGAGACACTGCCAAGGCTCAATATTCAGAGAGTACTGGATACTGACTTCGGCTGCCCGTATATTATACATGTAAGTGTTGCACTCACTCTGCTCTTACTGTGCACCCGCACTCACTGCACACCCACACTCACTCTACACCTCGATGAAGGGACCCTGCTGTGGCTCAATACTCAGAGAAATGGATACCAACTTCAGCTGCCCGTATATTGTAGATGAGAGGGTTGCACTCACTGTACTCTTACTGCACACCTGCACTCACTCTACACCTTGATGAGGAGACCCTGCTGTGGATCACAACTCAGAGAGTACTGGATACTGTATTCAGCTGCCCGTATATAGTATATTTAAGTGTTGCACTCGCTTTACTCTTACTGTGCACCCGCACTCACTGTGCACCCGCACTCACTGTACTCTTACTGTGCACCCGCACTCACTGTACTCTTACTGTGCACCCGCACTCACTGTACTCTTACTGTGCACCTGCACTCACTGTACTCTTACTGTGCACCCACATTCACTGCACACTCGCACTCACTCTACACCCCGATGAAGGGACACTGCTGTCGCTCAATACTCAGAGAGTACTGGATACTCACTTCAGCTGCCCGTATATTGTACATGTAAGGGTTGCACCTACTGTACGCTTACTGTGCGCCTGCGCTCACTGCACACCGGCTCTCACTCTACATGTCAGTGAGGTAACCATGCCATGGCTCAATCCTCAGAGTGCTGGATACGACTTCAACTGCCCTTATAATTTACATCTAAGGGTTGCACTCACTGTACTCTTACTGCACACCCACACACTCTCTACACCTTGATGAGGAGACCCTGCCATGGCTCAGTACTCAGAGAGTACTGGATAATCACTTTAGCTGCCTGTATATTGTACAATTAAGAGTTGCACTCACTGTACTCTTACTGTGCACCCGCACTCACTGTACACCCACACTCACTCTACACCTCGATGAAGGGACCCTGCTGTGGCTCAATACTCAATGCATGAGGTAGTCCGGCAGTTTCTCAATCCTAAGTGAATAAGGATACTGACACTAGCTGCCAGTGTGCTGGGAATGTAAGGCCTGCGCTCACTGAACCCTCACTGGGAACCTGCACTCCCTGTACACTTGCACTCACTGAACCGTCAGTGGGAACCTGCACTCGCTGTACACGAGCACTCACTGAAGCTTCACTGGGAACCTGCACTCGCTAAACACCAGCACTCATTGAACCCTCAGTGGGAACCTGCACGGCTGTACACCAGCACTCACTAAAGCCTCATTGGGAATCTGTGCTGGCTGTACACCTGTACTCACTGAAACTTCACTGGGAACCTGCACTCGCTGTACACCAGCACTTACTGAGCCCTCGCTGGGAACCTGCACTCACTGTACATGAGCACTCACTGAAGCTTCACTGGGAACCTGCACTCGCTGTACACCAGCACTTACTGAGCCCTCGCTGGGAACCTGCACTCTCTGTACACCAGCACTCACTGAACCCTCACTGGGAACTTGCACTCACTGTACATCAGCACTCACTTAACCCTCATACCAGCACTCACTGTACCCTTGGGTCCCAATCCACAAACTGCTTTTTGCAGTACTACAGTAGTACTACTTACCTACTACAAAATGCAGTTAATAAACCTACTGGAGGAAATCTCCACCCCGCCTCTCCTATATTTTCTATGGGGAGATCTATGCACATGTATGTTTTCTACTTAGTAGTAAATGTGGGTGGGACTGTGGTGGTGGACAAATGGGGAATAACTACTACTAAATGGGAGGGCAGCGCCTTGAGACCATCACGGGTGAGTAGTCGCGCTTTATACGGTCACTGAGTGATTGTTTGAGGGAGGGGTAAGGAGGAGATTAGGGAGGAATACCAATATAGATGCCCAGCCACAAAATAGTGAGACAATTGCTGTTCACAAACTACTCTTCTAAAGTTACTAATGTTCCTGCAAGGCACTCCTACAGAAAATAATGGAAGGATTTAATGTAACACCACATAGGAAATAATCTTAAAATAATTATATTATATCACTTTATATATATTGGTCTTAAAAATTATGCAGAAGTAATAATTACTTTAGCAGTTTAAAAATTGATAGTTAACTTACTAAAAAATAAATTATATTTGTAAAATCTTTATTAAAAATTAAAATGTAGTTTACATTAAACTAGGCCTGGACGGTAAATTCCGTTCTGCTCGTGGAATTTGCGAAATTTTGGCAATTCCGCGTTCGCGGAGAACGCTGAATTGCCAAAAATTTTGCGATCCGCGGGGTAGCGGAATGTTTTCCTTGTTCGCGCTTTCAAAATGCGTGTTCGCGCGCGCGGTAGCGACTTACCGGGATCCTTGCGTTCGCCGACAAGTTTTCCTATCCGTTCGCGCGATCCCGCGAGAGTGTGCGATCGTGAACACGTCATTCGGACATCTGCGTTCGCGAACAGGAAACACGCATCGCGAGCGGGCGGGACAAGTGAAACAAGATGGCCGCGCCAATTGGCGACGGCATGGGCAAGTTCGCGAGATATTTCCCCCCGATCACGCAAACAGCATCCCCGAACAGGAAAAACGCACCGCGAACAGGCGGAACAAGCAATTCCGCGTGCTCGCGGAATTCTGCGTGCTCGCTGAGATTTTTTACCATTTTGCAGAATTTTGCGTAACGCGATTACGCAAATTCCGCCCACCCCTACATTAAACTCAACTTTAAATAAAGTTTACTAAATATTAATTAAAAACAAAATTGCTAGGTAGGGTGTTTTTATTTTATGTTTAAAAAATAATATTTATGAGTTAAATTCATATATTTAAATTATTTAATTATATTTAGCAAACATTTATTTTGAAGAGGTAATGTGCTCTAACATTTTATTTCATTAGTTCTAGGGTAACAATATGTATTTGAATTTTTACATTTATATTTTACAGTAAAATTAATATTTTGTTAAAAATTAATAAACTTAACTGGTTTTCCTTATTCTTTCCATGGTGGCAGAGATCTCCACAAACATATGAAAGGTTATAAACAGTAACTTTATACTCGTAAATTTGGCTCAACTCCTTGGTTGCAGGGGATGGAGACATGTAAGTCCACACTTTGAAGTAAATTTACACTCGTAAATGGTGAATAGCCAAAAGTAGTAAATTTACTCCAAAATGTAAGAGTAAATTTACATGTGTAGATTTACTCACATGTAAATCTACTTTTGTGAATAGGCCCTTTCATGTGGACTTGCCCTCACTGTGCACCTGCTCTCACGGTGCCCTCTCTCTGAACCTGCACTCATTCTGCATCTCTCTCCCCAGCAAGTACTGGACACTGACATGGCCTGCCTGAGTGCTGGACATGCAAGGCTGCACTCACGCTACACTTGCACTCAATGTACACCTACATGAGGAACTCCTGCATTACCCCGTCTTGAGCGAGTAGAGGGTACGGGTATTGGCTGCATGTGTATAAGGCATGTAAGGGCTGCATCCTCGTGGCCATCTTTCTTGCTCCTTCTAAGTTGGTTGGTTGGCACATACCACTTTTTTGTGCTTTTCTAAGAGGTTGATTGGCGTATACCACTCTCGGTCCATCTTAAGTGATTGATGTTGTACATCTGTCTCGCTCTTTCTGAGGTGGCTTTTTGGGGTATACGTCTTTCTTGCTACTTCTGAGGTTGTTGGATGGTGCATACCTTTGACTCACTTTCTCTAAAATGGTTAGTGTCACACACACGTCTCTCGATCCATCTGAGGTGATTGATGTACTTGTCTGTTTCACTCCTTCTGATGTGGCTCCCTGGCTCTGAGTAAGTTTGTTGGTGCATACCACTGTCTTCCTCTTTCTGTGGTAGTTGCTGCATACCCCTCTTTCTTGCTCTTTCTGTGGAAGTTGGTGCACTCCTCTTTCTTCCTCTTTCTGTGGTAGTTGGTGCACTCCACTTTCTTAATCTTTCTGTGGTAGTTGGTGCATACCTCTTTCTTACTATTTCTGTGGTAGTTGGTGCATACCACCCTTCCTCTTTCTGTGGTGGTTGGTGCACTTCTCTTTCTTCCTCTTTCTGTGGTAGTTGGTGCACTCCTCTTTCTTACTCTTTCTGTGGTGGTTGGTGCACTCATCTTACTCTTTCTGTGGTAGTTGGCACACTCCTCTTTCTTACTCTCTGTGGTAGTTGGTGCACTCCTCTTTCTTCCTCTTTCTGTGGTAGTTGGTCCATACCTCTTTTTCCTCTTTCTGTGGTAGTTGGCACACTCCTCTTTCTTACTCTCTGTGATAGTTGGTGCACTCCTCTTTCTTACTCTCTGTGGTAGTTGGTGCACTCCTCTTTCTTACTCTTTCTGCGGTAGTTAGTGCATACCTCTTTCTTACTCTTTCTGTGGTGGTTGGTGCACTCCTCTTTATTACTCTTTCTGTGGTAGTTGGTGCACTCCTCTTTATTACTCTTTCTGTGGTAGTTGGTGCACTCCTCTTTCTTACTCTTTCTGTGGTAGTTAGTGCACTCCTCTTTATTACTCTTTCTGTGGTAGTTGGTGCACTCCTCTTTATTACTCTTTCTGTGGTAGTGGGTGCACTCCTCTTTATTACTCTTTCTGTGGTAGTTGGTGCACTCCTCTTTATTACTCTCTGTGGTAGTTGGTGCACTCCTCTTTCTTACTCTTTCTGCGGTAGTTAGTGCATACCTCTTTCTTACTCTTTCTGTGGTAGTGGGTGCACTCCTCTTTCTTACTCTTTCTGTGGTAGTTGGTGCACTCCTCTTTATTACTCTTTCTGTGGTAGTTGGTGCACTCCTCTTTATTACTCTTTCTGTGGTAGTAGGTGCACTGCTCTTTATTACTCTTTCTGTGGTAGTTGGTGCACTCCTCTTTATTACTCTTTCTGTGGTAGTTGGTGCACTCCTCTTTCTTACTCTTTCTGTGGTAGTTGGTGCACTCCTCTTTATTACTCTTTCTGTGGTAGTGGGTGCACTGCTCTTTATTACTCTTTCTGTGGTAGTGGGTGCACTCCTCTTTATTACTCTTTCTGTGGTAGTGGGTGCACTCCTCTTTATTACTCTTTCTGTGGTAGTTGGTGCACTCCTCTTTATTACTCTTTCTGTGGTAGTGGGTGCACTCCTCTTTATTACTCTTTCTGTGGTAGTTGGTGCACTCCTCTTTATTACTCTTTCTGTGGTAGTGGGTGCACTCCTCTTTATTACTCTTTCTGTGGTAGTTGGTGCACTCCTCTTTATTACTCTTTCTGTGGTAGTTGGTGCACTCCTCTTTCTTACTCTTTCTGTGGTAGTTGGTGCACTCCTCTTTATTACTCTTTCTGTGGTAGTGGGTGCACTCCTCTTTATTACTCTTTCTGTGGTAGTTGGTGCACTCCTCTTTATTACTCTCTGTGGTAGTTGGTGCACTCCTCTTTCTTACTCTTTCTGTGGTGGTTAGTGCATACCTCTTTCTTACTCTTTCTGTGGTGGTTAGTGCATACCTCTTTCTTACTCTTTCTTTGGTGGTTGGTGCACTCTTCTTTATTACTCTTTCTGTGGTAGTTGGTGCACTCCTCTTTGTTACTCTCTGTGGTAGTTGGTGCACTCCTCTTTGTTACTCTTTCTGTGGTAGTTGGTGCACTCCTCTTTATTACTCTTTCTGTGGTAGTTGGTGCACTCCTCTTTATTACTCTTTCTGTGGTAGTTGGTGCACTCCTCTTTATTACTCTTTCTGTGGTAGTTGGTGCACTCCTCTTTATTACTCTTTCTGTGGTAGTTGGTGCACTCCTTTTTCTTATTCTTTCTGTGGTAGTTGGTGCACTCCTCTTTCTTACTCTTTCTGTGGTAGTTGGTTCATACCTCTTTCTTACTCTTTCTGTGGTGGTTGGTGCACTACTCTTTCTTACTGTTAGTGGTAGGTGGTGCACTTCTCTTTCTTCCTTTTTCTGTGGTAGTTGGTCCATACCTAGTTTTTCTCTTTCTGTGGTAGTTGCTGCACTCTTTTTTCTTACTCTTTCTGTAGTAATATACATCTTTCTTACACTTTCTGTGGTAGTGTGTCCATACCTCTTTTTCCTCTTTCTGTGGTAGTTGGTGCACTCCTTTTTCTTACAGTTTCTGTGATAGTTGGCACACTCATCTTTCTTACTCTCTGTGGTAGTTGGTGCACTCCTCTTTCTTATTCTTTCTGTAGTAGTTGGTGCACTCCTCTTTCTTACTCTTTCTGTAGTAGTTGGTGCACTCCTCTTTCTTACTCTTTCTGTGGTAGTTGGTGCATACCCCTCTTCCCCTTCGGTGGTAGTTGGCACACTCCCCTTTCTTCCTTTTTCTGTGGTAGTTGGTGCTTAGCTCTTTTTTCCTCTTTCTGTGGTAGTTGCTGCACTCTTCTGTCTTACTCTTTCTGTAGTAATTGGCACATACATCTTTCTTACACTTTCTGTGGTAGTTGGGGCACTCCTCTTTCTTACTCTCTGTGGTGGTTGGTGCACTACTTTTTCTCACTCTTTCTGTGGTAGTTGGCACACTCCTCTTTCTTACCCTCTCTGTGGTAGTTGGCACACTGCTCTTTCTGTGGTAGTTGGTGCATTTCTCTTTCTTACTCTTTGTGGGTAGTTGGTGCACTCATCTTTCTTACTTTTTCTGTGGTAGTTGGTGCACTCCTCTCTCTCTCTCACTCTTTCTGTGGTGATTGGTGCACTCCTCTTTCTTACTCTTTCGGTGGTAGTGTGTCCATACCTCTTTTTCCTCTTTCTGTGGTAGTTGGTGCACTCCTTTTTCTTACAGTTTCTGTGATAGTTGGCACACTCATCTTTCTTACTCTCTGTGGTAGTTGGTGCACTCCTCTTTTTTATTCTTTCTATAGTAGTTGGTGCACTCCTCTTTCTTACTCTTTCTGTGGTAGTTGGTGCATACCCCTCTTCCCCTTCTGTGGTAGTTGGCACACTCCCCTTTCTTCCTTTTTCTGTGGTAGTTGGTGCTTAGCTCTTTTTTCCTCTTTCTGTGGTAGTTGCTGCACTCTTCTTTCTTACTCTTTCTGTAGTAATTGGCACACTGCTCTTTCTGTGGTAGTTGGTGCATTTCTCTTTCTTACTCTTTGTGGGTAGTTGGTGCACTCATCTTTCTTACTCTCTCTGTGGTAGTTGGCACACTGCTCTTTCTGTGGTAGTTGGTGCATTTCTCTTTCTTACTCTTTGTGGGTAGTTGGTGCACTCATCTTTCTTACTTTTTCTGTGGTAGTTGGTGCACTCCTCTCTCTCTCTCACTCTTTCTGTGGTGATTGGTGCACTCCTCTTTCTTACTCTTTCGGTGGTAGTTGGTGCATACCTCTTTCTTACTCTTTCTGTGGTAGTTGGCGCACTCCTCTTTCTAACTCTTTCCGTGGTAGTTTGTGCATTCCCTTCTTCCTCTTTCTGTGGTAGTAGGTGCCTCCTTTTTCTGTGGTAGTTGTCGCACTCCTCTTTCTTACTCTTTCTGTGGCGGTTTGTGCATACCTCTTTTTTTACCCTTTTCTGTGGTGATTGGCGCATTTCTCTTTCTGTGGTAGTTGGTGCATTCCTCTTTCTTACTCTTTCTGTGGTAGTTGGTGCATAACTTTCTTCCTCTTTCTGTGGTAGTTGGTGCATAACTTTCTTCCTCTTTCTGTGGTAGTTGGTGCATAACTTTCTTACTCTTTCTGTGGCGGTTTGTGCATACCTCTTTTTTTACCCTTTTCTGTGGTGATTGGCGCATTTCTCTTTCTGTGGTAGTTGGTGCATTCCTCTTTCTTCCTCTTTCTGTGGTAGTTGGTGCATTCCTCTTTCTTCCTCTTTCTGTGGTAGTTGGTGCATAACTTTCTTCCTCTTTCTGTGGTAGTTGGCGAACTTCTCTTTCTTACTCTTTCTGTGGTAGTTGGTGCATACCTCTTTCTTACTCTCTGTGGTAGTTGGTTAATAACTTTCTTCCTCTTTCTGTGGTAGTTGGTGCATACCTCTTTCTTACCCTCTGTGGTAGTTGGTGCATAACTTTCTTCCTCTTTCTGTGGTAGTTGGTGCATACCTCTTTCTTACTCTCTGTGGTAGTTGGTGCATAACCTTCTTCCTCTTTCTGTGGTGGTTGGCGAACTTCTCTTTCTTACTCTTTCTGTGGTAGCTGGTGCATGCCTCTTTCTTACTTTTCCTGTGGTAGTTGGTGCATACTAGTTTCTTACTTTTCTTGTGGTAGTTGGTGCACTCCTCCTACTTGCACTTCCCGCAGTGGCTGTTAGTGCATTTCTTTGACTCACGCTGTCTCTCGGGTAGTTGATGTATACCTCTCTCTTGCACCTTCACAGATGATTGATGGGCATGTCTGTGTTGCTCCTTCTGAAGTTATTGTGTGGCTCACACTTGTGCCTCTGAAGTGTTAGTTCACATGCACCTCTCTTTTGCTCCATCTTTGATGGTTGCTGTACACGTCTTTCTTGGTCATTCGGAGGTGGTCGCTTGGAATATATCGGTTTCTTGCTCCCTCAGTTTATTTGCTTCGTACATACCATTTTCTCGCATCTTCTAAGTGGTTGGTTGGCACATTCCTCTTTGTTGCCTTTTCTGTGGTAGTTGGTTGGCGCATACCTCTTTGTTGCCTTTTCTGTGGTGGTTGGTTTGTGCATACCTCTTTGTTGCCTTTTCTGTGGTGGTTGGTTTGTGCATACCTCTTTGTTGCCTTTTCTGTGGTAATTGGCTGGTGCATACTTGTTTCACTGTCTCCCCGAGTTGTTTTGGTTGGTGTATACCTACCTCTTTTGCTTCTGAAGTGGTTGTTTAGTGCAGTTAACACAGAGCCCTCATATTGTTCTCCTTACCTGTCTCTCTGCAGTGAGCCTGATGACATCATGGTCTACGTTGGTCTCCGGGGTGGCGAGCACATACCTGAGGATGTCAGGGCGGACCGCATCTTCCCACACGAGCTGTACAGGCCCATGTTGAGCAGCGCCCACAACATAGCGCTCATCCTGCTGAGGGGTCCCATCATCTACAGGGATGACATCGGCGTCCTGTCCCTCTGGATGAATCTGCGCAGCAACATGTCCACTGTGGAGAACTGCGGACTGACTGGAATACGCTCCCTGCAACCAGGTCTGACTCTATGCTGACCCACACTCAGTGCTGCGAGGCCACAGTAATGGCATCACAGCACCATGTACAAATCTGTTAACACAACTCATTGGCCACAAGGGCATGGAGAAGATGGGGGCCCATGCATTCTGGTGCCCTCTGCAGCCAGAGTGGCCACCTACAACACGTGCTCAGGACAGCCCTGGTTCTAGTGCACTCTGTAGTGAGTGCGGCCACTGAATGTTTAGGATAGCCCTGGTTCTGGTGCTCCTGTCCTGTCCTCTGGAGTGAGTGCGGCTACTAAAAGTTCAGGATAGCCCTCGTTCTAGTACCCCTGCCCTCTGCTCTGGAGCGAGTGTGGGCACTGAAAGTTCAGGATGGCCCCGGTTCTGGTGCCTCGGCCCTCTACTCTGGATCGAGTTTGGCCACTGAAAGTTCAGGATAGCCCTGGTTCTGGTACTCCTGCCCTTTACTCTGTAGCCAGTGCAGCCATCGACAGTACCGGCTCAGGATAGCCCTGGTTCTGGTACTCCTGCCCTTTACTCTGTAGCCAGTGCAGCCACCGACAGCATGGGCTGAGGATAGCCCTGGTTCTGGCACTCCTGCTCTCTACTCTGTAGCCAGTGCGGCCACCGACAGCATGGGCTGAGGATAGCCCTGGTTCTGGTGCTCCTGCCCTCTACTCTGGATCGAGTGCGGCCACTGAAAGTTCAGGATAGCCCCGGTTCTGGTGCCTCGGCCCTCTACTCTGGATCGAGTGCAGCCACTGAAAGTTCAGGATAGCCCTGGTTCTGGTGCTCCTGCCCTCTACTCTGTAGCCAGTGAGGCCACTGAAAGTTCAAGTCCAGGATAGCCCCGGTTCTGATACCTCTGCTCCATGGTTCACGATAAGCCTGGACCCTGGCTTCAGACACTCCTGGCTCACAGTAGCCCTGTCTTCTGCTTCAGAATACCAATTGGGCCCGTCTCATGTCAACCCTGCTGCCTAGCTCACCACTACAATTGCTTTGTTACCCTTGGACTTTGGCTTATGATATTCCTAGCCTTTGGCTCAGGAAACTCGGCTCCCAACACCCATGGAGTCTGGCTCTGTGCTTCCTGGTGCCTGGTTCAGTATAACATTAGGAATAGCTAATGATACGTCTACGCCTGGCTCATGATACCACCATGGCTACCACGGTCTCTGGGTCATGACACCCCTGATGGCCAGCTTACAATGTCTCTAGTCCCTGGCTCACAATACCTCTTCTTTCTGACTCACTAAGCCCCTGAACCCTGGCCGAAAATACTCCTGGCTCATGTTACTACTGGTCCCTGGATCCGAATTCCCAGGCTCATACTGCCTATAGACCCTGGCTCACTGGATCCCTGGTTCAAGAACAAACTGGTGCATGTCGCACAATACCCCAAGTCTCGGACTCATGACAGTCTTGGTGTATAGCTCAAGAAAGCCCTGGTCCCTGGCTCATGATATCCCTGGCACGTGTGCCTGGAAGCTAGCGCAGGATGTTGCTGGTCACTGGCACATGAGACACCTGCATCGCGATGTGGCTGGCTCACCTGTCTGTGATGTCCATGGTCTCTGACCCATGATACCCCTGGATCCTGGCTCATAATTCACCTGGCTCACTGTGTGCCCCACGCATGATGTCCCTGCTCTCTGGCATATCATACGTCTGGTCTGTAGCTTACGATACAGCTGATCCTTGGCACCTGGCTTATCATGTCCCTCATGTATGATGCCTGTGGTTTACGGCTCTTGATATCCCTGCGTCACAATGCCCCTGGTTTACGATGCAGCTAACTCTAGATATGTGAAGCAGTAGAAGATGCAATACATGTGCAAATGTTTCCATGAACAACGCGTGCAAACTCAGGCAACACTTTAAAAAATCCTAACTTTCGGATCGGTCACTAACGGTATGTTATGTGTATTTGTGAAGTGCACATCTGAAAGAGACTATTAGTTATGTATTCCTTACCTTAGAATTAACCCCAGGCGTCAGACTGGATCCGGAGAATTTTTTTTCAGCAGAACTCCTGCGCGTCGGTAGGTGGCGTCGGTGGACTCCGCATTCATCGTTGGCGTCGTGGTCACCGGAATGACGTTGTGGTATTTACTTAGACGCCGCTCCTGCGCGCTGACATCAGTTCTTTCTTTTTTCCGCGGCAGCCATCGCACATCCGGAGAGAGCGGTACCTCGAGTCACTTTTTGACTCTCTTTTTGCGACTTTTTGTCGACATCTTTTCGAGTCGTTCGACTCCTGGTGCACGTAGGGATGTCCTGTCCTCGAACCAGCTTAAAGGCTTGCGACTCCTGTCGCAAATTGATGTCGGTTACGGACCTGCACCTCGTGTGCCTTTGGAGTTTGGAGCGCGACCACGACCCGAAGTCGTGCTCCGACTGCCGGGCCATGAAGCCGAAGTCTTTGTGGGAGTGGTCCCGAAAGCTTCTCGAGGCACGGCAGTCCACTCCGCGCCACTCGAGGTCCCGGTGGAGAGGGAGGTCGCGGGACCGGTCACGGAGCCATCACCACCACTCATCGTCGAAGTCTTCGTCTTCGGGTAAGTCGAAGCACAAAAAGAAGGCGAAGAAGCATCGTCGCTCTTCGCGTTCTCCCCATCTGTCGGCCGACGTGACGCAGATTGCGGAAGGTAGTCGTCCGGCTCTGCCCGCGGAGCCTGTTGGGTCGACCCGAGCTTCCCTCCCTTCCCGGGGGCCGGGGCGACCCCTGCCCAACTTTGTAGTTTTTACGAAGCCCTCCACTCAATCTTTGGGCAGCCCGACTCCGCCGGCGCGTTTCTGGCCCCGCGGACTCGGCTGGGGGCTCTAGGCCTTCGATGTGAATACGGAGCCGGACCGGCGTCGACTGACGTCGGGACTTGCGCCGACCGGTACTTTTGTACCCCCTGTTCTCCCCTGGTGTTCCCTATCGCCCTGAGTGGCTACCAGAGGAGGGTGAGGAGGACTGGGAGGGGTCTGTGGACCCTCTGGCAGACCAGTTAGAAGAACCGGACTGGAGAGAGGAGTTGGGCCATGCTCTCTCGTGCAGTTGCCGAAGGGAGAGACGCAGCAAAGTTCGCCATCCGTTGTGGGCTGGACACCGCCGACTCGCTGGGCAGGACGATTTCAACGTCAGTAGCCCTGAGATGCTATGCCTGGCTGAGGTCCACTGGCTTTTCAGGCGATGTCCATGCTACGCTTTTGGACATGCCCTTTGATCGCCGTCGCTTGTTTGGCGACAAAGCAGACAACGCGCTCGAGTGCTTTAAGGACTCCAGGGCTACGGCCAGGTCCTTGGGCCTCGCTTCTACCTCCCGCCCGCACAGTCTGCTTTTCACCCCTTTCGTGGCTATGGAAGGGGTGCCCCGCCACGTTCAGCCCAGAGCCACAGGCCTGCGTAAGCTGTCCAGCCTCTGCGCGGCTGGGGACGCGGGGTCCACCGTCATGGGTCTGGGGGCCAGCGGGCGGGCCAGTCTACCAGCCCCCTTCTGCAGCAGCCTCCAAGCCCTCCTAGTCCGACCTTTCAGGGCCACCATTCGCCAGTGGGCGGCAGGATCCGCCATCACCTCCCCCACTGGCTCAACATCACGTCGAACAGGTGGATTTTTTCCAGATAGTCCGAAGGGGCTACTCCCTCCCCTTCGAGACTACCCCTCCATCCATGCCACCTCAATTCCATCGCATGTCGGAGGATCACTTGGCCCTTCTCCAACAGGAAGTTACGGCTCTCTTGGCCAAGGAAGCCATCGAGCGAGTTCCTGCCCCAGAAGTAGGTCGTGGTTGTTATTCCCACTACTTTCTGGTGCCCAAGAAGGACAAGGGCCTGCGTCCTATCTTGGATCTCAGGAACGTCAACCGCTTCCTCCGGAAGGAGAAGTTCAAGATGTTGACACTGGCTCAGGTCCTGTCTGCCCTCGGCCCTGGAGACCCTGGCCTTACCAGCGCCCTTCGGGTGTTCACGAAAGTGATGGCGGTGGTCGCAGCTCATCTGCACAGATCAGGGGTTCCAGTCTTCCCCCATCTCGACAACTGGCTGTTGAAGGCGGGCTCGCCCCAGGCTGTCCTCTCCCACCTCTAGACTACGGCCGACCTCCTGCATTCGCTGGGGTTCACCATCAACGTGCCGAAGTCACACCTGATTCCCTCTAAGAAGCTCCTTTTCATCGGAGCAGTTCTGGACACAGCGCAGTTTCGGGCTTATCCTCCCGAGCAGCGAGTCTGGGATATTCAGGCTATGATTCCGATCTTTCAGCCTCTATCCCGGGTTTAAGTCAGACTGACCCTGAGGCTACTGGGTCTCATGGCCTCCTGCATCCTGCTGGTGGACTATGCCAGTTGGCATATGCGGGCTCTGCAGTGGGACCTGAAGTTCCAGTGGGCACAGCATCAGGGGAATCTGTCCGTTTGCGTCCAGATCTCGAAGGGCACTGCACATCAATTGCAGTGGTGGCTGACGAACCAGGATTGGGTCAACAGCAGGTCCCTCTCCCTTCCCCAGCCAGAGTTCACAGTGGTGACAGATACATCACTTCTGGGGTGGGGCGGCCACATGGGAGAGGCAGAGATCTGAGGCCTCTGGTCTCCGGTGGAGTCCGGGCTCCACATCAACCTTCTGGAGCTTCGGGCGATCCGTCTTGCACTGAAGGCATTCCTTCCTTCTGTCAAAGGGAGAGTAGTGCAGGTGTTCACGGACAACACCACTGCCATGTGGTACTGCAACAAACAGGGCGGAGTGGGGTCGTGGACCCTATGTGAGGAGGCACTTCGTCTCTGGAAGTGGCTGGAACATCAGGGCATGTCCCTGGTGGTTCAACACCTGGCAGGCTCTCTGAACGCCAGGGCGGACGAACTCAGCCGCCGGTGCATGATGGATCACGAATGGTGTCTTTACTCGGAGGTGGTGCAAGGTCTCTTTCAGCAGTGGGGAGAGCCTTGGTTAGATCTATTTGCCACCGAAGAGAACGCGCAATGTCAGCAGTTCGGCGCGTTGGAATTTCCAAGGTGGCACTCGCTAGGCGACACTTTTCGTTGCGAGTGGAGTTGCGGTCTTCTATATGCCTTTCCGCCTATACCACTTCTACCCAGAGTGTTTAAGAAGATCAAGCGCGACCGGGCCCAAGTCATTCTTGTGTCCCCGGACTGGGCACGAAGAGTCTGGTATCCCGAGTTCTTGCACTTGGCCATCGATCCTCCGATCAGACTACTCCTTCGGGAGGATCTTCTGTCGCAGCAGCAGGGGACGGTCCTCCACCCGAACCTGTCCAGCCTCCACCTCCTTGCATGGAGATTGAGCGGCAACAGTTGACAGCTTTCGACCTTTCTCCCGAAGTCTGTAATGTCATCTTGGCAGCCAGGTGTCCCTCCACCAAAACGGTATACGCCTGTAGATGGAGCAAGTTTGTGGCATGGTGCACAGCAAAGGCTGTGGATCCCCTTTCTGCCCCTCTTTCAGAGGTTCTCCTCTTCATTCTTTCTTTGGCCCAGCAGGGCTCTGCTCTGGGCACCCTTAAAGGCTGTCTTTCGGCCATTTCGGCCTTTCTTCGGCTCCCTGACCAGCCTTCTCTTTTCAAGTACCCTATTGTAAATCGCTTCCTTAAGGGCATTACTCACTTGTATCCTCCAATTCCTTTCGTAATGCCCCAGTGGGACTTGAACCTGGTTCTGACCTATCTTATGTGCGCTCCATTCGAGCCGCTACATAACTGTCCTCTCAGACTTCTGACACTTAAAATTGCCTTTTTGGTTGCCATCACCTCTGCTCGCAGGGTGAGTGACCTTCAGGCTTTTTCTTCCAAACCTCCTTTCCTGGCTGTTCATCCGGACAAAGTTGTCCTTCGCACTAGGCCTTCTTTCCTTCCCAAAGTGGTTACCTCTTTCCACATAGGACAGACCATCACTTTGCCCACCGATCTTGCCGCCTCCGCATCCTTCTAAAGAGGAAGAGAGGCTCCACCATCTGGATCCAAAACGTGCGCCTTCATTCTATCTGGATCGCACAAAGCAATTCCGGGTGGATGACCAGCTCTTTGGTGGGTATGTGGGCGCCAAGAAAGGTTGGACCGTGCAAAAACAGACCATCTCTCGATGGGTCGTTCTTTGCATCAAAATCTGCTATTCCTTAGCAAAAAAGGAACCTCCAGTGGGGTTGCGCGCCCATTCCACCAGGGCGACGGCAGCCACTACTGCTCTGGGACGTGGAGTCCCCCTTCATGACATCTGCGAGGCAGCTACGTGGGCTTCGTTGCACACGTTTACTAAACACTACTGCCTGGACAGCCAAGTCCGGAGAGACTGCTTCTTTGGCCGTTCAGTTCTCCAGGACTTTCTGGTGTGAACTTAGTTCGCAGACCCACCTCCGTGGTTGGTATTGCTGGGGTATCTATTCTAAGGTGAGGAATCCATAACTAATAGTCTCTTTCAGATGAACAAGTTACTTACCTTCGGTAACGATAAATCTGTAAGAGACATATATTAGTTATGGATTCTTCACCGCCCCACCCATCCTCCCCGTTCTGCGAACTGACTTCTAGAGTAAGGGACTCCCTATCAGGGCCCTAGTTTTGTGCACCAGTGGTCAGTGTCTTGCATGGCTCTGCGCTTCTGCCTTGGAATGTCGTGTAAAGAACTGACGTCAGCGCGCAGGGGCGGCATCTAAGTAGATACCGCGACGTCATTCCAGCGACCACGACGCCAACAACGAACGCAGAGTCGACCGATGCCACCTACTGACGCGCAGGGGTACTGCCGAAGAAAAATTCTACGGATCCAGTCTGACGCCTGGGGGTAATTCTAAGGTGAGGAATCCATAACTAATATATGGATCTTACAGATATATCGTTACCGAAGGTAAGTAACTTGTTCAACTCACCCGGAAGGGTATCCTGCCACTGAAGCAGGAGCTGTATGGGCCGAGCCAGGGTCAGGGCTAGGAGAAGAGCCAGGTTTTCAGTTTCTTGTGGAATTCAAGAACTGAGGAGGAAGCTCTGATGTACAGGGGCAGGATGTTCTAAGTTTTAGGAGATAGGTAGGAGAAGGTACCACCGTTGGATCTGGTTCTGCGTATGTGGGTAGTGTGTGTGAGTAGGAGTTCGGCTGAGCAGAGGTGTCTGGTAGGTTTGTGGAAGTTTATGTGGTTGTTGAGGTACCTGGGACCAATGTTGTGTAAGGTTTTGTATGTGTGCGTCGGGAGTTGGAAGAGTCTCCATTTGTGATTTGAGGGCCAATGGAGCTCTTTGAGGTGCAAGGTGATGTGAGTGTTCGGCGGGAGGTTGAGGATGAGCCTGGCTGCTGAGTTTTGTACGGTCTGGAGTCTTCTGGTGAGTTCAGCTTTGATTCCAGCATAGAGTGCATTACCGTAGTCCAGCCTGCTTGTTCTCAGGGTGTTGGTGGGGAGCCATGTGAAGATTTTCTTGAGTATCTTGAGCGTGTGGAAGCAGAAGACGGAGCCTGCGCTCACTTAGCCAGTCATGATGAGTTGGTTATGGATTACTATTCCAAGGTTCTTTCCATGGGTTGTCAGGAGGGGTGTAGGTCCGAGTCCAGGAGGCCCCCAAGTGGAGTCTCAGAGAGGTGTCTTTGCCAAAGATTATTAATTCCATCTTGTCTGTTTTGTACATTAGGCAGTTGTTTTTCATCCATCTGGTGACTTTGGTCATGCAGGCAGAGAAAATGGTCTGGATGTTTGGCATCTTGTCCGAGAGTATGACTGAGTCTTGTCAGCAAAGGATATAATGTTGATTCCGTCTGCGCAGCTGATGCTGGCAAGGGGGGGTTCTGTAGGTGGTGAAGAGAGTGGGTCTGAGTGAGGATCCTTGTGGGACTCCACAGGTGAGGTTGACAGCATCTGATGTGAAGGGGGCCAATCTGACCAATGGTGTGTGGCTTGTCAGGAAGGAGAAAATCCAGCGAAGTGCGGGAACTTGGATGCCGGCTTCGTGAATTTGTTGGATACGGATGGGGTGGGAGATGGTGCTGAAAGCTGCAGAAAGGCCAAGTAGAACGAGGGTTGCTGTGTCACCTCTGTCCATGATTATCCGGATGTCGTCCGTGGCGGTGAGGAGGGCGGTCTCTGTATTGTGGTTGGGTCTAAATCTGGATTGAGTGGTGCTGAGGAAGTAGCTGTCTTTGAGGTGGGTAGCTAGGTTTTTGTTTATCATCTTTTCTAAGACTTTTGGCAGGTATTGTAGCAGGGATATAAGCCGGTAGTTGGCTAGCGTCTTTGCTGAGGGTTTCTTGAGAAGGGGGGTGTACTGTGGCATGTTTTGAGGCATCTGATAGGTAGTTGTTCAGGATCTGGGTGAGGGCTTCGCTGATGGGGTCCAAGCTTTTGATGAAGATGTGATAAGGGCAGGGGTCCAAGGGCGCTCCAGAGTGTAAGGATTGCATGGTTGCTGTTGTTTCTTGAGTGGTGATGGTGGGCCACGTGGGCAGGGTGGTACTCTTGGTGTTGGTAGAGATGCTCAGGAGGGTGAGAGTGTGGAATAGTGTGGTTAGGACTCAAAGTTGTTACTACTGCTGGTTATCCTGTTGCTGAAGAATAGGGACAACTAGACAAACACAGAAATGGAACAGCGCAGTTGCCCCAAGAGTAGATGAATGGGAAGCCAACATCGACTGGTGTATGCGGGCGGAGGAGCAGGTTTATAAGGCACGAGCCTGCCCCAACAAGTTTACAAAAATATGGAGTGCATGGAAGGCCCGGATGGAGGAAATGGCATGTGACAGCTGGGGTGGGACAAAGAGAGGAGCCAGACTTTCAACAGAGGGAAGGGAGACCCAGCAACTGACTGAATTCCAATGGTGGTGGATGGTTACCCTAGCAGCAGGGACCTACTGTGTTACAATGGACTCAGCTAGAGGAATAGGATCGACTGCCACCGAGTGTCTCCACTGTTGGGGGAGGGGGGTGGAGGGTGGAAGGGGGTTCACGAATGATACAGTTACGTTGTATCTGAAAACTCAAAAATAGGGACAACTGTATAAAAACTGCAGCCTACAGTGACCTCTACAGCCTACAGTGACCTCTACAGTCTACAGTGACCTCTACAGCCTACAGTGACCTCTACAGCCTACAGATCACTCTACAGCCTACAGTGACCTCTACAGCCTACAGATCACTCTACAGCCTACAGTGACCTCTACAGCCTACAGTGACCTCTACAGATCACTCTACAGCCTACAGTGACCTCTACAGCCTACAGTGACCTCTACAGCCTACAGATCACTCTACAGCCTACAGTGACCTCTACAGCCTACAGTGACCTCTACAGCCTACAGTGACCTCTACAGCCTACAGTGACCTCTACAGCCTACAGTGACCTCTACAGCCTACAGTGACCTCTACAGCCTACAGATCACTCTACAGCCTACGGTGACCTCTACAGCCTACGGTGACCTCTACAGCCTACGGTGACCTCTACAGCCTACAGATCACTCTACAGCCTACAGTGACCTCTACAGCCTACAGATCACTCTACAGCCTACAGTGACCTCTACAGCCTACGGTGACCTCTACAGCCTACAGATCACTCTACAGCCTACAGTGACCTCTACAGCCTACAGATCACTCTATAGCCTACAGTGACCTCTACAGCCTACAGTGACCTCTACAGCCTACAGATCACTCTACAGCCTACAGTGACCTCTACAGCCTACAGTGACCTCTACAGCCTACAGATCACTCTACAGCCTACAGTGACCTCTACAGCCTACAGTGACCTCTACAGATCACTCTACAGCCTACAGTGACCTCTACAGCCTACAGTGACCTCTACAGCCTACAGATCACTCTACAGCCTACAGTGACCTCTACAGCCTACAGTGACCTCTACAGCCTACAGTGACCTCTACAGCCTACAGTGACCTCTACAGCCTACAGATCACTCTACAGCCTACAGTGACCTCTACAGCCTACGGTGACCTCTACAGCCTACAGATCACTCTACAGCCTACAGTGACCTCTACAGCCTACAGTGACCTCTACAGCCTACAGTGACCTCTACAGCCTACAGTGACCTCTACAGCCTACAGTGACCTCTACAGCCTACAGATCACTCTACAGCCTACAGTGACCTCTACAGCCTACAGGGACCTCTACAGCCTACAGTGACCTCTACAGCCTACAGATCACTCTACAGCCTACTACTATTACCAGCTCGCATCAGGCTGAACCTGAGCCCTCTGGTGTTTACAGTATGGAGGCATTTTCAGCTCCATGGTTGGAGGGGGTGGATTATTAAATATCTGGAACACACCCTCCACCATAGTCAATTATGGTTTAAATGGTGTGATGTCATAAATGTAATAGCAAGCACTGGCAATGCCAATAGGTCTGGCTTGTAACTGAAAGTGCCTCTTCAGTCACTGGTGAGTGTAGGCACTCAATAACTGATCATACATGCACTCCATCACTCATCTTAGCACTCATTCATCTATTCATCCACCCAGTAAGTCATTCTTGCATTCACCCACCTCTCGTCCACAATCTCCCACAAGTATAGAGAGGAAAAAGTAAAAGAATAAAAGCTGAAAAAAGAAAACTTGGCACAGCCTTCGCCTGGTGGGCATATGCTTGAAATGCAAAAATAAAATGAAACAAAGGAGTGGGTGGTTTAGAGCGTTGCACTGAAATATACAAAAAGTCGGTCGGTGGAAGCTCAGCCACTGGTCATTTCTCAGGCTGCATCCAGTCCATTGTTATTTTGCACACCGTGCCACCTCAGTTTGGACCCAGCTGCATGCAAATCAGTCTTTACTCTGCTCACGGTGCCACCGCAACTAAGCTACAACCCGCTGAAGAGACCCAACTATGTCGAAACCGGTCCTGGGTTGCTTGTGTTCAGGAAGGGCGGGCCTGGCAGTTCGGGCTGGACTGTCCCTTTTGGAGAAGGGTCAAGGCCGATTTGCATATGGCTGGGTCTATTCAGAGGGGGCATGGTGGGCAAAAAACAATGGACTGGGATACTGCCCGAGTGATTTCCAGTGTCTGAGATTAATTTAAGCATCCCACCCATCACTTCAGCGCCACATTTAGAAGCAAACGTTTGGCCAAGTTGGAGCAGTAAAAAGAACGATGCATGGGACCATTCTAAGACAGCCGCTCAGTAAACATCACAATGGGCGGCCAGTCTTCGAATGCCAAAGAGTATAGTGTATCACTCTTACACTGAGTCAAAGTGGCCACAAGAATGCTTCTAAACCTGGTGGACATCGTAGATTGGCAAACAATGCAACACTATAGAAAATCTATTTCACGTTGGAAGCCTGGTTTAGAAATACTGGCTGCACAAGATGCAGCACACGAAAGATGAAATGAGCAGGCCAGTAAGACTGTCTGGAGAGCTACAGGACCCTCAAGAAAGGAGAAGGAAAGAAATGAAAGGTTACCTACAAATGGAAACAAGCATTTGCAATGCAATAGGTCTCGCATTATTAAAGTTTGAGCTATTGGTGTTGCATTATTTAGCAATGCCAATAGCTCAAACTTTAATAATGCGAGACCTATTGCATTGCAAATGCTTGTTTATCTGTGGAACCAAATTAATGGGTTTCCCAGGACCTGGGGCGCCGTCCAAGAATTATTTTGGGATGATCTCAATAGGGAATGAAGGCCAACATGAGTTTAGAAATTTGGCAGAAAGTTTAAGTTGTGTTATGTTGGGAATGAGCGCTGGCAGGAGCCAGGTATCCATTGGGTGTTGACCGGTTTTGTCATTGTCATTTCTTTTTATTTTGGATGAGATAATACTTAAACCAGTACTTATGTAACACAAGACAACTGTGTAAAAAGATGTAAAAAGAACAACAATGTGAATATTTCATGGTCAAATGTGTTGTTTAAAGGCAAAGGGGCAAATGGACAAACGTTTATGAGTACGGGAAGCGGCACTAAAGTAGTACCCTTTACTGTACTCTTGCATGCCTTTGTGACTTAGCCCTGTGACATCAGACTGCCTTTAGTAATAGTGCAAAGAGGGCTCAGTCATTTCTATTTGTACTAATTGTATGTGAATATTCCCTGGAGATTCCCATTTTAGATGAGCTGGGGCCAATTCACAAAGGCATGTAGGGGTACTTTAAACAGTGCTACACAAGTAGCATTTTATGTACTCCAAATTGCCCTTGTGAGTAGGTCCCAGAAAGTGGAATCTGGCCACTGCAAATGGACCTGGAAATAGATGAGCTATTTTTTCTTAGTTTGTTTGTAATAAACATTATACACTTACTCTTGTATCAATTTGTATCTTGGCACAATATCTGTTTTACTTCGTCTCTGCCCTCTGTTCACTAGTAGAGCGCTCTGATACCCGCAAGGGTCATGTTCGCGCTATATAAAACGTTCTAAATAAAATAAATTGATGGCATCATAATTAGGTAGGTTTAACTAAAAGCCCTTTCATTTTGTACATACTCATTTGTGAAACTTCACAGATTTAATTTTTTTAAATTGCATTACGAGGAATAAATAAAAGTTTATGCTTTTAAAAGTTTATCGGAAGACGACCTGTCATGATTGAAGTGATGGCCTGGCATTTTGTGGAAGGGGTGAAAAAACAGAAGAGGAGATGGTCCCCATACAGGGCCACAGCTATCATTAATGCAGCTGCTGCAGTTGCATTGTGGCCCAAGAGTGTAAGAGGATCTTAGCACCCAATAATGAACAGTGCTTTTGTTTGATGCATTTGTTCCGTTAGAAGTCTTAAATTTGTAGTGGATTATGACCTACAGGAAAAAGCCCATGAAATCTCAATCCCCTACCCATTGTGATGAGCCAGGCCACTCCCCAATTTGACAAAGTAGGGGACTCTGTGTTAAAAAAAATAATGTTTTAAGACATCTGCCCTATAGGGACCGGGATTTAAGCCAAATGCCCTGCGTCATTCCCTCCTAGACCAGAGCCCATGTAGGGGTTCTCCTTCGCCCACTTAAAACCCTGGCGTTGTTCCTTTTGCATACACGAAGCTAAACTGAGTTAGTTATACGCGACCTAAAAGAAAGAAAAGAAAAAAAACTTTCAACACTTGACTTCTAAGACGCGTTTGGGGGGGGACGAACTACGTGCACCCGGAAGCACACACTGTTCCAAATATCAGCTCGCCCCATTTAAAAGGGCAAACATCGGGAAGTCGCCAGAGAATAGCATGCTATGCAGCATAGGGCAGATGTGGGATGGTGTGCAGGCAACCGCACAGCCGGTGGACACAGTACTCTGGTGGAGATTTAACAAGAAGGTAAAGGATGTTACGGGGCGAGGATACGGACATCCGGGGCAGAAAGACGTGCCGCACAGCGTTTCCCTGCGTGTTGTTTGCAGTGCGACATCGACCGGAGAGCAGAAAGAGACAAGGTCTGAAAAATAAATCGCTAACTTTGACGCGTTCAGATTCTAGCTTTGCATTCTGAAAGATGTAGTCCTGTTTATCCTATCCAAATCAGAATTACGTGTCCCAGAATGCATACAAAACAAGCTCTCGACATTGCGGCTCTGAAGCCCGCGAGACGCCGTGCGTGTGCACGTCTACTGTCCGGCGCCGGGCACAGCTGTGAAGCACACGAGTCAAAGAGACGCCGTGCATGTGCACGTCTGCTGTCCGGCGCCGGGCACAGCTGTGAAGCACACGAGTCAAAGAGACGCCGTGCATGTGCACGTCTGCTGTCCGGCGCCGGGCACAGCTGTGAAGCACACGAGTCAAAGAGACGCCGTGCATGTGCACGTCTGCTGTCCGGCGCCGGGCACAGCTGTGAAGCACACGAGTTAAAGAGATGCCGTGCGCGTGCCCATGTGCTGTCCCGGACCAAGCTGACTACCTTGGTTGCAGATTCTCATAATTACCAATCAGACCTATGGCATCTAACATAACTTTTTCTAATTAACCAGTTAAGTCTACTGCCTTCGTCATTGGCTTGCTTCCATAGCAAACAGAGGCCTCCTAAATTCATATAACCCAGCAACCATCAGGCAGTCATAAAATTACAACTGTATTAAAAATTACTTTTGGCAGAACAATATACAACCCCTCTGAAAAGGGCCCAAGAAGGATTATCACATAGCAAATCTTCAACTCCAAGTGCTTGTCAGAGACAGTCACCAACACCAAAACATTTACCTACCACGATAATCTGTGCGATTCCATGTAACAAAATATATGTCTACAGCCTTTAACATAGTTTAATGACAATCCTCCCTTAAACACCTGCTGGCGTTAAACGCTTTTCACAATAAAAAACTCAGGCCTACTACCTCTGTTGTAACTTTTTATAATAAACATATCAGACCTATGGTATTTGACATAAATATTTCCACAGAACCAGTCAAGCCAATAGCTTTTATCAATGGCTTGTCTCCATAACCAATCAACAACGCCTGCCGAATTTACCCTCACACGAACAGTCAGAAAACTATAGATACAAAATGACAAGTGGCAAAACAATATTCAAGCCCTCCTAAGAAGGTTAACAGGGGTAATTAAAGTACACATCTTCTGCCCGCAGTGTCTGTCTGAGGGAGAAACCAATACCAAAACCCTTGCCTACTACAGTGATCTGTGAGTATCAATATAACGTAAGATCTGCTTTCAGACTTTAACACAGTGTAATAGCAATACTCCCTTAAAGGTCTAATGACTTTATCATATGGTTTTCACAATATTTAAGTCGGGCCCACTACGTTTGTTGTATTTTTTTATTAAAAAGAGATTAGACGTTTAGCCCAACATAACTTTTTCCAATTAACCAATCAGGCCTTAATGAATAGCTTGTTTCCGTAACCAACTCAGGCCTACTGTATTCCGCATACCTACAGTTGGCAAAACAATATACAACCCCTTCTAATATGACGTAACAAGGAATCTTAAAGTGCAAATCTGCTATCCGAGGGTTTGTCAAAAGGAGGTCCCCTTGCCTATTATTGTAATCTAGGAAAATCCACACTTAGCCTGTTGGCTTTAACAAATGCTTTTCACAATAAATATGTCCACCCTATTTCCTTCGTCATAACTGCTCATAGTAAAC
This sequence comes from Calotriton arnoldi, assembly GCA_963921515.1. Lineage (NCBI taxonomy): Eukaryota > Metazoa > Chordata > Amphibia > Caudata > Salamandridae > Calotriton > Calotriton arnoldi. Next base: position 264,914 of record CAWUFW010000916.1, read on the forward strand.
AAACAGGTCTATAGCCTTCACCAGTGGCTTGCCTCGTCACCATGATCAACTCAGCTCTGCTATGTTGAGCATAAGCTTTCCTACAAGGAAAAAGTGCATAAGTACTCTTTTTCAACAGAAGCTCACAACGTCTTTCCATGTTCATCTTGAGACAGGCACAGCAAGGCCTTACACCTTCCAAACTTGACTGTACTGGTAGGCGAGCACATGCAAATCTGATAACAGGATGAGGAGAAACATGCTCAGATAATTCAAGGTTCACTTTACCAAAGCCAAGAAGACTGATCCTGAGAGAAATAAAAATGACACTTCCAGGAGCTATCTTAATCAGATGCCTCCCATAAGGAGGCCTCCATAGCAAGCCCCCCCCTCCTCTCCACCTTCCCCTTCTAACCCCCTCCCAACCCCCTCCCCCGCCCCGAATCCCCAATGAAGACCAAACCTGTTGGGTCAGTGAGCGAAGTCAAAGCTGATTTGAAAAGACTGCCAATCAGCACGACATCAGGGAAGGGCTCTCCCCCACGAGTCCACATCCCCAACGAAAAGCAAAACCTATTCTGCATGCGGCAAGTCCAGTTATTTTGCTAACCTCTGTTGTTCATCGCAGATCCATAAAGTCAGAAGACAGATTTGAAGGAGAACTATGGATGGTTGATGAATATAATGTGCACATGCTCACATGATATGATCAAGGCAAAAAAGGAGGGCTCATCCAAACTGCAACTTCACCATCCATGGCAAGCAAATAGTCACACTGATACACACAGATGCTACAGTGACTGGCGGCCTAGAAAGATTACCAATTGCTCAAACCTCTTTCCGCACTGACAGCAACACATACCAAGGAGTATGCTTAAGGAGGCATTCCATGTCTACTCATCACAAGCACATTTATCACACTGTGTCCTAAGAACAAATTTGTATCAGAGCCAAGTTCTTTGTCACCCACCTAAATGGTGGCAGAGCTGCTGAAAACTTGCAACTCGTCACATTCATATTTGGTGTACAAGCATGTGACCTCAACAGCATACTAGAAGACTTTTGAGACATCTTCAAAGTAATCAATTGTCTGAAAAGGAGGAGCATCAAATTAAACATCAATGTCATCCAACCAACCTGTCGCCCTGTAGCACAGAACAATTCCAATCTATGTCCTTAGCCCAGTTGAAAAGGTTATTGCCAAACTAGAAACAGCTGGAATCAATGAGATGTTCGAATATCCTACCTGCTGGGTCTCACCTAAAGTGATGGACAGCAAGCTGAAACAACCAATTGATGTAAGGATTTGTGTGGACATGGGAATGCCAAACAGTAGAATAAAAAGGGAAAGACATATCGCTCCCAAAGAAGTTGCAGAAGATGGGTGAAGGTGGTTTTTGAAGACCCATTTTAACACTGGATACTGTCAGATGCTTCCCAGATAGATGACGGCTTTTCCCACCTACTGCTTTTTCCTCACTACAAACACCTTAAACCTCGGAACATCAAGTGCACAGAAATATTTCAAAAAAGCTTAACAGAATACTGCCAGACTTTAATGTCAGTGAAGAGATTTTAATGCATTCTGCCTCCACTGACCAGAACTACAATGGACCAAGAGCCTTTCCTCCAGACTCAGACATAACAGACTAACATGGCATCACAAGAAGTCTGAATTTCTTTGACTACACCTTCACAGCTAATGGGTGGCTCTTCATCCGAAGAAAGTCCAGGACATCAAGATCGCCTCTCCATCCCAAAATGTCTCTGAAGACTGTAGCTATTTAAGGATGGTGAAATACTTCACCTGTTTCATTCACAGCCTGACCTTCCTGAAGAGGCACTATGAGACTTTATCAAGGGTGGTGTCAAACAGCAGTGTTCGGAAGAATAAGCAACAGCTTTTTAAAATGCCAAGGATACGTTATCAGTATTTATCACTGTGAAATTTTACGGACCAGCAAGACCCACAGAAATGTCAGTAGATGCCAGTCCTACTGTTCTTAGTACAGTGTTTCACCAGTGACAAGACAATGATCAGTGGGCACCTGGGGTGTACACAAAGACTGAGCAACAATACTCCAACATTCAAAAGGAAGCAGTAGCGATTCTGTGAGGATATTGTCAATATCACATATACCTCTGCTGCAACCACTTTCAAATATGCATGGATCATAAGCCTCTTCTGCCACTCTTTCAGTGTTCCTTATCCAAAACACCACCACAAATTGAGAAATGGATCTTACACTTTCAAGAATATTCGTTTGAAGTGGCATGCCAACTTGGCAGTGGTAACCTAGCTGACTACTGCGCACCCAAGGACAGTGACTGCAAAGGTAGAAGCTCAAGCAATCCAGACTTCAGAATATGTTAAGATTGTGGTGGGAGATTGGAGTTCCCTTCCAATTGCAATGGAAGATATATTAGTTCCACTCTTCCTGACAAATGCATCACTGTTGAGAAAAAAGATCACGAGGAACATCAAGTGTGTTTGCATTCTTCAGCAGTAATCACACTGCACAGAAGAGGTGAAAAAAACAGTTGCAGGCTTTATACAATGTGTGAGAAGAGCTGTCCGTCACTGAAGAAGTCTTACAACACAGGGGTTCGCATTGTGGTTCCATCTGCCCCCAGTGCCACAAATCTTGGAGCTAGCCCAAGGCAGGCATCGAGGCATAGTAAAAGCAAAAAAAATCTAGTCGCCAGATCCCTGCTATGCCAAGCAATAGACAGTGGTCCCTAATAAACAATTAATCCATAAACTTATATCTAAATGGTATTTCAATCAAAGTAAAAAAAAACCAACAAAAAAAGCTTTAAAAACAGCGCTACAGTGAGTGCTTGTTGCAGAAACCTGCTCGGAGCTCTGTTATAAGTGATACACACAAGTGATACATAGTTATCAGTATCTGTGTCAATGGAACAAGAATCGCCCGGCCCGTTAATGTAATACAGAGTCCATAGGGTCCGTGTTTAAAGTCGATGATGTTTCAGTCCCAGTGAGAATCTCGGGATCCATCATCAGGACTCAAGAGGATACAGGAGCTCGAGGAAGATATAATGGTTTGAGGTCTCACACTTCCTTGATGGAGTATGCAAACACACTTGGAGGGGGCCCGAGGGCCCAGAGGAATGATACGAAGCTTGACACGACATGTGTGTTCAATCTGATTCAAGAACCAGTGTCCTCCAGAATAAAATGTCTGCCCCACGTCCCTTTTGGTTCCCTTGTACACCGAAAACTAATGCCCAACAATAGGGTCAAATGAACTGCCTACTCCAATTGTGAAAATAGACATTCCTGGATTCCTCTGTTCACACAGCAGCATCGTTGTCTCAAGCCTGCCTGTTGGCGGCATCTGGTCTTGGCAAACATTTGAAAGACAAATTACCAAGATCACCTGATGAGGTAATAATGAAGTTTGAAAAAATACTTGCCATACAAGGTATCCCATGTGAACTCTGCATGGACATGGGTTCCCCATCCCAGGAATGGGGTTTGCCTCGAACCAGATGATGCAGATGTGGCCACAAGTGAAGGGAGAGGGCGACCCTTCATGAAGACTCTTTCTCAAACGCTACAGACCATGGCGTCGGGAACCTCTGCTTTGGCACCTTAAGAGGGGGCTGCGTGTGAGCCCTACTGGCCCAATAACATACCCAGCACAACGGGAGGCAATCCACTGGCGCGTCTGTGAGTTTATTACAGCACCGGTGCTTCTGTGAGTTTGTTACAGTGCCAGCGCATCTGTGAGTTTGTTACAGCACTGGCGCGTCTGTGAGTTTGTTACAGTGCCGGCGCATCTGTGAGCCGGCGCATCTGTGAGTTTGTTACAGCGCCGGCGCGTCTGTGAGTTTGTTACAGCGCCGGCACGTCTGTGAGTTTGTTACAGCGCCGGCATGTCTGTGAGTTTGTTACAGCACCGGCACGTCTGTGAGTTTGTTACAGCGCCGGCGCGTCTGTGAGTTTGTTACAGTGCCAGCGCTTCTGTGAGTTTGTTACAGCACCGGCGCGACCGTGAGTTTGTTACAGTGCCAGCGCATCTGTGAGTTTGTTACAGTGCCGGCGCATCTGTGAGTTTGTTACAGCACCGGCGCGTCTGTGAATTTGTTACAGCACCGGCGCGTCTGTGAGTTTGTTACAGCGCCGGCGCGTCTGTGAGTTTGTTACAGCGCCGGCGCGTCTGTGAGTTTGTTACAGCGCCGGCACGTCTGTGAGTTTGTTACAGCGCCGGCACGTCTGTGAGTTTGTTACAGCCACTGTGAGTTTGTTACAGTGCTGGCACGTCTGGGAGTTTATGACAGCACCGGCGCTTATGTGAGTTTATGACAGCGCCGGCGCTTCTGTGAGTTTATTACAGCGCCAGCGCTTCTGTGAGTTTATTTTTTTTAAGTTTGAAAAAGGAAGTTTATTGAGATGATACAATGTAAGATATCAAATACAAAAGTAAGGAAATACATTCTTAGCGGGGGAGAGGAAAGAAAAAGGGGAAAAGGGAGGGATAAGAATTATAAATGAATATATTCAATATAACCACTTATATAGATATCAATAATTGCAAGAAATATAACTTTTTCCTTTTAAAACATAGAATTTAGATATAAGATAATAAATCACAATAAAAACAAATCATGGAGGTTTGGGAACTTCTTCAATACGAGGATTGTGTAATCGTATAGTGTTGGCGGACTTGTCTAAAAAACGGGTAATGGGTGACCATAAACGTTCTCGTTTTATTGCAAGGGATAGGGGATGGACATATGCTCTATCTAACCTGTGATTGTAACAAACACCATACCACCAGGCTTGATAGGAGCAAGACGGAAAAATAGTAGAATTGATTTTATGCAAGGACATGGGGTTAATAATAGCCTATTGTATATATAGAATAATGTCTGGGTAGTGTTAGCAGCCCTAGAAGATTTCCTTATTTTAATCCAAATCTTGTTCCAAGTATGAATTGTGAGGGATAGTTTGAGATCTGTTTCCCATAAGATTTCTATTTTCGTTTTATCACGAGAAGCTGAAGAAGAAAAAAGATGCTTATAAATTTGAGACGCAGACGGAGAGAGAGATAAGAATTGAAGAGAGGTCGGAGGAGAACCGGAAGAAGGAGAAATGGAGGATGAATTAGTATATGTTGATTGAAGCAGCCTGACTAAAGAAGTGTATTTAAGCAAATAAGAATCCGGTAGAGAAAAACGTGTCTGAGCAACTAGAAAAGAGATACATATGTCATTCTCAAAAAGTTGATAAACCCAGTGAAGTCCTTTAGCGTACCAATCCTTCCAGAAAATGACTATGATTAAATTTAAGAGATTGATTATACCATAAGGAGGATTGCAAAAATCAGTCTCTAGGAGAAAGGTGATCAATAAGTAAAGGCTGAAGAATCTTACAACAATTATTGAAAATAGGGAGAGAAAGAGATGATGGACGCTGAGTAAAGGACAACAATTCTCGAAAGGGAAAAGGATGAAGGAAATGTTTCTCAATATCAGTCCACAAAGGTAATAACAAATCTTCGTTGGTTTCGTGAAGTAAAAGAGCGGTTTGTTTAAGAGAGAAAGCGGTATGATATGCCTTAAAATCTGGAAAGTTGACGCCTCCTAATTGTTTTGGCCTCTTTAGTTTACATAAAGACATACGAGACTTCTTATTATTCCACAGGAATTTTGATAATATCGAATAGGTTATTTTAAAATGTGAATTAGGAATATTTATGGGAAGATTGGAAACGTAAAAGAGTATTATAGGAACAAGCATCATCTTTATTGTGTTGAGACGACCCCACCACGATAAAAATAGAGGGTTCCATCTGGATGTCGCGCTTCGTAACAGAGTCTGTAATTCTCTTAAATTAATGGTGACCGTCTCTTTAATAGAAGGTTTAAACCATAGGCCCAAATATTTTATCTTATCCGGGTTCCACCGAAAACCAGAAGAGATAAAATCTGCAGAGAAACATAATGTATTTAGAGGGAGGATTTCGCATTTGTCGGAATTAAGTTTGTATCCTGACACATTGGCAAAAACCTGGACTTCCGAGAGGAAGGCTGGTAAAGAAGACTGGGGTTGTGACAAAAAGAGCAGAATATCATCGGCATAAACAGAAAGTTTTAACTGGTTAGGGCCATAATTAAAACCTTTAATGTTCGAATTTGAGCGAATCTTAATCAAAAAGGGTTCAAGGGCTAATATAAAAAGAAGGGGGAAAGAGGGCAGCCCTGTCGGACTCCGCGATGTAAGGGAAAGTAAGGAGAAATAAGACCGTTAACCAATACAGAAGAAACAGGAGAAGAGTAAAGTAAGGAGACATAATTTATGAATTTTTGGCCAAAACCAAACCAGGACAAAGTGGAAAAAATAAAAGGCCAAGCAACTCTGTCAAAAGCTTTTTCCGCATCTAGAGAGATGGCTGCTAAAGGATCTTTACATGACTTAGCTTTAGTAAGAACGTTAAGAAAGAGTCTGGTATTGTCGGAAAGATGCCTTCCCTTAACAAAACCACACTGTTCTCTGCCAATTAACCCCTTCCGTGCTCATGACGAGCTCAGCTCATCATGCTGCGCGGTAGCGCTCTGCGCATGACGAGCTGAGCTCGTCACGACCCCACCCGCGATCGGAATGTCCAGCACACGAGCGGAATTCCGATCGCGGTCAAGGGGTTAAGTGGGGTAAAAATTGTTCTAAACGAAAGGCCAGAATCTTAGCAAAAATTTTGTAATCCAAATTAATTAGGGAAATAGGTCTGTAATTTTTACAAAGGCTATGATCTTTATCTCCTTTGGGAATAAGGCATATTAGGGCTTCTTGAAAAGATCCCGTGGACCCTTTGGAGGAATTAAAAAGTGAAATAAATGATATAATTTAGGGATAAGTAGACGGGAAAAATGAGACTAAAACTCAATCGTAAAGCCATCAGGGCCTGGAGCTTTGCCTCGTTTAATTGAGCGAATAGCAGAAAGGATATCTGATTCCCGGATATCTTCATCCAATACCGAAAAATCTAAATCATGAGAAGGAGGAGGGGTAATAGAGGATAAATATTGGAGTACAAGGTCTTGGGATATCGAGTGTTCAGGGGTGTAAAGGTTTTGGAAAAAGTTTTCAAATTCCGACAGAATCTCTTCATTTTTGTGAACTAAAAGATGATTAGAGGAAAGAATGTAACTAATTGTAGTGCATTCTTTTTTTATTTTAAGGTAGTTAGCTAAAAGTTTTCCTGATTTATTTTGACCCCCATAATATTTAGCTGAAGACTTAAGCAGAAACGAGTTGGCATTATCTGTGGACAATTTGTTGAATTCGACTTTGGCTTTGATTAATTGATCCAAGCATGTTTTAGAGTTTGTCTGGAAAAAGAGTGTTCTAGTTGTTTAATACGCGTCTGAAGAGATTGTAAAATCTGTAACGCTGATTTCCTTTTCTGAGACACATATGAAATAACAAAGTCTCTGGAGGCAGCTTTAAAGGTATCCCAGACAATCTGTGGGGATACATCAGGAGTATCATTTTCAGAGAAAAAGGTGGTAGCAAAAGACTCAAACGTATTAGTAAATGTGGAATCTAACAAAAGAGAATTATTGAATCTCCATCTGCGGGCGCCTTGGTTAGAGGGAAGAAGTTCAAAATCTAGAAGGACGGGTGCATGGTCAGAAATCAATATTGAACCAATTTCAGCATGAGTAATATGTTGTGTAAGCGCCTTTGAGGTGAAAAGATAGTCTAACCGAGACTGAGAAGAATGTACTGGTGAAAAGAAAGAACACTCTCGAAGTGTAGGGTTACATAATCTCCAGGCATCTACTAGGCATCTTTGTTGAATAGTGGATACAAATTGAGAAGGCATAGGAGAGGGGGAGAATCTAGAACGGGAGTTACGGTCAATAATAGGATCCATAACTAAATTACAGTCTCCACCAACCAACACATAATCATCATGAAAAGACATCAATTTAGATAAAATTGTAGGCCAAAACTTAATATCTGTGGCAGTAGGTGCATATAAATTAAGGAGAGTCAATGGAATATTATTTAATAACAATGAAAGGGAAACCCATCGACCTACATCATCGGCTTCCAGCGAGAGAAATTTCAAATCAAGGCGTTTATGGCATAAGATGACTACACCATTGCGGTTACCTGTGCCCGGTGAAGCAAAGACATGGCCAACACATTGACGTTTAAGCTCTTTGTCTAAAACATGGGTTTCTTGCAAGAACGCTATGTCACATTTTAAATTAGATAAATGAGAAAGAACCCGTTGACGTTTTATAGGGGAGCCCAAACCTTTAACATTCCATGAAATAACTCTCAGGGTCATCTACAGTAAACAGTGAGATATAGAACATAAGTAAGTGGCATACAATAATTAAAGTCTTGCAGTAAGTGATATGTGACAATAGTTAATTTAAACTTTAAACTAGCATATTGAACAAAGTGAGAAGCATAGAGGAGGAAATAAATGGTCATGAGATCAGAGATAATAGAAAAAAGGAAAATGACAGATTGACAACAGGGAAAAATATAGATTTGAGGATAAAATAGAAAGATCATCTTTGAAATATAAGAAGTGATTAAAAACAGAGTAATGATATAATAGAAAAGAGGGAAAGAAAATGATGTAGATAAGATATATGTAACATAGAAGTTAGAAATATAAGAAATCTGTGCAAAGAAAATAAAAGAAATAGAGAAAAAGAAATCAATAGAAGAATATGTATGGACTGGCCAAATAAAGGAGAAAAGAAGACAGAAAAAAGCATAAGTACTCCTAAAATTTGAAAAAGGAAAAGAAACTGACAGAGATTGATTGAAAAGAGATAATGTAAAATAAATAGGAGAGTACATTGATGAGAAAAAGATATAACCTTGGAAAAGGAAAAGGAAAGAAAAATGGGGAGGGAAAGAGACAACATAATCAACCAGTAAACAACACATATTACGAAAATTCTCAATATAGTAACTAATTACATACAACAGAAACAAAAACATAATGAGGGTGGTGAAGCCACACAAGGAAAACAGCACAACCAACCGGGTAACTCAGGGCGAGTCGGGAAGGGAGAACATCATCGAAACGGACCAGGAATGACAGAGACTATAAAAACAGGAAATGCCGCACCTAATAAAGACAAAAATACAATAAATGAATACAACATATGAGGAAACAAAAACTGCAATACATCGGTATCTTCCAGTATCATTGTGGGCAACAATACAAGTCAATTAAAACATAACATGAAATTAAGCAATAACTAAATCATTCCTACTCAACAAGAGGGAACAGTATGTAAGTACACTATAGCGAGAAACAAAACAAACAGGATCTAATACAACAATATCTAAATCGAAAACAGTCGATTATATGAATTCAGTAGGATCATACAGTTAAACTCCAGCTTGTCGTGTCAAGTCCATATCTTCTTCAGCACATTGATCTAGGAACCGCTGAAGCAACACAGGATCCTCATAGTTCGTGGTTTTATTTTTATAAGTTACTTTAAATAGACACGGATGAAAGAGACCAAATCTGGCATTGAGAGAACGAAGTGCTGGACGCATATCCAGAATTTTTTTCCTCCTATCCGCGGTGTCTTTGGCATAGTCTTGAGCAAAGAAGAGATTGGAACCTTGCCATGAAATGCGACCTTTGAGTTTGGCTGCTTGCAGAACCTTTAATAAGTCCATATACTCCAAGAAGTATATAATCACTCCTCTGGGTTTGGTTGAAGGAGTTGCCATGGTTGGAACACGCCCTAAACGATGAGCTCGCTGAATGTTTAACACAGGAGAACTATGCAGACCAAGCACCTGAGGAAGAAAAGTCTTGAAGAAAGCAATGGCATCTGAGCCTTCCAACCCCTCTGCCAAACCGTAAATAAGTAGATTATTACGTCTATTACGATTTTCTAAATTTTCTACGTGTTTCTTAAGTAGTGAGATCTCAGATTTGACCGAATGGATCTGATTCGCCACAACCTGAACAGATTCGACTTGTTGCTCAACCTGCATAATCCTATTGTCCATCACAGACCACCTATCATCCATCACTTGAAGTCTCTTATTTGTCTCCTCCATATAGGGCCGAAGAGCTCGGATTTCCTCAAGAAGAGTATCCAAAGTGATTGGAGGAGGAGACATAGTAGGAGACGGAGGATGTGTTTTAATGCGTTTCCCCGAAGTTGGTAAGGACGGAGTAGGCAATTTGGAAGTCAATTTGTTGGTGGAAGACGACATGTTAGATGGTGATAACAGAATATCTGCGCCGGAAAAAGAGGGGCCACCTTCAGGGTTTTCCATATTCGTGGAAAGGACAGAAAATGGGTTGTGGTCAGCCAAAGATGATATTGGTACAGAGGGGTCAGTAATACGACGAGTAGATTTTGTTCTCCCCATAAACTGAACACAGGAAGTTCCCAACCAGGACACTGGAAAATATTTATGAACTTTGTTCAGGGCAGTTCATTTTAGTTTATCCTGTCTTGACAACAAAAGGAACATGTGAGATCCAGTAAACCAACTACAGCGCTAGGAAATGTGTGGGATAACAAAATTAGGCTGAAATTATTTATCAAATGACAGCAGTGCCTCACGTCACCAGGGCTTCATAAAGATATTGAATTCAGTACTGGCAGCATTTGAAAAGCATTACAAATCCCACAAAATGCTCCAATGTATGTTACCATCAATGGCATAAGAACAAATGTGGGCCAGCGCTTGTGTTCATTTAATATTGCCAGCATCTGAAAGGCATTGCGGGTTCCACAAAATGCACCAGTATCTGTTGCCATCAAGTACATTAAAACAAATGTTGGTTAGAAAAATAAAAATGCATGCGAGCGCTCACATTTTAGTCAGTGTTGCCGGTATTGAAATGCAATGTAGAGCCACAGAGTATACCGGTATGGATAACTTTAATGGCGCTGAGTAAATGCTGCCACCTGCCGCCATTCAATGAAGAGAGTTATGCGAGGGTGCGATAATGAAAAGGCGCCTCCGTAATGAGTCTCGTTAAACGCGGGTTTCCGCGTTGGAAAAAACAAAACAAAATGGCGGGCGCTGTTCCCGTGAAGGGAATACTCCGGCGTCAAACAAATGGGTATAAACGCTCACCCATATCTCGGCGGGTTCGAAAAAGGCATCTCGAACTCCTTATGCCACGAAGTCTTCCCTTTGCAAGCAACAGGGTAGCGCTGGTCCGCTCGAAAAGTCTGCCGACTTCACGAGTCGCCGTGGAGCCCCCTCAGTAGGCGGCCATCTTCATTCGGCGTCAAGACACGCCCCCGCTTCTGTGAGTTTATAACAGCACCGGTGCTTCTGTGAGTTTATGACAGCGCTGGCGCTTCTGTGAGTTTATTACAGCGCCTGCGCTTCTGTGAGTTTATAACAGCGCCGGCGCTTCTGTGAGTTTATTACAGCATCAGCGCTTATGTGAGTTTATTACAGCACCAGCGCTTCTGTGAGTTTATTACAGCACCGGCGCTTCTGTGAGTTTATGACAGTGCTGGCGCTTCTGTGAGTTTTTTACAGCGCCAGCACTTCTGTGAGTTTATAACAGCACCGGTGCTTCTGTGAGTTTTTGACAGCACCGGCGCTTCTGTGAGTTTATTACAGCGCCAGCGCTTCTGTGAGTTTATAACAGCACCGGTGCTTCTGTGAGTTTATGACAGCGCCGGCGCTTCTGTGAGTTTATTACAGCGCCAGCGCTTCTGTGAGTTTATGACAGCGCCGGCGTTTCTGTGAGTTTATTACAGCATCAGCGCTTATGTGAGTTTATTACAGCACCGGCGCTTCTGTGAGTTTAGTACAGCACCGGCGCTTCTGTGAGTTTAGTACAGCACCGGCGCTTCTGTGAGTTTATTACAGCACGTCTCAGTTCCCACACAGCAGTGACAAGAGGCAGCGCTGCCTCATGGTAGTTGCAGTCCACTGCCCTATTCCTCCTACTGGGACCTGGCTTTGTAGGACTACACCTCCCTCAGAGCCTTCTGAGGCTCCTTTCATTGTGGGTAATGCAAGGTACATTGAAGTGTACGAGGAGCAGCAGCAATGCAATGCAGACTGCTGATAGCATGGAGAGGTCGTGAGGGGACACTTGTAATATGACAATGCATCCCCAGCGAGAAGGGTTCTCTTTCTTTCAGAATGTGCCTGCATGTACTGAGGCCGCACTTAATGTGACTGATGAACAAGGTACTTACCTTCAGTTTCGATGTATCTGATAGAGACTTATGTTAGTTGTAGATTCCTTACCTTAGAATCTACCCCAGGCATCAGTCTGGATCCGGAGATTTTTTCTTCAGCAGTACCCCTGCGGGTCGGTAGGTGGCGTCGGTCGACTCCGCATCCGTCGTCGGCATCGTGGTCGCCGTGATGACATCGCAGTGCCTACTTAGATGCCGCCCCTGCGCGCTGACGTCTATTCTGACAAGACTTTCCACGTCAGAAGGGCAGAGCCATGAAAGACACTGACCTCTGGTGTGCTACAACTAGGGCCCTGTAAGGGAGTCCCTATCCATAGAAGTCAGTTCGCAGATCGGGGAGGATGGGTGGGGCAGTAAGGAATCTAGAACTAATGTATGTTTCTACCAGATACATCGTTACCGAAGGTAAGTAATTTGTTCATCTGATAGAGACTGTTAGTTGTAGATTCCTTTCCTTAGAATAGATAACAGCAATACCATCCCCGGAGGAGGGTCTGCGAACCAAGTTCACACGAGAAAGTCCTGGAGGACCAAACGGGCAAAATAGCCGTCCCTCCGGACTTGGCTGTCCAGGCAGTAATGTCCGGCAACGGTGTGCAGGGATGCCCACGTTGCCGCCTGGCAGATATCAAGGAGCGGGACTCCATGTGCCAACGCAGTGGTTGCTGCCGTAGCCCTAGTAGAATGAGCACGCAACCCCCCTGGAGGATCCTTCTTCGCTAAAGCATAGCAGTTATCTAAGTAAAGGACGACCCATCAAGAGATGGTACGTTTTTGAACAGCCCGACCTTTCTTGGCACCCACATATCCAATAAAGAGTTGATCATCCACCCAGAAGTCTTAGGTGTGGTCAAGAAAGAATGACAGCGCACGTTTAAGGTCCAGACGGTGGAGTCTCTCCTCCTCCTTAGAAGGGTGCGGAGGTGGGAAAAAGGTGGGCAAAGTGATAGATTGTCCTACTTGAAATGGTGTAACCACTTTAGGAAGAAACGAAGGCCTTATTCTAAGCACTACTTTGTCCGGATGCACAGAGAAGAAAGGGGGCTTGGAATATAGGGACTGAAGCTCACTCACCCTGCGAGCAGAGGTGATGGCAACAAGGAAGGCAGTCTTCAGAGTGAGGAGTCTGAGAGGACAGTAAGAAGAGGCTCGAAGGGAGCACACATAAGATATGGGAGAACAAGATTCAAGTCCCACTGGGGCATTATGAAAGGAGATGGAGGAAATAGATGAGTAATGCCCTTAAAGAACCTATTAACAATAGGAGACTTGAATAAGGATGGCTGATCTAGCAGCCGAAGAAAAGCAAAGATAGCAGCAAGATAGCCTTTGAGAGTGCCCAGAGCAGAGCCCTGCTGGGCCAAAGAAAGAAGGAACAGTAGGACCTCAGAAAGAGGGGCAGAAAGGGGATCCACAGCCTTTGCTGCGCACCACGCCACAAACTTGTTCTATCTACAGGCGTATACCGTCTTAGTGGAGGGACACCTGGCTGCCAAGATGACATTACAGACTTCGGGCGGAAGGTCGAAAGCTGTCAACTGTTGCCGCTCAATCTCCATGCAAGGAGGTGGAGACTGGACAGGTTTGGGTGAAGAACCGTCCCCTGCTGCTACGACGAAAGATCCTCCCGAAGGGGCAGTCTGATTGGAGGATTGATGGCCATGCCAGAAGCTCGGGGTACCAGACTCTTCGTGCCCAGTCCGGAGCCACAAGAATAACTTTGGCCCGGTCGCGCTTGATCTTCTTGAGCACTCGGGCAGAAGTGTTACATGCGGAAAGGCGTACAGGAGGCCGCAGTTCCACTCGTGACGAAAAGCGTTGCAGAGCGAGTGCCGCCATGGAAACTCCAACGTGCAATACTGTGGACATTTCGCGTTCTCTTTGGTGCCGAACAGATCTAACCAAGGCACTCCCCACCGCTGAAAGTGACCTTGCACCACCTCCGAATGAAGACGCCATTCATGATCGACCAAGCACCGATGGCTGAGTTTGTCCGCCCTGGCGTTCAGAGAACCTGCCAGGTGTTGAACCACCAGGGTCATGCCCTGATGTTCCAGCCATGTCCAGAGGTGAAGAGCCTCCTGACAAAGGGTCCACGACCCCACCACGCCCTGTTTGTTGCAGTACCACATGGCAGTGGTGTTGTCTGTGAACACCTGCACCGCTTTCCCTTTGAGAGAGTGAAGGAATGTCTTCAGTGCTAGTCGGATCGCCCGGAGTTCCTGCAGGTTGATGTGGAATCCGGACTCCGCCGGAGACCAGACGCTTCTGATCTCTGCCTCTCCCTGATGGCCACCCCATCCCAGGAGTGATGCATCTGTCACCACTGTTAGATCATGTTGGGAAAGGGAGTGGGATCTGCCTCTGACCCAAGCTTGGTTTGTTAGCCACCACTGCAGTTGTTGTGCAGTTCCCTCTGAGATCTGAACGTAGTCGGAAAGATTCCCCTTATGCTGCGCTCACTGGAATTTCAGGTCCCACTGCAGAGCCCGTATATGCCATCTGGCATGATCCACAGGCAGGATGCAGGAGGCCATGAGGCCCAGCAGCCTCAGAGTTATTCTCACCGAAATCCGGGATAGAGACTGAAACATCGGTATCATAGCCAGAATATCCCGCGCTCGCTGTTCGGGAGAATAGGCCCGAAATTGCACTGTGTCCAGAACAGCTACGATGAAAGGGAGTGTCTGAGAGGGAGTCAGTTGTGACTTTGGCACGTTTATAGTGAACCCCAGCGAATGCAGGAGGTCCACCGTAGTCTGGAGGTGGGAGACGACAGCCTGGGGCAAGCCCGCCTTCAATAGCCAGTCTTCGAGATAGGGGAAGACTGGAACCCCTGATCTGCGCAGATAAGCTGCGACCACCGCCATCACTTTAGTGAACACCCGAGGGGCACTGTTAAGGCCAAAGGGGAGCATGGTGAACTGAAAGTGCTCGTGGCCCACCGTGAACCATAGATAGCTTCTTTGGGCTGGCAAGACGGGAATATGGAAATAGGCGTCCTGCAAGTCCAATGCCACCATCCAGTCTCCGGGGTCGAGGGCAGACAGGACCTGAGCCAAAGTGAGCATCTTGAACTTCTCCTTCCAGAGGAAGCGGTTGAGGGCCCAGAGGTTCCTCTTCAGCACCAGAAAGTAGCAGAAATAGCAACCATGATGTACTTCTTGCGCCGGGACCCTCTCTATAGCTCCCTTGGCCAAGAGAGCAGAGACGTCCTGACAGAGAAGTGCCAAATGATCCTCCGATATGCGATTATTAGACGGTGGCATGGAGGGAGGAGTAGTCTCGAAGGGGAGGGAGTAGCCCCTTCGGACGATTTGCAAAACCCACCTGTCCGACGTGATGAATTGCCAGAGGCACTCCCATATATTGGGACCACGTAATGACCTTTGACTACCACTGTTTTAATTGACTTTTGGTATTTTACTTTACCCTAGCTTGAATGTACGACATCATGTTTCCTGCATGTGCCTTTTTCCTTGAAGATTTCTTTTGTGTCTTCTTGTAGCTGCAGAGGGTGAATGTTCATTTTTTTCAGCCTTGCCAGGAACAGAACGTGTGGGATGTGCATTTGAAAGCATGAGAGAAAGAAAGGTGTGAAATGTACTTATCAGTCTCGGAGTGTAGTGTTATATGCAGTGGTGCTCAAATGTGCATTATGTTGTACATTGGGAGATGAAGTGTGTAGTGCTATAGGCAGTGGTGCACAAATGTACATTGTGTTGTACATTGGGAAGTATTATGAAGTTCTTACTATTGGCTTTGACATGCCCTCAGGCCATCTTGAATTCTGACTCTGTCTAGCTTAAGCTTTGCGCACACATGCAGGCCCCCAGATTACTCAAGTTGTTTAAGCTATTCATGTTCTCCGTGTGGGGGTGCTGTATTTTCTATTATTTGGGAGGGCGAAGCAATACAAGGTGTTGGCGAATTCTGCCTCCAACTGGCCGTTGATGGGCCTGAAACATTGCACTAGGAAGGTTTGGAGGCTGCGGCAGTGGGGGGAAAGGGTGGACTGGCTGCCCACTGGCTCCCAGAACCGCGAGGACGCTGGGTCCCATGTCCGCAGCCATGCAGAGGCTGGGCAGCTTGCATGAACCGATGGCTAGGCTGGGCCGGACGTGGTTGGGCGCCCATTTCATAGCCACGAAAGGGACAAAAGGCCGACTGGGAGGGTGAGAATATGCAGTGAGGCCCAAAGATCTGGCCGTAGTTCTAGACTCTTTAAAGCGCTCAAGTGCTGAGTCTGCTTTGTCGCCAAAAAGACGACGGCCATCAAAGGGCATATCCATCAAGGTTGACTGGACATCCCCCGAAAAGCCAGATGTCCTCAACCAGGCGCAGCGCCTAAGGGCTACCGACATGGCAGTCATTCTGCCCAGTGAGTCAGTGGTATCCAGTCCACATCTAATGGCGAATTTGGCTGCGTCTCTCCCATCTGCAACTGCATGGGAGAGAATGGGCAGGGCCTCCTCCGGGCACTAAGGCAGCACCTGCACAACCGTATCCCAGATGGTATGGGAGAAGCGGCCCAAGAGGCATGTGGTATTCACCGACCGCAGTGCCGAGCTGGAGGAAGAGAACATGCGCTTCCCAAGATGGTCCAGCTTCTTGGATTCCCTGTCTGGGGGAGAAGAAGGGAATGCGCTTTTAGAAGAAGAGGCTTGAACCACCAAGCTCTCAGGGGAAGGGTGATGGGTAAAGAACACTGGGTCGCCCGGGGCCAGGCAGTGGCGGCAGGCAATTGTTCTCTCCACAGGAGCCCCTGTGCTGTGCTTGGACTAAGTGCCCAGGAGGACATCAGTAAGGGCTCCAATGAATGGCAGTAGGGGTTCAGTGGAGGAAGCCGCAGGCTGAAGCACTTCTGTCAGGAGGTTAGTCCTGATTGCCATCGAAGGGAGCTCAAGGCCCAAGACCTTGGCCGCCCTTCTCACTACCACAGCATAGGACGCTCCCTCCTCCGTAGCCACGGTAGGGAGAGAAAGCAAACCAGTGTCTGGAGAGGTGTCCAGACCACTGGCATCACCCAGGTCCTCTCGCCAGTCTGGTTCTTCCAGCTGGTCATTTAAAGGGTCCAGCAACCCCTCCCAGTCCTCATCACCGCCCTCTGGTCGATAGGGAACACCAGGGATTGAACAGGGGAACAAAAGTACCCTCCGGCGTCGGTTCCGACGTTGGTCCAGCTCCGTGTTCAACTCGGGGATGAGGATGGGGATGGCGTCGACCAGGGGCACGGCCGGTGCCGGGGGCGTCGTCATCGGGGTCGGAGAAGGTCGAGTGAGATCGACCTGCGTCGATCCGGATTCAGGCCTGGAACTTCGGGGGCCCTCTGGCGCCGGAATCGAAGGCCCTGGACCCCCGACCCATCCCGGGGGTCCAAAGGTGCACCGTTAGAGGCGGGCTGCCCAAAGACGAGGCCTCATAGAATTGCCTAAGTTGGGCAGGGGACGCTCTGGCTCCCGGAAAGGGTGGGAGGTGCGGAGTCGTCCCTGAATCAGGCACCGGAGACGGAGCCTCCGAGCGACGATGCTCCGAGTCCCGCGTCACGTCAGCTGGCCGACGATGGGGAGAAGGTGAAGAGCGCTTGTGCTTTTTTGCCTACTTCTTGTATTTCGACTTACCCAAGGACCTCGACGACTTGGAGTGCGACGAGGAGAGGGGGCTCCGCGAACGGTCTTGTGACCTTTCTCTCAAACGAGACTGGGAACGATGTAGAGCTGACTGCCGGGCCTCCAACAACTTTCGGGAGCGCTCCCGCAAAGTCTTTGGGTGCATGGCCCGGCAGTCGGAGTACGACTTCGGGTCATGGTCGCCTCCAGACACCACAAGCACACGAAGTGCGGGTCCGTCACAGACATCAACTTGTGACAGGAACCGCAGGGCTTGAATCCGGTCAGACTTTGGGACATCCCTCGCGCACCAAGAGTCGAAGACTCGAAAAAGATGTCGACAAAAGTCGCAAAAAGCTAGCCAAAAAACGGCGAAGGGGTAGCTCTCCGGATCTGCACTAAGCTGGCATGGAAAAAGAAAGAACTGACATCAGCATGCATGGACGGCGAATAAGTAGGCACAGCGACGTCATCCCGGCAACCACAACGCCGATGACGGACGCAGAGTCGGCTGACGCCATCTACCGACACACAGGGGTACTGCTGAAGAAAAAATCCTTGAGTCCAGACTGATGCCTGGGGGAAATTCTAAGGTAAAGAATCTACAACTAACAGTCTCTATCAGATAATGTGTATTCCTATATACTGGCGCTCTAAGTCCACAAACTGTGGCAATGCTATTTTAGGAACAGGAATTGTACTTGCAAGCTTGTGCACATTTTTCACACATTCTTGCTGAAGTAAATGCTCTCTGCCTTTAGCATCATCCTAGTGTTCACATGTTCTAAAGCCTCATAGTTCTAGGTAGATGGGTACAGTGGCTTCATTAGGGAGATATGGGGATTGGCCACGGCTCACGTATTGTAGTTGAGTAGCCAAGAGATTAACTTAGATCAGCAACTTCATCACTAGATTGATTTTTCCACTGTATGTTTGTTATGTTTTTCACATTTAGATAGCGCTATCTGTCAGTATAAAAGTGCGATTCGTCGTTCAGGGGCTACTTTTCGAACGGTTCCGGCTCCTGTCTGATCCAGCTTGCCACAAGGTGTTATCTGCGAAGTGCCTGGGCAAGGTCTCTGCTGGTTCCAGAAAGACTCTCCGGTTGTGGGTAGACTTAACTCTTAGGAGAAGTTTATAGAAACCCTCTGAAAAGGAGAGCAGGACGCCATTACAGGAAAAAAGGAAACTCCACATCAGGAATTTCACTTAAAATTAAAACAAGATGTGAATGTTGCTGCACTTATTAGAGTTTACCAGGTTGAAACACCTGCGCAGAGCTCTACCGAGGCTAGTTAGGGAGGTCAGTGCTAGTATAACACTTGGCCCCAATGAACGCTACCAGTGCATCTCAGCCCAGGAGTGATATTTGATGGCCAGTGCTTGACTGTACAGGAGTACATCACAGATCCTATGTGCCTCAATCCTGACATGTTATGTTAATGAGATTTATTGAGCGCGCAAATACCCGGGGGTGTCTTGGCGCTAGGAACACGGTAAGCCCAGCCAAAGCGTCTAGTTCTGAAATAGCCATGTTTTTAGCCCTTTCCTGAAGATGGTGAGGGAGCTTGCTCTTCTGAGCTCCATTGGCAACATGTTCCAGAGTTTTGCGGTGCCATAAGAAAAACTTCGGCCGCCCCAGTTTGCGGCCCGTATTCTCGGAACTTTCATGAGTCTAGCACCTGTGGAGCGTAACTGTCTGGACGGTTCATACCAGGCAAAGAGCTTTCTAAGAAATAGTGGCCCTGTGTTGCTCAGTGCCTTGTATGCCTTGACATGGGCACCCCAAGTTATTACAGCTTTTGAGTCCAGCCAGCACAGGTGAGCACAAGCACCTCGATGCTGATCTGAACACTCTGCTATTGCAGTACCATCTGTCAAGCAGCTCTGTCAATGGGCCTCAAACATAGCCTGAGAAAGTCTGACTAAAACAGGACTAGAGCCTCACAAAAGCTCATCCCAAAGTCTACTGCAGCTCATCCTGAGATGTAGCATCCAATCATAGCTCTGTACTGTGCACTGCAGCTCATCCTGAGATGTAGCATCCAATCATAGCTCTGTACTGTGCACTGCAGCTCATCCTGAGATGTAGCATCCAATCATAGCTCTGTACTGTGCACTGCAGCTCATCCTGAGATGTAGCATCCAATCATAGCTCTGTACTGTGCACTGCAGCTCATCCTGAGAAGTAGCATCCAAGCATAGCTCTGTACTGTGCACTGCAGCTCATCCTGAGAAGTAGCATCCAATCATAGCTCTGTACTGTGCACTGCAGCTCATCCTGAGATGTAGCATCCAATCATAGCTCTGTACTGTGCACTGCAGCTCATCCTGAGATGTAGCATCCAATCATAGCTCTGTACTGTGCACTGCAGCTCATCCTGAGATGTAGCATCCAATCATAGCTCTGTACTGGGCACTACAGCGCATCCTGAGATGTAGCATCCAATCATAGCTCTGTACTGTGCACTGCAGCTCATCCTGAGATGTAGCATCCAATCATAGCTCTGTACTGTGCACTGCAGCTCATCCTGAGATGTAGCATCCAATCATAGCTCTGTACTAGGCACTACAGCGCATCCTGAGATGTAGCATCCAATCATAGCTCTGTACTGTGCACTGCAGCTCATCCTGAGATGTAGCATCCAATCATAGCTCTGTACTGTGCACTGCAGCTCATCCTGAGATGTAGCATCCAATCATAGCTCTGTACTGTGCACTGCAGCTCATCCTGAGATGTAGCATCCAATCATAGCTCTGTACTGTGCACTGCAGCTCATCCTGAGAAGTAGCATCCAATCATAGCTCTGTACTGTGCACTGCAGCTCATCCTGAGAAGTAGCATCCAATCATAGCTCTGTACTGTGCACTGCAGCTCATCCTGAGAAGTAGCATCCAATCATAGCTCTGTACTGTGCACTGCAGCGCATCCTGAGATGTAGCATCCAATCATAGCTCTGTACTGTGCACTGCAGCTCATCCTGAGAGTAGCATCCAATCATAGCTCTGTACTGTGCACTGCAGCTCATCCTGAGATGTAGCATCCAATCATAGCTCTGTACTGTGCACTGCAGCTCATCCTGAGAAGTAGCATCCAATCATAGCTCTGTACTGTGCACTGCAGCTCATCCTGAGAAGTAGCATCCAATCATAGCTCTGTACTGTGCACTGCAGCTCATCCTGAGATGTAGCATCCAATCATAGCTCTGTACTGGGCACTACAGCGCATCCTGAGATGTAGCATCCAATCATAGCTCTGTACTGTGCACTGCAGCTCATCCTGAGATGTAGCATCCAATCATAGCTCTGTACTGTGCACTGCAGCTCATCCTGAGATGTAGCATCCAATCATAGCTCTGTACTGGGCACTACAGCGCATCCTGAGATGTAGCATCCAATCATAGCTCTGTACTGTGCACTGCAGCTCATCCTGAGATGTAGCATCCAATCATAGCTCTGTACTGTGCACTGCAGCTCATCCTGAGATGTAGCATCCAATCATAGCTCTGTACTGTGCACTGCAGCTCATCCTGAGATGTAGCATCCAATCATAGCTCTGTACTGGGCACTACAGCGCATCCTGAGATGTAGCATCCAATCATAGCTCTGTACTGTGCACTGCAGCTCATCCTGAGATGTAGCATCCAATCATAGCTCTGTACTGTGCACTGCAGCGCATCCTGAGATGTAGCATCCAATCATAGCTCTGTACTGGGCACCGCAGCGCATCCTGAGATGTAGCATCCAATCATAGCTCTGTACTGGGCACCGCAGCGCATCCTGAGATGTAGCATCCAATCATAGCTCTGTACTGTGCACTGCAGCTCATCCTGAGATGTAGCATCCAATTATAGCTCTGTACTGTGCACTGCAGCTCATCCTGAGATGTAGCATCCAATTATAGCTCTGTACTGTGCACCGCAGCGCATCCTGAGATGTAGCATCCAATCATAGCTCTGTACTGGGCACTGCAGCTCATCCTGAGATGTAGCATCCAATCATAGCTCTGTACTGTGCACCGCAGCTCATCCTGAGATGTAGCATCCAATCATAGCTCTGTACTGTGCACTGCAGCTCATCCTGAGATGTAGCATCCAATCATAGCTCTGTACTGTGCACTGCAGCTCATCCTGAGATGTAGCATCCAATCATAGCTCTGTACTGTGCCCTGCAGCTCATCCTGAGATGTAGCATCCAATCATAGCTCTGTACTGTGCACTGCAGCGCATCCTGAGAAGTAGCATCCAATCATAGCTCTGTACTGTGCACTGCAGCTCATCCTGAGAAGTAGCATCCAATCATAGCTCTGTACTGTGCACTGCAGCTCATCCTGAGATGTAGCATCCAATCATAGCTCTGTACTGGGCACTGCAGCGCATCCTGAGATGTAGCATCCAATCATAGCTCTGTACTGTGCACTGCAGCTCATCCTGAGATGTAGCATCCAATCATAGCTCTGTACTGTGCACTGCAGCTCATCCTGAGATGTAGCATCCAATCATAGCTCTGTACTGGGCACTGCAGCGCATCCTGAGATGTAGCATCCAATCATAGCTCTGTACTGTGCACTGCAGCTCATCCTGAGATGTAGCATCCAATCATAGCTCTGTACTGTGCACTGCAGCTCATCCTGAGATGTAGCATCCAATCATAGCTCTGTACTGTGCACTGCAGCTCATCCTGAGATGTAGCATCCAATCATAGCTCTGTACTGTGCACTGCAGCTCATCCTGAGATGTAGCATCCAATCATAGCTCTGTACTGTGCACTGCAGCTCATCCTGAGATGTAGCATCCAATCATAGCTCTGTACTGTGCACTGCAGCTCATCCTGAGATGTAGCATCCAATCATAGCTCTGTACTGGGCACTGCAGCTCATCCTGAGATGTAGCATCCAATCATAGCTCTGTACTGGGCACTGCAGCTCATCCTGAGATGTAGCATCCAATCATAGCTCTGTACTGTGCACTGCAGCTCATCCTGAGATGTAGCATCCAATCATAGCTCTGTACTGTGCACTGCAGCTCATCCTGAGATGTAGCATCCAATCATAGCTCTGTACTGTGCACTGCAGCTCATCCTGAGATGTAGCATCCAATCATAGCTCTGTACTGTGCACTGCAGCTCATCCTGAGATGTAGCATCCAATCATAGCTCTGTACTGGGCACTGCAGCTCATCCTGAGATGTAGCATCCAATCATAGCTCTGTACTGTGCACTGCAGCTCATCCTGAGATGTAGCATCCAATCATAGCTCTGTACTGTGCACTGCAGCTCATCCTGAGAAGTAGCATCCAATCATAGCTCTGTACTGTGCACTGCAGCTCATCCCGAGATGTAGCATCCAATCATAGCTCTGTACTGTGCACTGCAGCTCATCCTGAGAGTAGCATCCAATCATAGCTCTGTACTGGGCACTGCAGCGCATCCTGAGATGTAGCATCCAATCATAGCTCTGTACTGGGCACCGCAGCTCATCCTGAGATGTAGCATCCAATCATAGCTCTGTACTGTGCACTGCAGCTCATCCTGAGATGTAGCATCCAATCATAGCTCTGTACTGTGCACCGCAGCTCATCCTGAGATGTAGCATCCAATCATAGCTCTGTACTGTGCACCGCAGCTCATCCTGAGATGTAGCATCCAATCATAGCTCTGTACTGTGCACTGCAGCTCATCCTGAGATGTAGCATCCAATCATAGCTCTGTACTGTGCACTGCAGCTCATCCTGAGATGTAGCATCCAATCATAGCTCTGTACTGAGCACTGCAGCGCATCCTGAGATGTAGCATCCAATCATAGCTCTGTACTGTGCACTGCAGCTCATCCTGAGATGTAGCATCCAATCATAGCTCTGTACTGTGCACTGCAGCTCATCCTGAGATGTAGCATCCAATCATAGCTCTGTACTGTGCACTGCAGCTCATCCTGAGATGTAGCATCCAATCATAGCTCTGTACTGGGCACTGCAGCGCATCCTGAGATGTAGCATCCAATCATAGCTCTGTACTGTGCACTGCAGCTCATCCTGAGATGTAGCATCCAATCATAGCTCTGTACTGTGCACTGCAGCGCATCCTGAGATGTAGCATCCAATCATAGCTCTGTACTGGGCACCGCAGCGCATCCTGAGATGTAGCATCCAATCATAGCTCTGTACTGTGCACTGCAGCTCATCCTGAGATGTAGCATCCAATCATAGCTCTGTACTGTGCACTGCAGCGCATCCTGAGATGTAGCATCCAATCATAGCTCTGTACTGGGCACTGCAGCTCATCCTGAGATGTAGCATCCAATCATAGCTCTGTACTGTGCACCGCAGCTCATCCTGAGATGTAGCATCCAATCATAGCTCTGTACTGTGCACTGCAGCTCATCCTGAGATGTAGCATCCAATCATAGCTCTGTACTGTGCACTGCAGCTCATCCTGAGATGTAGCATCCAATCATAGCTCTGTACTGTGCACTGCAGCTCATCCTGAGATGTAGCATCCAATCATAGCTCTGTACTGTGCACTGCAGCGCATCCTGAGATGTAGCATCCAATCATAGCTCTGTACTGTGCACTGCAGCTCATCCTGAGATGTAGCATCCAATCATAGCTCTGTACTGTGCACTGCAGCTCATCCTGAGATGTAGCATCCAATCATAGCTCTGTACTGGGCACTGCAGCGCATCCTGAGATGTAGCATCCAATCATAGCTCTGTACTGTGCACTGCAGCTCATCCTGAGATGTAGCATCCAATCATAGCTCTGTACTGTGCACTGCAGCTCATCCTGAGATGTAGCATCCAATCATAGCTCTGTACTGGGCACTGCAGCGCATCCTGAGATGTAGCATCCAATCATAGCTCTGTACTGTGCACTGCAGCTCATCCTGAGATGTAGCATCCAATCATAGCTCTGTACTGTGCACTGCAGCTCATCCTGAGATGTAGCATCCAATCATAGCTCTGTACTGTGCACTGCAGCTCATCCTGAGATGTAGCATCCAATCATAGCTCTGTACTGTGCACTGCAGCTCATCCTGAGATGTAGCATCCAATCATAGCTCTGTACTGTGCACTGCAGCTCATCCTGAGATGTAGCATCCAATCATAGCTCTGTACTGTGCACTGCAGCTCATCCTGAGATGTAGCATCCAATCATAGCTCTGTACTGTGCACTGCAGCTCATCCTGAGATGTAGCATCCAATCATAGCTCTGTACTGTGCACTGCAGCTCATCCTGAGATGTAGCATCCAATCATAGCTCTGTACTGTGCACTGCAGCTCATCCTGAGATGTAGCATCCAATCATAGCTCTGTACTGTGCACTGCAGCTCATCCTGAGATGTAGCATCCAATCATAGCTCGTACTGTGCACTGCAGCTCATCCCGAGATGTAGCATCCAATCATAGCTCTGTACTGTGCACTGCAGCTCATCCTGAGATGTAGCATCCAATCATAGCTCTGTACTGTGCACTGCAGCTCATCCTGAGATGTAGCATCCAATCATAGCTCTGTACTGTGCACTGCAGCTCATCCTGAGATGTAGCATCCAATCATAGCTCTGTACTGTGCACTGCAGCTCATCCTGAGATGTAGCATCCAATCATAGCTCTGTACTGTGCACTGCAGCTCATCCTGAGATGTAGCATCCAATCATAGCTCTGTACTGTGCACTGCAGCTCATCCTGAGATGTAGCATCCAATCATAGCTCTGTACTGTGCACTGCAGCTCATCCTGAGATGTAGCATCCAATCATAGCTCTGTACTGTGCACTGCAGCTCATCCTGAGAGTAGCATCCAATCATAGCTCTGTACTGTGCACTGCAGCTCATCCTGAGAAGTAGCATCCAATCATAGCTCTGTACTGTGCACTGCAGCTCATCCTGAGAAGTAGCATCCAATCATAGCTCTGTACTGGGCACCGCAGCGCATCCTGAGATGTAGCATCCAATCATAGCTCTGTACTGGGCACGGCAGCTCATCCTGAGATGTAGCATCCAATCATAGCTCTGTACTGTGCACTGCAGCTCATCCTGAGATGTAGCATCCAATCATAGCTCTGTACTGTGCACCGCAGCTCATCCTGAGATGTAGCATCCAATCATAGCTCTGTACTGTGCACCGCAGCTCATCCTGAGATGTAGCATCCAATCATAGCTCTGTACTGTGCACTGCAGCTCATCCTGAGATGTAGCATCCAATCATAGCTCTGTACTGTGCACTGCAGCTCATCCTGAGATGTAGCATCCAATCATAGCTCTGTACTGTGCACTGCAGCTCATCCTGAGATGTAGCATCCAATCATAGCTCTGTACTGTGCACTGCAGCTCATCCCGAGAAGTAGCATCCAATCATAGCTCTGTACTGTGCACTGCAGCTCATCCTGAGAAGTAGCATCCAATCATAGCTCTGTACTGGGCACTGCAGCTCATCCTGAGAAGTAGCATCCAATCATAGCTCTGTACTGGGCACCGCAGCGCATCCTGAGATGTAGCATCCAATCATAGCTCTGTACTGGGCACCGCAGCGCATCCTGAGATGTAGCATCCAATCATAGCTCTGTACTGTGCACTGCAGCTCATCCTGAGATGTAGCATCCAATCATAGCTCTGTACTGTGCACCGCAGCTCATCCTGAGATGTAGCATCCAATCATAGCTCTGTACTGTGCACTGCAGCTCATCCTGAGATGTAGCATCCAATCATAGCTCTGTACTGTGCACTGCAGCTCATCCTGAGATGTAGCATCCAATCATAGCTCTGTACTGTGCACTGCAGCTCATCCTGAGATGTAGCATCCAATCATAGCCATGTACTGTGCACTGCAGCTCATCCTGAGATGTAGCATCCAATCATAGCCATGTACTGTGCACTGCAGCTCATCCTGAGATGTAGCATCCAATCATAGCTCTGTACTGGGCACTACAGCTCATCCTGAGAAGTAGCATCCAATCATAGCTCTGTACTGTGCACTGCAGCTCATCCTGAGAAGTAGCATCCAATCATAGCTTCTGTACTGTGCACTGCAGCTCATCCTGAGAAGTAGCATCCAATCATAGCTCTGTACTGTGCACTGCAGCTCATCCTGAGAAGTAGCATCCAATCATAGCTCTGTACTGGGCACCGCAGCGCATCCTGAGATGTAGCATCCAATCATAGCTCTGTACTGGGCACCGCAGCGCATCCTGAGATGTAGCATCCAATCATAGCTCTGTACTGTGCACCGCAGCTCATCCTGAGATGTAGCATCCAATCATAGCTCTGTACTGTGCACCGCAGCTCATCCTGAGATGTAGCATCCAATCATAGCTCTGTACTGTGCACTGCAGCTCATCCTGAGATGTAGCATCCAATCATAGCTCTGTACTGTGCACTGCAGCTCATCCTGAGATGTAGCATCCAATCATAGCTCTGTACTGTGCACTGCAGCTCATCCTGAGATGTAGCATCCAATCATAGCCATGTACTGTGCACTGCAGCTCATCCTGAGATGTAGCATCCAATCATAGCTCTGTACTGTGCACTGCAGTTCATCCTGAGATGTAGCATCCAATAATAGCCATGTACTGTGCACTGCAGCTCATCCTGAGATGTAGCATCCAATCATAGCTCTGTACTGGGCACTACAGCTCATCCTGAGAAGTAGCATCCAATCATAGCTCTGTACTGTGCACTGCAGCTCATCCTGAGAAGTAGCATCCAATCATAGCTCTGTACTGTGCACTGCAGCTCATCCTGAGAAGTAGCATCCAATCATAGCTCTGTACTGGGCACTACAGCGCATCCTGAGATGTAGCATCCAATCATAGCTCTGTACTGGGCACTGCAGCGCATCCTGAGATGTAGCATCCAATCATAGCTCTGTACTGGGCACTGCAGCTCAACCTGAGATGTAGCATCCAATCATAGCTCTGTACTGGGCACTGCAGCTCAACCTGAGATGTAGCATCCAATCATAGCTCTGTACTGTGCACTGCAGCTCATCCTGAGATGTAGCATCCAATCATAGCTCTGTACTGTGCACTGCAGCTCATCCTGAGATGTAGCATCCAATCATAGCTCTGTACTGGGCACTACAGCGCATCCTGAGATGTAGCATCCAATCATAGCTCTGTACTGTGCACTGCAGCTCATCCTGAGATGTAGCATCCAATCATAGCTCTGTACTGTGCACTGCAGCTCATCCTGAGATGTAGCATCCAATCATAGCTCTGTACTGTGCACTGCAGCTCATCCTGAGATGTAGCATCCAATCATAGCTCTGTACTGTGCACTGCAGCGCATCCTGAGAGTAGCATCCAATCATAGCTCTGTACTGTGCACTGCAGCGCATCCTGAGAAGTAGCATCCAATCATAGCTCTGTACTGTGCACTGCAGCTCATCCTGAGAAGTAGCATCCAATCATAGCTCTGTACTGTGCACCGCAGCTCATCCTGAGATGTAGCATCCAATCATAGCTCTGTACTGTGCACCGCAGCTCATCCTGAGATGTAGCATCCAATCATAGCTCTGTACTGTGCACCGCAGCTCATCCTGAGATGTAGCATCCAATCATAGCTCTGTACTGTGCACTGCAGCTCATCCTGAGATGTAGCATCCAATCATAGCTCTGTACTGGGCACTGCAGCTCATCCTGAGATGTAGCATCCAATCATAGCTCTGTACTGGGCACTGCAGCTCATCCTGAGATGTAGCATCCAATCATAGCTCTGTACTGGGCACCGCAGCTCATCCTGAGATGTAGCATCCAATCATAGCTCTGTACTGTGCACCGCAGCTCATCCTGAGATGTAGCATCCAATCATAGCTCTGTACTGTGCACCGCAGCTCATCCTGAGAAGTAGCATCCAATCATAGCTCTGTACTGTGCACTGCAGCTCATCCTGAGATGTAGCATCCAATCATAGCTCTGTACTGTGCACTGCAGCTCATCCTGAGAAGTAGCATCCAATCATAGCTCTGTACTGTGCACTGCAGCTCATCCTGAGATGTAGCATCCAATCATAGCTCTGTACTGTGCACTGCAGCTCATCCTGAGATGTATCATCCAATCATAGCTCTGTACTGTGCACTGCAGCTCATCCTGAGAAGTAGCATCCAATCATAGCTCTGTACTGTGCACTGCAGCTCATCCTGAGATGTAGCATCCAATCATAGCTCTGTACTGTGCACCGCAGCTCATCCTGAGATGTAGCATCCAATCATAGCTCTGTACTGTGCACCGCAGCTCATCCTGAGATGTAGCATCCAATCATAGCTCTGGGAAAGCATCAGAACTGCTACTTGAACACCCCGACATTTTAGCACTTTATCCAACATAATTCTATATCACACCTCAGTCGTGAACTGTAGAACCTCCTGCTGTTATTAAAAGTCTGAAAACGAACTTAGCTCTACGTATGTACTTCAATGCTGACCTGTCTACATCTCTTTTAATGTAGTGTTAAATCCATCAGAAATGTTCCTGTGCGCCTCAACCTAGACCTGACCCAACTCCCCTTATTACAACACCTGTGCCTCACACAGCTCAAGCAGTGCGCATCAGTCTTTCAAAGGGACTTCAGCACGGAGCTCCTCTGTTCATCTTTGTCAGTTTACCATCTGCTGATGCACAGCTGGCTCCTTGCTAGAACCTACCCCAGCCAGTGCTTGTTTATGCTGATCTGTAGCCCTGCATCCACGTCCTGCAGTTGTCTGAATAACCTGACAAGCAAAGCCCAGATGGATCAGAAAAAATGTGGGTAAACACAGCGGCTTATATCATTAGGCATACTGGAAAAAAATGCATTTGAGTTTTTGTCAGGATAATTGATCAAAATTAAATGATTACACCGATGACTGTACTTTCCTTAAAACTATTTCCCAATAATACAATACTTGTTAAATTAGAACTAGCCTCTAAAAAGAGCAAGGCGCCAGGGTCTGCCTGCAATAACATATCACAATCAAGTCCTCATGAAAAAGTTATTCTAGGCAAGTTTTGATGTCTCATTGCCAAACTTTCCGAACACAGAGCTTTCCTTCTCTGCCATGGGAGAAGGTGGTAGGTGTGAGGACAAGTGGCTGACGGAGCCGCAAAAATACTGCATGAAGTAGAGTATGTATACCGGCTGCACACATTAGACAATTGTATGAACATCTCCAGCATATTGTGAATCAGTGAGATGTTTGGGATAATGATAAGCAATTTAGATCACCAGAGATTGGGGGAGTAGTGAAGAACACACAGGATTTGTCAGGGAGAAGTATGATACCAAGGATATGGGCATCAAAGCACCTATGTATTTGAGGGGAAGAAAGCTTAAAACTATCATATAATGTGGTATTTATTTAAGAGTTTTTATAGCACTGTGTGTAATCTTACGGTCATCGCTGAGCACTCGATACAGAGAAGCACGTCTGATTAAAAACCAAAGCAGTTAACATCCAGTCATAAGTGATGGGAAACCCTAGACAGGTTCCTTCTATCATAGAGGCCAGTCGTAAAGGCAATCTTTTAGTCAAATACATGTCTGACTAATTCTGTTATGAAGTGTTTCCTGATTCAGAGATAGATTGATTAGGCTCTGAGGCTACGATCAAGAGCATTCAAGCATTTTAAACCCACCCTAAACTCCCAGTGCTTCACTCCCATGTTTCTGCTGTCATTACGGATGGGGCGAGAGGTGGCTGTGTGTCTTTCAGGTGGTGTGGAATGAGGCAGCAACGATTGAAGGTATGGAGCAAAGTTTTCCAATACGCCTTTTGTGCGATGCCGAGCATCATAAATTTGATCATGTTTTACCCTGAGCCACGGAGAGTATTCAGGGCTGATGTAAAGTGCTTGCATCACTGAGCCACGGAGAGTATTCAGGGCTGATGTAAAGTGCTTGCATCACTGAGCCACGGAGAGTATTCAGGGCTGATGTAAAGTGCTTGCATCACTGAGCCACGGAGAGTATTCAGGGCTGATGTAAAGTGCTTGCATCACTGAGCCACGGAGAGTATTCAGAGCTGATGTAAAGTGCTTGCATCACTGAGCCACGGAGAGTATTCAGGGCTGATGTAAAGTGCTTGCATCACTGAGCCACGGAGAGTATTCAGGGCTGATGTAAAGTGCTTGCATCACTGAGCCACGGAGAGTATTCAGGGCTGATGTAAAGTGCTTGCATCACTGAGCGACGGAGAGTATTCAGGGCTGATGTAAAGTGCTTGCATCACTGAGCCACGGAGAGTATTCAGGGCTGATGTAAAGTGCTTGCATCACTGAGCCACGGAGAGTATTCAGGGCTGATGTAAAGTGCTTGCATCACTGAGCCACGGAGAGTATTCAGGGCTGATGTAAAGTGCTTGCATCACTGAGCCACGGAGAGTATTCAGAGCTGATGTAAAGTGCTTGCATCACTGAGCCACGGAGAGTATTCAGGGCTGATGTAAAGTGCTTGCATCACTGAGCCACAGGAGAGTATTCAGGGCTGATGTAAAGTGCTTGCATCACTGAGCCACGGAGAGTATTCAGGGCTGATGTAAAGTGCTTGCACCACTGGGCCACGGAGAGTATTCAGGGCTGATGTAAAGTGCTTGCATCACTGAGCCACGGAGAGTATTCAGAGCTGATGTAAAGTGCTTGCATCACTGAGCCACGGAGAGTATTCAGGGCTGATGTAAAGTGCTTGCATCACTGAGCCACGGAGAGTATTCAGGGCTGATGTAAAGTGCTTGCATCACTGAGCCACGGAGAGTATTCAGGGCTGATGTAAAGTGCTTTCATCACTGAAGCCACGGAGAGTATTCAGGGCTGATGTAAAGTGCTTGCATCACTGAAGCCACGGAGAGTATTCAGGGCTGATGTAAAGTGCTTGCATCACTGAGCCACGGAGAGTATTCAGGGCTGATGTAAAGTGCTTGCATCACTGAAGCCACGGAGAGTATTCAGGGCTGATGTAAAGTGCTTGCATCACTGAGCCACGGAGAGTATTCAGGGCTGATGTAAAGTGCTTGCATCACTGAGCCACGGAGAGTATTCAGGGCTGATGTAAAGTGCTTGCATCACTGAGCCACGGAGAGTATTCAGGGCTGATGTAAAGTGCTTGCATCACTGAGCCACGGAGAGTATTCAGGGCTGATGTAAAGTGCTTGCATCACTGAGCCACGGAGAGTATTCAGGGCTGATGTAAAGTGCTTGCATCACTGAGCCACGGAGAGTATTCAGAGCTGATGTAAAGTGCTTGCATCACTGAGCCACGGAGAGTATTCAGGGCTGATGTAAAGTGCTTGCATCACTGAGCCACGGAGAGTATTCAGGGCTGATGTAAAGTGCTTGCATCACTGAGCCACGGAGAGTATTCAGGGCTGATGTAAAGTGCTTGCATCACTGAGCGACGGAGAGTATTCAGGGCTGATGTAAAGTGCTTGCATCACTGAGCCACGGAGAGTATTCAGGGCTGATGTAAAGTGCTTGCATCACTGAGCCACGGAGAGTATTCAGGGCTGATGTAAAGTGCTTGCATCACTGAGCCACGGAGAGTATTCAGGGCTGATGTAAAGTGCTTGCATCACTGAGCCACGGAGAGTATTCAGAGCTGATGTAAAGTGCTTGCATCACTGAGCCACGGAGAGTATTCAGGGCTGATGTAAAGTGCTTGCATCACTGAGCCACGGAGAGTATTCAGGGCTGATGTAAAGTGCTTGCATCACTGAGCCACGGAGAGTATTCAGGGCTGATGTAAAGTGCTTGCACCACTGGGCCACGGAGAGTATTCAGGGCTGATGTAAAGTGCTTGCATCACTGAGCCACGGAGAGTATTCAGAGCTGATGTAAAGTGCTTGCATCACTGAGCCACGGAGAGTATTCAGGGCTGATGTAAAGTGCTTGCATCACTGAGCCACGGAGAGTATTCAGGGCTGATGTAAAGTGCTTGCATCACTGAGCCACGGAGAGTATTCAGGGCTGATGTAAAGTGCTTTCATCACTGAAGCCACGGAGAGTATTCAGGGCTGATGTAAAGTGCTTGCATCACTGAAGCCACGGAGAGTATTCAGGGCTGATGTAAAGTGCTTGCATCACTGAGCCACGGAGAGTATTCAGGGCTGATGTAAAGTGCTTGCATCACTGAGCCACGGAGAGTATTCAGGGCTGATGTAAAGTGCTTGCATCACTGAAGCCACGGAGAGTATTCAGGGCTGATGTAAAGTGCTTGCATCACTGAAGCCACGGAGAGTATTCAGGGCTGATGTAAAGTGCTTGCATCACTGAGCCACGGAGAGTATTCAGGGCAGATGTAAAGTGCTTTCATCACTGAAGCCACGGAGAGTATTCAGGGCTGATGTAAAGTGCTTGCATCACTGAGCCACGGAGAGTATTCAGGGCTGATGTAAAGTGCTTGCATCACTGAGCCACGGAGAGTATTCAGGGCTGATGTAAAGTGCTTTCATCACTGAAGCCACGGAGAGTATTCAGGGCTGATGTAAAGTGCTTGCATCACTGAAGCCACGGAGAGTATTCAGGGCTGATGTAAAGTGCTTGCATCACTGAGCCACGGAGAGTATTCAGGGCTGATGTAAAGTGCTTGCATCACTGAAGCCACGGAGAGTATTCAGGGCTGATGTAAAGTGCTTGCATCACTGAGCCACGGAGAGTATTCAGGGCTGATGTAAAGTGCTTGCATCACTGAGCCACGGAGAGTATTCAGGGCTGATGTAAAGTGCTTGCATCACTGAGCCACGGAGAGTATTCAGGGCTGATGTAAAGTGCTTGCATCACTGAGCCACGGAGAGTATTCAGGGCTGATGTAAAGTGCTTGCATCACTGAGCCACGGAGAGTATTCAGGGCTGATGTAAAGTGCTTGCATCACTGAGCCACGGAGAGTATTCAGGGCTGATGTAAAGTGCTTGCATCACTGAGCCACGGAGAGTATTCAGGGCTGATGTAAAGTGCTTGCATCACTGAGCCACGGAGAGTATTCAGGGCTGATGTAAAGTGCTTGCATCACTGAGCCACGGAGAGTATTCAGGGCTGATGTAAAGTGCTTGCATCACTGAAGCCACGGAGAGTATTCAGGGCTGATGTAAAGTGCTTGCATCACTGAGCCACGGAGAGTATTCAGGGCTGATGTAAAGTGCTTGCATCACTGAGCCACGGAGAGTATTCAGGGCTGATGTAAAGTGCTTGCATCACTGAGCCACGGAGAGTATTCAGGGCTGATGTAAAGTGCTTGCATCACTGAGCCACGGAGAGTATTCAGGGCTGATGTACAGTGCTTGCATCACTGAGCCACGGAGAGTATTCAGGGCTGATGTAAAGTGCTTGCATCACTGAGCCACGGAGAGTATTCAGGGCTGATGTAATGTGCTTGCATCACTGAGCCACGGAGAGTATTCAGGGCTGATGTAAAGTGCTTGCATCACTGAGCCACGGAGAGTATTCAGAGCTGATGTAAAGTGCTTGCATCACTGAGCCACGGAGAGTATTCAGGGCTGATGTAAAGTGCTTGCATCACTGAGCCACGGAGAGTATTCAGGGCTGATGTAAGGTGCTTTCATCACTGAAGCCACGGAGAGTATTCAGGGCTGATGTAAAGTGCTTGCATCACTGAAGCCACGGAGAGTATTCAGGGCTGATGTAAAGTGCTTGCATCACTGAGCCACGGAGAGTATTCAGAGCTGATGTAAAGTGCTTGCATCACTGAGCCACGGAGAGTATTCAGGGCTGATGTAAAGTGCTTGCACCACTGAAGCCACGGAGAGTATTCAGGGCTCATGTAAAGTGCTTGCATCACTGAGCCACGGAGAGTATTCAGAGCTGATGTAAAGTGCTCGCATCACTGAGCCACGGAGAGTATTCAGGGCTGATGTAAAGTGCTTGCATCACTGAAGCCACGGAGAGTATTCAGGGCTGATGTAAAGTGCTTGCATCACTGAGCCACTGGAGAGTATTCAGGGCTGATGTAAAGTGCTTGCATCACTGAAGCCACGGAGAGTATTCAGGGCTGATGTAAAGTGCTTGCATCACTGAGCCACGGAGAGTATTCAGGGCTGATGTAATGTGCTTGCATCACTGAAGCCTTTAACACATCCAAATACTTTATTTTTAAACTCTTTGTGTCTTGTCTGTGAGCGTCTTTGATGAGAATACACTTTGAAATGCTCATGGTATTGCTCACTGTCATGAAGAAGAAACCATGTTGCTGTTGAATGACCGAGAGGACCCCTATGGTGCTCTACTCACACCCTACTTGTGGAGGCTATCGTAGATCCGATGGAGCCCTGTTTGCTGATCTGGGGTGTTATGTACCACTCAGAGTTGCAGGCACATTGGCAGCTTGCCTTCATAGAGGATGCAGAGTTGCAGTTTGCTCTTAGCCGGGACAGTTTTGATCTTCTCATGAACTGGAACACTGATTGGATTTATGGAACAGGTCATAGGAAATATGGCCTGGTGGCTCGAGATACCATGTTTGGATCCGGAGCCCGGCGACCCTGGTTCGAATCCTGGCCTCGGCACTAGGTCCAACATGGTGTGATTCTGGGAACATCCCTTCAAATGTATTTGTGTAAACCGCACTTGTGCCTGATCTCCAATCATCTCCCAAGCCCTCGTGTAAGGTACAACGCTCTGTTGCTGGACAGACAGGTTTGCATTATATAAATACCCATACATAAGTAATATTGTTTTGAATGTTCTTGTAGTCATACTGCAATCCTGTTTCCAAGGTTTTGCTACAATATGAGAAATTAGAAATGACTCAGTCGTTGGCCTGTACCTCTTTAGATTTCCTGCACTAATGGGGTTATGATTGCCTTCTTCAGCTGGCCAGGGACCATGCCAGGGACCATGCCAGGGACCATGCCAGTTGCAAGAGAAGAGTTGAACATGTTGATAATAAAGGCAGCCAATGACGGGAAGCCTTACATCAGATGGGTCGGTTTGGTAGGCTGGAGGCTTGCTCTCTAGTGCTAGTCTTCTTGTGTCCTCTTCATGCATCAGTTTGAACATGGTGAGAAATGCTTGGGGACGGGGAGGGCAGATATAAGGATAATACGATGGATGGGAGTTTGTTAGGATTTGTTTCCCAATATTGTTTTCTTTTTAACTAATACAAGAGCAGTAAGTCGGAAAAGTGTGTAGCCAACACACAACATATTCTTACTGATGCCTGAGTTGTCATTTTTTCCTAGATACTGACCATTTCTTTTGTTTGTCTCAGAGCACCATTGACATGACTGGCAGGGCGGGATTGTTTGTCTCAGAGCACCATTGACAAGCCTGGCAAGGCGGGATTGTTTGTTTGTCTCTGAGCACCACTGACGTACCGGGCAAGGAGGGATTGTTTGTCTCAGAGCACCATTGACATGCCGGCAAGGAGGGATTGTTTGTTTGTCTCAGAGCACCTCTGGCGTACCTGGCAAGGCGGGATTGTTTGTCTCTGAGCACCACTGAGGTACCTGGCAAGGCGGGATTGTTTGTTTGTCTCAGAGCACCACTGACGTACCTGGCAGGGCGGGATTGTTTGTTTGTCTCTGAGCACCACTGACGTACCTGGCAAGGCGGGATTGTTTGTTTGTCTCAGAGCACCATTGACGTACCTGGCAAGACAGGATTGTTTGTTTGTCTCAGAGCACCACTGACGTACCTGGCAAGGCGGGATTGTTTGTTTGTCTCAGAGCACTATTGACATGCCGGCAAGGCGGGATTGTTTTGTTTGTTTCAGAGCAGCATTGACATGCCTGGCAAGGCGGGATTGTTTGTTTGTCTCAGAGCACCATTGACGTACCTGGCAAGACAGTATTGTTTGTTTCAGAGCAGCATTGACGTACCTGGCAGGGCGGGATTGTTTGTTTGTCTCAGAGCACCATTGACGTACCTGGCAAGACAGGATTGTTTGTTTGTCTCAGAGCACCACTGACGTACCTGGCAAGACAGGATTGTTTGTTTGTCTCAGAGCACCACTGACGTACCTGGCAAGGCGGGATTGTTTGTTTGTCTCAGAGCACTATTGACATGCCGGCAAGGCGGGATTGTTTTGTTTGTTTCAGAGCAGCATTGACATGCCTGGCAAGGCGGGATTGTTTGTTTGTCTCAGAGCACCACTGACGTACCTGGCAAGACAGTATTGTTTGTTTCAGAGCAGCATTAACGTACCTGGCAGCGGGATTGTTTGTTTGTCTCAGAGCACCATTGACATGCATGGCAAGGCGGGATTGTTTAGTTTGTCTCAGAGCACCACAGACGTACCTGGCAAGGCGGGATTGTTTAGTTTGTCTCAGAGCACCATTGACATGCATGGCAAGGCGGGATTGTTTGTTTGTCTCAGAGCACCTCTGACGTACCTGGCAAGGCGGGATTGTTTAGTTTGTCTCAGAGCACCATTGACGTACCTGGCAAGGCGGGATTGTTTAGTTTGTCTCAGAGCACCATTGACGTACCTGGCAAGGCGGGATTGTTTAGTTTGTCTCAGAGCACCATTGACGTACCTGGCAAGGCGGGATTGTTTGTTTGTCTCAGAGCACCATTGACGTACCTGGCAGCGGGATTGTTTGTTTGTCTCAGAGCACCATTGACATACCTGGCAAGGCGGGATTGTTTGTTTGTCTCAGAGCACCACTGACGTACCTGGCAAGGCGGGATTGTTTGTTTGTCTCAGAGCACCACTGAAGTACCTGGCAAGGCGGGATTGTTTGTTTATCTAAGAGCACCATTGACGTACCTGGCAAGGAGGGATTGTTTGTTTGTCTCAGAGCACCATTGACGTACCTGGCAAGGAGGGATTGTTTGTTTGTCTCAGAGCACCATTGACGTACCTGGCAAGGAGGGATTGTTTGTTTGTCTCAGAGCACCATTGACGTACCTGGGAAGGCGGGATTGTTTAGTTTGTCTCAGAGAACCATTGACGTACCTGGCAAGGCGGGATTGTTTGTTTGTCTCAGAGCACCATTAACGTACCTGGCAGCGGGATTGTTTGTTTGTCTAAGAGCACCATTGACGTACCTGGCAAGGCGGGATTGTTTGTTTATCTAAGAGCACCATTGACGTACATGGCAAGGAGGGATTGTTTGTTTGTCTCAGAGCACCACTGACGTACCTGGCAAGGCGGGATTGTTTAGTTTGTCTCAGAGCACCATTGACATGCATGGCAAGGCGGGATTGTTTGTTTGTCTCTGAGCACCAGTGACATACCTGGCAAGACAGGATTGTTTGTTTGTTTCAGAGCACCATTGACATGCTTGGCAGGGAGGGATTGTTTGTTTCAGAGCAGCATTGACGTACCTGGCAAGGAGGGATTGTTTGTTTGTCTCAGAGCACCACTGACGTACCTGGCAAGGAGGGATTGTTTGTTTCAGAGCAGCATTGACATGCCTGGCAAGACAGGATTGTTTGTTTGTCTCAGAGCACCATTGACATGCCTGGCCAGGCGGGATTGTTTGTTTGTCTAAGAGCACCACTGACGTACCTGGCAAGGCGGGATTGTTTGTTCGTCTCAGCGCACCATTGACATGCATGGCAAGGCGGGATTGTTTGTTTGTCTCTGAGCACCAGTGACATACCTGGCAAGACAGGATTGTTTGTTTGTTTCAGAGCACCATTGACATGCTTGGCAGGGAGGGATTGTTTGTTTCAGAGCAGCATTGACATGCCTGGCAAGACAGGATTGTTTGTTTGTCTCAGAGCAGCATTCACGTACCTGGCAGGGCGGGATTGTTTGTTTGTCTCAGAGCACCACTGACGTACCTGGCAGGGCGGGATTGTTTGTTTGTCTCAGAGCAGCATTGACGTACCTGGCAGGGCGGGATTGTTTGTTTGTCTCAGAGCACCTCTGACGTACCTGGCAAGGCGGGATTGTTTGTTTGTCTCAGAGCACCATTGATATCCCTGGCAAGGCGGGATTGTTTGTTTGTCTCAGAGTACCATTGACATGCCTGGCAAGGCGGGATTGTTTGTTTGTCTCAGAGCACCACTGATGTACCTGGCAGGGCGGGATTGTTTGTTTGTCTCAGAGCACCATTGACATGCCTGGCAAGGCGGGATTGTTTGTTTGTCTCAGAGCACCACTGATGTACCTGGCAGGGCGGGATTGTTTGTTTGTCTCAGAGCACCATTGACGTGCCTGGCAAAGCGGGATTGTTTGTCTAAGAGCACCATTGACATGCATGGCAAGGCGGGATTGTTTGTTTGTCTCAGAGCACCACTGACGTACCTGGCAGGGCGGGATTGTTTGTTTGTCTCAGAGCACCATTGACATGCCTGGCAAAGCGGGATTGTTTGTTTGTCTAAGAGCACCATTGACGTACCTGGCAAGGCGGGATTGTTTGTTTGTCTCAGAGCACCACTGACGTACCTGGCAAGGCGGGATTGTTTGTTTGTCTCAGAGCACCACTGACGTACCTGGCAAGGCGGGATTGTTTGTTTGTCTCTGAGCACCATTGACATACCTGGCAAGGCGGGATTGTTTGTTTGTCTCCGAGCACCATTGACATGCCTGGCAAGGCGGGATTGTTCGTTTGTCTCAGAGCACCATTGACATGGTTGGCAAGGAGGGATTGTTTGTTTCAGAGCAGCATTGACATGCCTGGCAAGACAGGATTGTTTGTTTGTCTCAGAGCAGCATTGACGTACCTGGCAGGGCGGGATTGTTTGTTTGTCTCAGAGCACCATTGACATGCATGGCAAGGCGGGATTGTTTGTTTGTCTAAGAACACCATTGACGTACCTGGCAAGGCGGGGTTGTTTGTTTGTCTCAGAGCACTATTGACATGCATGGCAAGGTGGGATTGTTTGTTTGTTTCAGAGCACCACTGACATACCTGGCAAGGCAGGGTTGTTTGTTTGTCTCAGAGCACCATTGATATCTCTGGCAAGGCGGGGTTGTTTGTTTGTCTCGGAGCACCATTGACATGCCTGGCAAGGCAGGATTGTTTGTTTGTCTAAGAGCACCATTGACGTACCTGGCAAGGCAGGATTGTTTGTTTGTCTAAGAGCACCACTGACGTACCTGGCAAGGCGGGATTGTTTGTTTGTCTCAGAGCACCATTGACATGCCTGGCAAGGCAGGGTTGTTTGTTTGTCTAAGAGAACCATTGACGTACCTGGCAAGGCGGGTTGATTTGTTTGTCTCAGAGCACCATTGACATGCCTGGCAAGGCGGGATTGTTTGTTTGTCTCCGAGCACCATTGACATACCTGGCAAGGCAGGGTTGTTTGTTTGTCTCAGAGCACCATTGATATCTCTGGCAAGGCGGGGTTGTTTGTTTGTCTCCGAGCACCATTGACATACCTGGCAAGGCAGGGTTGTTTGTTTGTCTCAGAGCACCATTGATATCTCTGGCAAGGCGGGGTTGTTTGTTTGTCTCGGAGCACCATTGACATGCCTGGCAAGGCAGGATTGTTTGTTTGTCTAAGAGCACCATTGACGTACCTGGCAAGGCGGGATTTTTTGTTTGTCTAAGAGCACCACTGACGTACCTGGCAAGGCATGATTGTTTGTTTGTCTCAGAGCACCATTGACATGCCTGGCAAGGTGGGATTGTTTGTTTGTCTCTGAGCACCATTGACATACCTGGCAAGACAGGATTGTTTGTTTGTTTGTTTCAGAGCACCATTGACATGCTTGGCAAGGAGGGATTGTTTGATTCAGAGCAGCATTGACATGCCTGGCAAGACAGGATTGTTTGTTTGTCTCAGAACAGCATTGACGTACCTGGCAGGGCGGGATTGTTTGTTTGTCTCAGAGCAGCATTGACGTACCTGGCAGGGCGGGATTGTTTGTTTGTCTCAGAGCACCTCTGACGTACCTGGCAAGGCGGGATTGTTTGTTTGTCTCAGAGCACCATTGATATCCCTGGCAAGGCGGGATTGTTTGTTTGTCTCAGAGCACCATTGAGAGGCCTGGCAAGGCGGGATTGTTTGTTTGTCTCAGAGCACCACTGATGTACCTGGCAGGGCGGGATTGTTTGTTTGTCTCAGAGCACCATTGACATGCCTGGCAAGGCGGGATTGTTTGTTTGTCTCAGAGCACCATTGACATGCCTGGCAAGGCGGGATTGTTAGTTTGTCTCAGAGCACCATTGACATGCTTGGCAAGGAGGGATTGTTTGTTTCAGAGCAGCATTGACATGCCTGGCAAGACAGGATTGTTTGTTTGTCTCAGAGCAGCATTGACGTACCTGGCAGGGCGGGATTGTTTGTTTGTCTCAGAGCACCATTGACGTGCATGGCAAGGCGGGATTGTTTGTCTAAGAACACCATTGACGTACCTGGCAAGGCGGGGTTGTTTGTTTGTCTCAGAGCACCATTGGCATGCCTGGCAAGGCGGGATTGTTTGTTTGTCTCAGAGCACCACTGATGTACCTGGCAGGGCGGGATTGTTTGTTTGTCTCAGAGCACCATTGACATGCCTGGCAAGGCGGGATTGTTTGTTTGTCTCAGAGCACCACTGATGTACCTGGCAGGGCGGGATTGTTTGTTTGTCTCAGAGCAGCATTGACGTGCCTGGCAAAGCGGGATTGTTTGTTTGTCTAAGAGCACCATTGACATGCATGGCAAGGCGGGATTGTTTGTTTGTCTCAGAGCACCACTGACGTACCTGGCAAGGCGGGATTGTTTGTTTGTCTCAGAGCACCACTGACGTACCTGGCAAGGCGGGATTGTTCGTTTGTCTCAGAGCACCATTGACATGCTTGGCAAGGAGGGATTGTTTGTTTCAGAGCAGCATTGACATGCCTAGCAAGACAGGATTGTTTGTTTGTCTCAGAGCAGCATTGACGTACCTGGCAGGGCGGGATTGTTTGTTTGTCTCAGAGCACCATTGACGTGCATGGCAAGGCGGGATTGTTTGTTTGTCTAAGAACACCATTGACGTACCTGGCAAGGCGGGGTTGTTTGTTTGTCTCAGAGCACTATTGACATGCATGGCAAGGTGGGATTGTTTGTTTGTTTCAGAGCACCACTGACGTACCTGGCAGGGCGGTATTGTTTGTTTGTCTCAGAGCACCATTGGCATGCCTGGCAAGGCGGGATTGTTTGTTTGTCTAAGAGAACCATTGACGTACCTGGCAAGGCGGGGTGATTTGTTTGTCTCAGAGCACCATTGACATGCCTGGCAAGGCGGGATTGTTTGTTTGTCTCCGAGCACCATTGACATACCTGGCAAGGCAGGGTTGTTTGTTTGTCTCAGAGCACCATTGATATCTCTGGCAAGGCGGGGTTGTTTGTTTGTCTCGGAGCACCATTGACATGCCTGGCAAGGCAGGATTGTTTGTTTGTCTAAGAGCACCATTGACGTACCCGGCAAGGCAGGATTGTTTGTTTGTCTCAGAGCACCACTGACGTACCTGGCAAGGCGGGATTTTTTGTTTGTCTCTGAGCACCATTGACATGCCTGGCAAGGCAGGATTGTTTGTTTGTCTAAGAGCACCATTAACGTACCTGGCAAGGCGGGGTGGTTTATTTGTCTCCGAGCACCATTGACGTACCTGGCAAGGCGGGGTGGTTTGTTTGTCTCAGAGCACCATTGACATGCCGGCAAGGCGGGATTGTTTAGTTTGTCTCAGAGCACCATTGACATGCATGGCAAGGCGGGATTGTTTGTTTGTCTCAGAGCACCACTGACGTACCTGGCAGGGCGGGATTGTTTGTTTGTTTCAGAGCACCATTGGCATGCATGGCAAGGTGGAATTGTTTGTTTGTCTCCGAGCACCATTGACATACCTGGCAAGGCAGGTTTGTTTGTTTGTCTCAGAGCACCATTGATATCCCTGGCAAGGCGGGTTTGTTTGTTTGTCTAAGAGCTCCATTGACATGCCGGCAAGGCGGGATTGTTTAGTTTGTCTCAGAGCACCATTGACATGCATGGCAAGGCGGGATTGTTTGTTTATCTCACAGCACCACTGACGTACCTGGCAGGGCGGGATTGTTTGTTTGTCTCAGAGCACCATTGACATGCCTGGCAAAGCGGGATTGTTTGTTTGTCTAAGAGCACCATTGACGTACCTGGCAAGGCGGGATTGTTTGTTTGTCTCAGAGCACCACTGACGTACCTGGCAAGGCGGGATTGTTTGTTTGTCTCTGAGCACCATTGACATACCTGGCAAGGCGGGATTGTTTGTTTGACTCCGAGCACCATTGACATGCCTGGCAAGGCGGGATTGTTTGTTTGTTTCAGAGCACCATTGACATGCTTGGCAAGGAGGGATTGTTTGTTTCAGAGCAGCATTGACATGCCTGGCAAGACAGGATTGTTTGTTTGTCTCAGAGCAGCATTGACGTACCTGGCAGGGCGGGATTGTTTGTTTGTCTAAGAACACCATTGACGTACCTGGCAAGGCGGTGTTGTTTGTTTGTCTCAGAGCACCACTGACGTACCTGGCAGCGGGATTGTTTGTTTGTCTCAGAGCACCATTGACATGTATGGCAAGGCGGGATTGTTTGTTTGTTTCAGAGCACCACTGACGTACCTGGCAGGGCGGGATTGTTTGTTTGTCTCAGAGCACCATTGACGTACCTGGCAAGGCGGGATTGTTTGTTTGTCTTAGAGCACTATTGACGGTCAAGGCGGGGTTGTATGTTTGTTTCAGAGCAGCATTGACATGCCTGGCAAGACAGGATTGTTTGTTTGTCTAAGAGAACCATTGAC
Organism: Calotriton arnoldi; assembly: GCA_963921515.1. Classification (NCBI taxonomy): domain Eukaryota; kingdom Metazoa; phylum Chordata; class Amphibia; order Caudata; family Salamandridae; genus Calotriton; species Calotriton arnoldi. The sequence continues at coordinate 308,314 of CAWUFW010000916.1, forward strand.
GTACCTGGCAAGGCAGGGTGATTTGTTTGTCTCAGAGCACCACTGACGTACTTGGCAAGGCAGGATTGTTTTTTTGTCTCAGAGCACCATTGACATGCATGGCAAGGCAGGATTGTTTGTTTGTCTCCAAGCACCATTGACATACCTGGCAAGGCGGGATTGTTTGTTTGTCTTAGAGCACTATTGACGTACCCGGCAAGGCGGGGTTGTATGTTTGTTTCAGAGCAGCATTGACATACCTGGCAAGGCGGGATTGTTTGTTTGTCTCAGCGCACCATTGACATGCCTGGCAAGGCGGGATTGTTTGTTTGTTTCAGAGCAACATTGACATGCCTGGCAAGGCGGGATTGTTTGTTTGTTTCAGAGCAACATTGACATGCCTGGCAAGGCGGGATTGTTTGTTTGTCTAAGAGCACCATTGACGTACCTGGCAAGGCGGGGTGGTTTGTTTGTCTCAGAGCACTATTGACATGCCGGCAAGGCGGGATTGTTTTGTTTGTCTCAGAGCACCATTGACATGCATGGCAAGGCAGGATTGTTTGTTTGTCTCAGAGCACCACTGACGTACCTGGCAGGGCGGATTGTTTGTTTGTCTCAGAGCACTATTGACATGCATGGCAAGGCGGGATTGTTTCATTCACAGTTTTGCTTTATGATATTCTTTCCCAAACTGTTTGTGCGAAGCCTAGTTGGTCTTGGACAGCATGTTTTGCCCTCAACCCACTTTTCGGCACTGTTGTCTCAGTTCTGCCTCCTCGAGTTTGAGCATCTTGATGTGCAAGGTAGAATTAAAAGATGATATTATAACAATGAGAAACATTGCTGAAGCCTATATCAAATTGCACACCAATGTAATTTTAGTCAAATTGTCTGAGAAAAGATGCTGTGAAAATATTATTTGGCCCCATTCTTTTCTCGAGTTAAAAAAAAACACTGGAACGGTCGACCTTGGTATTTTTTTAGATTGTTTTCTGAGTGGCCTATTGTAGGAAGGTAGGATCCTTCTGCATGGTTACCCCCACTTTTTGCCTGGTGCTGTGGTGGTTTCTGACTAGTCTGACTGTGATCCTGCTAATCAGGACCCCAGTCTCTGTGCTTTCTCCCCTAAATTGGTTATGGTGAGTACTTAGGTACATCCCAGATTGGCTATCTTGTTTACCATTATAAGTCCCTGGTATATGGTACTGAGGTACCCAGGGCATAGGTACACCAGGCGTCTCCCATGGGCTGCAGCATGTATTATGCCACCCATGAGAGACCACTCAAATTGTGACTACGGGCCTGCCATTGCAGCCTGTGTAAGCTGGTGCTAGCACCACTAACCCCAGATATACGTTTCCCCATATCTGAAGTCACTGCACTTAAAACCTATAAATCACCCCTAAGGCAGGCCTTTCAATCCTGAAGGCAGTGTGCTCGGTTCTAAGTGTGAGGGTGCCCCTGCATGAGCAGGACACCCTTACAACCTTCGGAGTCCATTCTCCCAGGCTGTAAATGCATCAGCCATTATAGAGTGGCCAAGCTTTATTACGCGACGACCATCTCTAAACTGGCTGCAACGAACACTGTCATATTTAGTATCAAACATGTTGAAATCATACCCCACACCGTAAACGGTGTGGGAGGTATGATTCCATGCACTGTAAAGCTCCTCCGGGAGGCCCTCAGTGCTCCCGGTACCAGTCTTCTAGACCCGGACAGCACAACATGGTTGCTGCCGACCAGAGACATGATTCTGCCCTCCTGCTGTTGAGCCAAGCTCTAGCAGGGGAAGGCAGAACAATAGGTATCGTGCCACAGGAAGGTGTGACCACCTCCCAGACAGGGTTTAGTGTTTTGGGGCCGGGTGGGAGTTCTTGCCAGCGCCACTCGGTCTGCTTGAGAGGCACATTTGGTGCCCTCCTTGTATAGTCCAGTTCAAACCAGCTCAGGGAGCCGTTGGCTCCAGCTCTGGCACGAAACTGGACAAAGGACATGGAAGTATCCTCCCCACTGTCCAACTCCTCCCCTCAGAGGGAACCCTGAATCGTCCCAACCCTTTCCTTAGGGTACTTAAGGTCGTACCTGTAGGTGGGTCCCTAGATTCGTCATGGGACAAGATTCATATCAAGACGCCACTTCTTCGACCATCTGGGCACTCTGGACCTTGCTGGACCTTGCTCTGGGCTCAGAGACTGCAACTGGGAAGACTCCTGCTGCTCCTGGTCTCGCCGTCCTGCAAGTCTGCAGCCACGTCTGTGCCCGTGCTCCATACAGGAACCTTCCAAGGCCTGTGGACATCCAAGACACCTGAAGGAATCTCCCTTGAAGTGAAGGAGTCACTTCCCTGCATCTGCAGGCACTGTAACGAAGCTGACCGGTCTGCTGATCCTGAGCTCCCACGGACTCCGAAAGGCTCAGCACCACAGGTGATAGTTCTTCACATACCTCGAGGCCTGCCATGTCCTCTCACCAATTTTGAGGCCAGTATCCCTCGTCGGAGCCGCAGGAACCAAACCCCTGTGCACTGCGTCGACTTGCCGTTGCAAAGGCTTGTTGGCTTCCTTCCTCCAAGATCTCCGGGCTCCACGTAGCCCCAACCTCCAGCATTTCCTGTGACCAAGATATTCGTCCTCGCCGCATCACTTGCACCGTGGGCCTGCATCTTTGGTGAGCTGCTCGAGGTCCTCTTGTGACTCCAGTGCCCCGACCTGTGGGTCTTCTTGAGGGTCTTCTTTGAATTCAGTGGGCTCCCCTGATTGCTCGGGTGTGCTCTGATTCACCTGCTTGTGGCGAGTCACCTGGACCTTGCTGGTCCCGACACGGCAACTTTTTCGCTTTCCACGTTGGTTGCAGTTGCCAAGGCTTGTTGGTGCTCCCGACGGACACCGACCCTCAACTCTCGACATCCGACATGGGACAGCTTGTGAACTGCTCCTGGTCTTCCACAGCGTCGCCTGGTCCGCACAGCTGCAGCTCCAAGGTCACCGTCAGCTCAACTGCAACACCCAACATTGGTGGGCATTCGTCTTCCGTGCCTCCTGGTCTCTCCTGAGTGGCATAGACTCTGCCCCCTCTGCTTGCAGGTTCTTCACATCTTGAATCCACCTTCAGGTTCCACCGGACACTTTCTCCTTCTCCAGCAGCGGCATCTTCCTGAAGTCTCCCACTGAGTTTGACTGCGGTTTCGGACGCCACTTCGCACCCAGCTCCCCTGTGGCAGGTATCCTGGATCCTAAGGTATCCACGGGTGGGTGGCTCTCCAACCTTCTGCCTTCCACAGGGTTTCTTCAGGGTCCACTGGGAAGGGTCCGTTAAAATTGCAACCGCGACTTCTCCATTGACTTGTATTGAGCCAGCAGTCGTGTTTCCACTCTGCACACGGCCTCTGTGGGGTTCCTGGGTACTTACCTCGGGTGGTTCTTTGGGTCCCCGGCACTTCTACCTCTTCTGGGTATAGTGTTGACTTGAGTCGTGGTTCGCATCCCACTATTTTAGTATATGGTTTGGTCTCCCCCTGGTGACCACTGTGTATTCGTGCTACTTACCTGTTTTATTTGCAAAGTATTGTGTGCATTGTGTATATCTCCGGGCAGGAGATATTTGTATGTGTTAGTGAGTGTGTATAATAAATACCTATTTTTATAAATACACTGTGTGGTTCTTTTTCACTTAACCTATACCAATAAGATTATGTTCTGGTAAAACAAGCTGCTTTACACTCCTGGACTAAGCCTGAGGCTGCTCTCCACAGCTACCACTTAGAGAGCTTTCTAAGGTTGTCTATGACCCCTAAAATCACCATAAGGGTTGTCTGGATTGGTGCAGGGTGCCCACTTACATAAGTGTGCACCATATACCAAGCCAGCTTCTCACACCTATCAAGTGAAACTTTTTGAAAATTATACTGTAATACGCACCCTCTATTCCCAATTTAAATTAAAAAAAATAATTAGGGGGAGATCAGCCCTGAGCCTTCAACGGGAAGTTACTCACTCGCTCACAGCCATTCGGGATGTGCTTTAAAGTGGGGGGTATTTTTTTTCCTGGCCACTCCCTTGGCTACATATTCCAGAACTTGAATATGAGACTGTGGAAGGGGCTCTCGAAAGCCTTCTATGGGAGTAGAGAGACACTCCACGAGGAATGCTATTTTGCCACCAAATAAAAAACATAATTTCAACACATCTCCCTTGGCAGCCTTCTGTCCAGAACTGCTGAGATATGCAAGAGAGCCAAATGCCAAGAAAGACCCAGGAGTGCACAACAGAGACATACAAGTTGAAAACGGCGTTCTCCTGCATGATTGCTGGCTGGGTGGCAGCTTCGGAGCTCAGACTGAGTCCCACCAATGGTTGGTGATCTCTAGAAAAGGAAGATGGTGTCTGCATAAAGAAGTGCCGAGATCCTAGTTAGAAAAGTGTCTCGATCCAAGAGGTGGTACCAAACCAAGAGGCGTCCATGATGATTGCCGGGGTAACTGAGCCTGGAATTGATATGTCTCTCGACAACCATAACAAACTTTGGCCCTGGACTGTCTGTCTCACCTTACTTTGGTGCGTCAGGGAGATCAGAATTTACAATCCCATGTAACACCTCAGGAACAAAGAGTACCAAGGTGGGGCTGGACCGTCCATCTTCCCTGGATTACTGTGAATTCGACATGTAAGTTTAACCCCAGGGACATTACTTCGTGCTTCTAGTTTGGCTGTTGTGCCTGGTTTCTTGAACCTGTGTTTTGGGAGGAATGTTATGTCTTGGGTTTGAGAGAGTGGGGTATTATTAAAGTGTTCATAGCATCCTCTTTTCTAGGTTTAATTCTTGTGATATCACTTTGAGTGAGCTGCCTCCGGCAGTAAGAAGATACACACATGCATTGACTTGGTCCTTTAGGAGTTTCCAGCTCCTTGAAGTAGTATAAGGCATAGATTGAACTGGCCAAGAGACCAGACTATACATCAGGTGAAATTGGCGCCCTTTCTTTCTCTTCTCTCCCTGTATGCCTCCAAGTAGGGAGCTATAGTAACTGATGAACACAGTGACCTGTCCTGATGAATGCCTGCGATGTGTAGTGCTTTAGTGTTGGTAGAAACATGTAGATGACACAAGGCTGCATAATACGGCACATGGCAGGTATAATACAAACCCTATTGGACTTTGATTTTACTCTTGTGATAGAGATGTTAGGATTAAAATAGTGATAGTAAATTGCCATCCTTTGCAGATTTTTACTTTAGGGTCACATCTCATTGGATCTCCACCGTTAACACTGTGGTTGGTATCAAAGCAAAACACAAGCCATGTACCGCAATAAATACCACCAATGAGAGACCATCACGTACCGTCAGAAGGATCAGGCATGCCACTGGAAGAGGATGAGGGTTACCGTCCTTTTAAGGGAACACCTTCTGTGGGTCTTCATAAACATCAGATAGTCCTATGATGTCTGTATCCCTCTTCTCCCAAGACAGAGGAGACATCATATAATCTTCCTTCTAAGGGCGTGAGTTCTACTGCCGTATGAATGTAGGTCTGAGAGGCTGCACTGGTAGCATACACCTCAATCCTTACGTTTTGGATATTAGCCAATGTGATGTCAGGTCTGGAATAAAAGTGGGTCCCATGAGTCAGTGGAACTCTGCATCATACATCACCTGAGTGAGCGCATATGTTTCGCACCGCTGTTACCAGTGCACCTTCATCAGGTCCTTGCAACGGGCTGAGATACAACAGCATGCAGAGCCCAATTGCATCATGTTAAAAAGGGTGGGTGCGTGGATTGCCCATGGGATTTATTGTAAATCACGTATCTGACAGAAAAGAGATTTGCATTTAATCAGAATAAAAAGCTGTGAGTCAGTAACCCTGAAGCCAAACTTGAGGGTTCAGGGAGCCTCTTCAAAAGGGGTCTCCGGCGTGTGTGAGACTCTGAAGAGAGCGGGTTCTTGACTTTCACTTTATTTATACTTAAGTCACTCGCCTGCTTAATGTATGTGGCTACAACTTCACGAAGGTAAACGAATAGAACAAGCCCCCCAAAACCTCAAAGGCTCTGTGGCCCTGGGAGGCTCCACATGGCAGGGGTTAGACAGACGCAGAGGAATCAGGACTTCAGGCAAGTCCTCAGCTCTGAGCCTCAACTGCAGCAGCCAGGGGTGGCCTCAGAGGGAAGGGGCAGGGCTTGGACCTGAACTACAACTCTTGGGGAGCCTGGAGGTGGGCAGGAGATGGAAAGGTCAACTCTACCCCTCTAGACAGACAATCATGGGACACTTGGTGTGACAGAACTAAGCAGGTATTTCACTACTAAATTCGTTCATCATTCAGCCCCCGCGGCTTCCTCTTCACAGCTACAGGTGAAACCACTGCTCCTTCAGACTGAGCCCTTCGTGGCCCAGCGACCCCCTGTGCTCCATTACAGAAGCTTCCTTCTGGCGCTTTAAAAGGCCAAAGCCATTCTCCACTACTGTGAGGCTTATTTAAAATTGAATTGAGAAAGATTCTGCACCATCCGTCATTACACACGGTCAAAAAAGAATAAATATAGGATCCAGTTCACCAAGGTAAATCTGTAGGAGGAGATCTTCACAAATGAAAATGTACACTTCCATCAAGGTGTATCTCTTTACCACGATGCAATTCTGAAATCCCAACTGGACATTTATACCGAATTGTAGGAGTTTGTGTCTCCACCCTCTGCAGGAGACACCAAACCTCAACTGCAGGAGACACCAAACCTCAACTGCAGGAGACACCAAACCTCAACTGCAGGACACACCAAACCTCAACTGCAGGAGACACCAAACCTCAACTGCAGGAGACCCCAAACCTCAACTGCAGGAGACCCCAAACCTCAACTGCAGGAGACCCCAAACCTCAACTGCAGGAGACCCCAAACCTCAACATATGAAGGACACCCTTCAGGTAACTCCGCCAAGTGTCGTTCTACACAGCATAGACAGATCTGTGCCTACATTTATTGAACTACGAGTTGAAAGTAGGGAACGGGGCATGACCTGATGAAAACATGCATACCTAACAAACATTACTGGGAGCACAGACATACAGCCCACATCCCTGGATCACCTTGTGCTGTAAGACATACAGCTAGACACTGGCTACAGTCGTGTGTGTCACTGTGGGAGTTTCATGACGTAAAGAGTTTTATAATAAGTCTCTTTGTGTCCGTAGAGTAGTGTTAGATGTGAGATGAGTCATATGTTCTTATTTATAATTCATCAACAATTTCCATATGTATAATTTTCTACGTATGTGCATCTGATAAGTGTCTATTTTTACAATGTGAATTATGTGTGCCTAAAGTTACATGAACATTTTTAAATTAAGTTTACTTATTTTGTAGAAATGTTAAAAACAATATAGTCTGATTTATATAGGGGGCTGCAATGTCTGAACTTATATATGACAATTTTTCCTTTAGTTTCTTTATCTTTTTAGGTGTGGGTCTTTCGGTTGGCGGTGTTATTCCATGCCTTCCCTGATTTCTGTCTGATGCTCTTGTAGTCCCTTTAGTACCTGTGGGTGGCCTGGTGTGTGAACTACTCCACCTGCTGGTTGGAGGAGATTTGCGCCTGTTTGGGCTGCAGTACTACTGGAGTGGATGTGGGGGTAACTTTTGTGAACTGCAACTGACATCCCACTTGGTGGGTGTAATGTTGTATTTGTATGTCCCTTCCTGTGGCCCTCCTTCATTTTCACTTTCCTCCTCCCACTTGTTGTAGATATTCCCCACCTCCCAGCCGCTCCCACATTTACTCCTATCACACAGGACTACACATGCATAGTTCTGCACACCATTCCCAGAGACCTCTGCCCATAAGAGCGAGGCCGGCTGAGGCACTTAGGAGGCCTCGAAGTCCTACCACAGGAGTAAAATTACACATACTTGTAAATGTTTTTGTGAAGTGCCCCAGAGGGTTGGACCACTGATGACCCTGTAGCACCCTATTTTCCTCATGGATTCATACTTTTACCAAATACATTTTAACAAAGAAACGCAAGCCCATGATTAACACTTATGTAATGCACAACAGAATAAACTCATTTTGCCCAGAGCCTGCCTGTCTAACCCAAACCTGTCTTCTTCACCAGTTGATGACGAGTCTGAGACAGGGGAGGCGGATGTGGCGGAAACTAACCTTAACGTGCAAAGTGCTACCCACTGCCCCCAGGAGCTCTCGGTGCAGAATCAAACCTCTTTCTGCATCACCGAGCCGAGCCCCGGAGTCCAGCTGGCGAAGGTAGGCATTGTCGCAGCATGATGGTCCAGTCTGTAAAGCGCTGTGAAGTCTGGTAGGTGCTTAAAAGGAGATTATTTGTTTCCTCTCCTCCCTTGCTCCCCCTTAGCTTCTGGCTCCTCCTTCTCTTGTAAGGGCTCCTCTCCTTCTTTCGTCCCTTTCTGGTTCTGGGATGTTCTGCTCGGGCTGTGAATCCAACCCAACCCCGCTTACATGGCTACCACCCTTTGGCTGTGGTTCCTTGCATTTCTCCTTCCTCTCCTTTCCCTATCAAGTCCCCCGCCCCAAACCCACCCTACTGTTCAGCACTTTTGTGTTCCCCTGTGGCATGATGTGTAGCCTGTCTCCAAAGAGCTGTCAGGTCAGATGCATGAATAATGTGTAACCTGTCTGAGAAGCAATGAGAGGTCTGATGGAAAGTGGTGTGTGATGTGTAACCTGTCCGAGAAGCAGTGAGAGGTCTGATAGAAAGAGGTGTGTAATGTGTAACCTGTCTGGGAAGCAGTGAGAGGTCTGATAGAAAAAGGTGTGTAATGTGTAACCTGTCCGAGAAGCAGTGAGAGGTCTGATAGTAAGAGGTGTGTAATGTGTAACCTGTCCGGGAAGCAGTGAGAGGTCTGATAGAAAGAGGTGTGTAATGTGTAACCTGTCTGGGAAGCAATGAGAGGTCTGATAGAAATAGGTGTGTAATGTGTAACCTGTGTGAGAAGCAATGAGAGGTCTGATAGAAAGAGGTGTCTGTATAGTGTGTAACCTGTGTGAGAAGCAGTGAGAGGTCTGATAGAAAGAGGTGTGTGTGTGTGTGTAATGTGTAACCTGTCCGAGAAGCAGTGAGAGGTCTGATAGAAACAGATGTGTAATGTGTAACCTGTCTGAGAAGCAATGATAGGTCTGACAGAATGAGGTGTGTAATTTGTAACCTGTCAGAGAACCAATGAGAGGTCTGATAGAAAGAGGTGTGTAATGTGTAACCTGTCTGAGAAGCAATGAGAGAAGTCTGATAGAAAGAGCAGTGTAGGAAGATGCCACATGCTTGTGAATCGTTGGCTTTCGTACACGGCCCCGGATGAATAGATGCCAATACTGACCCTGACCTGGTATCTAGAACTTATACATATAAGCAACAGACACAGCTCACTAACTGGACTGTGTCTCAAGAATTTATGCAGGAGAGTCGCGTTTGAATCACGACAGTGTGATTTGAGCCCGGTGTTAATTGTTAGAATACAACACAGAGTCTTTTTGCCATGAGGAAGCATATAAACAGGCGAAACGTGTTGGCTGCGCACAAATGTATTTGTCATAGAAGAATTTGAATAAAGATTCAAAGAATCTATGAAAGGACCTCTCTGTTTATCTGTTCTTGTTATATACGTGTTACATTGACTTTACTCTTGTTCTTTTGTATTGTTGCCTCTCAATTTTGTGTGAGTATGAATAATTAATGGCGTATCTGGCAACAAGCCATCAGAGGTGGGCAACAGTTGTTTTAAATAATAAGAAATAACACGTTTGGTAGTGCGGCAAACAGGTCCCCAGGTTGCCAATACTTGTTCATTCTCTCTGATAGAAAGAGGTGTGTAATGTGTAACCTCTCTGAAAAACAATGAGAGGTCTGATAGAAAGAGGAGTGTAATGTGTAACCTGTGTGATAAGCAATGAGAGGTCTGATAGAAAGAGGTGTGTAATGTGTAACCTGTGTGAGAAGCAATGAGAGGTCTGATAGAAAGAGGTGTGTAATGTGTAACCTCTATGAAAAACAATGAGAGGTCTGATAGAAAGAGGTGTGTAATGTGTAACCTGTGTGATAAGCAACGAGAGGTCTGATAGAAAGAGGTGTGTAATGTGTAACCTGTCTGAGAAGCAGTGAGAGCTCTGATAGAAAGAGGTGTGTAATGTGTAACCTCTCTGAAAAACAATGAGAGGTCTGATAGAAATACGTGTGTCATGTGTAACTCGTCTGAGAAACAATGAGAGGTCTAATAGAAAGAGGTGTTGTAGGAGGCTTGCTTAGTATATGGGAATATATTATTCTCTTGTACCCAAGAATTGATAACAGACACTCAAGGAATGCAAAAATATTCCATAACTTTATCATAAATTAGATAATTAATACATGTTTATCCAGCCATTTCACATAAAACGGAGTTGCTCAATGGTGAGTAAGAAGTAGGGAAGTGATTAGAGAAAGTGCTCGTGAAAGGATCAAGGAAAAGGCAAGAGTTTAAGTGCCAATATACAATATATACAACGAATATATACAAATTCATACAAAAAAGGCATGGCCGGAACTCCCGTGCAATACTAACATCCACCATCTTACACAGCACCCTATGTTTTAAGAAAAAGTTAAGACGTGGATAGTATCTCCAGTACAGGTGGTTATATATGTCGACGTTTCGACCCCAAATGGAAGGCAGGCCGATTATCCCTTAAACGGGGGTCTTCATCAGGACAGGGAAAGGAGCACCCTTTAAAAAATTGAGTTGGGGGAGATCTATCAGTTCCCAGGTCATTCGAGTGTGTATACAGGGTACTAGTGTAAAAGGTGGTGGAGAGGAGTTGGCCTAACGGCTAGGGCGTCCGACCTCGAACCTGGGGAACTAGGTTCGAGTCTCGGCGATGACGCTGAACATCCTGTGATTCTGGGCAAATCACTTAATCTCCCCGTGCCTAACAAAAATGAATGTGTGTCCTAATGTAACGCAACTGGTGCTATGTAAAGCGCTCTGATACCCGATTCGGGTCAAGTTCGCGCTATATAAAACTCTGCAAAACAAAAAACTCACCTAGAAACCACCAGTGGAGGGCCTCATGTTCAGGGCCAAGTGGCTCCTGGGGGCCGGTAACTCCAATCACTGGATATGCTGGAAATAATTAGGGGCACATCCGTTAATCAAATGAAAATCTATAACAGTGCAAGGCGTGGAACATAGGGTAAACTCGCCCGAGTGTATTTTACTTTACACCTTGGTCGCACTGGGATCCAAAATAGGGGCCGTGGCGCTCCACAAGTGAAAGATGAAGAATGAGGAGGTCTGTAGAAGTAGGTCTCTCATAATAAGAGGTCCAGGCTAAGGTAGTAAAGAGTGAGTAGACTTTATTCAAGTAAGAAGTAGCTTGGAGACCCCATCCAGCAGCTTGACAGGCGTAACTGCTCTTCCAGTTTCAAATAGTGCTAGGCAACCTCCACCCCATTCCAGAACCAGGAATCTGTGGCTGACAAGAAGGTGCAGAACACTACAAGGTCCTAATAGGATCCTATCCGAAGTCTTGCTGTAAATTAATGTACAACACGATCAGAAAACGAGCAGGCTAGATCAAGTGAAAATTGGACAAGACGAAATTGGTGATTTTTTGCAATGAGTACCAAAGTTACTTACCCCCGCAGGTGTAACACAGGAGCCCGGGTCACTCTTTTTTAAAAATAACTTGAAATATACATCAAGAAGCTAGCTAACAGAATAAAATCTGGATCCCCGAGGGACCCAGCACGCCCAGAAATCCTGAGGTAGGGAGATAACCGCATTATGCCATTCATTTCAGAGTTAATCACCCGCTCCTTCCAATCGGGAGAAGTCCCCTATGAATGGAAGCAAGCCATGGTTCGCCCACTAAGGAAAAAACTGCAAATAGACCATTCTGTGCTAGAGAACCTACGCCCCATCTCGCTTCTACCCTTTTTTGCAAAATTTGCAGAAAAAGTAGTAAACATACAACTCACCAATCATAGCGACAGAAATGCCCTATTGCACCCCTCACAATCAGGTTTCCGAGCTGCACATTCCACTGAGGCTGCTCTGCTCCGCTCCTGGCCACAGAAACCCTAAGACAACACGCGGACGAAGGACATACAGCTGCACTGATCCTGCTGGATCTCAGTGCAGCTTTTGACACCGTCTCTCGCGGTCTCCTTCTCCAAAGACTAGAGACGTGTGGTGTCATGGGCATGGCCCTACGCTGGATGGTATCCTTCCTGTCGTCACGGGGTTTCCAGGTCACGCATACGCACATACATCCAAGAGTTTTCCCCTATTACAAGGAGTCCCTCAGGGCTCAATCCTGAGCCCCACGTTGTTCAACTTATACATGGGTCCACTCGCCGGTTTAGTGGAAGGTCATAAGGTGTCCATTGTATCATAGCGCTGACGATACTCAGCTAATTGTCACACTGTCTCAAAACCCAGAACGCACTGCCCACCGATTTTCCCAATGCCTGGAGGAGGTAACAGCATGGATGTCAAACCATTGCCTGAAACTCAATGGCAGTAAAACAGAGGTGATGATAGTGGGAAGGGCTCCATCTGTCTGGACAGCTGCATGGTGGCCTGAGACGCTTGGCCAACTTCCAACCCCTAAAACAGAAGTCAAAAACCTTGGAGTGTGGCTTGACTCCAAATTGACTTTTGAGAGTCAAATCCGGAAAGTAACAGGTAAATGCTTCGGGACATTGAAAGTCTTAAGGAAGGTCCTCGACCTATTACCGGTCAACGCCAGGAAAACAATAGTACATGCCGTGGTCACCTCTCCGATCGACTACGGCAATGTCCTATATTTAGGCGCATCTAAAAAAAGGCTAATGAAGCTGCAATCGATACAAAACGCAGCAGCCCGCCTAGTGCTGAATCTTCCTAAAAGAACATCTATAACAAAAGCCCTGGCCAACCTGCATTGGCTACCGGTGGAGAAAAGAATATTGTTCAAGACAATGTGCTACTGCCACCGAATCTTGGCAAAAAAAGGTCCACGGTATCTCCAAGCAATGATAACAGCCTACACACCCAGCAGAAACCTGAGATCCGAAGGAAAGGCGCTAGCAAATGTACCAAGAATAAGGAAGGCTAGGATGGGTGGTCGGTCTTTTAGATACCTGGCAGCTAAACACTGGAACACATTACCTGTTGACATAAGAACAGAGCCCTGTGAGGCTACCTTCCGTAAAAAGCTGAAGACATGGCTTTTCCCCACCGGGTAATTAAAATAGACTCCCGAGACCACCTGATACATGCCCATGGGCTGGGCTGCCTTACTTTCAACTCCTGCCATCTGAAAGTCTGCTACTAGCGCGGGGACACACCGGCGGTGTAACCATGCGCTCTATAAATGGATAAATATATATATATATAAATATATATAAATATATATATATATATATATATATATATATATATATATATATATATATATATAATGCCGAATCAATCGGTTCTGAAAACGACAAAGATGGGAGTTAGCGTTACTTCTTGCGTGGAGGAATTCTAACCCAAAGAATTAGCTAGCTGAGGATTCCGCACACACCTTGATTGCAGAGCCGTCTCCAAGAGAGTTTGGAGTGACTAAGGGCCTCCTGGAGTACGGAATACATATAGATGTCGGCCAGTCTGCGTGCAGGCGCCTGGTCACTAGCGGCTCAGTCGCTAGCTGCTGTCACTACCGGGCATCAAGGAAAGGGGGCGTGTTATGACAACCTCTCGGTGACGGCTCGAACATGCAAAAGGGCCCTGCCGGGATGAATCCTATGTTCCCCTCAATGGATGGGAATACAGCACAATCAAATCGTATAAAGATAAAAATACAAATAATAATAAAAATAAATATAAAATATACTGCCCATGACCACACAGAGTAAATAACACTTTATGGTTTGTTCATTATCTCGCTTGGCTTCAGACCGTACGAGATAAAGATGCCCAGTCATGCAATGTTATTATGACAAGGCGGATACAAGGTTGGAAAACATGCAATTTTTCATTTAGCTTCAGAATAAACACAGAATTATTTTTAACTTTGAAAAATCATGACACCGTGTGTACAGTCTCACCGTTGGTTTACATGAAATCTTAGAAACTAATCAGTATCCAGACGTCCCACCGGTCAAGTGACCATCGCATTCAATCGTATCCAATGCATAAAACGATGTCCAAAGAAATGTGGAGCTCATGTCTTCTATGCGGGCATCACAGATGTACAGGGTTACGTGTTCATGCGTAACCATAACAATAAACCTGGTCTGCAAAAGCGGGACGTGTAGATATTAATTCTAAAGGTCTTCATCCTGTGTTGAGCAGTGAAAGCGGTTATTGGTTTCCTCCTTCTGATTCGGCCCTTTATTCACTGCGTCCAGCAAGTGCAATGATTTGCACTCTCGCAGACTCAGCATATCTCCTAGGTTACCACCCCTCGGGCCTAACGCCACCTTCTCCAGGACTAGCCAGTTCATGCTCTCCACTGAATGTTTGAGTGTTTGAAAATGTTCGACCAGCGGAGCCCCTTGGACTTTACAACGTATCCTACTGCAATGCTGAAGTATCCGGGTTTTTACCTTGTGTTGAGTCTGACCAATGTAAAGTAGGCCGCAAGGGCACAAGATGGCATAGATCACATTCGTGATCTTTAAACAGCACCCTCTGTTCATGATGACTAAAAGGTTTTGTCTCTATTGTTGAGTCGCACGCTTCACAGTGGCCACATCTGAAATGTCCAATAAATTCCACAGTGACGATAAAGCAGGTTGAGGGGGAGTCTCAAGGAAGGAGCAGACTACGCGATCTCTGACACTTTTCCCCTTCCTAAAAGAGTGCACGGGTGGGTCCCTCATCTCCACATCATCGGATATCAGTTTCCAGTGGTTATTCACAATCCGCCTTATGTCAGTACTCCTTGTTCAGAAAGTAGTGACACACATCATTCTGTCTATGGTTTTATTAACCTGAGGTTTAGGGTCTAGGAGTGTTTCTCTTGGGTTATTCCATGCCCTCTTCCGAGCCTTTTTGAATAGGCTCTTTGGGTAACCCCGTTCTGCTAGTCTCTTATGTAAGTCCTCAGATTCTCGAAAATAGTCTATTTTCTGTGAGCAATTTCTTCGTAACCTAAGGAATTGCCCATAGGGCAGATTTTATGTCATGACACGGAGGCTAAGATTATGCAAATCTCCTTTATTGCGCAGCTCACAGCAGCAACAATGAAGACATCTAGAACTTCAAGACATTCTAACATAGTATATAGTCCATGTGCACGTAGTCTTCTCCCGTCTTTGTTGCTGCTGCTGGCAAGATAAGTACTCATACTCTCTTTGTCTTGATGTGTGCCTGTTTAAGCATGTTGTTTGATTAGACTGGCTGGTAGCTGATTGGGTGACTGTACCCCCCTTTCCCCTCCCCACCCACTAAGCAACATTGAATTTAGTAACTTATTTTAATTTATTTTAATGCACAAGTTACTAACTTGTGTAACGATATATCTGTAAGAGACAGTAGTTAGTGACAGATTCCTTACCTTAGAATATCCCCAGGCGTCAGGCTGGATCCGGAAAGTTTTTGCGTAGCAGTACCCTTTGCGCGTCGGTAGGTGGCGTCGTGCGGCTCCGCGTCCGTCGTCGGGCGTCGTGATCGCCGGGATGACGTCGCGGGCAGTACTTAGGCGCCGCCCCTGCGCGCTGACGTCAGTTCTGTACACGACTTTCCGCGCCAGGAACGCAGAGCCATGCAAGAAGCTGACATAGGTGTCTGAAAAATACTAGGGCCCTGAAAGGGATGTCCTTAACCCTAGAAATCAGTTCGCAGAACGGGAGGATGGGTGGGCGGTAAGGAATCTGTCACTAACTACTGTCTCTTACAGATATATCGTTACACAAGTTAGTAACTTGTGCATCTGAAAGAGACACGTTAGTGACAGATTCCTTACCTTAGAATAGATACCCCAGCAATACCAACCCCGGTGGTGGGTCTGCGAACAAAGATCAGACAAGGAAGTCCTGGAGGACAGAACGGCCAAAGAAGCCGTCCCTCCGGACCCGACTGTCAAGGCAGTAATGCTTTGTAAACGTGTGCAGCGAGGCCCACGTAGCTGCCTGACAAATAACCGGCAGCGGAACACCGCGGCCCAAGGCCGTGGTAGCAGCCGTTGCCCTGGTGGAATGGGCACGCAGCCCAACAGGAGGCTCCTTCTTAGCCAAAGAATAGCAGGTCTTGATGCACAAGGTAACCCAGCGGGAGATGGTTCGTTTGTGCACCGCCCGACCTTTTTGGCGCCCACGTAGCCAACAAAGAGCTGGTCATCCACCCGGAAGTGTTTTGTGCGGTCGATATAGAAGGAGAGCGCACGTTTTGGGTCCAGACGGTGGAGCCTCTCTTTCTCTCTGGAAGGATGCGGAGGCGGAAAGAAGGTAGGCAAAGTGATGGTCTGCCCAATGTGAAAGGCAGTAACCACCTTTGGCAAGAAGGACGGACGCGTCCGAAGAACAACCTTGTCTGGATGAACAGACAGAAAGGGAGGTTTGCAAGATAAAGCCTGGAGCTCACTCACCCGCCGAGCGGAGGTGATGGCCACCAGAAAGGCTGTCTTTAGAGTCAGAAGACGAAGAGGACAGTTATGCAGAGGCTCAAAGGGAGCGCACATTAAAAAGGTAAGAACCAAGTTCAAGTCCCACTGAGGCATCACAAATGGAACAGGAGGAAAGAGGTGTGTAATGCCTTTAAGAACCTGTTAACAACAGGGGACTTGAAAAGGGAGGGCTGATCAGGGAGCCTGAGGAAGGCCGAGATAGCACAGAGATAACCCTTGATGGTACCCAGGGCAGAACCCTGTTGGGCCAGAGAAAGAAGGAACAGAAGGACCTCAGAAAGAGGGGCAGAAAGGGGTTCACAGCCTTTGCTGTGCACCATGCCACAAATTTGTTCCACCTGCAGGCGTATACCACCTTAGTGGAGGGACGCCTGGCTGCCAGAATCACATCACAAACTTCGGGAGGCAAGTCGAAAGGAATCAACTGCCGCCGCTCAATCTCCACGCAAGCAGGTGTAGACTGGACAGGTTCGGGTGGAGGACCGTCCCCTGCTGCTGCGACAGAAGATCCTCCCGAAGAGGCAGACGGATCGGGGGATCTACGCTCATACTGAGTAGCTCGGGATACCAAACTCTTCGAGCCCAGTCCGGAGCCACAAGAATGACTTGGGCCCGGTCGTGCCGAATCTTCTTCAACACTCTGGGTAGAAGTGGTATAGGCGGAAAGGCGTACAATAGACCGCAACTCCACTCGTGACGAAAAGCGTCGCCGAGCGAGTGCCGCCTTGGAAATTCCAACGCGCAGAACTGATGACATTGCGCGTTCTCTTCGGTGGCGAATAGATCTAACCAAGGCTCTCCCCACTGTAGAAAGAGTCCTTGCGCCACTTCCGAGTGAAGACGCCATTCGTGATCCATCATGCACCTGCGGCTGAGTTCGTCCGCCCCTGGCGTTCAGGAACCTGCCAGGTGTTGAACCATCAGGAACATGCCCTGATGTTCCAGCCATGTCCAGAGGCGCAGAGCCTCCTGACAAAGGGTCCACGACCCCACCCCGCCCCTGTTTGTTGCAGTACCACATGGCGGTGGTGTTGTCGGTGAACACCTGCACTACCTTCCCTTTGACAGAGGGAAGGAATGCCTTCAGTGCAAGTCGGATCGCCCGGAGCTCCAGAAGGTTGATATGGAGCCGGGACTCCGCCGGAGACCAGAGGCCTCTGATCTCCGCCTCTCCCATGTGACCGCCCCATCCCAGAAGGGACGCGTCCGTCACAACTGTATGCTCTGGCTGGGGAAGGGAGAGGGATCTGCCCATGACCCATTGCCGGTTCGAGAGCCACCACTGCAACTGTTTTGCAGTCCCCTCCGAGATCTGGACGTGATCGGACAGGTTGCCCTGGTGCTGCGCCCACTGGAACTTCAGGTCCCACTGCAGAGCCCGCATATGCCATCTGGCATGATTGACCAGCAGGATGCAGGAGGCCATGAGGCCCAGCAGCCTCAGGGTCATCCGTACCGAAACCCAGGATAAAGGCTGAAAGATCGGAATCATAGCCTGAATATCCCGGACTCGCCGTTCGGGAGGATAGGCCCAAAACTGCATTGTGTCCAGAACTGCTCCGATGAAAAGGAGCTGTGGAGAAGGAATCAGATGCGACTTCGGCACATTGATGGAGAACCCCAGCGAGTGCAGGAGTTTGGCCGTAGTCTGGAGGTGGGAGACGACTGCCTGGGACGAGCCCGCCTTCAGCAGCCAGTCGTCGAGGTAGGGGAAGACTGAAACCCCTGCCCGGCGCAGATGAGCTGCGACCACCGCCATCACTTTCGTGAACACCCGAGGGGCACTGGTAAGGCCAAAGGGGAGCACGGTGAACTGAAAATGCTCGAGGCCTACCGTGAACCGCAGGTAACGCCGGTGGGCCGGCAGGACGGGGATGTGGAAATAGGCGTCCTGCAAGTCCAACGCTACCAACCAGTCTCCGGGGTCGAGGGCAGTCAAGACCTGAGCTAGGGTGAGCATCTTGAACTTCTCCTTCCGGAGGAAGCGATTGACGTTCCGGAGGTCCAAGATAGGACGCATGTCCTCCTTGTCCTTTTTGGGCACCAGAAAGTAGTGGGAGTAGCAACCACGCCTACTTCTGGGGTCGGAACATGCTCGATGGCCCTCTTGGCCAAGAGGGCCGTGACTTCCTTCTGTAGAAGCACCAAGTGATCCCCTGACATGCGGTGGAATTGAGGTGGCATGGCTGGGGGGGTGGTCTCGAAGGGGAGGGAGTAGCCCCTTCGGACAATGTCCAAGACCCACCTGTCCAAGGTGATGGGACGCCAGTGGTGAAGGTGATGGCGGACCCTGCCCCCGACTGGCGTGCTGTGCACCTGAAAGGAGGGACTAGGAGGGCTGGGAGGCCGCGGACGGGTTGGAGGTGGTGGCCTGACCCGCACGCTGGTTGCCCAAACCGCCACGGCGGTATCCACGTCCTCGGCCACGCGAAGGCGCTTGCTGCGCGGGCCGTTGGCCGGGCTGTGGACGTGACTGGGCGCCCCTTCCGTGGCCACGAAAGGGGCGAAAAGCAGACGTGAGCGGAGGGCGCACAACAGCACGGCCCAGGGACTTAACAGTAGCCCGTGAGTCCTTGAAACGCTCCAGCGCATGGTCTGCCTTCGAACCAAAAAGACCGACTCCATCAAAGGGCATGTCCATGAGTGTATTCTGGACATCCCCTGAAAACCAGTGGTTCTCAGCCAGGCGTGGCGACGCAGCGCCACCGTCGTTGCAAGCGATCTGCCCAGCGAGTCGGCGGTATCAAGGCCACAGCGGATGGTATATTTAGCCGCATCACGCCCTTCCGCAATGGCGCGGGTAAGCAGTGTCTGGACCTCCTCAGAACACTGCGGCAAAATAGTCGCCACCGAATCCCACAGGGAGTGGGTGTATCGGCCCAAGAGGCAAGCGGTATTAACAGACCGCAAGCCAGCACTGGAGGAAGAGAAAGCCTTCTTCCCAAAGTGATCCAGGCGCTTGGATTCCCTATCCGGAGGGGCGGTAGGGAAGGCGGTTTGGGAGGCAGAGGCTTGGACAACCAAGCTCTCAGGGGTGGGGTGTTGGGAGAGAAACAGGGGGTCGCCCGGAGCAGGGCGAAGGCGTCGGGCCACGTTCCTATCCACAGGAGCCCCTGTGGTGGGTTTGGACCAGGCACCCAAAGAACGTCAGTCAGTGCATCGTTGAACGGCAGCACAGTCTCCAAAGAGGAGGCCGCCGGCTGAAGCACTTCAGTCAGGATGTTAGTCCTGACGGCCACCGTAGGCAACTGGAGATTCAAGGCTCCAGCAGCTCTACGCAACACCGTTGCAAAATTAGCCCCCTCCTCCGTTGCCACGGGAGGAGACAGCATGCCAGAGTCAGGGAGGTATCCAGACCACTGGCATCCCCAAGTTCCTCAACCCAGTCCGGGTCAAACTCGCACTGTTGTGTGAGAGGGTCCTCAGACCCTCCCAGCTCTCCTGGTCCTCCTCAGGTTGAAAATATGGAGGAGGAGGGACATCAGGGACCCAAGGTCTCATCGGCGCCGGAACCGGCGCCGGGCGACGCCGGTCCGGCTCCATGTCCGGACCCGGAGAGAACCGGGAACGACGCCGCCCGGAGCCCCGGACGGCGCCGGAAACGGCACCGGGGACATCGGCGCCGGCGGAGGCTTGGCTAGGTCAACCGGCGTCGATGGGGGTTGCGGCACCACCGGAGCCGGGGTCGAGGCCGGGGCCGGAGCCGAGGCCGGGACGAAGGCTGGTGGGACAGGCGACGCCGGGACCGGAGTCGACGGCGACGCCAGAGCAACCCCATCAGAGCCCGCGGGGCCCGAAGGCGCACCGGAGGGACCTTGAGGCCCGAAGAGGCGGGCCATGGCCGACAGGAATTCCTGTATATCGGCCGGAGTCGCCCCGAACCCGGGTAGGGCGGGTACTGCGGGGGCAACTCGACAGGCACGTCCGGGGCCGCGGGGACGGTGCCGACAGGGACCTCAGCCGAGTCGCGAGACCGGCGAGGCGAAGTCTTAGAGCGATGACGCCGCTTAGACTTCTTGTGCTTCGACTTACCGGAGGAGCGCGAAGACTTGGATTCCGACGAACGGCGGGGACTCCGTGTCCGGCCCTCGACCTCTCCCGGGACCGGGGCTTGGTGCGGCGCGGAGCCGAATGCCGGACTTCGAGGAGCTTTCGAGACCGCTCTCGCAAAGCCTTAGGATGAAGTTTCCGGCAGTCAGGACACGACTTCGTGTCGTGGTCTCGGCCGAGACAAAAGAGACACTCGAGGTGCGGGTCCGTGATCGACATCATGCGACCACATTCTCGCAGGGCTTAAAGCCGGGCATCCCTACGACACCTTAAGAGTCGTGAAGACTCGTTGAAGAAACAGTGAAAAAATTCACCAAAAAGATAGTCAAAAAGTGACTAGGGCACTGCTCTTCCCGGATCTGCGCTTACTGGCGCGGAAAAGAAGAACTGACGCCAGCGCGCAGGGGCGGCGCCTAAGTACTGCCCGCAACGTCATCCCGGCGATCACGACGCCGACGACGGACGCGGAGCCGCACGACGCCGCCTACCGACGCGTAAGGGTACTGCTACGCAAAAACTTTCCGGATCCAGCCTGACGCCTGGGGATATTCTAAGGTAAGGAATCTGTCACTAACGTGTCTCTTTCAGATTTTAATGTTTTTTCTCAAAATGACTTATACAATGTTATCCCTCTTTTTACAGTGGGGACTCTTCCCCCCCCCCCCCCCATGCTGGGATTTTCTATGATTGTGCCTGCCTTTTAAAATATTTACCCTTTTCCTCCTTTCACTCGTAAATTAACCTTAATGAGACGGAGAGCTCCCGTCTCCGCCTCGTGATATTTGTTCCCTTAAGGAGTCGGACGGAGACATTCCCGTCTCCATCCGACTCATTTTCGTGGCTTTTTTCGGCTCCTTCAGGCTGAGGAAAGCCCCTCTCTCACGGGACCGGCGTTTTTCAAATGCCGATCCCGTGCTGACAGACGCGCTGCTACTGCGTCTCTATGGTAACCCTGCGAGCTCAGCTGAGGCTCGGCGGGGGCCGCGCAGGGTTACCATAGCAACAGGAAACAGCGGAGATCTCCGTAGAAGCCTGATTAAGAAACAGGCTCACGGAGGTCTCACATTTACAAAATAAAGGCCCCTTCAAAGCATTTAGGCGCCGCATTTACATATAAAGGCTTTAAAACATTCAGAAACAAAGGATTTAAAATGTTTAAACGTTTTAGATAAATAACTTGACTATCCTGATCTAGCCTACGCCGATTAACCCCTCACTATACACGCTGGTTACGGGCTGAACTACACTGTTCATATAAATAAAAAAAATAATAAAAAAATAAAAAAGAGCTCAAGGACCATAGAAACAAAGGAAGGACCTGCATAATAATCCCTGAATACCCTCAGTTAAAGGAAAGAACCTTAGCAAAACATGACAACCATTTTGTTGAACCAAGTTAGGTTACCATAACGACTAAGACAGCCATTTTACATACATTCTACCTGTTTTGTCAGTTGGAACATCATTAATCCTTTAGCTGTTACTGTCCGACCTTAACTCTAGTTTTGTCTTCAGAACCCTCAACAAGTTCAATGGAGGATAAATTAGAAGGACTAATTAATAAGGCCCTAGATAGGGTAATGGGGTCACTTGATGACACCATTAATAAAAATCGGAAGCCCTATCAAAAAAAGGATGCCATCCTCAAGACCTCAGGAGGAGCCCACAGAGTCTAGTAGAGGGCAAAGAAAAAGAGCAACGAGCGACAACCCTCCTAAAGGTACTAAAAAAGCTAAGAGCTCCATCCCTACCATTTTGACTTCCCGCTGTGGCGGTGACAATGACAGTGCCTCGGGCACAATAGATGGGCAAGAAAAAGGCCCGATTACATCCATTCCCATCGACAGTGACGATGGGCAGGAGGATGAGATTAATCTCTCCTACTCCTCTGACTTTGATTCAGAAGAAGAAGCTGAAATAAGGAATGTGGACACTTCAGGTGAGGCATCAAGGGCCTCAGGGTCTAAAATGGGAATCGTTGACCCCTTTGGGGAATATATGTTTGATCCTCTCCTCATCAAACATCCCCTCTCCCCCGAGTTGGTCCCCTCCCAACATATAGGTGAATACCTTTCTTTCTGGCTTCGTAAAGAGATTCCAAAGGAAGTCAGATCCTGGCTGAGATCTGAATGCCCTCGCCCTTCTCTCCCTGACAAGGTAGCCTCAACCCCAGACCTGGATAACAAAATAGTGGCATTTATCGCCAAGAGCGGGAGAGACCCAAGAAAAGGGCTCGACAAGCGACTAAAATCTTGCCAGGATAGACTCTTGGATTTCACGGGCCCTCTAACTAAAATGTTTGAACTGGCCGAAAGAGCTTATCTTGATAACACCCCCATAGACCCAAGAGAACTGCGCCAGTGGGCGCAAAGGGCAATTTGCCTACTCTGCAATGCAAATACTGCACTCTCAAATGAGAGGAGAAAGAGTGTCCTTCTGAAAATCGACCCTAAGCTAGTGGAACTAGCTAACAAAGAAGGAGGAGCTTCCTCTCAAGGTCTCCTCTTTGGGGAGGAATTTATCAAGGAGATGGCCAAATATGTGGGAGTGTTTAACTCCATTCAAAAATCCCAAAAAGATATTAAAAAAGTTTTCCACGATAGGGTTTTTGGAAGGGCCGGGAGAACACGGGGTCGGTTCCCCGGCCGTGGACATTTTTCGACAAGACCCTACATGGGACGAGGAGGAAGGTCCTCCCAGTCTGGCTTTGCAGGTCAATCAACCTTCTACCCTCAAAAACAAAGATTCAGCGGCAGAGGCTTCAGGGGTGAACGAAGGCAAAGAGGTTTTTCAGCAGGTAAGACTTACGAAAGACCTTTCAGATATCCCTATAAAGGTGGGAGGAAGACTAGCCCAATTCTGTGGGAACTGGAACATGGTGAGCCAAGACCCTCGGGTTCTAGATACGGTCAGAGGGTACAAAATAGAATTCATAGATTTACCATTACAAAAGAGAACTCCCAGAGAAATAATATTCTCCAAAAAAGATTCTGCCTTGGTGACACAAGAGGTAAACGATCTGTATGCCAAAGGGGCAATTCGAGAGGGAAAGGAAATGGGCTTCGTGAGCAATGTCTTTCTAGTAGAAAAGAAAGACAAAGGGAAGAGACCTGTTATAAATCTAAAAGATCTGAACCAATGGGTGGTTTATCGTCATTTCAAAATGGAGGGAATACACCTCCTCAGGGATGTTCTAAGGAAAGGAGATTGGCTAACTCGACTAGATCTAAAAGATGCATACCTGACTATCCCTATCTGGCCGCCACATCAGAAATTTCTCCAATTCACTTGGGAGGGCAAACTCTGGCAGTTTTGCAGCCTCCCCTTCGGACTTTCATCAGCCCCTTGGTGTTTCACCAAGGTACTGCGCCCTGTAGCAGGTTGGTTAAGAAGCAAAGGAGTAAGATTCATTTTATACCTGGACGACATTTTAATAATGGCTCAGTCCAAAGAGGTAGCATCACAACACACGGACCTCACAATAAAACTCTTGGAACACCTAGGGATTGTTATAAACACCAAAAAATCGTGTACCACTCCAAGCCAGGTCACCCAGTTCCTGGGTTTTTCAGTAAATACAGTACAAGCAGAATTGAAATTACCCGGGGAAAAGCTGAGAAAACTTCGAAAGGAGTTAAGGAGTATTCTAAAGAAACAGGGATTCCCGTTAGGGACATTAGCAAGGGTGCTGGGCCTCTTGTCCTTGACCATCCAAGCCATATATCCGGGACCCCTGTATTACCGGGCCCTTCAGAGACTCAAAGCCAAAGCCTTGAGATCGAATCAATCCTACTCTCAGAAAAAGGATGGCCACCCCTGCCCTCTTCCCGGACCCCAATGAGAAATATTGTCTGTCAAACCATTTCGACCAGAGACGTTTCCAATCAGCGCGCAAGAGACGAGTCTCTTGTAAGAGGCAGATATCACAATTAGCATCTCTTAACATAGCAAGGAGCGCCCACCGTTTAATGGGCGAGTTAAGACTGCGGACATTAAAGCTCAAGATAAGAACCTTAAGACCCGTCATTGGGGAGTGTTTGGGCAGAACTTAGGTGCAGAGTAGTGGGCCGCACTATGTGTTTCCTCCCAGCCTCCCGTGAAATCTGGTCGGAGGACCAACTGCCCAACTCCGTCCCCCCCCTCCCTCTCCCCCCCAACCCCCACATGCCGTCCGCCAGTTGGGTTGTAGTAAGCTCTCCGTGTGTGGTGTATTTGTAGATTTAACGACTCGCCTTGGGGAGCTATATCCCCCACTAGGAGGGGTCTGGCTAGTGTTGAGATGTATCCCCCCATGCCAAACCCCGCCCCTCGAAGACATGGTTCGGTGTTCCCCAGGCCCCCTCGTGGTATGAATGAACCCTCACTTCGAGATATATCCCTGCCTAAACAAGGGAAGATCTCTGACCTCAGAAGTATAGTGAGGAGAACAAGAAAGAGGAGAAAGAAACATAGCAAGAGAAACCAATTAAACATATGATCTGCCGTCTGTCGGCAATGATTCGCACCATCGTGCATGGGTCCATGTGTCCGGTAGTCGAGCATCACATCTCAGGGGATTGGGCTCCCTTCATCAAGGCCAAAGTCGCTCGCCCCAGGCTTTCAATCTGCCCTCTCCATCTGTGGGCCCCGGGCTAGCGCCAGTTGAGATCACTCGTTAAGTGTGTCACCCGCACCCTCGCGGTTTTGTATCTGTCGCAGAAGGGCTTCCTTTCTTTCTGGCATTCTTCTTCCGAGGGTTTTGTGCAGTTTCCCCTTCTGGGACCTCGTCTCCGATTCAGCTTGGGTGGTCGCTAGCTGATGGGCCTTCCTCTAGTGGCTCGGAGCCTCCTTCTTCCTCCAGGTCAGCCCAGAGGATTTCCTGCGCTTCTTTAAGGGTTCGCACCACTCGCAGCTCTTTATTCCAGATGAAAGACAATCTGAAAGGGTCTCCCCATCGGTAGCGAATACCTTGGTCTCGGAGGTATGTTGTGGCTGGCTTCAGATTTTTGCGGCGTTGAAGAGTGAGGGGCGAGAGGTCCTGGAAGACTCGCACTTGCAGACCCTCGAACGCCACGGTCGCCTGGTCGCGGGTGGCATTCATGATAAGTTCCTTCTGCCGGTATGAGTGAAGGCAGGTGAGGATGTCTTGCTTCTGTCCCAGACCGGAGGCAGGCCTCCCGGGCACGGTGGGTGCGATCCAAGATGATCTCCTTATCACCTAATGCTGGTACGACGAGACGGAAAAAGCGGATCACCCATTTCTCCAGTTTGCCACCGTCTGCTTGAAGCGGCACGGCTTTGATGCGGATATTAGATCTCCTCGAGCGATTTTCAAGATCTTCCAGTTTGAGATAGAGCTCCTCATTGCACTTCCTTAGATCTATTAGGTCCTGGGCCTGTTCTGTGATTTCTTCTTCCTGCGGTCCCCACTGCGTTCCAGGGAGTCCACGCGGTCACAATCTTCTTGAATCTCTGTTCTCAGCTGCTTGATGTTAGAAGCTACGTCTTGCCGCAGGCTTGCGAAGTCCTACCTGAGCGTACTAAACGATTTCTCCATAAAACCCCGTGTGATCGGTTCATCTGTGCATTCGCCCGCCGGATCCACTTCTTTCTCGGAGGGCTGGGCCATCTGGTGTTCAGAACCAAGACCCCTGTTTTCTTTGCGCCTGGCTTCTGAAGAAGGTCTTTAATCGTAGCATTCTTCTTCGCCCGTGGCGTAGACATTGTTGTGGGTCGGCGCTGCGCGGGCCAAGAGACCTCCCAGTCGAGGGGTTACGAGGCTAGAACTGTCGTCTTCCAGCTCGCCCGTGCGTCAGTGATCTTTGCTGTTGGTTCACAAAAAAAAAAAAAAAAAAAAAAAAAAAAAAAATCCTACTCTCTGATAGTTTACCTGAACTCGGACTCAAAGAAAGAGATACTCTGGTGGCTGAGGAACGCCGAAGCGTGGAACGGCAGGGCCATTTTTGGGGAAGATCCGGACATAATAATAGATTTGGATGCGAGTTTAGAGGGATGGGGTGCCACATGTGGCGACTCATCGACAGGGGGACTCTGGACAGTTCAGGAGAAGGAGTTACATATCAACTGCCTAGAACTACTGGCAGGCTCCTTTGCAATCCGGAACTTTACCAAGGGTTTAATGAAATGTTCAGTCATGCTTTGCATGGACAACGTATCTGCGGTGAGATTCGTGAACAAGATGGGGGGCCCTCACTCCAAGGGACTATCAGACCTAGCCAAGAAATTTTGGGGATATTGCCTCAACAAAGGCATCTCAGTGATTGCCGAACACATTCCGGGTTTGAACAACGGGGTCGCAGACTGGTTCTCCAGGAATTTCAAAGACTCCAGCAACTGGAGACTAGACAGGAAGATCTTTCTGACCATTCAGTCGATCTGGGGACCCTTTGGAATAGATCTGTTTGCAGACAGAGTCAATACTTAACTACCCAAATTTTTCAGCTGGAGGCCGGACCCTCAGGCCTTGGGGGTAGATGCGTTCCTTCAAAGTTGGCATGGTTTAACGCCTTATGCCTTCCCTCCTTTTGCCATGCTTCCACGACTTCTGCTACAAGTTCGCAGGAACAGGGAGATAATAGTAGTAATTACACCCCTTTGGAGATCCCAGGCATGGTTTCCAATCCCGATGGAAATTAGTGTAGACTTTCCTATCCTTATACCTACCTTCGAGGAAATAATCACAGGTCCTCAAGGAGAATGTCACCCCCTTGTACATCAGGGCCTTCTGTCTCTGATGGCATGGAGGATTTCAGGAGACAGTGGCAGCTCCCTGGACTTTCGGAGAGCGCTTACAGGCTCATATCAGAATCTTGGGCACCTGGCACAAGGAAAGCTTATAGATTGGCCTGGCGTAAATGTGTTTGTTGGTGCCTTCGACGGAACTACAATCCCATTTCAGCTGATCTAGTTCAAGTTATCAACTTCTTATCTGAGATTTTTGCTTCAGGCCTGGCATATCGAACTGTTAATGTCTACAGATCGGCTATTGCAGCAGGACACTGCTTGGTAGATGGTACCTCGGTAGGTCAGAACTTATTAACTAAAAAACTAATGAGAAGTATGCGTGTTTTAAACCCACCATTAGCCAAATACTCTGCCCTATGGGATGTGAGGAATGTTCTCAGGGTAATTACAAATTGGGGTGAGAACTCTACACTCTCATTAAAGAAACTATCTTATAAACTGTTTTACTATGCCTGGTTTCATTCAGACAAACGTCAGACGTTAAAGCATTAGATATCACCAGTAGGGCATACCAACCAGAAGGAGTGTGTTTCTTCTTAAAAAGACGAACTAAAACAATGTCAACTTCCGTTTTCTATCCCTTCTTTCCACAGAATGAAAGTTTGTGTGTAGTGAAGTGCCTGTTGGAGTATGAAAGAAGAACCGTAAGGTTAAGAGGAAATACTGAACAAGTGCTAATTTCCCATAGGTCTCCCCACGGCAAACAACCTTAACAACGCGGTCAAAACACCGCAGTACATTTAGATCGCTGCAAGTCGTTACCACGACTTGCACTGTTACATCATACATCCCTCCCCACAGAGCAGTTTCCTCTCCCACCTTAGCTAGATGGGTAAAGGATGTTATGAAAGATGCTGGAATAGATATTTCCAGTTTTGGTGCACACTCTCTTAGAAGGGCTTCGGCCTCCAAAGCTTTTATTCTGGGTGGTGGCCTTCAAGACATCCTTAGAGCTGCGGATCGGTCCAATGAATGTATTTTCAAAAGCTGTTATTTTAAACTGGTAACAAATGCTATTGATAATGTGTCGAACACACTTTAAACTTGCATAATGTTAGCCTCCGTGTCATGACATAAAATTTTGATTTTTCACAGCCTGGTGGGCAGAAAATCTGGATTTTATTAAAGACACGGAGGCTAAGATTATCCCTCCACTATTAATCCCACCCTGGAAATATTACTAAAGTGGATGTTCTTTTATCTTGCAGATTAAATATTTCAAAGAATTTGTGGACGACTACACTAAAGTTTCCAAAAAAGAATGTTAAAGTTATCTTGTTCTCTGCACAAAGACGGGAGAAGACTACGTGCACATAGACTATATACTATGTTTGAATGTCTTGAAGTTCTAGATCTCTTCATTGTTGCTGCTGTGAGCTGCGCAATAAGGAATTTGCACAATCTTAACCTCTGTGTCTTTAATAAAATCCAGATTTTCTGCCCACCAGGCTGTGAAAAATCTAAATTGTCCCTCAGGCTTCTGGGATTGCGACTAGTGGAGTGTAACAAGGTGTTCCTTTCACTACTCTTTCTGAAAAGTGTTGTGAATAGTTCGCCTTTGTCTGCCCTGATCGTGATATCAAGAAAATCGATGTTGGGAGGGCTATATTGAATCTTGAATTTTATATCTTGCAATTTCTCATTCAGCCAATCATAAAAAGCCCGGAGTTCACCCTCATTACCAGTCCAAATTAGGAGTACATCCTCAATATAGCGTTTCCAAAAGGCTATGTTGTTATGGTATGGGTTATCCTCATTGAAGAAATTGTTCTCATAATTATCCATATATAGAATGGCTAAATCCGGCGCAAAGCTTGCGCCCATTGCAACACCTTTGGTTTGCAAGAAGAAATCACCCTGAAAAAATATATTTTTTTCCATCCTGACGATTTCCAATAACGTCAAGATGAAGTCAGTGGGGACTTTGACCGGTTGGGATCTGTTGTTTAAGACCGACCTTATCATTTCCAAGGCGGGTCTTTGAGGTATGCTTGTGTAGAGAGACACAATGGCCATAGTGACCAATAGCTGTTTCATAGGGTTAAATGCCAATTTGTCAACCAGACGAATGGTTGCCATGGTATCTCTAAGGTAGGTGTTGGTGCCTTGAGCACAAGGTTTAACGAAAAATCCACGTATTTACACAATGGTTCCAAAATGGAGCCACAACCAGATACAATGGGGCGGCCCAGAGGGTGTATGGGGTTCTTGTGAACCTTGGGTAAAGTATAAATGGTAGGTATTTTGGGTTGTTTCTTGTTAAGAAAATCGTATTCTAATTCTGAAAGGTAACCCTCATCAAGCCCCACGTCAGTAGCAACTTTGATAAGTCTAGTGAGTTCTTTGGTGGGGTCAGAGGTTAGTTTAGTGTAGCTGACTCCACCCGCGAGTTAGGTCTCTATCTCTGATTTATAATCAGAGGTATTCTGTGTCCCAACATAGGATGGGTGTCCACTAACCTTGGAAGCTGGATACAGCGGGAGCGATGGAAGATGCCAGATAACCTTTTCCCCTTGTATGGAATCACCTGCGAGTATTATAGAACCACTCCATAGGCAACACCACAGTAGGGGAAAGGGAAAAAAGGGATAAACGAAACAATAAAGGTGCAGCTGCGAAAGCACTCAATGGAGAAATGTTCTGGAGTTGTAGCCTTCACTCCTACGATAGCCCCGTGTTCCCTGTAAGTGAGACACAACACAATACACATGAAGTCACCACCCTAAGCAACTACAAGATATATATCTATATAATATGTGATGCACTTACAGTAAACACTGCCGCACTTGTCCTGATACAAAAAGGCACAAAAACGTAAAAATAAAGAAAAGAAATTAATGCATGACTTCGAGACAGGTTCCAAGCGTAAAGTACCTTGCGTAGCAAAAGACAATACTTAATATCTTGCAAAGTGCAACTGTTAAGGTACTTAGCTATACCATGCAATCCTCTGGATCAATCAGTTTCACCAGGGTTCACGAGAAGGCTTCCAGTGTTTCCACGCGGTTCAGCGCGTGTGTGGCAACCCTTGCCCAAAAGAAATAAAATTAAAATAAAAACACTCCGAGCCTCTCAACGGCTCTTGAAGGACTTCCAGAGCCTACTTCGGCTTGTAATCGCGCTCCAGCACGAGTTTCCAAAAATGTGGCTTGGCCCCAGGGGAACGCGATAATTTAACCCTTCGGAAATGTATTGAGCCTAATCATGGCTCGTAAATGCGCTCCAGCGTGAAGTTCAAAACTGAGGCCAGCAGACAGGGAAAGTGTAAATGCGCTCCAGCGTGGGCGAACAGAAACAGGCTCGAGGCAGTCTCTCTCTGTTTCCAGGAATTAACGGCTGAGGTTTTGAAGAGACGTGGGCTCTTTTCTCCAGGCAGAAGCTGTAGCAGCAGCCTTCTGAGGAAGAATACGGATATCAGGTGACAAGCACCGGGCTGTGTGCGAGTGGTGATTAAGTAGTGAGACAAAAAGGTAGGACTACGAAGTACTCCCTTGCATTATGGGAGATGTAGTTCCATATCATGCACACGTCATTCCTCCTTACATTCAACAGTGCGTACTACGGTGTTTTACCACCCTACCTACGCCAGAACGTGACAGAACCCCCTCTCAACGACCGACGTCTCGGCGGTCCACCAGGCTTGGTGGGAAACCCAGGGCAATGAAGGTTGGCACTCGGCTCCCACGAGCGATCCTCGGGGCCATATCCCTTCCACTCAATGAGGTAGTGTACCCGCCCCCTGATCAATTTGGAATCAAGAATGTTCTTTACCTCATACTCCTCCTCCCCATCAATCTCCAATGGTCGTGGTTTCTCAGGTAGTCTGGTTTGAGGGAGACAGGGCCGTAAGAGGGAAACATGAAGCACAGGGTGGATGTGCCAAGCAGAAGGGAGTGTTAACCTCATAGCAACAGGGTTGACTATGCTGTCGATTGGATAAGGACCCACAAACTTAGGTTGTAACCAAGTGATACCCTTGAATTTCAGATGTTTTGTGTTGAGCCACACCATATCTCCTACCTTATATGAAGGCTCTGGAGATCTCTTTCTGTCTGCACATTGTTTATCACAGGCTCTTGCTACTTCTAAGTGTGTTTTGGCATTCTGTAATACCATTCCGAGGTGTGTATGGTGTTCCTGGATTGTGGGATGTGTAGATGCTACTGGCTGTTCGAAAGGTAACATGTTAGGGTGGTAACCATTGAGGCAAAAGAAGGGAGAACATCCCAGAGAAGAACGGTCCGCGTTGTTATACGCGAACTCTGCCGTCCATAGAAGCGTGCTCCATTCTACCCCGTGTTGTAGTGTAAAACATCTTAGGTACTGTTCTAAGGTTTGGTTTAGTCTCTCTGTTTTGCCATCTGTCTGTGGATGGTAACTTGTAGACAGACGGGCATCTATTTTCATGACAGCACACAGTGCCTTCCAAAACCTAGACGTGAATTGGGTCCCTCTGTCCGTAATGATGACCGAAAGAATCCCATGCAAATGTACTATATGTTGTAGGAATGATGTAACCAGTTCCCCCGATGTGGGCAGTTTGGTCAATGCAACAAAATGACCCATCTTGGTCAAGTGATCGATGACTACCAGTATGGTATTATGACCTAAGCTAGGGGGCATATCCACAATAAAGTCCATAGACACTGTGTGCCAAGGGGCTGGAGGTATGGGTATGGGTCTAAGTAATCCGCTAGGCCGTTGGTGCTGTGCCTTGACCTGTGCACAGATGGAACATTCCGAGACATATTTCGCAGTGTCCTTCCGTAGTGTTTCCCACCAAAAGTATCTAGACATTGTCTGCAGAGTTTTCTGTGTTCCCAAATGTCCCCCCCAATGTGGAGTCGTGAATCCATTGCAAGGCTTGCCGTTGCAGTGGCCCTTCAGGTATGTACAGCCGTTTGTCATAGTATAGCAAATTGTTCAAGGTGGAAGGGTGCTGAGGTTCTTCGGTAACCCATGCACCCTCATCTAGTCTCGCGGTTTGTTTCTTTAAATTTTCTAGGAAATCAGGAGTTGTCGTCAAGGCCATTATTTCCGTTGGAAAGGAAGCCTTCTGAAGTATGATAGGGGGTTCTTCTGCAGGGGCTAGGCTGAGTTCCGGAGTAAGAGCGGGTCTTGAAAGTGCATCAGCCTTACCGTTTTGTGGCCCTGGTCGGTATCTGATCACAAAGTCGAAGTCGGAGAAAAACAGCGACCATCCGAGCTGCCGAGCGGTTAGGGCTCTAGCACTCTTCAAAAAGAGCAGATTCCGATGGTCGGTGTATATCTCCACCGTGTGTTTGGCCCCCATTAGATGGTGCCTCCATTCTTCACACACTCTCTTTATAGCCAACAACTCCTTATCTGTGATGCTGTAATTCACCTCACACGTAGACAGTTTCTTGGAGAAGAAGGCAACTGGATGGAGTTGGCCTGTGTCTGGATGCCGTTGGGAAAGGATCCCTCCGATAGTGTAGTAGGATGCATCTGTTTCTACCACGAAAGGCTGGTTGGCGTCAGGATGTCTTAACACTGGAGCACTGGTGAAGCAGTTCTTTAGCGTCTGGAAAGCCTTTTCCGCAGATTCAGTCCAGAGAAAAGCAGCTCCCTTTCGAAGAAGGTGTGTCAACGGTTGAATGGTTCTGGAGAATTACTTGATGAATCTCCTATAAAAATTCGCAAAGCTTAGGCCTTCACACTGGAGGGTGACTCCCATTGGATAATGGCTTGTATCTTCTTTTTATCCATACAGAGCCCGTTGGGTCCGATGACATACCCCAAGAACTCCACTTCGGTGGCATGGAAAAGGCATTTCTCCAGTTTGGCGTAGAGAGCAAACCGCTGCAATCGTTCCAACACTGCTGACACATGAGGGATGTGTTCTTCTATGGAAGCAGAGTATATCAGGATGTCATCGATATACACAATACATGATACATCCAACAAGCCCCTTAGTACTTCGTACATAAAAAACTGGAATGCGGCGGGGGCATTACAGAGGCCGAAGGGCATTACCTGATATTCGTACAGGCCGAATTTCGTCCGAAGGCCGTTTTCCATTCGTCCCCTCGCCGCACCCGTACCAGATGGTAGGCTCCCGGAGGTCCAGTTTGGTGAATACTTTGGCTCCTTTCAACTGGTCCAGTAGAACGGGTATTAAGGGCAGAGGATACCTATTCTTTTTGGTCACTCTGTTGATTGCCCTATAATCAATGCAAGCCCATAAGCCCCCTTCTCGCTTAGGAATAAAGAATAACGGCGAGAAAGCAGGGGAGGAGGAAGGACGGATGAAACCGGAGGACAGTAATTTATCCAGATATTGCTGCAAATAGGTGGTTTCAGCCTCCGTAAGGGCGTATATGCGACTGCATGGAATGCTGGCACCGGGCTCTAAGTCAATCACGCAATCATAATCCCTGTGCGGGGGCAACTTGCATACTTCTTGTTTGCTGAATACGGCATGGAACCGCTTGTATTCCTCAGGTAGTGTGGTGATGCAGCACACACTCCTTGCGCTACAACCACTAGCAAGTAGTACAGCTGGGTTCTTCACCTGATAAGGTATTTGGACCTTCTCCCTTGTACAATGTTCCGCACAGAATAAGGAGTTCATGGTGACTGTGCGAGCTGCCCATTGAACTAAGGGATCATGCTGTGTAAGCCAAGGCATACCCAAAATGAGTTTGAAGTGGGGGTGTCTATTAGATCAAATTGAATGTGTTCGAAATGGTTCATCCCGACTTGCATTAGAATCCACTGGGTGTGAAAGCGCACAGGGCCCGACGTCAAGGCCGTACCATCCACAGCCTTCACTGGTTCCGGTATTTTCTTTTTTATACAGGGTATTCCAAGTTCTTGAGCGTACTGCTGGTCGATAAAATTACCAGTGGCCCCAGAGTCTAGTAGTGCATGCACTCCCACGGGCTCCACCCCAGGTATCTCCAACGTAACACACACATTCATATGAGCCACTGAAGATTGGACCGTATTGGCCACGACTGGAAAGACCTCTTCATCTACTGGCCTCAAACAAGGGGTCTCTAGCTTGTTTGAGCACATTAGTTTCCCGGATTCTCAGAAAGGTACTCCACCACAGGCACGTTCCTGGTTCATTTGCTTTCCTTATACATCGCCTTGGTTTTCGTCCTGCAGTCTTTAATGTAATGTCCGGGCTTTCCACAGTACATACATAATCTTTGCTTTCTTCTTCTTTCCCTCTCCTCTTGACTTATCGGCCCTCGTATGCCATTTATCTGCATTGGTTCTGTTCCGTCGATGGCCTGTGGGTGCTCTTCTGTCAGGGGCCTAGGACGGGGAAGCAGGAACTTCGCGTCAGTTCGCTGTCTATCTCCTTTTCTTTCCTGGAGCCGATGATCCAGTTGAACAGGGAGGTCAATGAGTTCGTCACAGGTAGCAGGCATATGTACGACTTGAGCCAATACATCCTTCAGTTCGCCTCTCAGCCCGATAGTACAAGGAAGTTCTTTTTTCCATAGGCCAATCGGTTTCCACGATGAGCCTGTTGAAAGCGGGTATGTACGTGAGTAGATCTTGTGTGCCCTGCTTAAGCGTAATGAGTTCTCTATCTAATGAAAGCTGGTGTGCCTTCCTATCGAATAATTTGCACATCTCTTCGCAGAAGGTAGAAAAGTTGTGCAAAACAGGATCGTCCCTCTCTATAAGGGGGAAAGACCAACTGGCTGCGTTCAATCCAAGGTAGGACATTACAAAAGCCGTCTTTGCCTGGTCGTTAGGAAACACCGCAGGCTTGCACATAAAGTGCAGTTTACATTGACCCAAAAATATCCCAAACTTCTTAGGATCCCCAAAGAATCTCTCTGGAGGGGCAAGAGGCAACTGTACGGGCTGTATCCCTTGAATAGAGGAAGGACCTGTCAGAGAGGGTGTAACATAAGGGTTCGTAAACGGCCCTGTTCCCCCTCCCTGGGATTGGGCAGCATGCCCCGCATCTGCACCATGAGATGTGAGTGGTGGTGGTAAGGTCCAGTCTCTAATGTAAGACGCCCCCCTAGTACCCGTAGGGCTGGTACGTGACAGACCTGCTACTTCCCGCCTCATGGTGCCCATCTCATTTTTCAATTCTAAGTTCTCCACTCGGAAGGCATCCACTTCCATCCGCAATGCGGTCAACGTTTCCAACACTGAAGTGAGTACAGTGTTGGTATCCATCGCTCAGGCTGTAAGTAACCGTGGGCTTGTCACTCTGTCACAACATAGGATGGGTGTCCACTAACCTTGGAAGCCGGATACAGCGGGAGCGATGGAAGATGCCAGATAACCTTTTCCCCTTGTATGGAATCACCAGCGAGTATTATAGAACCACTCCATAGGCAACACCACAGTAGGGGAAAGGGAAAAAAGGGATAAACGAAACAATAAAGGTGAAGCTGCGAAAGCACTCAATGGGGAAATGTTCTGGAGTTGTAGCCTTCACTCCTACGATAGCCCCGTGTTCCCTGTAAGTGAGACACAACACAATACACATGAAGTCACCACCCTAAGCAACTACAAGATATATATCTATATAATATGTGATGCACTTACAGTAAACACTGCCGCACTTGTCCTGATACAAAAAGGCACAAAAACGTAAAAATAAAGAAAAGAAATTAATGCATGACTTCGAGACAGGTTCCAAGCGTAAAGTACCTTGCGTAGCAAAAGACAATACTTAATATCGTGCAAAGTGCAACTGTTAAGGTACTTAGCTATACCATGCAATCCTCTGGATCAATCAGTTTCACCAGGGTTCACGAGAAGGCTTCCAGTGTTTCCACGCGGTTCAGCGCGTGTGTGGCAACCCATGCCCAAAAGAAATAAAATAAAAATAAAAACACTCCGAGCCTC
The DNA here is from genome assembly GCA_963921515.1 of Calotriton arnoldi. Taxonomy (NCBI): domain Eukaryota; kingdom Metazoa; phylum Chordata; class Amphibia; order Caudata; family Salamandridae; genus Calotriton; species Calotriton arnoldi. Next base: position 344,538 of record CAWUFW010000916.1, read on the forward strand.
TCAACGGCTCTTGAAGGACTTCCAGAGCCTACTTCGGCTTGTAATCGCGCTCCAGCACGAGTTTCCAAAAATGTGGCTTGGCCCCAGGGGAACGCGATAATTTAACCCTTCGGAAATGTATTGAGCCTAATCATGGCTCGTAAATGCGCTCCAGCGTGAAGTTCAAAACTGAGGCCAGCAGACAGGGGAAAGTGTAAATGCGCTCCAGCGCGGGCGAACAGAAACAGGCTCGAGGCAGTCTCTCTCTGTTTCCAGGAATTAACGGCTGAGGTTTTGAAGAGACGTGGGCTCTTTTCTCCAGGCAGAAGCTGTAGCAGCAGCCTTCTGAGGAAGAATACGGATATCAGGTGACAAGCACCGAGCTGTGTGCGAGTGGTGATTAAGTAGTGAGACAAAAAGGTAGGACTACGAAGTACTCCCTTGCATTATGGGAGATGTAGTTCCATATCATGCACACGTCATTCCTCCTTACATTCAACAGTGCGTACTACGGTGTTTTACCACCCTACCTACGCCAGAACGTGACAATTCTGTATCACAATGGCTCCACCTTTATCCCCTGATTTTATAACTATATCTTTGTTAGCCTTCAGTGATCTCAGAGCTTCACGCTCTCCTTAGAGATGTTGTAGTTAATGTATTTCTTTTGAGAGCTCAAACTCTTAACATCGCTCAACACTACCTGTTCATAAGTAATTATCTTATGGGACATGAGGTTTGTAGGTGGTGTAAAGGTGGACGGATTTCGCAACCCTGTGTTAGAAGGGGCTGGAAGTGTGAGAACTTTATTGAAGTAATAACGTAATCGTATTTTTCTGAAAACATTTTGAAGTTCCAATTTGAGGTTAAAAGAATTCGGCAAAGTGGTGGGAACAAAAGATAATCCTTTACTTAGTACAAGCTGTTCCTGGTCTGACAGTTCATAATTGGACAGATTCATTTTTTATTTTTTTATTAAATTTTTATTAAACTTTTCACAGCTGTGTACACAATCTCACTTGCATTAAATATATAGCAATCAGAGTAAGAACATGACAAGCAAAAGGTATTACAGCATTACCATCAACTAGGAATCAGAGTGTCCATTTACATATCCTGCGACATCATTTAACAAACAGCTCTTTACTATGTACTTTAACTTTACTGAATTGGCGCTGTATTACATGGCGACCCATCATATCCTACCTATGCCTAGATGCCATATCTTGACGCCGTTACACTAATCATCACACGACTCGCCCATATCTCTAACCGCTATATATTGTTTATACAAACCCCAAAAACTTTTTGGGCGGCTCTGTGGGGGCATTAGGTCACTGTATGTTTCAGACTGCGTGTTACAGAATATCTATCTTTTTCCCATTCGGACCTTGAGGGAGGAGGGCCTCGCGACCAATGCATCGCCACTCTACGCTTCGCAAGGAGCAAACCCAAACCTATAAGTTTCCTTACATCTTTATGTAGGGGTTTCGTGTAACCCAATAGTGCAGTCAGGGGGTCAGGAGAGAGTGGTGTACCTGTTATTTTCCCCATTTCATGAAATATTTGCTTCCAGAAGGCGATAATCCGAGGGCAAGACCAGGCAACATGCAGAAAATCTGCACCGCTTACGCCACAGCGCTCACAACGGTCAGACTCTCTTAAACCGTATCTGTGCAAACGCTCCGGGGTGTAATATATACCCTGTTAAGGTACTTAAAGTGTATTAATCTGTGTTTACCGTTTAGCGACACCTTCTGTGTGACCTCGCAGCAATACCTCCAATTATTGTCATCTAGTGTTATACCTAAGTCCGCCTGCCATTGCATTCTAGCTGTAGAGTATTGTGTGCGTCTAAACTCTTGTGACATATCATATATATTGGACACCAATTTATTCAGAAACTTTGCGTGTAGGAGATAGGTGAGGAAGGGAGAGCCGGGGGCTCCTGATAATCATCGCCCAGCAATGCCTGCATGGCATGTCGGACCCTAAAGTAGTCAAATTGCGTGAGTGGAGACGCATGTCGCTCATCAGTAGTGGCCTCCTCCCAAGTGCGGACCTTACCCTCCAAAAAGAAGTCATCCTTAGTGTGAATACGGATGGTCTTGAGTGACTGGACAACCGCACTCTCTACACTCATTGGGAGCCACTGACACCATTCGACCGGTAGCAGTGTGGAGTACAATAGTGTACCTGCATGTCTTTTTAATAGATCATGCCAAGCATGCACTGTCGAGTTTATAGAGTCTAGCACTCCGCAATGTCTATTAGGAGGTTGAGTGAGCCGCCAAGGGAGCGGGGAGGGGTCGACCGCTATTTTCTCAATGTGGAGATGAGGGAGACTGTGTGTGCCATGACACCAGGAGTAGGCATGCGAACATTGTGCTGCTCTGTAATATAGTTCCAGATCCAGGGCTCCCCGCCCACCCATAGAGTATGGAAGTGTGAGTGTGTCCATCTTAACACGAGGGGATTTCCCTGCCCACGCCAATCGTACCATCAAGGCACACAACCTCTTGAAAATATATTTCGCAATTACCATTGGGATATTATTGAAGAGAAATAATAATCTTGGCAATACTATCATTTTCATCAGGGAGATACGGCCAATGAGAGAGAGTGGTAGCCTTATCCATCTGTCAATGTCTTCCTCTAATTTAGTTAAAGCTTTTCCATAATTGTCCCGCATAACTATCTCCGAATCAGTATGAACTTGTACACCCAGATATTGCACTGTGTCAGTGGTCCACTGAAGCGGAAAGTCCATGTCGAAAGGAGCCATGGCTGGAGTTAAGGGGAAAATAATGGACTTGTTCCAATTAATCTTTAGCCCAGAAACCCCGCTGAATCTTATCACCTCTCTGATCAACGGAGCCAGGTTGGTAGCTGGATCCCTTGTGTACAGCAACATATTGTCTGCATAGGCCGACATTATAAGGTTATATTTTGGAAATCGAATCCCCCTGTGCCCATGGTACTCTCTGAGGGCGCACGCTAAGGGTTCTGCCACAATTGCGTACAATAGCGGGTAAAAAGGGCAGCCCTGTCTGGTGCCCCGAGATATCTTGAAGGGGGATGTAACATAGTTTCCTGACCTGACTCTGGCTATCGGGTGATTGTACAGAACTGAGACCAATCTGAGGAAAATCTCTCCCACACCCAGTCTTCGTAATACTGCCATCATGAATGACCACTCTACTGAGTCGAACGCTTTTTCCGCGTCCAGGAAAACTGCTGCTGCTTTAACATCTGGCCTGACATGTTGTATAGCCCCAAACACTGTCCTAAGATTTTGGATTTACGTGCGCCCCGGCACAAAGCCTGCCTGTTCTGATCCTACGAGAGTCGGGAGAAGGGGAGCGAGTCTATTGGCTAAAATTTTTGCAAATATTTTCGTGACAACATTAAGGAGTGATAGTGGCCTGTAGGATGAACAAACCTGAGGAGATTTGCCTGGCTTGAGCAGAGTAACAATAAGAGCCTCCCTCATTGTTTGCGGCATTATGCCCGTGTCGCCGATTTCCTCAAATAGCCTACTTAGGTGGGGGACCAGTAAGTCCTTATAGGCCTTGTAAAAGGAGACAGTGAGCCAGTCGTGACCTGGGGCGCTACCTTCCCGCATAGAGTTCAAGGCGACCTGGATCTCAGTGGAGTCCAGCGGTCTCATCAAGTATTCCCTATGCCCATTAGAGAGCCAGGGCAGCTGTACGTGTTCTAAATAATCTAATATAGCTTTTTCGTCGACTGCTATCTTCGAGCTGTACAGATCTTCATAATACTTGCTGAATATATGCGCTCTATCAGAGGGGTCACTCAGTATACTGCCATCCTCCTCAAACAACTCAGATACTCCGCCTGAATCTCTTTGGCGTCGTGCTAGTGCCGCCAGCATTGTCCCTGGCCTATCCCCCTCTCCATAGGATTTAGCTACTGCATACTTCCCCATATGTTTAACTTCATTGTCAGCTTCCTCGCTATATTCTTCCAGCTTTTTTTTTCAATGCGTCAGTGACCTGCGGGTCACTTCCCTTGAGTGTCTCTTACTGTAGTCTACCCAATTGACTTTCAAGAGTTGAGAGTCTGCGCCTAATGGAGCGGAGAACGCCTGCGTGTTTACTGATGGCAACGCCTCTTATATACACCTTGAATGCCTCCCAAACTGTGGAGAAGTGTTCAACCGAGCCAATGTTAATATCAAAGTAGTCAGTGATAGCTGTGACAAGCTCTGCTTTAAATACCAAGTCTCTAGTAATGAATACGGGGGGAATCTCCATGTGAACGGGGCAACCACGCGCGGGGGGATTTCCACCGCTATGATAATTGGAGAGTGATCCGAGGATGTGCGAGGCATCACTGTGCACTCACGGACACGCTGTAGTAGTGACCCTGACATAAGCATGTAATCAATTCTAGTGTGTATATCATATGGGGCGGAGTAGTGCGTAAACCCACCCGCCTCTGAATGCTTAGCCCTCCAGACATCGACCAGGCCCAACTGCGCTGCTATGTCACATATGGTTTTTGCAGCAGCCGAGGGACGCTTAGTCGGGCCCCCGGACCTTTCCAAAAGTGGGTTTAAAGCACAATTTAGATCGCCTCCCCATAATTGCGGTAGCGTCGAGTGGTCTGTTGTGTGAGTTAGTAATGTCTTATAAAACCGAGGATCGTCATAGATCGGCCCATATATATTTACAACCTTCAGGTCCAACCCTTTCCCATGGCATCTAGAGATGGCGTACCTGCCGTTGGGATCTACCTTATGCTCAACCAGAGAAATCCTTGATTTAGGATTAACCCAAGTTAACACCCCTCTAGCGTGTGAGGAGAATCCTGCCGCTTGGAATGAGCCTTGAAGCCTCCTTTTATTGCTATTATTAGGGGCGAGATGTGTTTCCCGGAGTAAGGCGACATCTACTTCATGACATTTAAGGTAGGCCAATATTTTACATAGTTTTCTAAAGTCGTTCAACCCTCTTACATTCCAAGTTATAAACCGGACTTTGCCCAGTTGACTACGCACTGTGTCCCCTAGTATCTATTGCATCTAATATGCCCTATCACCTGCAAACCACAACATTTTAAGCTCTATGTTGCTGTCATCGTATCATCTTTGTGTACATAAGCTGTGAATATGAAACAAATACCCCTCCCACGCAATGCACTACCCAACTATGCATATGCGAGCATTCTCCCACCCCCCATCGCAATACTCAACATTCCTTATAACCATGAAAGTTACACAAAAAACAATAATGGCATTATGCCAATCAGGAGGTAACACGCGGGGGTGGATGTTACCGGCCATTACAACTGATAGCCAACGTAACCCCCACCGCCTGGCATGGAGTGATTCATCACTTCAGGGGAAATCCGCCCGTCCAAAGCAAGTAATGGAACAGTCCGGGTGGGAGGCAAACTTAGTTGCAAATTATAAGTACGAATAACAAATTATTTATGCCCACTCAGCCTAAAGATTAGATTATGTCAATACTGCGTTCCTAGTGTTCAGGTTGTCAGACTAGTTATCGTCACAATTATGAATTGCCAAGATAAAATAGGAGAACACAAACAAGGGTTAATTAGAAACATCAGTTAAGAGTTAGTCATTGTCATCCAGATTACCTGCCGAACCCGCTGCCCCGTCCACCAAGACCAGGGCCTTCTTTTGTGCTCCCGCTATATTCAACTCTTTGAGGGCTTTTTGGAGAGATTTAGGGTCTGAGAACATTTTAGCTTTGCCATTAACCACAACTCTCACCTTTGCGGGGTACAGCATTGCGTATTCTATGTGTTCTCTTAGTTTACGTTTCATTGGGGCGAATTGCCTTCTGGCCTCTTGGACCTTTAGGGTAAAATCTGGAAATAACGAGATGGAGGAGCCTTCATAACTCAGTTCGCCCAGTTCCCTGCCTTTCTTCAGAGCGGCGTCCCTGTCCCTGTAATTGAGTAATTTTGCAATGATAGGACGCGGTGGAGCAACAGGGGAAGGCCTGGGGCCCAATCAGCGGTGCGCACGCTCTACAACGAACATAGATGAAAAGGTTTTGGTGCCCAGCAAGGTGATTAATAATTTTTTCACAAACACTTCCATGACCCCGTTGCAGTGGATTCCAGAAGGCCTATAACGCGCTAGTTACTTCGCCGTGACCTGGCCTCCAAGTCCTCAGTCTTATCCTGCAATACGTTCAAGGCTTTCTCCATCTGCTTTTGGGTGTTGAACATATCGGTCTGCGCTTCCTCTACCTCTGAGACTCGCTGCTCCGTCATGTCCTGGCGCTCTGCGTGTATGTCCAGCCTTTCAGACATTCGGTCCATTCTGTATGATAGGGAGTAAATTTACCCATCAATGGTGGATAGGCTTTTTTGCATCGCCGCTAAAATCTGCCTAATGTCCCCACCTGTGCCCTCAGACTCTTCGCCCGACCCGCTGTGGCTGGATCCGAGGTCTCATCCCTGTGTCTAGATTTTCGTTGTTCAAAGTTCAGCTTTGGCTGTGATTTATCCGGTTTACCCATTGTGCTGATGCCACCCTTGCAAACAGTACCACTGCAACTGATATGGGCCCCAGCAGCCCCTGGCCGTGAAATACCAAACACTGTGGTGCAATTAGAGGCAAACTATGCTCCCACGAAGCCCAGCAGAGCCCCAGCCCGTATGGCCCGTCCAAGGTCTTAGAATAGTGGCACACTTCCCTGGTGGGGGCCTCACAGCAGCAATCCTTTGAGCGTACAGTCACGACTCAAGGAGGCACAAGCAACCGGGACTCAAAAGGCTACCCGCAACAGGCTCGGGCCTCAGGCTTTGCTTATCTGGCAATGGAATAGGGACACAGCCATGCCTCAAAATAGTGCGCACCTCGAGGGGGGAAGAAGTGATCTTATCAGCCCCCTAAAAGTCAACGCTTTGGTAGGATTACAGATCGCATCGCCAATTGCTGCCCTCCCCTAGTATCAGTGATAGCACAGTCACTCACAGGCACCGGCAATTGTCCGGTAGCTTCCCGCAGCACATCGTGGGTCGAAGGGCTATGGCCGACCGGCACAGGCGGAGCTCCTCAGTCCGGCCGCTTTCCAAGCAGGGCACGAGGCGAGCCCCAAAGCGCCACTCACCACTATGTTGAGGCCGAGAAGGGAAATTCTGGTCCGCGCACCGCGGGCCGGAACCAGGCCGCACAGCGCTCACGCGTCACCGGACAGGCTGCACCTTCGTACTCCTCACCTCCCAGTGCCGGAAGGCCTTATGGCATTGCAGCTCACATCCACGCTCCAGACGCAAGTCTTGGTCTAATCTTGACTCTGCTGGGCGAGCCCCCAGGCGCCACACACCACAGTGCCGAGATCAGCAGGGGGAAGACAGGTCCGCACACCGGGCAGGCCACGCCTCAGCACTCCTCACCTCCCAGCACCGGAAGGCCTCATAACATAGCAGCTCACATCTACACTCTGGTCGCGAGTCTCGGTCCAACCTTGACTTCTCTGGGAAGCTCTGCTTTCACCGCAGTTTCTACGCTGCTTTTTAGACGGCAGGCCCCAGGTATATTGCGAATAATTGTCGGATTGAGTCAGGCGGCTTGCGGACAAGCTTAGTCAGCGGCCATCTTTGAGCCTGGCAAGCTCCGCCCCCCAATTGGAAAGATTCATGACCGGGTTGGTTTTATTTAGTGCTACCATCTGTAGTGTTGTCTCCGTGTCTGAATGTCTCCGTGGCTCTCCTGTTGAAAATGGACCTGTTTCTGGACCCTGTTCCGACCCCCACTCCATCCCTGTCCTCTCTGTTGGCCCTGGTCCCAAGTCCCCCTGCCTCTGGGTGGTCGCCAATCCCCTCCCCTAAAAAAGGGGCCTGGTTTTGTTCCTGGTACCTATAACCTTGATTGTAACAGCCTGAGCTTGTACCAGGTTGTTCTGTGTCGCTGACTGTGCTGCCCACTCGCGAGGAGTCTGAAAAGGTTGTGAATCTCCTAAATCCCCTAAAACCTCCTCGTCCTGTCGTGGGGTATCTTCCCTGTGTGTCCTGTTTATAATAGTCTTCCTGAAGGTAAAGATATGTTGTCTTTTTGTCGTAGAATCTGATGTCTTTTGCGAGTTTGCGTGCTTGTTTGTTGGTGTCAAACTCGCGAATATTTTCTAGACGTTCTAGTGTCTCCATAGCATGCACAAGGGCAGTATCCTCCGTTATTTCACGTTTAAGGTCGGTTATTACTTTTATCAATTTCTCAGCTTGTTCCAACGCTGTCTCAACCCCAGGAACCATCCAGGGGCGGTAACAGTTGTCTGATATGAAGCTAAAGTTCTCTTTTAATTTAGGTATGTCCACAAAGATAGCAGGTTCGTTTTTAACCTGTAATCCAAGGGGAATTATGTTCCCCTGTACATATTTGGTTAGTAGGTGACCATGCAGTCTTGTCCGTATAAGTTTCTTCTCTAGTCTCTATAGCCTGTTAATCTGATCATTCGAAGTGAGATCAATTGTAGAAGGTTCCGAGCTCAGAAAACCTGAGTTTGTTTGTCCTTGTATCAGGCTATTAATGTACTCTTATGTGTAAGCAAGTGTCTCATTTTCTGACATTGCAATATCGACCTTGCACTAATCCAGACGACCCTTATGGTGATTTTAGTGGTCTTAGACAACCATAGAAAGCTCTCTAAGTGGTAGCCATGGAGAGCAGCCTTCAGGCTTAGTCCAGAAGGAGTGTTAAGCAGCTTGTTTTACCAGAACTAATCATGTAGTGTAGGTTAAATGAAAAAGAACCACACAGTGTATTTATAAAAATAGTTATATTTATTATACACACTCACTAACACATTGGTATATCTCCTACCCGGAGATAACAACACAATACACACAATATTTCAAAAGTAGAACAGGTAAGTAGCACAAATACACAGTGGTCTCCAGGAGGAGACCGAACCATATACTAAGAAAGTGGAATGCGAACTGCGACCAAAGTCGAGACTTGACCCGGAAGACTCAGAAGAGTTGGAAACCCAAGGAACCACCCAAGGTAAGTACCCAGGAATCCCACAGAGGCTGTGTGCAGAGTGGAAACACAGCCGCGTACTCAATGCAAGTCGACGGGGAAGTCGTAGTTGCAGTTTCAAAGAAGAATGACCCTTCTCAGTGGACCCTGAAGAAACCCCATGGAAGATTGTCACATGGCCCAGGGGGACATTGCCGTCTTCTCTAAGTTAGCATGAACACGCTGCAGATTGTCTGCTGCTTGGCGCACGTTACTACACAAGTTTATTTTGCAAATGTCACTTTGGTCTTTTTCACATGAGAACCTATCGCTGTGTTCACACTCTGCAAGTTCCTGGGATTTAGTCTGAACATTGTGAGCAAGGTCGAACAACAATGCTCCTTGTTATTCTGTTCTGGTCAGGCCCTAGCACCTAGACAAAACATACCGATGCACCTGTTGTTTGGGAACATGTGCTTTGGTCTTATTGGAATACACAAATAGGCAGCACACACTTGGAGAGGGACCTTTCCAGGGAGAAGAGCAAGACAGCACCTATGATGTAGATCTACCATCTATAGACTGAGGTATGGGGTCTGCAGATAACTCCCAGAGATCTTCTAACATATAATCATTCTGTTTCTATACAAGGGGAGGGAGGTTAGGCTATACTGTCTTTTCATAATGACAGCTCCTTTCATGATTTACTGAACTAATTGCTAAGCTTAACATATTTTTGTTATGCATTGTCTTGCTTATTGTGGCACGTATACTGCACATTAGAGCACGTTAGTTAAAATAAATATTTTAAACTTATTTGTGTCTCTGTCAGATCTTATTGTGGACAAGAGTGCGAGCGAAAGGGTGTGTCTTGCAACCGCAATTCCTGAGAGAGTTGGGAGTGTTGTTTTCTGGGGTGTCTAATAATTTGTTTCTCTGTGAGTGAGTGAGTAGGAGAGCAAGTGAAACACTATAGCTAGTTGGTCCTGGGCTCATGGGTACTAAGGTGGTAGGATGACCCAGTCCCTATGCACTAAGGTCTCATAATTCTACGCATAGTTCTGTGTTTGTGCAGAATCCCTGCAACATGGTGCCGCCAACGTTTGGTCTGGTACTTATTCACGAGACCCCTGTGTAGCGCTTGTGCTTGTCCATGATACTTTCTCACTGGTTCCCGGAGACGTCCGTGGTGAGGGGGCTTCGCCTCCTGCATTTGTAGGGTACACCTATTTCTGTAGGTTATTCGAGCTTGAAGTTTAAAAGGTTTTTTGACCCGTTTACGCTACCATTTTGTTTGGCTCTTTTTGCTTTTACATGGCACAGCCGGTCACTATTCCGGCACATAGCCGGACGGCGGTTACGACCTACTTGACTCAGCACAGAGTCCCCAATGCGGGGGCTACCTTTATTTTTGTGGTTGAAGCGGATCCAGCATACCGCTTCGAAGTATTTTATTCTTGGGTAGATGCGAATGATAATTTGTTTCACGCTTACACGGCAGCTGCTCCTCCAGCAGCATATCGTCCTTAAGTATTAATTGAAGTTCCGTTGACGTCCTGGGAGCATACCATTTGGTTTAATGGCGCCCTTCCTCATCCTGTCTCTTTTGTTCGAATGGGCCCCTTGTCTATCGATGGAGCTACTTGGCCTGTTTTGGCTGGTTTTACACCACATCCCAATTATCTCAATGTTACTATCGTGGAGCTATGTCTACTGTAAACATAATTAGTTCATCTTCATAGACGAGTCATACAGTTAATGTCTCGTGCACTTCAGGCAGCTCCGGCTGGAGCTGCTCCTCCGGCACCAGGTCAGGGTGGAGGACTTGTGATTAGTCCCGTCATGTTTAACTCAGTGATGAGGAAACGTCCTCAGAATCGTTAGGGCTTACCATTTTGGATCGCACAAAAAATTGAGCAGCTTGAGGCTGTATTTCCACATATGTCTCCTGTTGAGAAACACAGGATTCTTACAATGAGTTTGCCGAGTGGTCTGATTCCTCCTTTAGCTGACTGCACCACCTTGGGGATGGGGTTTGCTTCAGTCTAAACACTGTGCTTTGGCACCCCCTCCTTGAGCGTTCTATCGAGTGTTCTGAAAAAGGTACAGGATGAATACGGGCCTGGTCCAGCCCTGGATTTGGGGATGAAGTTAGTGGGCATAATCCCTATTGTCTCCGATATGATTCTGGCCAACATTAAAGGTGAAGCAGTTTGCTTACAAGGGCGCCAAAGCCTGGCGGCGGTGGCGGATGCAGATCGGGAGCGACAATTGCCGATTATTATTGCGGATGTGTATACATCCTTGGGTCGCAATAGCTTAGGGGTTCAACCATTTACACAGACACAGAGTAAACCCCCTCCTGAGAAGGAGGGTCGTCCAGTCTTTCCTAAAAAGGCTTGGAATAAAAATGTGTGGCAGCAACAACAGAAGCCTGGTTCTCGTGCTGGTTCGCTTCCACCTGACGCTTCTGAACGTAGATATGATTTGCGTGACCGCTCTAAAATTAAGACACCGGAGAGGTTTCAGGTTCCTGATCCTCGTTCTCCTCGTTCCTTTCAGGAATCGTCGGATCAACAATTCGGCTGAGAAGGGCGACAGGATCGCAGACAAGGTGAGTCCATGCAGACGAGACGTGACCTGCAGCGCCAGTTTGACGTAAAAGTCAAGCAGGAGGAACCACCTCAATATCGAGCCCCATTTCAGAAGAAAAACGTTGCCGCTTTGACTGCAAGTATGCCTCAGACAGTGAGAACCCTCCTCCTCGACAGGAGTTGGACGGTAACCCTCCTCGACAGCGCGGCGGAGGTTACCATAGTGCAGCACACACTCCACCAGCATCTGGAGGCGAAAGCAATGGACACTTTTATTACCGTTGAAACAGCTGACACTCGTGTTGCTCCTCCTGATAGGCTTTATGAAGTGAGCCTCCAAATTGAAGGTGATATTAAACACACTGTTAAAGCAGTCTTTTTGGACAATTTAACGTAATCTTATGATATTTTGCTGGCGAAGGTTGATTGGCCTCCCCAGTTTGTCCTCGCTTCCTCTACGGGGAGGAGGTAATTCTTTCATGTTTTTCACAATATGTCCCAGAGGAGGCTAAAAATTGCTTATACTTCAGAGTGGACCATAACCTTAGCTCCTGCATTATATCACAATCAGGCGGGTTGGGACAAGGATTCACCAGTGCATGTTATTCCTTTGGGTTCTACGCCACAGCCCCAACCGCAATATCCAATTAAACGTGATTGATGCTAAAGCGTCCGTGGGTGAAATTCTGACTCAATTGGAATATCAGGGTGTGATTGAGCCCTGTGTTTCGTCAATGAATAATCCGCTTTTTCCGATACTGAAACCGGACGGTTCATATCGTATAGTTTTATCGCAATTGTGGCTGGCACGATAGTGGACGGTGATTTTAAATCCTCCTTGGTTCACACACAATCCCTTGGGGATTGCACGGCACAATTGGCCAAGTTACGTGCTTTGGTTTTGGCTCTTGGGTTTGTTGATCCCGATATGTCTACGCTTGTGCTGTGCGACTCCTTTTACTGTGTACAATCCTTTAATGACAACTTGTTCTTTTGGCAACAAAATGATTTTCGTGATTCTAAAGGTAGCGCAATGAAGCATAAAAAGCTGTGGGTTCGAGTGGCCGCTTTTAAGGAGCGTTTGCCGCTCACACATGTTATCCATACTATGGGCCATCAACGTGTGGGAGCACACGCCGTTGGTAATTCTATGGCTGAGAGGCAGCCAAATCCACAGGATCCACATGCTCAGTAGCAGCCGTTACTAGGTCTAGGACTAAAATTGATGATGACATTTTGGCGGCTATTGCTGCAACGAAGGAGGGAACACAGTTTCCCCAAGGCTTTCCTTCGCGTTATACTTATCACTTAACGCCTGATCAGATTCCATTTGTAACCATTCCATCAGTTGGTGATCATTTGATTCCCAACGAGGACCGCAGACTTTCTTTGATTGTGGCTGCTCATGAAGGCATGGCCTCTGCACACGCTGGAGTGACAGCGACTATTTCACTTTTACAGCAACGTTTCTGGTGGCGTGACTTATACCAGCAAACGCGCAAATATGTTCTTTCCTGTGACATTTGTCAACAGATTAAACCTCCTACTGTCTCACGTCCACCACATACTCAACTTTTCATCTCAAATCAACCGTTTGGTTGTATTTATCTAGATCACTGCGGTCCTCTGACATCAGATAATGCTTTCAAATATTTTTTGGTTGCAGTGAATTTGTGCACTAGGTTCCTTTGGGTTTGGCCGCAACGCAGTGCTGATGCTCAAAATGTTATAAAAGATTTGCGTGTCTTTGTAGGGACATTTATCTGTGGAACCTTCCATTCAGACCAAGGTCCGGCTTTTGCCTCTAAGGCTTACCGGGATGCGATGAAGCCTTTGGGGGTGCAGGTGCAATTCTCGTCTCCATATCGGCCTGAGGGCAATTCTGTTGTGGAGCGGATGAACCGTGACTTAAAGCAATCTTTAACGGCAAGGGTATTAGGTACGGGTAGGGGCTGGTTGACTCATCCATATGGAGTCCAACGTGCACTAAATAATCTCCCTAGAAGATCTCTGGGTGTGTGGACCCTGTACGAGATGCTCTTTGGCATTAAAATGTTTGTGCCAGACCTTGATGGTCTAGACGTTGTGGCGGCTGCCGCAACGTTTGACGTACATAACCATTGTGCTATGTTACAGGATCTACAAAAGAATTGTGACGCTCTTGTGAAAACTCATTTGCCCTCATCTATGTAGGCTGCAGTGCTGATTCCGGTTTCTGGCTGGCTTCCTAAAGTTGGTGATCTAGTACGAGAGAAGTTGGAGAACAAGAAAGAATTTTGTCCATCGTACTGTGCACCGGTCCCAGTCCTTGGTTTAAAAGACACCCTTACTGTGATTTTACCTCTGCTACCTGGTCGCAAGGAGAATCAATTCATTTCCATTGAGCATGTCAAGTTACACAATATGGCCGATACTCAATAGTATGCCTGCAAGCATTTCTTGTCAGGATGTTATACTTCATCCCATGACTTCTGTTTCCCCGAATTCTCCCCAGCAACTGGAGGAGAGATGGAGTCTTCAATTGATTTATTGCCTGTTTTGCCTTCAACATCTACGACGATGGAAAAGGAGTATGCTTCCCCACCAGTTGAACTTACAGTTGATATTCCTGAAAGTACAATTCATTCACCTTCCAATAAAGAACAGCCCCCGTTGTTTCAGCTCGGGTCCAGTGGTTACTATATGGACTGAGATAACTTTTCTTCAGATACGTCTTCGTTGCCTTTGTCTGTGGCAGAGCCGCCTACACGGATTTGTGTTTTCATCTCCTGGTTCAAAAGAATTTACCTGGTCCCTCCATGGACATACATCTGGATTGTGTTGTCGATGGTGTTCCTCTTCATGTGGATTGGCTTCGTGACTGTCTTTTTCCTTTTGATTAATGGCCACTACTTACCTGATCGCTCAGCTGCAGACTTGGCTGACTGAGTTCTGGCCCCTCATACTTGATCTCACAAAATGAAACGAGATCAAACCCTTGTTAACATTTCAGCTTTCCCAGTCGCTGATGGTATCGTTTGGGATAAAGTTCCATTTGATGTATATGGTCCTACGGAAATCTTGCAAATTCGATATGTCTTCCGAGTTTCTTTGGGTGATGTTGTTGTACCTGGAATGCCCTCCGACGATTGGGATTTCAACACTGTTTACTCATTGATTTCTGATTTGCAATATTATACTGTATTTGATACTGATGATCTGTATTTAAATTCCGCAAATTATGCAGATTTATTTTGTTACCAACATTATGGCCATCATTTTTTGCACAAATCCAGTACTCAAAGACCACAATTTAATTACACGCAGTGGGAGCATTGCCCGACGCCATTTAGGGGAAGTTCAATAACACAGAAAAAAAAAATTGCATATTTTTCTGGTTACAATCTATCAGACCCTGGGTCCTATTTTTAGAAATTAAATAAGCCCACCCGAAACAAATACATGCTTACCCACACTAAATTGGTTTATTCCTCTTCCTTCATAACCGATTTGTCCCTGAAAGGTTACGATTATTGAAAGGACACAGTAGATTTTAAATCTATTTGAGGAACAAAGGGTTGGCATGTGCAGGGTATGGAGTCCTTGTATCGTGCTTGCTTAATACCGTCTCAACTAATATTTTTAAATCAGACGGTTCAGCAGACTACCTGTTTCGGATTAGCCATGCGCAAAATTTGAATACTCCTTCCATTCCGTCTCTGGCTGACTATGACACATGACGTACACATACCAACTACACGTTTGAGGACTTGCTTGCTACGTTTCAAAACGGTACTCTTAATTCATCTAGTATTGACCCTTCGGGTTGGTTGCTGTGGCCCACGAACACCAATGCCTGTCATTTGCGCTTTACAAATTCCACGACAGGGTTTACTCAAAGTAGACCTGACCCTCGTTACCCCCAATCTCATACAGTTACCACATATTCTGTTGGTAAATTATGTCAACAATGGCTGGAACATTCAACACTGTCGTCTGTGAAACAACATCTTTCTCTTTTGTCAGGTGACATTGATCTTGCTGATTTTCTTTTAGGTCCAAAATCCCCTGGCACTAAACGTTTTGTATATGCAGTATATAAAGAATTTTGGAAACTGTCCCAAATGGAAGCTGCAGTGCGCTTACGTCAAATTGATCAGGATAATTTGGAAAAAGTTCTTGCCGTGGTTGATAACAGTATAAACACTCTGTCTTCACCTATATATACTTTGGATAATATTGTATCATTCGTTATTGACATTGTTCAGAATGAAGTGTCTACTTTGGATCATGGTCAGAATCAGCTGCGATCTGTTATGCTATTTGGTTGGACCTTGCAAACACTGAAAAACAGGAGATTACCATGGGATTATCTGAATGCTTCCGGACTATTTTTACCATTTAATTTGACCGAAACAAAAACTTATGACAATATAAGATGCAACATACACTACGTTACACATTGAGAAACTAGAACAGTTACCATTTTCTGTGGCAGAAGCTGATTCAGCGGTGTGGTTAATACATGGTGTAATTTCCTTGACCATCTCACTTTTCCAGTTTTCAGCTTGCATGAAACACTATCCTGTAGGTAGATATGAACCGCTTGGGAGCAGTTACATTCATGAATTATGGTCATTACCGTTCGCATTTTGTTGTCGGCGAGCGGACAAGGATGTTTTCCTTACAGGGGAGGATTGTGATTCTACAGTAGGACACTCCCTTGTCTGTAAACAAGTGAAACTTCACGGCACCTGCAACGTTTCGGCCCCTAATTTGGCTTGTTTTTTTAAAGGGACCCCGGTCGCTGCTATTATTCCCACACTCACTCTGCTTTTCAACTGCAGTTATCTTATCCTAAATAACAAAAACTGCTGCAGCTTACAGGCCGGAATCCCGTATATAGTAACAGTTTCCCAACGTGTTACATGTTGCAGCAGCGTTCTGTTTCCACCGCCACACGGGATTGTAGATAGTTCGCTGTGGCCTTCCATTCCAACTTTGAAAACAGATTTCAATAAGCTAAGCAGACTCAAAGTGCTATTGTTTCAACAAGAAGTGGCTCTCACATCGGCTCGTGAGACCTTCGAATTGCAGGTGGCGAGAACATCATGTGAGATTCAGTCACTGCTGAACACAAATCTCCCCCTACATTTTGTAGAATTTATTCACCAAATATTTAATGCGTCTGATACGGCGGGCCTGGCTCACTTTTTTAAGGTCGTAGGCTCCGGCCTTGTCACCTCGTTTCAGACTATTTTTGGAGTAAACCCAGCTTTTATTCATTCAAATTTTTTCCAGCGTATTCGGAGGGTTTCCCCTGATGCTCCTCTTGGTTTGTGGAGTTCTGTTACTTCTACTGCTGCTCCGTAATGGCTGCTCAACCTGTGGTACTGCCAAGCCTGGACAAGTTGCAGCTGTACCGTGATCGGATACGGCAGCTTTTTGGTATGATGCCATTAGAAGCTCTTAACATCGACTATTGGCTAACCTTCCGTTACGCCTACTTCACCTGCGTGCAACCTGTGTTCTACTGCCTCCGGTGCCCTTTTCAATGGGCCCTGGATGTCTGCCTCTCCAATACATCACACGCTGCCCTAGATTGTGAACTGTTGATGGGTCGGTTGATGGCCCATGACCAGGACTGTTCTGTGGGTGGCGCTTTGTGTACGATCCTACACTTGGACCATCAGCAGACTTGAGTACCTGTGCTCGTGCACAGCGCCTCTTGGATCGGAGTTTCATCAAAGTTAACGCAGGTTGCCCTGAAATGCTCCTGACTGCCTATGGATATGAGGAGCATGTCTGCTTATTCAAATTGCTTAATTGGAAGGCATACCTTTTTAATATTGAAGGTTCTGACAGCTTGTTGGAGCTTAAGGCATTCCACTTATCCCACAAAGTTTTTGGCCCTAAAGATACGTTGTGAATGGATATCCAATTGAGTACCGATTCGGCTTCATTTTTTAGTCCACCATGATTCTAATTTGTATTTGACTGGCTCTTTAGCCTTTCACTGAGACCTCTGATTTCCATTTTAGTCCAGGGCTACCGACCTGACCAAGGGAAGGGTGTCACATGGCCCATGGGAACATTGTCGTCTTCTCTAAGTTACCATGAGCACGCTGCAGATGGTCCGCTGCTTTGCACAAGTGACTACACAAGTTTATTTTGCAAATGTCTCTTTTGTCGTTTTCACATGAGAACCTATCACTGTGTTCACACTCTGTAGGTTCCTGGAATTTAGTCTGAACATTGTGAGCAAGGTCGATCAACATGACCCTTGTTATTCTGTTCTGGTCATGCCCTAGCACCTAGACAAAACATACCGATGCACCTGTTGTTTGGGAACACGTGCTTTGGTCTTATTGGAATAAACAAATAGGTAGCACACACTTGGAGAGGGACCTTTCCAGGGAGAAGAGCAAGACAGCACCTATGATGTAGATCTACCATCTATAGACTGAGGTATGGGGTCTCCAGATAACACCCAGAGATCTTCAAATATATAATAATTCTGCTTCTATACAAGGGGAGGGAGGTGAGGCTATCCTGTCTTTTCATAATGGCAGCTCCTTTCATGAGTTATGGACTAATTGCTATGCTTACCATATTTTTGTTATGCATTGTCTTGCTTATTGTGGCACGTATACTGCACATTAGAGCACGTTAGTTAAAATAAATATTTTAAACTTATTTGTGTCTCTGTCAGATCTTATTGTGGACAAGTATAAGAGTGCAAGCGAAAGGGTGCGTCTTGCAACCTCGATTCCTGAGAGAGTCGGGAGTGTTGTGTTCTGGGGTATCTAATCATTTGTTTCTCTGTGAGTGAGTAGGAGAGCAAGTGAAACACTATAGCTAGTTGGTCCTGGGCTCATGGGTACTAAGGTGGTAGGATGACCCAGTCCCTATGCACTAAGGTCTCATAATTCTACGCATAGTTCTGTGTTTGTGTAGAATCCCTGCAACAAGATGGAAGGTTGGAGAGTCACCCCACCCGTGGATACCCCAGGAACCAGGATACCTACACCAGGGAAGCCGGGTGCATAGGTGCGAAGTGACATCGGAAACCACTGTAGACTACAATGGAGGATTTCAGTGAAGATGCCGCTGGCGAAGAAGGTGTGAGAGTCCGGTGAAATCCAAGGATGGATTCTTAAAGAGAGGTAAGTGCAAGCAGAGGGGACAGAGTCTATGCCACTCGGGACTGACCAGGAGGCACGGAAGAACAATGAAGACCGATGAAGGAAGATGCAGGAGAGTTGACGGTGACCTTGTCACTGCAGCTGTGAGAATCAGGCAATGCTGTGGAAGACCAGGAGTCGTTCTCGAGCTGTCCCATGTCAGAAGTCGAGAACAAGGGGGTCGGTGTCCGGCAGCAGGAACAGATGTGTTAAATGAAGAAGGTGCAGTGTCGGGACCAGCAAGGTCCAAGGGACTCACCAAATGCAGGAAGTCAGAGCAGGCCCCGAGCAAGCAGGAGAGCCCACTGAAGCCAAAGAAGACCCTGAAGAGGACCCACAGGCCTAAGGCACAGGAGTTGCAAGAGGACCTCAAACAGCTCACCAAAGATGCAGACCTACGGTGCAGAGGGTGCGGTGAGGACAAAGACCTTCGTAGCAAGAGATGCTAGAGGCTGCAGCTTCTTGTAGCCCGAAGATCTCTGGAGGACAGAGTCAACAAGCCTTGGC
Organism: Calotriton arnoldi; assembly: GCA_963921515.1. Classification (NCBI taxonomy): domain Eukaryota; kingdom Metazoa; phylum Chordata; class Amphibia; order Caudata; family Salamandridae; genus Calotriton; species Calotriton arnoldi. The sequence goes on from CAWUFW010000916.1 coordinate 363,740, forward strand.
AATGGCAAGATGACAGGGTTCACAAGGGTTCTGTTCCAGCGGTTCCTACAAGGGATACTGGCCTCAAACTTGCTGAGAAGACAGTGCAGGCCTCGAGGTATTTCAGAACCATCACCTGTGTTGCTGAGCCTTTCGGAGTCCGTGGGACCTCAGGAGCAGCAGACCAGTCAGCTTCATTGCGTTGCCTGCAGATGTAGGGGAGTGACTCCTTCACTCCAAGGGAGATTACGTCTGGTGTCTTTGATGCCCACAGGCCTAGAGAAGAACCTGGATGAAGCACAGGCACAGGCGATGCAGAAGACTGGGAGGACGATGAGACCAGGAGCAGCAGGAGTCTTCCTTGATGCAGTCTTGGTTCCAGGAGAAGTCCAACAAGTCCAAGGTGCCCAGACGGGTGAAGTTGAAGTGGTTTCGGATCTGAATCTTGTCCCACAACAAATCTGAAGAGCCACCCACAGGTAAGCCCTTAAGTACCCAAAGGAAAGGGTTGGGACGATTCAGGGTCCCCTCCCAAAGGAGGGCTGGACAGAGGGGAGGATACCCCCATGTCCTTTGTCCAATTACATGCCAGAACGGGAGCCAATGGCTCCCTGAACTGGTTCCTACTGGAGTATGCAAGAAGGGCACCAAATGTGCCCTTCAATGCAGTCTGGTGGCGCTGACAAGCGCCCCCACCCCAGCCCAATACACTAAGTCCTGTCCGGCAGGTGGTCACACCTCCTTGTGACAGGAAACCTATTGTTCTACCTTCCCCTGCTCGAGCTCAGCTCAGCAGCAGGAGGGCAGAATCGTGTCTTTGGTCGGCAGCAGCACTAGCTTGCTGTTAGATCCTGAAAGTCTGGTACTGGGAATACAGGGGGGGCTATCTAGGGGGGCTCCCCTGGGGATCCCCGCAGTACATGGTATCCTACATCCAACACTGGAATCTGTTTTTGGGGTAGGATTCCACGTTTGATACCAAACATGACCAGTTTCAGTGCAGCCACTATATAGTTAGATATCTCGTAATTTACTTGTGTCGACTATATTTAATAAATGGCTGACTGCATTTACAAAGCCTGGAGAATCGACTCCTGGGTTTGTAGGGGTGTCCTGCTCATGCAGGGCACCCTCACACTTATAACCTAGCACCCTGCCTTCAGGATTGAAAGGCCTGCCTTAGGGGTGACTTATAGGTTTTAAGTGCAGTGACCTCAGATATAAGGAACTTATATCTGTGGTGAGTGGTGCTAGCACCAGTTCACACAGGCTGCAATGGCAGGCCTGCAGTCACAGTTTGAGTGGTCTCTCATGGGTGGCATAATACATACTGCAGCCCATGGGCGACCCCTGGTGTACCTATGCCCTGGGTACCTTAGTACCATATACTAGGGACTTAGAAGTGTACACCAGTAGCCAATTGGGAAGCTACCAAAGTACTTACCATAGTCACATTTAGGGAGAGATGTAATGTGTAACCTGTCTGAGAAGCAATGAGAGGTATGCTAGAAGGAGCAGTGAGGTGTGACCCTTCTGTAAAGCGCTGTGAGGTTTGGTGAAAGGAGCAGTGTGAGGTGTGACCCTTCTGTAAAGCGCTGTGAGGTTTGGTGAAAGGAGCAGTGTGAGGTGTGACCCTTCTGTAAAGCGCTGTGAGGTCTGGTGGAAGGAGCAGTGTGAGGTGTGACTGGTCTGTAAAGCGCTGTGAGGTCTGGTGGTAGGAGCAGTGTGAGGTGTGACCTGTCTATAAAGCGCTGTGAGGTTTGGTGGAAGGAGCAGTGTGAGGTGTGACCCTTCTGTAAAGCGCTGTGAGGTCTGGTGGAAGGAGCAGTGTGAGGTGTGTCCTATCTGTAAAGCACTCTGAGGTCTTAGGGAAGGAGCGGTGTGAGGTGTGATGTGTCTGTAAAGCACTCTGAGGTCTTAGGGAAGGACCAGTGTGAAGAGTGACCTGTCTGTAAAGCGCTGTGAGGTCTGGTGGAAGGAGAGGTGTGAGGTGTGACCCTTCTGTAAAGCGCTGTGAGGTCTTAGGGAAGGAGCGGTGTGAGGTGTGATGTGTCTGTAAAGCGCTGTGAGGTCTTAGGGAAGGACCAGTGTGAGGAGTGACCTGTCTGTAAAGTGCTGTGAGGTCTGGTGGAAGGAGCAGTGTGAGGTGTGACCTGTCTGTAAAGTGCTGTGAGGTCTGGTGGAAGGATTGGTGTGAACTGTCTATAAAGCGCTGTGAGGTCTGGTGGAAGGAGCAGTGTGAGGTGTGTCCTATCTGTAAAGCACTCTGAGGTCTTAGGGAAGGAGCGGTGTGAGGTGTGATGTGTCTGTAAAGCGCTGTGAGGTCTTAGGGAAGGACCAGTGTGAGGAGTGACCTGTCTGTAAAGGGCTGTGAGGTCTTAGGGAAGGACCAGTGGGAGGTGTGACCGGTCTGTAAAGCACTCTGAGGTCTTAGGGAAGGAGCGGTGTGAGGTGTTACATGTCTGTAAAGCGCTGGAAGGTCTTAGGGAAGGACCAGTGTGAGGTGTGGCCTGTCTGTAAAGCACTGTGAGGTCTTAGCATACCACCTGTACACCATGCAGTCCACCAGAAAGTGGTGCTAGAAGGGTCCTGCAAAGAACTGTTGGCTTAGGTGGTTTTGTCTCTCCTTGTCTTCCAGGTCCTCGAAGGAAGCCCCATACTGTGCCAGGACCGGATCACCGCCAAGTGGTCTCAAGTGGGCACCTTGTCGCATATTCTGCCAGGCGTGCCTGTATCCGCGATGTGTACCACGGTCACCGCCTATGCACACTGGATCAACAAGACGTCCAAAAATGCCAAGAGACCTCTGAACTTGCCACCACTGAGTTCCGCCCGGTCCACTCTGGCCTGCTCTACAGACCTCCCACATGCCGTCATGCTCCCGGCCCTGGTCCTCCTCTCCTTAGCGACCCAATACTACTATTAACGCATATTTATTTCTGCAATCTTAATATACTCCCTAGTTCTGCCCTCTCCGGCGCGTGGTGTGTCTTGGGTGGACAGTAATGCATCCATGTGGGGTGGCATGGGCTGGCAGGCTCCTGCGCCCCCCTCGAATGCAGGCTCTGTCCCATCGCCGCGGCTGAGGGCTGACTGCATGGGCCATTTGAGCAACGGTCACTGACAGCTAAAGTTAAAGTCTGGCACCTCACTAACAGAAGACTATGGAGAGAAAGCTGGGTGCCAGATCCGGTCCTGAGGGGACCTCTTCTCACCCTCACCTGACACTCTTTTCATTTTCTCAGATCCATGCCCTTTGTTCCTGAGATCTTCTCCTGTCCCTTCTTTCTTCCCAGGTGCCATCTGGCAGCTCTCCCCCCATGTATCCCAGTCATCCTAGCCACTTGAGCCAGAATATGCCATTTATTTTAGGTAATAAAAGTCATCTGCTAAGATGAGATGGGCAGTTTCATTCCAGAACACTTCTTGTGGGCTGGACAGCTATGTGAACATTGGGGCCTGGCTGGAGGTGAAACTCTGGTTGTAGCAGGAACACATCCTGTCTCCCTGGAGTTGTAGCAATGAGTGGCTGTGAACAGTTAGAGATTTGATTCATTGGTTGGCACTTTGGTTGGTGGTGGATATGCCTTGTAGATGGCTGCTGGGTATGTATTAATTGATTGAGATGTGTTGCTTGGTGTTGGATAGGGGTTGCGTATAATGCATTGGTAGTTAGTTGACTTCATTGGTGCTGGATATAGAGTTTGGCAGTCAGTGTTAGTTGATTTGGTTGTGGTTGGTTGGTGTTGCATGTGGGCAGTGGAAGGTTGTCGTTGGTTATTGATGGTAGGTATAGGGTGTAACGGAGGAGCTGTGGAGGGTGGGCACCAGTTAACTGGTGTAGCGAGCACCCTGGAGTTCGATATTAGCTGTGGAGAGTGGGTGCCAGTTAACTGGTGTAGCGAGCACCCTGGAGTTCGATATTCGCTGTGGAGGGTATCTGTTAATCAGTTGAAGTTGCCTGCTTGTTGGATATGTGTTGTAGGTGATGAGTGTTGGACAGTGAGCTCGAATTGATTTGCTTGTCCAGAAGTGCAGCCTCTTCACTGCTACTTGTGAGATGTTCAGTACTGAACAGTGCATGAGCAGGGTCAAAGGGCCTTAGGATCAGATTAGACATCTGATCGGGTGCTGCCCTTCCACGTCTGTGTCCGCAGCAGAAGAGTGAGCTGGGAGTGAGGGAAGTGTGAGCATGCTTATGTTTGTATGAGGGTTTATATTAGGGCTGTTAAATACTAGGAGTCATTTAAATCTTACTTTATAATTGTATGTCATTCATTGGTATTTGTATTTATACACTTTATGTAAACCTGTTATAAACTCATTAATAAACACAAAAAGATTCCTAGGTGATGCCCCTCACACTTTTCTCATTTCAATCCAATTTTCTCCACCTAACAGCGAGGAAGTGTCAGTCTCCTTGGGAGAAATGTTTGATTAAGCTGTTTTAAATAAGTTTTGTCATCTGTATCCCTTCAAGCTCCATCTCTGCTTCACTCCCTCTTAAACTGCTTAAAGCGTATCCTTGTCCAGTCGTTGTGTTCCAATCTTCCTAGTGTGTATTACTGGTGTGTCATAGCTGGCATCTTCACAAGTCACTGGTAAGGGTCCAGGCCCACTGACTTATTCACACTTCATGGGTAAGGGTCCAAACCCACTGGCATCTTCACACTTCATGGGTAAGGGTCCAAACCCACTGGCATCTTCACACTTCATGGGTAAGGGTCCAAACCCACTGGCATCTTCACACTTCACGGGTAAGGGTCCAGGCACACTGACGTATTCACACTTCATGGGTAAGGGTCCAAACCCACTGGCATCTTCACACTTCATGGGTAAGGGTCCAAACCCACTGGCATCTTCACACTTCACGGGTAAGGGTCCAGGCACACTGACTTATTCACACTTCATGGGTAAGGGTCCAGGCACACAGGCATCTTCACACTTCATGGGTAAGGGTCCAAACCCACTGGCATCTTCACACTTCACGGGTAAGGGTCCAGGCACACTGACTTCTTCATTCTTCATGGATAAGGGTCCCGGCACACTGACTTCTTCATTCTTCACGGGTAAGGGTCCAGGCACACTGACTTCTTCACACTTCACGGGTAAGGGTCCAGGCACACTGACTTCTTCATTCTTAACGGGTAAGGGTCCAGGCACACTGACTTCTTCATTCTTAACGGGTAAGGGTCCAGGCACACTGACTTCTTCATTCTTCACGGGTAAGGGTCCAGGCACACTGACCTGTTCATTCTTAATGGGTAAGGGTCCAGGCACACTGACTTCTTCATTCTTCACGGGTAAGGGTCCAGGCACACTGACCTGTTCATTCTTCACGGGTAAGGGTCCAGGCACACTGACTTCTTCATGGGTAAGGGTCCAGGCACACTGACTTCTTCATTCTTCACGGATAAGGGTCCAGGCACACTGACTTCTTCCAGGCACACTGACTTCTTCATTCTTCACGGGTAAGGGTCCAGGCCCACTGACTTCTTCATTCTTCACGGATAAGGGTCCAGGCACACTGACTTCTTCATTCTTCACGGGTAAGGGTCCAGGCCCACTGACTTCTTCATTCTTCACGGATAAGGGTCCAGGCACACTGACTTCTTCATTCTTCATGGGTAAGGGTCCAGGCACACTGACTTCTTCATTCTTCACGGGTAAGGGTCCAGGCCCACTGACCTGTTCATTATTCACGGGTAAGGGTCCAGGCACACTGACTTCTTCATTCTTCACGGGTAAGGGTCCAGGCACACTGACTTGTTCATTCTTCACGGGTAAGGGTCCAGGCACACTGACTGGTTCATTCTTCACGGGTAAGGGTCCAGGCACACTGACCTGTTCATTCTTTACGGTTAAGGGTCCAGGCACACTGACTTGTTCATACTTCATGGGTAAGGGTCCAGGCACACTGACCTGTTCATTCTTCACGGGTAAGGGTCCAGGCCCACTGACTTCTTCATTCTTCACGGGTAAGGGTCCAGGCCCACTGACTTCTTCATTTTTCACGGGTAAGGGTCCAGGCACACTGACTTATTCACACTTCATGGGTAAGGGTTCAAACCCACTGGCATCTTCACACTTCACGGGTAAGGGTCCAGGCCCACTGACCTGTTCATTCTTCACGGATAAGGGTCCAGGCACACTGACTGGTTCATTCTTCACGGGTAAGGGTCCAGGCACACTGACCTGTTCATTCTTCACGGGTAAGGGTCCAGGCACACAGACTTCTTCATTCTTTACGGGTAAGGGTCCAGGCACACTGACTTGTTCATTCTTCACGGGTAAGGGTCCAGGCCCACTGACCTGTTCATTCTTCACGGGTAAGGGTCCAGGCCCACTGACCTGTTCATTCTTCACGGGTAAGGGTCCAGGCCCACTGACTTCTTCATTCTTCACGGGCAAGGGTCCAGGCCCACTGACTTCTTCATTCTTCACGGGTAAGGGTCCAGGCCCACTGACTTCTTCACACTTTTTTTTTTAACACTTTATTTTCCAATATGTAACACATTCCAATTGTACACTGAAATCACCTTTTTCATCACATCTTATAAATTCACCGTCCAAGTTCTATATGTCCAGCCCATTAGTATTAAACAGTTATATGGGGCACGACTAACATAATGAAATATCATAACATCTGATATCCTATCCAAGGAATCCCTCATCAAGCCCAATCCCCGTTCAATCCACAGTTGCGCAGGATACTGACGCCCAGAAATTACCTTCAGCAGATATGTACAGCAACACCATGCCACCAACTGTTGCCCCCGGCGTGCATGTAATGTCCCCGAAACAATCACCCCACTCCCTCGGGTACAATACCGCTCTCCATCTGAGAGCTGGTGGTTCGCACAATATCTGCCACATATTTCCGGAGTGGGACCCATATGTCCCTTGGGCGTGACATGGGGGCATAAGACTGGCATAGACCTCCGCATTAACGTTGCAATGAGTTAAACTGCGCAGCCAGTCCTGTACCTTGGGTACTGTTTTCCTACCCCAATGGATAGCAACCTCCCGTTTAGCCAGTAGTAGTCCCAGTGATGCAAACCGTCTAACTCCCTTGGGAAAGTTCACATTGTACCCCAGCAGTGCAACCTCAGGAATAGGAGTGAGAGGTAAGCCAATTATCTTCCCAAGTGTAGTGTGGATGTCAACCCAGTAGGTCTGTACTCGGGGGCATGTCCACGCCAGGTGGATGAAATCGGCGTGAGGAGCAACGCATTTTGGACAGGTATGCGGCCTAGATGCATCTATCCTATTTGCTTTAACAGGCGTAAAATAGGCACGACGAAGAAATTTAAAATGGAGAAGCTTGTGCCTGCTGTTAAGGGAGATTTCTTTGGTGGCCATACAACATTTGGACCATTGGTCGTCTGTTATTTGTCCGCCCAGGTCTGCCTCCCAGGCCTGTCGGAGCCGGTCGTCACACATCGGTCTCATACCAGCGCAAGCTTTGTACATTTTAGAAATGAGGCGTGCTCCGTCCGAGTTCTCTATCACTAGTGTGAGTGGGGTAAACGATTCCGGTTCAATTGGAAACGTGGGGAGCAGCGCCCGCAGGGCTGATCGCATTCGAGTCATAACAAATCTAGTCATAAAACTGCAGTCAACATACCGTGCATCGTCGTCTAGGGAAAATACGTGTCCATCAGGATATAAATCTCCCACTTGAACTATGCCCAAGGTGGCCAATGTGTGTCGCACAAGGCCCTCCCCAGAAATCGGGAACCACCTAGTGTTGGGTAGAGGAAGGGCGGAGGAGTAGAGAGTCTGAGCACCAGTGAGCTTTCTCAATTTTTCCCACGCCCAGCTGGTGGTAGACACCGTTTGTATGTCGTGTGGATCGCGCGGGAAGCCCCTAGGAAGAATTGTGGACAGCCGGTCCGGTAGAACAAGATCTGCTTCAGGCCGCAGAAACGGTATTCTTGCGTCAGGGTGAAACCAAGCGTGTGCATAGCGACACTGTGCCACTAAATAATATAATTGTAAGTCCGGTACGTTGTAGCCCCCCTGTCGTATGGGAGTGTGAGGATTGACCAGCGGACCCGTGGCTGCTTCCCACCCCACACCAGCCGCGTGAGGTGGGATCGCAATGTCCGAAAAAAACCGTCAGTGATAGGTATGGGGATGTTGTTAAAGAGATATAGGAATTTGGGCAGTACGACCATCTTTATAATTGCCACCCGCCCAGCTAATGACAATGGTAGCCGCAGCCACCGTTCTACCTGTGCCTCTAAATTATGCACTGCCTGTCCATAGTTTAAGCGTATGATTTGTGCGGTGTCTGAGTGGACGTGAATCCCGAGATATTTTACCGATTCAGAACACCATTTCAGTGGATATTCGCATTCCCACGGCTGAGTGCCCGAGGTTAAGGGGAAAATGATGGACTTGTGCCAGTTTATGCCCAGCCCAGAGTGTCTACCAAATCGAAGAATTTCTCTAATGAGGGGCGCTAAGTTGGCTTGGGGTTCACGGACGTATAGAATGGTATCGTCTGCATAGAGGGAAACCAGAAGAGGGCCAGTGTTGAACTGCAATCCCCGATGGAGGTGGCATTCTTGGAAGTGCCGAATCAGCGGGTCCATTGCTAATATGAACAAAAGTGGAGACAAGGGGCAGCCCTGCCTAGTCCCACGGAATAATGCAAAGGGCCTGGACAGCGTACCATTTAGGCGAAGTCTTGCCGTGGGCCTGCTGTAGAGGAGCGCAGTAGTGGCTACGAAACCCAATGGCATGCCCATTCGCTTCATCACTTCGATAATAAATGGCCACTCCAAGGAGTCAAAGGCTTTCTCCGCGTCCAATAGTATCGCTGCCGCGGGGGTGTCTGGATTAACCCTATGAAGGACTGCGAACAGGGTCCGAAGGTTCAGGGAGGTTGACCGGTGGGGCACAAAACCGGACTGCACTGGGGAGATAATATACTCCATTAATTGAGACAGCCGATTTGCAAGGACTTTAGCTAGTATTTTATAATCTAAATTTAATAGGGATAGTGGACGATAGGACTCACAGAGCGTGGGGTCTTTGCCGGGTTTGGGGAGGAGAATAATTACGGCTTCGCATAGCGTTGGGGGAAGTACCTGTTTTTCCAATGCCTCCGCATATACCTCAATTAGTTGCGGGGCCAGAAGATCCCTATATTCTTTATAAAAGTCCCCTGTGAAGCCGTCCAGCCCAGGGGCTGTGGAGCCCCGGATGGTGTCGATGGCGAGTATGACGTCGGCCTTTGATATGGGCTCTGACAAGAAGTCCTGCATATGTCTTTCCAGGTAGACCATTGCGATCTCAGAGAGGTAGTCATTCCTGGCTGCCCCGTCCACCCCCACGCTTGAAGTGTACAGTGAGGTGTAATAGTCTAGGAACTCGTCACGGATATCCGGGGTAGTGTTAAGTATGTGACCAGATGCGGCGTGGAGTTCAGTGATGTACGATTTGCTATACGGAGGTCTCAACATGTGTGCCAACCCTCTCCCCGGTCTTTCCCCCTCTCCATGCCGCCTGGCTGTGTGGTACTTCCCCAGATATAATATCTCCCGGTCAGCGATATCTCTGTATTCTGACAGTAGGGCTAATCGTTTTGTCTGCCCTGCAGGGTCCAAGGACCCCTGGGGGTCCGAGTCCAGCGCAGTGAGGTCTCGTTCAATGCGTGACAACGTACTTCGGAGGTCCCGAAGCACCCCCGCGTGTTTGGAAATACATACACCTCTAATAACTGCCTTGAAACCCTCCCATAATACCGCGTAGGAACTCACGGAACCGGTGTTGATCTCGAAATAGTCCTCTATGGCTTCACGTAGTTCAGCCTTGAAAAGTTCGTCCTGCAGGGCCCTACCGGGAAAGCGCCACTGTCGTTCGTATCCCTCTGGCCGTGGGAGTTTCAGACGCAACACTATCGGGGAGTGATCTGAATACGTCCTGGGGAGTGTCGTAAGTGAGTCAAACCAGTCTGTGTATTCAGGGGAGAGCAGCCAGTAGTCTATCCTGGTCCAGGTGTTATGCTGACCGGAAAAGTGAGTGTATTCAGTGAGAGTCGGGTTTCGCTTCCGCCATATATCCGTAAGTGTGTGTTGCTCACAGAGTTCCGTCAGAGCTCGCCGCGCCCGTGGTTTGGAGTCAGGGGCCCGTGATGTGCTGTCAAGTCTAGGGTCAACTAGCAAATTAAGATCTCCTCCCAGCAGGAATTTATGAGGGTCGTGCTTCGTTAGTTGGGCGTTCAGCGCCTTGAAAAACTCAGGGGAATCAGTGTTCGGGGCATAAACGTTGACCAGAGCGACCTTGTGGCCACCTAAGGAGCCAGTGACAATGATGTATCTCCCTGCTGGGTCCCGGACAACGTCACTGAGACTAAAGGGGACCCTCTTGTGTATTAAGATGGCAGTGCCCCTAGCATAGCTGCTGTAGTTGGCAAAGAACCTGAGCGCTCCCCAGCTGGAGCCGAATCGCGCCGCATCAGTGGGGGGAGGTGTGTTTCCTGTAAATAGGCTATGTCTACTTTGTGTCGGAGCAGGTAATGCAGCACCTGCCGTCGTTTACGGTTGTCATTGAGCCCCCGGACATTCCACGAAATCAGGGAGAGTGCCGAGGGACCCTCAACGTTACCCAGTCGTGCCATCTGCAAAGGGCGTGAAGTCTAGTTGGACATAACAGCGATGAGTGCGCAGTATTTCTAGTGTTAGTGAACAAAGGTGCGTTTTACAACTGGTGAAATGAACATTCCAATCAACCCCCCCAACCCCCCACCCAGCCACCTTTCACCCCAAAGGAGGCCAACCCTCTGTGTACAAACAAATAAGAAGTACAAGTTCACTTTAAGTTTGACTGATGTTGCCCAAACACAGTACCCCAGTGTAACAAAAAACAAATTCAACGGATACACCATGTGGGAGTGGCAACTCCGGGTCTAAGACCGGCTAGATGACGCATTAATGCAAAAAAGATAAGTCTTTTCCCAATTATATACATTAGAATGGTTTAAATCCAGCAAACGTGTTAACCAGTGCCTGCGTTGGAGAAGAGTTCTGCACTCGCATCCGAGCCGCTATAAGGCGGGGAAGGTTGACTCCCTTCCACTGAGGATGGATTGTTCCGTTGTTTATATGTGCGGCAGAATTCTTGAGCCTCAGTCGGATTGTCGAATATTCGAGCCCTGCCTCCTATCTCTATTCTCAGCCTTGCAGGGTATAGCATGCCGTATTTGAGGCCTAGGTTGCGCAGAGTGGCCTTTACCCCATTAAATTTACGTCGGGCCTCCTGAACCATTGACGTGAAGTCTGGATACAATGCCAGCTTTGACCCCTGCCAGGTCAAGTCCCCCGCTCTCTGGCCAGCCTCAGTGTAGTGTCACGGTCCCTGAAATTCATGAGGCGAGCTATTATGGGCCTGGGAGGGAGACCCGGGTTAGGTCTGGGGCCCAGTGACCTATGGGCCCTTTCCACCACGAACCCAGCAGTAAAGGAGTCTTTGCCAAACAGATCGCTAAGGAGAGTTTCTACAAACAGGTCCATGCGGCCAGTGGCCGTCGTCTCCGGTACTCCCAGAATGCGGACGTTGTTACGGCGACTGCGAGCCTCCAAATCCTCGTTTTTAAGGGCGACTTCTTTGAGTGTACGTTCCACTCGCTCCAATCGCTTTAGCGACTGCGCAGTCCCGTCTTCAATGTCGGAGATGCGGGCCTCCGCTACATCCAGCCGGTGCTCATGTACTTGGATTTTAGCTCCCATTCCTGCAATGTTCTTGTCGAGTGCATCGAAACGGGAGTCTAGTGCCTTGAAGCCTGCCCTCATTTCGTGCAACATGGCCGCGGAGGCCGTCTCAGCAGTCGCGGCGTGTGTGTTATCGGCCATTTCGGCAGTATCCAAAGACGTTTTGTCAGGCACTTTCTCGAAGGGGAGGGTTCTCTGTTTAGGATCTTTGCGGCCCATGCCGCACTAAAGTTCCAGGCTCCGATGCGTCGCAGGATTTTGAGGCAAAATGGGCAAGGAGCAGCGGTGGACTATAAAGCTCCAGCTGTGTGTGCTGGTAGGCCAGCCGCAACAAGATCTGCCTGTGTGCTGCAGGAAGTCGACCAGGGGCCACTGTCCGAAGAGTGTGCCCAGGCCTGCCCCGGCCGTCAAAAAGGACCGAGCAAAGTCGTGACGCTGATATCAGGTGTGAAGGCTACTTCAGGGGCCCAAAGCGTTCATATGGCCAAACAATGAGGTTCCACAGTCCGTGCGCTCCGAGTTCTTCAAGAGGCAGCGCTCCGATGGCTAACCTGAGGCAATGCAGGCATGCGTGTGGCCAACAACATGTTAAAGAGAGTGTGCCTGGTAGCATCGCGGTGAAGGCTCTAGTCTGCAGTGGCACAAGGATCCAGAGGGCCAATCCCCAGGCGGTCCGCGGCACCACGCCCGGCGGGACCCCCCCCCACCGGTCCGGAAAACCCTCCGCCGTCACTCGCGCCCCCGCCAGCGGTGGCCGGCTGGCCCTACGTGTACTCCGAGGGGGCGCGAGACCGGGCAGCGCTATCAGGTGAGTCCGGAATGGAGAGCTGGGCGTAGGGGGGAGGCAGAGTCTCCGCCGAAGCACCGCCACTCACCGCACTAGGGCCGGGCCGCCCCTCCAGCGCCCATCCGCCGACAGGGCCTCGCTTATGCTTCTGTCCAGTGAGGCGCCAGGTCGCCCAGCCGCTGGCCCCTCCCGGTGCAGTTGTATCGGACTGTAACTCCGCCGTTCAAGCTATTTTACCCCCGGAACTCGGCTCAGCTGTTGCAGTGCACATTCCGCTGGCTGGCACTGTGGTGTTGGGCCGGTTTACAGTGCGATCATGATGGGAAAATGCCGATGAGCCAGATCGCCCTCCAGAGCTTCTCTACCAAGCGGCCATCTTAGCCGCCGGCTTGGCCACGCCCCCCACTGACTTCTTCACACTTCACGGGTAAGGGTCCAGGCCCACTGACTTCTTCATTCTTCACGGGTAAGGGTCCAGGCACACTGACCTGTTCATTCTTCACGGGTAAGGGTCCAGGCACACTGACTTCTTCATTCTTCACGGATAAGGGTCCAGGCCCACTGACTTCTTCATTCTTCACGGATAAGTGTCCAGGCACACTGACTTCTTCATTCTTCACGGGTAAGGGTCCAGGCCCACTGACCTGTTCATTCTTCATGGGTAAGGGTCCAGGCACACAGACTTCTTCATTCTTCATGGGTAAGGGTCCAGGCACACAGACTTCTTCATTCTTCATGGGTAAGGGTCCAGGCACACTGACTTCTTCATTCTTCATGGGTAAGGGTCCAGGCACACTGACTTCTTCATTCTTCACGGGTAAGGGTCCAAGCACACTGACTTATTCACACTTTATGGGTAAGGGTCCAAACCCACTGACCTGTTCATTCTTCACGGGTAAGGGTCCAGGCACACTGACCTGTTCATTCTTCACGGGTAAGGGTCCAGGCACACTGACTTCTTCATGGGTAAGGGTCCAGGCACACTGACTTCTTCATTCTTCACGGGTAAGGGTCCAGGCACACTGACTTCTTCATTCTTCACGGGTAAGGGTCCAGGCCCACTGACTTCTTCATTCTTCATGGGTAAGGGTCCAGGCACACTGACCTGTTCATTATTCACGGTTAAGGGTCCAGGCACACTGACTTCTTGACTTCTGTATTCACAAGTCTTTGAGAAGAAGGAGGAGGTGGAGAATTTGATCTCTAGAAGATAAAGAAGGATAGGAGGCTGGTGCGGCACCACTGATGAGAACCATGGGGTGGCTGGAAGGAATTGAGTCATCGTGGTCCATCAACCACTGTTTTCTGATGACAAAACGTCTAATTTGTACAGAAACCTAAAGTGATGTACTTCAGGGTGTGATTGAAATGAAGGTTCATGTGGGCGTGGAGGATGGGAGCAGATGGATGCAGCCTAAGGCAGGAATAAGTAGCTTTTGCTCACCTATGACTAATGAAGGATGTACAAGTCCATAGAACTGGACTCACAAACCCTTCTCAGTGCACCTACCATGTGGGTTTTCAGTTGAGCCTCACACCAAACTTTATCTGCCCTTTTTACAGTATCTTAATCTGTAAAACTGAACAATATCAACTGATATTTAATGCCTCCTGAAGTCTGGAATCTAGGGATCTCATCGATTCCCCACTGATGAGGCCTTCTCATGGGACAGTAAAAGGTTACTGGGCAGTACTAGAAAGCAGTAGTGCCTTCAGCGCTCTAGATATGACCCAAATGTTTGTCGTAGCTCTTTCACAGGTGCCAACATTTTGAGAAGATTGGCGGTATGGACATTGTTATCCTATGGGGCTTGCTTCGGGGTATCCCTGGGACCTTCGGAAGTGTGTATTTGGATGACTGACCAGACTGAAATGCGAGCTGTATACTGATACAGTACCTAAGAGAGGTTCAGAAAGAAAAATAGTCTGGGAGTAGATAGGAAATGTAGCCTTCCTCTCCCCAACCACTACCCAAAGCTGATCACTTTCCTTAGAAAAACCTATGTGACATGGTGAAAACGGGTGACCCGGTGTCAAGGTAAAGACACATCTCTTTTAAGAAAACTACATCACAATTCATTAACCATCCTCAACCCAGCTCCTCCTGCTTTTACTCATTGACTTTATGCTGGTCTTTAACCAGGCACAGCTCTCCGCTGCCTTTTGGCGAGGTTCACGCTTTAGAAAAACCATGTACAGCGCTCTGCTGCCTTTTGGCTGGGTTAATGCTTCAGAAATACCATATATGTTTATAATTACATGCATACATACATACATACAAAGCCTAGTTTACTGGTTCCAGGGACCAGATACTGCCTAAGTGCTCCCTTTTTCTCAGTTCGGTACAATGGAATATAGTGGGGCACTTTGCACCGTATGGTGCTAAGAATGCCCTATGTTTTCGCGCCTATATATTCTAATCTACCTGTTTTTACAATACCAGGGCACCAATCGGTGTCACCTTAACAGAGACTCGGGCAGTGGCATCAGAAGGCATTGCAGGGTTTTGGTGACGCATTAAAGAAGACAGGCCCTGGCATCAGAAGACACAGAGGAGGTCAAGAGACATTGTAGGAAGCTGGCTCTGTATATGATATTATTACTAGATGGTAATACCGTGGACAGAGTCCAGGGGTTCCCCAAAAGTGTACAGGGCTCAATGCAAAACCCAAAGTGCTCTATTAGTGGTACTGTGGGGGAGCAGCCTTAGGCCTAACACAGAGGAGTGGAAAACATGTATTACACAAACATGATCAAAAAAGGACACACAATTCAAGGAGATCCAGACCAATTTTTATAAAATTACACTTATTTTGTACTCTACTTTAATACCCATGTGTTCGTAATAAGGTAAGTACGTTTTTAATTAAAAATACTTTGCACTTTCAAAAATCGACACTTAGAAATTTTTTCACACTGTCCAATGTTATCGTATGAAGAAAACAATATTGCGGTTAAACAGATGAGTATGGAACTTATAATTTCAGTCTTCGGAGCCAAAAGTGAGCAAGGGCCACGGGTGAGGCAGGTACCAAAACTGCACCACCAGCGGCACAGGGGCGGCCGGGTGCGGAGGTCTGAATCGGAGTTCGATCCAATGCTTCCCAATGGGGACAGGGGGTGCCTGGAGCCACACTGCTTGCAGGTAAGTAAATCAGTTGCAGGGGCCAAGCTTTGGGGCTCAGCACAAGCACAGGGGGGCACAAAGCAGCACCAAACATACAGCACCAGCGGCACGGGGGCGGCCAGGTTCAGGGTGCAAATTCGACATCGGGCGCCCAATGCTTTTCAATGAGGATTTTCCTGACGGCAAAGAGGCTGCAGGCGTGGCACCGGAGGCCGCAGGAGGAAGACCAACGACAGCAGAGCTAAGTTGGGATCTAGGGTGTCGTAGGGGCACCGTCGGTTCAGCTCACCAAGGCCCAGGGCCTTCGGGTGCAGAGCTGCCTTTGGACGTCAGAATCTTTTTACCGGAGCCGGCCGAAGTCGGGGGGGAGCCTCTGAATTCACACTGCAGGCGCCGTCGTGGAGGGAAGGAGAGGTCAGCCAATGCTGGACACAAGGTCAGGATCGCCGGGGAGACTTCACTGCACAGGTAAGCCACTCAGACTCGGGCCATGGGCGTCAGGTGTAGAGTGGGCTTGGGACATGGATCCGCCTGGATCTGGAGGCTTTGGAGTCTGTTTGTTCAGGACAGGTCCGCCGTCCTCGGGAGATTGGAGTCTTTATTGAAGGCAACAGTGGAGGTCATTGTTGCAAGACAGGTCGCAGGTTTCGTCAAAGCTGGAGACAGGCCGATAGGGCTGGGGCCAAGGCAGTTGTCGTCTTCTGGCTTCTGCTGCAGGGTGTCTTCTTTCTTCTTAGGTTGTCACAGATCTAGGGTCCAGGTCTGGGGGAGCCACCTAAATACTAAATTTAGGAGGTGTTTTTAGGGGAGTAGCAGGTAGGACCAATGGGCACCTCACCTGGGGTGACTACACCCTCTATTATGCCACCCTCCTGTGGGAGGGGGCATGGACCTAGCCCTGATTGGAGGGGTCCCCCAATCCTCAAGATTTGCAGGGATTGAAAAGTGTGCTTCACCTCGCTTCCCCCCACTTAAGGGGTGGGGTTAGCAGAGGTGGGCACACCTCCTATCTTTTTTAATTTTCCTGCCGGTTTTCCCGCCCAAAGTGGGGATGTAAACCAGGGGCTGCCGTCTGCTGCTAGCAACAGAGGCTGGAGGTCGCATTACAAAGGCGGCAGACCTTTGAAGCTTCCCTCTTCGAGCACTGGCCCATCCTGAGGGAGGAGGCAGGACACATCTGCCCAGGATGTGCATTGTTTCTGGTCCCCGAGAGCAGGGGCTCTCCACCCAGACGTCCAGAAACCTATCTGACCAGCTGTAGGCAGCCAGCGACCACCAGAGACCACACCAGGGTTGGTAGGGATTCAGGGGGCACCTCTGAGGTGCCCTCTGGGTACATGGTACAATAAATCCCACACTGGCATCATCAGTGGATTTATTGAAAGGAGTAGTTTGGTACCAAACACTCCTGTACTCAGTAAAGCCATCACGGAGCTGTGGAACTTGAGTTGTCGGGTTCCCAACCCATGTACTCTCTATGAATTCACTGGCACTTACAATATTGGGAAATGGTGCCCAATATTGTAGGGGCATATTCGCTCATGCAGATATGCCCTCACCTGCAGTATAGTGCTCCCTGCCTTAGGGCTGTGAGGCCTGCTAGAGGGGTGACTTACCTATGCTGTCAGGCAGTCATAGCTGGCCTGGCACCCAGACAGGGTGCCATGTCGACTTTGTGGTTTTCTCCCTCACAGGGACATGCAGGCTGCAAGGGCAGTGCCATGGTTCCAGTGAGGGGGGTCCCAAGGGACCCTCTTCAGCTCTCAGGCACTAGGTACCCAGGATACCAGTTACTAGGGACTTACAGGGGGGCAGAAGTACCAATTGGGAGTTTGTTTTAGGAAAGGAGCACAGGCACAGGACACCTGGTTGGCAGGGACCCTGGGTACTACATTTGAAACCACATCAAAACCAGGCAAAAATTGGGGGGCTAACCATGCAAAAGAGGCACTTTTTCACATGACTCCCCCACCCACCCAAACGAAAAAGGATTAAATTAACCTTCCCCTGGAGAGTCTTCATCGTCTAAGTGGAAGAACCTGGAAAGGCCATCTACATTGGCATGGGCAGTCCTAGGTCTGTGTTCCACTGTGAAATCTATTCCCTGTGGGGACATGAACCACCTTAGCAGTTTTGGATTCTCATCTTTCATCTGTTTTAGCCATCTGAGAGGCCTGTGGTCTGTCTGAACTACGAAATGAGTGCCAAACAGGTATGGACTCAACTTCTTCAGGGCCCAGACCACAGCAAAGTCTTCCCTCTCTATGGCACTCCAACGCTGTTCTCTAGGGAGCAGTCTTCTACTTATAAAAGCAACAGGTTGGTTATGTCCCTCATCATTTGTGTGGGCTAGGACTGCACCTATCCCACACTCAGATGCATCTGTCTTCACAATGAACTGCTTGGTATAGTCTGGAGCTTTCAGGACTGGGGCAGAGCACATTGCATCCTTCAACGTGTCAAAAGCCTTTTGACAGTCCACTGTCCAATTTACTTTCTTGGGCATCCTTTTGGAGGTACGTTCTGTGAGGGGAGTCACTGTTGACCCATAGTCCTTCACTAACCTCCTATAGTACCCAGTCAAGCCAAGGAATGCCCTGACTGGGGTCTGGGTTGTTGGAGCTACCCAGTCCAGAATTGTCTGGATCTTGGATTGGAGTGGCTGAACTTGGCCTTCATCTACCAGGTGACCCAAGTACACAACCTTTCCCTGCCTTATCTGGCATTTGCTTGCCTTGATAGTGAGGCCTGCACTTCTCAGACCCTCCAGGACATGGCCAAGGGGGATCGGGTGATCCTGCCAGGTGGAGCTCCAGACAGCAATATCATCAAGATAAGCTGCACTAAAGGATTCATACCCAGCAAGGACTTTGTTCACAAACCGTTGGAAGGTGGGAGGGGCATTCTTTAATCCAAAGGGCATCACAATAAACTGTAAGTGCCCATTTGGAGTGGAGAATGCATATTTGTCTTTTGCTCCAAGGGTCAGACCTATCTGCCAGTACCCAGATGTGAGATCAAGGTACTGAGATATTTTGCTCCCCCTAACCTGTCAATTAGTTCCTCTACTCTAGGGATTGGGTGTGCATCGGTTTTTGTCACAGCATTGAGGACCCTATAGTCCACACTAAACCTCATTTCTGTCTTCTCACCCTTGGAGTGAGGTTTAGGGACTAAGACAACTGGGCTGGCCCAGGGGCTCTCTGAGGGTTCAATGACACCCAATTCCAGCATCTTGCTGACTTTAGCTTGGGTGCTCTCTCTGACATGATCAGACTGCCTGTAAACTTTGTTTTTGACAGGTAGGCTGTCACCAGTGTTCATATCATGGGGACACCAGCTAGTCTGACCAGGGGTCCGAGAGAAGAGCTCAGCATACTGACTAAGGGCTTGCCTGCAGTCAGCTTGCTGTTGGGCAGTGAGGGTGTCTAAAAAGACCACTCCATAAATAGACCCATCTTGGGGATTGCTGGAAAGAAGGTCAAGGAGAGGTTCACTCATTTTCCTGACCCTCATCTGTGACCAGGAGCATGGTCATGTCAGCTCTGTCATAATGGGGCTTTAGGTGGTTGACATGTATTCCCTTTTAGGGTGTTTGCAACCGCCACGGGCCACCAGATAGGTGACCTCTCCTTTTCTTTCAAGGACAGGGCAGGGCCCACTCTACTTGTCTTGGAGGGCAATAGGGACCACAAGCTCCAGTACCCATACCTTCTGCCCTGGTTTCAGTTCTACCAGAGCAGCCTTTTAGTCATACCACTGCTTTTGCAGTTCTTGGCTGGCATGAAGGTTTTGGCTTGCTTGCTCCATGTACTCCGCCATCCTGGAACGAAGGCAAAGCACATAGTCCACTATGTCTTGTTTTGGCTCTTTGAGAGGTTTTTCCCAACCACCTTCTCTTACCAGACTTAGAGGACCTCTAACAGGGTGCCCAAACAAAATTTCAAAGGGTGAAAACCCCACTCCCTTCTGTGGCACTTCCCTGTAGGCACAAAGCAGACATGGAAGTAGGACGTCCCATCTCCTGAGTTTTTCAGGGAGCCCACCAATCATACCTTTCAATGTCTGGTTGACTCTCTCCACTAGGCCATTGGTTTGTGGATGATAGGATGTGGTGAATCTGTAGCTCAATCCACACTCATCCCACATGTGTTTTAGGTATGCAGAAATGAAGTTTGATACCACCTCCTTTGGGAAACCAACCCTGGTGAATACACCAAGGAGGGCTTTTGCCACCACTGGAGCAGTGGTGGCCCTTAGGGGAATAGCTTCAAGATACCTGGTGGCGTGATCCCCTACCACCAGAATATATTTGTTCCCTGAGGCTGTAGGAGGGTCCAGGGGGCCAACAATGTCGACCCCTACCCTTTCAAATGCTACCTCAACCACTGGAAGTGGAATTAAGGGGGCCTTTTGGTGGCCCCTTGCCACTGGCTTGGCAGGTGACACAGGACTGACAAAAGTCCTTCACCTTCTGGGACACCCCTGGTCAGTAGAAGTGGTTGACTAACCTACTCCAAGTTTTATCCTGGCCAAGGTGCCCAGCTAAGGTGATATCATGGGCCAAAGTAAGGAGGAACTCTCTAAAACTCTGAGGCACTACCACTCTCCTGGTTGCACCAGGTTTGGGGTCTCTGGCCTCAGTGTATATGTGCCCATCCTCCTAATAGGCCCTGTGGTTGCCACTGATATCACCCTTTTCCAGTGCAGCAACTTGCTGCCTCAAGCTTTCAAGAGTGGGGCAGGTTTCTTGCCCCTGGCACAGATCCATCCTAACGGGTCCCCCTGGGCCCAAGAGATCTGCCTGGTAAGGCCCAATCCCTTCAGGCTCAGTTCCCTCTGAGAATACCAAGTCCTCTTCCTGGGAAGAGGGGTTCTGACTTGGGTTCTGTGTAGAAGCTGGTCCCCCAGTGTTCTTGCCCTTTCTCTTGGAGGGCTGGTCCATTCTTCCAAGATCCAGCACCTTTTTCTCACTCAGAGCTCTGATCTGTGCTCTGGTTGTAACACAACCCCATCCTGAGAGACCAACCATGCTGGCATGGGTCCCCTGTTCGACTTCAGTCCAAGGAGAAGTCTCCAACTCATTTCCCAGCAGACAATCTAGAGAAACATCAGGGGACACAACCACCTCTTTCTGTCCAACTATTCCCCCCCAGTCCAAAGTGACCATAGCCATGGGATGGACTTTGGTGACTATGTTAACTTTGGTGACTGGATAGGACCTTCCAATCAGGTATTGATCTGAGTGAAGTAGCTGCTGCGTCACCATTGTGACACGATCCCCAGTATCCCTCAAGGCCTCTATCCTGGACCCATTATTCTTGGGAAACTGCCTGTATTTTGTTCATGTTAACTGGCCAGGCAGCACAGACTAGGTCTATCTCTTCCTCAAAGACTAATGTTGCCTAGGTGGGGCTACTGACGGTCAGACACATCTGGGATCCCATCTGGATGTAAGCCACTGCAGGTACTGCAAGTGGACTAGAGGCATTTTTCTTATTATTTTTACAGCTAAGATCTCCAGGTGTCCTAGTACTATACAGTCATGACACCAAGTCTTGGTGGTATCCCAGTTGTTGCCCGGATACCCACCCTTAGACTGTGTAGATACTCTGGGCCCACCCTCCTAAGAAGGTTTTGGGGGCCTGTAGAAGTCTCTTGATTATTTTTAGGGTTTTTTAGCATCTTTGTTTTGGTTTACCCTCGCCAGTGTTAGTTTTGGTGACCCTTGTCTTGACCCAGTGGTCTGCTTTCTTACCCAATTCTTGAGGATAAGGACTAGGTCTACCTGGAATTGATGTAGTTGCTTTTGGTGACAATTACTTAAAAGGTGCTCCTTCAAAACTAAATTATAAAGTCCTTCATAATCATGTACATTGTTACCACTCAACCAACCTCCCAGTGTTTTCACGGAGTAATCTACAAAATCTACCCAGGATTGACCTTGGGTTTTCTTGTCCTCCCTGAACTTGACCCTATAGTCCTCAGTGCTGAATCCAAAGCCCTTAATCAGGGTACCCTTCATGAGGTCATAGGTTGTAGCATCTTTCTCATTGAGTGTCAGGAGTCTATCCCTGCACTTTCCTGAGAACATTTCCCACAGGATAGCACTTCACAGCTTCCTGTGGACCTGTCTACTAAGGCTCTCTCAAAAGCAATTAACCACTTAGTGAGATCATCGCCCTCAAAAGATTTAGGGACAATCCCTTTGGGAATTTTGGAGTCTGCAGAATCTGCCTCCCTATTTATTATTTTACTGCCAACAGAGATGGGCCCTAAGCCCATCTCATCTCAACTCTTTCTTTTTCTACGGCCAGGAGTTTAGCATCTAGAGTTGTTCTCCTGGCCAGATTCTGAAGATCTGAATCTTCAATTCCTGCCTCATCTGGGACACTGCTGGGGGTCACTACTACCAGAAGTGTTGCTATCTGAGGGGGTAGTGACAGCGTCAACAGCCTCCCCATCTACTTCTTCATCTTCTTGTACTTCTCCCCAGTGGGGGGAGTTTTGTTTGCCAGGGCCTTGTCATTCTCTGCCAGCAACTGCTGGAGATTGACTTTAATGGGTGTCGGACCCATGGCAATTTTCCATGCTGTGCACAAATCTTTAGGTTGGGAAACTTTAAGATGTGCTTTGGGACCCAGGCTGAGTACCTGGCTGGTCCTTGGAGCATTAGTCAGTATGTTTAAAGTAAGTGGGGTCTTATTAGAGAATTAAAAAAAAAAACTTTAAGTACTTCTAATGCCTAACTACTTTAAAGTCTTTGTAAGTTTCTGAAACAGTGGTGGGAACTTAACCAAGACTCTAACACTATTTTTGAACAATTTGGGGGGGAAAGAAATTCGAAAATTGGGGGGGGGGAAAAATCTATTCTTAAGACAATTTTTGGATTTAGTCAGTGAAATAAATTATTAATCAAGTGGTACACCAAATGACAAAGTCTTGTACCCTACCGCAGCACCACCAATGTAAGAAGCTGGCTCTATATGATGTTGCTACCAGGTTGTAATACCGTGCACAGAGACCAGAGGTTCCCCAAAAGTGTACAGGCCTCAATGCAAAACCCAAAGTGCTCTATTAGTTGTAGTGTGGGCGAGCAGCCTTAGGCCTAACATAGAGGAGTGTAAGACATTTATTGCACACACATGATCAATAAAAGACACACGACTCAAGAAGGAGATCCAGACCAATTTTATAAAATTATACTTTGTTTGTACTTTAAGACCCAAGTCTTCGTAATAAGGTAAGTACGTTTTTAATTAAAAATATTTTGCACTTTCAAAAATCAACACAGAAACGTTTTCACACTGTCCAATGTTATCCTATGGGGAAAACAATATTGGGGTTAAACAGTTGAGTATCGAACTTACAATTTCAGTCTTTGGAGCCAAAAGTCAGCTAGGGCCAGGGATCAGGTGGGTACCAAAACTGCACCACCATACCCCCTTATGGGACTCGAAAGCCCTTGAGACACTAGGTAGATACCCGGGATGCGACAAATGGAACCTCATTGGCCTCTCAAAAATTGGTGACTTTTGGGTACAGGGCACAACGCTCCCTTTCGCAGACCTCCAGAGGGAATATAGTTTGGTAGACTACAATCGGCAATCCCCAAGGATGATAAACTTCCAAAGTACTCCCCACTAGAAGACCGACTGCTCGATGGGCATATGACTCGCAAAGCAACCTCCCTTACATATGGAAAAATAACAAATAATTTACCCGACACACTCTTACAATTACGGCACAAATGGACAACAGACGTAGGTGGCTTAGATGAGGATGAATGGTCGGAAGCGCACGCCTCACCCAGAGAGGTAGCCATCAAGGCGGGATTCAGGTTGATCCAACTGAAGATACTTCATAGGGTCTATTACGCATGCACTACACTCTTGAAAATGGGTAGAGCACACACGGAGAACTGTCGCCGCCTATGCTATCAAAAGGGCACCTTCTTCCATATTAATTGGGAATGCCCGGTCATACAGCCCTACTGGAGGGCCGTGGTGGCGAGGATGAACGAGATTTGGGAGACCTCGTTGGCCTTAATGCCAAAGTGGTACCTCCTGAATATCTGGGAGGAAGTATCTTTTACAGCAATGGGGAAAATATGGATGAAGTTGGGTCTGGTTGTCGCCAAGCGCAACATAGCTCGCAATTGGGGAGGGGCAACGCCTCCATGACTGGGAACAGGACATGGACACATATATGGAGGGAGAAAAGACAGTTTATACTAATAGAGGCTGCCCCAGGAAATGGGTAAAAGTATGAGGTAAATGGAAAGACGGGCGTGGAGGGCGATGTACACGTCTGTATCCCCCTAGAAGGGAGCCAAGTGTCTAGTGGGAGATACAGAAAGGGGGAAAAGACTCATTGTATTGATCACGCTGTGTTAGTCAATCAAATTGTCACCTGATCTAATGGCGGACTGTTGTCTCTCGGTGCTGTTTTGCTTTGTTGTATTGCGATTTCCCGTCTCTTTTGTTTTCCCCTTCTCCCCTTCCCTTTACTCCTTTTCAACTCTCAATAAAAAGATTTATTAAAAAAAAAAACTGTAGCGGCAAAGGGGTGCAGAGGTCAAAATCGGGGTTCAAACCAATGCTTTCCAATGGAGACACGGGGTGCCTGGAGCCACACTCCTTGCAGGTAAGTAAATCGGTTACAGGGGCCAAGCTTTGGGGGTTACCACAAGCACAGGGGGAGGGGGACACAAAGCAGCACCAAACATACACCACCAGCGGCACAGGGGGCAGCAGGGTGCAAATTTAACGCCGGGTGCCCAATGCTTTTCAATGAGGATTTTCCTGACGGCAAAGAGGCTGCAGGCGTGGCACCGGAGGTTGCAGGAGGAAGACCAACGACAGCAGAGGTAAGTTGGGATGCAGGGGTTGAAACCACATTAAAACCAGGCAAAAAGTGGGGGGCTAACCATGCAAAAGGGGCATATTTCTCACAGACGTCATTAAGGGAGTCAGAGGCCCTGGCATCAGAAGACACAGAGGGGTCAAGATATGTCATTAAGGAGTCAGAGGGTCTGGCATCAGAAGACACAGAGGGGTCAAGAGATGTCATTAAGGGAGTCAGAGGGTCTGTCATCAGAAGACACAGAGGGGTCAAGAGACGTCATTAAGGGAGTCAGAGGGGCTGTCATGAGAAGACAGAGGGGTCAAGAGACGTCATTAAGGGAGTCAGAGGGTCTGGCATCAGAAGACACAGAGGGGGGTCAAGAGACGTCATTAAGGGAGTGAAAGGGTCTGTCATCAGAAGACACAGAGGGGTCAATAGACGTCGTTAAGGAGTCAGAGGGTCTGATATCAAAAGACACAGAGGGGTCAAGAGATGTCATTAAGGGGGTGAGAGGGTCTGGCATCAGAAGACACAGAGGGGGGTCAAGAGACGTCATTAAGGAAGTCAAAGGGTCTGGCATCAGAAGACACAGAGGGGTCAAGAGACATCATTAAGGGAGTCAGAGGGTCTGGCATCAGAAGACACAGATGGGGGTCAAGAGAGGTCTTTAAGGGAGTCAGAGGTTCTGGCATCAGAAGACACAGAGGGGTCAAGAGACGTCATTAAGAGAGTCAGAGGCCCTGGTATCATAAGACACAGAGGGGTCAAGAGACGTCATTAAGAGAGTCAGAGGCCCTGGCATCAGAAGACACAGAGGGGGTCAAGAGACATCATTAAGGGAGTCAAAGGGTCTGGCATCAGAAGACACAGAGGGGTCAAGAGACGTCATTAAGGGAGTCAGAGGGTCTGGCATCAGAAGACACAGAGGGGGTCAAGAGACGTCATTAAGGGAGTCAGAGGGTCTGGCATCATAAGACACAGAGGGGTCAAGAATTAAGGAGTCAGAGGCCCTGGCATCAGAAGACACAGAGGGGGTCAAGAGACGTCATTAAGACAGTCAGAGGGTCTGGCATCATAAGACACAGAGGGGTCAAGAGACGTCATTAAGGAGTCAGAGGCCCTGGCATCAGAAGACACAGAGGGGGTCAAGAGAAGTCATTAAGGAGTCAGAGGGTCTGGCATCAGAAGACACAGAGGGGGTCAAGAGACGTCATTAAGGAAGTGAGAGGGTCTGGCATCAAAAGACACAGAGGGGGTCAAGAGACGTCATTAAGGGAGTCAGAGGCCCTGGCATCAGAAGACAGAGGGGTCAAGAGACGTCATTAAGGGAGTTAGAGGGTCTGGCATTAGAAGACACAGAGGGGGTCAAGAGACGTCATTAAGAGAGTCAGAGGGTCTGGCATCATAAGACACAGTGGGGGTCAAGAGAAGTCATTAAAGGAGTCAGAGGCCCTGGCATCAGAAGACACAGAGGGGTCAAGAGACGTCATTAAGGGAGTCAGAGGCCCTGGCATCAGAAGACACAGAGGGGGTCAAGAGAAGTCATTAAGAGAGTCAGAGGGTCTGGCATCAGAAGACACAGAGGGGGTCAAGAGACGTGAGTAAGGGAGTCAAAGGGTCTGGCATCAGAAGACACAGAGGGGTCAAGAGACGTCATTAAGGGAGTCAGAGGGTCTGGCATCAGAAGACACAGAGGGGGGTCAAGAGCCGTCATGAAGAGAGTCAGAGGGTCTGGCATCAGAAGACACAGAGGGGGTCAAGAGACGTCATTAAGGGGTGAGAGAGTCTGGCATCAGAAGACACATAGGGTCAAGAGACGTCATTAAGGAGTCAGAGGGTCTGATATCAAAAGACACAGTGTCGTGTAGTTCCTATAGTACCCCTGCAGGACCTGCACGTTTGGATAACATAAACCGTGGGCTTGGTGTTAGACTGACTCTGTGCACCCCACCGAGTATGTTAGCCGGATTTGCATTAGCTAGCTCACAGTGCCAATAGAATCTCCTCTTATCGGGGAGAGATTAGTTTCTGGCAACCTTAGAACATGACAACCCTGATCCCTCAGAATCGTGGAAACAATGTACTACTTTTCGCTCAGTCACTCATGCTTACTTATTCGGTTTGTTTTAGAGAGTTACACAGAATAAACAGTCTGGGCGTTTCAATAAGTATTTATTGAACAGTTGTTATTCTAGTGTAAAATATATGTGCTGCAGTAAACAGCAGACAATAGCAGAGATATATTATCAGCAGTACGATAAAAGTGAAAGGGTAGTACAGTTCTACCATATTGCAATAATCATGAATACATACATGAATATAAAATGCCTAATAGAATGTCACCCAAAAGTGCGCGTACTCCTACGATGCCTAACTAGATGTACCTAAGTGTACCTAGCATGTGTGTAGGTCTAAAAGCCTAAGAGCCAAGAATCCTTCTAGGATTTAGTCGAACCCCCATACCTGAATAGAGAGAGTGTGGGACCCCGTCCTGGTCTCGAGTTGGACACCTCGCAAGGGCTGTGTCAGACCGCTGTCAGCTGGAGCGACTGCATGCAGGAGCCTCAGCGTCTCTGGTCAGTGTGTCAGCATGGAAGTCTCGGTTCCCTCTCTCTTACCGTGGCAAGATGTGGTGTATTTATACCCTAAAGTGCCCCGTCCCTTAGTATGGTTTGTATTGGTCTTTGTTGGACATGAGGAAGACGTCAGGGGTGAACTTTGTACATACATATTATGCAGGAGATATAGCTGGTGAATGCTCATGCATAATTTATGAGTACATTGTAGGCCTGTGTTTGGGAAAAACCCTGCAGTGTTCAAACCACAGACTAGATAACGTTCAACCCTCAGAGTTCGTTGTGTACTGTAGGGAACTAATGTAGGTGAAAGGTCATGCCTATATTAGGGCATAGGAGATCATGACTATAATAGGGCATAGACGATTATGACCAAATAGGGCATATACGATTATGACCATAATAGGGCATATACGATTATGACCATATACGGCATATATGAACGTGTCTATATTAGGGCCTCTATACGAAACGTAACACCCACTCCACTTTCGAATTGGATGACAATGACCATACTTAAAATCTGGACAATTTAAAAATGTTGTCTTAAAAACAGCTAAAAACATGGTTTTAAAAAGATATTTAAAAATGTTTAAAAATGTTACCAAACAGCTATTCTTTAGTTGCCACTTGAAAAAGTCAATTCTGTCTCACTTATAAAAGTTGTATTACTACAAGTAGAAGAAGGCCATGCTTTCTCAAGTGAAAGTGTCACTTTAGGAAATGTTCCAAATTTAGTTAGTTTATTTATGAAACGAAGTGGAGAAGCCGAATTCTTTCCCAGGACGCGATGAGCCAATTCAAGATTAAGTGTCCTGGCTGGGAGATACAGCATTATCGGTGTTAGCTACTGCAGACGACAAATCCAACGCCTCACAGAGAACGTCAATCACACATAGATGGAATTCAGTACTGCCAACAGTCGATGCTGCGGCAGCTTGTGCAGTTGTTACCTGAGTGCCTGTGGAGGAGCCACCTAACCCAGCAGGAGCAAACGGCGTTCAGTTCTCTTAGGCAAGGTATACCCAGAAGCTGCACCATGCGTTCACGGTATTTCCGCTCCATGAGTATGTTCGCCATTTCCTCGGAAACTGGGCCGTCCATTGCGTAGCAGTAAGATTACAATCAGGACTCCTGCAATTAGGAACAGGATAAGTGGGAGACCTCAAAAGGCGCTTCCCAATACGGAGTGTATAAAATTTGGGATTACTCCGAGGACTGTCTGAAAGGTGCTTAATAGTCCTGACCCTATGGTCTTAAATAGGTGTACAATACCGCTCGTATCAGACATGTTAAAGATACGACCCACCATTTCTGCGAAATGAAAGAGGCAGTTCATACGTATAAGCGCTTGTATCTCAGTCGAGGTCCTTGCAACTTGAAGTTCAAAGATTTCTCGAGCGGAGGTTAAGGGCACGGGTTGCTGTAAAAGCATGGCTTTCAGTCTGCTCAAAGTATCAAATTGTATAAAGGAAACATTCAACGAAGGCCATAACGGTGCCTCCCTGACTGTGTTCAGTGGCGGAAACAATACTTGCATACAGCAAGTAACCCTGGAGTTAACAGTGACCAGATAGGCGACGCCCGGAAGCATCCCACAGCAACCTTGATCGTTTAGCATCAAGTAACTCCCATTCGAGAGCAGCTGGAAAACCGGCGTGATCATGGCCGCTGGGGCCCCTGACAAGTGACAAGATAGATTCGCTACCGAACCACTACATGCTCCGTGCAGAGAAATATCCTGACACATGAGAGAACCGCTTAGAGCGTTCTTGCAGTTTGTACCACTCAGAAACACTTCTCGATCCCCACTCTGGCATCGATATCTATATGGTAACTCCCAAGATTCCTTAATGTAACCCCTACCCATTTTTTCATATTTGCCTGCCTGCCTTTGCTCAAGGCAATATTGAAACTGAAACGTAGTGACCGGCAGAGTGATTTGGCCATGAATTAGCCATTCAGTTGATGGAGATTCAGCTACAGTGAATGGTAACCTTTCCAGTTTCTCAACACGCAGCATTGTATATTTGGCCCCCCTTTGTGCCATTTCTGTCTGTTTATCAGTTAGATTGTATCCTGAAAACAGAGACGTGGTGTTTATAAAACGCCATGGCACGTAACCTGCACGCAAAGATTGCAGCGTCCAGCTTAACATTATAATAGAACGTAACTGAGATTGCCCGTGTTGTAATAAGGCCAAGTCTTGTTCTAATACGTCAATTGCCGAAGATACAATGTTGCCTAAGGAGTAAATCCTGGAGGTCAAAGTTGTTAACCCATTATCCACTACAGCTAATGCCTTCTCTAAGTTAATACGGTCTATTTCCTGTATTCTTTCTGCGGCCTCCTGTTGGGATATTTTCCAGTTTTCATTATAGTAGGCATAAATGCCAGCATATATGAAACGTTTCTGACGTGTTTTCCTTGGGCCTAGTAAGAAATCCCTAAGGTCTACATCAGGTGTGAGTAAGGTCAAGTGATGTTTTACTTCTGTGAGTGTTGAGGTTTCTAGCCAATCAAGGCACAACTTCCCAACACTATAGGATGTCACTAGCCCTGGGTGTTGTCTCTGTACATAGCGTGTATCTGGCCTACTGATACTAAACCCCTCGGTTATACCTAGGAATCTTTGTTGACGTGTTTGTGTCAATGGGCCAAATCAGCCATTCTGTCCAATTGGGATCTGACCTGTTGTACTGGAGAACGTCATCTAATCCTACCCCATGTGTAGTTGAATTCTGCCCCCCGCCCATCTGTGATGGTGTTGGAAATCCGAGTGAGTTCAGTTCCTTGTTCTTGGCTAGTCCAAGACAGGATGTCTGTTGCACAGTTTCATTCAGAAATATAATCTGCTGTGGGATGAGGCATGCTCTAAAAAGCGATTCTGTTCCCTGGACCTGCCAGTCCCTAGAACCCCAGATTGATTTTAAATCTATAGTGTCCTTCCATAGGTCAAAACCCTGTGTAGACAACTGGGCCATAAAGGAAGCAGAGTAAATCTGTTTGGTGTTAGTCAACATAATTTTCTGTGCTGATGTTTTTGCCACTTTGTAATAAAATGACTTCGGGTCAGATGTATTAAACCCTGAAAAGTATGTGAATTTCTGTGCAAAAGTTTGCGAACTACCTTTTGGAGGTGTGGGGCAGTGTTCCCACTGGTGGTATTCAAATACATTTCTAGGTGTTATAGATTTGTGTAAGAAATGATGACCATAATGTTGGTAACAGTACAATGTATCATAGTCTGAAGTACCTTCTAACATTTCATTGTTCGGAAATGCTGCAGTTTTTCTAAATCAGACATCATATTATTTACAGTTTCAGTGTCCCAATCATCAGAAAATGTACTGGAGGTAATGATATCACTTAAAGAAATTTTAAATACATGTTTAAGCTTTAAAAGTTCAGTCGGACCGAATATATCGAAATCAATCTTGTCCCATACTATACCATCCGGTATAGGAACTGCTGTGATGTTCACTGAAGACAAGTCTCTTGGTTCACGATGTGAAGACTGGTGTGGCTTTAAAATCAAATTGACTCTTTGGGCTGTAGAGCTCTGCTGGAGATATCGTCCATTAATAAGCATACTAAAAGTTATAGTTAAACCTAGCCAGAAAAGAAAAAATAGAATCCCAGTGATATACCATAGTTCTATCCAAGGTGACACCAGGTAAGTCTTTCTAAAAAAGTGCAAAAAGTCAATGAGTTTCTTTTTGTGTGATTTTTGGTCTGGCGTCGTTTCTGGTTCGCTTGGATCCAGTGAAAACGTATCAAAGTTCATGAAGTAGCCAGAAGCAGTTCGATCAATTGTTGGAATTGCATCGGGATTTGTTGAAATCGGATTTTGCTCTTGACGAGGAATGTTGATGTAGACGTCTGTAGTCGGTCTTATTGCAACTTGGTTGTTAAGTTGATTTTCATTTTGAAGTCGAACTTCTTGTTGAAGTGGAACGAGTTCCATAGCATTGTTGCTTAGTCCTTCATTCCGTACAGGTGGCTCTTCAAACGTGATGAGTCTTTCTGTTTGAACTTCTTGGATTGTAGCGAGAGGAGGGCGTCTGCTACTGTGGAGTCCACGAGGCCTACTGTTTAGTATTGGCCACATAGTGTGGTTTGATTAAGTCGATTGAGACAAATCTTTTCTCCTTTTTCCCGGCAAGAGGCGGAGGAAGTACTGTTCTTGTGCCTTGGATTGCTAGGACCGGTACAGCTGTTCTGTATGATGGTCCGAATTCTTTCTTGTCTGCAATCTTTTCTCTGACCAGATCCCTGACCTTTGGGATCCAGACAGGTCTTGCCGTTACTGCCTTGACTTCCTCAGTGGCGGTCTGTTTTAAGTGGACATTGCTTTATTGTGTCCTGGATTCATTTAGATCCTGTAAAACAGCCAAACGATCATGGATATCAAATGGTTTTTCATCCGCCACTGTGCCTCCACATTCTTGTCCCAAATAGGACCTCGTAAGGAGTGACACCCCTAGAGAGCTTCTTGGCTGATTGTTTATTGCCCTTTGGACCCCATATAAGTGATCGACCCATCTACCGCCCTTGCCTAATACCCTAGCTGTTAAAGATTGCTTTAAGTCACGGTTTTCCTCTCCACAACCGAATTTCCCTCAGGATGGTACGGAGAGGAGTACCGCAATGCTACGCCCATTCCTTCCATGGCCTCTTTGTAAGCCCGAGAGCTAAACGCCGGGCCACGGTCAGAATGTAACGTGCCAACTGCGTATGTGCCGATAAAGACTCGCAAATCTTTTATAACAGTTCGAGCGTCAGCACAGCGCTGAGGCCAAACCCATAGGAATCTAGAGCAGGAATCCACTGCAACCATGATATATTTCTTGGCCCCATCAGATTGTAGGGGTCCGCAGTGGTCCAAATATACACATGCGAGAGGTTTGTCTGATTTTAGTAATGGTGTCTGCGCTGGACGTGCTACGGTGGAGCCTTTCATCTGCTGGCAGATGTCGCACTTTAAGACATAGTCTTTGGTCTGCTTTGTTAACCCTGGCCACCAGTAGCGCTGTTTCAGTAAAGAAATAGTCGCTGTAACGCCTGTATGCGCAGAGCCCTAACCCTCGTGTGCTGCTAGAATTAAGCCTTGCCTACGATCCATATTTGGTATTACTCTATCCCCCACTCCAGGAATCTGAGCATATGGAATGTTGTGTGCATCTAACTTGTAGGAGTACTTGAGTGGAAATCTCTTTGGTACTGCTGTGCTGCCTTTGCGCGAAGCAATGACAGCCACCATAATCTCGCCGTCTATTCTCGTTTTTGAACGAGTTACTGCAGCTACGGAGGCTGTGCGTACAGCCCCCTTTGCGGCTTCATCAGCCAATGAATTCCCTTCAACGTGAACGCCATCACGCTGATGACTCAGTGTATGTATCACGTGAGCCCTTGGTAGTTCGTTTCTCAACTCCACTACCTGTTCCCATAGCATTTTATGCTTAATTGTGCCACCTTTCGCATCTTTGAACCCGTTTTGTTCCCAATGATGTAGATATTCATTGTATGACTGTACACAGTAAAAGGAATCACACACAATTAGTGTGGGGAATTCGTGTTCCGTATTTACCAGTGCCAGTATTAGTGCTTTTAATTCTGCCAACTGAGCCGTGCAGTCTCCTAGAGATTGCGTTTTAGTGCAACTTGGATGGAACTTTCCATTGCGCATGCGACCTTTAACGATTGCACACGCTGCGCTGTAAGCTTGCTTACTCCCTATGGCCGGTTGAGCAGATCCGTCAGTGTAAATAATGTATTCATACTGATCTAGAGGCAAAATCTCATTTGGTAGAGGATACTCTTGTTCGTATTGCAGAAATTCTTGTGTTTTTAAACTTGGATCAAATCTGTATTCAACATCCGTTGCAGTAAGAGAATTAGCCCTTTGTATCCATCTGGGATGTAAGGCTTTCGCATATGGAATGCTAGCCTTTGTAACAGCCTCTAAGGCTGGTACTGGGGTCACGACTATTATGCGCTTTCCCTGAGCCAGAGCTCTTTCTCTTGCTACAGCAGACTGCACTGCTGTCAGGATTTTTTCTATTGAAGTGAAACGCATCTCTGCGTTTGTGTACAGGTGTGATTTGTATGCGATTGGTACTGTTTCACCTTCATTGAAGGTTAAGTAAGTGTACCCGCATGGACCCGCTATTACTCGGATCACTAAGTTGCGTACATTTACACGTGTCTGTAAGTGTTTTGAAGCTATCATGTCTTCTTGTAGTGAACGTGGGATGTTTGTATGTTCCTGTGTCCATTGTCTGACTGAAAAATCAGGTTTTATTAAGTTGTAGAAAGGTTTTACTCTTTCTGCGTAATCCAAAATGTATGTTCGACCAAAATATAGGAATCCCAGAATTGATTGTAAATTCTTTAATGATTTTGGAGGTTGGAGCAGCGCACACTTTTCTAAAAAGTTAGCTGCTAGGCTTTTTCCTTCACTTGACAGCTCATACCCCAAGAACAGGACATTGAGATGGGCAATTTTTGATTTTTGAAATTAAATTTATAGCCCTCAGAGGCGAATCCCATAATAATGGTGCTCACCCTGGTCAAGTGCCTCGGTAAGTCATCGTCCGTCAGGTAAATATCATCTACATAGGACAATGCTTCTTCATCCAAATTTTGGAGTAACTCTGTTACCCTTGCTGAAAACAACCCCCGGCTATTCTTATACCCTTGAGGAGTCGACAAAATTGCCGTTGGGACCCTAGCGATGAGAATGCGGTCAAATACCTGCTTTCAGGCGCTATATTTTGGCAGAAAAATCCATTTGAGATATCAAGTGTTGTCTTGTATTTTTCCGCACAATGTTATTCATTAATGTGGCACTGTGTGCATTTTGAACTGCAAATGTCTTTGTGCAAGTGTTTAAATGTCTGTAATCCAAAACTAAACGATATGTGTTGTCAGGTTTCATTACGGGAAACAAAGGATTGTTCATTGGTGAAGTGCAATTTTCAATCACCCCCTGGTATTCTAGTTGATCTAGGATCTCCCTGACTTGTTTTTTAGCTTCCTGCTTTATAGGGTATTGCCTTTGAGCATTTGGTGAAACTTTTAACGGGATCACGTGGTGGGTTGAATCCTCATCCCAACCAGCATGAGTTTTGTACAATGCTGGAGCTAGGGCAACCGCCCACTCCTGCGCATATGCATGTTTTAAATGTATGGGAACGAGGTCGGAAAATGCTGGAAAAATTATTGTTTCTCCCTTAGGGCACTCCATGACGAATGCTGGCAGCCAGTCTTGCTCTGCTAATAGGATGTCATATCCAGATGACAGATTTTTCCAAAATAGACCTTTAACTTTCCTGGGCTTGTCCCCCTCCATCCGGAGTGTTATCTCATGTAACTTATGTGGGACACTTACCCGAGTATCAGGTGTTTCCACCGTTATGTTATAACAATTTATTATGCGCACTACTACCCGGAGGTGTCTAGGCGCTCACGGTCTCCAAAGAAGTGTCAGAAAAGCTAGTTTCTAAAAAGCCATGTTTTGAGCAGTTTCCTGAACTCAAGCAAGGAGGAGGACTTCCTGAGAGGGAGTGGAAGGGCATTCCACTCCTTAATAGTGTTGTAACTGAAACTCCTTCCCCCAATTATATACTCACTCAACTCCGCTGTCACCAGAAATTCCTTCAGGTTCTGGCGAGCTATTGTTACTTCTGCCGCGCTGTCTAGCATCGTCAGAGCCCATTCCCCGTTCAGAAGCTGTGTCCTCAGAATTCTGGGCATGTCTGATCTTGAGACCTGCTACCTTCTTCTTTTTGAACTGAGGTTTAGATTTTTGTTTATCTTCTTTTTTAGGTGCGTAGTCCGTAGCGCGTTGCGTGTCTCTGGACTTTGTATGCTCCTCTTGTCTGTGTTCTGACCGTCCTTCCCTCTCAGAGTTTTTTGATGAACCCTGAAAGGAACGTGAGGAACGTGTATCAGTATCCTGATACCTGTCAAGTTTCTTAACATTATCCCTATTCCTGAGGTTATACCTCCTTTCAGAGGAGCTCCTGTTGAGGAGACCTACCTCTGAATTGAGATCTGCTGTCTTTAGACTTTTGTTGCTTTTTAGTCTCCCACTTCTTTTTAGAAGAAGTAGGTGTCTGCTTTGTAGTGTCCTTTTCAGGACTGCCCACCAGTTGTGGTTTTAATGCTTTCCCACCTAAACTGTTTCTGCCTAGTTTTGCATATGCAGTTTCAATTATTTTGGGTAGTTCATGTTGTTGATCTACTGGACTGAACTCCCTTAGGCGTTGGCGGATCGCCACTGAAGCTGCGTCCCCCTTAATGTTAGCTAGTATTATGGCTGATACCTGTTCGTAGTTACCTAGTAACTTCATCCCTAAGTTAAGGGCAGGCTCTGCTCCGTACTCATTTTGTATCTGTCTCAATACGTCAGGTACTACTGCTAATGACGGGATACCATGAGTTTTGGTATAAATGGCAGCAAAGACTGTACCCCAAGAGGTGCAGTCCTCTATTTGTGGTGTGATCCCCATGGGCAAGCAGATTGTTAGTATTCTGTGTTTATCACAGGTGGTAGTATTCGGGAATACTGCCTCAAGCTGAGTTATTTTCTGAGCTATCCAGAATGGTATTTGTTCGCGTTTTGCAGGCATTTTGCCCATAACCGCGTGTAATGTTTGAGGAGTAATTTTATTTCCTGTACCCTGAGCTGGAGTACTATTTGCTGCACCTGGTGCAGGTTGGATTGTTAAAGTCCTCATGACAAATTGTGTCAGGTTTCTGTAGATTTTAATTAAATCTGTGTGTTGTACGAGTAAGTCTGGCTGTGGCATTGTGTCAATGTTAGGGTGCGGTGTGTAAGCCGCTTGTATTGGCCATGTGGCCCCGTCTCCTCCGAGCGGGCCTAATCTTACTCTTTCTCGTACGTGGGGTAGGGCGCCATTAAACCAGTAATAATGTTCCTGGTAAGTGAGTGGAATCTCTATGTCCTCAAACGGACAATATTCCCGTGGTGCATCTCCTTCTATATAGTAGTGAAATGTCTTTGTTATTGCATTTGCTGCTGTGAGTGTAACCCATGAATAGAATACCTGTTTTGTTTGAATCGTGTGCCTCAATCACGAACATTACAATGCCACCCCTAGCTTGTAAACCATTTTCTAATAGTCTTAGGGTGACTGTCCTTCTGAATTTTGGTGCAATCTGTATTGCATCCGCAGGATCTTCTTCCTCGTCTGACAGGGGCAGTGGCATTCGTAGTGGATCTGAGACCGCGGTAGTCATCGTGTATAGAACACAGACTAATGTTTCAAAGAAACTATGATAAGGTTTTAGGCACAATTTTAGGAACACTATGTCCTTTCAAGCTTGAATAACCAACAGCCAATAAATAGTATTTTCGTACAGGGCTCGACAAATCCACTCGCCCGCTCGCATTTGCGAGGTAGAATTAATGAGGACGAGTTATTTTTAGGTCCTACTCGCCCTTTCTGGCGAGTAGGAAGACAAACTAACGTTTGTCCTCTGTCTTTGAAAACAGAGGAAATGTGACAAGATAACAAGATTTAAAGGCATTTTTATTGCTCACAAAGTGAATGAGCAATAAAGATGCCTTTAAATCTTGTTATCGTGTCACATTTGCTCCGCTTCCAGAGACAGAGGTCAAGTAGGTTGCAGTTAGGTCGAGGAGATTTTTCAAGGTACTAGACCTGCAGGACTAGTACCCTTTCTCGGATTTTTCGAGCCCTGTTGTACTACTCAGCTGCGGCGGATTTTGTGCCCACCCACTCCAGATGTCTCTGGGGTTTTCTGAGTAGGTTCTCTGAGAATAACACGACTGAACTACTCAGATTCTACTGTTAAATAAGTACCCAACCAACGTTGGGCGCCATGTCGTGTAGTTCCTATAGTACCCCTGCAGGACCTGCGCGTTTGGATAACATAAACCGTGGGTTTGGTGACTGACTGGCTCTGAGCACCCCCACCCCATATGTTAGCCGGATTTGCATTACCTAGCTCACAGTGCCACTAGAATCTCCTCTTATCGGGGAGAGATTAGTTTCTGGCAACCTTAGATCATGACAACCCTGATCCCTCAGAATCGTGGAAACAATGTACTACTTTTCGCTCAGTCATTCGTGCTTACTTATTCGGTTTGTCTCAGAGAGTTACACAGAATAAACAGTCGGGCGTTTCAATAAGTATTTATTGAACAGTTGTTATTCTAGTGTAAAATATATGTGCTGCAGTAACCAGCAGACAATAGCAGAGATATATTATCAGCAGTACGATAAAAGTGAAAGGGTAGTACAGTTCTACCATATTGCAATAATCATGAATACATACATGAATATAAAATGCGTAATAAAATGTCACCCAAAAGTGCGCGTACTCCTACGATGCCTAACTAGATGTACCTAAGTGTACCTAACATGTGTGTAGGTCTAAAAGCCTAAGAGCCTAGAATCCTTCTAGGATTTAGTCGAACCCCCATACCTGAATAGAGAGTGTGGGACCCCGTCCTGGTCTCGAGTTGGACACCCCGCAAGGGCTGTGTCAGACAGCTGTCAGCTGGAGCAACTGCATGCAGGAACCTCAGCGTCTCTGGTCAGTGTGTCAGCATGGAAGTCTCGGTTCCCTCTCTCTTACCATGGCAAGATGTGGTGTATTTATACCCTAAAGTGCCTCGTCCCTTAGTATGGTTTGTATTGGTCTTTGTTGGACATGAGGAAGACGTCAGGGGTGAACTTAGTACATACATATTATGCGGGAGATGTATCTGGTGAATGCTCATGCATAATTTATGAGTACATTGTAGGCCTGTGTTCGGGGAAAACCCTGCAGTGTTCAAACCACAGACTAGATAACGTTCAACCCTCAGAGTTCGTTGTGTACTGTAGGGAACTAATGTAGGTGAAAGATCATGCCTATATTAGGGCATAGGAGATCATGACTATAATAGGGCATATACGATTATGACCAAAATAGGGCATATACGATTATGACCATAATAGGGCATATACGATTATGACCATATACGGCATATATGAACGTGTCTATATTAGGTCCTCTATATGAAACGTAACAACAGAGGGGTCAAGAGACGTCATTAAGGGGGTGAGACGGTCTGGCATCAGAAGACACAGAGGGGGGGTCAAGAGACGTCATTAAGGGAGTCAAAGGGTCTGGCATCAGAAGACACAGAGGGGGTCAAGAGACATCAGTAAGGGAGTCAGAGGGTCTGGCATCAGAAGACACAGAGGGGGTCAAGAGACATCATTAAGGGAGTCAGAGGGTCTGGAATCATAAGACACAGAGGGGTCAAGAGACATCATTAAGGAGTCAGAGGCCCTGGCATCAGAAGACACAGAGGGGGTCAAGAGAAGTCATTAAGGAGTCAGAGGGTCTGGCATCAGAAGACACAGAGGGGTCAAGAGGCGTCATTAAGGAAGTCAGAGGGTCTGGCATCAGAAAACACAGAGGGGTCAAGAGACGTCATTAAGGGAGTCAGAGGGTCTGGCATTAGAAGACACAGAGGGGGTCAAGAGACGTCATTAAGAGAGTCAGAGGGTCTGGCATCATAAGACACAGAGGGGTCAAGAGAAGTCATTAAGGGAGTCAGAGGCCCTGGCATCAGAAGAAACAGAGGGGTCAAGAGATGTCATTAAGGGAGTCAGAGGCCCTGGCATCAGAAGACACAGAGGGGGTCAAGAGAAGTCATTAAGGGAGTCAGAGGGTCTGGCATCAGAAGACAAAGAGGGGTCAAGAGACATCATTAAGGGAGTCAGAGGCCCTGGCATTAGAAGACACAAAGGGGGTCAAGAGACGTCATTAAGGAAGTCAGAGGGTCTGGCATCAGAAGACACAGAGGGGGTCAAGAGACGTCATTAAGACAGTCAGAGGGTCTGGCATCATAAGACACAGAGGG
Organism: Calotriton arnoldi; assembly: GCA_963921515.1. Taxonomy (NCBI): domain Eukaryota; kingdom Metazoa; phylum Chordata; class Amphibia; order Caudata; family Salamandridae; genus Calotriton; species Calotriton arnoldi. The sequence goes on from CAWUFW010000916.1 coordinate 402,687, forward strand.
GTCAAGAGACGTCATTAAGGAGTCAGAGGCCCTGGCATCAGAAGACACAGAGGGGGTCAAGAGAAGTCATTAAGGAGTCAGAGGGTCTGGCATCAGAAGACACAGAGGGGGTCAAGAGACGTCATTAAGGAAGTGAGAGGGTCTGGCATCAAAAGACACAGAGGGGGTCAAGAGACGTCATTAAGGGAGTCAGAGGCCCTGGCATCAGAAGACAGAGGGGTCAAGAGACGTCATTAAGGGAGTCAGAGGGTCTGGCATTAGAAGACACAGAGGGGGTCAAGAGACGTCATTAAGAGAGTCAGAGGGTCTGGCATCATAAGACACAGTGGGGGTCAAGAGAAGTCATTAAAGGAGTCAGAGGCCCTGGCATCAGAAGACACAGAGGGTCAAGAGACGTCATTAAGGGAGTCAGAGGCCCTGGCATCAGAAGACACAGAGGGGGTCAAGAGAAGTCATTAAGAGAGTCAGAGGGTCTGGCATCAGAAGACACAGAGGGGTCAAGAGACGTGAGTAAGGGAGTCAAAGGGTCTGGCATCAGAAGACACAGAGGGGTCAAGAGACGTCATTAAGGGAGTCAGAGGGTCTGGCATCAGAAGACACAGAGGGGGGGTCAAGAGCCGTCATGAAGAGAGTCAGAGGGTCTGGCATCAGAAGACACAGAGGGGGTCAAGAGACGTCATTAAGGGGGTGAGAGAGTCTGGCATCAGAAGACACATAGGGTCAAGAGACGTCATTAAGGAGTCAGAGGGTCTGATATCAAAAGACACAGCGTCGTGTAGTTCCTATAGTACCCCTGCAGGACTTGCACGGTTGGATAACATAAACCGTGGGCTTGGTGTTAGACTGACTCTGTGCACCCCCACCGAGTATGTTAGCCGGATTTGCATTAGCTAGCTCACAGTGCCAATAGAATCTCCTCTTATCGGGGAGAGATTAGTTTCTGGCAACCTTAGAACATGACAACCCTGATCCCTCAGAATCGTGGAAACAATGTACTACTTTTCGCTCAGTCACTCATGCTTACTTATTCGGTTTGTTTTAGAGAGTTACACAGAATAAACAGTCTGGGCGTTTCAATAAGTATTTATTGAACAGTTGTTATTCTAGTGTAAAATATATGTGCTGCAGTAAACAGCAGACAATAGCAGAGATATATTATCAGCAGTACGATAAAAGTGAAAGGGTAGTACAGTTCTACCATATTGCAATAATCATGAATACATACATGAATATAAAATGCCTAATAGAATGTCACCCAAAAGTGCGCGTACTCCTACGATGCCTAACTAGATGTACCTAAGTGTACCTAGCATGTGTGTAGGTCTAAGAGCCAAGAATCCTTCTAGGATTTAGTCAAACCCCCATACCTGAATAGAGAGAGTGTGGGACCCCGTCCTGGTCTCGAGTTGGACACCTCGCAAGGGCTGTGTCAGACTGCTGTCAGCTGGAGCGACTGCATGCAGGAGCCTCAGCGTCTCTGGTCAGTGTGTCAGCATGGAAGTCTCGGTACCCTCTCTCTTACCGTGGCAAGATGTGGTGTATTTATACCCTAAAGTGCCCCGTCCCTTAGTATGGTTTGTATTGGTCTTTGTTGGACATGAGGAAGACGTCAGGGGTGAACTTTGTACATACATATTATGCAGGAGATATAGCTGGTGAATGCTCATGCATAATTTATGAGTACATTGTAGGCCTGTGTTTGGGAAAAACCCTGCAGTGTTCAAACCACAGACTAGATAACGTTCAACCCTCAGAGTTCGTTGTGTACTGTAGGGAACTAATGTAGGTGAAAGGTCATGCCTATATTAGGGCATAGGAGATCATGACTATAATAGGGCATAGACGATTATGACCAAATAGGGCATATACGATTATGACCATAATAGGGCATATACGATTATGACCATATACGGCATATATGAACGTGTCTATATTAGGGCCTCTATACGAAACGTAACACCCACTCCACTTTCGAATTGGATGACAATGACCATACTTAAAATCTGGACAATTTAAAAATGTTGTCTTAAAAACAGCTAAAAACATGGTTTTAAAAAGATATTTAAAAATGTTTAAAAATGTTACCAAACAGCTATTCTTTAGTTGCCACTTGAAAAAGTCAATTCTGTCTCACTTATAAAAGTTGTATTACTACAAGTAGAAGAAGGCCATGCTTTCTCAAGTGAAAGTGTCACTTTAGGAAATGTTCCAAATTTAGTTAGTTTATTTATGAAACGAAGTGGAGAAGCCGAATTCTTTCCCAGGACGCGATGAGCCAATTCAAGATTAAGTGTCCTGGCTGGGAGATACAGCATTATCGGTGTTAGCTACTGCAGACGACAAATCCAACGCCTCACAGAGAACGTCAATCACACATAGATGGAATTCAGTACTGCCAACAGTCGATGCTGCGGCAGCTTGTGCAGTTGTTACCTGAGTGCCTGTGGAGGAGCCACCTAACCCAGCAGGAGCAAACGGCGTTCAGTTCTCTTAGGCAAGGTATACCCAGAAGCTGCACCATGCGTTCACGGTATTTCCGCTCCATGAGTATGTTCGCCATTTCCTCGGAAACTGGGCCGTCCATTGCGTAGCAGTAAGATTACAATCAGGACTCCTGCAATTAGGAACAGGATAAGCGGGAGACCTCAAAAGGCGCTTCCCAATACGGAGTGTATAAAATTTGGGATTACTCCGAGGACTGTCTGAAAGGTGCTTAATAGTCCTGACCCTATGGTCTTAAATAGGTGTACAATACCGCTCGTATCAGACATGTTAAAGATACGACCCACCATTTCTGCGAAATGAAAGGGGCAGTTCATACGTATAAGCGCTTGTATCTCAGTCGAGGTCCTTGCAACTTGAAGTTCAAAGATTTCTCGAGCGGAGGTTAAGGGCACGGGTTGCTGTAAAAGCATGGCTTTCAGTCTGCTCAAAGTATCAAATTGTATAAAGGAAACATTCAACGAAGGCCATAACGGTGCCTCCCTGACTGTGTTCAGTGGCGGAAACAATACTTGCATACAGCAAGTAACCCTGGAGTTAACAGTGACCAGATAGGCGACGCCCGGAAGCATCCCACAGCAACCTTGATCGTTTAGCATCAAGTAACTCCCATTCGAGAGCAGCTGGAAAACCGGCGTGATCATGGCCGCTGGGGCCCCTGACAAGTGACAAGATAGATTCGCTACCGAACCACTACATGCTCCGTGCAGAGAAATATCCTGACACATGAGAGAACCGCTTAGAGCGTTCTTGCAGTTTGTACCACTCAGAAACACTTCTCGATCCCCACTCTGGCATCGATATCTATATGGTAACTCCCAAGATTCCTTAATGTAACCCCTACCCATTTTTTCATATTTGCCTGCCTGCCTTTGCTCAAGGCAATATTGAAACTGAAACGTAGTGACCGGCAGAGTGATTTGGCCATGAATTAGCCATTCAGTTGATGGAGATTCAGCTACAGTGAATGGTAACCTTTCCAGTTTCTCAACACGCAGCATTGTATATTTGGCCCCCCTTTGTGCCATTTCTGTCTGTTTATCAGTTAGATTGTATCCTGAAAACAGAGACGTGGTGTTTATAAAACGCCATGGCACGTAACCTGCACGCAAAGATTGCAGCGTCCAGCTTAACATTATAATAGAACGTAACTGAGATTGCCCGTGTTGTAATAAGGCCAAGTCTTGTTCTAATACGTCAATTGCCGAAGATACAATGTTGCCTAAGGAGTAAATCCTGGAGGTCAAAGTTGTTAACCCATTATCCACTACAGCTAATGCCTTCTCTAAGTTAATACGGTCTATTTCCTGTATTCTTTCTGCGGCCTCCTGTTGGGATATTTTCCAGTTTTCATTATAGTAGGCATAAATGCCAGCATATATGAAACGTTTCTGACGTGTTTTCCTTGGGCCTAGTAAGAAATCCCTAAGGTCTACATCAGGTGTGAGTAAGGTCAAGTGATGTTTTACTTCTGTGAGTGTTGAGGTTTCTAGCCAATCAAGGCACAACTTCCCAACACTATAGGATGTCACTAGCCCTGGGTGTTGTCTCTGTACATAGCGTGTATCTGGCCTACTGATACTAAACCCCTCGTTTATACCTAGGAATCTTTGCTGACATGTGTTTGTGTCAATGGGCCAAATCAGCCATTCTGTCCAATTGGGATCTGACCTGTTGTACTGGAGAACGTCATCTAATCCTACCCCATGTGTAGTTGAATTCTGCCCCCCGCCCATCTGTGATGGTGTTGGAAATCCGAGTGAGTTCAGTTCCTTGTTCTTGGCTAGTCCAAGACAGGATGTCTGTTGCACAGTTTCATTCAGAAATATAATCTGCTGTGGGATGAGGCATGCTCTAAAAGCGATTCTGTTCCCTGGACCTGCCAGTCCCTAGAACCCCAGATTGATTTTAAATCTATAGTGTCCTTCCATAGGTCAAAACCCTGTGTAGACAACTGGGCCATAAAGGAAGCAGAGTAAATCTGTTTGGTGTTAGTCAACATAATTTTCTGTGCTGATGTTTTTGCCACTTTGTAATAAAATGACTTCGGGTCAGATGTATTAAACCCTGAAAAGTATGTGAATTTCTGTGCAAAAGTTTGCGAACTACCTTTTGGAGGTGTGGGGCAGTGTTCCCACTGGTGGTATTCAAATACATTTCTAGGTGTTATAGATTTGTGTAAGAAATGATGACCATAATGTTGGTAACAGTACAATGTATCATAGTCTGAAGTACCTTCTAACATTTCATTGTTCGGAAATGCTGCAGTTTTTTCTAAATCAGACATCATATTATTTACAGTTTCAGTGTCCCAATCATCAGAAAATGTACTGGAGGTAATGATATCACTTAAAGAAATTTTAAATACATGTTTAAGCTTTAAAAGTTCAGTCGGACCGAATATATCGAAATCAATCTTGTCCCATACTATACCATCCGGTATAGGAACTGCTGTGATGTTCACTGAAGACAAGTCTCTTGGTTCACGATGTGAAGACTGGTGTGGCTTTAAAATCAAATTGACTCTTTGGGCTGTAGAGCTCTGCTGGAGATATCGTCCATTAATAAGCATACTAAAAGTTATAGTTAAACCTAGCCAGAAAAGAAAAAATAGAATCCCAGTGATATACCATAGTTCTATCCAAGGTGACACCAGGTAAGTCTTTCTAAAAAAGTGCAAAAAGTCAATGAGTTTCTTTTTGTGTGATTTTTGGTCTGGCGTCGTTTCTGGTTCGCTTGGATCCAGTGAAAACGTATCAAAGTTCATGAAGTAGCCAGAAGCAGTTCGATCAATTGTTGGAATTGCATCGGGATTTGTTGAAATCGGATTTTGCTCTTGACGAGGAATGTTGATGTAGACGTCTGTAGTCGGTCTTATTGCAACTTGGTTGTTAAGTTGATTTTCATTTTGAAGTCGAACTTCTTGTTGAAGTGGAACGAGTTCCATAGCATTGTTGCTTAGTCCTTCATTCCGTACAGGTGGCTCTTCAAACGTGATGAGTCTTTCTGTTTGAACTTCTTGGATTGTAGCGAGAGGAGGGCGTCTGCTACTGTGGAGTCCACGAGGCCTACTGTTTAGTATTGGCCACATAGTGTGGTTTGATTAAGTCGATTGAGACAAATCTTTTCTCCTTTTTCCCGGCAAGAGGCGGAGGAAGTACTGTTCTTGTGCCTTGGATTGCTAGGACCGGTACAGCTGTTCTGTATGATGGTCCGAATTCTTTCTTGTCTGCAATCTTTTCTCTGACCAGATCCCTGACCTTTGGGATCCAGACAGGTCTTGCCGTTACTGCCTTGACTTCCTCAGTGGCGGTCTGTTTTAAGTGGACATTGCTTTATTGTGTCCTGGATTCATTTAGATCCTGTAAAACAGCCAAACGATCATGGATATCAAATGGTTTTTCATCCGCCACTGTGCCTCCACATTCTTGTCCCAAATAGGACCTCGTAAGGAGTGACACCCCTAGAGAGCTTCTTGGCTGATTGTTTATTGCCCTTTGGACCCCATATAAGTGATCGACCCATCTACCGCCCTTGCCTAATACCCTAGCTGTTAAAGATTGCTTTAAGTCACGGTTTTTCCTCTCCACAACCGAATTTCCCTCAGGATGGTACGGAGAGGAGTACCGCAATGCTACGCCCATTCCTTCCATGGCCTCTTTGTAAGCCCGAGAGCTAAACGCCGGGCCACGGTCAGAATGTAACGTGCCAACTGCGTATGTGCCGATAAAGACTCGCAAATCTTTTATAACAGTTCGAGCGTCAGCACAGCGCTGAGGCCAAACCCATAGGAATCTAGAGCAGGAATCCACTGCAACCATGATATATTTCTTGGCCCCATCAGATTGTAGGGGTCCGCAGTGGTCCAAATATACACATGCGAGAGGTTTGTCTGATTTTAGTAATGGTGTCTGCGCTGGACGTGCTACGGTGGAGCCTTTCATCTGCTGGCAGATGTCGCACTTTAAGACATAGTCTTTGGTCTGCTTTGTTAACCCTGGCCACCAGTAGCGCTGTTTCAGTAAAGAAATAGTCGCTGTAACGCCTGTATGCGCAGAGCCCAAACCCTCGTGTGCTGCTAGAATTAAGCCTTGCCTACGATCCATATTTGGTATTACTCTATCCCCCACTCCAGGAATCTGAGCATATGGAATGTTGTGTGCATCTAACTTGTAGGAGTACTTGAGTGGAAATCTCTTTGGTACTGCTGTGCTGCCTTTGCGCGAAGCAATGACAGCCACCATAATCTCGCCGTCTATTCTCGTTTTTGAACGAGTTACTGCAGCTACGGAGGCTGTGCGTACAGCCCCCTTTGCGGCTTCATCAGCCAATGAATTCCCTTCAACGTGAACGCCATCACGCTGATGACTCAGTGTATGTATCACGTGAGCCCTTGGTAGTTCGTTTCTCAACTCCACTACCTGTTCCCATAGCATTTTATGCTTAATTGTGCCACCTTTCGCATCTTTGAACCCGTTTTGTTCCCAATGATGTAGATATTCATTGTATGACTGTACACAGTAAAAGGAATCACACACAATTAGTGTGGGGAATTCGTGTTCCGTATTTACCAGTGCCAGTATTAGTGCTTTTAATTCTGCCAACTGAGCCGTGCAGTCTCCTAGAGATTGCGTTTTAGTGCAACTTGGATGGAACTTTCCATTGCGCATGCGACCTTTAACGATTGCACACGCTGCGTTGTAAGCTTGCTTACTCCCTATGGCCGGTTGAGCAGATCCGTCAGTGTAAATAATGTATTCATACTGATCTAGAGGCAAAATCTCATTTGGTAGAGGATACTCTTGTTCGTATTGCAGAAATTCTTGTGTTTTTAAACTTGGATCAAATCTGTATTCAACATCCGTTGCAGTAAGAGAATTAGCCCATTGTATCCATCTGGGATGTAAGGCTTTCGCATATGGAATGCTAGCCTTTGTAACAGCCTCTAAGGCTGGTACTGGGGTCACGACTATTATGCGCTTTCCCTGAGCCAGAGCTCTTTCTCTTGCTACAGCAGACTGCACTGCTGTCAGGATTTTTTCTGTTGAAGTGAAACGCATCTGCGTTTGTGTACAGGTGTGATTTGTATGCGATTGGTACTGTTTCACCTTCATTGAAGGTTAAGTAAGTGTACCCGCATGAACCCGCTATTACTCGGATCACTAAGTTGCGTACATTTACACGTGTCTGTAAGTGTTTTGAAGCTATCATGTCTTCTTGTAGTGAACGTGGGATGTTTGTATGTTCCTGTGTCCATTGTCTGACTGAAAAATCAGGTTTTATTAAGTTGTAGAAAGGTTTTACTCTTTCTGCGTAATCCAAAATGTATGTTCGACCAAAATTTAGGAATCCCAGAATTGATTGTAAATTCTTTAATGATTTTGGAGGTTGGAGCAGCGCACACTTTTCTAAAAAGTTAGCTGCTAGGCTTTTTCCTTCACTTGACAGCTCATACCCTAAGAACAGGACATTGAGATGGGCAATTTTTGATTTTTTGAAATTAAATTTATAGCCCTCAGAGGCGAATCCCATAATAATGGTGCTCACCCTGGTCAAGTGCCTCGGTAAGTCATCGTCCGTCAGATAAATATCATCTACATAGGACAATGCTTCTTCATCCAAATTTTGGAGTAACTCTGTTACCCTTGCTGAAAACAACCCCGGGCTATTCTTATACCCTTGAGGAGTCGACAAAATTGCCGTTGGGACCCTAGCGATGAGAATGCGGTCAAATACCTGCTTTCAGGCGCTATATTTTGGCAGAAAAATCCATTTGAGATATCAAGTGTTGTCTTGTATTTTTTCCGCACAATGTTATTCATTAATGTGGCACTGTGTGCATTTTGAACTGCAAATGTCTTTGTGCAAGTGTTTAAATGTCTGTAATCCAAAACTAAACGATATGTGTTGTCAGGTTTCATTACGGGAAACAAAGGATTGTTCATTGGTGAAGTGCAATTTTCAATCACCCCCTGGTATTCTAGTTGATCTAGGATCTCCCTGACTTGTTTTTAGCTTCCTGCTTTATAGGGTATTGCCTTTGAGCATTTGGTGAAACTTTTAACGGGATCACGTGGTGGGTTGAATCCTCATCCCAACCAGCATGAGTTTTGTACAATGCTGGAGCTAGGGCAACCGCCCACTCCTGCGCATATGCATGTTTTAAATGTATGGGAACGAGGTCGGAAAATGCTGGAAAAATTATTGTTTCTCCCTTAGGGCACTCCATGACGAATGCTGGCAGCCAGTCTTGCTCTGCTAATAGGATGTCATATCCAGATGACAGATTTTTCCAAAATAGACCTTTAACTTTCCTGGGCTTGTCCCCTCCATCCGGAGTGTTATCTCATGTAACTTATGTGGGACACTTACCCGAGTATCAGGTGTTTCCACCGTTATGTTATAACAATTTATTATGCGCACTACTACCCGGAGGTGTAGACAGGCTCACGGTCTCCAAAGAAGTGTCAGAAAAGCTAGTTTCTAAAAAGCCATGTTTTGAGCAGTTTCCTGAACTCAAGCAAGGAGGAGGACTTCCTGAGAGGGAGTGGAAGGGCATTCCACTCCTTAATAGTGTTGTAACTGAAACTCCTTCCCCCCCAATTATATACTCACTCAACTCCGCTGTCACCAGAAATTCCTTCAGGTTCTGGCGAGCTATTGTTACTTCTGCCGCGCTGTCTAGCATCGTCAGAGCCCATTCCCCGTTCAGAAGCTGTGTCCTCAGAATTCTGGGCATGTCTGATCTTGAGACCTGCTACCTTCTTCTTTTTGAACTGAGGTTTAGATTTTTGTTTATCTTCTTTTTTAGGTGCGTAGTCCGTAGCGCGTTGCGTGTCTCTGGACTTTGTATGCTCCTCTTGTCTGTGTTCTGACCGTCCTTCCCTCTCTGAGTTTTTTGATGAACCCTGAAAGGAACGTGAGGAACGTGTATCAGTATCCTGATACCTGTCAGGTTTCTTAACATTATCCCTATTCCTGAGGTTATACCTCCTTTCAGAGGGCTCCTGTTGAGGAGACCTACCTCTGGATTGAGATCTGCTGTCTTTAGACTTTTGTTGCTTTTTAGTCTCCCACTTCTTTTTAGAAGAAGTAGGTGTCTGCTTTGTAGTGTCCTTTTCAGGACTGCCCACCAGTTGTGGTTTTAATGCTTTCCCACCTAAACTGTTTCTGCCTAGTTTTGCATATGCAGTTTCAATTATTTTGGGTAGTTCATGTTGTTGATCTACTGGACTGAACTCCCTTAGGCGTTGGCGGATCGCCACTGAAGCTGCGTCCCCCTTAATGTTAGCTAGTATTATGGCTGATACCTGTTCGTAGTTACCTAGTAACTTCATCCCTAAGTTAAGGGCAGGCTCTGCTCCGTACTCATTTTGTATCTGTCTCAATACGTCAGGTACTACTGCTAATGACGGGATACCATGAGTTTTGGTATAAATGGCAGCAAAGACTGTACCCCAAGAGGTGCAGTCCTCTATTTGTGGTGTGATCCCCATGGGCAAGCAGATTGTTAGTATTCTGTGTTTATCACAGGTGGTAGTATTCGGGAATACTGCCTCAAGCTGAGTTATTTTCTGAGCTATCCAGAATGGTATTTGTTCGCGTTTTGCAGGCATTTTGCCCATAACCGCGTGTAATGTTTGAGGAGTAATTTTATTTCCTGTACCCTGAGCTGGAGTACTATTTGCTGCACCTGGTGCAGGTTGGATTGTTAAAGTCCTCATGACAAATTGTGTCAGGTTTCTGTAGATTTTAATTAAATCTGTGTGTTGTACGAGTAAGTCTGGCTGTGGCATTGTGTCAATGTTAGGGTGCGGTGTGTAAGCCGCTAGTATTGGCCATGTGGCCCCGTCTCCTCCGAGCGGGCCTAATCTTACTCTTTCTCGTACGTGGGGTAGGGCGCCATTAAACCAGTAATAATGTTCCTGGTAAGTGAGGGGAATCTCTATGTCCTCAAACGGACAATATTCCTGTGGTGCATCTCCTGCTATGTAGTAGTGAAATGTCTTTGTTATTGCATTTGCTGCTGTGAGTGTAACCCATGAATAGAATACCTGTTTTGTTTGAATCGTGTGCCTCAATCACGAACATTACAATGCCACCCCTAGCTTGTAAACCATTTTCTAATAGTCTTAGGGTGACTGTCCTTCTGAATTTTGGTGCAATCTGTATTGCATCCGCAGGATCTTCTTCCTCGTCTGACAGGGGCAGTGGCATTCGTAGTGGATCTGAGACCGCGGTAGTCATCGTGTATAGAACACAGACTAATGTTTCAAAGAAACTATGATAAGGTTTTAGGCACAATTTTAGGAACACTATGTCCTTTCAAGCTTGAATAACCAACAGCCAATAAATAGTATTTTCGTACAGGGCTCGACAAATCCACTCGCCCGCTCGCATTTGCGAGGTAGAATTAATGAGGACGAGTTATTTTTAGGTCCTACTCGCCCTTTCTGGCGAGTAGGAAGACAAACTAACGTTTGTCCTCTGTCTTTGAAAACAGAGGAAATGTGACAAGATAACAAGATTTAAAGGCATTTTTATTGCTCACAAAGTGAATGAGCAATAAAGATGCCTTTAAATCTTGTTATCGTGTCACATTTGCTCCGCTTTCAGAGACAGAGGTCAAGTAGGTTGCAGTTAGGTCGAGGAGATTTTTCAAGGTACTAGACCTGCAGGACTAGTACCCTTTCTCGGATTTTTCGAGCCCTGTTGTACTACTCAGCTGCGGCGGATTTTGTGCCCACCCACTCCAGATGTCTCTGGGGTTTTCTGAGTAGGTTCTCTGAGAATAACACGACTGAACTACTCAGATTCTACTGTTAAATAAGTACCCAACCAACGTTGGGCGCCATGTCGTGTAGTTCCTATAGTACCCCTGCAGGACCTGCGCGTTTGGATAACATAAACCGTGGGTTTGGTGACTGACTGGCTCTGAGCACCCCCACCGCATATGTTAGCCGAATTTGCATTACCTAGCTCACAGTGCCACTAGAATCTCCTCTTATCGGGGAGAGATTAGTTTCAGGCAACCTTAGATCATGACAACCCTGATCCCTCAGAATCGTGGAAACAATGTACTACTTTTCGCTCAGTCATTCGTGCTTACTTATTCGGTTTGTCTCAGAGAGTTACACAGAATAAACAGTCGGGCGTTTCAATAAGTATTTATTGAACAGTTGTTATTCTAGTGTAAAATATATGTGCTGCAGTAACCAGCAGACAATAGCAGAGATATATTATCAGCAGTACGATAAAAGTGAAAGGGTAGTACAGTTCTACCATATTGCAATAATCATGAATACATACATGAATATAAAATGCGTAATAAAATGTCACCCAAAAGTGCGCGTACTCCTACGATGCCTAACTAGATGTACCTAAGTGTACCTAACATGTGTTTAGGTCTAAAAGCCTAAGAGCCTAGAATCCTTCTAGGATTTAGTCGAACCCCCATACCTGAATAGAGAGTGTGGGACCCCGTCCTGGTCTCGAGTTGGACACCCCGCAAGGGCTGTGTCAGACAGCTGTCAGCTGGAGCAACTGCATGCAGGAGCCTCAGCGTCTCTGGTCAGTGTGTCAGCATGGAAGTCTCGGTTCCCTCTCTCTTACCATGGCAAGATGTGGTGTATTTATACCCTAAAGTGCCTCGTCCCTTAGTATGGTTTGTATTGGTCTTTGTTGGACATGAGGAAGACGTCAGGGGTGAACTTAGTACATACATATTATGCGGGAGATGTATCTGGTGAATGCTCATGCATAATTTATGAGTACATTGTAGGCCTGTGTTCGGGGAAAACCCTGCAGTGTTCAAACCACAGACTAGATAACGTTCAACCCTCAGAGTTCGTTGTGTACTGTAGGGAACTAATGTAGGTGAAAGATCATGCCTATATTAGGGCATAGGAGATCATGACTATAATAGGGCATAGACGATTATGACCAAAATAGGGCATATACGATTATGACCATAATAGGGCATATACGATTATGACCATATACGGCATATATGAACGTGTCTATATTAGGTCCTCTATACGAAACGTAACAACAGAGGGGTCAAGAGACGTCATTAAGGGGGTGAGAGGGTCTGGCATCAGAAGACACAGAGGGGGGGTCAAGAGACGTCATTAAGGGAGTCAAAGGGTCTGGCATCAGAAGACACAGAGGGGGTCAAGAGACATCAGTAAGGGAGTCAGAGGGTCTGGCATCAGAAGACACAGAGGGGGTCAAGAGACATCATTAAGGGAGTCAGAGGGTCTGGAATCATAAGACACAGAGGGGTCAAGAGACATCATTAAGGAGTCAGAGGCCCTGGCATCAGAAGACACAGAGGGGGTCAAGAGAAGTCATTAAGGAGTCAGAGGGTCTGGCATCAGAAGACACAGAGGGGGTCAAGAGACGTCATTAAGGAAGTCAGAGGGTCTGGCATCAGAAAACACAGAGGGGTCAAGAGACGTCATTAAGGGAGTCAGAGGGTCTGGCATTAGAAGACACAGAGGGGGTCAAGAGACGTCATTAAGAGAGTCAGAGGGTCTGGCATCATAAGACACAGAGGGGGTCAAGAGAAGTCATTAAGGGAGTCAGAGGCCCTGGCATCAGAAGAAACAGAGGGGTCAAGAGATGTCATTAAGGGAGTCAGAGGCCCTGGCATCAGAAGACACAGAGGGGGTCAAGAGAAGTCATTAAGGGAGTCAGAGGGTCTGGCATCAGAAGACAAAGAGGGGTCAAGAGACATCATTAAGGGAGTCAGAGGCCCTGGCATTAGAAGACACAAAGGGGGTCAAGAGACGTCATTAAGGAAGTCAGAGGGTCTGGCATCAGAAGACACAGAGGGGTCAAGAGACGTCATTAAGGGAGTCAGACGGACTGGCATCAGAAGACACAGAGGGGTCAAGAGACGTCATTAAGGAGTCAGAGGGTCTGGCATCAGAAGACACAGAGAAGGGTCAAGAGACGTCATGAAGAGAGTCAGAGGGTCTGGCATCAGAAGACACAGAGGGGGTCAAGAGACGTCATTAAGGGGGTGAGAGGGTCTGGCATCAGAAGACACAGAGGGGTCAAGAGACGTCATTAAGGAGTCAGAGGGTCTGATATCAAAAGACACAGAGGGGTCAAGAGACGTCATTAAGGGGTGAGAGGGTCTGGCAACAGAAGACACAGAGGGGGTCAAGAGACGTCATTAAGGGAATCAAAGGGTCTGGCATCAGAAGACACAGAGGGGTCAAGAGACGTCATTAAGGGAGTCAGAGGCCCTGGCATCAGAAGACACAGAGTGGGTCAAGAGAAGTCATTAAGGAGTCAGAGGGTCTGGCATCAGAAGACACAGAGGGGGTCAAGAGACGTCATTAAGGAAGTCAGAGGGTCTGGCATCAGAAGACACAGAGGGGGTCAAGAGACGTCATTAAGGGAGTCAGAGGCCCTGGCATCAGAAGACAGAGGGGTCAAGAGACGTCATTAAGGGAGTCAGAGGGTCTGGCATTAGAAGACACAGAGGGGGTCAAGAGACATCATTAAGAGAGTCAGAGGGTCTGGCATCATAAGACACAGAGGGGGTCAAGAGAAGTCATTAAGGGAGTCAGAGGCTCTGGCATCAGAAGACACAGAGGGGTCAAGAGACGTCATTAAGGGAGTCAGAGGCCCTGGCATCAGAAGACACAAAGGGGTCAAGAGACGTCATTAAGGGAGTCAGAGGCCCTGGCATCAGAAGATACAAAGGGGGTCAAGAGACGTCATTAAGGAAGTCAGAGGGTCTGGCATCAGAAGACACAGAGGGGTCAAGAGACGTCATTAAGGGAGTCAGACGGTCTGGCATCAGAAGACACAGAGGGGTCAAGAGACGTCATTAAGGGAGTCAGAGGGTGTGGCATCAGAAGACACAGAGGGAGTCCAGAGACGTCATTAAGGGAGTCAGAGGGTCTGGCATCAGAAGACACAGAGGGGGTCAAGAGACGTCATTAAGGGAGTCAGAGGCCCTGGCATCAAAGACACAGAGGGGTCAAGGGACGTCATTAAGGGAGTCAGAGGGTCTGATATCAGAAGACACAGAGGGGTCAAGAGACGTCATTTAGGGAATCAGAGGGTCTGGCATCAGAAGACACATAGGGGTCAAGAGACGTCTTTAAGGGAGTCAGAGGGTCTGGCATCAGAAGACACAGAGGGGGTCAAGAGACGTCATTAAGGGAGTCAGAGGCCCTGGCATCAAAGACACAGAGGGGTCAAGGGACGTCATTAAGGGAGTCAGAGGGTCTGATATCAGAAGACACAGAGGGGTCAAGGGACGTCATTAAGGGAGTCAGAGGGTCTGATATCAGAAGACACAGAGGGGTCAAGAGACGTCATTAAGGGAGTCAGAGGGTCTGGCATCAGAAGACACATAGGGGTCAAGAGACGTCTTTAAGGGAGTCAGAGGGTCTGGCATCAGAAGACACAGAGTGTCAAGAGACATCATTAAGGTAGTCAGAGGGTCTGGCATCAGAAGACACAGAGGGGGTCAAGAGACGTCATTAAGAGAGTCAGAGGCCCTGGCATCAGAAGACACAGAGGGGTCGAGAGACGTCATTAAGGGAGTCAGAGGCCCTGGCACAGAAGACAGAGGGGTCAAGAGACGTCATTAAGAGAGTCAGAGGGTCTGGCATCAGAAGACAGAGGGGTCAAGAGACGTCATTAAGGGAGTCAGAGCGTCTGGCATCAGAAGACGCAGAGGGGTCAAGAGACATCATTAAGGGAGTCAGAGGGTCTGGCATCAGAAGAGACAGAGGGGGTCAAGAGACGTCATTAAGGGAGTCAGAGGGTCTGGCATCAGAAGACACAGAGGGGTCAAGAGACGTCATAAAGGGAGTCAGAGGGTCTGGCATCAGAAGACACAGAGGGAATCAAGAGACGTCATTAAGGGAGTCAGAGGGTCTGGCATCAGAAGACACAGAGGGGGTCAAGAGACGTTATTAAGGGAGTCAAAAGGTCTGGCATCAGAAGACACAGAGGGGTCAAGAGACATCATTAAGGGAGTCAGAGGGTGTGGCATCAGAAGACACAGAGGGGGTCCAGAGACGTCATTAAGGGAGTCAGAGGGTCTGGCATCAGAAGACACAGAGGGGGTGAAGAGACGTCATTAAGGGAGTCAGAGGCCCTGGCATCAAAGACACAGAGGGGTCAAGGGACGTCATTAAGGGAGTCAGAGGGTCTGATATCTGAAGACACAGACGGGTCAAGAGGCGTCATTAAGGGAGTCAGAGGGTCTGGCATCAGAAGACACATAGGGGTCAAGAGACGTCTTTAAGGGAGTCAGAGGGTCTGGCATCAGAAGACACAGAGGGGGTCAAGAGACGTCATTAAGGGAGTCAGAGGGTCTGGCATCAGAAGACACAGAGGGGGTCAAGAGACGTCATTAAGGGAGTCAGAGGCCCTGGCATCAAAGACACAGAGGGGTCAAGGGACGTCATTAAGGGAGTCAGAGGGTCTGGCATCAGAAGACACAGAGGGGGTCAAGAGACGTCATTAAGAGAGTAAGAGGCCCTGGCATCAGAAGACACAGAGGGGTCAAGAGACGTCATTAAGGGAGTCAGAGGCCCTGGCATCAGAAGACAGAGGGGTCAAGAGACGTCAGTAAGAGAGTCAGAGGGTCTGGCATCAGAAGACAGAGGGGTCAAGAGACGTCATTAAGGGAGTCCGAGCGTCTGGCATTAGAAGACACAGAGGGGTCAAGAGACATCATTAAGGGAGTCATAGGGTCTGGCATCAGAAGACACAGAGGGGGTCAAGAGATGTCATTAAGGGAGTCAGAGGGTCTGGCATCAGAAGACACAGAGGGTCAAGAGACGTCATTAAGGGAGTCAGAGGGTCTGGCATCAGAAGACACAGAGGGAGTCAAGAGACGTCATTAAGGGAGTCAGAGGGTCTGGCATCAGAAGACACAGAGGGGGTCAAGAGACGTCATTAAGGGAGTCAGAGGCCCTGGCATCAAAGACACAGAGGGGTCAAGGGACGTCATTAAGGGAGTCAGAGGGTCTGGCATCAGAAGACACAGAGGGGGTCAAGAGACGTCATTAAGAGAGTAAGAGGCCCTGGCATCAGAAGACACAGAGGGGTCAAGAGACATCATTAAGGGAGTCATAGGGTCTGGCATCAGAAGACACAGAGGGGGTCAAGAGACGTCAGTAAGAGAGTCAGAGGGTCTGGCATCAGAAGACAGAGGGGTCAAGAGACGTCATTAAGGGAGTCCGAGCGTCTGGCATTAGAAGACACAGAGGGGTCAAGAGACATCATTAAGGGAGTCATAGGGTCTGGCATCAGAAGACACAGAGGGGGTCAAGAGACGTCATTAAGGGAGTCAGAGGGTCTGGCATCAGAAGACACAGAGGGGTCAAGAGACGTCATTAAGGGAGTCAGAGGGTCTGGCATCAGAAGACACAGAGGGAGTCAAGAGACGTCATTAAGGGAGTCAGAGGGTCTGGCATCAGAAGACACAGAGGGGGTCAAGAGACGTCATTAAGGGAGTCAGAGGCCCTGGCATCAAAGACACAGAGGGGTCAAGGGACGTCATTAAGGGAGTCAGAGGGTCTGGCATCAGAAGACACAGAGGGGTCAAGAGACGTCATTAAGAGAGTAAGAGGCCCTGGCATCAGAAGACACAGAGGGGTCAAGAGACGTCATTAAGGGAGTCAGAGGCCCTGGCATCAGAAGACAGAGGGGTCAAGAGACGTCAGTAAGAGAGTCAGAGGGTCTGGCATCAGAAGACAGAGGGGTCAAGAGACGTCATTAAGGGAGTCAGAGCGTCTGGCATTAGAAGACACAGAGGGGTCAAGAGACATCATTAAGGGAGTCAGAGGGTCTGGCATCAGAAGACACAGAGGGGGTCAAGAGACGTCATTAAGGGAGTCAGTGGGTCTGGCATCAGAAGACACAGAGGGGTCAAGAGACGTCATTAAGGGAGTCAGAGGGTCTGGCATCAGAAGACACAGAGGGAGTCAAGAGACGTCATTAAGGGAGTCAGAGGGTCTGGGATCAGAAGATACAGAGGGGTCGAGAGACGTTATTAAGGTAGTCAAAAGGTCTGGCATCAGAAGACACAGAGGGGTCAAGAGACATCATTAAGGGAGTCAGAGGGTCTGGCATCAGAAGACACAGAGGGGGTCAAGAGACGTCATTAAGGGAGTCAGAGGGTCTGGCATCATAAGACACAGAGGGGTCAAGAGACGTCATTAAAGGAGTCAGAGGGTCTGGCATCAGAAGACACAGAGGGAGTCAAGAGACGTCATTAAGGGAGTCAGAGGGTCTGGCATCAGAAGACACAGAGAGTTCAAGAGACGTTGTTGGACTTGGCCCTTTTGGCAAGTTCACCCCTAAACTTTTTGCCTTTTCTGTGACCTGGTGTTAGTGGTTTTAGGCCTCTGGGCACTTTCGCACTGTGGTCCAGTGGAAAGTGCGTGCGCTCTCTGTGTTACAGTGGTGAGATTGGCCTGCCCTCCCATAGGAATGCATTGGGGATTCCCTGATCAGTGTGTGTCAGTGGTAATTCATGGTATGGGAGGAGCAGAGTGGTCGAGTTTAGTATGTATGAATTTGTAATAATAAATGCTGAGCAATGGTGCGCGCAGATTTATTATGACTATTTTAGAAATGCCACTTTTAGAAGTTGGCATTTCTGTGTGCTATGTGTCTGCCTGCCTGATGTGAATTGCATGTCTGGCTTGTGAGTGACAGGGGCTGGGAGGTGTGTGTGGCTCCAGGAGGGGCAGGGTGAGTCAGCGCTGGGCTGAATAGGACATCTGTGCTGGGAGTAGTGGGAGGAGTAATCCCCTGACTCTGAATAGGAGTGTGCCTGCCCTGTACAATGCTGGCTCCGCCCCCTGTGGTGTGTCTGATCACCTAGCCCCCACCTGACAAAGGGGAAGAGGAGCTTGCAAAACAAAGTGCTCCAAATCCCCCCTGAACCAGTTGCATCTGGTTCCCCCATGCCCTGCACTACAGACAAAGAGAATGTTGGTATAAATATAGGGGCTGTGACCCCATGAAATTGTCCAGGTTCAGTTCTATGATGGGGTGCTGTTCCTGACCGTGCTGGGGCGTGCTGCTGCTGGGGCCCAGGAGGAATCGCCATGAGGGCTTGCCTCCCTGGGCCCTGCATTGCCCCCTTGATCTCCAGGACCTTAAAAGACTGTTCGCTGCATCTAGCGCCTCGTGAGCGCTATATTCTAATGAGGAAGAGCGTGGGCTGCGCAGCGCTGAGCTGCAGCCCCTTTGAGAGGGAATCCCCATCGTAGGGATTCCCCTGTGATGCCCGAGCAGCGGGTGCCCACCCCGCGTTTTCCTTTATGGAGCGGGTGCCCACCCCGCTCTTATGCTATTTTAAAATAGCGGGTGCCCACCCCACTTTGCGTTTTATTTTGAGCGGGTGCCCACCCCGCATTGTCGCCGACAAAAAGGGAAACGGCCGCCGCGATCGTGCGGCGACAAGGAAGTCAGGCACGTCTGCCTGGCCTGGGGCGGAGCCTATGGCCGGAAGCGAGGGGAAGCTCGGCCGCGGGCGTAGAGGAGGACGGGAGCCTACCCCACCTCCACGAGCTCCACGTTGAAGTCCCGGGTCCCAGGAGGGGGGCCCGGGAGAAGTGAGGAGAGGTGCTGCGGCTGGTCGGCAGGGCTCCCGTGAGCTGAAGGGAAGCCCCGCGCCGCCAGAAAGAGGAAGTGCCGCCGGCCGCCTAGGGCCATCCGGAGCCTTGCGGGCTCCACCGTGAAGTCCCGGTCTCAGAAGGAGGACCGGGTGAAGAGGAGCGCGAGAGGAGAGCGAGTCCCCGAGGAGTGGGGGCTCTCCTGAACCACGCCGCATCCCCCGCATCCAGCCGCGTTGTCAGCGAGAGTAGAGGGACCGGAGTCCCCAATCAAACAGCCCGGTGAGTGGGGGCCAGGTTGAGGCTGCTGAGGCACCGCGAGTGCCAGTCTTTGTGTGGTCTTTACAACTGCACCCCAATCACGGGCAGTTGCATCTTGGGGGCATTTCTCGGCACTTGGCTGATAGTGCCTGTCAGTACCGTGCCTATTTCCTGAGTGGACCCGCCGTTGCGGGCCGCTCCAACGATGGGGGCAATTCTTTCCTAGAGTCCCTGAGGGGAGGGGCGCATCGGGGCACATTGTCGGTGCCAGCCCTCTGTGGCCACATTGTTGTTTGAGGGCCCAGAGGGGCCCGTGTTCTCCCCAGTTTGGCCAGTTTACAGCTGCCCTGCTTGCTAGAGGGCAGCTGCACCAATGGGGGCAATTTGTTTACACAGTCCCAGAGAGGGGCTCAGGTGGCACGTTGGTGCCAGGGCTAATTTGTACACAGCTGCCCCACCGGACAGTGGGCAGCTGCAACGTTTTGCATGTGTCTTCAAAGGGCACAGGGAGTGCCCAGGCCCACGTTCTGTTCCCAGCTGCACGGCAAGTAGCGTCAGCTGCTACGTTTAGGCCAACAGTTCTTTGGGGGCATTCTGGTATGAGATAGGAGTGAGATGCACTCCTCTGCCCCAGCGCAACTGCGCACGTGGATTCTGCTGCATTGGCAGCTGCCCTGACTTTATGGACATATGGCATTCGAGCCCTCTGAGAAGGCCAGTTGGCCAGGGGGACTGTTAGTTTGATAGGGCGCCAGGCCCTAATATGATTTATGTGGTGCGCAGGAAATGTGATTCATGTACTGTGTTTTATGCACCGTGATTGATGCCTCTACTGTGGTTTATGTTATGAGGTTTTGCATATTGTGGTTTATGCTAGTGAGATTATTCCCTAATGTGATTTATGTTTAGGAGGTTATTCCCTAATCTAAGAGTTCTGTTTATGTGTTACTGCATAATGTAGTTATGCTGGTGAGGGTATTGTCTAATGCGTTTAGACTTATGAGATGATTGCATAATGTGTTTATGCTGGTGAGGTTGGCGCAGAATGTATTTCACGCCTAAATGTGATACTGTGCATAATATGGTTTATGTTACAGGATGATGCTGAGTACAGTGTTGGCCAGTGATTACTCGTTGTGTTCTACGTTTATGATATGTCCTACATTTACTAAGTTCACTTTGTGATGGTTCTGACAGTGGTCCAGTTGGCCCTGTCAGGTGTACATAATCCCTTGTAGATATTACCTAGTGCCACGTGGCGCAATGTATATCATGTGTTTACTATTCTAATGTGTTATGAGAATACAAAGGCTATTTTTGATATAACCTTGTATGGAGTTCCTTTTGTGGTGTGCCTGGTATGTTGTTGCTGTGTGTGTGTTGCGCAAACGCTTTACACATTGCCTCCGGGATAAGCCTGACTGCTCGTGCCAAGCTACCAAGGGGGTGAGCAGGGGTTATCTTCGGCGTGTAACTCCCTTGCCCTGACTAGAGTGGTGGTCTCTGCCTGGCTTTGGCCCAAGCCTTAGCCAACCAGAGATCCCATTTCTAACAGATGTCATTAAGGGAGTCGGAGGCCCTGGCATCAGAAGACACAGAGGGGTCAAGAGACGTCATTAAGGGAGTCAGAGGGTCTGGCATCACAAGACACAGAGGGGGTCAAGAGACGTCATTAAGGGAGTCAGAGGGTCTGGCATCAGAAGACAGAGGGGTCAAGAGACGTCATTAAGGGAGTCAGAGGGTCTGGCATTAGAAGACACAGAGTGGGTCAAGAGACGTCATTAAGAGAGTCGGAGGGTCTGGCCTCATAAGAAACAGAGGGGGTCAAGAGACGTCATTAAGGGAGTCAGAGGGTCTGGCATCAGAAGATACAGAGGGGTCAAGAGACGTCATTAAGGGAGTCAGAGGGTCTGGCATCCGAAGACAGAGGGGTCAAGAGACGTCATTAAGGGAGTCAGAGGGTCTGGCATCAGAAGACAGAGGGGTCAACAGACGTCATTAAGGGAGTCAGAGGCCCGGGCATTAGAAGATACAAAGGGGGTCAAGAGACGTCATTAAGGAAGTCAGAGGGTCTGGCATCAGAAGACACAGAGGGGTCAAGAGACGTCATTAAGGGAGTCAGACGGTCTGGCATCAGAAGACACAGAGGGGTCAAGAGACGTCATTAAGGGAGACAGAGGGTGTGGCATCAGAAGACACAGAGGGGGTCCAGAGACGTCATTAAGGGAGTCAGAGGGTCTGGCATCAGAAGACACAGAGGGGGTCAAGAGACGTCATTAAGGGAGTCAGAGGCCCTGGCATCAAAGACACAGAGGGGTCAAGAGACGTCATTAAGGGAGTCAGAGGGTCTGATATCAGAAGACACAGAGGGGTCAAGAGACGTCATTAAGGGAGTCAGAGGGTCTGGCATCAGAAGACACATAGGGGTCAAGAGACGTCATTAAGGGAGTCAGAGGGTCTGGCATCAGAAGACACAGAGTGTCAAGAGACATCATTAAGGGAGTCAGAGGGTCTGGCATCAGAAGACACAGAGGGGGTCAAGAGATGTCATTAAGAGAGTCAGAGGCCCTGGCATCAGAAGTCACAGAGGGGTCAAGAGACGTCATTAAGGGAGTCAGAGGCCCTGGCATCAGAAGACAGAGGGGTCAAGAGACGTCATTAAGAGAGTCAGAGGGTCTGGCATCAGAAGACAGAGGGGTCAAGAGACATCATTAAGGGAGTCAGAGGGTCTGGTATCAGAAGACACAGAGGGGTCAAGAGACATTTATTTATTTGAAAAGTTTTATAAAGCGCGAACAAGACCCAACCGGGTATCAGAGCGCTGTACAAAGAGGAAAGCTGACGTATACGTACAGAGACAATATAAATACACTTACAAAAAAGGAAATATGAGGCCAAGCATTGTCATCATAGACTGACTTCAAAGACAAACGAAGTAAGTTTAAACCCCAGTAGAAATGATTGTCAAGCATAAATTTCAAACATAAAGTGAAAGTAAATTGTTAAGCATACAATAACACACCCAAGGACACCCCATAAGGCAACATGAGAGGAATCTGAGGCATAAAGTACATGAGGACGCTAGGGGAAGAGTAGGTAGAAAATGAACAAACAGTAAACAGCCCACCCAGATGAGGCCGAACAGTTTCATCATCGCCTTACTATAAAGACAGATGAGATACGTTTTAAACCCCAAGTGAGAATGATTGTCAAGCACGAGTTACAAACATAAAGTGAAAGTACATTGTCAAGCATAAATTTCAACACAACAAAGTAAAAATGCTTGTCAAGAATGCAGGTAATTGACTAGCAAATGACATGGAGGCTATTGTTGATGCAGTTCTTCCAATAGTAGCCATTTGACCTGTTTTTTGAATGAGGCAGTCGAAGGATTGGTTCTGATCTCTGTTGGAAGGGCATTCCAAATTCTTGGAGCCAGTCCTGAGAAGGTACGATTGTAAGTTCTTTTTTTATTGAATTTCGGTGGTTTCAGTAGGTATTGGAGCTTCTTAGGTTTCTTCTGGATCCGGAGAGCTCAAGTTTTTTTGCCAGGTAAACGGGGCTATTGAAGTGTATAGCTTTATGTGTCAGGCAGGCTATTTTGAAGCGGATCCTAGCTTCAATGGGGAGCCAGTTAAACTGGATTAGGTCAGGTGTGATATGATCATGCTTTCTTGAACCTGTGATTAGTCTGGCAGAGGCGTTCAGAGTAGCAGACATCATTAAGGGAGTCAGAGGGTCTGGCATCAGAAGACACAGAGGGGGTCAAGAGACGTCATTAAGGGAGTCAGAGGGTCTGGCATCAGAAGACACAGAGGGGTCAAGAGACGTCATTAAGGGAGTCAGAGGGTCTGGCATCAGAAGACACAGAGGGAGTCAAGAGACGTCATTAAGGGAGTCAGAGGGTCTGGCATCAGAAGACACAGAGGGGGTCGAGAGACGTTATTAAGGGAGTCAAAAGGTCCGGCATCAGAAGACACAGAGGGGGTCAAGAGACGTCATTAAGGGGGTGGGAGGGTCTGGCATCAGAAGACAAAGAGGGGTCAAGAGGCGTCATTAAGGAGTCAGAGAGTCTGATATCAAAAGACACAGAGTGGTCAAGAGACGTCATTAAGGGGGTGAGAGGGTCTGGCATCAGAAGACACAGAGGGGGGTCAAGAGACGTCATTAAGGGCGTCAAAGTGTCTGGCATCAGAAGACACAGAGGGGGTCAAGAGACGTCAGTAAGGGAGTCAAAGGGTCTGGCATCAGAAGACACAGAGGGGGTCAAGAGACGTCATTAAGGGAGTCAGAGGGTCTGGCATCACAAGACAGATGGGTCAAGAGACGTCATTAAGAGAGTCAGAGGGTCTGGCATCCTAAGACACAGAGGGGGTCAAGAGAAGTCATTAAGGGAGTCAGAGGCCCTGTCATCAGAAGACACAGAGGGGTCAAGAGGCGTCATTAAGGGAGTCAGGGACCCCGGCATTAGAAGACACAGGGGGGGTCAAGAGACGTCATTAAGGGAGTCAGAGGCCCTGGCATTAGAAGATACAGAGGGGGTCAAGAGACGTCATTAAGGAAGTCAGAGGGTCTGGCATCAGAAGACACAGAGGGGTCAAGAGACGTCATTAAGGGAGTCAGACAGTCTGGCATCAGAAGACACAGAGGGGTCAAGAGACGTCATTAAGGGAGTCAGAGGGTGTGGCATCAGAAGACACAGAGGGGGTTCAGAGACGTCATTAAGGGAGTCAGAGGGTCTGGCATCAGAAGACACAGAGGGGGTCAAGAGACGTCATTAAGGGAGTCAGAGGCCCTGGCATCAAAGACACAGAGGGGTCAAGAGACGTCATTAAGGGAGTCAGAGGGTCTGATATCAGAAGACACAGAGGGGTCAAGAGACGTCATTAAGGGAGTCAGAGGGTCTGGCATCAGAACACACATAGAGGTCAAGAGACGTCATTAAGGAAGTCAGAGGGTCTGGCATCAGAAGACAGAGGGGTCAAGAGACGTCATTATGAGAGTCAGAGGGTCTGGCATCAGAAGACAGAGGGGTCAAGAGACGTCATTAAGGGAGTCAGAGGGTCTGGCATCAAAAGACACAGAGGGGTCAAGAGACATGTGAGAAGTTGGCCTGGTATATGCTGTTCACTAATTAAAGTGGACACCTTGCACCAGGGCAAATCGACTCTTATGGTAGATAGGTTTAAGACAACCTTTTAAAGAAAGCTATCCTAGTGGTAGCTGTGGAGAGCAGCCTTCAGGCTAAGTCTCGGAGGAATGTAAAGCAGCTTGTTTTACCATATAATCTCTTGAATCACCAAATGAAAAGACACCACACAGGTATATATATCAAATATATATGTATTTATTTCTAAATAACTCTCTACTAATCTCTTTATGAGATTAGAAGACAAACATATGCACAAATCAACGTTTCACAATAAGTTAAGCACAAAATATGGCTGGGGCCCTAGGGGCGTACCAGACCATATACTAAGTAAGAGACTTAGGGACAACGACTTGCAGGGAGACAAGGCCTAGGGCCTTCAGAAGTGCAGGGGCCTCACGAAACCACCCAGGGCAGGTAAGTAAAGGACCCACGGGGGACGCGTGCAGTGTGGATACACAGGCGCGGATCGCCGTTAACTTCAATGGGGCAAGTCGCGGTTGGAAATAAAGAGTTTTAGGATACTTCGGGAGAACCTACAAGCAAGTCACTTACAGGGTAAGTAGTTCTAGTGCCCACACCCACAGGAGCACCGTAGTGCTGGAGTTACCTCACCCAGGGAAGCCGGGTGCATAGGTGTCCTTTGGTGTCGGGTCGCGGCGTCGTTTTCAATGGCGAACAAAGAAGACTTGCTGCTTGCGGGAGCTGAAGAAGTGTCCGGTGGAATCCAAGCCTGGATTCTGAAGAAGGATGACCTGAAAGCAGAGGGGACAGTGTTCAAAGTAACTTGGCAGTGACCCGGGGCAAGGAAGATGGATGCCCACCGTCGTCGGTTGATTCAGGTCGGTTGCGGGTGCCTTGACTCTTCAGCCACGTGGTCCAGGAGGTGTCGACGACGACCAGGAGCTGGATTCGGTGGGTCCCTCGACGTCTGCAGCTGACTGCGGTGTCGGCAACTCGATTGGAGCCAACAAGCCTTGGCAGCAGCAAGTCTCGGGGAGATGAAGAAAAGTCGATGGCGCAGACCAGCAAGGTCTGAGGGACTCACCCAGCGAGGGTAAGTCAGGGCAGGCCTGGAGCAACCAGGGGAGCCCTTTGGTTTCTTTAAGAAGTCTTCTGGGGACCCACAAGCCGGCGGGCAAGGGATCGCGAAGACACCTCGGGCGGAATCACTCAACAGGGGCCCACGGTCACTCGGGACGGTGTAGGCCTCTGATCTTCGGAGGGATTCCTGCTGGAGGTCGGGACCATACGTGGTCCAAAGCACAAGTTCGTAGAACGTTGTGAAGGGGTTGCACTCGACAATAGTGCACGGTACCCAGGGGTCGCGGTTCCTCGTTACTCGTGGGGTCCACTTGCCTCAGCTTCGCTGGGGACTCACGATGGCCTGGGAGAGGTCAGGAAATCCACTTCTTGGGCTGCAGGGACTTCGGACTCCGGCGGGAGCGGCGTAGTTTGCGACCGTCGTTGTCGTTTTTGGTGCCTGCCAAGCAGGGAGTCACTCCTTGACTCCAAGGGAGATTCTTCTGTCTTCCAAAGGTAGTGGAACGTCGAAGGGCCAGGATTCTTCTGTAGAGCGTCGTCCAGGGGTTATCTAAATAGCAAGTTCAAGGGTTCCCCTTCTTATACTGAAAAGAGGGGATGGACTAGCTCTATGACCCCACCTATGGGAGGGTCAAGGGAGGGGTGGCTACACCCACTTCCCTTTGTCCAGCTTCGCGCCAGAGCAGGGTCAGGTAGCCCCTGAGCCGGTTTGAACTGGCATATGCACAGAGGAGCCTTCTGCTCCCCCAGTGCAGGACTTCAAAGCACTCTAAGAGTGCACCCACCCAGCCCCAATACACTAAACCCTGTCTGGGAGGTGGTTACACCTCCCTGTGACAGGATGCCTATTGTTGGGCTTCCTCCACTGCGAGTTTCGGTCATCAGCAGGAGGGCAGCCCAGTGTCTGTGACTGGTGGCATCCATTTTGTGATGCCAGGGCTCTTTAGGATTCTACTGCGTTTCCACAGCAGGTACATGTCTTATCCCTCTAGAAGGGTGGAATGCTACCCCCGCCGCCAAGATTGGCGGGGGGTAGTATTCCAAGATGTTTGACACCAAACACGACATGTTTTGATGCAGCCATTCCAAAGTTAGCATTTACCGTGAGGATATAATGCACTTAATAGTATATGGTTTAACCGCATCCACAAACAGCACCAGAGAATAGACTCTGAGAGCTGCAGAGGGGCCCTGCTCAGGCAGAGGCACCCCCTCACATAGAAGCCAAGCACCCTGCCCTCAGGATTGATAGGGCCTGCCTTAGGGGTGACTGATAGGTTTATATGTGTGTGCAGGAGAGATATAGGAAATCTATATCTCAGTGAGGGGTGCTAGCACCACCTCACCCAGGCTGCAGTAGCAGGCCTGTGGTGTCAGATTTAGACTGCTTCCCAGGGGTGGCATAATACATGCTGCAGCCCCTGGTAGGCCTGTGAAGTACCTATGCCCTTGGTACCTAAGGTACCATATACTAGGGACTCATAAGGCACCACAGTATCCAATCACTAGTGCACTCCATGTCGTTCAGAGAGAGCAGATAGACTGGGGCCCTGAATAGCAGGGTCCCAGTCCAACTAAGTCATAAACCAGCAAAACACCAGGAAAAAAGTGGGGGCAACCATATAGTCAGATTCCACCTTCCTACAAGACATCATTAAGGGAGTCAGAGGGTCTGGCATCAGAAGAGACAGAGGTGGTCAAGAGACGTCATTAAGGGAGTCAGAGGATCTGGCATCAGAAGACACAGAGGAGTCAAGAGACGTCATTAAAGGAGTCAGAGGGTCTGGCATCAGAAGACACAGAGGGAGTCAAGAGACGTCATTAAGGGCGTCAGAGGGTCTGGCATCAGAAGACACAGAGGGGGTCGAGAGACGTTATTAAGGGAGTCAAAGGGTCTGGCCTCAGAAGACACCGAGGGGGTCAAGAGATGTCATTAAGGAAGTCAGAGGGTCTGGCATCAGAAGACACAGAGAGGTCAAGAGACGTCATTAAGGGAGTCAGAGGCCCTGGCATCAGAAGACACAGAGGGGTCAAGAGACGTCATTAAGGGAGTCAGAGGGTCTGGCATCAGAAGACACAGAGGGGGTCAAGAGACGTCATTAAGGGAGTCAGAGGGTCTGGCATCAGAAGACAGAGGGGTCAAGAGACGTCATTAAGGGAGTCAGAGGGTCTGGCATTAGAAGACACAGAGGGGGTCAAGAGACGTCATTAAGAGAGTCGGAGGGTCTGGCATCATAAGACACAGAGGGTGTCAAGAGACGTCATTAAGGGAGTCAGAGGGTCTGGCATCAGAAGACACAGAGGGGTCGAGAGACGTCATTAAGGGAGTCAGAGGGTCTGGCATCAGAAGACAGAGGGGTCAAGAGACGTCATTAAGGGAGTCAGAGGGTCTGGCATTAGAAGACACAGAGGGGGTCAAGAGACGTCATTAAGAGAGTCGGAGGGTCTGGCATCATAAGACACAGAGGGTGTCAAGAGACGTCATTAAGGGAGTCAGAGGGTCTGGCATTAGAAGACACAGAGGGGGTCAAGAGACGTCATTAAGGAGTTAGAGGGGCTGGCATCAGAAGACAGAGGGGTCAAGTGACATCATTAAGGGAGTCAGAGGGTCTGGCATCAGAAGACACAGAGGGGGTGGAGAGATGACGTCATCAGACTACAGTTAAGGGGGGTGAGATGTGCCCCAACTGGCTCGTCTTCCTTCAAGTTTTGCTAAAACATTTAGAGAGAAATTTATTGGACACGGACCGAGTCTGCAGTAAAGTTTAACATTTATTAAATCTGCAATTAATTTTCAAAATTATCACTCCTTGAGGAATTAGTGTTTTCCGCAAGAGTATCTCCCCCCACCACCCGGGGTCTGGACTGGGCTCTCCCCACTCATTTACCGCATCAGAATGCGTCGGGAGTCAGTCTTCAGATTCCGGTCGTTCCTGCCTTTACTTCCGAGCCTCCGAGGTATTTTAATTGGCCTCTGGCTCGACTGGGTGGGAGCCTGCAGGGCTCTCTCTCTCCACTGGGTGGCGCTGTTAACTCGCCTTCTCCTTGGTGCTAGGAGTAGGGAGGGGTTACCGTCAAGGCACACAAAATATAAAGCGCCACTCACCACACAACGGCATCAAGGCGCAGGTCTGGCTCAAGGCAGCCAGTAACGCCTGCGTGACTGAAAACAGCACTTTTTAATGTTTGTCATGGAAGTTCCGCAGGCAGCGAGCTGCTAGGTGGCCATGCCGGCCGTGAAGACACAACAATCTCCGGCCTAGCACCTGTCCCGGAGATCTCACTGGGTGTTTATCATGCACACTCCGGCCTAGCACCAGTTCCGGGGGGTCCCTCCAGCCTAGCAACAATTCCAGGCGGTCCCTCTGGCCTACCACCAGTTCCGGGGGGGGTCTCGCTGGGTGTTTATCATGCACCCTCCGGCCTAGCAGTTCTGGGGTCTCACTGGGTGTTTAACATGCACCCTCTGGCCTAGCATCAGTTCCAGGGGGTCCCTCAGGCCTAGCACCAGTTCTGGGGGTCTCGCTGGGTGTTTATCATGCACCCTCCGGCCTAGCACCAGTTCCTGGGGACTCGCTGGGTGTTTATCATGCACCCTCCGGCCTAGCACCAGTTCCAGGGGTCCCTCCGGCCTAGCACCAGTTCCGTGGGGTCTCGCTGGGTGTTTTTCATGCACCCTCCGGCCTAGCACCAGTTCCGGGGTCTCGCTGGGTGTTTATCATGCACCCTCCGGCCTAGCACCAGTTCCTGGGGTCTCACTGGGTGTTTATCATGCACCCTCTGGCCTAGCACCAGTTCCGGGGGGTCTCGCTGGGTGTTTATCATGCACCCTCCGGCCTAGCACCAGTTCCGGGGTCTCGCTGGGTGTTTATCATGCACCCTCCGGCCTAGCACCAGTTCCTGGGGTCTCACTGGGTGTTTATCATGCACCCTCCGGCCTAGCAGCAGTTCTGGGGGGTCTCACTGGGTGTTTATCATGCACCCTCCGGCATAGCAGCAGTTCTGGGGGTCTCACTGGTTGTTTATCATGCACCCTCTGGCCTAGCACCAGTTCCGGGGGGTCTCACTGGGTGTTTCTCATGCACCCTCCGGCCTAGCACCAGTTCCAGGGGATCTCACTGGGTGTTTCTCATGCACCCTCCGGCCTAGCACCAGTGCTGGGGTCTCACTGGGTGTTTATCATGCACCCTCCGGCCTAGCACCAGTTCCAGGGGTCCTACTGGGTGTTTATCATGCACCCTCTGGCCTAGCACCAGTTCCAGGGGGTCCCTCAGGCCTAGCACCAGTTCCGGGGGTCTCGCTGGGTGTTTATCGTGCACCCTCCGGCCTAGCAGCAGTTCTGGGGGTCTCGCTGGGTGTTTATCAAGCACCCTCCGGTCTAGCACCAGGTCTCAGAGGTGTCACTGGATGTTTCTCATACACCCTCCGGCCTAGCACCAGTTCCAGGGGGTCCCTCAAGCCTAGCATCAGTTCCGGGGCCTCACTGGGTGTTTATCATGCCCCCTCCGGCCTAGCACCAGTTCAAGGGGTCTCACTGGGTGTTTATCACGCACCCTCCGGCTTAGCACCAGTTCCGGAGGGTCTCACTGGGTGTTTATCATGCACCCTCTGGCCTAGCACCAGTTCCAGGGGTCCTACTGGGTGTTTATCATGCACCCTCTGGCCTAGCACCAATTCCAGGGGGTCCCTCTGGCCTACCACCAGTTCCGGGGGGGTCTCGCTGGGTGTTTATCGTGCACCCTCCGGCCTAGCAGCAGTTCTGGGGGTCTCACTGGGTGTATATCATGCACGCTCCGGTCTAGCACCAGGTCTCAGAGGTGTCACTGGGTGTTTATCATGCACCCTTCGGCCTAGCACCAGTTCCAAGGTGTCTCACTGGGTTTTTATCATGCACCCTCCGGCCTAGCACCAGTGCTGGGGTCTCACTGGGTGTTTATCATGCACCCTCCGGCCTAGCACCAGTTACGGGGGTCTCACTGGGTGTTTATCATGCACCCTCCGGTCTTGCACCAGTTTAGGGGGTCTCGCTGGGTGTTTATCATGCACCCTCTGGCCTAGCAGCAGTTCCAGGGGGTCCCTCAGGCCTAGCACCAGTTCCGGGGGTCTCGCTGGGTGTTTATCATGCACCCTTCTGTCTAGCACCAGTTCCAGGGGTCTCACTGGGTGTTTATCATGCACCCTACGGCCTAGCACCAGTTCCAGGGGTCCCTCCGGCCTAGCACCAGTTCCAGGGGTCTCACTGGGTGTTTATCATGCACCCTCTGGCCTGGCAGCAGTTCCAGGGGTCTCGCTGGGTGTTTAACATGCACCCTCTGGCCTAGCATCAGTTCCAGGGGGTCCCTCAGGCCTAGCACCAGTTCCGGGGGTCTCGCTGGGTGTTTATCATGCACCCTCCGGCCTAGCACCAGTTCCGGGGGTCTCGCTGGGTGTTTATCATGCACCCTCCGGCCTAGCACCAGTTCCGGGGGTCTCGCTGGGTGTTTATCATGCACCCTCCGGCCTAGCACCAGTTCCAGGGGTCTCACTGGGTGTTTATCATGCACCCTACGGCCTAGCACCAGTTCCAGGGGTCTCACTGGGTGTTTATCATGCACCATCCGGCCTGGCAGCAGTTCCAAGGGGTCTCACTGGGTGTTTATCATGCACCCTCCGGCCTAGCACCAGTTCCGGAGGGTCTCACTGGGTGTTTATCATGCACCCTCCGGCCTAGCACCAGTTCCAGGGGTCCTACTGGGTGTTTATCATGCGCCCTCTGGCCTAGCACCAATTCCAGGGGGTCCCTCTGGCATACCACCAGTTCCGGGGGGGTCTCGCTGGGTGTTTATCATGCACCCTCCGGCCTAGCAGCAGTTCTGGGGGTCTCACTGGGTGTTTATCATGCACCCTCCGGTCTAGCACCAGGTCTCAGAGGTGTCACTGGATGTTTCTCATACACCCTCCGGCCTAGCACCAGTTCCAGGGGGTCCCTCAAGCCTAGCATCAGTTCCGGGGACCTCACTGGGTGTTTATCATGCACCCTCCAGCATAGCACCAGTTCCGTGGGGTCTCACTGGGTGTTTATCAAGCACCCTACGGCCTAGCAGCAGTTCTGGAGGTCTCACTGGGTGTTTATCATGCACCCTCCGGCCGAGCACCAGTTACGGGGGTCTCACTGGGTGTTTATCATGCACCCTCCGGTCTTGCACCAGTTTAGGGGGTCTCGCTGGGTGTTTATCATGCACCCTCAGACCTAGCATCAGTTCCAGGGGGTCCCTCAGGCCTAGCACCAGTTCCGGGGGTCTCGCTGGGTGTTTATCATGCACCCTTCGGCCTAGCACCAGTTCCAGGGGTCTCACTGGGTGTTTATCATGCACCCTACGGCCTAGCACCAGTTCCAGGGGGTCCCTCCGGCCTAGCACCAGTTCCAGGGGTCTCACTGGGTGTTTATCATGCACCCTCTGGCCTGGCAGCAGTTCCAGGGGTCTCGCTGGGTGTTTAACATGCACCCTCTGGCCTAGCATCAGTTCCAGGGGGTCCCTCAGGCCTAGCACCAGTTCCGGGGGTCTCGCTGGGTGTTTATCATGCACCCTCCGGCCTAGCACCAGTTCCTGGGGTCTCGCTGGGTGTTTATCATGCACCCTCCGGCCTAGCACCAGTTCCGGGGGTCTCGCTGGGTGTTTATCATGCACCCTCCGGCCTAGCACCAGTTCCAGGTGTCTCGCTGGGTGTTTATCATGCACCCTCCGGCCTAGCACCAGTTCCTGGGGTCTCGCTGGGTGTTTATCATGCACCCTCCGGCCTAGCACCAGTTCCGGAGGGTCTCACTGGGTGTTTATCATGCACCCTCCGGCCTAGCACCAGTTCCAGGGGTCTCACTGGGTGTTTATCATGCACCCTACGGCCTAGCACCAGTTCCAGGGGTCTCACTGGGTGTTTATCATGCACCATCCGGCCTGGCAGCAGTTCCAAGGGGTCTCACTGGGTGTTTATCATGCACCCTCCGGCCTAGCACCAGTTCCGGAGGGTCTCACTGGGTGTTTATCATGCACCCTCCGGCCTAGCACCAGTTCCAGGGGTCCTACTGGGTGTTTATCATGCGCCCTCTGGCCTAGCACCAATTCCAGGGGTCCCTCTGGCATACCACCAGTTCCGGGGGTCTCGCTGGGTGTTTATCATGCACCCTCCGGCCTAGCAGCAGTTCTGGGGGTCTCACTGGGTGTTTATCATGCACCCTCCGGTCTAGCACCTGGTCTCAGAGGTGTCACTGGATGTTTCTCATACACCCTCCGGCCTAGCACCAGTTCCAGGGGGTCCCTCAAGCCTAGCATCAGTTCTGGGGGCCTCACAGGGTGTTTATCATGCAGCTTCTGGCTTACCAGCAGTTCCAGGGGTCCTTACTGGGTGTTTATCATGCACCCTCCAGCATAGCACCAGTGCTGGGGTCTCACTGGGTGTTTATCATGCACCCTCCGGCCTAGCACCAGTTCCAGGGGTCTCACTGGGTGTTCATCATGCACCCTCCGGCCTAGCACCAGTTCAAGGGGTCTCACTGGGTGTTTATCATGCACCCTCCAGCCTAGCACCAGTGCTGGGGTCTCACTGGGTGTTTATCATGCACCCTCCGGCCTAGCACCAGTTTCAGGGGTCTCACTGGGTGTTTATCATGCACCTTCTGGCTTAGCAGCAGTTCCAGGGGATCTCACTGGGTGTTTATCATGCACCCTCCAGCCTAGCACCAGTGCTGGGGTCTCGCTGGGTGTTTATCATGCACCCTCTGGCCTGGCAGCAGTTCCAGGGGTCTCGCTGGGTGTTTAACATGCACCCTCTGGCCTAGCATCAGTTCCAGGGGGTCCCTCAGGCCTAGCACCAGTTCCGGGGGTCTCGCTGGGTGTTTATCATGCACCTTCTGGCCTAGCACCAGTTCCTGGGGTCTCGCTGGGTGTTTATCATGCACCCTCCGGCCTAGCACCAGTTCCGGGGGTCTCGCTGGGTGTTTATCATGCACCCTCCGGCCTAGCCCCAGTTCCAGGTGTCTCGCTGGGTGTTTATCATGCACCCTCCGGCCTAGCACCAGTTCCTGGGGTCTCGCTGGGTGTTTATCATGCACCCTCCGGCCTAGCACCAGTTCCGGGGGTCTCGCTGGGTGTTTATCATGCACCCTCCGGCCTAGCACCAGTTCCAGGGGTCTCACTGGGTGTTTATCATGCACCCTACGGCCTAGCACCAGTTCCAGGGGTCTCACTGGGTGTTTATCATGCACCATCCGGCCTGGCAGCAGTTCCAAGGGGTCTCACTGGGTGTTTATCATGCACCCTCCGGCCTAGCACCAGTTCCGGAGGGTCTCACTGGGTGTTTATCATGCACCCTCCGGCCTAGCACCAGTTCCAGGGGTCCTACTGGGTGTTTATCATGCGCCCTCTGGCCTAGCACCAATTCCAAGGGGTCCCTCTGGCATACCACCAGTTCCGGGGGGGGTCTCGCTGGGTGTTTATCATGCACCCTGCGGCCTAGCAGCAGTTCTGGGGGTCTCACTGGGTGTTTATCATGCACCCTCCGGTCTAGCACCAGGTCTCAGAGGTGTCACTGGATGTTTCTCATGCACCCTCCGGCCTAGCACCAGTTCCAGGGGGTCCCTCAAGCCTAGCATCAGTTCCGGGGGCCTCACTGGGTGTTTATCATGCAGCTTCTGGCTTACCAGCAGTTCCAGGGGACCTCACTGGGTGTTTATCATGCACCCTCCAGCATAGCACCAGTTCCGTGGGGTCTCACTGGGTGTTTATCATGCACCCTACGGCCTAGCAGCAGTTCTGGAGGTCTCACTGGGTGTTTATCATGCACCCTCCGGCCTAGCACCAGTTACGGGGGTCTCACTGGGTGTTTATCATGCACCCTCCGGCCTAGCACCAGTTCCAGGTGTCTCGCTGGGTGTTTATCATGCACCCTCCGGCCTAGCACCAGTTCCTGGGGTCTCGCTGGGTGTTTATCATGCACCCTCCGGCCTAGCACCAGTTCCGGGGGTCTCGCTGGGTGTTTATCATGCACCCTCCGGCCTAGCACAGTTCCAGGGGTCTCACTGGGTGTTTATCATGCACCCTACGGCCTAGCACCAGTTCCAGGGGTCTCACTTGGTGTTTATCATGCACCATCTGGCCTGGCAGCAGTTCCAAGGGGTCTCACTGGGTGTTTATCATGCACCCTCCGGCCTAGCACCAGTTCCGGAGGGTCTCACTGGGTGTTTATCATGCACCCTCCAGCCTAGCACCAGTTCCAGGGGTCCTACTGGGTGTTTATCATGCGCCCTCTGGCCTAGCACCAATTCCAGGGGGTCCCTCTGGCATACCACCAGTTCCGGGGGGGTCTCGCTGGGTGTTTATCATGCACCCTCCGGCCTAGCAGCAGTTCTGGGGGTCTCACTGGGTGTTTATCATGCACCCTCCGGTCTAGCACCAGGTCTCAGAGGTGTCACTGGATGTTTCTCATACACCCTCCGGCCTAGCACCAGTTCCAGGGGGTCCCTCAAGCCTAGCATCAGTTCCGGGGGCCTCACTGGGTGTTTATCATGCAGCTTCTGGCTTACCAGCAGTTCCAGGGGACCTCACTGGGTGTTTATCATGCATCCTCCGGCCTAGCACCAGTTCCAGGGGTCTCACTGGGTGTTCATCATGCACCCTCCGGCCTAGCACCAGTTCAAGGGGTCTCACTGGGTGTTTATCATGCACCTTCTGGCTTAGCAGCAGTTCCAAGGGATCTCACTGGGTGTTTATCATGCACCCTCCAGCCTAGCACCAGTGCTGGGGTCTCACTGGGTGTTTATCATGCACCCTCCGGCCTAGCACCAGTTTCAGGGGTCTCACTGGGTGTTTATCATGCACCTTCTGGCTTAGCAGCAGTTCCAGGGGATCTCACTGGGTGTTTATCATGCACCCTCCAGCCTTGCACCAATGCTGGGGGTCTCGCTGGGTGTTTATCATGCACCCTCTGGCCTGGCAGCAGTTCCAGGGGTCTCGCTGGGTGTTTAACATGCACCCTCTGGCCTAGCACCAGTTCCAGGGGGTCCCTCCAGCCTAGCACCAGTTCCGGGGGTCTCGCTGGGTGTTTATCATGCACCCTCCGACCTAGCGCAGTTCTGGGGGTCTCGTTGGGTGTTTATCATGCCCCTCCGGCCTAGCAGCAGTTTTGGGGGTCTCGCTGGGTGTTTATCATGCCCCCTCAGGCCTAGCACCAGTTCCGGGGGGTCTCACTGGGTGTTTATCATGCACCCTCCAACCTAGCACCAGTTCCGGGGGTCTCGCTGGGTGTTTATCATGCACCCTCCGGCCTAGCACCAGTTCCGGGGGTCTCGCTGGGTGTTTATCATGCACCCTCCGGCCTAGCAGCAGTTCTGGGGGTCTCACTTGGTGTTTATCATGCACCCTCCGGCCTAGCACCAGTTATGGGGGTCTCGCTGGGTGTTTATCATGTACCCTCCGGCCTAGCACCAGTTCCGGGGGTCTCACTGGGTGTTTATCATGCACCCTCCGGCCTAGCACCAGTTCTGGGGGTCTCACTGGGTGTTTATCATGCACCCTCTGGCCTAGCACGAGTTCCAGGGGGGCCCTCCGGCCTAGCACCAGTTCCGGGTGTCTCACTGGGTGTTATCATGCACCCTCTGGCCTAGCACCAGTTCCGGGGGTCTCGCTGGGTGTTTATCATGCAGCCTCCAGCCTAGCACCAGTTACGGGGGTCTCACTGAGTGTTTATCATGCACCCTTCGGCCTAGCACCTGTCCCGAAGATCTCACTGGGTGTTTATCATGCACCCTCCGGCCTAGCACCAGTTACAGGAGTCTCACTGGGGGTTTATCATGCACCCTCCGGCCTAGCACCTGTCCCGGAGATCTCACTGGGTGTTTATCCTGCACCCTCCGGCCTAGCACCAGTTACGGGGGTCTCACTGGGTGTTTATCATGCACCCTCTGGCCTAGCACCACTTACGGGGGTCTCACTGGGTGTTTATCATGCACCCTCCGGCCTAGCACCAGTTTCAGGGGTCTCACTGGGTGTTTATCATGCACCCTCCGGCCTGGCAGCAGTTCCAAGGGGGTCTCACTGGGTGTTTATCATGCACCCTCCGGCCTAGCACCAGTTCCAGGGGTCCTACTGGGAGTTTATCATGCACCCTCTTGCCTAGCACCAGTTCCAGGGGATCCCTCCGGCCTACCACCAGTTCCGTGGGGTCTCGCTGGGTGTTTATCATGCACCCTACGGCCTAGCAGCAGTTTTGGGGGTCTCACTGGGTGTTTATCATGCACCCTCTGGTCTAGCACCAGGTCTCAGACGTGTCACTGGATGTTTCTCATGCACCCTTCGGCCTAGCATCAGTTCCAAGGGGTCTCACTGGGTTTTTATCATGCACCCTCCGGCCTAGCACCAGTGCTGGGGTCTCACTGGGTGTTTATCATGCACCCTCTGGCCTAGCACCAGTTACGGGGCTCTCACTGGGTGTTTATCATGCACCCTCCGGTCTTGCACCAGTTTAAGGGGTCTCGCTGGGTGTTTATCATGCACCCACCGGCCTAGCACCAGTTCCAGGGTCTCACTGGGTGTTTATCATGCACCCTATGGCCTAGCACCAGTTCCAGGGGGTCCCTCCGGCCTAGCACCAGTTCCAGGGGTCTCACTGGGTGTTTATCATGCACCCTCTGGCCTGGCAGCAGTTCCAGGGGTCTCGCTGGGTGTTTAACATGCACCCTCTTGCCTAGCATCAGTTCCAGGGGGTCCCTCAGGCCTAGCACCAGTTCCGGGGGTCTAGCTGGGTGTTTATAATGCACCCTCTGGCCTAGCACCAGTTCCAGGTGTCTCGCTGGGTGTTTATCATGCACCCTCCGGCCTAGCACCAGTTCCGGGGGTCTCGCTGGGTGTTTATCATGCATCCTCCGGCGTAGCACCAGTTCCAGGGGGTCCCTCCGGCCTAGCACCAGTTCCAGGGGTCTCACTGGGTGTTTATCATGCACCATCCGGCCTGGCAGCAGTTCCAAGGGGTCTCACTGGGTGTTTATCATGCACCCTCCGGCCTAGCACCAGTTCCGGAGTGTCTCACTGGGTGTTTATCATGCACCCTCTGGCCTAGCACCAGTTCCAGGGGTCCTACTGGGTGTTTATCATGCACACTCTGGCCTAGCACCAATTCCAGGGGGTCCCTCTGGCCTACCACCAGTTCCGGGGGGGTCTCGCTGGGTGTTTATCGTGCACCCTCCGGCCTAGCAGCAGTTCTGGGGGTCTCACTGGGTGTTTCTCATGCACCCTCCGGTCTAGCACCAGGTCTCAGAGGTGTCACTGGATGTTTCTCATGCACCCTCCGGCCTAGCACCAGTTCCAGGGGGTCCCTCAAGCCTAGCATCAGTTCTGGGGGCCTCACTGGGTGTTTATCATGCACCTTCTGGCTTACCAGCAGTTCCAGGGGATCTCACTGGGTGTTTATCATGCACCCTCCAGCCTACCACCAGTGCTGGGGTCTCACTGGGTGTTTATCATGCACCCTCCGGCCTAGCACCAGTTCCAGGGGTTTCACTGGGTGTTCATCATGCACCCTCCGTCCTAGCACCAGTTCAAGGGGTCTCACTGGGTGTTTATCATGCACCTTCTGGCTTAGCAGCAGTTCCAAGAGATCTCACTGGGTGTTTATCATGCACCCTCCAGCCTAGCACCAGTGCTGGGGTCTCACTGGGTGTTTATCATGCACCCTCCGGCCTAGCACCAGTTTCAGGGGTCTCACTGGGTGTTTATCATGCACCCTCCAGCCTAGCACCAATGCTGGGGCCTCACTGGGTGTTTATCATGCACCCTCTGGCCTGGCAGCAGTTCCAGGGGGTCCCTCCAGCCTAGCACCAGTTCCGGGGGTCTCGCTGGGTGTTTATCATGCACCCTCCGGCCTGGCAGCAGTTCTGGGGGTCTCGCTGGGTGTTTATCATGCACCCTCCGGCCTACCAGCAGTTTTGGGGGTCTTGCTGGGTGTTTATCATGCACCCTCCGGCCTAGCAGCAGCTCTGGGGGTCTCACTGGTTGTTTATCATGTACCCTCCGGCCTAACAGCAGTTCTGGGGGTCTCACTGGGTGTTTATCATGCTCCCACCGGCGTAGCAGCAGTTCTGGGGGTCTCACTGGGTGTTTATCATGCACCCTCTGGCCTAGCACCAGTTCCGGGGGGTCTCACTGGGTGTTTTTCATGCCCCCTCTGGCCTAGCACCAGTTCCGGGGGTCTCACTGAGTGTTTATCATGCACCCTCCAACCTAGCACCAGTTCCGGGGGTCTCGCTGGGTGTTTATCATGCACCCTCCGGCCTAGCACCAGTTCCGGGGGTCTCGCTGGGTGTTTATCATGCACCCTCCGGCCTAGCACCAGTTCCGGGGGTCTCGCTGGGTGTTTATCATGCATCCTCCGGCCTAGCACCAGTTCCGGGGGTCTCGATGGGTGTTTATCATGCACCCTCCGGCCTGGCACCAGTTCCGGGGGTCTCGCTGGGTGTTTATCATGCACCCTCCGGCTTAGCACCAGTTCTGGGGGGTCTCCCTGGGTGTTTTTCATGCCCCCTCCGGCCTACCACCAGTTCCGGGGGGTCTCACTGGGTGTTTATCATGCACCCTCCAACCTGGCACCAGTTCCGGGGGTCTCGCTGGGTGTTTATCATGCACCCTCCGGCCTAGCACCAGTTCCAGGGGTCTTGCTGGGTGTTTATCATGCACCCTCCGGCCTAGCAGCAGTTCTGGGGGTCTCAATGGGTGTTTATCATCCACCCTCCGGCCTAGCACCAGTTCCGGGGGGTCTCACTGGGTGTTTTTCATGCCCCCTCCGGCCTGGCACCAGTTCCGGGGGGTCTCGCTGGGCGTTTATCATGCACCCTCCGGCCTAGCACCAGTTCCGGGGGTCTCGCTGGGGGTTTTCATGCACCCTCCGGCCTAGCACCTGTTCCGGGGTCTCGCTGGGCATTTATCATGCACCCTCCGGCCTAGCACCAGTTCCGGGGGTCTCGC
This sequence comes from Calotriton arnoldi, assembly GCA_963921515.1. Taxonomy (NCBI): domain Eukaryota; kingdom Metazoa; phylum Chordata; class Amphibia; order Caudata; family Salamandridae; genus Calotriton; species Calotriton arnoldi. The sequence goes on from CAWUFW010000916.1 coordinate 442,238, forward strand.
TGGGGGTTTTCATGCACCCTCCGGCCTAGCACCAGTTCCGGAGGGCTCGCTGGGCGTTTATCATGCACCCTCCAACCTAGCACCAGTTCCGGGGGTCTCGCTGGGCGTTTATCATGCACCCTCCGGCCTAGCACCAGTTCCGGGGGTCTCACTGGTTGTTTATCATGCACCCTCCGGCCTAGCACCAGTTCCGGGGGTCTCGCTGGGCGTTTATCATGCACCCTCCGGCCTAGCACCAGTTCCGGGGGGTCTCGCTGGGGGTTTTTCATGCACCCTCCGGCCTAGCACCAGTTCCAGGGGGCTCGCTGGGCGTTTATCATGCACCCTCCAACCTAGCACCAGTTCCGGGGGTCTCGCTGGGCGTTTATCATGCACCCTCCGGCCTAGCACCAGTTCCGGGGTCTCACTGGTTGTTTATCATGCACCCTCCGGCCTAGCACCAGTTCCGGGGTCTCGCTGGGCGTTTATCATGCACCCTCCGGCCTAGCACCAGTTCCGGGGGTCTCGCTGGGGGTTTTTCATGCACCCTCCGGCCTAGCACCAGTTCCAGGGGCTCCTGGGTGTTTATCATGCACCCTCCGGCCTAGCACCAGTTCCGGGGGTCTCACTGGGTGTTTATCACGCACCCTCCGGCCTAGCACCAGTTCCGGGGGTCTCCTGGGTGTTTATCATGCACCCTCCGGCCTAGCACCAGTTCCGGGTGTCTCACTGGGTGTTTATCATGCACCCTCCGGCCTAGCACCAGTTCCGGGGGTCTCACTGGGTGTTTATCACGCACCCTCCGGCCTAGCACCAGTTCCGGGGGTCTCCCTGGGTGTTTATCATGCACCCTCCGGCCTAGCAGCAGTTCCGGGGTCTCGCTGGGTGTTTATCATGCACCCTCCGGCCTAGCACCAGTTCCGGGGGTCTCCCTGGGTGTTTATCACGCACCCTCCGGCCTAGCACCAGTTCCAGGGGGTCTCCCTGGGTGTTTATCATGCACCCTCCGGCCTAGCACCAGTTCCGGGGGTCTCCCTGGGTGTTTATCACGCACCCTCCGGCCTAGCACCAGTTCCGGGGGTCTCCCTGGGTGTTTATCACGCACCCTCCGGCCTAGCACCAGTTCCAGGGGTCTCACTGGGTGTTTATCATGCACCCTCCGGCCTAGCACCAGTTCCAGGGGCTCTCCCTGGGTGTTTATCATGTACCCTCCGGCCTAGCACCAGTTCCGGGGGGTCTCCCTGGGTGTTTATCATGCACCCTCCGGCCTAGCACCAGTTCCAGTGGGTCTCGCTGGGTGTTTATCACGCACCCTCCGGCCTAGCACCAGTTCCAGGGGGTCTCGCTGGGGGTTTTTCATGCACCCTCCGGCCTAGCACCAGTTCCAGGGGGTCTCGCTGGGGGTTTTTCATGCACCCTCCGGCCTAGCACCAGTTCCGGGGGGTCTCACTGGGTGTTTATCATGCACCCTCCGGCCTAGCACCAGTTCCTGGGGTCTCACTGGGTGTTTATCTTGCACCCTCCGGCCTAGCACCAGTTCCGGGGGTCTCACTGGGTGTTTATCATGCACCCTCCGGCCTAGCACCAGTTCCGGGGGGTCCCTCCGGCCTAGCACCAGTTCCGGGGGTCTCACTGGGTGTTTATCCTGCACCCTCCGGCCTAGCACCAGTTACGGGGGTCTCACTGGGTGTTTATCATGCACCCTCTGGCCTAGCACCAGTTCCGGGGGTCTCACTGGGTGTTTATCATGCACCCTCCGGCCTAGCACCAGTTCCGGGGGTCCCTCCGGCCTAGCACCAGTTCCGGGGTCTCACTGGGTGTTTATCATGCACCCTCCGGCCTAGCACCAGTTCCGGGGGTCTCGCTGGGGGTTTTTCATGCACCCTCCGGCCTAGCACCAGTTCCGGGGGTCTCCCTGGGTGTTTATCACGCACCCTCCGGCCTAGCACCAGTTCCGGGGGTCTCACTGGGTGTTTATCATGCACCCTCCGGCCTAGCACCAGTTCCGGGGGGTCTCGCTGGGCGTTTATCATGTACCCTCCGGCCTAGCACCAGTTCCAGGGGGTCTCGCTGGGCGTTTATCATGTACCCTCCGGCCTAGCACCAGTTCCGGGGGGTCTCGCTGGGCGTTTATCATGTACCCTCCGGCCTAGCACCAGTTCCAGGGGTCTCGCTGGGCGTTTATCATGTACCCTCCGGCCTAGCACCAGTTCCGGGGGTCTCGCTGGGCGTTTATCATGTACCCTCCGGCCTAGCACCAGTTCCGGGGGTCTCGCTGGGCGTTTATCATGTACCCTCCGGCCTAGCACCAGTTCCAGGGGGTCTCGCTGGGCGTTTATCATGTACCCTCCGGCCTAGCACCAGTTCCGGGGGGTCTCGCTGGGCGTTTATCATGTACCCTCCGGCCTAGCACCAGTTCCGGGGGTCTCACTGGGTGTTTATCCTGCACCCTCCGGCCTAGCACCAGTTACGGGGGTCTCACTGGGTGTTTATCATGCACCCTCTGGCCTAGCACCAGTTCCGGGGGTCTCACTGGGTGTTTATCATGCACCCTCCGGCCTAGCACCAGTTCCGGGGGGTCCCTCCGGCCTAGCACCAGTTCCGGGGGTCTCACTGGGTGTTTATCATGCACCCTCCGGCCTAGCACCAGTTCCGGGGGGTCTCGCTGGGGGTTTTTCATGCACCCTCCGGCCTAGCACCAGTTCCGGGGGTCTCCCTGGGTGTTTATCACGCACCCTCCGGCCTAGCACCAGTTCCGGGGTCTCACTGGGTGTTTATCATGCACCCTCCGGCCTAGCACCAGTTCCGGGGGTCTCGCTGGGCGTTTATCATGTACCCTCCGGCCTAGCACCAGTTCCAGGGGGTCTCGCTGGGCGTTATCATGTACCCTCCGGCCTAGCACCAGTTCCGGGGGTCTCGCTGGGCGTTTATCATGTACCCTCCGGCCTAGCACCAGTTCCAGGGGTCTCGCTGGGCGTTTATCATGTACCCTCCGGCCTAGCACCAGTTCCGGGGGGTCTCGCTGGGCGTTTATCATGTACCCTCCGGCCTAGCACCAGTTCCAGGGGGTCTCGCTGGGCGTTTATCATGTACCCTCCGGCCTAGCACCAGTTCCGGGGGTCTCGCTGGGCGTTTATCATGTACCCTCTGGCCTAGCACCAGTTCCGGGGGGTCTCGCTGGGCGTTTATCATGTACCCTCCGGCCTAGCACCAGTTCCGGGGGTCTCGCTGGGCGTTTATCATGCACCCTCCGGCCTAGCACCAGTTCAAGGGGTCTCACTGGGAGTTTATCATGCACCCTCCGGCCTAGCACCAATTCCGGGGGGTCACTACAGCGGAGTTTTCTTACAGCTTCATACCCTTGTATCCTTCTTTTAGTCGTTCTGGGGCTCAGCCAGGCGTGTACTTGAGGGCAGCTGAGAAATGCTGTCTCCATCCTACAGCCATCAGGTTTGGCTCCCGATGGGATGGGATTAATTTTTAGACATTTGTATTGATAGTCATATTTATATATTTCACATTTTATTAATATTTATCGACAGTTTTTATACTTGGTGAGCAAAAACCAAGGTTGCATCTACTATATTCTACATTCATTTTACTACTAAATGCTTGCTCACACATTGAGATACGAAATATACAAGAACAGTCAGTGCTGTCCTGAGAGTGAGTGAGCACAGCACAGGGCTGGTGATCTCCTCACTCACTCACTCCCCTCCCAACACAGTCAGAGAGATCACAACACACACCACCTGTGCAGAGGGGGCTGTTCTTTAGACTCGCTGTGCACACAACAGTTCAACTGCAAGACAGACAACATCCGACCAAACACACCGGTGCACTACGAGATGTACAACACAGCTCGGATATTACATATATCACTGAGAGAGGTATAACACAGCTCGGATATTACATATATCACTGAGAGAGGTACAACACAGCTCGGATATTACATATATTACTGAGAGAGGTACAACACAGCTCGGATATTACATATATCACTGAGGGAGGAACAACACAGCTTGGCTCACTACGAGATGTACAACACAGCTCGGATATTACATATATCACTGAGAGAGGTATAACACAGCTCGGATATTACATATATCACTGAGAGAGGTACAACACAGCTCGGATATTACATATATCACTGAGAGAGGTACAACACAGCTCGGATATTACATATATCACTAAGAGATGTACAACACAGCTCGGATATTACATATATCACTGAGAGAGGTACAACACAGCTCGGATATTACATATATCACTGAGAGAGGTATAACACAGCTCGGATATTACATATATCACTGAGAGAGGTATAACACAGCTCGGATATTACATATATCACTGAGGGAGGTACAACACAGCTTGGATATTACATATATCACTGAGAGAGGTACAACACAGCTCGGATATTACATATATCACTAAGAGATGTACAACACAGCTCGAATATTACATATATCACTGAGAGAGGTACAACACAGCTCGGATATTACATATATCACTGAGGGAGGTACAACACAGCTTGGATCACTACGAGAGGTACAACACAGCTCGGATATTCCATATATCACTGAGAGAGGTACAACACAGCTCGGATATTACATATATCACTGAGGAGGTACAACACAGCTCGGATATTACATATATCACTGAGAGAGGTACAACACAGCTCGGATATTACATATATCACTAAGAGATGTACAACACAGCTCGGATATTACATATATCACTGAGAGAGGTACAACACAGCTCGGATATTACATATATCACTGAGAGAGGTACAACACAGCTCGGATATTACATATATCACTAAGAGATGTACAACACAGCTCGGATATTACATATATCACTGAGGGAGGTACAACACAGCTCGGATATTACATATATCACTGAGAGAGGTACAACACAGCTCGGATATTACATATATCACTAAGAGATGTACAACACAGCTCGGATATTACATATATCACTGAGAGAGGTACAACACAGCTCGGATATTACATATATCACTGAGGGAGGTACAACACAGCTTGGATCACTACGAGAGGTACAACACAGCTCGGATATTCCATATATCACTGAGAGAGGTACAACACAGCTCGGATATTACATATATCACTGAGGAGGTACAACACAGCTTGGATATTACATATATCACAGAGAGAGGTACAACACAGCTCGGATATTACATATATCACTGAGAGAGGTACAACACAGCTCGGATATTACATATATCACTGAGAGAGGTACAACACAGCTCGGATATTACATATATCACTGAGAGAGGTACAACACAGCTCGGATATTACATATATCACTGAGAGAGGTTCAACACAGCTTGGATCACTACGAGAGGTACAACACAGCTCGGATATTCCATATATCACTGAGAGAGGTACAACACAGCTCGGATATTACATATATCACTGAGAGAGGTACAACACAGCTCGGATATTACATATATCACTGAGAGAGGTACAACACAGCTCGGATATTACATATATCACTGAGAGAGGTACAACACACCTCGGATATTACATATAACTCTGAGGGAGGTACAACACAGCTTGGATCACTACGAGAGGTACAACACAGCTCGGATATTACATATATCACCTCGGATATTACATATATCACTGAGGGAGGTACAACACAGCTCGGATATTACATATATCACTGAGAGAGGTACAACACAGCTTGGATCACTACGAGAGGTACAACACAGCTTGGATATTCCATATATCACTGAGAGAGGTACAACACAGCTCGGATATTACATATATCACTGAGGGAGGTACAACACAGCTTGGATCACTACGAGAGGTACAACACAGCTCGGATATTCCATATATCACTGAGAGAGTACAACACAGCTGGATATTACATATATCACTGAGAGAGGTACAACACAGCTCGGATATTACATATATCACTGAGAGAGGTACAACACAGCTGGATATTACATATATCACTGAGAGAGGTACAACACAGCTCGGATATTACATATATCACTGAGAGAGGTACAACACAGCTCGGATATTACATATATCACAGTGAGAGGTACAACACAGCTTGGATCACTAAGAGATGTACAACACAGCTCGGATATTACATATATCACTGAGGGAGGTACAACACAGCTCGGATATTACATATATCACTGAGAGAGGTACAACACAGCTCGGATATTACATATATCACTGAGAGAGGTACAACACAGCTCGGATATTACATATATCACTGAGAGAGGTACAACACAGCTCGGATATTACATATATCACTGAGAGAGGTACAACACAGCTCGGATATTACATATATCACTGAGAGAGGTACAACACAGCTCGGATATTACATATATCACCTCGGATATTACATATATCACTGAGGGAGGAACAACACAGCTTGGATCACTCCGAGAGGTACAACACAGCTCGGATATTACATATATCACTGAGAGAGGTACAACACAGCTCGGATATTACATATATCACTGAGAGAGGTACAACACAGCTCGGATATTACATATATCACTGAGAGAGGTACAACACAGCTCGGATATTACATATATCACTGAGGGAGGAACAACACAGCTTGGCTCACTACGAGATGTACAACACAGCTCGGATATTACATATATCACTGAGAGAGGTACAACACAGCTCGGATATTACATATATCACTGAGAGAGGTACAACACAGCTCGGATATTACATATATCACTGAGAGAGGTACAACACAGCTCGGATATTACATATATCACTGAGAGAGGTACAACACAGCTCGGATATTACATATATCACAGTGAGAGGTACAACACAGCTTGGATCACTAAGAGATGTACAACACAGCTCGGATATTACATATATCACTGAGGGAGGTACAACACAGCTCTGGATATTACATATATCACTGAGAGAGGTACAACACAGCTCGGATATTACATATATCACTGAGAGAGGTACAACACAGCTCGGATATTACATATATCACTGAGAGAGGTACAACACAGCTCGGATATTACATATATCACTGAGAGAGGTACAACACAGCTCGGATATTACATATATCACTGAGAGAGGTACAACACAGCTCGGATATTACATATATCACTGAGAGAGGTACAACACAGCTCGGATATTACATATATCACAGTGAGAGGTACAACACAGCTTGGATCACTAAGAGATGTACAACACAGCTCGGATATTACATATATCACTGAGGGAGGTACAACACAGCTCGGATATTACATATATCACTGAGAGAGGTACAACACAGCTCGGATATTACATATATCACTGAGAGAGGTACAACACAGCTCGGATATTACATATATCACTGAGAGAGGTACAACACAGCTCGGATATTACATATATCACTGAGAGAGGTACAACACAGCTCGGATATTACATATATCACTGAGAGATGCACAACACAGCTCGGATATTACATATATCACCTCGGATATTACATATATAACTGAGGGAGGAACAACACAGCTTGGATCACTCCGAGAGGTACAACACAGCTCGGATATTACATATATCACTGAGAGAGGTACAACACAGCTCGGATATTACATATATCACTGAGAGAGGTACAACACAGCTCGGATATTACATATATTACTGAGAGAGGTACAACACAGCTCGGATATTACATATATCACTGAGGGAGGAACAACACAGCTTGGCTCACTACGAGATGTACAACACAGCTCGGATATTACATATATCACTGAGAGAGGTACAACACAGCTCGGATATTACATATATCACTGAGAGAGGTACAACACAGCTCGGATATTACATATATCACTGAGAGAGGTACAACACAGCTCGGATATTACATATATCACTGAGAGATGCACAACACAGCTCGGATATTACATATATCACCTCGGATATTACATATATCACTGAGGGAGGAACAACACAGCTTGAATCACTCTGAGAGGTACAACACAGCTCGGATATTACATATATCACTGAGAGAGGTACAACACAGCTCGGATATTACATATATCACTGAGAGAGGTACAACACAGCTCGGATATTACATATATCACTGAGAGAGGTACAACACAGCTCGGATATTACATATATCACTAAGAGATGTACAACACAGCTCGGATATTACATATATCACTGAGGGAGGTACAACACAGCTTGGATCACTACGAGAGGTACAACACAGCTCGGATATTCCATATATCACTGAGAGAGGTACAACACAGCTCGGATATTACATATATCACTGAGAGAGGTATAACACAGCTCGGATATTACATATATCACTGAGGGAGGTACAACACAGCTCGGATATTACATATATCACTGAGAGAGGTACAACACAGCTCGGATATTACATATATCACTAAGAGATGTACAACACAGCTCGGATATTACATATATCACTGAGGGAGGTACAACACAGCTTGGATCACTACGAGAGGTACAACACAGCTCGGATATTCCATATATCACTGAGAGAGGTACAACACAGCTCGGATATTACATATATCACTGAGGGAGGTACAACACAGCTCGGATATTACATATATCACTGAGAGAGGTACAACACAGCTCTGATATTACATATATCACTAAGAGATGTACAACACAGCTCGGATATTACATATATCACTGAGAGAGGTACAACACAGCTCGGATATTACATATATCACTAAGAGATGTACAACACAGCTCGGATATTACATATATCACTGAGGGAGGTACAACACAGCTCGGATATTACATATATCACTGAGAGAGGTACAACACAGCTCGGATATTACATATATCACTAAGAGATGTACAACACAGCTCGGATATTACATATATCACTGAGAGAGGTACAACACAGCTCGGATATTACATATATCACTGAGGGAGGTACAACACAGCTTGGATCACTACGAGAGGTACAACACAGCTCGGATATTCCATATATCACTGAGAGAGGTACAACACAGCTCGGATATTACATATATCACTGAGGGAGGTACAACACAGCTTGGATATTACATATATCACAGAGAGAGGTACAACACAGCTCGGATATTACATATATCACTGAGAGAGGTACAACACAGCTCGGATATTACATATATCACTGAGAGAGGTACAACACAGCTCGGATATTACATATATCACTGAGAGAGGTACAACACAGCCTCGGATATTACATATATCACTGAGAGAGGTTCAACACAGCTTGGATCACTACGAGAGGTACAACACAGCTCGGATATTCCATATATCACTGAGAGAGGTACAACACAGCTCGGATATTACATATATCACTGAGAGAGGTACAACACAGCTCGGATATTACATATATCACTGAGAGAGGTACAACACAGCTCGGATATTACATATATCACTGAGAGAGGTACAACACAGCTCGGATATTACATATATCACCGGATATTACATATCATGAGGGAGGTACAACACAGCTCGGATATTACATATATCACTGAGAGAGGTACAACACAGCTTGGATCACTACGAGAGGTACAACACAGCTTGGATATTCCATATATCACTGAGAGAGGTACAACACAGCTCGGATATTACATATATCACTGAGGGAGGTACAACACAGCTTGGATCACTACGAGAGGTACAACACAGCTCTGATATTCCATATATCACTGAGAGAGGTACAACACAGCTGGATATTACATATATCACTGAGAGAGGTACAACACAGCTCGGATATTACATATATCACTGAGAGAGGTACAACACAGCTGGATATTACATATATCACTGAGAGAGGTACAACACAGCTCGGATATTACATATATCACTGAGAGAGGTACAACACAGCTCGGATATTACATATATCACAGTGAGAGGTACAACACAGCTTGGATCACTAAGAGATGTACAACACAGCTCGGATATTACATATATCACTGAGGGAGGTACAACACAGCTCGGATATTACATATATCACTGAGAGAGGTACAACACAGCTCGGATATTACATATATCACTGAGAGAGGTACAACACAGCTCGGATATTACATATATCACTGAGAGAGGTACAACACAGCTCGGATATTACATATATCACTGAGAGAGGTACAACACAGCTCGGATATTACATATATCACCTCGGATATTACATATATCACTGAGGGAGGAACAACACAGCTTGGATCACTCCGAGAGGTACAACACAGCTCGGATATTACATATATCACTGAGAGAGGTACAACACAGCTCGGATATTACATATATCACTGAGAGAGGTACAACACAGCTCGGATATTACATATATCACTGAGAGAGGTACAACACAGCTCGGATATTACATATATCACTGAGGGAGGAACAACACAGCTTGGCTCACTACGAGATGTACAACACAGCTCGGATATTACATATATCACTGAGGTACAACACAGCTCGGATATTACATATATCACTGAGAGAGGTACAACACAGCTCGGATATTACATATATCACTGAGAGAGGTACAACACAGCTCGGATATTACATCTATCACTGAGAGAGGTACAACACAGCTCGGATATTACATATATCACAGTGAGAGGTACAACACAGCTTGGATCACTAAGAGATGTACAACACAGCTCGGATATTACATATATCACTGAGGGAGGTACAACACAGCTCGGATATTACATATATCACTGAGAGAGGTACAACACAGCTCGGATATTACATATATCACTGAGAGAGGTACAACACAGCTCGGATATTACATATATCACTGAGAGAGGTACAACACAGCTCGGATATTACATATATCACTGAGAGAGGTACAACACAGCTCGGATATTACATATATCACTGAGAGAGGTACAACACAGCTCGGATATTACATATATCACTGAGAGAGGTACAACACAGCTCGGATATTACATATATCACAGTGAGAGGTACAACACAGCTTGGATCACTAAGAGATGTACAACACAGCCTCGGATATTACATATATCACTGAGGGAGGTACAACACAGCTCGGATATTACATATATCACTGAGAGAGGTACAACACAGCTCGGATATTACATATATCACTGAGAGAGGTACAACACAGCTCGGATATTACATATATCACTGAGAGAGGTACAACACAGCTCGGATATTACATATATCACTGAGAGAGGTACAACACAGCTCGGATATTACATATATCACTGAGAGATGCACAACACAGCTCGGATATTACATATATCACCTCGGATATTACATATATAACTGAGGGAGGAACAACACAGCTTGGATCACTCCGAGAGGTACAACACAGCTCGGATATTACATATATCACTGAGAGAGGTACAACACAGCTCGGATATTACATATATCACTGAGAGAGGTACAACACAGCTCGGATATTACATATATTACTGAGAGAGGTACAACACAGCTCGGATATTACATATATCACTGAGGGAGGAACAACACAGCTTGGCTCACTACGAGATGTACAACACAGCTCGGATATTACATATATCACTGAGAGAGGTACAACACAGCTCGGATATTACATATATCACTGAGAGAGGTACAACACAGCTCGGATATTACATATATCACTGAGAGAGGTACAACACAGCTCGGATATTACATATATCACTGAGAGATGCACAACACAGCTCGGATATTACATATATCACCTCGGATATTACATATATCACTGAGGGAGGAACAACACAGCTTGAATCACTCTGAGAGGTACAACACAGCTCGGATATTACATATATCACTGAGAGAGGTACAACACAGCTCGGATATTACATATATCACTGAGAGAGGTACAACACAGCTCGGATATTACATATATCACTGAGAGAGGTACAACACAGCTCGGATATTACATATATCACTAAGAGATGTACAACACAGCTCGGATATTACATATATCACTGAGGGAGGTACAACACAGCTTGGATCACTACGAGAGGTACAACACAGCTGGATATTACATATATCACTAACAGATGTACAACACAGCTCGGATATTACATATATCACCTCGGATATTACATATATCACTGAGAGAGGTACAACACAGCTTGGATCACTAAGAGATGTACAACACAGCTCGGATATTACATATATCACTGAGAGAGGTACAACACAGCTCGGATATTACATATATCACTGAGGGAGGTACAACACAGCTTGGATCACTACGAGAGGTACAACACAGCTGGATATTACATATATCACTAAGAGATGTACAACACAGCTCGGATATTACATATATCACCTCGGATATTACATATATCACTGAGAGAGGTACAACACAGCTTGGATCACTAAGAGATGTACAACACAGCTCGGATATTACATATATCACTGAGAGAGGTACAACACAGCTTGGATATTACATATATCACTGAGGGAGGTACAACACAGCTTGGATCACTACGAGAGGTACAACACAGCTCGGATATTACATATATCACTGAGAGATGTACAACACAGCTCAGATATTTCAAATATCACTAAGAGGTACAACACAGCTCAGATATTACATTTATCACTGAGAGATGTACAACACAGCTCAGATATTACATTTATCACTGAGAGATGTACAACACAGCTCAGATATTACATTTATCACAGAAAGGTACAACACAGCTTGGATCACTAAGAGATGTACAACACAGCTCGGATATTACATATATCACAGAAAGGTACAACACAGCTTGGATCATTAAGAGATGTACAACACAGCTCGGATATTACATATATCACTGAGAGAGGTACAACACAGCTCGGATATTACATATATCACTGAGGAGGTACAACACAGCTTGGATCACTACGAGAGGTACAACACAGCTGGATATTACATATATCACTAAGAGATGTACAACACAGCTCGGATATTACATATATCACCTCGGATATTACATATATCACTGAGGGAGGAACAACACAGCTTGGATCACTCCGAGAGGTACAACACAGCTCGGATATTACATATATCACTAAGAGAGATACAACACAGCTTGGATCACTAAGAGTCATACAACACAGCTCGGATATTACATATATCACAGAAAGGTACAACACAGCTTGGATCATTAAGAGATGTACAACACAGCTCGGATATTACATATATCACTGAGAGAGGTACAACACAGCTCGGATATTACATATATCACTGAGAGATGCACAACACAGCTCGGGTATTACATTTATCACAGAAAGGTACAACACAGCTTGGATCACTAAGAGATGTACAACACAGCTCGGATATTACATATATCACAGAAAGGTACAACACAGCTTGGATCATTAAGAGATGTACAACACAGCTCGGATATTACATATATCACTGAGAGAGGTACAACACAGCTCGGATATTACATATATCACTGAGAGATGCACAACACAGCTCGGGTATTACATATATCACTGAGAGAGGTACAACACAGCTCGGATATTACATATATCACTGAGGGAGGTACAACACAGCTTGGATCACTACGAGAGGTAAAACACAGCTCGGATATTACGTATATCACTAAGAGATGTACAACACTGCTCGGATATTACATATATCACTGAGGGAGGTACAACACAGCTTGGATCACGTCGAGAGGTTCAACACAGCTCGGATATTACATATATCACTAAGAGATGTACAACACAGCTCGGATATTACATATATCACTGAGGGAGGTACAACACAGCTTGGCTCACTACTAGAGGTACAACACAGCTCGGATATTCCATATATCACTGAGAGAGGTACAACACAGCTCGGATATTACATATATCACTGAGAGATGCACAACACAGCGCGGGTATTACATATATCACTGAGAGAGGTACAACACAGCTCGGATATTACATATATCACAGAGAGAGGTACAACACAGCTTGGATCACTACGAGAGGTACAACACAGCTCGGATATTACATATATCACTGAGAGAGGTACAACACAGCTTGGATCACTAAGAGATGTACAACACAGCTCGGATATTACATATATCACTAAGAGATGTACAACACAGCTTGGATCAGTACGAGAGGTACAATACAGCTCAGAAAATCCATACAGTGGTTATCACCAAACTCACAACAGCACCAACCGTAATAATAAACAATCACAACATCCATCTAAACACACCAGAGCACTAGGAGTGGTACAACACAGCTCAGATATTTCAAATATCACTAAGAGATGTGCAACACAGCTCAGATATTTCAAATATCACTAAGAGAAATACAACACAGCTCAGATATTTCAAATATCACTAAGAGATGTACAACACAGTTCGAATATTTCATATATCACTAAGAGAGGTGCAACACAGCTCGGATATTTCATACATCACTAAGAGAGGTACAACACAGCTCAGATATTTCAAATATCACTAAGAGATGTACAACACAGCTCGGATATTTCATATATCACTAAGAGATGTGCAACACAGCTCGGATATTTCATATATCACTAAGAGATGTACAACACAGCTCGGATATTTCATATATCACTAAGAGATGTGCAACACAGCTCGGATATTTCATATATCACTAAGAGATGTACAACACAGCTCGCATATTTCATATATCACTAAGAGATGTACAACACAGCTCGGATATTTCAAATATCACTAAGAGATGTACAACACAGCTCAGATATTTCAAATATCACTTAGAGAGGTACAACACAGCTCGGATATTTCAAATATCACTAAGAGATGTACAACACAGCTCAGATATTTCAAATATCACTAAGAGATGTACAACACAGCTCGGATATTTCAAATATCACTAAGATATGTACAACACAGCTCGGATATTTCATGTATCACTAAGAGATGTACAACACAGCTCAGATATTTCATATATCACTAAGAGATGTACAACACAGCTCAGATATTTCAAATATCACTAAGAGATGTACAACACAGCTTGGATATTTGAAATATCACTAAGAGATGTACAACACAGCTCAGATATTTCAAATATCACTAAGAGATGTGCAACACAGCTCAGATATTTCATATATCACTAAGAGATGTGCAACTCAGCTCAGATATTTCAAATATCACTAAGAGATGTGCAACACAGCTCGGATATTTCAAATATCACTAAGAGATGTACAACACAGCTCGGATATTTCATATATCACTAAGAGATGTACAACACAGCTCAGATATTTCAAATATCACTAAGAGATGTACAACACAGCTCAGATATTTCAAATATCACTAAGAGATGTACAACACAGCTCGGATATTTCATATATCACTAAGAGAGGTGCAACACAGATCGGATATTTCAAATATCACTAAGAGATGTACAACACAGCTCGGATATTTCATACATCACTAAGAGAGGTACAACACAGCTCAGATATTTCATATATCACTAAGAGATGTACAACACAGCTCAGATATTTCATATATCACTAAGAGATGTACAACACAGCTCAGATATTTCAAATATCACTAAGAGATATACAACACAGCTCGGATATTTCATATATCACTAAGAGATATACAACACAGCTCAGATATTTCAAATATCACTAAGAGATGTACAACACAGCTCAGATATTTCAAATATCACTAAGAGATGTACAACACAGCTCGGATATTTCATATATCACTAAGAGATGTACAACACAGCTCGGATATTTCAAATATCACTAAGAGATGTACAACACAGCTCGGATATTTCATATATCACTAAGAGATGTACAACACAGCTCAGATATTTCAAATATCACTAAGAGATGTACAACACAGCTCAGATATTTCAAATATCACTAAGAGATGTACAACACAGCTCGGATATTTCATATATGACTAAGAGAGGTGCAACACAGATCGGATATTTCAAATATCACTAAGATATGTACAACACAGCTCGGATATTTCATATATCACTAAGATATGTACAACACAGCTCAGATATTTCATATATCACTAAGAGATGTGCAACACAGCTCAGATATTTCAAATATCACTAAGAGATGTGCAACACAGCTCAGATATTTCAAATATCCCTAAGAGATGTGCAACACAGCTCAGATATTTCAAATATCACTAAGAGATGTGCAACACAGCTCAGATATTTCAAATATCCCTAAGAGATGTACAACACAGCTCGCATATTTCAAATATCACTAAGAGATGTACAACACAGCTCAGATATTTCATATATTACTAAGAGAGGTGCAACACAGCTCAGATTTTCCATATATCACTAAGAGAGGTGCAACACAGCTCAGATTTTCCATATATCAGTAAGAGAGGTACAACACAGCTCAGATATTTCAAATATCACTAAGAGATGTGAAACACAGCTCAGATATTTCATATATCAGTAAGAGAGGTGCAACACAGCTCAGATTTTCCATATATCAGTAAGAGATGTACAACACAGCTCAGATATTTCATATATCACTAAGAGATGTACAACACAGCTCAGATATTTCATATATCACTAAGAGATGTACAACACAGCTTGGATATTTCAAATATCACTAAGAGATGTGAAACACAGCTCAGATATTTCATATATCAGTAAGAGAGGTGCAACACAGCTCAGATTTTCCATATATCACTAAGAGATGTACAACACAGCTCGGATATTTCATATATCACTAAGAGAGGTGCAACACAGCTCGCATATTTCATATATCACTAAGAGATGTACAACACAGCTCAGATATTTCATATATCACTAAGAGAGGTGCTACACAGCTCGGATATTTCATATATCACTAAGAGATGTACAACACAGCTCGGATATTTCATATATCACTAAGAGATGTACAACAAAGCTCGGATATTACATAGAGTGGTTATCACCAAACTCACAACAGCACCAACCATAATAATAAAGAATCACGACATCCAACAGAACACACCAGAGCACTATGAGATGTACAACACAGCTCGGATATTTCATATATCACTAAGAGAGGTGCAACACAGCTCAGATATTTCATATATCACTAAGAGATGTACAACACAGCTCAGATATTTCATATATCACTAAGAGATGTACAACACAGCTCAGATATTTCATATATCACTAAGAGATGTACAACACAGCTCAGATATTTCATATATCACTAAGAGAGGTACAACACAGCTCAGATATTTCATATATCACTAAGAGAGGTACAACACAGCTCAGATATTTCATATATCACTAAGAGATGTACAACACAGCTCAGATATTTCATATATCACTAAGAGATGTACAACACAGCTCGGATATTTCATATATCACTAAGAGATGTACAACACAGCTCAGATATTTCATATATCACTAAGAGATGTACAACACAGCTCAGATATTTCATATATCACTAAGAGAGGTACAACACAGCTCAGATATTTCATATATCACTAAGAGATGTACAACACAGCTCAGTTATTTCATATATCACTAAGAGATGTACAACGCAGCTCAGATATTTCATATATCACTAAGAGATGTACAACACAGCTCAGATTTTCCATATATCAGTAAGAGATGTACAACACAGATCGGATATTTCAAATATCACTAAGAGATGTACAACACAGCTCGGATATTTCATACATCACTAAGAGATGTACAACACAGCTCAGATATTTCATATATCACTAAGAGAGGTACAACACAGCTCAGATTTTCCATATATCAGTAAGAGAGGTGCAACACAGCTCAGATTTTCCATATATCAGTAAGAGAGGTGCAACACAGCTCAGATATTCCATACAGTGGTTATCACCGAACTCACAACAGCACCAACCGTAATAATAAACAATCACGACATCCAACAGAACACATTAGTGAGAAAAACACACTAAGACACTCTACACAGCTCAAAAAGACTAAAGAGGCGGACCTCACCGACCTCACAGCGGCGCCCGCTTTTCATAAGCAAGAGACCTGTCCAAGACAATACAGAACACTGTCCACCAACAGCCACCCAACACACACCCCACATCTGGTCTGGTTTAAAGGGATGCCATGGACCACAAGTCACCTTAACCTCTGGTACTGCATACACAAACCACACGCCAGGCCAGTCTGACAGGTCGTACATACACCAGCTTCTAAAGATCTCCGGCCATACACACCAAACCTTACTTATAAACACCATTTATCCACTGCATGGTTCTACGTTGCAGTCAGTATTTTGGGAAATGTTCCCGAATCTCCTGCCATGTGATGATTCAGTGGGTCAAGCGCCTGCTGCTGCTATCGAATGTGATCTGCAGGTCATGGATTCCCACCCTGACAAGCCCAATTCATCGTTCAAAGGTAAATAAATCCAGCACTGTCTGTCAACAAGCCACAAGCACCTCCATTATCCTAGCGCTTTGCAGATGTGTGGTGCTAGCTTCGAGGACGCTTACGCAAAGAGCCAGGTCTAGCTTCGAGGACGCTTACGCAAAGAGCCAGGTCTATCTTCGAGGACGCTTACGCAAAGAGCCAGGTCTAGCTTCGAGGACGCTTACGCAAAGAGCCAGGTCTAGCTTCGAGGACGCTTACGCAAAGAGCCAGGTCTAGCTTCGAGGACGCTTACGCAAAGAGCCAGGTCTATCTTCGAGGACGCTTACGCAAAGAGCCAGGTCTAGCTTCGAGGACGCTTACGCAAAGAGCCAGGTCTAGCTTCGAGGACGCTTTCGCAAAGAGCCAGGTCTAGCTTCGAGGACGCTTACGCAAAGAGCCAGGTCTAGCTTCGAGGACGCTTACGCAAAGAGCCAGGTCTATCTTCGAGGACGCTTACGCAAAGAGCCAGGTCTAGCTTCGAGGACGCTTACGCAAAGAGCCAGGTCTAGCTTCGAGGACGCTTACGCAAAGAGCCAGGTCTATCTTCGAGGACGCTTACGCAAAGAGCCAGGTCTAGCTTCGAGGACGCTTACGCAAAGAGCCAGGTCTGGCTTCGAGGACGCTTACGCAAAGAGCCAGGTCTAGCTTCGAGGACGCTTACGCAAAGAGCCAGGTCTAGCTTCGAGGACGCTTACGCAAAGAGCCAGGTCTAGCTTCGAGGACGCTTACGCAAAGAGCCAGGTCTAGCTTCGAGGACGCTTACGCAAAGAGCCAGGTCTAGCTTGGAGGACGCTTACGCAAAGAGCCAGGTCTAGCTTCGAGGACGCTTACGCAAAGAGCCAGGTCTATCTTCGAGGACGCTTACGCAAAGAGCCAGGTCTAGCTTGGAGGACGCTTACGCAAAGAGCCAGGTCTAGCTTCGAGGACGCTTACGCAAAGAGCCAGGTCTATCTTCGAGGACGCTTACGCAAAGAGGCAGGTCTAGCTTCGAGGACGCTTACGCAAAGAGCCAGGTCTAGCTTCGAGGACGCTTACGCAAAGAGCCAGGTCTTCAGCTTCTTGCGGAATTCAAGGAGAGATGAGGATGTTCTAATGTGGTGTGGGAGGACCCTCCACGCTTTAGGGGCGATGTATGAGATGGCACGGACTCCTGATCTGCTTTTGAGAATGCATGACGTGTGTGCTAGTGATAGTTCACCTGAGCAGAGTTGTCTGGATGGTTGGTGGAACTGCATGTGGCTTTAGGGTGGGCCTATGTTGTGTAGTGCTTTGTATGGCTGGGTGAGAAGTTTGAATTGTGTTTGCTTATGTATCAGTAGACAGTGCAATTCCCTCAGGTGTGGAGAGATGTGAAACCTGTGGGAGGTTGAGGATCAGCCTGGCTGCTGCGTTCTGGATGGTCTGAAGTCTTTTTGTGAGTTGGTTTGTGATTCCACATACAGGGGTTGTAGGAAGCTTGCTCTGTATATACTATACCAAAGTGAGGTTTAGTGTGCACAGAGCCCAGGGAGTCCCTGGAGGTATAGCAGAGGCTAAATTAGATAATCAGTAACAGCTCTCTTTGTGGTAGTGTGGTCGAGCAGTTAGGCTCATCAGGAGGGTGTGTTAAGCATTTATTGTACACACTCAATCTGTGCAGATGGCACACACTCGGAGACTGAATCCAGAACAAATAGGTAAGTATAAAAAGGTATACTCATGTTTTATTTTTAGAACCAAGCAGGACTTGGCACAGGTAAGTAGAATACACTTTCAAATGCAAAACATTACAAGGAAATGCAAATGTGAATTGAATTGGCTTTGTTACAGGTTTGTATTTGCTTTTAAAACTGTCTAGAATACAAAGAAATTACTTTTGGATTACTTTTCATTTACTTTGAGCATTTGAGGTGATATGCTGAGATATCACACACCGGATCTTACAACATACAGGTAAGTATGAGAATTTTGGGTTTAAAGTAAAGTTACTTTGTTTTCCTATAAAAGTCAGTTCAACACAACATTTTAGTGAAAAAAAAAAATCATAACATTGGTTCCTATGGGAGAAAAGAAGGTATCGGTTTGCAGGTAAGTGAACGACCTGCAAGAATAGCTTTTGGGGGTTAGAACCAAGATTCAGTGGCACTAGAGCGGCCGGGTGCAGAGTGCAGGGGCCCAACGTTAGCCAATGGGGATAGGGGGCCTTCGGTCAGGGGCTGCTTACGAGCAGGCCACTCGGTTGTGGGAGCAAATTTCCTGAATTTATGATCAGCACTGCAGGGGCCAACAATCAGCACAGGAGATGCACCACCAGTGTCATGGAGGCGGCCGGAATCAGAGTGCCAAGAAGACTTTGGGAGCCCTGTGGTTTGCAATGGAGATCTCTGGTTGGAAGAAAAGGCTGCAGGCTCGGGCAAGGAGGTTTCCTGAAGGCGACCACTGGCAGGAGAGTTAAGTTAGGTTCTTGGGAGATGCCTGGACACCATCAATTGGGCCACCCAAGGCCTTGGGCGTCGGGTGCAGGGGTGTCTTTTGGCGTCGGATCTTCTTACCAGCTCCTGTTGCAGTCGGGGGACCCTTCAGGTTGAGGCTGCAGGCGTCGGGCTGGAGCTTGAGGTAGGTTGGGGGATCACCAAATCCCAGGTCAGGCTTGCTAGAAAAATCTCATCGTGGGGTTGGGCCACTCGAAGTCGGGCCGTGGGGGTCGGGTGCAGAGTGGTGCAGAACCGCAGAGCCGCCTGGATCTGGCTCCTGTGTCTTGGTTTGAGCAAATCCGGTGCTCACAGGAGACGGAGTCTTTTGGATGAAGGCAGGCAGGTCCTCCAGGTTCTGGATGGCTGCTGGACATGCTGGGGTTTCGCTGTGAGCAGGCCGGTAAGTGGGACAGGCCGGTAAGTGGGTCAGCACGGCTCTTCCGTCCTTCTTTCTTCCTCGAAACCGAGAAGGCAAGGTTCAGGGTCGCCCCTAAATACTATATTTATGGGCTTTACAGGGGTATGCAGGTCGGGACCAATAGGTCCCTTCCTTGGGATGAGTACACCCCCTACTATGCCACCCTCCAGTAGGAGGGGGCAAGAGTCCATCTCTAATAGGCTGTGTCCCCTCATCTTCAAGATGGCGGGGACTGGGAGTTGTGCTTCACCTCGCCTCCCCCACCTGAGGGGTGGGGTTCGCAAAGGTGGGCACACCTCTCTTCCTCACTTGGTTTTCCCGCCGATTCTCCCACCCAAAGTGGGTTCAGAACCGGTGGGAGCCAGTTGCTGGGGGCAGCAAAAGGCAGGGTCAGCTCACAAAGGCGGCAGGGCTATGAAGCTTCCCCTTCGTGGACCAAGCCCAACCTGGGGGAGGAGGCATGACACCTCTGCCCAGGATGTGCTTTCTTTCTGGACCCAGAGAGCGGAGGCTCTCTACCCAGGGGTTTAGAAACCTGTCTGGTGGTGGCAAATGGCGGGCAGCCATTCAGAAACCACACCAGGGCTGGTCGTTTTTCAGGGGGCATCTCTAAGATGCCCTCTGAGTCCATTTTACATTAAATTCCACACTGGCATCAGTGTGGGTTTAATGTGCCGAGAAGTTTGCTACCAAACTTCTAAGGTTTCAGTAAAGCCATTATGGAGCTGTGGAGTTCGTAGGGACCAACTCCCAGACCATATACTCTTTATGACTTTACTGCACTTACAATGTCTAAGAATGGACTTGGACACTGTAGGGGTACAGGCTCATGCACCTGTACCCTCACCTGTGGTCCAGTGCACACTGCTAGAGGGGTGACTTACAGTGGGTTGCACGAGTAGCACACAGGGATGTCTGCCACGTCGTCTCTTCACTTTTCTCTGCACCAAAACACGCAGCCTGCAATGGCAGTGTGTGGGTGTTAAGGTGCAGGGCCTCTAAGAGTGGCACAATAGGTGCTGCAGCTCTTAGAGGTCTTCCCTGGTCATAGGGCCCTTGGTACCCATGATACCTTTTACAAGGGGCTTACCTGTGGCCAGAGAGGTGCCAATTGTGGGTACAAAGGTACAGCTTTGGGAAAGAACATAGGCCCTGGGAACCTGATTGGCAGGGATCCAGGGCACATCAAGTCAAAGTGCATCAAGTGTCAGGCAAGAAAGGGGGGGGGGGGTAATCATGCAAAAAGGGGCACTTTCCTACATGGGGTTCTCGCGGTTCAGTCTGCTGGTGATGAGTGGTTGAGTGACGCTTTTCCTAGTGTTGTTAAGTAGTCACAGCATCCTCAGGCTGTGGAAGCAGGCTGTGTCAACAACAACGACCTGGGTGGACATGTCCAGCTTTCTGTTGAGAATGATCCTGAGGTGTCTCGCCTGTGTGCTAGGGGTGGGTGTGGGCCCGAGGTGTGTAGTCAACCAGGCGGAGTCCCACACGAAGGCCTCTTTTCCAAAGATCCCCATTTCAGTTTTGTCTGTTTAGTTTGAGGCAGTTGAGGAAGCCACTCAGGACATGCATGAGTTGAAGTTGTTCCTGGCCCTGGGTGTGTTGTCCGTGAGAGATAATAACAGGTGTGTGTCATCAGAGTGGGTGAGTATGTTGATATTGTGTGTGCGGATGTCATCTGCCAGCGGAATCATGTAGATGTTGAAAAGGGTCAGGCTGAGCGAGGAACCTTGTGGGACTCTGCAAATAAGTTTCAGAGCTTCTGAAGAGTATGGTGTCATGTGGACTGTTTATGTTCTTCTGTTGAGGAAAGTGCAGATCCATTTGAGGGCGGGTCCTTGGATGCCAGCCTCA
Source organism: Calotriton arnoldi (assembly GCA_963921515.1). NCBI lineage: Eukaryota > Metazoa > Chordata > Amphibia > Caudata > Salamandridae > Calotriton > Calotriton arnoldi. The sequence continues at coordinate 465,241 of CAWUFW010000916.1, forward strand.
TGAAGTCCTCTGGTCAGGATGTTGTGGGAGGCTGTGTCAAAGACTTCAGAGAGGTTGAGTTGCATGAGGATGCAATTTCCCCTCTGTTGAGGATTATCTGGATGTCGTCTGTTGCTGAGATGAGGGCTGCCTTTGTATTGTGATTAGGTCTGAAGCCTGATTGCGTGGTGTCGAGGAGCTGGTGGTTTGCGAAGTAGTCGGAGAGGCATCTGTTGATGGCATTTTCTAGGTCCTTGGTAGGAGGTATGGTAGGAGGGAGATTTGGTCAGTAGTTCGGAAGTTTGGCTAGATCTGCTGAGGGCTTCTTCAGGAGGGCGTTAATTGCTGTATGCTTCCAGGCTTCCGGGAAGGTGGCTGTGTCGATGGTGATGTTGAAGAAGGGGATGAGAGCTGTGCTGATGGGAGTTGAACCTGCCAAAGGCATGGTGAGGGCAATGGTCTGACAGGGCTCCAGAGTGGATGGTCTTTATGATTGCTGTTTCCTCTGTGGTGATGGGGTTCCATGTTATCAGGGTGTTGGCTTGTTCGATACCTGGAGACTTGTTGGAAGGTTGATGGGGTCCTGTTGTGGGTCAAAGCTGGTGTAAATGGTTGTGATGTTGCTGCAGAAGCAGTGTGAGAGGTCATTGCACAGTTCTTGCATTGGGGTGGTTGCTACTGGTGTGGTAAATCCCCAGATGAGGCAAAAATCTCTTTGCTGCTGTTGGAGTGGTTGTTGATGAGCATGGCTACAGCCTTCCTTTTGGTTTCCTGGATTAGCTTGTCGTAGCATCTGTGCTTGGATCTGAATACTTCCTTGTCAGATTCTTCCTGGCTCGCTCTCCATCACCGTTCTAGTTGCTTGATGTGCAGTTTAGTCATTCTGAGCTCTTCCATCGACCATCTGCCCTGCCTTCGCGTTCTTGCTTATTCACCTTTTTTCCAAGGGGCCAGGGTTATTGGTGCAGGCGGTAATCCAGTTGTTGAAGATGCTGACGTTGCTAGGTAGGTGGTCTATATGCTCGCGTTGTTTTTTGTGTGGAAGATGGAATCCCATTTCTCCTCTGATGTTGTTGCAGTAGTGTCGACCGTCAGGGCCTATCGTGATGGTTCTTCTGTGGTGGGGAACGTCGATTGAGAAGCTGACGATGGCGCGGTCGGTCCAGGTGATAAAACTGGGTGTGCTTATTGTGATATTGTTGAAAGAGGTAAAAACGGGGTCCAGTATGCATACAGCATCGTGGGTGAGGGCTGAGACATGTTGGGTGAGTCTGAGGTTTCTGAGGCGTTCGAGGAGTGCAATTGAGTTGGGGTTCAGTCAGGCCTTCTGGGTGAAAGTTGAGGTTACTAGAAGGATGTGGATGTTGGACCATGTACATCTAAGTGTCTCATACTCCTCACAGTGTCTGCCCACGTGCCCCATTTCCAACACACTGCACATGTGCCCAATGCTCCTCCCACTGTTTGCCCATGTGCTACATCCTCCTCACTGTCTGCCCATGTGCCCTGCGCTCCAGTCTGTCCATACGCCCCATGTTCCTTGCACTTCCCATGTGCCCATGCTCCTCACAATACCTGCCCATGTGCACCATGCTCCATGTCCAACCTGTCGAACCTTCTTGATTTGGGGACATTGACAAGGTTAGCGAAAGAGAACAATGATTGCATGAGCGAAGAGTAAGCACATGGGCACCTAGCCTGCCACTTGCTTGTGGGCTCCAGTTCCTGCTTGTTTCAGGCTGATCCAGATGACACCGCTGATGCCCGGGTTTTCCCACCAGGGTTTTTCCACCCGGGTTTTCCCACTCACCGTTCTTCCCACCAACAGAAGCCCTGCCCACCCCAGGGCCTATTTAATGCAGGCCACAGTGAGACCGCATTAGTAGGCACCTGGACACCTAGCCTGCCACTTGCCTGTGGCCTCCAGTTCCTGTTCATTCCAGACTGATCCAGTGACACCACCACAGCCCGGGTTTTCCGGCCCAGGTTTTCCCACTCACCATTCTTCCCAACAGAAGCCCCGCCCACCCCAGGACCTACTTAATGATGGCCGCAGCACGATTGCACAGCCGGTGCGCCGCTGGCGTGCCAAAGGCAGGCCCGTCAGTGCCCATCTGCGCCTGGACCGCGCCCAGCGCCACGACCTCTGGCCTTCCCGCCCCGAAGATACACCATCGCTGAGCTCTACACCCTCGACCCCTCAACAAACACTGTCACCCTGCCAACCCATGCTTCACAGTAAGACCTTTCAGCTGCACCCTCTGCCACTTCACCTGCCACAGCACACACAACCTATGGACCAGCCCCTCCCGAACACACCACAGACACCACCTGAACAAAAACACCAACAAGCCAGGAGAAGGAACAGCCATCATCCAAAAAGAGACCTTACAGTGCACCACCACTTTCGACAACACCCCCACCCCATGGAACATCTCAAGTTCAAGCTCCACACAGGCGACAAGACAAACCATCAGAGGCACCCTTGTATACCGACCCCCAGGCCAGCGCGTCAGCAACACCATTGCAGAATTTATTGCGCGCCTAGCCTTAGACTCCAAGGACTACATCATCCTCGACAATCTAAATTTCCACATCGACAACAACACCACACACCTCCTCGACAGTATGAGCAGCCTCGGATTGACCCAGATCATCCACGACCCTAAACACACAGCAGGAAACATGCTGGAGCCCATTTTCACCTCCAGCAACCACATCAAATACAGCCATGTCACAGAACTCACAGACGATCACTCCATCTTTCACTTCAGTATCTCCAGCCCCCGCACTGCCATCCCAAAGACGACCAGAACTCCCCACCGGAGGTTGAAAAAAATCTCACAGACCAGTTGCACAGACACCCTCAACACCTTCAAACCCTGCTACCGCCACCAACCTCGAACAGGGAGTGAAGAACGTCAATGTCTGGGTCACCAATTGCACCGACAGCATCGTCCCCATCAAGAGCAACATCCAGAGAAAATCCTCCAAAAAGGCCAGCTGGTACACCCAAGAACTCAGAACAGCAAAATGAGACAGCAAACAGCTGCAGAGGAGATGGCGCACCAGCAAGGACATCTCCGAGAGGGCAGCCTTCAAGACCTCCCTCAACCTCTACTACCGCCTACTCAAGCAAACACAGAAGACAGTCCTAGTTGCACACATTGAAGCCAACGCCAACACCAAGGAGCTTTTCTTCATCATTAAGGAATCCTCCAACCCGGCTGTCAGCGAAAACAACATCCCGCCCTCACAGGAGCTGTGCGACAACCTCTCCGACTTCTTCCATGACAAGATGACAACCATATACAGAAACTTCGAACCCTAACCCACACCTACGGACTTCCTCTACAAATTCGCTACCACTGCAACCTACACAAACAACAAACTGACCACCTGGAACCTCCTCTCTACCCAGGACACAACCTCCACTATGAAATCCCTTCACTTGGGAGCTCCACCAGACCCATGCCCGCACCACATCTTCAACCTCAGAAACCAAAGGATTGGCCAGGAATTCAGCACCCTGCTCAAAACCTCTATCACCACGGCAACATTTCCTGACGCCTGGAAAAACGCAGAAATCACTACTCAATAAAACCTCCGCTGATCCCAGCAAACTTGAAAACTACCGGCCAGCCTCCCTGTTCCCATTAAGGGACTGGAAAAAGTCATCAACAAGCAACTCATGACACACCTGGAGTAGAACCAGCTACTCAACGCCTCCTAGTCTGGCTTCCGCAGCAATCTCAGCACTGAAACCGCCCTGATTGCGTCCACTTGGTAGTTGTCACACCATGCTGGGACATGATGTAGTGGTTTTCTCTATAGTGATACTTTCTGTAGTGGTAACACCACAGCGACATCGATGCAGTGGCAATCTCTGTTGTTGTCACACCATGCAGTGACACAGATGGAGCGGTAATCACTGTAGTTCTCATGCCATGCAGTGATATAAACAGAGTGGTAATCTCTTTAGTGGTCACACCATGCAGCGACATATGTGAAGTGTTTTCTCTGTAGTGGCACACCATGCAGTGATACTGATGTAGTGGCATCTCTGTAGTGGTCACACCACGCAGTGATACTGATGTAGTGGCATCTCTGTAGTGGTCACACCATGCAGTGATACTGATGTAGTGGCATCTCTGTAGTGGTCACACCACGCAGTGATACTGATGTAGTGGCATCTCTGTAGTGGTCACACCACGCAGTGATACTGATGTAGTGGCATCTCTGTAGTGGTCACACCACGCAGTGATACTGATGTAGTGGCATCTCTGTAGTGGTCACACCACGCAGTGATACTGATGTAGTGGCCATCTCTGTAGTGGTCACACCACGCACTGATACTGATGTAGTGGCATCTCTGTAGTGGTCACACCACGCAGTGATACTGATGTAGTGGCATCTCTGTAGTGGTCACACCACGCAGTGATACTGATGTAGTGGTCATCTCTGTAGTGGTCACACCACGCAGTGATACTGATGTAGTGGCATCTCTGTAGTGGTCACACCACGCAGTGATACTGATGTAGTGGCATCTCTGTAGTGGTCACACCACGCAGTGATACTGATGTAGTGGCATCTCTGTAGTGGTCACACCACGCAGTGATACTGATGTAGTGGCATCTCTGTAGTGGTCACACCACGCAGTGATACTGATGTAGTGGCATCTCTGTAGTGGTCACACCACGCAGTGATACTGATGTAGTGGCATCTCTGTAGTGGTCACACCACGCAGTGATACTGATGTAGTGGCATCTCTGTAGTGGTCACACCACGCAGTGATACTGATGTAGTGGTCATCTCTGTAGTGGTCACACCACGCAGTGATACTGATGTAGTGGCATCTCTGTAGTGGTCACACCACGCAGTGATACTGATGTAGTGGCATCTCTGTAGTGGTCACAACACGCAGTGATACTGATGTAGTGGTCATCTCTGTAGTGGTCACACCATGCAGTGATACTGATGTAGTGGCATCTCTGTAGTGGTCACACCATGCAGTGATACTGATGTAGTGGCATCTCTGTAGTGGTCACACCATGTATTTGTATAATCATTGCTTTTGATCATTTTTATGTTTCATCATTATCATGAAATGGTGGAGTTTATAGAAGGGTGATCACTACATATTACATTTGTTGTCTTTTAAAGAAGAAGAGTGAATATAACTGAAAGGGCATAAAGCCATTCCTTGCGGAGGCCATAATATCTATAATACTAGACATAGGTAACAGTCAGAGAGCTCTTCCGGCCAGGTGACGGAAGGACAGACCTAGTTGAGCACCCAGTTTAAGTGAGCTGGGAAGCAGGCGGCTTTCACTGGCTGTTTTGAACAGTAGCACTGTTGACTATGCTTATCACGAGCAAGCACAGTGTGCCTTTGTGGGCTGAAAATATAACTTATTGTTCTGGCATCAGGTATGCAGGTGAGAACCAGCTTTAGAACTCCGAATAGGCTGCGATTTACTAATGTGCTAGAAATAGTCTAGCGCTTAGAAGTAGTATATGAGGATGTAAGTGCCACAGAATACATAGAAATAATGTTGTTGTTTTTTTAAAAATGTACTGTTTAAGTTACTCATACACTTACTTGCTGCCTTAATGTTTATCTTCATTGTGGTAGCAACTCATATTGTGTGCACTAGTTTAGGTTTTTATATTTAAAATAAATAATTTTAAAATGTCCATTCCATTTTCCAGTGATACTGGAGTGTGTTTTTCATTTATGAAGAGGTTTTGGTATTCCACCAAGGGTCCCGGTCATGTCTCATGAAACTGTACGTTACCTAAAACACTTTACGCGAACACTGCTCAGTGGGTTGTGTATGGGTTGCAGTCCAACTGGTTTCTTAATTCAGGTTGCCACAAAGACCGAGTCTTTGGTGCCAGGGATCAGAAATCCGAACACTGCAACACTAGAGAGGAGTTAACAGATGTAGTGTTTTTCTTTGTAGAGGTCATCTCTGTAGGGGTTACACCACGCAGTGACATTGATCTAGGGCAGTGATACTCAAAGTACATGCCCGGGGGCCGCATGCAACCCTCTAGTCAACAACAGCCTTACTCAACTCAGCACTATTATTTAAAATTGTCAAATAAGCAGGAAAGCATTTATTGAACGGTTAATTGACATTAACGAACTAAGTAATTAGGGCACGCTTAACTTTAAGAACACCTTCGTTTTTAAAGACATCTTGCAGGAAAAGTGTACAAATATGATAAGGTCTCTTAAAAACTCAAAAAGTGTATTTCATTAAAATGCAGAACCATTTCTCCTTAGTACATCAGATTTTATCAGTGCATTGAGAAGTATTTTTTTTTTTAATTGATAGTTTTCAAACATGAATTTGGAAACATTCCTTCTTTCCCCACTCTGACAGCAATACCCATAGAGAACTAAGAGGCAAGTCACTTGCTATGTGAACCTTTTGGGTGGCCTGAGTTGCTATTGTACATGAACAACATTATAGTTTATTAAATCAGATACAGGTCAAGGTTTTGTACACTGCACATCCTGATGTCATGTATTTCGAGGTCCTCTTAAACGTGATAATGAAGAAAAGGAGGCAAAGGGGAATAAAACAATTGCCTTGGATCACACAATTTGGTTACGGTGGGGGATGGGGCAGGATTAACCCACGGTTGTCTGGTTTCACATCCTGCAATTCAGCCACTGGATGTATTCCTTGCTTTGCTTAACCTACAGCCACCTTACTGCCAAAACCCCGGCATCTTCCCCAACCCCTGACCGCCACCCTGCTGGGATTATTGTGGCCCCCAGTCACATCACAGACCGAACTTTTTGGCCCCTGGGAAAATGTTTGTGAGTACCCATGATCTAGTGGTAATCTCTGTAGTGGCCGCAACAAAGTGTGACATTTATATACTGGTCATCTCTGTAGTGGTCACAACACGCAGTGATACTGATTTAGTGGCATCTCTGTAGTGGTCACACCACGCAGTGATACTGATTGTGGCATCTCTGTAGTGGTCACACCACGCAGTGATACTGATGTAGTGGCATCTCTGTAGTGGTCACACCACGCAGTGATACTGATGTAGTGGCATCTCTGTAGTGGTCACACCACGCAGTGATACTGATGTAGTGGTCATCTCTGTAGTGGTCACACCACGCAGTGATACTGATGTAGTGGCATATCTGTAGTGGTCACACCACGCAGTGATACTGATGTAGTGGCATCTCTGTAGTGGTCACACCGTGCAGTGATACTGATGTAGTGGCCATCTCTGTAGTGGTCACACCGTGCAGTGATACTGATGTAGTGGCATCTCTGTAGTGGTCACACCACGCAGTGATACTGATGTAGTGGCATCTCTGTAGTGGTCACACCACGCAGTGATACTGATGTAGTGGCATCTCTGTAGTGGTCACACCACGCAGTGATACTGATGTAGTGGTATCTCTGTAGTGGTCACACCACGCAGTGATACTGATGTAGTGGCATCTCTGTAGTGGTCACACCGTGCAGTGATACTGATGTAGTGGTCATCTCTGTAGTGGTCACAACACGCAGTGATACTGATGTAGTGGCCATCTCTGTAGTGGTCACACCACGCAGTGATACTGATGTAGTGGCATCTCTGTAGTGGTCACAACACGCAGTGATACTGATGTAGTGGCATCTCTGTAGTGGTCACACCACGCAGTGATACTGATGTAGTGGCATCTCTGTAGTGGTCACACCACGCAGTGATACTGATGTAGTGGCATCTCTGTAGTGGTCACACCACGCAGTGATACTGATGTAGTGGCATCTCTGTAGTGGTCACACCACGCAGTGATACTGATGTAGTGGCATCTCTGTAGTGGTCACACCACGCAGTGATACTGATTGTGGCATCTCTGTAGTGGTCACACCACGCAGTGATACTGATGTAGTGGCATCTCTGTAGTGGTCACACCACGCAGTGATACTGATGTAGTGGCATCTCTGTAGTGGTCACACCATGCAGTGATACTGATGTAGTGGCATCTCTGTAGTGGTCACACCACGCAGTGATACTGATGTAGTGGCATCTCTGTAGTGGTCACAACACGCAGTGATACTGATGTAGTGGCATCTCTGTAGTGGTCACACCACGCAGTGATACTGATGTAGTGGCATCTCTGTAGTGGTCACAACACGCAGTGATACTGATGTAGTGGCATCTCTGTAGTGGTCACACCACGCAGTGATACTGATGTAGTGGCCATCTCTGTAGTGGTCACACCACGCAGTGATACTGATGTAGTGGCCATCTCTGTAGTGGTCACAACACGCAGTGATACTGATGTAGTGGTCATCTCTGTAGTGGTCACACCACGCAGTGATACTGATGTAGTGGCATCTCTGTAGTGGTCACACCACGCAGTGATACTGATGTAGTGGCATCTCTGTAGTGGTCACACCACGCAGTGATACTGATGTAGTGGCATCTCTGTAGTGGTCACACCACGCAGTGATACTGATGTAGTGGTCATCTCTGTAGTGGTCACACCATGCAGTGATACTGATGTAGTGGCATCTCTGTAGTGGTCACACCACGCAGTGATACTGATGTAGTGGCATCTCTGTAGTGGTCACACCACGCAGTGATACGGATGTAGTGGCATCTCTGTAGTGGTCACACCACGCAGTGATACTGATGTAGTGGCATCTCTGTAGTGGTCACACCACGCAGTGATACTGATGTAGTGGCATCTCTGTAGTGGTCACACCACGCAGTGATACTGATGTAGTGGCATCTCTGTAGTGGTCACACCACGCAGTGATACTGATGTAGTGGCATCTCTGTAGTGGTCACACCACGCAGTGATACTGATGTAGTGGCATCTCTGTAGTGGTCACACCACGCAGTGATACTGATGTAGTGGCATCTCTGTAGTGGTCACACCACGCAGTGATACTGATGTAGTGGCATCTCTGTAGTGGTCACACCACGCAGTGATACTGATGTAGTGGCATCTCTGTAGTGGTCACACCACGCAGTGATACTGATGTAGTGGCATCTCTGTAGTGGTCACACCACGCAGTGATACTGATGTAGTGGCATCTCTGTAGTGGTCACAACACGCAGTGATACTGATGTAGTGGCATCTCTGTAGTGGTCACACCACGCAGTGATACTGATGTAGTGGCCATCTCTGTAGTGGTCACACCACGCAGTGATACTGATGTAGTGGCCATCTCTGTAGTGGTCACAACACGCAGTGATACTGATGTAGTGGTCATCTCTGTAGTGGTCACACCATGCAGTGATACTGATGTAGTGGCATCTCTGTAGTGGTCACAACACGCAGTGATACTGATGTAGTGGCATCTCTGTAGTGGTCACAACACGCAGTGATACTGATGTAGTGGCATCTCTGTAGTGGTCACACCACGCAGTGATACTGATGTAGTGGCCATCTCTGTAGTGGTCACAACACGCAGTGATACTGATGTAGTGGTCATCTCTGTAGTGGTCACACCATGCAGTGATACTGATGTAGTGGTCACAACACGCAGTGATACTGATGTAGTGGTCATCTCTGTAGTGGTCACACCACGCAGTGATACTGATGTAGTGGTCATCTCTGTAGTGGTCACACCACGCAGTGATACTGATGTAGTGGCATCTCTGTAGTGGTCACACCACGCAGTGATACTGATGTAGTGGCATCTCTGTAGTGGTCACACCACGCAGTGATACTGATGTAGTGGCATCTCTGTAGTGGTCTTAAACAAGGAAGGGGGACTATTAGGGCTTGTTAACGGGGTCCAGCACACATGCCCAATCAATAAGTAACATGAAAAGTAAGCTGTTCCCCAATAAAAGGTGTGGACAACGTGTGACAGAGGTGGGGGATGAGGGAAATACTCCTTTTCGGAACTAAAGTCCTCACACACCCAGCAAGCTAGGTGTCATGCTTCATCATATGGACTTGCTCCTCGTCGGGTCGGCGCTGCAATACCCGACGGGCACCCATAAAGGGGCTCTTTGGCGGAGATCTTCAGTTCCTTGCCGTATGGTGCTGTGGGTGTGAGGGCCCTAGAGAACAGTGTAGATGTGATGTGAGTGGGTGATTATAAAAAGGTTAGATAATCCAAATAAACTTTTTATTAGGGTGGCTATCCACCTTATTAAAAGAGAAATGGAGTGGCTGCTCTCTGGCACAATGGTCCAGCGGAGCAGAGCTCAACTCTTACAAAGTGGTCATCTCTGTAGTGGTCACACCACGCAGTGATACTGATGTAGTGGTCATCTCTGTAGTGGTCACACCACGCAGTGATACTGATGTAGTGCTTTTCTCTGTAGTGGTCACACCATGCAGTGATACTGATGTAGTGGCCATCTCTGTAGTGGTCACACCACGCAGTGATACTGATGTAGTGGCATCTCTGTAGTGGTCACACCACGCAGTGATACTGATGTAGTGGCATCTCTGTAGTGGTCACACCATGCAGTGATACTGATGTAGTGGCCATCTCTGTAGTGGTCACACCATGCAGTAATACTGATGTAGTGGTCATCTCTGTAGTGGTCACACCATGCAGTGATACTGATGTAGTGGCATCTCTGTAGTGGTCACACCACGCAGTGATACTGATGTAGTGGCATCTCTGTAGTGGTCACACCACGCAGTGATACTGATGTAGTGGCATCTCTGTAGTGGTCACAACACGCAGTGATACTGATGTAGTGGCATCTCTGTAGTGGTCACACCATGCAGTGATACTGATGTAGTGGCATCTCTGTAGTGGTCACACCACGCAGTGATACTGATGTAGTGGCATCTCTGTAGTGGTCACACCACGCAGTGATACTGATGTAGTGGCATCTCTGTAGTGGTCACACCACGCAGTGATACTGATGTAGTGGCATCTCTGTAGTGGTCACACCACGCAGTGATACTGATGTAGTGGCATCTCTGTAGTGGTCACACCATGCAGTGATACTGATGTAGTGGCATCTCTGTAGTGGTCACACCACGCAGTGATACTGATGTAGTGGCATCTCTGTAGTGGTCACACCATGCAGTGATACTGATGTAGTGGCATCTCTGTAGTGGTCACACCACGCAGTGATACTGATGTAGTGGCATCTCTGTAGTGGTCACAACACGCAGTGATACTGATGTAGTGGCATCTCTGTAGTGGTCACACCACGCAGTGATACTGATGTAGTGGCCATCTCTGTAGTGGTCACACCACGCAGTGATACTGATGTAGTGGCCATCTCTGTAGTGGTCACAACACGCAGTGATACTGATGTAGTGGTCATCTCTGTAGTGGTCACACCATGCAGTGATACTGATGTAGTGGCATCTCTGTAGTGGTCACAACACGCAGTGATACTGATGTAGTGGCATCTCTGTAGTGGTCACACCACGCAGTGATACTGATGTAGTGGCATCTCTGTAGTGGTCACACCACGCAGTGATACTGATGTAGTGGCATCTCTGTAGTGGTCACACCATGCAGTGATACTGATGTAGTGGTCATCTCTGTAGTGGTCACACCATGCAGTGATACTGATGTAGTGGCATCTCTGTAGTGGTCACACCACGCAGTGATACTGATGTAGTGGCATCTCTGTAGTGGTCACACCACGCAGTGATACTGATGTAGTGGCATCTCTGTAGTGGTCACACCACACAGTGATACGGATGTAGTGGCATCTCTGTAGTGGTCACACCACGCAGTGATACTGATGTAGTGGCATCTCTGTAGTGGTCACACCATGCAGTGATACTGATGTAGTGGCATCTCTGTAGTGGTCACACCACGCAGTGATACTGATGTAGTGGCATCTCTGTAGTGGTCACACCACGCAGTGATACTGATGTAGTGGCATCTCTGTAGTGGTCACACCACGCAGTGATACTGATGTAGTGGCATCTCTGTAGTGGTCACACCACGCAGTGATACTGATGTAGTGGCATCTCTGTAGTGGTCACACCACGCAGTGATACTGATGTAGTGGCATCTCTGTAGTGGTCACACCACGCAGTGATACTGATGTAGTGGCATCTCTGTAGTGGTCACACCATGCAGTGATACTGATGTAGTGGCATCTCTGTAGTGGTCACACCACGCAGTGATACTGATGTAGTGGCATCTCTGTAGTGGTCACAACACGCAGTGATACTGATGTAGTGGCATCTCTGTAGTGGTCACACCACGCAGTGATACTGATGTAGTGGCCATCTCTGTAGTGGTCACACCACGCAGTGATACTGATGTAGTGGCCATCTCTGTAGTGGTCACAACACGCAGTGATACTGATGTAGTGGTCATCTCTGTAGTGGGCACACCATGCAGTGATACTGATGTAGTGGCATCTCTGTAGTGGTCACAACACGCAGTGATACTGATGTAGTGGCATCTCTGTAGTGGTCACACCACGCAGTGATACTGATGTAGTGGCATCTCTGTAGTGGTCACACCACGCAGTGATACTGATGTAGTGGCCATCTCTGTAGTGGTCACAACACGCAGTGATACTGATGTAGTGGTCATCTCTGTAGTGGTCACACCATGCAGTGATACTGATGTAGTGGTCACAACACGCAGTGATACTGATGTAGTGGTCATCTCTGTAGTGGTCACACCACGCAGTGATACTGATGTAGTGGTCATCTCTGTAGTGGTCACACCACGCAGTGATACTGATGTAGTGGCATCTCTGTAGTGGTCACACCACGCAGTGATACTGATGTAGTGGCATCTCTGTAGTGGTCTTAAACAAGGAAGGGGGACTATTAGGGCTTGTTAACGGGGTCCAGCACACATGCCCAATCAATAAGTAACACGAAAAGTAAGCTGTTCCCCAATAAAAAGGTGTGGACAACGTGTGACAGAGGTGGGGGATGAGGGAAATACTCCTTTTCGGAACTAAAGTCCTCACACACCCAGCAAGCTAGGTGTCATGCTTCATCATATGGACTTGCTCCTCGTCGGGTCGGCGCTGCAATACCCGACGGGCACCCATAAAGGGGCTCTTTGGCGGAGATCTTCAGTTCCTTGCCGTATGGTGCTGTGGGTGTGAGGGCCCTAGAGAACAGTGTAGATGTGATGTGAGTGGGTGATTATAAAAAAGGTTAGATAATCCAAATAAACTTTTTATTAGGGTGGCTATCCACCTTATTAAAAGAGAAATGGAGTGGCTGCTCTCTGGCACAATGGTCCAGCGGAGCAGAGCTCAACTCTTACAAAGTGGTCATCTCTGTAGTGGTCACACCACGCAGTGATACTGATGTAGTGGTCATCTCTGTAGTGGTCACACCACGCAGTGATACTGATGTAGTGCTTTTCTCTGTAGTGGTCACACCATGCAGTGATACTGATGTAGTGGCCATCTCTGTAGTGGTCACACCACGCAGTGATACTGATGTAGTGGCATCTCTGTAGTGGTCACACCACGCAGTGATACTGATGTAGTGGCATCTCTGTAGTGGTCACACCATGCAGTGATACTGATGTAGTGGCCATCTCTGTAGTGGTCACACCATGCAGTAATACTGATGTAGTGGTCATCTCTGTAGTGGTCACACCATGCAGTGATACTGATGTAGTGGTCATCTCTGTAGTGGTCACACCACGCAGTGATACTGATGTAGTGGCATCTCTGTAGTGGTCACACCACGCAGTGATACTGATGTAGTGGCATCTCTGTAGTGGTCACAACACGCAGTGATACTGATGTAGTGGCATCTCTGTAGTGGTCACACCATGCAGTGATACTGATGTAGTGGCATCTCTGTAGTGGTCACACCACGCAGTGATACTGATGTAGTGGCATCTCTGTAGTGGTCACACCACGCAGTGATACTGATGTAGTGGCATCTCTGTAGTGGTCACACCACGCAGTGATACTGATGTAGTGGCATCTCTGTAGTGGTCACACCACGCAGTGATACTGATGTAGTGGCATCTCTGTAGTGGTCACACCATGCAGTGATACTGATGTAGTGGCATCTCTGTAGTGGTCACACCACGCAGTGATACTGATGTAGTGGTCACACCATGCAGTGATACTGATGTAGTGGCCATCTCTGTAGTGGTCACACCACGCAGTGATACTGATGTAGTGGCATCTCTGTAGTGGTCACACCACGCAGTGATACTGATGTAGTGGCATCTCTGTAGTGGTCACAACACGCAGTGTTACTGATGTAGTGGCATCTCTGTAGTGGTCACACCATGCAGTGATACTGATGTAGTGGCATCTCTGTAGTGGTCACACCACGCAGTGATACTGATGTAGTGGTCACACCATGCAGTGATACTGATGTAGTGGCATCTCTGTAGTGGTCACAACACGCAGTGATACTGATGTAGTGGCATCTCTGTAGTGGTCACACCACGCAGTGATACTGATGTAGTGGCATCTCTGTAGTGGTCACACCACGCAGTGATACTGATGTAGTGGCATCTCTGTAGTGGTCACAACACGCAGTGATACTGATTTAGTGGCATCTCTGTAGTGGTCACACCACGCAGTGATACTGATGTAGTGGCCATCTCTGTAGTGGTCACAACACGCAGTGATACTGATGTAGTGGTCACACCACGCAGTGATACTGATTTAGTGGCATCTCTGTAGTGGTCACACCACGCAGTGATACTGATGTAGTGGCATCTCTGTAGTGGTCACACCACGCAGTGATACTGATGTAGTGGTCATCTCTGTAGTGGTCACACCACGCAGTGATACTGATGTAGTGGCATCTCTGTAGTGGTCACACCACGCAGTGATACTGATGTAGTGGCATCTCTGTAGTGGTCACACCACGCAGTGATACTGATGTAGTTGCATCTCTGTGGTGGTCACACCATGCAGTGATACTGATGTAGTGGCATCTCTGTAGTGGTCACACCACGCAGTGATACTGATGTAGTGGCATCTCTGTAGTGGTCACACCACGCAGTGATACTGATGTAACCATGCAGTGATACTGATGTAGTGGCATCTCTGTAGTGGTCACAACACGCAGTGATACTGATGTAGTGGCATCTCTGTAGTGGTCACAACACGCAGTGATACTGATGAAGTGCTTTTCTCTGTAGTGGTCACACCATGCAGTGATACTGATGTAATGGCCATCTCTGTAGTGGTCACACCACACAGTGATACTGATGTAGTGGCATCTCTGTAGTGGTCACACCACGCAGTGATACTGATGAAGTGGCATCTCTGTAGTGGTCACACCATGCAGTGATACTGATGTAGTGGTCATCTCTGTAGTGGTCACACCACGCAGTGATACTGATGTAGTGGCATCTCTGTAGTGGTCACACCACGCAGTGATACTGATGTAGTGGCATCTCTGTAGTGGTCACACCACGCAGTGATACTGATGTAGTGGCATCTCTGTAGTGGTCACACCACGCAGTGATACTGATGTAGTGGCATCTCTGTAGTGGTCACACCACGCAGTGATACTGATGTAGTGGCATCTCTGTAGTGGTCACACCACGCAGTGATACTGATGTAGTGGCATCTCTGTAGTGGTCACACCACGCAGTGATACTGATGTAGTGGCATCTCTGTAGTGGTCACACCATGCAGTGATACTGATGTAGTGGCATCTCTGTAGTGGTCACACCATGCAGTGATACTGATGTAGTGGTCACACCACGCAGTGATACTGATGTAGTGGCATCTCTGTAGTGGTCACACCACGCAGTGATACTGATGTAGTGGTCATCTCTGTAGTGGTCACACCACGCAGTGATACTGATGTAGTGGTATCTCTGTAGTGGTCACACCACGCAGTGATACTGATGTAGTGGCATCTCTGTAGTGGTCACACCACGCAGTGATACTGATGTAGTGGCATCTCTGTAGTGGTTACACCACGCAGTGATACTGATGTAGTGGCATCTCTGTAGTGGTCACACCACGCAGTGATCCTGATGTAGTGGCATCTCTGTAGTGGTCACACCACGCAGTGATACTGATGTAGTGGCATCTCTGTAGTGGTCACACCACGCAGTGATCCTGATGTAGTGGCCATCTCTGTAGTGGTCACACCATGCAGTGATACTGATGTAGTGGCATCTCTGTAGTGGTCACACCACGCAGTGATACTGATGTAGTGGCCATCTCTGTAGTGGTCACACCACGCAGTGATACTGATGTAGTGGTCATCTCTGTAGTGGTCACACCACGCAGTGATACTGATGTAGTGGCATCTCTGTAGTGGTCACACCACGCAGTGATACTGATGTAGTGGCATCTCTGTAGTGGTCACACCACGCAGTGATACTGATGTAGTGGCATCTCTGTAGTGGTCACACCACGCAGTGATACTGATGTAGTGGCATCTCTGTAGTGGTCACACCACGCAGTGATACTGATGTAGTGGTCATCTCTGTAGTGGTCACACCACGCAGTGATACTGATGTAGTGGCATCTCTGTAGTGGTCACACCACGCAGTGATACTGATGTAGTGGCATCTCTGTAGTGGTCACAACACGCAGTGATACTGATGTAGTGGCATCTCTGTAGTGGTCACAACACGCAGTGATACTGATGTAGTGGTCATCTCTGTAGTGGTCACACCACGCAGTGATACTGATGTAGTGGCATCTCTGTAGTGGTCACACCACGCAGTGATACTGATGTAGTGGCATCTCTGTAGTGGTCACACCACGCAGTGATACTGATGTAGTGGCATCTCTGTAGTGGTCACACCACGCAGTGATACTGATGTAGTGGCATCTCTGTAGTGGTCACACCACGCAGTGATACTGATGTAGTGGTCATCTCTGTAGTGGTCACACCACGCAGTGATACTGATGTAGTGGCATATCTGTAGTGGTCACACCACGCAGTGATACTGATGTAGTGGCATCTCTGTAGTGGTCACACCGTGCAGTGATACTGATGTAGTGGCCATCTCTGTAGTGGTCACACCGTGCAGTGATACTGATGTAGTGGCATCTCTGTAGTGGTCACACCACGCAGTGATACTGATGTAGTGGCATCTCTGTAGTGGTCACACCACGCAGTGATACTGATGTAGTGGCATCTCTGTAGTGGTCACACCACGCAGTGATACTGATGTAGTGGCATCTCTGTAGTGGTCACACCACACAGTGATACTGATGTAGTGGCATCTCTGTAGTGGTCACACCACGCAGTGATACTGATGTAGTGGCATCTCTGTAGTGGTCACACCACGCAGTGATACTGATGTAGTGGCATCTCTGTAGTGGTCACACCACGCAGTGATACTGATGTAGTGGCATCTCTGTAGTGGTCACACCACGCAGTGATACTGATGTAGTGGCCATCTCTGTAGTGGTCACAACACGCAGTGATACTGATTTAGTGGCATCTCTGTAGTGGTCACACCATGCAGTGATACTGATGTAGTGGTCATCTCTGTAGTGGTCACACCATGCAGTGATACTGATGAAGTGGCATCTCTGTAGTGGTCACAACATGCAGTGATACTGATGTAGTGGCATCTCTGTAGTGGTCACACCACGCAGTGATACTGATGTAGTGGCATCTCTGTAGTGGTCACACCACGCAGTGATACTGATGTAGTGGCCATCTCTGTAGTGGTCACAACACGCAGTGATACTGATTTAGTGGCATCTCTGTAGTGGTCACACCATGCAGTGATACTGATGTAGTGGTCATCTCTGTAGTGGTCACACCATGCAGTGATACTGATGTAGTGGCATCTCTGTAGTGGTCACACCATGCAGTGATACTGATGTAGTGGCATCTCTGTAGTGGTCACACCACGCAGTGATACTGATGTAGTGGCATCTCTGTAGTGGTCACACCACGCAGTGATACTGATGTAGTGGTCATCTCTGTAGTGGTCACACCACGCAGTGATACTGATGTAGTGGTATCTCTGTAGTGGTCACACCACGCAGTGATACTGATGTAGTGGCATCTCTGTAGTGGTCACACCACGCAGTGATACTGATGTAGTGGCATCTCTGTAGTGGTCACACCATGCAGTGATACTGATGTAGTGGCCATCTCTGTAGTGGTCACACCGTGCAGTGATACTGATGTAGTGGCATCTCTGTAGTGGTCACACCACGCAGTGATACTGATGTAGTGGCATCTCTGTAGTGGTCACACCACGCAGTGATACTGATGTAGTGGCATCTCTGTAGTGGTCACACCACGCAGTGATACTGATGTAGTGGCATCTCTGTAGTGGTCACACCACGCAGTGATACTGATGTAGTGGTCATCTCTGTAGTGGTCACACCACGCAGTGATACTGATGTAGTGGCATCTCTGTAGTGGTCACACCACGCAGTGATACTGATGTAGTGGTCATCTCTGTAGTGGTCACACCACGCAGTGATACTGATGTAGTGGCATCTCTGTAGTGGGCACACCATGCAGTGATACTGATGTAGTGGCCATCTCTGTAGTGGTCACACCATGCAGTGATACTGATGTAGTGGCATCTCTGTAGTGGTCACACCACGCAGTGATACTGATGTAGTGGCATCTCTGTAGTGGTCACACCACGCAGTGATACTGATTTAGTGGCATCTCTGTAGTGGTCACACCATGCAGTGATACTGATGTAGTGGCATCTCTGTAGTGGTCACACCACGCACTGATACTGATGTAGTGGCATCTCTGTAGTGGTCACACCATGCAGTGATACTGATGTAGTGGCATCTCTGTAGTGGTCACACCATGCAGTGATACTGATGTAGTGGCATCTCTGTAGTGGTCACACCACGCGGTGATACTGATGTAGTGGCATCTCTGTAGTGGTCACACCACGCAGTGATACTGATGTAGTGGTCATCTCTGTAGTGGTCACAACACGCAGTGATACTGATTTAGTGGCATCTCTGTAGTGGTCACACCATGCAGTGATACTGATGTAGTGGTCATCTCTGTAGTGGTCACACCATGCAGTGATACTGATGTAGTGGCATCTCTGTAGTGGTCACACCATGCAGTGATACTGATGTAGTGGCATCTCTGTAGTGGTCACACCACGCAGTGATACTGATGTAGTGGCATCTCTGTAGTGGTCACACCACGCAGTGATACTGATGTAGTGGTCATCTCTGTAGTGGTCACACCACGCAGTGATACTGATGTAGTGGTATCTCTGTAGTGGTCACACCACGCAGTGATACTGATGTAGTGGCATCTCTGTAGTGGTCACACCACGCAGTGATACTGATGTAGTGGCGTCTCTGTAGTGGTCACACCACGCAGTGATACTGATGTAGTGGTCATCTCTGTAGTGGTCACACCACGCAGTGATACTGATGTAGTGGCATCTCTGTAGTGGTCACACCACGCAGTGATACTGATGTAGTGGTCATCTCTGTAGTGGTCACACCACGCAGTGATACTGATGTAGTGGCATCTCTGTAGTGGTCACACCACGCAGTGATACTGATGTAGTGGCCATCTCTGTAGTGGTCACACCATGCAGTGATACTGATGTAGTGGCATCTCTGTAGTGGTCACACCACGCAGTGATACTGATGTAGTGGCATCTCTGTAGTGGTCACACCACGCAGTGATACTGATTTAGTGGCATCTCTGTAGTGGTCACACCATGCAGTGATACTGATGTAGTGGCATCTCTGTAGTGGTCACACCACGCACTGATACTGATGTAGTGGCATCTCTGTAGTGGTCACACCACGCAGTGATACTGATGTAGTGGCATCTCTGTAGTGGTCACACCACGCAGTGATACTGATGTAGTGGCATCTCTGTAGTGGTCACACCATGCAGTGATACTGATGTAGTGGTCATCTCTGTAGTGGTCACACCATGCAGTGATACTGATGTAGTGGCATCTCTGTAGTGGTCACACCACGCAGTGATACTGATTTAGTGGCATCTCTGTAGTGGTCACACCACGCAGTGATCCTGATGTAGTGGTCATCTCTGTAGTGGTCACAACACGCAGTGATACTGATGTAGTGGTATCTCTGTAGTAGTTGCACCACATAGTGACATAGATGTATTGGTTTTCTCTCTATCAGTCACACCGGGCGGTGACACTGATGTAGTGTTTCTCTCCATGTACTGGTCACATACAACGCAGTAATATCGATTAGTGAGGTAGGCCCCAGACTGAGTTGTCATCACATCTTCAATGATCAGTCAGTATGCACTGCCCCTTTACTGATACTCGACCCTGAGTGGTCATCACATCTTCAATGATCAGTCAGTATGCACTGCCCCTTTACTGATACTCGACCCTGAGTGGTCATCACATCTTCAATGATCAGTCAGTATGCACTGCCCCTTTACTGATACTCGACCCCGAGCGGTCATCACATCTTCAATGATCAGTCAGTATGCACGGCCCCTTTACTGATACTCGACCCCGAGCGGTCATCACATCTTCAATGATCAGTCAGTATGCACGGCCCCTTTACTGATACTCGACCCCGAGCGGTCATCACATCTTCAATGATCAGTCAGTATGCACGGCCCCTTTACTGATACTCGACCCCGAGCGGTCATCACATCTTCAATGATCAGTCAGTATGCACGGCCCCTTTACTGATACTCGACCTTGAGCGGTCATCACATCTTCAATGATCAGTCAGTATGCACGGCCCCTTTACTGATACTCGACCCCGAGCGGTCATCACATCTTCAATGATCAGTCAGTATGCACGGCCCCTTTACTGATACTCGACCCCGAGCGGTCATCACATCTTCACTGATCAGTCAGTATGCACGGCCCCTTTACTGATACTCGACCCCGAGCGGTCATCACATCTTCAATGATCAGTCAGTATGCACGGCCCCTTTACTGATACTCGACCCCGAGCGGTCATCACATCTTCAATGATCAGTCAGTATGCACGGCCCCTTTACTGATACTCGACCCCGAGCGGTCATCACATCTCCAATGATCAGTCAGTATGCACGGCCCCTTTACTGATACTCGACCCTGAGCGGTCATCACATCTTCAATGATCAGTCAGTATGCACGGCCTCTTTACTGATACGCGACCCTGAGCGGTCATCACATCTTCAATGATCAGTCAGTATGCACGGCCCCTTTACTGATACGCGACCCTGAGCGGTCATCACATCTTCAATGATCAGTCAGTATGCACGGCCCCTTTACTGATACGCGACCCTGAGCGGTCATCACATCTTCAATGATCAGTCAGTATGCACGGCCCCTTTACTGATACGCGACCCTGAGCGGTCATCACATCTTCAATGATCAGTCAGTATGCACGGCCCCTTTACTGATACGCGACCCTGAGTTGTCATCACATCTTCAATGATCAGTCAGTATGCACGGCCCCTTTACTGATACGCGACCCTGAGCGGTCATCACATCTTCAATGATCAGTCAGTATGCACGGCCCCTTTACTGATACGCGACCCAGAGCGGTCATCACATCTTCAATATATCAGTCAGTATGCACGGCCCCTTTACTGATACTCGACCCTGAGCGGTCATCACATCTTCAATGATCAGTCAGTATGCATGGCCCCTTTACTGATACTCGACCCTGAGCGGTCATCACATCTTCAATGATCAGTCAGTATGCACGGCCCCTTTACTGATACTCGACCCTGAGCGGTCATCACATCTTCAATGATCAGTCAGTATGCACGGCCCCTTTACTGATACTCGACCCTGAGCGGTCATCACATCTTCAATGATCAGTCAGTATGCACGGCCCCTTTACTGATACTCGACCCTGAGCGGTCATCACATCTTCAATGATCAGTCAGTATGCAGGGCCCCTTTACTGATACTCGACCCTGAGCGGTCATCACATCTTCTATGATCAGTCAGTATGCACGGCCCCTTTACTGATACGCGACCCTGAGCGGTCATCACATCTTCAATGATCAGTCAGTATGCACGGCCCCTTTACTGATACTCGACCCTGAGCGGTCATCACATCTTCAATGATCAGTCAGTATGCACGGCCCCTTTACTGATACTCGACCCTGAACGGTCATCACATCTTCAATGATCAGTCAGTATGCACGGCCCCTTTACTGATACTCGACCCTGAGCGGTCATCACATCTTCAATGATCAGTCAGTATGCACGGCCCCTTTACTGATACTCGACCCTGAGCGGTCATCACATCTTCAATGATCAGTCAGTATGCACGGTCCCTTTACTGATACTCGACCCTGAGCGGTCATCACATCTTCAATGATCAGTCAGTATGCACGGCCCCTTTACTGATACTCGACCCTGCGCACGCTGCGATAAACAAGGACTTCTGTCCACCTTTAAGCAAGCAAAGAATATGAAAACAAAGACACAACTGTGCAGGTAACGAGACGAGTAGACCTCACCTACATCTGAAGCTACTTAAATTCATAGAAAGAAAAAAAATGGGCATATTTTGCGTCTCATCAAAATTCAGGTTATTCAAGTTCGAGCAGATTCAGTTCATCTTGGAGAACTGCCAAGGAGGCGCGACAGGTGTGAGGCATGTCTGGGGTTGCAAGTGTTACTCATCAGAGAGCATGTCATGGCATTTTCGACTGCATTATAGCTTTGCTGTGTGACCAGCGGTGATCTGCACATTGTTGTTCCTTTTAGTAATAACAGAACAAGCATTTGCAATGCAATAGGTCTTGCATTTGCGAGAGTCTGAGCTATTGGCATTGTAAATGACAATGCCTTTTATTTATGCGTTTTTAAAAGCTGCAAGCGGTGCGTAAACACGTGCTTTGTACTTACAGCCCTTGCATACAAGAAGCAAGGCTTGCAGTAACTGTGCCTCTTACTGCCAGCCTTGCTTCTCGTAACTGTCGGGTAAAACGACCCCTAAATCTATGTCTAAAAGCTCTCTAGACCAGGGTAACACTACATCATAAACATAGGCGCAGAGCTCAAATCTGCAGAGGGCTTACAGCACATTTGCAGCCCTTCAAATAAACAAAGCGCTGTTTGACTCATGTAAGAGTAATCATAACAATACAGAAAGAAGGGAGACTTCCCTTCTGCTAGAGCAGCAAAGGAGAGGAAGGGCGGCCTCTGTGCTATTTAAATGCTTTGCTCTGATGTCATCAGGCTCATTCTGACGTCACATGGGCAGGATGCCTAGCATGCTGTTACTAAGCTTGTGATATAACTATGTGGTATCCATATTTTTCTTTCTTATTCACTTAATCTTTTCTGATCGAGATTTTAGTAGAGAAGTTGATGCCATATTAGAATCTACTCTACAGTCATGTTACAGAATTCATGCTCTTATTACAGTGTTACGACAACAGTTACTTCCATACACATAATAGGTATGTACTTGCATTTATATAATTCAATACTGCTTCATGTATGGCCTGAAAGTGTGGCTACCTCCCCATCAAAGGCATTCAGGTGAATGCCTGTGTGTGGTTGAGGGAAAAGATAGTTGGTTGGCACAACCAATTTAAGAGAATGGAGTGTGGTGTTTGGAGAGATGCTCCGGTAGAACAGCAGAGGGAATGGAGAGGCATAATGAAGCAAATATGTGCCACAGAAGCAGTGTAGAGAAACTATAAGTGGGTGATCACAGCAGTGGCGAAGCAGTCAATGTGTGCAGGACTCAGCTGGCTCTGTGCGCACATAACGCTTAAGAACAATAAATGAACTCCAGAGCGGGAAATGCAGGTCGCCAGAGGGGCTGCTAGCGGTTCGGAGAGTTTGTGGAGCTAGACATGCATGGGTGGAGTCATGGGAAGGAGGTGCCATTTACAGGTGTTGGTACAATGTACAAGGACCACGGATGTGGTCTGGAGGTGCTGCAGCAAGGGCTGCCAAGATGGTAAGAGAGTAGAAAATGAATATGTAATTTACAACACTAGTCTACAGAGCACGTGATCAGCTCTTTCAAGCATGTGAGGAAGCTGCCAACTCAGCACATGCCGCAACCAAGGCGACCCCCACCTGCCACATCCCCAGGCACCCTGTCCAAGAGTGAAAACAACATGGCTAGTGGCATGAAGGATTTGATGGATAACACTTGATCTCAATGGCTTCCACTGGTGCAGACTGATTCACTGCCCCCTGGTGTAACTGACTTTGTTCACCACCTTTGTGGGGCTGGGCCCTGGCCCCCTGGCACCCTGGTGTAACTGACTTTGTTCACCACCTCTGTGGGGCTGAGCCCTGGCCTCCTAGTGTAACTGACTTTGTTCACCACCTCTGTGGGGCTGAGCCCTGGCCTCCTGGTGTAACTGACTTTGTTCACCACCTTTGTGGGGCTGAGCCCTGGCCTCCTGGTGTAACTGACTTTGTTCACCACCTTTGTGGGGCTGAGCCCTGGCCTGCTGGTGTAACTGACTTTGTTCACCACCTTTGTGGGGCTGAGCCCTGGCCTCCTGGTGTAACTGACTTTGTTCACCACCTTTGTGGGGCTGAGCCCTGGCCTCCTGGTGTAACTGACTTTGTTCACCATCTTTGTGGGGCTGAGCCCTGGCCCCTGGCCCCCTGGTGTAACTGACTTTGTTCACCACCTTTGTGGGGCTGGGCCCTGGCCCCTGGCCCCCTGGTGTAACTGACTTTGTTCACCACCTTTGTGGGGCTGGGCCCTGGCCCCTGGCCCCTTGGTGTAACTGACTTTGTTCACCACCTTGGTGGGGCTGAGCCCTGGCCTCCTGGTGTAACTGACTTTGTTCACCACTTTTGTGGGGCTGGGCCCTGGCCCCTGGCCCCCTGGTGTAACTGACTTTGTTCACCACCTTTGTGGGGCTGAGCCCTGGCCTCCTGGTGTAACTGACTTTGTTCACCACCTTTGTGGGGCTGAGCCCTGGCCTCCTGGTGTAACTGACTTTGTTCACCACATTTGTGGGGCTGAGCCCTGGCCTCCTGGTGTAACTGACTTTGTTCACCACCTTTGTGGGGCTAGGCCCTGGCCCCTGGCCCCCTGGTGTAACTGACTTTGTTCACCACCTTTGTGGGGCTGAGCCCTGGCCTCCTGGTGTAACTGACTTTGTTCACCACCTTTGTGGGGCTGAGCCCTGGCCTCCTGGTGTAACTGACTTTGTTCACCACCTTTGTGGGGCTGAGCCCTGGCCTCCTGGTGTAACTGACTTTGTTCACCACCTTTGTGGGGCTGGGCCCTGGCCCCTGGCCCCCTGGTGTAACTGACTTTGTTCACCACCTTTGTGGGGCTGAGCCCTGGCCTCCTGGTGTAACTGACTTTGTTCACCACCTTTGTGGGGCTGAGCCCTGGCCTCCTGGTGTAACTGACTTTGTTCACCACCTTGGTGGGGCTGAGCCCTGGCCTCCTGGTGAAACTGACTTTGTTCACCACCTTTGTGGGGCTGAGCCCTGGCCTCCTGGTGTAACTGACTTTGTTCACCACCTTGGTGGGGCTGAGCCCTGGCCTCCTGGTGTAACTGACTTTGTTCACCACCTTTGTGGGGCTGAGCCCTGGCCTCCTGGTGTAACTGACTTTGTTCACCACCCTTGTGGGGCTGAGCCCTGGCCCCCTGGTGTAACTGCCTTTGTTCACCACCTTTGTGGGGCTGAGCCCTGGCCTCCTGGTGTAACTGACTTTGTTCACCACCTTTGTGGGGCTGGGCCCTGGCCTCCTGGTGTAACTGACTTTGTTCACCACCTTGTGGGGCTGAGCCCTGGCCTCCTGGTGTAACTGACTTTGTTAACCACCTTTGTGGGGCTGAGCCCTGGCCTCCTGGTGTAACTGACTTTGTTCACCACCCTTGTGGGGCTGAGCCCTGGCCTCCTGGTGTAACTGACTTTGTTCACCACCTTTGTGGGGCTGAGCCCTGGCCTCCTGGTGTAACTGACTTTGTTCACCAGTTTTGTGGGGCTGAGCCCTGGCCTCCTGGTGTAACTGACTTTGTTCACCACCTTGTGGGGCTGAGCCCTGGCCTCCTGGTGTAACTGACTTTGTTAACCACCTTTGTGGGGCTGAGCCCTGGCCTCCTGGTGTAACTGACTTTGTTCACCACCCTTGTGGGGCTGAGCCCTGGCCTCCTGGTGTAACTGACTTTGTTCACCACCTTTGTGGGGCTGAGCCCTGGCCTCCTGGTGTAACTGACTTTGTTCACCACCCTTGTGGGGCTGAGCCCTGGCCTCCTGGTGTAACTGACTTTGTTCACCACCTTGGTGGGGCTGAGCCCTGGCCTCCTGGTGTAATTGAGTAAGTGACCTCCCTTTGCTAGGCTGAGCCCTGGCCTCCTGGTGTAATTGAGTAAGTGACCTCCCTTTGCTAGGCTGAGCCCTGGCCTCCTGGTGTAATTGAGTAAGTGACCTCCCTTTGCTAGGCTGAGCTTTGGCCACCTGCTATGACTGGGCTCAGTGCCACCCTCACTTTGTTGACCTGCTGTGGCCTTCTGATGTAACCGTGTTCAATGGCTTCCTGTTCTTTGGCTCAGTCTTGGCCTGCTCTTGATTGGCTGAGCTCAGTGGCCACCCCTGACACAGGACTGAGCCTTATCGAACATGCTTCAACCACTCACGAATGGTTCTGGTGAGAGCAGCATAATGCTTAGAACTGGGTTTTTGGGGGGGTCACAGTTCACAGATGCAAATCTTCACACTAATTCGCCTTGTGCAGCAGCTTCACGTCCGCCTGCTGTGGGCAACAAAGGCAAACTGCAAATGTCAATTCCATAAACCTTAGCAAAATCATTTTGGGTTAGAAATCAAAACTTCTCCCTCGTTTGATGTTTACTCCAGTTGCGTCCAGCAGGCTGAAAGAAACGGTGGATTCAACCAATCCTGAAGGTGACGGAGTGTAAAAGGGACCCTACACTTAGGGGCCCAACCGCAGTTCACCTCAGCACGTCTGACTAGCTGTCATCCAGATATCCAATAGCAAAAAGCGGAAAGAAACCAACAAACACCAAACTGCTTCAACTCACTCTCTTCTCCAGTTAAGTTTCTTGTGATAGTTCACAAATCACCCGCTACCTCAGATCATCCCCTGATCGAACACAAAGGGCTCATTATGAGTTCCCCGGAAATCGTCATTCGCTCTTAAAGGCAAGTGTTACTGGCCAAACTGTGCTGACTCCACGGAACTGTTGTGTTTCACCTTAAGTCTAGTGTCCGGATAAAATACCAAGGAAAATGAGGAATTATTAGGGTAAATCTGTAGGAGAGACACCAATTCATCTAGTAACTCCTCATGTCTAAGGAGATTCTCAGGGCTCCAGTTGCAATCCACTAACTCCTTTCCCTCCCTTCTCCCAGGAGTTATAGAAGCTGAGACTCACCTTTTAGGGGTAGCCTTGTGGGCGAGATGTCATGATGTGCTGTCATCTTTGCCAACACTCACTTCAGGTGGGAGTGTCACAATACTTAAAAACAATGTATTTCTTTGCCTCAAAGTGCATATTTAAAGCTCTGTGTTTAAAGCATATTGGGGTTTGCAATATATATATATTTTTTTTAACTGCTTGGTTACTTATCTGCATTTTCCAAAGTAACACTATTTTGATCTTTGGCCTCTGGCTGGAGCACAGACCTCCTCTAGAAGTAAAACTTTCAACAAGCTGTGCGCAGAGCCTTGGCAACAGCAAGGGAAGTCAGCAGGGAGGCGTGTCAGACTGGTGCAGCAGCACCGGATCTAGAGGCCCACAGTGCCCATTAAACCCTGATAATTGCTGTACTTTACTACCACAGCAGCAAAGGGGGCGTTTTCCTTGCTTGCACAGGGCCATTGCATCCAAGCTCCGCTATTTGCCCGTGTGCAGATGAAATACTCCCTCCAGCCGACTGTCACCCACAACAAGGGGGCTGAGAAGGTCAGTGGGGTAACAAAGCCCCCCCTC
Source organism: Calotriton arnoldi (assembly GCA_963921515.1). Taxonomy (NCBI): domain Eukaryota; kingdom Metazoa; phylum Chordata; class Amphibia; order Caudata; family Salamandridae; genus Calotriton; species Calotriton arnoldi. Next base: position 492,974 of record CAWUFW010000916.1, read on the forward strand.
CTCCCCCCGCCAGCGGTCCCCTTCAGCACAGTACCCTGGCGTGACAGCTCCTGAGTCGGGAGGGATGTCGTTTGCAGGGGGCCCCCTCAAGTTTCCTACGTTAGTGAGTAAGAATACCCAACGAGCGCAATAAAGCCATCGGTACTTTCAATTTTTTATGACTTTGTGTTTTTTCTATTGAGAGCCAGGGAGGCCATGTGTTACCAGCTGCTCTGTCCAATGATGCCTCCTCTTGTCTGGAGCTGCTCGGGTGATCCCAGCACTCTCCTCCCTCACGAACCGAAGCAAGCCCTGCTGCGTGGAATGAGCGAGCAAGCGGGCGCGGCCTTTTATAGGCCTAGCAAGATGGCCGCCGCGCAGAGGCTCCTGGGAAAACAGAGGGGCTTGCCGCGCGGGGGCTTGTTATAATGACAAGTTGTCCTTTCCCTTTAAGGACAACTTGTCTGTCACGTCTGCTGCAGCCTCCTTCCACATTTGGCGACGATTGGCGCAGCGACCCACCGACCAGATCTCCTCCTTGCCTTCACTTTTAGAAGATTCACCGCCTCATCGGAGCTTCGTTATGCAGGATCATTGGAGCTTTCTTTCTTTGTCCCCGCCCACTCATCTGTCTGGCGCAAAATCACTGGACGGATTTTGACGACGCTGCACGCTCAGAGGGGAGGGATTTCCGGCAATTTGGTGGAATCCCTTTGGCCCCCTCGGCGCAACGGCAATCTTTGGATGACGTATTCCGCTACCTAGCAACGCGGATACTTCCTTGAAAGAATCGTTTCCTCTTCAACGCGGATACTTCGTCAAAAGGATCATTTCCTCTCAGCGATTTCTTTCGCTGCAACGTGCGCATTTCAGCGGTCTTCATTCTGCTTCTCCCATCATCATCCTGCTGGTAAGACCTGCCTGCGCTTCGGTGACAGGCACACCTTTTTCTGAATTAACTCTTTATGTGTCTTGCCTGCATAATCAGTGACAGGCACACTATTTTCCTGACAATTTTAGTCTTACCTTTTCTTTATAATAAAAAAAAAGAGGGAAAAATACTATTTGGTAGCCAAACTTCACTTTCATTCGCATAAGGGTAATTTATTCTTACAAATTGCTCTTTACACAATTTATTGTACTTTCTCAGCATGGCTTCAAGCAATCAGCTACTTTCTATTCCTCACTTCTTGTCTGCTCCAGGGAAACCACACATTCCATGGAAACATTGGCTCGGCATGTTCCAGAATTACCTTATTGCCAATGATGCTATTGATTATGACCCAAAAGAAAGTTTGCATTATTATTTGGTCATTTAGGCTATGAAGGACAACAGGTTTTTAACAATTTGCCGCAAATTCAACCACCTTCAGGAGCACAAGAAGGATGGAATGTCTATTAAGAGGGCATTGCTAGACTCACTAGAAAATTTGCTGAGGAACCAAGTGTCCTTTTAGAACGCTTCAATTTTATGCGAAGAAAACAAAATGTAGATGAGTCTGTTGAGGATTACATATCTGCTCCGAGACAATTAGCCTCAACTTGCAGTTTTGGCACTGTTCTTGATACTTGTTTAAGGGACCAGTTTGTTTACAGCTGCTACTCAAAAAAAATTCAAGAAAGACTTTTGGGTTGTAGAGATCCCACTTTGTCTGAGACTATTGAAATTGCTAAGGGCATAGAGAGGTCCATTATTTCTTCTAAGGTTATGTCTAACGATTCTTTTCCCAACAGTGTTTCAGTATCAGCGGTTTCAGAAGAAGGAGAACATATTTCTTCCATAGATGTGAGATGTAGGCAATCTAGAGTACCTTTTAAAAAACCCAATATGGTTTGCTACAGGTGTGGTTCTCGCAGTCATATTGGGAATAATCCCAATTGTCCAGCCTCCAACAAACGTTGCACTAAATGTGGCAAGATAGGTCATTTCTCGTCAGTTTGCAAGAGTACCAAAAACACAGTCAGGATAAGTTCAATTCAAGTCACTCCTGAAACGTGTGCACGTGATTTGGACAAGGTAACCCTCACTATTTCTTGTGATGATTCTGAAGAAATTGTTATCAAGGGACCCTTTTGTGAAGCCATTGTCGCTCAAGTCCCACTAGAAATGATGGCGGATTCTGGCGCCCCTATTACTATCATTTCAGGCAAACTGTTTGATGACAAGTGGGGAGATAGAGAATTGTCTAAACCTGACATACATCCCAAAGCTTTTGGTGATCAAGATATTTCTATGCTGGGTTACTTTATTGACGTTTTATCATGCTTAGGTAGACAGATCACCACCAAGATTTATGTTGCTTTGAAAGGTAAAAATATTATAGGTTGGAAGGATCTGGCTAGATTGGGAATCATTCTTGTTCCTGGAGCTGAAAAGCCTATTGTTCTTGGTGAACATTCCATTTCATTTATTGAAGCTGACACTGATACCAATGTACACAACATTCTTAGCAAGTTTCACAATATTTTTCAGAAAAAATTGGCAATATTCTTCAGTTTGAACATTTTATTAAGCTCAAACAAAATGCCATGCCAATTGTTCACAAAGTTAGGTCTGTACCACTTAGCGTTAGGCACGACCTCAAACTCTTATTAGACAAACTTTGTTCTGAAGGGGTCATTGAGTCAACCAATTCCTCAGAATGGGTCAGTCCAGTGGTTATCGTTAAAAAAAAAACAGGTGAGATCCGCCTGTGTGTGGACTTGCGCACACTTAACAAAAACATAATCATTGACTGCCACCCTTTACCCAAGGTACAGGACCTTTTAGCAAATATTGGCTCAGCTAAAGTGTTTTCTTTATTGGACCTTAGGTCTGCTTACCATCAGATACCGCTTGCTGTAGAGAGTCAAGACCTTACCACCTTCATTACGCCTTTTGGAGCTTACAAATACTTACGGATACCATTTGGTCTTGCCTCTGCAGCAAGTGTGTTCCAGAAATTTATGGACATCATTCTTAGGAGCATATCGGGTGTTCAAGCTTTCCAGGACGATGTACTTATCTTTGCTGAATCTAAAAGGGAACACAATCTCATTTTAGAGAGGGTTTTGTCAATTTTTGAGAAAGTGGGCATCACTCTCAGAAAAGAAAAGTGCAAGCTCATGGTGGACCAATTGGACTACCTCAGTGATAATGTTTCCACACAAGGCATTAGCCCAAAAATGTCTCTTGTGTCTGCCATCCAAGATGCCGCACCTCCCACTAACAAAGACACTCTCCGTTCTTTTTTAGGTTTATGCGAGTATTATTCTCATTTTATACATGGGTACGCCATCATTGTTCAACCTTTAAGGGATTTACTGCATAAAGGAAAAGCTTTTGAATGGTCTGACTCTGTACAGAATGCTTTTTTCACAGGTCAAAAGTCTGATAACTTCATCTCCCATTTTGTCACCATTCAATGCTGGACAACCCTGTTGTCTGACAGTGGATGCTAGTCAGCTGGGATTGGGGGCTGTCCTTTCTCAAAATATTGGAAGTAGTGAATGCACCATTGCTTATGCCTCACGCTCCCTGTCCACTCCAGAGACCAACTACAGTACGATTGAGAAAGAAGCACTTGCCTGTGCCTGGGCGGTTGAGAAGTTCAAAACTTATTTGTGGGGTACTCACTTCAAGATTTTCACGGATCACAAACCCCTAATTTTCATGCTCAGTGGCAATGGCTCGGGCAAAGCTTCTGCGAGATTGGTACGTATCATTTCGAAGTTACAAGAGTACAATTTTTCGATACATTACTTACCTGGGGGTAAAAATGGATGTGCCGACTGCCTTTCCAGAATGCCTATTGTTGATCCAACTCTGCCGCTAGCTGATGATGTTGAGTTCGTAGTAGCTCTTGTTGAGGACGTTTTTGCCATGCAATCTCCCATTTCTAAGGAGTCATGGTTATCCGCCCTTGAGAAGGAAATTCTTCTTCAAAGAGTCATCAGTTATATCAGACAGGGTTGGCCTCACGACAGAAATTTGTCTTCTGATGTCAAACCTTTTGCACATGTTTTGGATGAATTGTCAGTTGTTGATGGTATGCTTCTTCGACATGATTTTTTGATTCCTCCACTTTCTCTTAGAGAGTTATTGTTTAAGAAAGGTCATGAAGGTCACATGGGTGACTCTGCCACCATTCGCAATTTAAAACAGTTCTACTGGTGGCCAGGTATTGACTCACAGGTCAAAACATGGATTTCTGGCTGAAGTACATGTTTAATTTCCGACAAACATTGGAAAATTGTTGAACCCAATATTCATATGGTTCCCCTTCCTGAGTCGGCTTGGGACAAAGTAGCCCTTGATTTTGCTGGTCCGTTTGAGCTTCTTCCAGGCAACAAAAGATATCTCATTGTCCTTGTTGATTATATGTCCAAGTGGGTTTACTTCAATTTTGTTGCTTCGCCTGATACTAATTCCGTCATAAGGTTTCTCAAAGGAGTCTTTGAGATTGAAGGTCCCCCAAGGGAACTTGTCACGGATAATGGCACACATTTCAAATCTCATCAGATGCTGAAATTTGTGCAAAGTTTTGGCATTAAACATCTTACTGTGGCTTTGTATTCACCATCATCAAACGGCCTGGTTGAACGGGTCAACAAATTCTTGAAAGAAGGAATTCAGACTGCACTTTCTGGTGGTTTTCATGTGGAAGAGTTTTTGAGACAAAAAATTTGGAACTATCATGTCACTCCTCACAGCACCACAGGTGTTTCACCGTTCAAGTTGTTACGCAATAGATTTGCCGCTTCTCATTTGTGTCCAAATTGGGTGAAACACCTAACTTCTTCCACTTGCAATTTTAAGGACAATTGGGAAGGCGTTAGAGAAAATGTCAAACTTAAGCACTTAGCCACTTCAAGTTATCATAAGAATGTTAAAAACACTAAAGATATACTATTTTGTGTTGGTGATTGGGTTTTAATTAAAAAAAACCAATAGAATTAGAAAAGGCGAATCCAAATTTACTCTTCCTGTGAAAGTTGTTAGAGTTTCTAAGAGTGCTATTTTATTAAATGGCAGAGGGTGGTGGAACAGAAGAAGTCTTGTGAAAATTACTAATGAACAAGCTATCAAAATTGTTTCTGCAAAAAAACGAGGTGTTTGTGTTTCTGATATTGATTCCGTGCAATTTTACTTTGAAAAACCTATTCCTCCCTCTGTAGTCACTGATTTACAATCACAGGACAGCTTTAACACCAATGTTCCTTTTGCGGTTCCAACTTCGGCTTCATCTATCCCTGGTTCAAGTCATCAGGTTTCATCATCTGCATCATCATCTGCATCTCCTACTCCTGCATTAAGTGACTTGGATTTCTCCAATTCTCATGGTTCTTCTCATAGTCGCTTGGCTTCTGGTACTTCACACAGGGCACCACGGAATGTATCTGTGCCTCAAAGATTCAAAGATTTCTATTTGATGTAACTTTTCTATTTTTTTTCTTTTTTTTACGCTTGCTTGTATGGGCACTTGTTTGCTTTTATTATGCTTTGTTTCCACCCACTGTTGTGTATTGCACTTTTCCTTCTTGTTAAAAAAAAAAAGGGGGTGATGTTATAATGACAAGTTGTCCTTTCCCTTTAAGGACAACTTGTCTGTCACGAGCGCTTTCCCCGAGCGCTGTTTACTTTTGTCCCTGTCTCTGCACTCTGGCGTTTTCATTCAAGCTGCCTCAACTGTACACTTGCGTGTCGGATAGGGGACATCAGCGTATGAACACGGCCACTGCGCCGGGACTAGAGGGGTTTATCACAGCCCTCGTTTTTCTACATGTCTGACACTGACAGAGAACAGACTATTTCATTCTACACTAAATACTATCGACCATTTGAGTGATCGGTGACTACTGCGAAATATATGGTCCCCCTTTTCGGATTAAAGACTATAATAGGTTTTTTTCCACACTTCGGACAATTCATAATTACTTGAACAACTACTTCAGACGCACAAGCCTTGAGAAAGTTACTTGTGTAACGAAACACGTGTCAGCTGTTTTCATCAGGCTGTTCCCATCATTTACAACAGGGAGGCTGTATGAACAGGACCTCCGTGGGACTATTAGTGAAAATAAAATTTTTGTAAAAATGATATATGTTCTTGCTTTTGAATTGTACCTTTTATATTGGGTTTTATGATTGAAATATTTAGCTGCTATTAAATGGAATTTTGCAAATAAGCTAAATTTTGAATTGTTTTCCTGTGAGTAGCCAAATTGTCGACTAATTGCAAAACGCTTACACTACTTAAAAGAGTGATTTATAAATTTTAAGAGTGCCGAGGTACAGTTGTCCTTGTTCAACTGTACACTTGGGCAGTTTGGATGACAGCACCAGAGGCAGCGGTTGTGGGTTGCTGTTTGTCCCACGCATCTTTCCAATAAAGTATATTGGATTTAAACCTACCATCTGCTGCAGCCTCCTTCCACAGGGCTCCTGGGAAAATGAGACGCCAGCGCGCGGAGGTTCTCGGAAAACGAGCGGGACTGTGGCCCTCGCACATGGGGAGGGACGTTTCTCGTGAAAAGAAGATGGCCGCCGGGGACAAGATGGCCGCTGGGAACAAGATGGCCGCTGCGTTGAACGAGATGGTGCCCGCGCGGGCCTCTGCACGTGCTCAGAGGTGCCCCCCGCCGCAGTGAATGGCCAAGCCTCCGTGGTGTCCGCCAGCCTCACTGCTCCAGCTGGCCTGCGGCAGGGCCGAGGGAGCTGACGCACCCCACCGAGTGAATGGCCAAGCCTCCGTCGTGTCTAAGGGCCGCCATCCCCACCTCTCTGTGGCACAGGAGCCTCAGGGAGGGGCCAAGGGAGGTGACGCACCGCAGCCCCCTCACAAGAGCCTGATCTGCTCCCTGCCCCCCCTCCCTCGCTATCGCACCGGCCGCACTGCTTCAGAGGCCTCCCTAACCTCACACATGACAACATTTCAGAAGGAAGTGGAGAGAAATATGAATCCTGGACATTTAATTTCCCTGTCAGCTTCCACGGAAGTGGAAGAGGCTTCGCGGGGTTGGCTCTGGTGGGGTACACCAGCGGGTTCTCCACGGTGCAGTCAGTGCCCGCAGTTTCACTAGCTCCTGAAAGCGAGCTTCATTGTCACACCCAGACGGTCCCTTCTACAGACTCCTATTTCCCTATCGCCCACGCTCTGCGTCCTGCCCATGTCTTCGTCAGTGATGCTGCTCCCCAATTCTCTGTAGCTTCGCCAGAGTCTGTCCAGCAATTTTGTCCTTTCCTTTTGCCTGGCTGGTGCCTCTCAGGAAGTCTCATTATTTCTCTTTCATCTGGTTAGTACCTGTTGTGAATAGCATGCGTGCCAATAGACCAGATTCAGCCAGAAGACTCACGATTTTTTAAGCCATAGATGGCTTCATTTTGGCTGTCTCTAGCCTGAAATTGCCCCTGCTTCAAAAAATTCAATGGGGGAAATACATTCTCCCGATGATTTTTTAAACATTTCCCACTTACCCCTTCTAAAATGTTGGTATAGAACGTGGTGGTCCCAGTACTATTACATCCATACAGTGTAAAAAATAAAAAATACAATTGTATTCACAACAGTAAATCAAAAAGGAGAATTAAATAGTGCTCAAGTGTTATTTAATCACACTGAACACAAGATGCAGATTTACAAGAAAACATTGCAAACCATCATTGATGTGCCCGACTGTGTGGGAAGGGGAAAGGGCAGTGACTTAAGTGAGGTAGTGAGGTAAGTGAAAGACACTACTAGTGGGTATCACAATCAAATTGTTGGGCATGCTATTCAATGCCACACATTCTTAACAAAAAGGAAAAAATTACAATAAATTACATAGCCATGTAACATAGAGAGTCACAGTACGGCATGCACTGTTGGCGAAAATGTTGGCATGTGTTGAATAGGGTTTCCTGTTTTTAAGTCCAGCCTGCTAAAAATATTGGGGAAAGCGGTGAAATACAGTATTTTTTCACTTCTGAAACTTAAATCTAAAACATGGCAACACAGCTGTCTAAACTTTTTCAGAATGATTATTCGAACAAACAAAGGAATACTTGTCATATTATAGAAGAATTATTGTCAATTTTACACAAATTCTTTTTCACCTTCCAGGTCTTGGCTGATCCTTGACCTTGCCAGGTAGGTCGCTCCCCCGCCACACAGCTCCGCCTGTGGTGTCCTGCCCGCTGCTGCTGCTGGTAAGCTCGCCCCTCTGCTTGTGGCCTCGGTGCCCGTTTTCCTTCTGTTTCCCTCGCTGCCCCCATTTCCCTTGTGTCCATTTTGCCTTCTGTTTCCCTCGCTGCCCCCATTGAACTGTGCCCGTTTTTTCCTCTGTTTCCCTCGCTGCCCCCATTGAACTGTGCCCGTTTTTTTCCTCTGTTTCCCTCGCTGCCCCCATTTCCCTTGTGTCCATTTTGCCTTCTGTACCCCTCGCTGCCTCTCTCCACTCCCGCCGCTGCGTCCCCTGCGGCCCCGCCCCCCTGACTGCCCATTCGCTGCCCCTGCCTCCCGCCTCCCAGCTGCTCCTCCCTCCCACCTCCCCATATATGGCGGCCGCTGCGCGGTGAGGAGAGCGACCCTTGACCTTGCCAGGTAGGTCGCTCCCCCGCCACACAGCTCCGCCTGTGGTGTCCTGCCCGCTGCTGCTGCTGGTAAGCTCGCCCCTCTGCTTGTGGCCTCGGTGCCCTTTTTCCTTCTGTTTCCCTCGCTGCCCCCATTTCCCTTGTGTCCATTTTTCCTTCTGTTTCCCTCGCTGCCCCCATTTCCCTTGTGTCCATTTTGCCTTCTGTTTCCCTCGCTGCCCCCATTGAACTGTGCCCGTTTTTTCCTCTGTTTCCCTCGCTGCCCCCATTGAACTGTGCCCGTTTTTTCCTCTGTTTCCCTCGCTGCCCCCATTTCCCTTGTGTCCATTTTGCCTTCTGTTTCCCTCGCTGCCCCCATTGAACTGTGCCCGTTTTTTCCTCTGTTTCCCTCGCTGCCCCCATTTCCCTTGTGTCCATTTTGCCTTCTGTTTCCCTCGCTGCCCCCATTGAACTGTGCCCGTTTTTTTCCTCTGTTTCCCTCGCTGCCCCCATTTCCCTTGTGTCCATTTTGTCTTCTGTACCCCTCGCTGCCTCTCTCCACTCCCGCTGCTGCGTCCCCTGCGGCCCCGGCCCCCTGACTGCCCATTCGCTGCCCCTGCCTCCCGCCTCCCAGCTGCTCCTCCCTCCCACCTCCCCATATATGGCGGCCGCTGCGCGGTGAGGAGAGCGACCCTTGACCTTGCCAGGTAGGTCGCTCCCCCGCCACACAGCTCCGCCTGTGGTGTCCTGCCCGCTGCTGCTGCTGGTAAGCTCGCCCCTCTGCTTGTGGCCTCGGTGCCCGTTTTCCTTCTGTTTCCCTCGCTGCCCCCATTTCCCTCGTGTCCATTTTTCCTTCTGTTTCCCTCGCTGCCCCCATTGAACTGTGCCCGTTTTTTCCTCTGTTTCCCTCGCTGCCCCCATTGAACTGTGCCCGTTTTTTTCCTCTGTTTCCCTCGCTGCCCCCATTTCCCTTGTGTCCATTTTGCCTTCTGTACCCCTCGCTGCCTCTCTCCACTCCCCGCCGCTGCGTCCCTGCGGCCCCGCCCCCTGACTGCCCATTCGCTGCCCCTGCCTCCCGCCTCCCAGCTGCTCCTCCCTCCCACCTCCCCATATATGGCGGCCACTGCGCGGTGAGGAGAGCGACCCTTGACCTTGCCAGGTAGGTCGCTCCCCCGCCACACAGCTCCGCCTGTGGTGTCCTGCCCTCTGCTGCTGCTGGTAAGCTCGCCCCTCTGCTTGTGGCCTCGGTGCCCGTTTTCCTTCTGTTTCCCTCGCTGCCCCCATTTCCCTTGTGTCCATTTTGCCTTCTGTTTCCCTCGCAGCCCCCATTGAACTGTGCCCGTTTTTTTCCTCTGTTTCCCTCGCTGCCCCCATTTCCCTTGTGTCCATTTTGCCTTCTGTTTCCCTCGCTGCCCCCATTGAACTGTGCCCGTTTTTCCTCTGTTTCCCTCGCTGCCCCCATTTCCCTTGTGTCCATTTTGCCTTCTGTTTCCCTCGCTGCCCCCATTGAACTGTGCCCATTTTTTCCTCTGTTTCCCTCGCTGCCCCCATTGCACTGTGCCCGTTTTTTTCCTCTGTTTCCCTCGCTGCCCCCATTTCCCTTGTGTCCATTTTGCCTTCTGTACCCCTCGCTGCCTCTCTCCACTTCCGCCGCTGCGTCCCCTGCGGCCCCGCCCCCCTGACTGCCCATTCGCTGCCCCTGCCTCCCGCCTCCCAGCTGCTCCTCCCTCCCACCTCCCCATATATGGCGGCCGCTGCGCGGTGAGGAGAGCGACCCTTGACCTTGCCAGGTAGGTCGCTCCCCCGCCACACAGCTCCGCCTGTGGTGTCCTGCCCGCTGCTGCTGCTGGTAAGCTCGCCCCTCTGCTTGTGGCCTCGGTGCCCGTTTTCCTTCTGTTTCCCTCGCTGCCCCCATTTGCATTGTGTCCATTTTGCCTTCTGTTTCCCTCGCTGCCCCCATTGAACTGTGCCCGTTTTTTTTCCTCTTTTTCCCTCGCTGCCCCCATTTCCCTTGTGTCCATTTTTCCTTCTGTTTCCCTCGCTGCCCCCATTGAACTGTGCCCGTTTTTTCCTCTGTTTCCCTCGCTGCCCCCATTTCCCTTGTGTCCATTTTGCCTTCTGTTTCCCTCGCTGCCCCCATTGAACTGTGCCCGTTTTTTTCCCTCTGTTTCCCTCGCTGCCCCCATTGAACTGTGCCCGTTTTTTTCCTCTGTTTCCCTCGCTGCCCCCATTTCCCTTGTGTCCATTTTGCCTTCTGTACCCCTCGCTGCCTCTCTCCACTCCCCGCCGCTGCGTCCCTGCGGCCCCGCCCCCTGACTGCCCATTCGCTGCCCCTGCCTCCCGCCTCCCAGCTGCTCCTCCCTCCCACCTCCCCATATATGGCGGCCGCTGCGCGGCCGCGCCACTGGCGCGCCGAAGGCGCGCCTAAGGCAAGCCCGTCTGCGCCCGTCCGCGCCTGGACCGCGCCCAGCGCCAGAACCCCTGGGCCGTGCGCCCCCCGCACCAGCCTCGATGACCGACGCCGATATGATGCCACCACACTCCACGCTCTCAACCCCGGACGGACGCACAACTGCTTCAAGGCCGCCCCGAAACGCACCCATGGTCCCTTCACCTGCCGGAACTGCAGCTACACCAGCCTCAGAGCCACCGAGGCGCCCGCCAAGAAGGACCTCAACCACCTCCGATGCATCCTACTGAACACCCGCTCCTCACGCAAACACGCCATCGAGCTCTGGGACCTGCTCCACACATCATCACCAGACGTCGCCTTCCTGACAGAGACCTGGATGAACGACTCCTCCGCCCCCGACATCGCCATAGCAATCCCAGACGGCTATAAGATCACCCGCAGAGACCGCGTCAACGCAGTAGGAGGAGGAATCGCCATCGTCCACAAGAACACCATCAGGGTCTCGACCAGCACCGACGACACTCTCAGCACCGCCGAACACATGCACTTCCAGATCCACACGGACCCCAACACCACCCTTAGAGGCACCCTTGTCTACAGACCCCCTGGGCCCCGACCCCAGTTCAGCGACTCCATCGCCGACTTCATCAGCACGCACGCCCTGACCTCTACCGACTACATCCTCCTCGGAGACCTGAACTTTCACCTGGAGAACAACAACGACAGCAACTCCACCACCCTGATCGACAACCTCGCCAACCTCGGTCTGAGCCAGCTCGTCACAACACCGACCCATTCCGCCGGCCACACGCTTGACCCCATCTTCTCCTCAAGCTCCCACGTCTCCTTCAGCCACACCACGGAACTCCTCTGGACCGACCACCGCTGCATCCATATCACCTTCCAGAAACCCACCACACACCACCGCACCCAACAGATCCCACGCCGCTGCTGGAGCAAAGTCACCGAAGACCAACTTCGGGCAACTCTCGCTCTCAGCTCTCCCTCCGACCCATCCAACACCGACGACGCTGCCTGCAACCTCAGACGATGGATGGACGACTGTGCCAACACCCTCGCCCCGCTGAAAAAACTCACCTACAGTGACACCACCAAAAGAGCCAGCTGGTTCACCTCGGAACTCCTAGCTTCCAAGCGTACCTGCCGGAAACTAGAGAAGAAATGGCACAGTGATAAGACACCGGACAGCCACGCAGCCCACAAAGACGCCATCCGTAACCACCACCACCTCATCAAGTCCGCCAAGAGAATCTCCTTCAAAGACCGCCTCGACAACAACGCACACAACAGCAAGGAGCTTTTCAACATCGTGAAGGAACTCTCCAACCCCAGCTCCAACACCAACGACATCCCGCCGTCACAACCCCTGTGCGATTCCCTCGCCACCTTCTTCCACCGCAAGATCGCCGACATCCACGACAGCTTCAACACCCAGACAGCCCCAACTAAGATCGATGCACCAGACCCGCCGCACACCATCGACCACGACCCCCCTGCCAGCCTGGGCCAGCGTGAACATCGAGGACACCATCAAGACCATGAGCACAATACACTCCGGCTCCCCGTCAGACCCTTTCCCGCACCACATCTTCAACAAAGCCAGCAGCTCCATCGCACCCCACCTGTGCAACGTCATCAATCTCTCCTTCGAGACCGCGACCTTCCCAGAGAGCTGGAAACACGCAGAGATCAACGCCCTACTCAAAAAACCCAAGGCGGACCCGAGAGACCTCAAGAACTTCCGGCCCATCTCCCTGCTTCCGTTCCCAGCCAAGGTCATCGAGAAGATCGTCAACAAACTGCTAACCCGATACCTCGAAGAAAACAGCATCCTGGATCCATCCCAATCGGGGTTCCGCAGCAACCACAGCACTGAGACTGCCCTCATCGCCGCCACCGACGACATCAGGATCCTGCTGGACAACGGTGAGACCGCAGCCCTCATCCTGCTGGACCTCTCCGCCGCCTTCGACACTGTCTGCCACCGCACTCTACGCGCACGCCTCCACGACGCAGGGATCCGAGACAAGGCCCTGGAATGGGCCACCTCCTTCCTCGCCGGCAGAACCCAGAGAGTCCGCCTCCCACCATTCCGATCCGAAGCCTCCGAGATCATCTGCGGCGTACCCCAGGGATCGTCCCTCAGCCCAACACTGTTCAACATCTACATGGCCCCGCTCGCACGCATCGCCAGACAGCACGACCTCCACATAATCTCCTACGCCGACGACACTCAACTGATCCTCTCCCTCACCAAGGACCCCCTCGCCGCCAAATCCAACCTCCATGAAGGAATGAAGGCCGTCGCCGATTGGATGAAGATCAGCCGACTAAAACTGAACACGGAGAAGACAGAGGTCCTCATCCTCGGCTCCAACCCCTCAGCCTGGGACGACTCCTGGTGGCCAACGACGCTGGGAGCAGCCCCGACACCCACCGACCACGCACGCAACCTGGGAGTCATCCTCGACTCAACGCTCTCCATGGCCAAGCAAGTCAACGCAGTCTCATCCTCCTGCTTCAACACCCTCCGCATGCTTCGCAAGATCTACAGGTGGATCCCGACAGACACAAGAAGAACAGTCACCCAGGCCCTCGTCAGTAGCAGACTTGACTATGGGAACGCCCTCTACGCGGGAGCCCCGGCCAAGCTCATCAAGCGACTGCAACGCATACAAAACGCCTCCGCACGCCTGATCCTCGATGTACCTCGCCACAGCCACATCACCCCCCACCTGAGGAACCTGCACTGGCTCCCCGTCGACAGGAGAATCTCCTTCAAACTCCTCATCCACGCACACAAGGCACTCCACAAGACTGGCCCAGCCTACCTCAACAGACGACTCCTCTTCTACGTCCCCAACCGCCAACTCCGCTCTGCCGACCTCTCCCTCGCCACCGTCCCTCGCATTCGAAGAACTACCACCGGCGGCAGATCCTTCTCCCACCTCGCCGCCAAGACCTGGAACACCCTTCCACTAAGCCTACGACAGACCCAAGACCTGCTGACCTTCAGGAGGCTACTCAAGACCTGGTTGTTCGACCAGTAGCACCCCCCCCCCCTTTTTTCCCTAGCGCCTTGAGACCCTCGAGGGTAAGTAGTGCGCTTTACAAATTCTGTGATTGATTGATTGATTGATTGATTGATCCAGAATAGCAAAACGTGAACAAGCACTGAAAATGTTTTCCTAAGAAAGGTGGTAATTCTGTTGTGGAGTCTCCGTATTGCCCATTCAGCGTTTGTTGGGGAGTCACCTGGTTTCCCTATCACCCGGTCGGTGCCTGTCGTGGAGTCTCCGTATTGCCCATTCAGCGTTTGTTGGGGAGTCACCTGGTTTCCCTTTCACCCAGTCGGTGCCTGTCGTGGAGTCTCCGTATTGCCCATTCAGCGTTTGTTGGGGAGTCACCTGGTTTCCCTATCACCCGGTCGGTGCCTGTCGTGGAGTCTCCGTATTGCCCATTCAGCGTTTGTTGGGGAGTCACCTGGTTTCCCTATCACCCGGTCGGTGCCTGTCGTGGAGTCTCCGTATTGCCCATTCAGCGTTTGTTGGGGAGTCACCTGGTTTCCCTATCACCCGGTCGGTGCCTGTCGTGGAGTCTCCGTATTGCCCATTCAGCGTTTGTTGGGGAGTCAACTGGTTTCCCTATCACCCGGTCGGGGCCTGTCGTGGAGTCTCCGTATTGCCCATTCAGCGTTTGTTGGGGAGTCACCTGGTTTCCCTATCACCCGGTCGGTGCCTGTCGTGGAGTCTCCGTATTGCCCATTCAGCGTTTGTTGGGGAGTCACCTGGTTTCCCTATCACCCGGTCGGTGCCTGTCGTGGAGTCTCCGTATTGCCCATTCAGCGTTTGTTGGGGAGTCAACTGGTTTCCCTATCACCCGGTCGGTGCCTGTCGTGGAGTCTCCGTATTGCCCATTCAGCGTTTGTTGGGGAGTCACCTGGTTTCCCTATGGCCCAGCCAGAGCTGTCCGGGAGTTTTCTTATTTCTCTATTGCCATCTGTCAAGGAGGCTCCTGGTTTCCCTGTTTCCCAGTCCACATCCCTCGGAGAGTCTCCAGATTTCCCTAAAGCTTAATTGGACAGTGTGAGGAAGTTGCCCGATTTCCATATCTCATATTCAGCCCCTGTAAGAAAATCCCCTCATTTCCCTGCCTTCCAGTCTGTGTCCGAGAGGCCCCAGAATTCATTGTCGTCCAGTTGGCACATATAAGGGAGTCTTACGATTTCCTTTTCACCCAATCGAGCCTGCAGCAGTGCTTAATTTGAGCCGGAGACTGAAGGTTGGGCCCACCTCCACTCATTTTTGGGTACCAGCAGTCAGTCTGTGACCCAACGCAAGACAGAGACAAACCCAGAATGGGGAAAGAAAGGGGAAGAAAACGACAGAAAAACATAAGAGAGAAAGCAGGAACCTGCAAGAGTGAGATGAGGAGGCAAGAAGTGTCTGGTAGTGGATTGAAGAGACAGGTGGAATCAAGGCCCCACGGCTGTGGTACCCTGTATCCTGACTTTTAGTAGTGCTGACCAACGTTTTTCTAAGAAATGTTTTCGGCCCTGGCACTTATTCTTTTACAAATTAAGCACTGGCTTGTAAGGAACTTCTGTTTTCCTTCTTGCCCATGCTGCATCTGTTGCAACGTCTCCTACCCCCACTTCACCCCCTCCCGTGCCTCAGGTTGTTAAAGATTGAACATTCGTTTCCATGTTCCTTCAGCTGTCACTGTGGGAGCCCCGCCACGTGCCTCCGTCTTCGCGCCAGCACAGGTACTCCCACCTCATCCCCACCCTGCCCTCCTGGCAGACACACCACGGCGGGAGGAAGGCGAGCTCTGTTTACCTCAACAACGGCAAGTTTTGTTTTGTTCGACTACTCAGGGGAAAATGCATAACTGGATGTCAGCCGGAAAAAGAGTGTGAGGCAGAAAGAATGCAGGAAACTAAGAAAGGATTGGCTGCTGTTCTGTCTCCAGAATCTCCTGTCAGCAGAAACTCCTGCTGGGGGTTGAGATTCACAGAGCCAACCGGAGAGACACCTGCCAGTAGCTGAGACTCCCAAGCCACTGAGAGACTCCTTCACAGAGCCAACCAGAGAGACACCTGCCAGTAGCTGAGACTCCCAAACCACTGAGAGACTCCTTCACAGAGCCAACCGGAGAGACACCTGCCAGTAGCTGAGACTCCCAAACCACTGAGAGACGCCTTCACAGAGCCAACCAGAGAGACACCTGCCAGTAGCTGAGACTCCTAAGACGCCTGCCAGTAGCTGAGACTCCCAAACCACTGAGAGACTCCTTCACAGAGCCAACCAGAGAGACACATGCCAGTAGCTGAGACTCCCAAACCACTGAGAGACTCCTTCACAGAGCCAACCAGAGAGACACCTGCCAGTAGCTGAGACTCCCAAACCACTGAGAGACTCCTTCACAGAGCCAACCAGAGAGACACCTGCCAGTAGCTGAGACTCCCAAACCACTGAGAGACTCCTTCACAGAGCCAACCAGAGAGACACCTGCCAGTAGCTGAGACTCCCAAGACGCCTGCCAGTAGCTGAGACTCCCAAACCACTCAGAGAGTCCTTCACAGAGCCAACCGGAGAGACGCCTACCAGTAGCTGAGACTCCCAAACCACTGAGAGACTCCTTCACAGAGCCAACCAGAGAGACACCTGCCAGTAGCTGAGACTCCCAAACCACTGAGAGACTCCTTCACAGAGCCAACCGGAGAGACATCTGCCAGTAGCTGAGACTCCCAAACCACTGAGAGACTCCTTCACAGAGCCAACCGGAGAGACGCCTGCCAGTAGCTGAGACTCCCAAACCACTGAGAGACTCCTTCACAGAGCCAACCGGAGAGACACCTGCCAGTAGCTGAGACTCCCAAGGCACTGAGAGACTCCTGCATGTGGCTGAGACAAGCCTTGGCCCAAGCCTACCGAAGAGACTCCTATCATCAGCTGAGACTTACTGACCCTATCCCAAGGCTACCAAAGAGATTACCGCAGGAAAATGAACCTCGCGAAACACTGGCCCGGCCCAACAACGAGACTGTCATTGGCCGCTAAGACCTGCTGACCCTGTAGCAATCATACCAAAGAGTCTTCTGCTGACAGTTGAGCATCACCGTACAGGCCTACCGAAGAGACTGTCACTGGCGGTTAAGTCTGCCTAGCCACAGAAATGATTCCCAGCAATGGCTCATGCCCAGTAAAGATACTCCTGGTGGCAGCTGAGACTCCATCTTGGCCACTCCTTAAGGCCGCAGGTGTTAAGCAATCGCATCGTCACTGACACTAGCTGGACCTACTGTGGAGGAGTCTGAAGGGAGCACAACCCTCACTGAGCATCCAGGGCACACATCCAGAGACTCAGCAAGACGCACTGCGAAAAGTGCAAAGAGACACACACAAAAACTACCACCAAACAGTAGGGCAGGAGAGTGCTGCTTAGTGCAGCAACAGGAAGCGTGCAGAGATGAGATGCCAAGAGGATCGGAAAGAAGCATTAAGTACACTTAGCAGAGTGCCTAGAAGAGCGCCTAGAAGAACATCCAGAGGAGCATCAAGATCAATGCTGTGAAGAGTACCTGTAGAACAGCAATAAGAGCACGGACAGAAGCACAAGAATAATGCTTAGAAGACGGCTAGATGGAACACCAATAAAACACCAAGAACAGCATCAAGAGAAACGCAACGAGGAGCACCAAGAGGATCACCAAGAAAAACAATAAGAAGACAGCAGTGAAGAGGGGTAGGAGGAATATTAAACAAGCATCCGAAGGAGCAGAACCAAGCGAGAGAGCAAGAAGGGAGCTGAGATCATAAAGAAGAGAAGAAAGAGAAAGGCAAAGAAGAGAGCCAGGAAGAGCAAAAAGAAGAGCACCAACAGGAACTCTATTCAGACAGGAAAAGAAATAGCAGCAGGAGAAATACACAGAAAATTGCCAGGAAGAGCGAGTTAAAGAGCACGAAGAATGAAAACAAAAGGAAGACCAGTAGGACACCAAGAAGACTAGCAAGAGAAACAAGATCATCAAAAGTAGAGCAAAGACGATCGAGAAAAACACTAAGAAAAGTAGAAAGGAGAGAGCTGATGAGCATCAAGAAGAGCACCTATAAAAAGAGAAAAAAATAGAAACGAGTTTCAAAAACACCAAGAAAAGAGCCAGGAATATCAAGAACAAAAGCCACAAAAACAACAGCACGAGAAACACCAAGAAGAGTACAGGATAGAGCGTCAAGAGGAGCAACAAGAAGAGCACCAACAGAGACACCTAGGAGATTGTCAGGATGCCATGAGAATCACCAGATAAGAGCCTCAAGAAAGCCCCAAGAAGATAGCCAAGAAGGACATCAAGGAGAAATGCAAGAGAAGCTTCAAAAAGGGAGTCAGCAAACAACTGAAGAGGAACACTGAGAGGGTCATCAAGACAACCCCAAGCAGAAAGCCAGGAAGAGCAACAAGAAAAAACAGGAAACAGCAGCAAGAGGAACACTGAGCAGGTGATCAGAGGAGCAACAGGAAGAGAACCAAGTGGTGAAGACACATGAACAGCAAAATTAAAGGGGTGTTAAGAAAAGGTTAAGAAGACCGCTAGCAAGAGCTGATAAGAAGAAAGTCAGGTGGAGATCCGGAAGGGCACCAACAAGAACACTACAAGAAGACTGGGAGCACCAAGAACAGCAGCAAGCACAACACCAAGACACGCATGAAGATGAACATGAAAATGAAGAGCAAGAACAGTATCAAGAAGAGCAGCAAGTGTGTAACAATGGGAGGAGTGCCAACCAGAGAGCGATGAAGAGCACCAATTAGTGACCAAAAAACAGCACCAGAGGAACAGCAAGAAGAGTAACAAGAAGGGTCTCCAGAAGGGTACCAAGCAGACTGCCCAAAGGAATGCCAAGAGGAAAAATAAAAAGAACTTGTTGGGGGTGGTGCATTCCAGGAGGTGGACTGAGTGTCAGCAGCAGCATTGAGAGTGAAGAGAAGCGTCAGCAGCATGCGGGTGACTCGGGGCATTCTGCATCTTTGCCGCACTCTTCCCTACATCGGCCTTGTGCTCTGCGGAGACGGGTGAGTGAATGAATAAGTACACATCACTTCCTGAATAATGCCAATGAAATCCCCCAATAGCAGAGGGGTGCCCGAAGGAAGGTACTTTGCTTCAGTTCTCATGCCTCTGCTTGTCCATCTTCATATGTATGATTAACTGCAGACTCAGGGGTCCTCCGAGGGAGGTGAGCACAGCAAGCTTCCCCTTTCCTGCTCTTGAGATGGAGGTGTTCATGTTGGCCTCATCCTGACCTGACTAGAGCAGAGTGGAGCAGAGCATGCCACACAGTAAGTGTGGTTGACAGGGCAGCTGAATCATAGAGCGGTACCCTAGCATCCCTCCACAGTGGCCATCCACAGTAATCCTGATCTGACTGTGGGGGTGCAGGGCATGCCACACAGTAAGTGTGGGTGACAGGGCAGCTGAATCATACAGCGGTACCCTCCCATCCCTCCACAGTGGCCATCCACAGTAATCTTGACCTGAGTGTTGTGTGCAGAGCATGGCATGCAGTAAGTGTGGGTGACAGGCCAGCTGGAGCGTAGAGCGGTACCCTAGCATCCCTCCACAGTGGCCATCCACAGTAATCCTGACCTGAGTGTGGGGAGCAGAGCATGGCATGCAGTAAGTGTGGGTAACAGGCCAGCTGGAGGGTAGAGCGGTACCCTAGCATCCCTCCACAGTGGCCATCCACAGTAATCCTGAGTGTGGGGAGCAGGGCATGGCATGCAGTAAGTGTGGGTGACAGGCCAGCTGGAGGGTAGAGCGGTACCCTACCATCCCTCCACCGTGGCCATCCACGGTAATCCTGAGTGTGAGGAGCAGAGCGTGCCATGCAGTAAGTGTGGTTGACAGGGCAGATGAATCATAGAGCGGTACCCTAATATCCCTCCACAGTGGCCATCCACAGTAATCCTGATCTGAGTGTGGGGGTGCAGGGCATGCCACACAGTAAGTGTGGGTGACAGGCCGGCTGCAGCATAGAGTGGTACCCTAGCATCCCTCCACAGTGGCCGTCCACAGTAATCCTGATCTGAGTGTGGGGGAGCAGAGCGTGCCATGCAGTAAGTGTGGTTGACAGGGCAGCTGAATCATACAGAGGTACCCTCCCATCCCTCCACAGTGGCCATCCACAGTAGTCCTGAGTGTGGGGAGAAGAGCATGCCACGCAGTAAGTGTGGGTAACAGGCAGCTGGAGGGTAGAGCGGTACCCTCCCATCCCTCCACAGTGGCCATCCACGGTAATCCTGAGTGTGAGGAGCAGAGCGTGCCATGCAGTAAGTGTGGTTGACAGGACAGATGAATCATAGAGCGGTACCCTAATATCCCTCCACAGTGGAGATCCACAGGAATCCTGAGTGTGGGGAGCAGAGCGAGCCACGTAGTAAGTGTGGGTGACTGGCTAGCTGGAGCGTAGAACGATACCCTAGCATCCCTCCACAGTGGCCATCCACAGTAATCCTGGCCTGAGTGTGGGGAGCAGAGCGTGCCATGCAATAAGTGTGGGTGACAGGCTAGCTGGAGCATAGAGCGGTACCCTAATATCCGTCCACAGTGGCCATCCACAGTAATCCTGATCTGAGTGTGGGGGTGCAGGGCATGCCACACAGTAAGTGTGGGTGACAGGCCGGCTGCAGCATAGAGTGGTACCCTAGCATCCCTCCACAGTGGCCGTCCACAGTAATCCTGACCTGAGTGTGGGGAGCAGAGCATGCCATGCAGTAAGTGTGGGTGACAAGCCAGCTGCAGCATAGAGCGGTACCCTACCATCCCTCCACAGTGGCCATCCACGGTAATCCTGAGTGTGGAGAGCAGAGCGTGCCACGCAGTAAGTGTGGGTGACAGGCCAGCTGGAGCATAGAGCGGTACTCTAGCATCCCTCCACAGTGGCCATCCACAGTAATCCTGACCTGAGTGTGGGGAGCAGAGCATGCCATGCAGCAAGTGTGGGTGACAGGCCAGCTGGAGCGTAGGGCGGTACCCTAGCATCCCTC
The DNA here is from genome assembly GCA_963921515.1 of Calotriton arnoldi. Taxonomy (NCBI): domain Eukaryota; kingdom Metazoa; phylum Chordata; class Amphibia; order Caudata; family Salamandridae; genus Calotriton; species Calotriton arnoldi. The sequence goes on from CAWUFW010000916.1 coordinate 513,964, forward strand.
CACAGTGGCCATCCACAGTAATCCTGACCTGAGTGTGGGGAGCAGGGCATGCCATGCAGTGAGTCTGGGTGACAGGCCAGCTGGAGCATAGAGCGGTACCCTAGCATCCCTCCACAGTGGCGCCACAGTAATCCTGACCTGAGTGTGGGTGAGCAGAGCGGGCCATGCAGTAAGTGTGGGTGACAAGCCAGCTGGAGCATAGAGCGGTGCCCTACCATCCCTCCACAGTGGCCGTCCACAGTAATCCTGAGTGTGGGGAGAAGAGCATGCCACGCAGTAAGTGTGGGTAACAGGCAGCTGGAGGGTAGAGCGCTACCCTAGCATCACTCCACAGTGGCCGTCCACAGTAATCCTGAGTGTGGGGAGAAGAGCATGCCACGCAGTAAGTGTGGGTAACAGGTAGCTGGAGGGTAGAGCGGTACCCTAGCATCCCTCCACAGTGGCCATCCACAGTGGCTCGGTGTAGGAAGCTGGCTCTGTATATACTATACCAAAGTGAGGTATAGTGTGCACAGAGTCCAGTGGAACCCCAAAGGTAGGCAGAGGTAAAGTTAGATAGCCCCTCACTCTCTATTTGCGGTAGTGTGGTCGAGCAGTAAGGCAGTATCAGAGGACAGTGTTAAGCATTTGTTGTACACACTCAGTCAGCAAATGAATTCACACACTCAAAGATGGAACTTCAGACCAATTGTTTTTGTATAAAAATATTCTTTTAGTTATTTTATTTTCTAGTACCAAGCAAGCCTGGCACAGCTAAGCAATACATACTTTACAGTAGTAATGCAGTTTGTAAACAGTTTGAATTGCAATTGTAAATGTACTTTGATTTGATTACAGAAATGTTACTGTTAATGCAATGCTTTTCAGAATATAGTACATATACTTTGTATAGGATTTTTAGTAAAATTTCATGTAAGTTACTTTTCAGATTACTTTTCTTACACAGTGCAGTATACCTGAATACTGCACTGGGACATTTCCTGTAAACAGGTAAGTAAAAGCGTTTTGGTTATTTAGTTACGGTTTTAAAGGATTTCTTAGATTTTCCAACTCCACACTTAGAAACTTTTCATAGAAAAACAGTCAATGTTATCCTATGGAGGAAAATTGTGTTATCGGTTCACAGGTAAGTACTTTGCTGTGGGAGTTGGTATTCTGGGTTTAGACTCAGGGGTCCCCCAGGGTCAAGGATGCACTCTTGTTACACCCTCAGCGGCACTAGGGCGGCCGGGAGCAGAGTACTGAGGCCCAATGTTATCCAATGGGGGATAGGGGGCCTCCGGTTAGTGGCTGCTGACGAGCAGACCACTGGGTTGTGGGAGCAAAGCTCCTGGACTTAAGCTCAGGGTAAATGGGGGTTTAGGCCAGCACAAAAGATGCACCCTCAGCGGCACTGGGGCGGCCGGGTGCAGAGTGCTGTTTTGGCGTCAGGTGCCCTGTAGCTTTCAATGGGGAGTCTCCGGTTTGCAAAAGCACTGCAGGCTTGGGGACGAAGGTTTTCTGGGTGCGACCACCACTTGTAGAGGTAAGTTGGGATCTTGGGGGTTAGTTAGGCACCGTCAGTTGGGCCACCCAAGGCTGTGGGGCGTCGGGTGCAGGGGTGCCTTTTAGAGTCGGATCTTCTTACCAGCTCCTGGTCGCGGTTGGGGGGACCTTCCTGTTTGAGGCTGCAGGCGTCGGCTGGAGGCTTGAGGCAGGTCAGGGGTCACCGGATCTCGGGTCAGGATCGCCGGGGAGACCTCCTCTTGGTGTTGGGCCACTCGAACTTGAACTCAGGCCGGGGGCGTCGGGTGCAGAGTGGTGCAAACTCGCGGATCCTTGCGGAGCTGGAGTCTGTTGTTTGAACGAATCCGGTGTTCACGGGAGACAGAGTCTTTGGGATTGAAGGCAGGCAGGTCCTCCAGGTTTCTCGAGGTTGCTGGCTGCAGGACACACCGGGATTTCGCTGGAGCAGGTTCGAGGTGGGGACAGGCCAGTAGGGCTGGGGCCAAGTCAGTGGGCGTCCTCCTCTTGTTAGCTTCGGCACAGCTGTTCGGTCCTTCTTCTTCTTTTCTTCTTGTAGTTTTTTGTCTGAGGAAGCAAGGTTCAGTGGTGCCCCTAAATACTAGATTTAGGGGCGTTACAGGTAGGTAAAACGGTTGGGACCAATGGGTCCCTTACCTGGGGTGGGTACACCCCCTATTATGCCACCCTCCAGTGGAAGGGGGGCATAAGCCTTTCCCTAGTTGGCTGAGTCCCCTCATCTGCAAGATGGCATAGACCGAGAGTTGTGCTTCACCTCGCCTCCCCCACCTGAGGGGTAGAGTTGGCAGAGGTGGGAACACCTCTCTTCCACACTTGTTTTTCCCGCCGGTTCTCCCGCCCAAAGTGGGGGTCAGAACCAGTGGGGACCAGTTGCTGAAAGCAGCAAGTGGCCTGGGGAAGTTCACAAAGGCGGCAAGCCTTTGAAGCTTCCCCTTCGTGAACCCTGCCCATCCTGGGGGAGGAGGCTTGGCACCTCCCCCCCCAGGATGTGCATTGTTTCAGGCCCCAGAGAGCAGCAGGCTCTCGACCCAGGGGTCCAGAAATATGTCTGGTGGTGGCAGCTGAAAGCAGCCACTCAGCCTGGACAGGTAGGTTAGTTTTCAGGGGGCATCTCTTAGATGCCCTCTGTGTGCATTTTTCATTAAATCCCACACTGGCATCAGTGTGGGTTTAATGTGCTGAGAAGTTTGATACCAAACTTCTCAGTTTTCAGTGTAGCCATTATGGTGCTGTGGAGTTCGTGATGACGACCTCCCAGCACCATATACTCTTAATGGCAGCACTGCACTTACAATGTCTAAGAATGGACTTAGACACAGTAGGGGTATAGGGCTCATGTACCTGTACCCTCACCACTGGTATAGTGCACCCAGCTAGAGGGGTGACTGATCTATGCCAGGGCAGTGGGTTGTAGGCAAGGCACACAGAGATGTGTGCCATGTCGACTCTTCACTTTTTTCTGCACCAAAACATGCAGCCTGCAAAGGCAGTGTGTGAGTGTAATGGTACAGGGCCTCTAAGGGTGGAACAATAAGTGCTGCAGCCCTTAGAGGCCTTCCCTGGTCACAGTGCCCTGGGTACCTGTGGTACCATTTACCAGGGGCTGACCTGTGGCCAGAGATGCTAATTGGGTTTTGTTTTTAATGCATGTTTTAGGGAAAGAACATAGGCACTGGGCACCTGATTGGCAGGAGCCCAGGGCACACTCAGTCAAAGCACATCAGCAATTCAGCAAAAAGTGGTCGCAACCATGCAAGAAAGAGGGCACTTTCTCACACTCGGGAAGGGGTGCAGATACCCATGAAAGTACCAAACCCTCCTTGGTGGTGTCATCTGCAAGATTCGCTTGTGCTGGGCTTGACAGCAGTAGTTTGAAGACACGGAAAGTGTGTAGAGCACGCTGCACATCTGTCCTACAACGTCACTTTTCTATGTACATTTGCATCACTGAAGAGGCCAGCCTTTGCATCCTGTGCCCATTCCCTGAATCTAGCCATAGAGGTTTGGTATCCCACAATCCTCCTTGGTCTTGAGCCCTGCTGGTGACAGGCTTTGTTTCCAAAGCCTGTATCAATCCGCTGTGCCCAGTTGCTTGTGGTAAAAGACACACAGATGATGGACGGAATGCAGAGCAAATGAAACATTCACCCCCAGTCAAGAGATCTGGGTTAAATTCATCATGCTTTAGCTCACTTTGCCACCCCTGTTTGGACCCAGCCATATGCAAATCAGTCTTGACCCTGTTCCTTATGGGAACAGTCCAGCACGGCTTACCAAGCCAGGTCCACCCGGACCCCGAAACAAGCATCCTGGGACCGGTTTTGGGGCATCACCCCTCATCAGTCAGGCTAGCTTGAATCCAGTGACACAGTGAGCCCGGGACCCACGTCTGGGTATACACAGCGCACTTAGGGCGAGAAAGCAAAAGACACACAGCTGATGGACGGAATGCAGAGCAAATCAAACATTCACCCCCAGTCAAGAGATCTGGGTTAAATCCATCGTTCTTTTGCTCACCATGCCACTCCAGTTTGGACCTAGCCATATGCAAATGAGTCTTGACCCTGTGCCTCATGGGAACAGTCCAGCCCGAACTGCCAAGCCAGGTCCTCCCTGGACCGTTGCGTCTGGTGGCACTGTCTGCCCTGGCACTGGGGGCGACTCTGCTCTAGTGGTGATTGTGAGTATTCCCTCAGCTTCTAGCAGTTGTTTAAAGCCCCTGATGCTTTGCGAGTGCCGGCGATGCGAATGCCTCTGACTTGCATGTATGCCGTTCAGGGCCAACAGATGAGTCACCAATCTCACTCCACCTAAAACATTCACCTGGGACTTCGAAAGAGCCCCCATAAATAACTGAATCCACAGGCTCACCTCTCTGTATTACGGACGCCTCAAAAAATCCGGCCAGGGTCTGAAACTGTGTCCACCACTCACCACTTTGGCCAATCTCTATAAAACTGAATTTAACGCCTCCCCAAAACCTTCAATTCTTCCAAAAGCAGGTATTAGATACATTCCAGCATGTATGCCTGGCTTTTTCAAGTAACCTTTTGAACAAGGCTAGGTTACTTCTCAGAGATTAATTACTACAAAGGTCGGCCTCACCAGCATAGGGCGGCTTCGTGTAAGCAAGTCACAGGACCAAGTATATGGGAAGGAATATGTGCTTTAAATGCACAACTAGACCTGCCTGTGCAGATAGTGAATTCCAGTGTAAGTTTTGTTCCTGGCCCTACAAAAGCTTTTGGTCTCTAGGATCGTGGCCTTCAAAGGTGGCGTCGTTTCACCGCATTAGATCCTTGTTCAGCTGGTGGTTACTAATATGGAGGGGTTTGTCCTGGAGTTAAAGGTAGCTAAAGCTGGGTCTTAGTAGTTTTTCATATGAGTGGGAAGTCGTGGACGTGAACACCTTGCCACTGAAATGGTTTATCCAGTGTTGGACGTCTCTGGTACTGAGCTAGATGGTTCTCCGTCTTTTGTTTTGGGGAGCGGAGATGCTCGTCAGTGATGGAAGCCGGTAGAACCGGTATTGGAAGATCACAAACTCTGATGATAACTCAAGGTTTGCGATTGTGCCACATGTGCACCGAGCCCTGGTTGTCCCTTGGTACCTTCAGCTAAAGAGAGCAAAGAATGACGCCATGCAGTGTGCGCCCTAAGCATGTCTGAAGCATGTGCACTGTGACAGTGATGTCAACACTCTATGGCAATGTTCAAACTGTGGGCATCTTCTGGGCAGCAAAGGTGGCTTTGTGACGACCACCTTCCATTCCCACCCCTCTCGATTATGAAGAACAAGTTGCGCGATGGGCATACATCTTGGAACCAGGCAGCCGGTGGCTCATCGGCATCTCCAGCTCAGACTTTCCTGACAGCCCGTGTCCATCAATCAGTGAACCGCACCAGAAAACCACAGGCACCAAAAAGACTGAGGTCAGCTAGATTCTCAAGTCATGACTGATTCCAGGTTTGGGTTAAAGGCTGGCTTAGGTTGATGAAAGGGCCAGGTTAATGATTTGATTTTGATTTGATTTTATAAAGCGCTCGATTAGCATAGGCGTCTTGGCGCTGCTTCTGTACGTTGGAATACAGAAAGATACAATTGCTGCATTATATGCTGAAAAGCCAGGTTTTTAATGCTTTCCTGAAGGACCTTAGGTTAGGACTGTGTTTTAATGTGATAGAAAGCGAGTTCCATAGTTTAGCTGTCCCTGCAATGAAGCTCCCCCCTTCCCCCCCACCCGGAAGCTGTTTTCGTTCTGGGGATCACTGCAAGTTTGGCCGTATTTGATCATAGATTTCTAGACTGAGTGTACCAAGTAAAGTGGTGCTTTAAGTATTCTGGAGCTATGTTATGTAGTGCTTTAAAAGCATTGCACAGAGATTTGAACATGATCCTTTTATCAACTGAAAGCCAATGCAGTGTTGCCAGGGCTTTGGAAACAGATTGATATTTAGGGATGCCCAGAAGAAGGTGACCCAAGGCATTTGGTAGCATTTGTAGTGTCTGCAAGAGTTTCTTTTGGATATTAAGCAATAGGGCATTTCCACAGTCAAGTTTGGATAAAGCCAAGGCAGTCGCCACTGTCTTCTGAGGATCAGATGGGATGAATGGGCAGATCCCTTTGATCAGCTTCAATGTAAAGAAAACCGTTGTGACCAGAACATTGATCTGATCTTTAAAGGTCAGCGTATTATCAACGATAACTCCCAGGTTACGTACTTTGCTTACAGGTGAGGGAAGCGTACCCATATCCTTGGGCCACCAGTGGGTGACCAGAAAGAGGTGTCGTTACCCAGGAGAAGAACGTCTGTCTTACCAGAGTTTAACGTTAAGCAGTTGAGCTGCATCCAGCTGGTGATCTGAGTCAGGTGTCGCTGACTGCAGGAACTGAGTGTGGAGGGCGTGAGTCGTTGTGGGATCAAGTTGATTGTGGAATCAGGCTGATTTTAGGATCTTATTGATTACAAGGTCAAGCTAATGGCAGGTTCTGGTTGATTCCATGGTCAGGAGGATTGCAGGATCATTTAATTGCCGGTAGAAGCTGAATCCTGATTGTTGGTGTGAGGAGATGGGATTGTGTTTCCAACGTTAATCGCACATTGCACTGGTGCAAGGCGGAGAAGAAGGCCCAACTGCTCCATTTGCCCCCTCCCGTCCTGCAAGCTGAGAACTCCCTGCGCAGTACCGGGGATTCAGCCAATGGGCAGTCACCGGGGATGCAGCCAATGGGCAGTCACCGGGGATGCAACCAATAGGCAGTCACCGGGGATGCTGCCAATGGGCAGTCACCGGGGATGCAGCCAATGGGCAGTCACCAGGGATGCAACCAATGGGCAGTCACCGGGGATGCAGTCAATGGGCAGTCACCGGGGATGCAGCCAATGGGCAGTCACCGGGTATGCAACCAATAGGCAGTCACCGGGGATGCAGCCAATGGGCAGTCACCGGGGATGCAGCCAATGGGCAGTCACCGGGGATGCAGCCAATGGGCAGTCACCGGGGATGCAACCAATAGGCAGTCACCGGGGATGCTGCCAATGGGCAGTCACCGGGGATGCTGCCAATGGGCAGTCACCGGGGATGCAGCCAATGGGCAGTCACCAGGGATGCAACCAATGGGCAGTCACCGGGGATGCAGTCAATGGGCAGTCACCGGGGATGCAGCCAATGGGCAGTCACCGGGGATGCAGCCAATGGGCAGTCACCAGGGATTCAGCCAATGGGCAGTCACCAGGGATTCAGCCAATGGACAGTCACCGGGGATGCAGCCAATGGGCAGTCACCGGGGATGCAACCAATGGGCAGTCACCGGGGATGCAGCCAATGGGCAGTCACCGGGGATGCAGTCAATGGGCAGTCACCGGGGATGCAGCCAATGGGCAGTCACCAGGGATGCAACCAATGGGCAGTCACCGGGGATGCAGTCAATGGGCAGTCACCGGGGATGCAGCCAATGGGCAGTCACCGGGGATGCAGCCAATGGGCAGTCACCAGGGATTCAGCCAATGGGCAGTCACCAGGGATTCAGCCAATGGACAGTCACCGGGGATGCAGCCAATGGGCAGTCACCGGGGATGCAACCAATGGGCAGTCACCGGGGATGCAGCCAATGGGCAGTCACCGGGGATGCAGTCAATGGGCAGTCACCAGCATTCATTGAGCCAGAGACCATGGATCAGAAATGTCACACAACCTCGAAGGCTTCGCTGTTTTTCTTTGAAACCCTGACCTTTTAGTGACTTGCAGTTTGTAGACCTGCGCCTAGATGTGGTTTCACATTGGAGAGGGCTATACGAGTGTGTTTGAATGAAAGTCCATTGCTTCCTTTGTAGCATCCTTTGCTGTTCTACACTCTGCTGGTTGTTACACAGTGTCTCTAACCCAGAGACCGCCAGGTGTCATCCAAGCGTGCTACCAGGCTCATCTAGGCTCTGCCTAGTTGGGAAGCACTTAGAGTGCTCCTCCTTTCATCTTTCAAGTAGTAGCCTCCTTTCTGGGCCTCTAGAAGTTTGTGGCAGTTTCCAGTTTCAGTAGGTGGGAGGCTGCCTTTTTCCTGCCCCCATGAAGTGAGGTCTGCCCCTGCCCCGTGTAAATCCACTATTAGCACCATTAACTTTTCCCACGCATCCTGTGTGCAAGGGCTTGTGCTCTCGCACATCCTCAGTTGCATCCTGTGTGCAAGGGCTTGTGCTCTCGCACATCCTCAGTTGCATCCTGTGTGCAAGGGCTTGTGCTCTCGCACATCCTCAGTTGCATCCTGTGTGCAAGGGCTTGTGCTCTCGCACATCCTCAGTTGCATCCTGTGTCCAAGGGCTTGTGCTCTCGCACATCCTCAGTTGCATCCTGTGTCCAAGGGCTTGTGCTCTCGCACATCCTCAGTTGCATCCTGTGTGCAAGGGCTTGTGCTCTCGCACATCCTCAGTTGCATCCTGTGTGCAAGGGCTTGTGCTCTCGCACATCCTCAGTTGCATCCTGTGTGCAAGGGCTTGTGCTCTCGCACATCCTCAGTTGCATCCTGTGTGCAAGGGCTTGTGCTCTCGCACATCCTCAGTTGCATCCTGTGTGCAAGGGCTTGTGCTCTCGCACATCCTCAGTTGCATCCTGTGTGCAAGGGCTTGTGCTCTCGCACAACCTCAGTGTCAGTGCAGGCACAGACAGGTGGGGTGCAGAACCCCCATGTCCTAGGCTGAGATCCTCCAGTGTTCCCCTCTCAGACCTCAGTCACCTGGGTCCAGTTCTTGTCCTCCTTGTCAAGGTAGCTTCCCTCCTAGCAGTCCAGCAGCTTGACCTAGACATGCCTAGCAGTAGGGCTTCCCCAGTGTCAAAAGGACTGTTTCTGGCTAGAAACCAGCAGTGTTAAATGATCTTTTCTGAAGTTAAATCAGTATATTGGCCTGGAAGGGCCAGAAATTAAGGGCCACTGGTGGGAATCAATGGCCAGGCGTGGAGTGTGCAGTGTGTTAAACCCATATATTCATCCAACCACTGCAGGGTCCATTTTCCTTCCGAGTGGGAGCAATGCAGCAGCTCCAGGTGGTTAAAGGGGACCCAGGTTAGAAAGAGACACCAAGACTTCCTGAGCAGAGTCTGCCGTGTTACCAGGCTGCTCCAGACACAGCAGGAAGGAGAGGACCACATCACTGACATTTATGGAGCTTTGGCCATGAGCAGGCCTGACTTCCTGAACAAAGCTTTACAGCCATTGGACAGATCAGGGACATAGCTGACCAGATAACCAAACCTGCTCTGGTCAGTGCATAGATGTCCTTGCCCCCGGGAGTAAATGTAGATTCCAACGCAAAGCTTGAGTGAGGAAAGGACACATGTAGGCGGTCACGTCCACAGAAAGAAGCTGCAGGGACCCTCCATCGTGTGCTGCTGCCACCGCATCCTCACAGCTCTCCAACCACAGGCCACAGCCCGCGAGGTACACTCAACAGAGCACGCCAAGGCCCTGTATAAGGGCTTGTGCACATATGTTTACATGAGGGAGTCCGCAGACTCTCCCAGGAGTATAGGTAAAATGCCGTATGCCCTGCACAGAAGACTGCGCTGCCACCAACCTTCAGTCGCCCATACCCTGGCGACCTTCACGGTTATTTTCTACTATGCATGAGTTAGACCTTTGCTAAACTTGTGTTCAGCAGAGCCTTGTGCTTCCCTGCAGGAGTATGAAAGCATGAGGCGGTGGGGTCCACACTGGGATAACAGAGATTAAGTTGAACGTGGAAAATTTCCAGAGCGTTCCAGAAATGGACAGGGGATTCAGACTCTCTGTGCAGTGCGTCAGCGTTTAGTGCCTACCCCAGTCCTGAAGTACTGATGCTACTGGAGGGCCCCTTCAAAAGCATCCAGAACCTCTCTGCTTCCACCTTACCCCTTCTCTGCACAGCGGTCTGTGAGGGTGTCTGGAGACATCAGGAGCATCTACTGGGAGAACCACAGCAGACTTTCTTCTCAGCCTTTCTGCATCTACTGGGAGAACCACAGCAGACTTTCATCTCAGCCTTTCTGCATCTCCCGGGTGAACCACACCAGACTTTCTTCTCAGCCTTTCTGTATCTACTGGGAGAACCACAGCAGACTTTCATTTCAGCCTTTCTGTATCTACTGGGAGAACCACACCAGACTTTCATCTCAGCCTTTCGGTAGCTCAAAGTTCATTTACCCCAGGAACCCTGAAACATGTCTTGGAAAAGGCCCTGGAGCTTGCAGGGATTCACAGATGAAAGAACCTTTCAACAGGAACCACTGGCTCCCACAATCTCAGGCTTAGAGGATTTCTTAGATAAACCTTAGATGACGAGCCACCCTACCTACACCATCTAAAGAAGATGCTTTGACAGTACCAGGAAAGGCAAACTCAGGGAGCCAGTTTTTAGATATCCTTTTGTGAGTCCATCTGGTTGCCCCAAGCATTACCCCGGAGCTGAAGCTACTCCAAGTACCTGGCAGAGCCTTGCAAAATGATACCCTGTAACTGTTGGGGAAATGTCCATGAGTCCTCACGGATTCTGACTTCCCCACTTGGCACTGAACTGTTTATTCCCCATTGATGAGCTGTAGGAGCCAAAACCAACCACTGAGCGACCTGTTAGGGGTTATAGCTCCTCGACTGTTATTGTCAGGCTTTGGGGGTGTTCATCTCTCTCTTTTATTACATCTGCTCTGCTTCTAGCACGATAGTCATTTCTGTTTGTTGTTATAACTACTGTCTGAAAAGGCCACTTATACGTTTTTATATGGCACTAAAGGCAATACTTCTATGCATAAGTGCTGTATGTACCAGATATTACTGTTAACCGTTTTAAGGTACTCAATTTACGGACCTCAGAAGGATGGAAGGCAAAGTCGACCTAGCTTGGATTAAAACTCATGACCTTCAGAATGCACCAATATCTGGGTCCTCACCCATGTCCTGGACTAAGCCTTCACTGCCTGACCACAGCTAAAGTCAAGGACATGAAGTGAGTCTTGGTTAACCTCTGAACCAGATGTATCCAGGGCCCTGGGGCAGTGACGAGAAAGGCAGTAACAGCAGTAAAACTGCACAGCACTCTCACCTGCCCCAACACCTGATGAAAATGCCTAACCTGTTATTATTTAATCACTCACTCTGTTTCAGTGTGTGCCAGAGTCGGTGGAGGCTTGGCCAGGAGGCCACCGGCGCTTCCCTGGATTCACAGGCCACTGCCTGAACACCTTCACTGAAGGCAGCAGCACTGCATTTATACTGGCTGACTGCCATCACCTGAAGGGCTTTCCATTCACCCTCCCACCTTCTTGAAGTACATCATACCTGGAAACGTGCCAGGGGCACTGGTGCCAGCTGCATCTGGGAGTATGCTGTGTTGTGGCCTGCCTTCGCACTGGGTGCTGGCAGTAAGATGGGTGGATGTGTTAGTCACATTCCTGCCTTCCGTGCACTTGTCTAGTGGGCACTTAGGGTAGGTTGTAGCACTCAGTCACCAGCCATGCCTTCTCTACAGGTGTGTGGTGCGCGAGTTAGGGGTGCCATGGCTTCATGCACACTTCTCTAGTGGGCACTTAGAGACGGTGGGGTGTAGCACTCAGTCACCATCCCGGCCTTCACCACAGGTGTGTGCTGCGAGAGTTAGGGGTGCAACGGCCCCATGCGCACTTATCTAAAGGGCACCTGGAGATGGAGGGGTGTAGCACTCAGTCACCAGCCATGCCTTCTCTACAGGTGTGTGCTGCGAGAGTTAGGGGTGCCACGGCCTCATGCGTTCTTCTCTAATGGATACCTGGAGAGGGTGGGGTGTAGAACTGAGTAACCATCCCTGCATTCTCTACAGGTGTGGGCTGTGAGAGTTAGGGGTGCAACGGCCTCGTGCGCACTTCTATAGTGGGCGCTTAGAGAGGGTGGGTGTAGCACTCAATCACCATCCCGGCCTTCACCACAGGTGTGTGCTGCGAGAGTTAGGGGTGCCACGGCCTCATTCGCACTTCTATAGTGGGCGCTTAGAGAGGGTGGGTGTAGCACTCAGTCACCATCCCGGCCTTCTCTACAGGTGTCTGCTGCAAGAGTTAGGGGTGCCACGGCCTCATTCGCACTACTCTAAAGGGCACCTGGAGAGGGTGGGGTGTAGCACTCAGTCACCGTCCCTGCCGTCTCTACAGGTGTGTGCTGCGAGAGTTAAGGGTTCCACGGCCTCATGAACACTTCTATAGTGGGCACTTAGAGACGGTGGGGTGTAGCACTCAGTCACCATCCCTGCCTTCTCTACAGGTGTCTGCTGCGAGAGTTAGGGGTGCCACGGCCTCATTCGCACTTCTCTAAAGGGCACCTGGAGAGGGTGGGGTGTAGCACTCAGTCACCGTCCCTGTCTTCCCTACAGGTGTGTGCTGCGAGAGTTAGGGGTGCCACGGCCTCATGCGCACTTCTCTAGTGGGCACTTAGAGACGGTGGGGTGTAGCACTCAGTCACCATCCCTGCCTTCTCTACAGGTGTGTGCTGCGAGAGTTAAGGGTTCCACGGCCTCATGCGCACTTCTATAGTGGGCGCGTAGAGAGGGTGGGGTCTAGCACTCAGTCACCAGCCATGCCTTCTCTACAGGTGTGTGCTGCGAGAGTTAGGGGTGCCACGGACTCATGAACACTTCTCTAGTGGGCACTTAGAGATGGAGGGGTGTAGCACTCAGTCACCGTCCCTGTCTTCCCTACAGGTGTGTGCTGCGAGAGTTAAGGGTTCCACGGCCTCATGAACACTTCTATAGTGGGCACTTAGAGACGGTGGGGTGTAGCACTCAGTCACCGTCCCTGCCGTCTCTACAGGTGTGCGCTGTGAGAGTTAGGGGTGCCACGGCCTCATGCGCACTTCTCTAAAGGGCACCTGGAGATGGAGGGGTGTAGCACTCAGTCACGATCCCTGCCTTCTCTACAGGTGTCTGCTGCGAGAGTTAGGGGTGCAAAGGCCTCATGCGCACTTCTAAAGGGGGTGCTTAGAGAGGGTGGGGTGTAGCACTCAGTCACCGTCCCTGCCGTCTCTACAGGTGTGCGCTGTGAGAGTTAGGGGTGCCACGGCCTCATTCGCACTTCTCTAAAGGGCACCTGGAGAGGGTGGGGTGTAGCACTCAGTCACCATCCATGCCTTCTCTACAGGTGTGTGCTGCGAGAGTTAGGGGTGCCACGGCCTCATGAACACTTCTATAGTGGGCACTTAGAGACGGTGGGGTGTAGCACTCAGTCACCGTCCCTGCCGTCTCTACAGGTGTGGGCTGTGAGAGTTAAGGGTGCCACGGCCTCATGCGCACTTCTATTGTGGGCGCGTAGAGAGGGTGGGGTGTAGCACTCAGTCACCATCCATGCCTTCTCTACAGGTGTGTGGTGCACGAGTTAAGGGTGCCACGGCCTCATGCGCACTTCTATTGTGGGCGCGTAGAGAGGGTGCGGTCTAGCACTCAGTCACCATCCATGCCGTCTCTACAGGTGTGCGCTGTGAGAGTTAGGGGTGCCACGGCCTCATGCGCACTTCTATAGTGGGCACTTAGAGACGGTGGGGTGTAGCACTCAGTCACCATCCCTGCATTCTCTACAGGTGTGTGCTGTGAGAGTTAGGGGTGCCACGGCCTCATGCGCACTTCTCTAAAGGGCACCTGGAGATGGAGGGGTGTAGCACTCAGTCACGATCCGTGCCTTCTCTACAGGTGTGTGCTGTGAGAGTTAGGGGTGCCACGGCCTCATGCGCACTTCTATAGTGGGCGCGTAGAGAGGGTGCGGTCTAGCACTCAGTCACGATCCCTGCCTTCTCTACAGGTGTGGGCTGTGAGAGTTAGGGGTGCAACGGCCTCGTGCGCACTTCTATAGTGGGCGCGTAGAGAGGGTGCGGTCTAGCACTCAGTCACCAGCCATGCCTTCTCTACAGGTGTGTGCTGCGAGAGTTAGGGGTGCCACGGCCTCATGCGCACTTCTATTGTGGGCGCGTAGAGAGGGTGCGGTCTAGCACTCAGTCACCAGCCATGCCTTCTCTACAGGTGTGTGCTGCGAGAGTTAGGGGTGCCACGGACTCATGAACACTTCTCTAGTGGGCACTTAGAGATGGAGGGGTGTAGCACTTAGTCACCATCCCTGTCTTCCCTACAGGTGTCTGCTGCGAGAGTTAGGGGTGCCACGGCCTCATTCGCACTTCTCTAAAGGGCACCTGGAGAGGGTGGGGTGTAGCACTCAGTCACCATCCCGGCCTTCTCTACAGGTGTGTGCTGCGAGAGTTAGGGGTGCCACGGCCTCATGAACACTTCTATAGTGGGCACTTAGAGACGGTGGGGTGTAGCACTCAGTCACCGTCCCTGCCGTCTCTACAGGTGTGGGCTGTGAGAGTTAAGGGTGCCACGGCCTCATGCGCACTTCTATTGTGGGCGCGTAGAGAGGGTGCGGTCTAGCACTCAGTCACCATCCATGCCGTCTCTACAGGTGTGCGCTGTGAGAGTTAGGGGTGCCACGGCCTCATGCGCACTTCTATAGTGGGCACTTAGAGACGGTGGGGTGTAGCACTCAGTCACCATCCCTGCATTCTCTACAGGTGTGTGCTGTGAGAGTTAGGGGTGCCACGGCCTCATGCGCACTTCTCTAAAGGGCACCTGGAGATGGAGGGGTGTAGCACTCAGTCACGATCCCTGCCTTCTCTACAGGTGTGTGCTGTGAGAGTTAGGGGTGCCACGGCCTCATGCGCACTTCTATAGTGGGCGCGTAGAGAGGGTGCGGTCTAGCACTCAGTCACCAGCCATGCCTTCTCTACAGGTGTGGGCTGTGAGAGTTAGGGGTGCAACGGCCTCGTGCGCACTTCTATAGTGGGCGCGTAGAGAGGGTGCGGTCTAGCACTCAGTCACCAGCCATGCCTTCTCTACAGGTGTGTGCTGCGAGAGTTAGGGGTGCCACGGCCTCATGCGCACTTCTATTGTGGGCGCGTAGAGAGGGTGCGGTCTAGCACTCAGTCACCAGCCATGCCTTCTCTACAGGTGTGTGCTGCGAGAGTTAGGGGTGCCACGGCCTCATGAACACTTCTATAGTGGGCACTTAGAGACGGTGGGGTGTAGCACTCAGTCACCGTCCCTGCCGTCTCTACAGGTGTGGGCTGTGAGAGTTAAGGGTGCCACGGCCTCATGCGCACTTCTATTGTGGGCGCGTAGAGAGGGTGCGGTCTAGCACTCAGTCACCATCCATGCCGTCTCTACAGGTGTGCGCTGTGAGAGTTAGGGGTGCCACGGCCTCATGCGCACTTCTATAGTGGGCACTTAGAGACGGTGGGGTGTAGCACTCAGTCACCATCCCTGCATTCTCTACAGGTGTGTGCTGTGAGAGTTAGGGGTGCCACGGCCTCATGCGCACTTCTCTAAAGGGCACCTGGAGATGGAGGGGTGTAGCACTCAGTCACGATCCCTGCCTTCTCTACAGGTGTGTGCTGTGAGAGTTAGGGGTGCCACGGCCTCATGCGCACTTCTATAGTGGGCGCGTAGAGAGGGTGCGGTCTAGCACTCAGTCACCAGCCATGCCTTCTCTACAGGTGTGGGCTGTGAGAGTTAGGGGTGCAACGGCCTCGTGCGCACTTCTATAGTGGGCGCGTAGAGAGGGTGCGGTCTAGCACTCAGTCACCAGCCATGCCTTCTCTACAGGTGTGTGCTGCGAGAGTTAGGGGTGCCACGGCCTCATGCGCACTTCTATAGTGGGCGCTTAGAGAGGGTGGGGTGTAGCACTCAGTCACCATCCATGCCTTCTCTACAGGTGTGTGCTGCGAGAGTTAGGGGTGCCACGGCCTCATGCGCACTTCTCTAAAGGGCACCTGGAGATGGTGGGGTGTAGCACTCAGTCACCATCCCGGCCTTCTCTACAGGTGTGTGCTGCGAGAGTTAGGGGTGCCACGGCCTCATTCGCACTTCTCTAAAGGGCACCTGGAGAGGGTGGGGTGTAGCACTCAGTCACCATCCCGGCCTTCTCTACAGGTGTGTGCTGTGAGAGTTAGGGGTGCCACGGCCTCATTCGCACTACTCTAAAGGGCACTTAGAGACGGTGGGGTGTAGCACTCAGTCACCGTCCCTGCCTTCTCTACAGGTGTCTGCTGCGAGAGTTAGGGGTGCCACGGCCTCATGAACACTTCTATAGTGGGCACTTAGAGACGGTGGGGTGTAGCACTCAGTCACCGTCCCTGCCTTCTCTACAGGTGTCTGCTGCGAGAGTTAGGGGTGCAACGGCCTCGTGCGCACTACTCTAAAGGGCACCTGGAGAGGGTGGGGTGTAGCATTCTCTCACCATCCCGGCCTTCACCACAGGTGTGTGCTGCGAGAGTTAGGGGTGCCACAACCTCCTGCACACTTCTCTAGTGGGCACTTAGAGAGGGTGGGGAGTAACACTCACTCACCGTCCCTGGCTTCCAAGGGATTCCACCCAGAGCCGGGAACCTCTCCTAACCGAGGGATCTCGGCCACACCAGGCAACATGCACACACCAAGGGATTCCACCCAGAGCAGGGAATCTCTCACAACCAAGGGATCCTGGCCACACCAGGCAACCTGCACACACCAAGGGATTCCACCCAGAGCAGGGAACCTCTCACAACTGAGGGATTCTGCCCACACCAGGCAACCTGCACACACCTAGGGTTTCCACCCATAGCAGGGAACCTCTCACAACCGAGGAATTCTGCCCACACCAGGGAACCTGCACACACCAAGGGATTCCACCCAGAGCAGGGAACCTCTCACAGCCAAGGGATTCTGGCCACACAAGGCAACCCGCACACACCAAGGGATTCCACCCAGAGCAGGGAACCTCTCACAACCCAGGGATTCTGCCCACACCAGGCAAACTGCGCACACCAAGGGATTCCACCCAGAGCAGGGAACATCTGATAACTGAGGGATTCTGCCCACAACAGGCAACCTGCACACACCAAGGGATTCCACCCAGAGCAGGGAACCTCTCACAACCAAGGGATTCCGCCCACACCAGGCAACCTGCACACACCAAGGGATTCCACCCAGAGCAGGGAACCTCTCATCACAGAGGGATACCGCCCATACCAGGGAACCTGCACACACCAAGGGATTCCACCCAGTGCAGGGAACCTCTCCAAACTGAGGGATTCCACCCACACCAGGCAGCCTGCACACACCAAGGGATTCCACCCAGAGCAGGGAACCTCTCCAAACTGAGGGATTCCACCCACACCAGGTAACCTGCACACCTCAAGGGATTCCACCCAGAGCAAGGAACCTCTCACAACTGAGGGATTCTTCTCACACCAGGCAACCTGCACACCTCAAGGGATTCCACCCAGAGCAGGGAACCTCTCACAACTGAGGGATTCTTCTCACACCAGGCAACCTGCACACCTCAAGGGATTCCACCCAGAGCAGGGAACCTCTCACAACTGAGGGATTCTTCTCACACCAGGCAACCTGCACACCCCAAGGGATTCCACCCAGAGCAGGGAACCTCTCACAACCGAGGGATTCTGCCCACTCCAGGTTACTTGCACACACCAAGGGATTCCACCCAGAGCAGGGAACCTCTCACAACCAAGGGATTCTGCCCACAGCAGTCAACCTGCACACACAAAGGGATTCCACCCAGAGCAGGGAACCTTTCATGACCAAGAGATTCTGCCCACACCGGGGAACCTGCATACACCAAGGGATTCCACCCAGAGCAGGGAACCTCTCAGAACCGAGGGATTCTGCCCACTCCTGGCAACCTGCGTATGAGAAGTTGGCCTGGCATATGCTGTCCACTAGTTATAGTGGGCACCTTGCACCAGTCCAAACGATCCTTATTGATGATAGGTTTAAAGACAACCTTTATTGAAAGCTATCCTAGTGGTAGCTATGGAGAGCAGCCTTCAGGCTAAGTCTTGAAGGAGTGTAAAGCAGCTTGGTTTACCAGATTATAACCTCTTGAATGACCAAATGAAAGGAGAACCACACAAGATATATATAAAATATATGTATTTATTTCTAAACACTAACTACTAATCTCTTTATGAGATTAGAGTCCAGGATACACAATATCACAGTATAAAAACGACAGTAAATAGCACAATATACAATGGGCCCCGGGGGGACCAAACCATATATTAAGAAAGTGGTATAAGAACCACGACTTGACTAGACACAGTACCTAGAGCACGTAGAATCGCTGGGACCCCAAGGAACCACCCAAGGTAGTGACACAGGAGACCCACGGGGGACGTGTGCAGTGTGAGAACACAGCCGCGAGTGTCGTAGGATTCTATGAGGAAAGTCGTGGTTGGAATTTTAAAGCAAAAGGACACTTAGGAGAGAACTTTCAGCAAACCCCTTTAGACTTAAGGGGTTCTAGGGCCAACACGCACAGGAGCACCATAGTACTCGAGTTACCTCACCCAGGAAAGCCGGGTGCATAGGTGTCAAAGGGTGTCGGGAATCGTTGTTGATTTCAATGGCGATCTGCTGCAAAGTGCTGCTGCCGTGAAGAAGAAAAGTGTCCGGTGTGATCCAAGCCTGGATTGAAGATGTGAAGAACCTGAAAGCAGAGGGGACAGAGTCTGGGTCACTAGCCAGTGACCAGGAGCGGAGCAATTGAATGCCCACCGATGTTGGGTGCTTCAGGAGCGAAGAGGTGACGCTTGACTCTGCAGCAACGGGGTCCCGGAGATGTCAAAGACGACCAGGAGCCGTATTCGAGCTGTCCCACGAAGGATGTCGAGTGCTGGGGTGTCGGTGCTCGGATTGAATACAACAAGCCTTGGCAACAGCAACCCACGCAGGAAGAGAAAAGATGCTTCTGTGCGGACCAGCAAGGTTCTGGGGACTCCCCAAGTGATGGAGAGTCAGGGCACGTCTGGAGCAATCAGGGAAGCCCAATAAAAGTTAGAGTTGCCTTCTTGGAGACCCACAGGTCAACGGACCAGGGATCGCGAAGGGACCTCGAGAGGAATCACAAAATGGCGGCCCACGAAACACTCGTTGAGTGTAGGCCAGCAATCTTCAATGCAATTACTGCTCCGGGGTCAGGTCTACAAGTAACCCAAAGCTCAGCCTCAGGGGTTGCCGGAAAGCTGATGCTTCTGCAAATGGTCGCGGTGTCCAGGGGTTCGGGTTGCACGGTTTCCACGAGGGATACAGGCCTCAGACTTGCTGTGGGCACAGATCGACCTCAGAGACCTCGGGAACCCACCTCCTGTGTAGCAATATTCTTCGGAGTCCGCAGGAGCTTCGGAGATGCCAACCGGTCAGTTGCGTTAAAGGTGCCTGCCTTGCAGGGGAGTAACTCCTTTACTCCAAGGGAGATTCTTCAGTCATCCAGTGTAGTGTAGATCGTCAAAGTACTTGGTTTCTGTGTCAGAGTTTAGTCCAGGTGTAATCTATAGTCCTGTAGTCAGGGGTTCCTACTTTATACCCAAGGAAGGGGTGGGACAAACTCTGGGGACCCACCTATGGGAGGGTCAGGAAAGAGGGGTGGCTACACCCATTTCCTTTGTCCAGTTTCGCGCCAGAGCAGGGGCTGGTAGCCCCTGCAACCGGTTTGAGCTGGACTATGCACAGGGACACCAAATGTGCCCCCAGTCCAGACACTTCAAAGCACTCTTGGAGTGCACCCACCCAGCCCCAATACACTAAAGCCTGTCTGGGAGGTGGTCACACCTCCCTGTGACAGGAAACCTATTGTCCAGGCCTCCCCAGCCGGAGTTTCGTCCAGCAGCAGGAGGGCAGACTCGTGTCTGTGGCTGCAGCATCCATTTTGTGATGCCAGGGTTTTGTTAAGCTGGTACCGGGTGTACCGGTGGTGCCATGTTTCTCCCTCTAGTAGGGTGGGATCATACCTCCCACCCCAGTTACTGGGGTGGAGTTATGATTCCAAGGTGTTTGACACCAAACACGACATGTTTCCATGCAGCCATTCTCCAGTTAGCATTTACCGCAAGGTTATAATGCACTTAAGAGTATATGGTCTGGCTGCATCACAAACAACCCCGGAATGAAGATTCCGAAAGCTGCAGAGGGGCTCTGCTCATGCATGAGCACTCTCTCACATGAAACCCAGCACCCTGTCTTCAGGATTGTTAAGGCCTGCCATAGGGGTGACTGATAAGTTTACATGTGCAGTGATATGGAGAGATATAGGGAACCTATATCTCAGTAAGGGGTGCATATACCACCTTACACAGGCTGCTGTAGCAGACCTGTTGTGTCATTTTAAAAGGCTTCCCAGGGGTGGCACAATACATGCTGCAGCCCCTGGTAGGCCTCTGGGGTACCTATGCCCTGGGTATATAGTATACCATATCCTAGGGACTTATAAGGGTACCCCAGAATCCAATCTGGAGGGTACCTAAAGTACCTACAATCAATTTAGAGTAGAAAGCAGATAGACTGGGGTCCTGATTAGCAGGGCCTCAGTCTCACTAAGTCAAAAAACAGTGAAACATCAGCAAAAAGTGGGGGTAACTATAAGAAGCAGATCCTACTCTCCTACACTGCGCACACCAAGGGATTCCACCCAGAGCAGGGAACCTCTCATCACTGAGGGATTCTGCCCACTCCAGGCAACCGGCGCACACCAAGGGATTCCACCCAGAGCAGGGAACCTCTCACAGCCGAGGGATTCTGCCCACACCAGGCAACCTGCACACACCAAGGGATTCCACCCAGAGCAGGGAACCTCTCACAACCAAGGGATTCTGCCCACACCAGGGAACTTGCACACCTCAAGGGATTCCACCCAGAGCAGGGAACCTCTCACAACCGAGGGATTCTGCCCCCTCCCGGTTACTTGCACACACCAAGGGATTCCACCCAGAGCAGGGAACCTCTCATAACCGAGGGATTCTGCCCACAGCAGGCAACCCTCACACACCAAGGGATTCCACCCAGAGCAGGGAACCTCTCCTAACCAAGGGATTCTGCTCACATCAGGCAACCTGCACACACAAAGGGATTTCACCCAGAGCAGGGAACCTTTCACAACCAAGGGATTCTGCCCACACCAGGGAACCTGCACACACCAAGGGATTCCACCCAGTTCAGGGAACCTCTCCTAACTGAGGGATGCCGCCCACACCAGGCAACCTGCACACACCAAGGGATTCCACCCAGAGCAAGGAACCTCTCCTAACCGAGTGATTTCGCCCACACCAGGCAACCTGCATACACTAGGAGTGTGGCTTCTAGTTCTAGTGTCGTGTAGTTCCTAGGAATACCCCAGGACCTGAGCGTTTTGGATGACCTAAACTGAGGGCTTGGTGTCCAAACCGCTTCTGGACACCCCCACAGGATATGTCAGCCGTTAGACCAGCTAGTTCTACAGTGCCACTACAACCCCCCTGTATCTTACAGGGGTGTAGGTAGTCTCTGGCAACCACTGAACATGACAACCCTGATTCCACAGGGATCGTGGAAAACAGTACTGTACTTTTCGCTCAGACACTCGTGCTTGCTTACTCTCAGAAAATACACAGGATGGCGGTTAGGACGTTTCAATTAGTATTTATTGGTCCTGCGACTTTCTGGTGTAAAACATATGTGCTGCGACAATCAGGAGACATATGCATATGAAAGAGATCGCAAGTACCAATATAGTAAACAGTAGATACATTTCTACCATAGTGCTAATAAGATGAACATAAGCAGTTCAGATAGAAACAGTAGCACTTGCATATTCCTAAAATGCGCGCCCTAAGTAATTTCCCTAAATGTACCTAGCCTAGATCTGTACATGTAGCATGTATATAGCTATGTGTATCTGTAGCCAAGAAACCCTTAGGGAAGAACCAGCCCCCTAACCTGATGGTAAAGAACGAAGGACCCCGTCTCTGCGTCGAGGATGACACCCCGCAAGGGATGTCAGACCGCTGTGTGTCGAAGATTCAGCATGCAGGACCCCGTGTCAGCTTGGGAGGAATTCTCCTCTAATTTGTAGGGGGGAGTGAGGGTCTTTTATACTAAAGTGGTCACTCCAGGGTTTTTTCTAGAATCGATATGTTTTTAAATCAATCATAAATGTTTTGAAAACAATCACCAATGCTTTTCTAAACAAATGTGATCATGCACAGCTGGCTGTTGGCCAAGGATGAAAAAAGTCTTGACCCTTATACAGAATAATTCTGCCGTGCCTGGGGACATGTTTATGTATGTCAGGTGCAGGGATTATGATAGAGTACCGGGAGCCTGGTGTCGAAGAGACAGGAGCAAGCTACTAGGTAAAAGGTCACCTGTTTAGAATCGTTATTGTTGTGTGGATGGGACAATGTATGTAACATGGGGTATACATGACAGAACTATCCTAAAGGACATGACACTAGGTCTGACCTGTAGTGCTGTTTCCAGTTCTAGGCCTCGCTTGGAGTGTAGTGTCCAGTTCTAGGTCTCACCTGTTGTGCTGTTTCCAGTTCTAGGCCTCGCTTGGAGTGTAGTGTCCAGGTCTAGGATTCACCTCTAGTGCTTTTACCAGTTCTAGGCCTCACTTGGAGTGTAGTGTCCAGTTCTAGGCCTCACTTGGAGTGTAGTGTCCAGTTCTAGGTCTCACTTGGACTGTAGTTTTCAGTTCTTGGCCTCACTTGGAGTGTAGTGTCCAGTTCTAGGACAACCTTGGACTGTAGTTTTCAGTTCTTGGCCTCGCTTGAAGTATGGCATCCAGACCTAGGTCTCACCTGTAATGCTGTTTCCAGTTTAAGGCCTCGCTTGGAGTGTAGTGTCCAGTTTTAGGTATCCCGTCTAGCGCTGTTTCCAGTTCCAGGCCTCGCTTGGAATGTAGTGTCCAGTTCTCGGCCTCGGTTGGAGAGTAGTGTCCAGTTCTAGGTCTCACCTTTAGTGCTGTTTCCAGTTCTGGGCCTCGCTTGGAGTGTAGTGTCTAGTTCTAGGTCTCACCTCTAGTGCGGTTTCCAGTTCTAGGCCTCGCTTGGAGTGTAGTTTCCAGTTCTATTTTTAAAAAAAATGTTTTTTTTAATTAGATCATCTCCGATACTTTGAATACAAGAGGATTTCATGAAAATAAATATTAAACCGCAACAGAAACATATGACCTGAATACAGAATAACAGCTTCATCGTTATTATAAGAAAAATACATAAAGACCCAATTTATGATCACATCAATAAAAAAACAGTTAATTTCAAACAATCACATAACATACCAATGCCTCTTTTATGCATTCTTATTACCCTCCTTCCATCTTTTGAGGGGCCCATATGTTTTCACCCTTCCTTCTTGCTTTTAAGCCCATTTTTGCATATATCCCTTTTTCTAAATTGTAGGTAGCTAATAATCTACCCAACCATTGCTGGAATCCAGGTGCCAGAGGATCCAGCCAGGCTGACGCAATGCAAATTCTTGCCACTGCCATTGCTATGAAAAGAAAGGGGCGATGATCCTCTGAAACATCATTGTTGCTGATTCCCAGTAGTATATGTTGGGCTGTTAGACTCATTCTTATTTTCAATGAAGTATTCATAAATTTTTCAATTTCGCCTAACCAAGTAGCTAGAATAGGGCATGTCGCAAACATATGTGTCAAATCGGCTTCCGTGCTACTACAACGCTGGCATGTGATCCCGTCCTGACCCCCCCATTCAGCAATTCTAGCCGAAGTGTGATATAGCGAAAACAGTGTTTTGTAGTGTTGAGCCTGCAACCCTGCTGATCGAAGCACCGTCCTCCCGAATTTAAGGGACTCTAAAAATATATTCTGTGCTATGCCCAGCTTCTGTTCCCATTTGGACCCATGTTTTTCAAGGTCATCCTGAATAAGCGCAATCAGCTTAGAGTATATCTGACTAATTGTGCACCCTTCTTCAGAACGGACCACATCCACAATATCATTGTTGTTAAAGCCCATTAGACCCCCTTTCTTTTGGGTTAGGTAGCTCCGGACTTGCAAGTACTTAAAAAAATCTCTGGTATGTATCCCAAATCTAGTTTGTATGTCCCTAAATGTTAGTATGCCCGATATGTCTAAAAGATCTCCTATTGAGCGGATTCCTGCTTCCTCCCATCTTGACATGATGTTATCTTGGAAGATCTCTGGCATAGTTGGGTTTTTAAAAAGTTGTGTATAATAGTTCAGCCGACCAAGCCCGACTTTCCGTTTAAGAGACGCCCAAATCTTAAAAGCTGCATGCAGGGTTTTGAACCTAACTTTATTTATAGTAGCTTGGCTCGCTATAGTTCAGGAAGCAGCCTCGTGCGGCCTCCCCTATTAGTAATTCATACACATCCTCTGATCCGAGTTGGTTCCTCTGCTCTTCTGTTTTCCCTCCCAGCAGCACCCGCATATATTGAAGGGTGGCCGCCCAGTAATAAAGTCTTAGATCAGGGACTACCCATCCTCCCTTCTCCCTTGTTAGTGTCATAAGCTTAAGTGCCCTTCTTGTCTTACCATGTGGGGAGAAACAACATCTTTATTATATTACACCTACCTACAATAGTGAGGTGAAGATTGTGCCACCTGTCAAAGTCACTTTTCCCTTGCCTTATTATTGGAACAATGTTAGCCTCTACTAATTGCTCCAGATCCAATGTAATTTTTACCCCCAGATATGTAGCCATATTTGTGACCCTTGTATCCCCAAAGGCAGACACACTATTGACAACAATTTGGGTTTTCTGCTGGTTGAGCTTATACCCTGAGACCAGCCCAAATGCTGCTGCTTCTTTACCTATTTCATTAACTGCAGTGTCCAGTTCGATGCCTCGTTTGGAGTGTTATATCCAGTTCTAAGCCACGCTTGGACTGTAGTTCTCAGTTCTTGGCCTCGCTTGGAGTGTAGTGCCAGTTCTAGGACTCACTTGGACTATATTGTTCAGTTCTTGGCCTCGCTTGAAGTGTAGTGTCAAGTTCTAGGCCTCGCTTTGAATGTAGTGTCCAGTACTAGGCCTCGCTTGTAGTGTAGTGTCAAGTACTGAGCCTCATCTGTAGTGCTGTTTCCAGCTCTAGGCCTCACTTGGAGTGTAGTGTCCAGTTCTAGGCCTCGCTTGGAGTTTAGTGTCCAGTTCTAGGTCTCACCAGTAGTGTTTCCAGTTCTAGGCCTCAAACGTCTAGGTATCACCTGTAGTGCTGTGTCCAGTTCTAGGCCATGCTTGGACTGTAGTGTCCAGCTCTAGGCCTCGCTTGGACTGTCGTGTCCAGCTCTAGGCCTCGGTTGCAATGTAGGGTCCATTTCTAGATCTCACCTGTAGTGCTGTTTCCAGTTGTAGGTCTTAATTGGAGTGTAGTGTCCAGTTCTAGGCCTCGCTTGGAGTGCAGTGCCCAGTTCTAATTCTCACTTGGACTGTAGTTTTCAGCTCTTGGCCTGGCTTGGAGTGTAGTGTCCAGTTCTAGGCCTCGCTTTGAGTGTAGTGTCCAGTTCTCAGCCTTGCTTGTAGTGTGGGTTCCAGTTCTAGGTCTCACCTGTAGTGCTGTTTCCAGTTCTGGGCCTCGCTTGGAATGTAGAGTCCAGTTCTAGGTCTCACCTGTAGTGCTGTTTCCAGTTCTGGGCCTCGCTTGGAGTGTAGTGTCCAGTTCTATGCCTTGCTTGTAGTGTTGTGTCAAGTTCTAGGCCTCGCTTGGAGTGTAGTGTCCAGTTCTAGGCCTCGCTTGGAGTGTAGTGTCCAGTTCTAGGTCTCACTTGGACTGTAGTTTTCAGTTCTTGGCCTCGCTTGGAGTGTAGTGTCCAGTTCTAGGCCTCAGTTGGACTGTAGTGTCCAGTCGTAGACCTCGCTTTGAGTGTGGTGTCCAGTACGAGATCTCACCTGTAGTGCTGTTTCCAGTACAATGCCTTGCATGGAGTATAGTGTCCAGTTCTAGGCCAATGCTTGGACTGTAGTGTTCAGCTCTAGGCCTCGCTTGGACTGTAGTGTCCAACTCTAGGCCTTGGTTGCAGTGTAGGGTCCATTTCTTGATCTCACCTGTAGTGCTGTTTCCAGTTGTAGGTCTTATTTGGAGTGTAGTGTCCAGTTCTAGGCCTCACTTGCACTGTAGTGTGCAGTTCTGGGCCTCGCTTGGAGTGCAGTGCCCAGTTCTTGGTCTCACTTGGACTGTAGTTTTAAGCTTTTGGCCTGGCTTGGAGTGTAGTGTCCAGTTCTAGGCCTCGCTTTGAGTGTAGTGTCCAGGTCTCGGCCTCGCTTGTAGTGTAGTTTCCAGTTCTAGGTCTCACCTGTAGTGCTGTTTCCAGTTCTGGGCCTCACTTGAAATGTAGAGTCCAGTTCTAGGTCTCTCATCTAGTGCTGTTTCCAGTTCTAGGCCTCACTTGGAGTGTAGTGTCCAGTTCTATGCCTTGCTTGGAGTGTTGTTTCAAGTTCTATGCATCGCTTAGAGTTTAGTGTCCAGTTCTAGGCCTCGCTTGGAGTGTAGTGTCCAGTTCTAGGACTCACTTGGACTATAGTATTCAGTTCTTGGCATTTCTTGGAGTGTAGTGTCAAGTTCTAGGTCTCATCTGTAGTGCCGTTTCCAGCTCTAGGCCTCGCTTGGAGTGTAGTGTCCAGTTCTAGGCCTCGGTTGGACTGTAGTGTCCAGTCGTAGGCCTCGCTTGGAGTGTGGTGTCCAGTTTGAGATCTCACCTGTAGTGCTGTTTCCAGTACTACGCCTTGCATGCAGTATAGTGTCCAGTTCTAGGCCTCGCTTGGAGTGTAGTGCCCAGTTCTAGGCCTCGCTTGGAGTGTGGTGTCCAGTTCTGGGCCTCACTTCCACTGTAGTGTCCAGTTCTAGGCCTTGCTTGAAGTGTGGCATCCAGATCTAGGTCTCACCTGTATTGCTGTTTCCAGTTCTTGGCCTCGCTTGGAGTGTAGTGTAAAGTTCTAAGCCTCACTTGGAGTGTAGTGTTAAGTTCTAGGTCTCACCTGTAGTGCTGTTTCCAGTCCTTGGCCTCGCTTGAAGTGTAGTGTCCAGTTCTAGGCCTCGCTTGGACTGTAGTGTCCAGTTAGAGGTCTCACCTGTAGTGCTGTTTCCAGTTCTAGGCCTCGCTTGAACTGTCGTGTTCAGATCTAGGCCTCACTTGGAGTGCAGTGTCCAGTTCTAGGCCTCGCTTTGAGTGTGGTGCCTAGTTCTAGGTCTCACCTGTAGTGCTGTTTCCAGTTCTAGGCCTCACTTGGACTGTGGTGTCCACTTCTAGGCCTCACTTGGACAGTAGTGTCTAGTTCGAGGACTCGCATGGACTATAGTGTCTAGTTCTAGGCGTCGCTTGGACTGTGGTGACCAGTTGTAGGCCTCATTTGGACTGTAGTGTCCAGTTCTAGTCCTCGCTTGGAATGTAGTGTCCAGTTCTCGGCCTCGCTTGGAGTGTAGTGTCCAGTTCTAGGTCTCACCTTTAGTGCTGTTTCCCGTTCTGGGACTCTCTTGGAGTGTAGTATCTAGTTCTAGGTCTCACCTCTAGTGCTGTTTCCAGTTCTAGGCCTCGCTTGGAGTGTAGTGTCCAGTTCTATGCCTCGTTTGGAGTGTTATGTCCAGTTCTAGGCCACTCTTGGACTGTAGTTCTCAGTTCTTGGCCTCGCTTGGAGTGTAGTGCCAGTTCTAGGACTCACTTGGACTATATTGTTCAGTTCTTGGCCCCGCTTGGAGTGTAGTGTCAAGTTCTAGGTCTAACCTGTAGTGCCGTTTCCAGCTCTAGGCCTCGCTTTGAGTGTAGTGTCCAGTTCTAGGCCTCGCTTTGAATGTAGTGTCCAGTACTAGGCCTCGCTTGTAGTGTAGTGTCAAGTACTGAGCCTCATCTGTAGTGCTGTTTCCAAATCTAGGCCTCGCTTGGAGTGTAGTGTCCAGTTCTAGGCCTCGCTTGGAGTTTAGTGTCCAATTCTAGGTCTCACCAGTAGTGTTTCCAGTTCTAGGCCTTAAGCATCTAGGTATCACCTGTAGTGCTGTGTCCAGTTCTAGGCCATGCTTGGACTGTAGTTTCCAGCTCTAGACCTCGCTTGGACTGTAGTGTCCAGCTCTAGGCCTCGGTTGCAGTGTAGGGTCCATTTCTAGATCTCACCTGTAGTGCTGTTTCCAGTTGTAGGTCTTATTTGGAGTGTAGTGTCCAGTTCTAGGCCTCGCTTGGAGTGCAGTGCCCAGTTCTAGGTCTCACTTGGACTGTAGTTTTCAGCTCTTGGCCTGGCTTGGAGTGTAGTGTCCAGTTCTAGGCCTCGCTTTGAGTGTAGTGTCCAGTTCTCAGCCTTGCTTGTAGTGTGGGTTCCAGTTCTAGGTCTCACTTCTAGTGCTGTTTCCAGTTCTAGGCCTTGCTTGGAGTGTAGTGTCCAGTTCTATGCCTTGCTTGTAGTGTTGTGTCAAGTTCTAGGCCTCGCTTGCAGTGTAGTGTCCAGTTCTAGGCCTCGCTTGGAGTGTAGTGTCCAGTTCTAGGCCTCAGTTGGACTGTAGTGTCTAGTCGTAGGCCTCGCTTTGAGTGTGGTGTCCAGTTCGAGATCTCACCTGTAGTGCTGTTTCCAGTACTATGCCTTGCATGGAGTATAGTGTCCAGTTCTAGGCCATGCTTGGACTGTAGTGTCCAGCTCTAGGCCTCGCTTGGTCTGTCGTGTCCAGCTCTAAGCCTCGGTTGCAATGTAGGGTCCATTTCTAGATCTCACCTGTAGTGCTGTTTCCAGTTGTAGGTCTTATTTGGAGTGTAGTGTCCAGTTCTAGGCCTCGCTTGGAGTGCAGTGCCCAGTTCTAGGTCTCACTTGGACCGTAGTTTTCAGCTCTTGGCCTGGCTTGGAGTGTAGTGTCCAGTTCTAGGCCTCGCTTTGAGTGTAGTGTCCAGTTCTCAGCCTTGCTTGTAGTGTGGGTTCCAGTTCTAGGTCTCACCTGTCGTGCTGTTTCCAGTTCTGGGTCTTGCTTGGAATGTAGAGTCCAGTTATAGGTCTCACTTCTAGTGCTGTTTCCAGTTCTAGGCCTCGCTTGGAGTGTAGTGTATAGTTCTATGCCTTGCT
The DNA here is from genome assembly GCA_963921515.1 of Calotriton arnoldi. NCBI lineage: Eukaryota > Metazoa > Chordata > Amphibia > Caudata > Salamandridae > Calotriton > Calotriton arnoldi. The sequence continues at coordinate 542,851 of CAWUFW010000916.1, forward strand.
TGTAGTGTTGTGTCAAGTTCTAGGCCTCGCTTGGAGTGTAGTGTCCAGTTCTAGGCCTCGCTTGGAGTGTAGTGTCCAGTTCTAGGTCTCACTTGGACTGTAGTTTTCAGTTCTTGGCCTCGCTTGGAGTGTAGTGTCCAGTTCTAGGACTCACTTGGACTATAGTGTTCAGTTCTTGGCCTCGCTTGGAGTGTAGTGTCCAGTTCTAGGCCTCAGTTGGACTGTAGTGTCCAGTCGTAGGCCTCGCTTTGAGTGTGGTGTCCAGTTCGGGATCTCACCTGTAGTGCTGTTTCCAGTACTATGCCTTGCATGGAGTATAGTGTCCAGTTCTAGGCCATGCTTGGACTATAGTGTCCAGCTCTAGGCCTCGCTTGGACTGTAGTGTCCAACTCTAGGCCTCGGTTGCAGTGTAGGGTCCATTTCTTGATCTCACGTGTAGTGTTGTTTCCAGTTGTAGGTCTTATTTGGAGTGTAGTGTCCAGTTCTAGGCCTCACTTGCACTGTAGTGTGCAGTTCTAGGCCTCGCTTGGAGTCGAGTGCCCAGTTCTTGGTCTCACTTGGACTGTAGTTTTAAGCTTTTGGCCTGGCTTGGAGTGTAGTGTCCAGTTCTAGGCCTCACTTGGAGTGTAATGTCCAGTTCTAGGTCTCACTTGGATTGTAGTTTTCAGTTCTTGGTCTCGCTTGGAGTGTAGTGTCCAGTTCTAGGACTCACTTGGACTATAGTATTCAGTTCTTGGCCTTGCTTGGAGTGTAGTGTCAAGTTCTAGGTCTCATCTGTAGTGCCGTTTCCAGCTCTAGGCCTCGCTTGAAGTGTAGTGTCCAGTTCTAGGCCTCGGTTGGACTGTAGTGTCCAGTCGTAGGCCTCGCTTGGAGTGTGGTGTCCAGTTCGAGGTCTCACCTGTAGTGCTGTTTCCAGTACTACGCCTTGCATGCAGTATAGTGTCCAGTTTTAGGCCTCGCTTGGAGTGTGGTGTCCAGTTCTGGGCCTCACTCCCACTGTAGTGTCCAGTTCTAGGCCTTGCTTGAAGTGTGGCATCCAGATCTAGGTCTCACCTGTATTGCTCTTTCCAGTTCTTGGCCTCGCTTGGAGTGTAGTGTGAAGTTCTAGGCCTCACTTGGAGTGTAGTGTTAATTTCTAGGTCTCACCTGTAGTGCCGTTTCCAGTTCTTGGCCTCGCTTGAAGTGTAGTGTCCAGTTCTAGGCCTCGCTTGGAGTTTAGTGGCCAGTTAGAGGTCTCACCTGTAGTGCTGTTTCCAGTTCTAGGCCTCGCTTGAACTGTAGTGTTCAGATCTAGGCCTCACTTGGAGTGCAGTGTCCAGTTCTAGGCCTCACTTTGAGTGTGGTGCCTAGTTCTAGGTCTCACCTGTAGTGCTGTTTCCAGTTCTAGGCCTCACTTGGACTGTGGTGTCCAGTTCTAGGCCTCACTTGGTCAGTAGTGTCTAGTTCGAGGCCTCGCATGGAGTATAGTGTCTAGATCTAGGCCTCACTTGGACTGTGGTGACCAGTTGTAGGCCTCATTTGGACTGTAGTGTCCAGTTCTAGGCCTCGCTTGGAGTGTAGTGTCCAGTTCTAGGCCTCGCTTGGAGTGTAGTTTTCAGTTCTTGGCCTTGCTTGGAGTGTAGTGTCCAGTTCTAGGATTCACTTGGACTCACTTAGTGTTCAGTTCTTGGCCTCGATTGGAGTTTAGTGTCAAGATCTAGGTCTCATCTAAAGTGCTGTTTCCAGCTCTAGGCCTCGCTTAGAGTGTAGTGTCCCGTTCTAGGTCTCACTTGGACTGTAGTTTTCAGTTCTTGGCCTCGCTTGGAGTGTAGTGTTCAGTTCTAGGTCTCACCTCTAGTGCTGTTTCCAGTTCTAGGGCTTGCTTGGAATGTAGTGTCCAGTTATATGCCTCGCTTGGAGTGTTGTGTCCAGTTCTAGGCCTCGCTTGGAGTGTTGTGTCCAGTTCTAGGCCTCGCTTGGAGTGTAGTGTCAAGTACTAGGCCTCATCTGTATTGCTGTTTCCAGCTCTGTAACATGGAATTGGGGGTAGCCCTAATGACCCTACTTCTCATGGGCTAGTTATATACGAGAAACAGAGAAAGACTGAGAAGCAGGGAACGATACAGCTAATATTAATTCTATGAATTACATCAATTAATCATAGACACAACTCGAACATTACAAGATCTTTCTTTTATTGGATCTCTCTGAGTATTCAAATTTTATCCTGATTGGCATAGAGTTGCTGCATATTATAATACAAACAACATACAAATTTTACTATATACAAAGATTAAACAAAAAATTATACAAAACATTACAAAACTCAATACAACGCCAATTATGGTCCCTATGAGGAAGACTCCTATCTTCCACACATCTACTTATGAGGCTGTGCATCCAATTCCTGCACAATCACTGTGAGAAGTCTCTAGGCCCTGTGTCTATTGAAGTCGTTGTTGTTATACCATTTTTTTAGTATATGGTTCGGTCTCCCCCTGGAGCCCGTGTACATTTTGCTACTTACGTATGTTCTATTGATTAAGTATTGTGTGCTTTATGTTCTAATCTCGTGTAGAGGTTAGTAGAGAGTGTTTATGTAATAAATACATATTTTTACATAACACTTGTGTGGTTCTCCTTTCATTTAGTCATTCAGGAGGTGATATTCTGGTAAAACAAGCTGCTTTACATTCCTTCAAAATTAAGCCTGAAGGCTGCTCTCCACAGCTTCCACTAGGATAGCTTTCTAAAGGTTATCTTTGACCTCATACATCATAAGGGTCGTTTGGACTGGTGCAAGGTGCCCACTTTAATTAGTGGACAGCATATACCAGGCCAACTTCTTACATTGGTGGCAGCGGTGGGATTCGAACCCTCTTCGGAGGCGTGGGTTCGACGCGGTGCACAGGGGTACGGGTTGCACGGCCCCCACGAGGGATACTGGTCTCAGAATCGCTGAGAGGTCAGATCTACCTCGGGGACCTTTGGGAACCCACCTCTTGTGTTGCAGAAATCTTCGGAGTCCGCAGGAGCTCTGGAGATGCAAGCCGGTCAGATGTGCTTAGGTGCCTGCTGCTGCAGGGGAGTAACTCCTTTACTCCAATGGAGATTCTTCTGTCGTCCAGCGAAGTGTAGACCGTCGAAGTACTTGGTATCTTTGCAGAGTCTTGTCCAGGTATAATCTAAAGTCCTGGTATCAGGTTTCCTACTTTATACCCATGGGAAGGGGTTGGACTGACTCTGGGGACCCTCCTAGGGGAGGGGCAGGACAGAGGGATGGCTACAACCATGTCCTTTGTCCAGTTTCACGCCAGAGCAGGAGCCAACGGCTCCCAGAACTGGTTCTAGCTGGACTATGCACAGGGACACCAAATGTGCCCCCAGTGCAGACTTTCTGGCACTCTAAGAGTGCACCCACCCAGCCCCAATACACTAAAGCCTGTCTGGGAGGTGGTCACACCTCCCTGTGACAGGAAACCTATTGTCAGGCCTTCCTCTGCTCGAGCTTGGCTCAGCAGCAGGAGGGCAGACTCGTGTCTGTGGCTGGCAGCATCCATTTTGTGCTGCCCAGGTCGAGAAAGCTGGTACCTGGTTGACCGGTGACCCATAGTAGTGGTTCTACAAGGGGGGAATCACACCTCCCACACCAGTTACTGGTGTGGAGGTATGATTCTACGGTGTTTGACACTAAACACGACATGTTTCTAAGCAGCCGTTTTAAAGTTAGCATTTACATCGAGGTTATAATGCATCACAGACAACCCCGGGGAATGGATTCCGAAGGCTGCAGGGGGGCCCTACTCATGCAGGGGCACCCTCTCACATAAAACCCAGCACCCTGCCTGCAGGATTGATAAGGCCTGCCATAGGGGTGACTGATAGGTTTATATGTGCAGTGATTTAGAAGGGATAAAGTGAACCTATATCTCCAGTAAGGGGGGGCAGACACCACCTTACACAGGCTGCAGTAGCAGACCGGTGGTGTCATTTTGAATGGCCTCTCAGGGGTGGCATAATACATGCTTCAGCCCCTGGGAGGCCTCTGGGGTACCTATGCCCTGGGTACATGGTGTACCATAAACTAGGGACTTATAAGGGTACCCCAGTATCCAATCTGGAGTGTACCTAAAGTACATTACACAACCAATTTAGGGAGAAAGCAGATAGACTGGGGTCCTGATTAGCAGGATCCCAGTCAGACTAGTCAAAAACCAGCAAAACACCAGGAAAAAAGTGGGGGTAACCTTGTAGTCAGATCCTACCTTCCTACAATCACTCTCAACAATAGTCCCTGGGGTCCGTGTGTATTTTGCAGATCAAAAAGTCATAGACCTTAACACAGCACACAGTGTATTTAATACATTCAATAGTCCAGGCCTTCCAGAGACTTTCATATTGTGGTTTCCAGCTCTAGCCCCTCGCTTGGAGTGTAGTGTCCAGTTCTAGGCCTCGATTGGAGTGTTGTGTTCAGTTCTGCTGTTTCCAGTTCTAGGCCAAGCTTTGAGTGTAGTGTTGAGTTTTCGACCTTCCTTGGACTGTAGTGTCCAGTTCGAGGTCTCACCTGTAGTGATGCTTCCAGTTTTAGCCCTCGCTTAGACTATAGTGTCCAGTTCTAGGCCTCACTTGGAGTGCGGGGTCCAGTTCTAGGCCTCACTTGGAGTGTGGTGTCCAGGTTTAGGTCTTACCTGTAGTGCTGTGTCCAGTTCTAAGCCTCGCTTGGAGTATAGTCTCCAGTTCTAGGACTCCTTTGGAGTGTGGTGTCCAGTTCTAGGTCTCACCTGTAGTGCTATTTCCAGTTCTAGGCCTCACTTTGACTGTAGTGTCCAATTCTAGGCCTTGCTTGGAGTGTAGTGTTCAGTTCAAGGCCTCGCTTGAACTGTAGTGTCTAGTTCTAGACCTCGCTTCAACTGTAGTGTCCAGTTGTAGGCCTCACTTACACTGTAGTGTCCAGTTCTAGGCCTCGCTTGGAGTGTTGTGTCCAGTCCTAGGCTTTGCTTTGAGCGTGCTGTCCAGTTCTAGGCCTCACTTTCACTGTAGTGTCCAGTTCTAGGCCGCACTTTCACTGTAGTGTCCAGTTCTAGGCCTCCCTTGGTTTTTAGTTTCCAATTCTAGGTCTCTTCTGTAGTGCTGTTTGCAGTTCTAGGCCTCGCTTGGAGTGTAGTGTTCAGTTCAAGGTCTCACCTCTAGTGCTATTTCCAGTTCTAGGCCTCACTTGAAGTGTGGCATCCAGTTCTACGTCTCACCTGTAGTGGTGTTTCCAGTTCTAGGCCTTGCTTGGAGTGTAGTGTTCAGCTCTAGGCCTCGCTTTGGAGTTTAGTGTCCAGTTCTAGGCCTCGCTTGGAGTGTAGTGTCCAGTTCAATATCTCGCTTGGAGTGTGGTTTCCAGTTCAAGCCCTCACCTGTAGGCTGTTTCCAGTTCTACGCCTTGCATGGAGTGTAGTGTCCAGTTATAGACCTTGCTTGGACTGTAGTGTCCAGTACAAGGCCTTGCTTGAACTGTAGTGTCCAGATCCAGGACTCACTCGGTCTGTAGTGTCCAGTTCAAGGCCTCGCTTGGAGTGAAGTGTCCAGTTCTAGGTCTCACCTGTAGTGTTGTTTCCAGTTCTAGGCGTCGCTTTGAGTGTAGTGTGCAGTTCTAAGTCTCACTTGTAGTGCTGTTTCCAGTTCTAGGCCTCGCTTGGAGTGTAGTGTCCAGTTCTAGGCATCGCACTGTAGTGTCCAGTTCAAGGTCTCACCTGTAGTGCTGTTTCCAGTTCTAGGCCTCGCTTTGAGTGTAGTGTGCAGTTCTAGGCCTTGCTTGGAGTATAGTGCCCAGTTCTAGGTCTCACCTGTAGTGCTGTTTCTTGTTCTAGGCCTCGCTTGGAGTGTAGTGTCCAGTTCTAGGCCTCACTTGGGCTGTAGTATCCAGTTCAAGGTCTCACCTGTAGTACTGTTTCCAGTTCTAGGCCTCACTTGGACTGTAGTGTCCAGTTCCAGGCCTCGCTTGGAGTGTAGTGTCCAGTTCTAGGCCTCACTTAGAGTGTGGTGTCCAGTTCTAGGTCTCACCTGTAGTGCTGTTTCCAGTTCTAGGCCTCGCTTAGAATATAGTGTCCAGTTCTAGGCCTCGCTTGGAGTGTAGTGTCCAGTTCTAGGCCTCGCTTGGAGTGTAGTGTCCAGTTCTAGGCCTCACTTGGGCTGTAGTGTCCAGTTTGAGGTCTCACCTGTAGTACTGCTTCCAGTTCTAGGCCTCACTTGGACTGTAGTGACCAGTTCCAGGCCTCGCTTGGAGTGTAGTGTCCAGTTCTAGGCCTCACTTGGAGTGTGGTGTCCGGTTCTAGGTCTTACCTGTAGTGCTGTTTCCAGTTCTAGGCCTCGCTTAGAAGATAGTGTCCAGTTCTAGGCCTCGCTTGGAGTGTAGTGTCCAGTTCTAGGCCTCGCTTGGAGTGTAGTGTCCAGTTCTAGGCCACACTTGAAGCGTAGTTTCACGCAGTTCAACATTATTTGAAATTGATCAGATATGCATGTCAGTGAGAGACATGAGATGACAGGAAGGTATTGAGGCATAGAATATCAGGAGGGGTCTTGGCATGTCAGGAGGGTGGCACTGGAAGCTGGGGACAGGGTATGAGGTGTCAGGAGCTCGTCCAGCTGATCCAAGAGATGTCTTCACACATCAGCGTTGGGAAATCCTGTACACAGACACACACACACAGATGGGGGGTTGCCAAACTCTTCTTCAGTGCCTGGACAGCCCTGGAGGCCATGTGGTACATAATCAGGTCTCCTCCTCTATTGCAGGTGTGTTTCGTCTGTGCTGGCTCTTGGGGCCAGTATAATCTGCAGTAAGGTCCCTGGTCTGTCCCCCCGGCAGCGGGCTTTCTGCCACAACCGCCCCGATGCCATAGTAGCCATTGGCAGAGGTGCCCACTTGGGAGCTGAGGAGTGCCAACACCAGTTTCAGCATCACCGGTGGAATTGTACTTCCCTGGGAGAGAGAACCCTCTTCAGCGATGAGTTAAAAGTGGGTAAGTGAAAACGCAGGTAGGAGGTGGGTAGATGTGAGTACCAACTATGTGCTTCTGTCAACTTACCCACAAGCAGGATTCAAACAAGTGCCCTCAACTGCATTCACCAGGGAGGGCATCGATGCATGCACCACATGGGCTTGTTGACCAATGACCAGATGATACACTATGAGCAGCAGCCTCCTAGGCCAATATCTAATGAGAATATAAACCACAAGTGCCTGCTCACCAGCAGCTAGACGTCTAGTCCAATCAAGAAAGAGAGCATACACAACAACTAACTGATGACCAATGGCCAGCAGATGCACTAAGGAGGAGCAGCCTCCTAGCCGCTTACAAGTGAAGATCTGCACACCAACAAGTCTTTCAGTCCAGTCAAGCATGAGAGTGGAAACCACAAGTAACTGCCCACCAATGACCAGCAGCACCTAGGAGCAGCAGCCTCCTAGGCCAATCACTAATGAGTACCCGCTCACCAACTACAAGCCTTGTAGTCCAATCATGAATGAGAACATACACCACAAGTATTCTCAGACCAATGAGCAGCAGATACACTAAGGACCAGCAGCCTCCTCGGCCAATCACTAATGAGTACCCGCTCACCAACTACAAGCCTTCTAGTCCAATCATGAATGAAAACATACACCACATCTGCTGACCAATGACCAGCAGATGCACTAAGGAGCAGCAGCCTCCAAGACCAATCACTAATGAGTGCCTGCTCACTAACGACAAGCCTTCTAGTCCAATCATGAATGAGAACATACAGCACAAGTATCTGCTGACCAATGACCAGCAGATACACTAAGGACCAGCAGCCCCCAAGACCAATCACTAATGAGTGCCTGTTCACCAACTACAAGCCTTGTAGTCCAATCATGAATGGGAACATACACCACATCGGCCGACCAATGACCAGCAGATTCACTAAGGAGTGGCAGCCTCCAAGGCCAATCAATAATGAATACCCGCTCACCAACTACAAGCCTTCTGGTCCAATCATGAATGAGAACATACACCACAAGTATCTGCCGACCAATGACCAGCAGATGCACTATGGAGCGGCAGCCTTCTAGACCAATCACTAATGAGTACCTGCTCACCAACCACAAACCTTCTAGTCCAATCAAGTATGAGAACATACACCACAAATATCTGCCGACCAATGACCAGCAGATGCACTGATGAGCAGCAGCCTCCAAGACCAATCACTAATGAGTACCTGCTCACCAACTACAAACCTTCTAGTCCAATCATGAATGAGAACATACACTACAAGTATTTACTGACCAATGATCAGCAGATGCACTAAGGAGCAGCAGCCTCTAAGACCAATCCCCAAAGAGGATACATGCCACAAGTACCTGCTCACTAACGACTAGCCCTCTAGTCCAATTATGAATGAGAACATACACCACATGTATGAGCTGACCAACGATGAGCAGGTGCACGTTAGATCATGAGCCTTCTTGTCCTATCACCGATGAGCACATACATGACATGGGTCTTTTCCTCCTCAGACCAGTAGGAACACTGGAAAGGAATCCATTGCAAGCTTTAATCCCCGCCTCTACTAACACCTTAGTGTACGAGTGTACGACACATGGGAACACTGAAGTGCAGGACACACACTTCTTTCATCCTGCCACTGGTGACAACACTGAAGTGTTGGAAGCAAGGGCTTGTGGGATGACATGGCTTATTCACCCGATCACTGGTTAGGACACTGGTGGGTGGGATGAGAGGGCCTTGTCCCCCAATCAGTGGTGAGGACACAGGTAAGTAGAATGAGAGACCCTTGTATTCCAATCATTGGTGAGGATATTAAAGTGTGGGACACAATGGCCTGCCATCCAATCACTGCTGAGAATACTGAGGTGTAGGACACACAATACCTCTGTCCATTCAATGCTGAGAAGGCCGAGGGTCGGTCTGGTGTTTGGGAGCACGAAACTGAAGTGAGATCATTATGGTAATTGAAGAGAGACTTTTTAGTTGTCCACAAGGTATGTGAAGAAGCCAAACACATGCCTGAGCTGGATGAAGTAGAGTAATAAATTCTGAGTCGTGGACATTAACCTCCTTTTTGGTGAGCTTCACACAGGAAAGGAGCAACAAGATTGGTCTGTAGTTACTTAAGACACCATGGTCCAGAGAAGTCTTCTTCTGCAAAGGAGTGATAGAAGCCTTCCCTCAGTTTGAAGGGAGCAGACCTGAATCAAAAGAAGAACTGACCAATTTAGGTAGTGTTGGGGCCACTGTGTGCGCTCTTAGATGGAGTATATAGGGAGGACAAGGATCACCAGGGAGCCAGATGTCATGGATTTGATGATCTTAGACATCTCATCTTGTGTCAACAGTCTGAAAGAAGATAGAGTTTGGACGGATCTAAGGCCCCCTGTGCTTCGATAGAAGTGGAGTTATGGGTGATATCAGTTGTGCAGGAAAAACTGATAAACTGCATACATTTTGTCTTTAAAAAGCTAGTAATGATTTACAAAGGGAGAGAGACCTCCTCAGGTCTCCTGAGAAGTGTTCCCTCTTCTAATGAGCGGGAGACACCGAACTGAGGAGCGCCTCACCTCAGCCGCTACATCAGTGGCTCAAGATGCTGGCTTGTTGTCCTGACCCCATGCCCGCTCAAGTTTCACACACATGCTCAGTCCGTTGCTGCTAAGGTCAGGCTGCACCAAGGAGCAGATGGCAAGTAACCATGGAGCCAACAACAGGTGTGGGGGAAGGTAGGGGAAGGCTGAGGATCCAAGAGTTGAATTTGCCCTTCTCAGTTCCTTCCCCTCCAGCTTGCCCCAACAGAAAGTAAGTAGAATTGTCACTTGAGATAGAACAAAACCTAATAATAAAAAGGTACAAAGTATTTAACATAGGGTAGTCTCTACACAAGGCAATCACAATGCATAAAGCTGGTATGGAAGCTGGTTTTGTAAATACCGAACACACTCTTACAAATTCTCGAACGGTCATTCCTTATTGAGTCGTGGGAGCCGGACCTCGGGTGGTGATTAGAGGTTCACTTCTCTAAACCCTGCTGAAATCCCTTCTGGTCCATTTGTACTTTATACAGATAGAGGAGCAGGCCGTCTCTTCCAGTTATAAGAGAAGAAGCTCATTGCTCACAGTATCTCTCTTCACTTTCCACTTGCCACTTATCTATGCATTCAACTTTATCCCGACTCAGGCTGGGCCCATCCTCACCGATTCACCACCAACGTATCCATTATTCGCAGAGCGCCCGTCATACCTCTGCGTTTCTGCATCGCGTTTCTCTCTTTTCAGCAGAAAGGAGAGTTGGGATTAATAATTAATGTTTCCTCTCCTGATGGAAACTGGAATGTTGACAGTTGAGTCCTGAGGAAGCAGCAGCATACCGCGAAACATGTGGTCGCTTGGTTCCATCAGAATAAAGATATTACAACATCATATTATTCAATATCTCTGTTGGGATATGACAAAGAGAAACATATTGTAAAGAATGAATTATGCTTCAGTGGACACTGAATGGTTCCAAATGAATGTGTCTTTTTCTTAAGAACCTGTTTTTTCTTATAATGTAGGTTGTGTTTTGTATTTATTTAATGGTGAAGAATAAAAGGTCTTATTTGGAGTTTTGTGGAAAAAAAATCAGGTTGTGTTCTTTTACTTTTTGTCTTAATATAAGTTGTGTATAATTGGCAGAGACACCCTGCTCCCCTATCTACACAGAGTACTATTAAATTGTAGGTCAGACGGCTCACTGACCTAATAGGGTTGTAGTGAAAGTGCAGGGCCATGGAGCCGACTTTACCTGCTCTTTGTTAAAAGTGGTTACATTTTTGTTTTTGTGATCGTCCCCTGTGTACAATGTCCTTCTTCAGGTAGTACTAACCCCAGTTTTTTGTTCGGTGCAGGGTGCCGAGAGATGGCCTTCTCCTATGCCATCCTGTCTGCGGGCATCGCTTATGGCATCATCAGTGCCTGTAACCATGGCAACCTTACCGACTGCAGCTGTGACCAGGAGAAGATCGGCTACTATGATAAAGGAAAGGGCTGGCGGTGGGGTGGCTGCTCTGCAGATGTGGCTCGCGGGATCTCCTTCTCGCGGGAATTTGTAGACGCCAGGGAGGTGAAGCGCAGCACCCGCACTCTGATGAACCTTCACAATAACCATGTGGGGCGGCAGGTGTGTCTAGGAGTGGAGTGGGCAGTGGGGTGGTTTCTGCTCTGTGGGGTTAAGTTAGCATGACGTTAAGCAAGTGTTCCTCCTACCTATCACCAGCGTTTGGGAATCCCAGAAGACAGCTATTCCTTTACAGGGATATTTGTGGGTCTCCTGCCTATGTCTGGTGGACGGAGATAGTTGCTGGCCATGGTAGTGACGATTGCTTGTGACTGTGTGTCTATGTGCACAAATAAATGTGTAAGCAAGTCTTTCTCAGGTTGTCACAACTGCTTAGGAGCTGTGGCTACCGACTGTCAATTTAATAAGGGGTAAGATTTGAAAGAATCTTTGGGTACAGACAGGGCCTGACCATGGAGCCATTATCTCATCTTAAAAGCCCATCACTTGCATCCAATCGGAGGACCCGCTGTGGCACTTGAGCGAACCTAGCCTGCATGTAACCCATCATCTGTCTTCCGTTCCAGGTGTTGACTGATTCTATGTGTTTTTAACCCATTGAGTTGTTCTCATCCACTGAAAACCTATCTGCTCCATTCCCCTCCCCATTCAGGTCAGCTTTTCCTCACCCCGGCTCCTGCTCCTTCCCACTACCTACAACTTTACTTCCTCTCACATCTTGCCCTGCCGACAATCCTACAGGAAGTAACCTCCCTCTATTACCGTCCTCTACACCAATGGAAGAGCCATCCACCAGACCTGGTTAATTACTTTTAATTAATTCTATACATCACTTTTAATAATAATAGTGAGGAAATTGGTTTATTATATGGTGTGGTTGTGCCACCTCAAAGTGTAATGAAGTCACAGTTCTGTATCAGGTCCATTCAAGTTCGTCTGTAAAACCTCAGCTCAGTCCTGTGGTCAGAGTAGACAGGCGTTGTCAAAGGTACAAACGTAAAGCAGGTTGCTGAGGTGGGTGGATGAGTCTGGGCTTTTTGCTACAGTAGTCAGGGCCCAATGTTGATAGAGGCACGTGCCTCACAAATGGCTACACCCAAGAGCCATTGCAGGGTACAGTAGTTTAGGTAGTGGGCGGAGGGCTGTGCCTTCTTAATAGGTATCATATGTGGAATAATTTCCAAAGTTCATTGATTGATATCAAACACAGTGTGTTTATTTTTTATTGTCACTTGTTCCAACTGTGAAAGTCTCATAGAACAAAAACAGCCAATAAGTGTTTCGCCCGTTGGTCCCAGAGACCGCCTGACTCCACCATTATAGGAACATGATTACCAGTCACGACTTTCTGCCTTGAAAAAGCCCTCGGCCGATTGGCCAACGGGCGAAACACATGTCGGCTATTTTCGTTCTATGAGACTTTCACAGTTGGAACAAGTGACAATAAAAAATAAACACACTGTGTTTGATATCAATCAATGAACTTTGGAAATTATTCCACATATGATACCTATTAAGAAGGCACAGCCCTCCGCCCACTACCTAAACTACTGTACAAACGTAAAGCATTTAGAAGTACCAAAACAGTTGAATAAGAATGAAATGCAACACAATAAAAATCTGACAGTAATTTATAAAAATAATTTGTATTTTTATCTTTAAGTGAATACCTCAATGACAAAACTCTTCCAGAGGGTTCTGGAGATATGCATTTTTAAGGAAACAATAAATCACAGACTTTCACTTAGCACAATAAATCATTGTGATCTACCGCAAATCATGGTTTGGGGTTAGCCATGGCAAGTAACTTGAAAACGGCTATAAAGACACCCTTGTGGCGACCAAGTTTATTTTTTATTGTCACTTGTTCCAACTGTGAAAGTCTCATAGAACGAAAACAGCCGACATGTGTTTCGTCCGTTGGCCAATCGGCTGAGGGCTTTTTCAAGGCAGAAAGTCGTGACTGGTAATCATGTTCCTATAATGGTGGAGTCAGGCGGTCTCTGGGACCAACGGGCGAAACACGTGTCAGCTGTTTTCATTCTATGAGACTTTCACAGTTGGAACAAGTGACAATAAAAAATAAACACACTGTAAATGTTCGTGAAAGGTGTACTTGGCAACTGTGTTACTCTCCTCCGTGTCCTTGAGAGGTCTGCTTGGCGGCTGTGTTACTCTCCTCAGTGTCCTTGAGAGGTCTGCTTGGCGACTGTGTTACTCTCCTCCATGTTCTTGAGAGGTCTGCTTGGTGACTGTGTTACTCTCCTCCATGTTCTTGAGAGGTTTGCTTGGTGACTGTGTTACTCTCCTCCATATTCTTGAGAGGTCTGCTTGGTGACTGTGTTACTCTCCTCCATGTTCTTGAGAGGTTTGCTTGGTGACTGTGTTACTCTCCTCCATGTTCTTGAGAGGTTTGCTTGGTGACTGTGTTACTCTCCTCCATGTTCTAGAGAGGTCTGCTTGGTGACTGTGTTACTTTCCTCCATGTTCTTGAGAGGTCTGCTTGGCAACTGTGTTACTCTCCCTAATGTTCTTGAGAGGTCTGCTTGGTGGCTGTGTTACTCTCCTCAGTGTCCTTGAGAGGTCTGCTTAGCGGCTGTGTTACTCTCCTCAGTGTCCTTGAGAGGTCTGCTTGGTGACTGTGTTACTCTCCTGTGTGTTCTTAAGAGGTCTGCTTGGCGACTGTGTTACTCTCCTCTGTGTTCTTGAGAGGTGTGCTTGGCAACTGTGTTACTCTCCTGTGTGTTCTTGAGAGGTCTGCTTGGGGCTGTGTTACTCTCCTCCATGTCCTTGAGAGGTGTACTTGGCGACTGTGTTACTCTCCTCCATGTTCTTGAGAGGTCTGCTTGGCGACTGTGTTACTCTCCTCCATGTTCGTGAAAGGTGTATACTTGGCGACTGTGTTACTTTTCTCCATGTTCTTGAGAGGTCTGCTTGGCGACTGTGTTACTCTCCTCTATGTTCTTGAGAGGTCTGCTTGGCGACTGTGTTACTTTCCTCCATGTTCTTGAGAGGTCTGCTTGGCGACTGCGTTACTCTCCTCCATGTTCGTGAAAGGTGTATACTTGGCGACTGTGTTACTTTCCTCCATGTTCTTGAGAGGTCTGCTTGGCGACTGTGTTACTCTCCTCCGTGTCCTTGAGAGGTCTGCTTGGTGAATGTGTTACGTTCCCTAATGTTCTTGAGAGGTCTGCTTGGTGAATGTATTACGTTCCCTAATGTTCTTGAGAGGTCTGCTTGGTGACTGTTTTACTCTCCTCTATGTACTTGAGACGTCTGCTTGGCGACTGTGTTACTCTCCTCTATGTTCTTGAGAGGTCTGCTTGGCAACTGTGTTACTCTCCTCTATGTACTTGAGACGTCTGCTTGGCGTCTGTGTTACTCTCTTTCATGTTTTTGAGAGGTCTGCTTGGTGACTGTGTTACTCTCCTCCATGTTCTTGAGAGGTGTTCTTGGTGAATCTATTACTCTCCTCCATGTTCTTGAGATGTCTGCTTGGTGACTGTGTTACTCTCCTCTATGTTTTTGAGAGGTCTGCTTGGCGAATGTGTTACTCTCCTCCGTGTTCTTGAGAGGTTTACTTAGCGACCGTGTTACTCTTCTCCATGTTCTTGAGAGTTCTGCTTGGCGACTGTGTTACTCTGCTCCGTGTTCTTGAGAGGTCTGCTTGGTGACTGTGTTACTCTCCTCCATGTTCTTGAGAGGTCTGCTTGGTGACTGTGTTACTCTCCTCCATGTTCTTGAAAGGTCTGCTTGGTGACTGTGTTACTCTCCTCCATGTTCTTGAGAGTTCTGCTTGGCGACTGTGTTACTCTCCTCCATGTTCTTGAGAGGTCTGCTTGGCAACTGTGTTACTCTCCTCCGTGTCCTTGAGAGGTGTGCTTGGCGACTGTGTTACTCTCCTCCGTGTCCTTGAGAGGTCTGCTTGGTGAATGTATTACGTTCCCTAATGTTCTTGAGAGGTCTGCTTGGTGACTGTATTACTCTCCTCTAAGTACTTGAGACGTCTGCTTGGCGACTGTGTTACTCTCCTCCATGTTCTTGAGAGGTCTGCTTGGCAACTGTGTTACTCTCCTCCATGTTCTTAAGAGGTGTGCTTGGCGACTGTGTTACTCTCCTCTATGTACTTGAGACGTCTGCTTGGCGGCTGTGTTACTCTGCTCTGTGTTCTTGAGAGGTCTGCTTGGCAACTGTGTTACTCTCCTCCATGTTCTTGAGAGGTGTGCTTGGCGACTGTGTTACTCTCCTCCATGTTCTTGAGAGGTTTCCTTAGCGACTGTAATACTCTGCTCCATGTTTTTGAGAGTTCTACTTGGCGACTGTAATACTCTCCTCCATTTTTTGAGAGGTCTGTTTGACGACTGTGTAACTCTGCTCCATGTTCTTGAGAGGTCGGCTTGGTGACTGTGCTACTCTCCTCCATGTTCTTGAGAGGTCTGCTTGAGGGCTGTGTTACTCTCCTCCGTGTCCTTCAGAGGTCTGCTTGGTGAATGTGTTACGTTCCCTAATGTTCTTGAGAGGTCTGCTTGGCGGCTGTGTTACTCTTCCTAATTTTCTTGGGAAGTCTGCTTGTTGGCTGTGTTACTCTCTTCCATGTTCTTGAGAGGTCTGCTTGGTGACTCTGTTACTCTCCTCAGTGTCCTTGAAAGGTCTGCTTGGTGAATGTGTTACTCTCCTCTATGTACTTGAGACATCTGCTTGGCGGCTGTGTTACTCTCTTTCATGTTCTTGAGAGGTGTGCTTGGTGACTCTGTTACTCTCCTCCATGTTTTTCAGAGGTCTGCTTGCTGACTGTGTTACTCTCCTCCATGTTCTTGAAAGGTCTGCTTGTTGGCTGTGTTACTCACCTACGTGTCCTTGAGAGGTCTGCTTGTTGACTGTGTTACTCACCTCAATGTTCTTGAGGCGTCTGCTTGGTGACCGTGTTATTCTTAACCCCATTAGTGGTTTAGCTGATCAGTGACTGTGTTTTTCTCTGTTTGTTTTTCTCTGCTGGGACCTTGTCTAACTGGACTGATGGCCAAAAGATGCTGGAGGAACATGTCAGATTGGAGTGCAAATGTCACGGGGTGTCAGGTTCTTGCACCATGAAGACTTGCTGGGTGACGCTGCCTAACTTCAGAGAAATTGGCTTTGTCTTAAAGGAGAAGTATGAGCAGGCGGTGATGGTGGAAGCAGTGCGTGGCCGCCGGCAGCAGCAACCAGCCTTTCTGAAGCTCAAACATTCCCACATCTATCGCAAGCCTACCTCCAGTGACCTTGTGTACATTGAGCAGTCGCCCACCTTCTGTGAGGAGGACTTGGTGACTGGGAGCATGGGCACCCACGGTCGCATCTGCAACCGCACCTCGCTGCATTCTGACAACTGCGAGCTGATGTGTTGCGGCCGAGGGTACAACACCTTTCAGTACACACATGTGTGGCAGTGCAACTGCAAGTTTCACTGGTGCTGTCAGGTCACCTGCAGCAAATGCAGTGAAGAGATGCACGCATACACCTGCAACTGATAACAGAGATGGCCCATGGAGGGCACATGCAAGACAACAGCCTCCTTTACTGATTGCCGTCAGGGAGACTCCAGTACAGTTTCGTTCAGCGCTTGCCTCTGAGACCCTCTTCTAGAGGAGATGTCTTTGTGGTACCCAAGACAGTTGTGGGCCCAGACTGGTGGAGCCAACATGAGGTGGAGCAGCCAAGCTTAAGGGGGAAACTAAGGGCGACGGTTCAAGTGAGCACAAGCGAGGTGCACAGTATTACTTTATGCCCACAAGAACTTGGAGAGGAGGTTCATGTAGATAAGAGGTTATGGAGAGGCTTCTATTGGTGCTCTACGGTCATATTTTGGAGAATTCTGTATCCGGGCACTACTTGGAGCCACTGAGGAAGGCTTGCATCTCTGCCCAGTTGGAGTACGGTGAAGAATGTACTCTGGGAACATAGTGATGAACGCTGCATCTGTTGACTGCTGGGACACAGTGGGGAACGCTGCATCTGTTGGCTGCTGGGATACAGTGGAGAACGCTGCATGTGGGTGCTCTTGGGATCCACCAGAGAACGCTGCATCTGTTGACTGCTGGGATACAGTGGAGAACGCTGCATGCGGGTGCTCTTGGGATACACCTGAGAACGCTGCATCTGTTGGCTGCTGGGATACAGTGGAGAACGCTGCATGTGGGTGCTCTTGGGATCCACCGGAGAACGCTGCATCTGTTGACTGCTGGGATACAGTGGAAAACGCTGCATGCGGGTGCTCTTTGGATACACCTGAGAACGCTGCATCTGTTGACTGCTTGGACACAGTGGGGAACGCTGCATCTGTTGGCTGCTGGGATACAGTGGAGAACGCTGCATGTGTGTGCTCTTGGGATACACCTGAGAACGCTGCATCTGTTGACTGCTGGGATACAGTGAAGAATGCTGCATCTGTTGACTGCTGGGATACAGTGGAGAACGCTGCATGTGGGTGCTCTTGGGATACACCTGAGAACGCTGCATCTGTTGTCTGCTGGGATACAGTGGAGAATGCTGCATGTGGGTGCTCTTGGGATCCACTGGAGAACGCTGCATCTGCTGACTGCTGGGATACAGTAGAGAACGCTGCATGTGGGTGCTCTTGGGATACACCTGAGAACGCTGCATCTGTTGACTGTTGGGATACAGTGGAGAATGCTGCATGTGGGTGCTCTTGGGATACACCGGAGAACGCTGCATCTGTTGACTGTTGGGATACAGTGGAGAACGCTGCATGTGTGTGCTCTTGGGATACAGTGGAGAACGCTGCATGTGGGTGCTCTTGGGATACTCCGGAGAACGCTGCATCTGTTGACTGCTGGGATACAGTGGAGAACGCTGCATCTGTTGGCTGCTGGGATACAGTGTAGAACGCTGCATGTGGGTGCTCTTGGGATACACCTGAGAACGCTGCATCTGTTGACTGCTGGGATACAGTGGAGAACGCTGCATGTGGGTGCTCTTGGGATACAGTGGAGAACGCTGCATGTGGGTGCTCTTGGGATACACCTGAGAACGCTGCATCTGTTGACTGCTGGGATACAGTGGAGAACGCTGCATGTGGGTGCTCTTGGGATACAGTGGAGAACGCTGCATGTGGGTGCTCTTGGGATACACCTGAGAACGCTGCATCTGTTGACTGCTAGGATACAGTGGAGAACCCTGCGTGTGTGTGCTCTTGGGATACAGTGGAGAACGCTGCATGTGGGTGCTCTTGGGATACACCTGAGAATGCACTGCTGGGACACAGTGGGGAACGCTGCATGTGTTGGCTGCTGGGATACAGTGGAGAACGCTGCATGTGTGTGCTTTTGGGATACACCTGAGAACGCTGCATCTGTTGGCTGCTGGGATACAGTGGAGAACGCTGCATGTGGGTGCTCTTGGGATCCACCGGAGAACGCTGCATCTGTTGCCTGCTGGGATACAGTGGAAAACGCTGCATGTGGGTGCTCTTGGGATACACCTGAGAACGCTGCATCTGTTGACTGTTGGGATACAGTGGAGAATGCTGCATGTGGGTGCTCTTGGGATACACCGGAGAACGCTGCATCTGTTGACTGATGGGATACAGTGGAGAACGCTGCATGTGTGTGCTCTTGGGATACAGTGGAGAACGCTGCATGTGGGTGCTCTTGGGATACACCGGAGAACGCTGCATCTGTTGACTGCTGGGATACAGTGGAGAACGCTGCATCTGTTGGCTGCTGGGATACAGTGTAGAACGCTGCATGTGGGTGCTCTTGGGATACACCTGAGAACGCTGCATCTGTTGACTGCTGGGATACAGTGGAGAACGCTGCATGTGGGTGCTCTTGGGATACACCTGAGAATGCTGCATCTGTTGACTGCTGGGATACAGTGGAGAACCCTGCGTGTGTGTGCTCTTGGGATACAGTGGAGAACGTTGCATGTGGGTGCTCTTGGGATACACCTGAGAATGCTGCCTCTGTTGACTGCTGGGATACAGTGGAGAACGCTGCATCTATTGACTGCTGGGATACAGTGAAGAACGCTGCATCTGTTGGCTGCTGGGATACAGTGGAGAATGCTGCATGTGGGTGCTCTTGGGATACACCGGAGAACGCTGCATCTGTTGACTGCTGGGATACAGTGGAGAACGCTGCATGTGTGTGCTCTTGGGATACAGTGGAGAACGCTGCATGTGGGTGCTCTTGGGAAACACCTGAGAATGCTGCCTCTGTTGACTGCTGGGATACAGTGGAGAATGCTCCATCTGTTGACTGCTGGGATACATTAGAGATCGCTGCATCTGTTGACTGCTGGGATACAGTGGAGAATGCTACTTCTGTTGACTGCTGTGATACAGTTAAGAACGCTGCATCTGTTGACTGCTGGGATACAGTGGAGAATGCTGCTTCTTGGGCACTGCTGGGATACAGTGGAGAATGCTGCATGTGGGTGCTCTTGGGATGCACCGGAGAACGCTGCATCGGTTGACTGCTGGGATACAGTGGAGAACGCTGCATGTGTGTGCTCTTGGGATACAGTGGAGAACGCTGCATGTGGGTGCTCTTGGGATACACCTGAGAACGCTGCATCTGTTGACTGTTGGGATACAGTGGAGAATGCTGCATGTGGGTGCTCTTGGGATACACCGGAGAACGCTGCATCTGTTGACTGCTGGGATACAGTGGAGAACGCTGCATGTGTGTGCTCTTTGATATAGTGGAGAACGCTGCATGTGGGTGCTCTTGGGATACACCGGAGAACGCTGCATCTGTTGACTGCTGGGATACAGTGGAGAACGCTGCATCTGTTGACTGCTGGGATACAGTGGAGAACCCTGCGTGTGTGTGCTCTTGGGATACAGTGGAGAACGCTGCATGTGGGTGCTCTTGGGATACACCTGAGAATGCTGCCTCTGTTGACTGCTGGGATACAGTGGAGAACGCTGCATCTGTTGACTGCTGGGATACAGTGAAGAACGCTGCATCTGTTGGCTGCTGGGATGCAGTGTAGAATGCTGCATGTGGGTGCTCTTGGTATACACCGGTGAACGCTGCATCTGTTGACTGCTGGGATACAGTAGAGAACGCTGCATCTGTTGACTGCTGGGATACAATGGAGAATGCTACTTCTGGGCACTATTGGAGTCCTTCGAACAGTGCTGCACTTGGGTACAGTTGGAATACTCTGGACAATGCTGCATTTGGGTACTGTTGGAATATATCGGAGGGCGCTGCACCTAGGCACTGTTCAGATACATAGAACAATGCTGTATCTGGATGCTCTTGGGACACACTAGAGAACGCTGCATCTGGCTGCTGTTGGGATACGCCAGAGAACGCTGCATCTGGGTGCTCCTGGGACACACCAAAGAACGCTGCATCTGGATGCTGTTGGAATACACCAGAGAACGCTGCATTTGGGTGTTGTTGGGATATACCAGAAAACGCTGCATTTGGCTGCTGTTGGGATACACTGGAGAATGCTGCATCTGGGTGCTGTTGGGATACACTGGAGAACGCTGCATCTGGGGGATGTTGGGATACACTGGACAACGCTGCATCTTGGTGCTCCTGGAATACGCCACAGAATGCTGCATCTGGATGCTGTTGGGATACACTGGAGAACTCTGCATCTGGGTGCTGTCGGAATAAACCGGAGAATGCTGCATCTGGGTGCTGTTGGGCTACACTGGAGAACGCTGCATCTGGGTGCTGTTGGGATACACTGGGCAACGCTGCATCTGGGCGCTGTTGGAATACACCGGAGAATGCTGCATCTGGGTGCTGTTGCGATACACTGGAGAACGCTGCATCTGTGTGCTGTTGAGATACACTGGACAACGCTGCATCTGGGTGCTCTTGGAATACGCCACAGAACGCTGCGTCTGGATGCTGTTGGGATACCCCAGAGAACGCTGCATGTGGGTGCTGTTGCAATACACCGGAGGACACTGCATCTGGGTGCTTTGGAATACACCGGAGAATGCTGCATTTGGGTGCTGTTGGGATGCACCGCAGAACGCTGCTTCTGGGTGCTGTTGGGATACACTGGAGAACGCTGCATCTGGGTGCTGTTGGAATACACCGGAGAATGCTGCATCTGGGTGTTGTTGGGCTACACTGGGCAACGCTGCATCTGGGTGCTGTTGGGATACACTGGAGAACGCTGCATCTGGGTGCTGTTGGGATACACTGGGCAACGCTGCATCTGGGCGCTGTTGGAATACACCGGAGAATGCGGCATCTGTGTGCTGTTGCGATACACTGGAGAACGCTGCATCTGGGTGCTGTTGAGATACACTGGACAACGCTGCATCTGGGTGCTCTTGGAATATGCCACAGAACGCTGCATCTGGGTGCTGTCGGAATAAACCGGAGAATGCTGCATCTGGGTGCTGTTGGGCTACACTGGAGAACGCTGCATCTGGGTGCTGTTGGGATACACTGGGCAACGCTGCATCTGGGCGCTGTTGGAATACACCGGAGAATGCTGCATCTGGGTGCTGTTGCGATACACTGGAGAATGCTGCATCTGGGTGCTGTTGAGATACACTGGACAACGCTGCATCTGGGTGCTCTTGGAATACGCCACAGAACGCTGCGTCTGGATGCTGTTGGGATACCCCAGAGAACGCTGCATGTGGGTGCTGTTGCAATACACCGGAGGACACTGCATCTGGGTGCTTTGGAATACACCGGAGAATGCTGCATTTGGGTGCTGTTGGGATGCACAGCAGAACGCTGCTTCTGGGTGCTGTTGGGATACACTGGAGAACACTGCATCTGGGTGCTGTTGGAATACACCGGAGAATGCTGCATCTGGGTGCTGTTGGGCTACACTGGGCAACGCTGCATCTGGGTGCTGTTGGGATACACTGGAGAACGCTGCATCTGGGTGCTGTTGGGATACACTGGGCAACGCTGCATCTGAGCGCTGTTGGAATACACCGGAGAATGCGGCATCTGTGTGCTGTTGCGATACACTGGAGAACGCTGCATCTGGGTGCTGTTGAGATACACTGGACAACGCTGCATCTGGGTGCTCTTGGAATATGCCACAGAACGCTGCATCTGGGTGCTGTCGGAATAAACCGGAGAATGCTGCATCTGGGTGCTGTTGGGCTACACTGGAGAACGCTGCATCTGGGTGCTGTTGGGATACACTGGGCAACGCTGCATCTGGGCGCTGTTGGAATACACCGGAGAATGCTGCATCTGGGTGCTGTTGCGATACACTGGAGAACGCTGCATCTGGGTGCTGTTGAGATACACTGGACAACGCTGCATCTGGGTGCTCTTGGAATACGCCACAGAACGCTGCGTCTGGATGCTGTTGGGATACCCCAGAGAACGCTGCATGTGGGTGCTGTTGCAATACACCGGAGGACACTGCATCTGGGTGCTTTGGAATACACCAGAGAATGCTGCATTTGGGTGCTGTTGGGATGCACCGCAGAACGCTGCTTCTGGGTGCTGTTGGGATACACTGGAGAACGCTGCATCTGGGTGCTGTTGGAATACACCGGAGAATGCTGCATCTGGGTGCTGTTGGGCTACACTGGGCAACGCTGCATCTGGGTGCTGTTGGGATACACTGGAGAACGCTGCATCTGGGTGCTGTTGAGATACACTGGACAACGCTGCATCTGGGTGCTCTTGGAATATGCCACAGAACGCTGCATCTGGATGCTGTTGGGATACCCTAGAGGACGCGACATGTGGGTGCTGTTGCAATACACCGGAGGACACTGCATCTGGGTGCTTTGGAATACACCGGAGAATGCTGCATTTGGGTGCTGTTGGGATGCTCCGCAGAACGCTGCTTCTGGGTGCTGTTGGGATACATTGGAGAATGCTGCATCTGGGTGCTGTTGGGATACACCAGAGAATGCTGCATCTGGGTGCTGTTGGGATACACTGAAGAATGCTGCATCTGGGTGCTGTTAGGATGCACCGGAGAATGTTGCATCTGGGTGCTGTTGGAATACACCAGAGAATGCTGTATCTGGGTGCTGTTGGGATACACTGAAGAATGCTGCATCTGGGTGCTGTTGGAATACACCGGTGAATGCTGCATCTGGGTGCTCCTGGAATACGCCACAGAACGCTGCATCTGGATGCTGTTGGGATACCCCAGAGAATGCTGCATCTGGGTGCTGTTGGAATACCCTGGTGAATGCTGCATCTGGGTGCTGTTGGGATGCACCGGAGAATGCTGCATCTGGGTGCTGTTGGGATACACTGGAAAATGCTGCATCTGGGTGCTGTTGGGATACACTGGAGAATGCTGCATCTGGTTGCTGTTGGGATACACTGGAGAACGCTGCATCTGGGTGCTGTTGGGATACACTGGAGAACGCTGCATCTGGGTGCTCCTGGAATACGCCACAGAACGCTGCATCTGGATGCTGTTGGGATACCCCGGAGAACACTGAATCTGGGTGCTGCGGAATACATCAGAGGATGGTGCTATTGTCAGGTGCTGGGATGCACCGGCGAATGCTACATTTGTTGGCTATTGGGATACGCTAGAGCATGCTCGTTCCGTGGGCCGTTGGATGCACTGAAGCACACCAGTAATAAGGTACACGCCTTTTGTAACATTATGATAACATTAGTGATGGCTGAGTCTGGGGGCTGTAATGTCATTGTGACTTAAAATCTTTTGTGGCGGGGTAGGTAGCCATGTTCTCTCAAACTTGGACCACACCCTCTACTTTTAATGTGTAGTTTATGCTGAATTTGATATTTGTCTTTTGATGACATTAGGTTATGTTAAAGCATAAGGACACCTTTGTTTTGGGTACTCCCCAAGCAGCGTAGGATAATGTTTTTCAAATCATGCTTAGCCACACACCTGCTTTGAAGGGGCAATGCCAATTCAAAGTATAAATGCAAGAAATTAGCAGGGAGCTTGCTCCTGCATAAGAAACATACATTTTATAACTGTGGGAGGTCAGTTCTGATTTTAAAAAGCATGCAGCTCAGTAAACATAGAGAAAGTGTTCTAAATGCTATGATATATCTACTTTACCGGTAGAGTATGAATTTCACCATGTAGTTACCGTCGTCTGTGGCGTATGCAATAATGTCAAGAGCAGCAGCAAGTGAAATTAAAACTCCACATAGAGAGTTTCTTGAGCGGTTGTTTGCTGTATTGATTAGGAATCGACAGGCTTTCTAGTTGAATGTTCGCTGGTACCTTCTCAGGCGCATCACTGCCAAAGTCAAAATTATACATCTTCAAACCTGAGAATTGCTGCAAAATGGACAGGACCCGGGCTGGAGCCAGAAGGGCGTCAGAGAATCCTGGATCACAGAGCTGTGTGGACATCTGCTAATGTCATATGGACCGCAGGGTTGAGGTAGCACAGTGAGAATGCTGATCCCGAATCCTTAGAAGGAGTCAGTGGTGCAGGGTCAACCTGCGATGAGTCTGATGATGAGGAGGAAGTTCTCTGTGAAACCTTCTTGTCCACAGCTGATCCTGAGTTCCTGGTGGAAAATCCTCAGAGTCTAAACGCAGTCATGAAACTGTCCTCTCGGATGGAGATAAAGTGGTGTCAGTGCTGCTGGAATTTAAGGCAGTCTCCCATCTCTCTACCCTCTCCTGAGTTGGGCACCATGTTCATGTCATATGTTCATTGCACAAATCAAAACATCATGCCATCTTCAAAACCTCCAGTTTTATTGCTTCCAAATGATTTTTGTTAAAAATATCTTGCCCCAAACACAGAGGTAAAGACACACAGCAACATGTTTCACCCTCTAAGTGGCGACTGCCTCCTGGCTGTCTAAGTTGAATGCTTCCAGAGGGGTTGAAGGTCATGTGATATTAATGTATTTCATGTCGTCAGTGGCGCAAACGGTGTGAATGTCATTTCTTTTTTCTTTTTTAAAGATACTTTATGAAACATTAACACAACCTTAAAGAGTAAAGCACAGGCTCAATCATATAAACTGAATAACCAACAACAACAACAAATAATTTTATTTGATTCTGAATAACCAAGTAACTGCGTCTGCACAAAATGGTGAAATGTCATATCAGCCCTTGCCACAATTAAGTACTTCTCAATAACAGAATGTAAAAAAATACATAAAAACAAACAAATACCAAAGGATAAATACTGGGGGGATATGACATAAAAAATACAAATCAGTCATCATGTGTCTTTGACCACCGGCCGTATCTCCATATGGGCTTCTGATTCTTCCTTCTCGGAGCGGCATTCTCTCATATTAGGTTGTCTTCTTCAACCATTGCACTCTTCCTTGTTTCCACATTCTGAGAATCTGCTGTTCACGGCCCCTACAACACAATACAGCCTTTGTTTCTGACTAAGAGCCTGATTTAGATTTCGGCAGATGGGTTATTCCGTCACAACGGTGACGAATATTCCGTCCGCCAAAATATAAATCCCATTATATCCCAATGGATTTATATTTACATTGTGACAGAGTAACCCATCCCCCGAAATCAGGCCCTAAATTCTAAGCTCGAGTAATCTGGTATGTAATTTAATCTTGCAATCATTATTGGCCGGTAGAAAAATTCATTTGTACGTTATCAAACTCACCTGATCAAAGCCACTTCTCCAATAAGATTCAACTCTAACACATTTCTATAATACATGGAAATGGTTCTCATGATTTTTGCACATCCCAGCATTTGTATTAACTACTCAGTATGAACTTCACCATTTGGACCAGGGTCCGGCATATAAGAAGTGACACCCTCTTTCTCTCAATAAACTAACTTTGAGACCTGTGCCCTATTAAATATTGTCTAATACATCAATCCCACCTTTTATTATCTGGAGTCTTGTTCTTCTGTAGTCTGTAACATCTCATGGAAAGCTGAATCATTCTCAGAAATCATTTTATTGATCATTCATTTGCCAGCTAGGGAAAGATCATATAGACTTGGATCAGGTCCGTTCCCAACAATCACCTTTTCAAGTATCCAAGCTGGTAGGAACCCAACCTCGGAAAGCCAGACCTTTCATTACATCTAAGCGTGTATGTAGAACTCAAAAGTTCATACAACAATATTGAACTTTCAAGACCACAGTCCAGACATAAATGCAACTTTTCCATCTAAGACATGATTCTCCAATCTGAAAAGCAGGATTCCCCCATAAGGGTGTCTCATTATCTACCCTTATAGTTTGGCAAAATAACCCCACTATGAAATGATTAGCCCTGACAGCCTTTTTGCAGCTCTGTTCACAGACTTTGAAATGGAGATGCTGTTTAGACTCAAGAGCCCTGTACTGAGACGGGAATCAAAGAAGTTATTGTGGGCAAAATCCACACTTACTCTAACTCTGAAGCTATCTAGAAGAGGTGCTTTCTTATCGGTGTGTCATCTTTTTGTTTCCATGTCTCTTAGGTGCTTCAGATGTGCAAATTATAGAAATTATTCAAAACAATACACTATTTGATTTTTGTGAATATATGCGTTAACCTAATCACCATATTCTATAATATAGATTGGAATACCATTAATCATTGTTCTAATGTAGATTGCATTAACATGGTTCTATATATTAGTTTTTTTGACAACAGAGCACCATTCGATGCAGCTATGACAGTGAGAATATGATTTCTTACTTTCTGTTGATCAATGGCAAACAGTCAAGGAGTTTGCCATCAGATCAGACAAAAGGCAGTCTATGTACTTTGCTCCACTGGCTACTGGCACAGAGCAAGTTGGTATTATTTACTATCATCATAATCAATCAAATTTATTTTGATTAAAGAGAACCACAATGTGGCAAATTTTCCTTAGAAGGATCAATGAGAAAAGATCTGTGCTGTATAGGATGCTTTCAGCACGGTATTTGGACAAAATATCGAATTATAAACATTGAAATACACAAATATCGAGTTTTTATTATCGTGACACATTAATATCGTGATGCA
Source organism: Calotriton arnoldi (assembly GCA_963921515.1). Classification (NCBI taxonomy): domain Eukaryota; kingdom Metazoa; phylum Chordata; class Amphibia; order Caudata; family Salamandridae; genus Calotriton; species Calotriton arnoldi. The sequence continues at coordinate 569,823 of CAWUFW010000916.1, forward strand.
GAAATATCGTTGAGAAGAATATTGATCGTTTAGGTAAGTAATATCGTTTACAAGAATATCTGTGTTTTTAATATCATTTTCAATAATATAGGGCCCGATTACGATGTCGGGCGTATCGCAACAACCGACTGACCGCCGTTTGCGGTCCGCCTGACATCTGCCATTGCGGTCCACCCGTCACAGGCATCAGGCCGAGTGACCATCCACTGCACTTTCAACGGGCTCAAGGAGCTGTCAGAGCGTCATAAACGTACATAATCCCATAATGACGGTAAAGCCATCCTCGGCTCCGCCATCTGGATTATGACATCACTTTCCGATAGCCTTTCCATGTCAGCCTTTCTGACATGGAAAGGCTGTCGGAGAATGACTTTGAGGGCCCCTAGCAGGGCCCCCGGCCTCCGCTATGAGGCCTGGGGGATACCTATGGTGCCCCCCTAAACATCCCTGCACCGTGTGACAGGCCTAGTGAAGTGCCTGTTGACATTGCAGGAATGTTTAAAGACATCCATTTTACAATGGCAGCTTTTGCTGCAGGCCTTTTCTGCCCGCCGCACAAGCTGCCATTGTAAAAGGAACGTTTCCGACCGCCCATACAGCGGTCGCATCCAGATTGTGCGGTCGGAACCGCCGACCTATGGTCGGGTGGTTCCAGTCCGCCCGAGATCGTAATGATGCCCTATGTTGTTAAAAATATTGTTTGTTAGTTTTTTCTATGTGGTTTACTTCATATATTAATTTTATATGTTAATATTGTTTGTATGATTGTTCATAATATTTTTAAATATAGTTTGTAATTTTAAGTTATTTTTAATTTTATTGTTAATAGTAATTTATAGTGTCATAGCGGGTTATGAGGGTTGTAGGGGTACAGGGTGGGAAGTTAATTAAGTGTAATTAATTAATAATACATTTTAAATTTTGTATTAATTATTTAATTATTAAATTGTGTAATTATTATATTTTTTAAGCTGTATTTCAGTTGCGGGTTGTTGGGTTTGTAGGGGTATATGGTGGGAGTTAATTAAGTAATAATTGATTCATTATTAATTATGAACGTATTATTAATTATTTAATAGATTGTTAATTATGTAAATTGTGTAAATATTATATATTTTAAGGTATCTTTTAGGTGTGGGTCGTTGGGTTTGTAGGGGTATAGGGTGAGAAGCTAATTAAGTAATAATTAATTAACAATTAATTAATAATTTATTATTAATGAGGTAAATTGTTTAATAATCATATTTTTTACATTATATATTAGGTGCGGGCTGTTGTGTTTGTAGGGGCATAGGGTGGGAAGTTATTTAGCCTATAATTAATTAACAATTAATTATTCATTTAATAATAATGATTTAATTGATAAATATGTTAATTGTGTTATGCTTCTTTATTTTAGTTATATTTTAAGTGTGGACTTCTAGGTGTGTGGGGGTATAGTGTGTGAACTTAAGTGAATAATACATAATTTAAAATTAATTATTAACATTTTTAATAATCATTTAAATTGTTTGTGTTTTTTATTTTATACATACAAATTTTATAATAAGAGTTGTATATGTCTGGTCAACTAATAGGGTTATTAAAATATGTGTTTATAGGGAAGTACTTTCCCTACTGTTGCACAGACTGGAGTGTGAATAGTCAAGTTAACCCCTCTGAAGTCCAACGCTTTCCCTACTGTTGCACAGACTGGAGTGTGAATAGTCAAGTTAACCCCTCTGAAGTCCAACGCTTTCCCTACTGTTGCACAGACTGGAGTGTGAATAGTCAAGTTAACCCCTCTGAAGTCCAGCGCTTTCCTTACTGTTGCACAGACTGGGGGGGGATAGTCAATTTTACCCTTTTGAATTCCAAAGCTTCCCCTACTGTTGAACAGACTGGAGTAGGGATAGTGTATTTTTTATTTTCTTATTATAAATACTTATTTTTAAAACTGTTAAAATATATATTATTATTCGTTTATTTGTTTAATTTTGTTGCTTATGAATATATCTTTTTAATTTTTGTAATATGTCTAATACATTTTTTAAATTTTATAGCTTTATATATTTAATTAATTTAGTAATTTAGTTACATTTTGTGTAATTGTGTTTTAATATTCTTTGTTTCATTCAAATATATAAATATATATATTTATGCTTTTTATTGTAGAAAATTAAAAACAATGATTTTAAAAATGTAATATAAATTAAAATATATATTTCTATTAATAGTGTTACATTATATATATATATAGATACATGTATATATAAACATGTATATATATATATAAATATATATATATGTGTTTTTATATGAGTATTTATACATGTTTTTCAATATTAAAAAATATTTATTTTATATTATTTTAATGTTATATGTTAAAATATTTTATATAATGATATAATATATAATGAAAATCTATATTTTTGATTTTTTTAAATGATATTAGTGTGAAACAATATTTGTTTCTCGATATTTTTGTATTTAGCATTATAAGTATGCAAAAACAATATTTTTGTAATCAATATTTTTGACACAATATTTTTGTATCACGGTATTTGTGTGATCGGTAGTATGTCAGTGATCCTTCAGCGCTGAGACTGAAACCAAGCTGCAGTTTGTAAACATTAACACATTTGCTCAAGTACAGTTGGGAAGAGAGTGTGTTTAGGGGTTTCACTAACGCTGAGCACAGCTCGACTGTGATTGAATTGGGAATGTTTCTGGCCTCAGACACATGCCCTCCCTTTGTCTCAGCTTTACATTTGTTTTTTCTCAGCACTCTCGCTTCCTCCTGGCTGTCACAGCTCATGTTGACTCAATGTGCACTTTTACCACCACTTTGGTGGGTTATTGAGTGCGTACAACATTTCTTTTAAGTAATAGTTTTGTTAATGTCCAAATAATCACTGCTGATGGGAGCGTGGCTAGTTTTATGTTTGCACATAACTTAAATATTATATTGAGTGCATCAAGTGTCAGAGCAGGGATTATGTCAAGTCAGAGGGTTTTACAGGCAGAATGCTGTTACTCACAGGACAGTGGAGCCAAGGGCAGAAATGGACTAACCCATAGCCCCATGCAGTATACTGTCCTGGCAATAAGCAAAATGTGAGCAACGCTCAAACGATAGAAGTGCGCTGGCCTAAAGACCCTCCACATATGGATATGTATGTAGAATTGTATATGTTTTTATCACAAGGGCCTAGCAGACCACTACACCTACCTGCCCATCCCAAGAGAGTCTATCAAGGATTATCACAGTACAAATGTTCCACTCCCAGGATTTGTCAAAGGAAGTAAATAACAACAAAACCCTTCCTTAGTAAATAGTTTATGAGATTCCATGTAACACAATGCCTGACAACGGGCATTAGCACAGTGTAATATCAACCCACCCTTGAAAGCCCATTGGCTGTAACATATGATTTTCACAATACATAAGCCAGGCCTACTGCCTTTGATGCAACTTTTCATAATAAACAGCTCAGATCCACATCATCTGACATAACGTTTCCTAATGCACCAATAAGACATATAGCCTTTATCTTTGTTTAGTCACCATAGACAAGTCGGCACAACTGTACTGAGGACAAGCTTTGACACAAAGCAATTATTAGTATTGAGTCTTAAAATTACACATATGTTATCTACTGCTGGCAAAACAACATACAACCTCCATTGAAAGGTCTAACAAGGATTATTACAGTACACATCTACAACCCAAGGGTTTATCTGAGGGGTAACCAAAACTGAAAACCTTTCTTATTGAATAAATCTGTGAGAGTCCATGTAACAAAATACCAATCTATAGCCTTCAACACAATGTAATAACAATCTACCATTAAACACCTATTGGTTTTCATAAAAGCATTTCACATCAAATAACTCAGACCTACCACCTTTGTCGTACCTTTTCATAATATATCATAACTTTTTAGAATGAACTAATCTAGCCTACTTAGCCTTCATCATTGGCTTATTGCTGTGATGAGCAGAGGCCTTCATCACTGGCTTATTGCCGTAACGAGCAGAGGCCTTCATCATTGGCTTATTGCCGTAACGAGCAGAGGCCTTCGTCATTGGCTTATTGCCGTAACGAGCAGAGGCCTTCGTCACTGGCTTATTGCCGTAACGAGCAGAGGCCTTAAGCATTGGCTTATTGCCGTAACGAGCAGAGGCCTTCGTCATTGGCTTATTGCCGTAACGAGCAGAGGACTTCAGCATTGGCTTATTGCCGTAACGAGCAGAGGCCTTCAGCATTGGCTTATTGCCGTAACGAGTAGAGGCCTTCAGCATTGGCTTATTGCCGTAACGAGCAGAGGCCTTCAACATTGGCATATTGCCGTAACGAGCGGAGGACTTCAGCATTGTACATAAGTTGGCAACACACTCATAAAATTACGAGTAGATACAAAATTACAATTGGCAAAACAATATACGACCCCTCTGAAAAGGCCCTAAGAAGGATTACTTCATTGCAAATCTTCAACTCCGAGTGGTTGTCGGGGGGGGGGGTAATCAACACCAAAACAATTGTCTAATATGTTAATCTGTGAGATTCTATGTATAAAAAAAAATCTTTCTACAGCCTTAAACACAGCTTAACGACAAACCACCCTTAACTTCCTACTGGTTTCAACAAATGCTTTTCACACTAGGCTTACTGCCTTTTTTGTAATGTTTCATAGTAAACAAATCAGATTTATTGCATCTGACATAAATGTTCTCACGCAACCAACCAGTCCAGTAGCCTTTATCATTGGCTCCTCATTATAACTTCAATGCAACCCTCATGTACAGACATAACATTGTAAATATACACTAAATTACAGTTGGCAAAACAATAGTCAACTCCTCCACAGTGGTTCGACATACGATTTTCACACTCAGTTTCAGTTTTCAGTTCAGACACTTTATTCGGAAGAATTTTCATCCATAAAATGTTTATTCGTTATATGTATGTTACTTTTTATGGATGAGAATTCTTTTGAATAAAGTGATTTTCACACTCATTAAGGGGCTGATTACGATGGAGGGCGGATCGCCCGCCATCGTAACCAGAATTACGCCCAGCCATATTATTATGGCAGGGGGGTATTGCGGCGGACGCAAAGTGCGTCCGCCGCTTTTCCGCCGGCCGGCAATCGTTACGATTGCCGGCCGGGCGGACTGGGGGCCTAATATGGTGGCGGTGCCTAGCAGGCACCGCCATCCATATTAGGATGTGTGGTTTTCAGAGCCTTTCCATGGCGGCGATGGAAAGGCTGGCAGGAATCGCTTTGAGGGCCCGTTGCGGGCCCCCGGGGGGGCTGCACTTAGGGGGTACCCATGGTACCCCCCTGCATTGCCATGCACAAGGTGGCAGGCACCGCGCGGTGCCTGCCACGTTGTGCATGGCAATGCACAACATGCCATTTTGGCATTGCGGCGGGTGCTGCTGTAAGCAGCACCCGCCGCAATGTCAAATATGCAGGATGCGACCGCCAGGGTGGTGGTCGCATCCTAATCAGTGGTGCGGGACCGCCGCACGTCTGGCGGCCGGTCCCAGCACCGCTAGGGTGGCCATCCTAATGAGGCCCTAAGTGAGGTCTATTGCATTTGTCGCAAATTTTCATAATAAAAATGTTAGACCTATGGCCACTGACTTAACATTTTCCAGTTAACTTATCAGGTCTACAACCCGTATCACTGACTTTTTACCATATTCAGGTCAGGCTTACTGCATGCCACATAAGCTTTCCCGCAAGGCAACAATTTAATATACAGTCATAAAAGTACAAATAAGTATAAAACTACAGTTAGTAAAACAATATAAAAACCTTTTTAAAAAGGCATATCAGCGATTCTCTTTATTTATTTTTCATGGAAGGTCGGTTGTCGTAAGGACACCCGATCAATTTCCAGCTGCCAGCTCAGGGATTCGTGGCGTTAGACACCATTGCTGATGCCAAAGAAAGTATACGAGATTCAAGTTCCGCCAGCGGCCGGTGGCGATCCCTGTCTGCATGTTTGAAATAAGTCTTAGCCACCCCATGAAGTGTGGCTTTGCTCGCTGCCCACAGGTACACGCCCTCTGAACCGTACCCTCATTAATACCAAAGTTGGCCCGCAGTTCCTCTGCCAAGTGGCCGAGAAAGCAGTCATCTGTAAGGAACCAGGCATTGTTAGAGCAAAAGAGGAGAATCGGCCAAGATTCCCCATAGCAACACATGCATAGCTGCGGTAGAGAGGAGATACCTGTGGCAGGGAGGAATATGTGATCAATTTGCAACAGGGCTTTCGTAGACACAGATCCATGGGTGTACGCCCTGGCTGTCCGTGGGATGCCGTATCCCCCAAACGTCGTCACACAGGCCAAGGAGTTCCTCCAAGAGAGCAGTTTCTCATACACTTCACTGCAGCCATGCGAGGGAGAGCAAGAAATGTCAACAGCGGTGTCTGGAACAGCGTTAAAGTCTCCACCGACTAGCAGTGCCCCATAGGGCAGAGCTGCAACAACCGTGCTAAGATCATGAAAGGTCTGTCTGTGTAGATGTGGTGGAGTGTAAACACTTAAGATATTGTAAGGTTCCCCCTCCATTGTTCCTACCACTCCAACATACCGACCCTAGGTGTCATTGATAACTTGTGCGACTGCCAGGGGAAAATGTTTTTGGATTAAAATCGCCACTACTCTAGAGCCCCGTCCAAAACTAGGGTGATATACTCAATCACATTCAAATCTATGCAGGAAAGGACATTAAACTCCTAAAAGGTGGGTCTCCTAAAGTAGCGCCACACTCAGTTGATGTCGCTTGAGAAATTTAAGAACCACAGTGCATTTGATATGATCCAAGAGGCTGTTTACATTCCATGAAATAAGACCAAAGTGAGTCATGTGGATCAAGTGTAATGTCAGATGCTGGGTAACCATATAGGTCGCGGCAGACATTGGAAAGCCCATATGGAAGCTATTAGAACAAAAAACAACAATAAAAGATACAAATGAAACATCCCAAAAACACCCCCAACAACAACAACCTCCCACCCCACACTTCCACCCCAGAAGCATCAGTCACCCAACACCTTCCAACAAAACCGGTGAAACACATAGCTGGGTATTCGAGGTGGACCTCCTCCCAAATTATAATCTGATAATCAGGAGTCAGAGTACGGCCTAGGGCAGTGACAAAAAATAAAGGGAACATAAACAGTTATATCTGACCCCCGATGGAGCCTCCATCATTAGATGTATCCTCCTGAGTGGACCCCGGGGCTTCGCCCAGCTACAAAGGAGCAGAGAGCAGTTCATCGGCAGTCTAGGAACGGCCGGGTTCCATGTCCGAGGATTCGAGGGAGCTTCTACATTGGCCACATCTCCCTTTTCTTAGAGTAAATCTTTTTTACCCGAGGTTTGTCACAGGGGTAAAACCAACACCAAAACCTGGCCTACTATGGTAATCTGTAGATTCCATGTAACTAAATAACTATATACAGGCTTTAATACATTGTAATGTGTAGTGTTCCTTACTGTTGATCTGGGTTTGTTAGACTCCTTCCGGAACTAGAACAACAATAAGGAATGAAGAGTGTTCCATGACAGGGGTTCGATATCAGTTGGAGGACGCTGGTTGACACAGAGGCTGTGTAATGTCATGCGAGCAGCTCTGTAAGATGGAATACATTTCAAATAAATATCACAGTACCTCTACGTTGGTGTGGATGTTTTCCTTGGAGTACCACACTTTTGATGGCGACGAGTAGCAGAGCTGCCAGAGAACCTGCATGTCCGTCGAACTCTCACAGGACGGAGAGTTAACCGCAAGTACTTTGTCAGGGCTTCGACCTTTTCGTATGTTTACTGTGCTGGCAGTATCTTTTCCTTGTTTGATTTCGTGCCTCATTTTTTCATCCTCACGTCCTTCAGCGCGGAGCCAGCAGACACAGCTATGGTTATGCATGGTGCGTAGTGCTGTGTTCCAGCCATTTCGGATATTAGCGAAGAGCAACTGATTGACGTCACACGCTGGTTTGATGCGCATGTTCTTCGTTTTTAGGTCTCGCATGGCGTTGCAGGGCAGAGCCCTGCTCCGCCCCGCGAGGGGTTTTGTAAGAGAGGACTTTCAGAAGAGGGCTTTAAGCCCCGCCCCTCATTCCCATTGGCCGGCGTCACCGTTTATGCTAAACGGTGGCCTGCCATTGGAAATGAGGTGTTTTAGTTGCCTCCCTTTGGCTTACATTTGGACTCGGTGGCCTGCTTCACGGCTGTCGTGAAGCACTTTCTTATCTTTATGGGGCCATGTGGTTAAACACATGGCCCCATAAAGACAAGAGATCCCCATGCTCCGGCGCGGTCCTCTTTCACTTTCGGGACCGCGCTTGTTGAATAAATGTTGTTTTCATTCCGTGGCCGCATTCGAACGAGTTCTAAGGACCTCAGGCTCTTTTCAGCATGTATTGATTCTTTGGCTTCAGCAATATTCTTTCTGCACGCTTTTGTTTTTCAACCAACTGATGGGTTTAACGGTAGTTTGAAACTGTCCAAAAATATGACATATGTCCTTCAGTCCGTATTTCGCTGCAATGTAAATGCTCAGCGAGAGCCCAATGCATTTCAAATCCTGCCGAGATTGTTTTTGCCTTCACCCCTGCATTGCTTTTGTTGACAGTTGTGAATAAGATGCAATTGATATAGAAATGTATTAGATGAAAAGCCTCACTTCTATGTGCCTTGAGTGACCCAGAGGTAGGGGTCACGTGGAATACTGCGCGAGGCTGCAATATATTTCAAAAGAATTGCCATCTCGAGACGTTCGTTTTTCTCCCAGTAGCGCCTCGGATCCCCGAGTGTTATCGATTTCTGTTTTTCACAAGGGCAATGCCATAGAAGATAAATAAGGCTTTTGGCACCGTGGGTGCCTTTGAGTTGCAGAACTCAAGGAGAATGCATGCGTTGTACTGATCGCCCGTTATGCAGAGTCACTTTTCAAAATTGGAATGACGAAACGTGCCGATAAGAATGTAGAGGTCCTGTTTTTGATGTTATCTGGTTTCTGCCTGAATTCGTGCACGAGAAAGTGATTAAATTGACTTGCTGTATCCAAGGTCGTTGCGCAAACGTAAGCTGAGTAATTGGGGAAGGTGCCGGGGGGGGGTGAGGGGAGGGGTAGTTGGTGTCGCACACTCTGGTGAGTAGAGCACTGTAGCTGTCCAAGGCAATTTATAAATACAGAAACAAAATATGCACAAACTCCTCACAATCATACGCGACTAAGAAGTAACAGTGCTTGGACTAGGGTTGCCACAGGGCCGGTCGTATACCGGCCTTACCTTTATTTTCAAAGTCCGTGCAAAAATAAAAAATAAATCACCTAGGCTACAGTGGTTATTTTTCCCCTTTTAGTACATACTTTAAAACAGCAAATGAAAGAAGAAAACATTTTAAAATATGTCCTTGAGTTGTCCTAGTAACCCAGAAAGGTCATGTTCAAAATGAATACAAACAATTCATTTCATATATAGCTCTACTTAAGAATCATGTCCAGACTTTTAAATGGTTAACAGATGGCTGGTTTTTTAGGTCTCGCTGAGCCAGCGCGCATGCGCTGCTCTGCGAGACATTTAGTAAGGGGCTTTTGGAAGTGCTACCAGAGAGGCTCCCAGCTTGCGTGCACTTGAGCGTGCACGCGCGCAGCTGCCATCTGGGTGTTCTCTAATGGCTCCTCTGCGCACACCTACCCCTCCCTTCTGAGAGGCGCCATCTGGCTTTCCTCTCGCTCCGACAAGCGCTCCTCCGCCCCTCCTCCCCCCGCCGCGCTGCTTTCACTTTCGCGCACGGCCAATGCTTGTTTTACCTCTCGCTCTGCCATTCCTTCAACCTTTCATCACTATGTTTTCTCAAGTTTTTCTTTCCCTCCTTCAACCTTTCACTCGGTCCCTCCTTTTATCACAATGTTTTCACAAGTTTTTCTTTCCCTCGTTTCCTTCTTCCCTGTTTAATTCCCTCCTCGACCCTTCTTCACATGCAGCCGCCATCTGTCTTTCACGGGTCATTAGCACCACTTGCCCGCACGTCTTTCTCTTTGATCGCGATCGCACTTGCGATCGCGCTTTCTGTCAAGGCTCATTAAGCACATACGCGCGATCGCTTTACGAGCTTTCTTTCATATTCCTGAAGCCGATAGCTTCCTTGTGTGCGCGGCCGCGATCGCTTTTACTTTCGCGGCTCTTACAGAAAATGCCCCCTTCTGCCTTTACCGTTCTCCCCCCCTCCTCGCAAAGCCCAACATTTGTTATCCCCTTTAATGCCCTGGTGGCTGTTGGCTGTCCGGAATGACTAGCGTTTAACTCTTGTTTCTTTTAGCAGTGCAGTGAGTCCGTGCTTTCTTGCTCTCTTCCTTTTGTACAGCTTCCCGTCAAATAACTCCCTTGCGTTTAATATTGCCCCCTTTTTTAATGTGTATTTTTTTATCCCCCCCCCCGCTTTTGCGTGGCTCGCAGCCACTTCCTGTTGCTGTCACCCAACTTCCTTGACTTCACCACACCTCCTCTCTATTGTTCCCCACTCCTCCCGTCTCGGTTCTTAAAGAAACACATTTTTTTTTAACAATATACACTTTTTCGGAGGTCCAGGCAGCTGCTATTTGCTGTCAGACCACTCCTCTTATGGAATATACTTTGTAGACTTTTTTTTTTATCTGTCAAAGTGAACGTCAAGTAAAAAGAAACAACATGGTGACTGCCTCATGCCACAAGCGCTTGCATGGATCCTCACTCTACATCTCCATAGTGTCCCTATCAGAGGTATGCATCAGTTTACTACCACTAGCTCTGTGCGTTTTGACTTAAAGTCTATATTGGTGGGTGGTTTTTTTGCCAAGCAAATCTGTTTCCAGCTGGTCCACCTAAACGTCTCCACATACCTTTTCTTCCGTAGACACCCTGCTGTGGCTCAAATTCACTAGAGGAAATATGTTAATTACCGTTTTCTTATTCCCGTTTATTATGGATTAAAAGGTAATTTCACATGGTGCCTCATTTGTAGCAAAGTGACTGAAAGACACCAAGAACTGCTTAAAAAAGACGCTGGCCTCTAACATCAAAAGAAGAATACATTTCTTTTTATTGACACAAAACAATTCTGATATTAAAACATTGTGTGCTAGCACTAGCAAATCACCTCTGTTTCTTCTATGTAGAGTTCGTTTTGCAAATTTCTCACCAGATACGTTTTAGTATTAACACACACGCTACATACAACACACGCTACAACGCACACGCTCTCACACTCTGCATTGACTGGCTCTTTCTTCTGACCTTGGCTGTAGACCAAATCCATGGTACACCACTGTTACGTAGTGGATCAAGCAGCTGTTTAAAGTGAGCTGCTTGTATGTTCACTTTATTCCTGGACAGTTGCGATGAGCATAGTAGTTCTCTGTGGGCCATTTTAGATTGTGACATGCCGGGTGGACAGTGCTGTCCTGGAGATATAACTGTTCTTGCCCTGCTGTTACTTTTCCAGCACACAACACGCTCCGTGGACGTTTTAGCCCCACCTGTGTCAATTTTTTTTTTTACCCATGCCTATGGTGGTCGCGGTTTTTCTTACTTCTGTACAAGAGCGAATACGTAAAATCTAGAAAACGGTACCATGTCCCCTCTTATCAGTATCACAAATTTTTTAGCCCCCCCCGAACATGAAATAAATTACTAAATTATATTTTTCTACATCGCGGATACCCATATTTGCACATTTTCACAAATCATGAAATCCATACCGAATTTTTTAAAAGGAAATTCTTTTGTATACAAATGAAACTGCCACTTACAATAAATATCTTCTAGTAGGACGACCGAGGTAGTTTGTACATTACTTAATTGTACACTCTATTTGCCGTCTGCCATTGTGCCCCTGCCAATACACCATGTAGAATTCAATGCAGGTACGCCTTCCTGTCCTCTTAACTGCTACTGTCTCATGGCTGGCTGCATTGATGCTTGTTGTGTGTCCTTGGTGACCGTTTCCTTAATACCCTTTTTGCAATGCCTGCAGACAGAGCAGGTCTCTAGAAAGGTACTGAAAATCCCTGCTAAAAAAAAACAAGCATTGGCATAGCCAATAGGTCTCGCCTTTGGGACCTTATAAGTATTTAGTTATGCAGCACAATATCCTTACTGCAACACCATCAACTGTTGCATGGCTAAACACTTATAAGGTCCCAAAGGCGAGACCTATTGGCTATGCCAATGCTTGTTTTCTCTGGGAATGGTGGTAAGCCTAGCTTCAACACTTTCCTCAAAGAAGAAACAACCTCTGGACTGGGGCTACAAATAAAAGTACAAGGTCACAGCTAAAGTTTCCAGGGCAGAAAGAGAGCAGAAAAAGCAAGCATTGGCAAAGTCAATAGGTCTTGCCTTTTGCATAGGCAAACAAAAAACAACAAAAAAAACAGCACAATGATGTAAACGTAGGCATGTGTCACCATGCATGTGCATGTTTATGTCATTCCGCTGTAGCAGCCGTTTTCTTTTCTTTGTAAATTACCGTTCCAAGCTGGCAGATACCCTTTAAGAACAGTAAATGAAAAAAAATTGAAAAGTGTGTGAAAGGCCTTTATTTACAAAGGAGCAGCTCTAAAGAAAATGACACCTGCCTGGCCCTCCAAAAAGAAGAAATGAAAAATAAAATGGGAAGAGGAGGGGTGAGGAGCAACCCAGGGGTGGGAGCAACACAACGCCACGGTGCTGTGTGGAGGAACAATAAACAGTGAGGGGCGGTGAAGTAATGAACACATTGGGGGGAAGCAATACAGACAACAGGGTGGGTTTGTGATGAGGAAATCAGGACATGGGGAGAAAGCTAGAAAATACACAACAATGCTAACAGCAAAAGAAACAAGCATTTACAATGCAACAGGTCTCGCATTTGCGAAAGTTTAAGCTATTGGCATTGTAAATGAAAATGCTTTTTATTTATGTTTTAAAAACCAAAACATAAATAAAAGGCATTGTCATTTACAATGCCAATAGCTTAAACTCGCGTAAATGCGAGACCTATTGCATTGCAAATGCTTGTTCTAATTACTGTGGTGTGCATGTTCCTTCGCCTTGCTGATTACCGTAGCAACGCGGAGGCTATCCGTTGCTAAGTCTCAAGCTTCTTGTTTGCCGCCGATGCGCACAGCTGTTACGTCACGCTGTAGCAACGCGGAGGCTATCCGTTGCTAAGTCTCAAGCTTCTTGTTGGCCGCCGATGCGCACAGCTGTTACGTCACGCTGTAGCAACGCAGAGGATATCCGTTGCTAAGTCTCAAGCTTCTTGTTGGCCGCCGATGCGCACAGCTGTTACGTCACGCTGTAGCAATGCGGAGGCTATCCGTTGCTAAGTCTCAAACTTCTTGTTGGCCGCCGATGCGCACAGCTGTTACGTCACGCTGTAGCAACGCAGAGGATATTCGTTGCTAAGTCTCAAGTTGCTTGTTTGCCGCCGATGCGCACAGCTGTTACGTCACGCTGTAGCAACGCAGAGGATATTCGTTGCTAAGTCTCAAGTTGCTTGTTTGCCGCCGATGCGCACGGCTGTTGCGTCACGCTCCTGTGTAGTGCTGACGGATCGATTGACAACATGTGTGTTCTTTGCCTGATTTTTCGTCGATGTACACAGCTTTGTACATCGCAGGGTGATACATCTCAAGGACCCCTGGAAGAAGGTAGTCTTACAAAATATTTCTCACCGACACGCACGGTTATTTCTGTGTGTAACCAACTGGACCTGGTTTTTCACCAGTTTAACGTCGATTCGCATGGCCATCTAATTTAAGGTGTGCATCGTTTCTTCCTTTTGTTATTACTGCATGTTATGTTTTCATCTATAGCATCATACAAGATTGGTTTGTTCTAGTGCGCTCAAGGGGCCCTTATCCTGGTTCCCTATTTGGTTATTAATTTAATTCTGAATTTTCTGTAGTTTACACAGTATTGTTTTTATTGCTACATTCCTTGGGTGTTGAAGGTCATGCTATTTTAAGCACTTACCTAATATAGAGGATTCTGATGTGCAGCAATGCGATGACTATACAGAGTGTGTAAAAAAATTGGAAAAACCTTTTGATGTTCAACCTAGTATGGCCGTTTTAAGACACAAATTCCTTAAATGGAAGCAGATGTCAGGGGAACACGTCGACACATATGTTTCTGCTCACAGGAGATTGGTGGCAGACTGCCATTTTGAATCATTTACGGAACAATAAGTATGTGATCAATTCATTTGTCACTGTTCCAACAAAAGCTATACAACAAAAGTTGTTGTCCTTGACCAATCCTACGCTGGAGGAAACGTTGCATATAGCCAAGAGTATTGAAACATCCCAGTGGTCCGTTAGAGAATTAGAAGAACGTAAGACTGAAAATGTAAATGTCATTAAGCAAAAGGTCAAAGGTTCAGTTCAAGATTTTAATCCAAGAGATAACATAAAGGTAGAGACAATTTTTTTCAAGCAATCAAATGTCTGTTTTAGGTGTGGCAATCCTTCACATTTTAAGACTGGAATATCTTGCCCAGCGAGAAATATTACATGTAGAATCTGCAACAAAATAGGCCATTTCGCCAGAGTGTGCCAGAGTCAAGGTAAAGAGGCAAGTAAAATCAACCCTGTAGTTGCTAATCTGGGAGAAAAAAATTCTGAAGACCCACTAGACAAATTGCAAGAAGATCTCCAAGATATGGTTCCAGTGGTTGCAGATGACAAGCTGGAGTCAGGCGATCCATCTACTTGCGTAGACCTATATGTGGATATATCTATTGGAGATAGGTTAGTTAAACTACTTGTTGACTCTGGCGCAAGAATATCTATGATAACTCAATTATTCGATGACCTGTGGCCTGGAAGGATGTTTGAACCTCCTGACCGTGCCTCTGTGTCTTACGAGGGGCGTTGCATTGAATTGTCAGGATTTTTTGATGATGTATTAGTTTTCAGGGGCAGGAAGATTTTTGGGAAGGTGTATGTTGTGATCAAAGGTTTATGTATTTTAGGTTGGTTTCACCAAGGGTTGTTTAAGATGATTTTGAGGACTCGCACTGTAGACCAAGTCTCCATTGTGGGGGTGTCTGAAGCGAGTACTGTGACCAACTGTTCAGTTGAAGAGGTTTGTGCAAATTTTCCCAAAGTGTTTTCTGATAGTTTGGGAACTATTAAGGGTTTTAACACAAAATCAAAGTCAAGGATGGGTCCATTCCTGTCAAACATAAACTGAGGAATGTACCTTTTTCTGTCAGGGAAGATTTAGAAAGAGAATTAGTGAAGCTCTGTGACAATGGAGTTAACGAACCAATTGAATCTTTGTTGTGGTTATCTCCCCTTCTAGTATCCCGCAAGAGGAATGGGGAACTTCGGATCTGTGTTGACTTACGCAACCTAAACAAGGCAATTTGGGTTGAATCGCACCTGCTTCCTAATATTTCTGGTTTACTGACTGCGGTGTCGGGTGTGAAGTGGTTCAGTAAACTGGACCTGGCCTCTGCCTACCACCAGGTGGAATTAGAACCCGAGTCCAAATATCACACTGCTTTTGTTTCCCCGGTAGGTACTTTTCAGTATCGTAGGATGCCGTTCTGGTTAGCTTTGGCGGCATCAGTCTTTCAAAGGATTATGTTTCAGTTACTCAAAGGCATAGATGGAGTAGTCGCCATCCAGGACGACGTGCTAATTTTTGCTAAGACCAAAGAGGAACACAAAGTCATCCTGACTCGTGTCCTTCGTATTCTCCAGGAAAATGGTGTGGTGTCAGGACTGGCACTTATTTAAGTCTAAACCACACAGGAGCAGAACGACGCTAAGTTCCAATGCCCTTCTCAGAACCTCCTTGCTAGGCCTTTAGTATTCCATCGCAGGTAAGTTCTAAGGTGGGAAAGGGGTTAGGGACAGAGAAGAGACAGCTCCAAAACTCTGCCTGTTCTGCTTCGTCTTCTTCTTCTTTATCTTCTTACAAGACTGTAAACATTTACATAAGTCAACTATGTTTTTAAGATAACTTAAACTTACTTTTATTGTGCATTAGATAACTTATCTTACCAGAGTGTTTTTTGGAGCCTACTTCTCTTCTTACTTCTCATTTATTTGTCTGTGGTGTTGTCATGAGATGGCGTCACTCAGTTATCTTTCTTTTCACTTACAAGGACGACCTGCATCTGATCCTGCTCTGTTATGGTGCAAGAAAGATAGTGGTAAGTATATGCTCTAGTTTGCTATAGTGTTTTGACTGATTTTCCCTGTCTCCTAAAACTGTACTCACTGTGATTGAACTGTAGTGATACTTTATGCTGGGGTTCTGGATTAATGAAGGACTAGCCTTCCGTCCTCTTAACTTGCGTTGTAGGGAATCGCCTGGCTCTTAGCAATGAGCTGACTAGAGGTGTTAATTCACTTTTTAAAACTATACTATTTATTTTTTAGCTTTAAACTGCTATACGCGGCATGTTGAAAGATAATGCCCGCGTTAGTCTCCGCCTGTAACTCCTCAATTGAACTTTCTTATCGGAATGCTTGGGAACGAATTCAGGGAAGACGCGGCGTGTTGACAGGTCACGCCCGCGCTTGTCCAATTCGGAAACAGCTGACTGTAAACGGCTGAACCGAAACTAATTATACGCTCTCTGAGGTAAACTACTCGAGGGAAATTAGTTAATCTCTGGCTACGATTGTTATGTTGGCGCCAATGTACTCTGGGGATTTTATGCTTCAGAACCTACAGAGAAGCGTTCAAGTTTATCACACTGAACCAATGACCATTAACTCGATAATAATGATTATCTTGCTATAGTTTAACTCAATAATAATGATTATCTTGCTATAGTTTTAAACACTAACCTCAATTCTGTGGGAAGGAAGTGTTCCGGCGAAACTAAACGCGATAATTCCACAACTACCCTGACTAACTTTCACGACGCTTGGGGAACAGCTGCTCCTCCATCAAATTCTTCAGTGAAGTGCGCAGTGGAATGTTGGAGCTCGCTTCACCAGACTGTCATTATCCAAAAAAGACTAGACTGCTAAACAGCGGTGTGCTGTTGCAGTGTCAGAATGTTGGCAGCCATGTTGGAATTTCTTCGGTGCCAACTAGCACTCCAACTTAAGGGACCAACTGCCTTTTGATGAGTTAGTAAAGGGAAAATAGTAGCCAGAGTTAGGTTAGAAGGAGGAAACCTCCCGTGAGCCCTGACAGTACCCCCTCCCAACGGGGTTTCCTCCGGTCGTGGTTTGGCAGGGAATTTGGCATGGAAGTCTCTAATGAATCGGGGGGCATGAACATCGGTACTCTTTTCCCATGAACGCTCATCAGGTCCATAACCCTTCCAATCAATGAGGTAGAAGAGTTCATTACGAATGCGTTTTGAATCTAAGATTCGTTTAACTTCATATTCCACCTCACCATTAAGAATCAGAGGATCAGGAGGGGAAATAGTACGCAAACCTGGTTGAATTGGTTTAAGGAGAGAAACATGAAAAACTGGATGAATTTTGGTAGTGCCAGGGAGAGATAGTCGATAAGTGACTGGATTTATGACCTTCTCAATGGGATAAGGACCCATAAAACGGGGCTGGAATTTACGGGGACCCTTGAGTCTGAGATTGTTAGTACACAACCAAACTAAGTCCCCTACGTGAAGATCAGGTTCTTTTTTACGTTTTCGGTCAGCGAAGTGTTTATAACGATCCTTCGCGATCGACAAATTCTGGTTTACAGAGTGATGGCTCTTGATTATCTGTCGAGCAATGTCTTGGACAGCAGGAACGTCAACGCTATCAAAATTAGCATGGGAATTAGGATGTCTGCCTGAGTTTATAAAGAAAGGGGAGTGACCAGTAGATACATTGAGAGCGTTATTGTGAGCATACTCAGCAGTCCATAAATGGTCAGGCCAGTCACCCTCATCATCTAACAAATAAAGTCGGAGGTGTTGTTCAAGTTCTTGGTTAATGCGTTCAGTCTGACCATCAGTTTCCGGGTGAAAACTGGTGGAATAACGATGGTCAATATTAAGGCCTTTGATATAGGCTTTCCAAAATCGTGATAGAAACTGAGAGTCCCTGTCTGAAATGAGTACTTTTGGAATACCATGAAGGCGAATTATATGTTGATTGAAAAGTTGGGACAGTTGTTTAGCAGTGGGTGTGCCCTTGAAGGGTACGAAGTGTGCCATCTTGCTAAAGGTGTCGACAACTACAAGAATGGTATCATAACCATGGGAAGAGGGTAGATCTACGATCAAATCCAAGGAGACCGTGTGCCAAGGATATGGGGGAGTTGGCATGGGTTGTAGGAGACCTTCAGGAGCCTGCCTGTACGATTTGCCCCGTGCACAAATTTCACAGCCCAAAACATATTGACGAACATCCCGGCACAAGTATGGCCACCAAAAACGACATTTGAGTAAATCTTCAGTTTTTAAGATTCCCTTGTGGCCAGCCAGAGGGTTGTCGTGACATTCCTGCATTGCCTTCAATTGAAGCTCCTTGGTGGGTAAATACAGGGTGGTTCCTTGATAGGGGAGGCCATTACGGATGAAACGTTGTGGCTCTTCTGTGGCCCAGTTCTCCATTTCAAGGTCAGACATCAAATTCCGAACGTGATGCTCAAAAGGTTCCAGGGAGATAGTTCCAATGAATTTATCGTCGGGTATGATTTGCTGGTTTTCAATGACAGGAGTTTGATTTTCTGTGTCTAGTCTGGAGAGAACATCAGCCTTTCCGTTCTTAGATCCTGGACGAAAGGTGATTACAAAATCAAAGTCCGCGAAGTAAAGAGACCAACGCAGCTGACGTGGCTTGAGGGTACGAGCAGATCGCAGAAATTTCAGATTGCGGTGGTCCGTAAACACCGTTACAGTGTGTTTATCCCCCATTAAGTAATAGCGCCAATCTTTGAAGGCATCTTTGATTGCCAGAAGTTCCTTTTCTGTAATTGTATAGTTACATTCCGCAGGGTTGAGTTTACGGGACCGGTAAGCCACCGGGTGTAACTGTCCCGTGTCCTTGTGCCTCTGTGAGAGTATTCCTCCGATGGCCAGGTCCGAGGCGTCTGTCTCCAAATAAAAAGGCTCGGAGGGATCTGCATGGAGTAAAACTGGTGCTGTGGTGAAGCTCTCCTTCATTGACTTAAAGGCCTCTTCAGCTTCTTCAGACCATTTGAATGGAACTCCTTTCTTCAGAAGACGAGTCAAAGGAAGAATCTTATGGGAGAATCCATAAATGAATCGTCAGTAAAAATTGGAGAATCCGATAAAACTTTGAACCTCTTTGATACTGGTAGGAGATTTCCAGTCCGTTATCGCTTTCACCTTCTGCTCATCCATTCGAACTCCTGTAGGTGATAATACAAAGCCTAGGAATTCCACTGTATCAGTGTTAAATAGGCATTTCTCCAGTTTGACATATAAAGAGTTCTCTCGTAAACGTTGTAAAACGGCTCGGACCTCGTCTTGGTGTTCCTCTACCGTGTCAGAATAAACTAGAATGTCGTCTATGTAGACTATGGCGCATCTGTCAATAAATTCGCTTAAAACATCATTGATAAAGTACTGGAAGGCCGCCGGCGCGTTACAGAGACCATACGGCATTACTAGGTACTCGTAAAGGCCGAATTTAGTCCTGAACGCGGTCTTCCACTCGTCGCCTTCCCGGAGTCTACTCAGGTGGTACGCTCCTCGTAAATCCAGGCGAGTGTAAATCTTTGCTTCCTTCACCTGATCAATCAGTACTGAAATGAGGGGCAACGGGTAACGATTTTTAACGGTTATCCTGTTAATTGCCCTAAAATCAATACAAGTCCTGAGATCCCCCCTTTTTTCGGTACAAAAAAAAGAGGGGAAGAGACGGGGGACTGAGACGGTCTGATAAAACCGTTCTCCAGATTCTTAGTTAGATATTCTTTCAAATGAATGTTTTCTTTCTCAGTTAAGGCGTAGACTCTGCTGCATGGTAGGTTAGCCCCAGGTTCTAGGTCGATCTTGCAGTCATAGGGCCTGTGGGGGGGGAGCGACTCAGCCTTAACCTCATCAAAACATCAGCAAAGTCTTGGTATTCTTCTGGTATTGTGGTAGTTTGGATCACACACACCGAACCTCCATTTTTACATAGTTGGGAGGCTTCACTGGGTCCAGAGGAATTTGCCGAATAGTTGAAACAGTTTCTTGTGCAATATTCTGAATTTAATTGGATAGTTCGGGCTCCCCAATCAATTAACGGATTGTGCTCTGTCAGCCATGGTAGACCTAGAATCAGTTGAAATTGGGGGGCGTCTATTAAATTGAACTGTAATGTCTCTTGATGTCCTTCGACAGTAGTCATGTGTACCAATTCAGTATGACTGGTTATAGGGCCTGAAGTTGAATCCGTACCATCCACTGCTCTGACCTTCTCACTTTTCTCCTTTTTGATAGCTTGTAATCCGATCAGACTAGCGAATTTGTGGTCGCAGAAATTACCTGTTGCCCCAGAATCTACCATGACGATAATTCCTGCCAAAACTACACCCCTAAACCTTAATGTCACAGTCATAACCAAATGGGGTGAGGAGACTTGTAGGGTGTTTGCCAATTGATGATTCATTGGAGTTGTTTCTCCATTCGCATCCACAGGTCCAACTCCGCTTACCGGTGGTGCCTCTAGTTTTCCTTCTCCTTTGCAGGCAATTTTGGTCTTTTCAAACAATTCTTGACAAAATGTCCACTTCCTCCGCAATACATGCACAACTTATTCTGTCTTCTCTCTTCTTTTTCCTCTTTAGAGAGTGGACCTCTGATGACACCTATTTGCATGGGCTCAACTCCCGAAGAACTCTCTGCTGACCGCGTGGATTCTGTTTTGACACGATCGAAACGGGGAACACTGGGTCTGAACTCCCTCCTTCGTTCTCCTTTCCGCTCACTTTGCCGATAATCAATCTCCAAGGTTAAATCCACCAATGCAGAGATATTGGTAGGACGATTAGGGATTTGGGACAAGGCATCCTTCAGTTCCTCTCGTAATCCTCTATAGAATACTGCTGCTCTTTTATCTTCGGGCCAGCTGGTCTCGCCCACCAATTTGTTAAATTGGGCTAGAAAAGGCACGAGTTCTCGGTTACCCTGTTTTAGCTCTACCAGTTCGTTGTCTGAAGCCTGAGATGCTGTTCTATCAAAAATTCGGAGAAATTCTTTCTTGAAGTCGTCTAGGTTGTACAAAATTGGGTCATCCTTGGTCACTAGTGGCATAGACCATCTGCTACACTTGAGCTACGGGCTACCATGCCTTACTGATAATGTGTACTACATAAGACGTCTTCCAGTTGAATTGTACAAATGTCAGAGTGAACATCCACTATTTGCTACTTTGTGAAGCCCTGAAGAAGTCTCTTTTAGAGACGAAACGCGTCGGCTATGGCTATGATCTTCTGTTTTTAAGAAATTATGAAATAAAGAGAAAATCCTATTAAGATATGCACATCGGTGATCTGGACATCTTTCTGTGTGCTCATTACTTTAATTATTGATACTGAACTGTTATAAAATTGTTGAATAGTGCTGAACCTTTGTGTGTTCAACATAAGTCAACTATGTTTTTAAGATAACTTAAACTTACTTTTATTGTGCATTAGATAACTTATCTTACCAGAGGGTTTTTTGGAGCCTACTTCTCTTCTTACTTCTCATTTATTTGTCTGTGGTGTTGTCATGAGATGGCGTCACTCAGTTCTCTTTCTTTTCACTTACAGGGACGACCTGCATCTGATCCTGCTCTGTTATGGTGCAAGGAAGATAGTGGTAAGTATATGCTCTAGTTTGCTATAGTGTTTTGACTGATTTTCCCTGTCTCCTAAAACTGTACTCACTGTGATTGAACTGTAGTGATACTTTATGCTGGGGTTCTGGATTAATGAAGGACTAGCCTTCCGTCCTCTTAACTTGCGTTGTAGGGAATCGCCTGGCTCTTACCAATGAGTTGACTAGAGGTGTTAATTCGCTTTTAAAACTATACTATTTACTTTTTAGCTTTAAACTGCTATACGCGGCATGTTGAAAGATAATGCCCGCTTTAGTCTCCGCCTGTAACTCCTCAATTGAACTTTCTTATCGGAATGCTTGGGAATGAATTCAGGGAAGACGCGGCGTGTTGACAGGTCACGCCCGCGCTTGTCCAATTCGGAAACCGCTGACTGTAAACGGCTGAACCGAAACTAATTATACGCTCTCTGAGGTAAACTACTCGAGGGAAATTAGTTAATCTCTGGCTACGATTGTTATGTTGGCGCCAATGTACTCTGGGGATTTTATGCTTCAGAACCTACAAAGAAGCGTTCGAGTTTATCACACTGAACCAATGACCATTAACTCGATAATAATGATTGGCATGTGCTATAGTTTTAAACACTAACCTCAATTCTGTGGGAAGGAAGTGTTCCGACGAAACTAAACGCGATAATTCCACAACTACCCTGACTAACTTTCATGATGCTTGGGGAACAGCTGCTCTTCCATCAAATTCTTCAGTGAAGTGCGCAGTGGAATGTTGGAGCGCGCTTCACCAGACTGTCATTATCCAAAAAAGACTAGACTGCTAAACAGCGGTGTGCTGTTGCAGTGTCAGAATGTTGGCAGCTATGTTGGAATTTCTTCAGTGCCAACTAGCACTCCAACTTAAGGGACCAACTGCCTTTTGATGAGTTAGTAAAGGGAAAATAGTAGCCAGAGTTAGGTTAGAAGGAGGAAACCTCACGTGAGCCCTGACATGTGGTTCTTAAGATCACTGAGTGTGAATTTTGCAAAAATAGGATACAGTATTTAGGTAACGTTGTGATAGGGATGGCATTGAACCTAGGCCAGGGTTGGTCAGTGCAATCATTGAAGTACAAGCTCCTAAGGACAAAACAGCTCTTAAATCGTTTATGGGGATTTGTGAATTTTATTCCTGGTTCATCTCTGATTATGCATCTCACATTTTACTGTTAACCAAACTTTTAAAGAAGGATTCCAAATTTTGTTGGGATAGTTCTTGCCAGGATTCTTTTGATTGGATCAAGAACAATTTGCGAGCTCTAAAGTTTTATAACCGTTTGACCCAAAGCTTCCTTGTTGTGTCACGGTGGATGCTTCTAATTATGGTTTGGGAGCCATTTTGACACAGGAGAATGGTGTGGTGGAGAACACCATTAGTTATGCCTCCAGAGTACTGAGGGACACAGAAATTCATTACTCTACCATAGAAAAGGAATTGCTGGCATGTTGGTGGGCAATTCAGAAGTTCAAACCTTTTATCTGGGGTACGAAATTCACTGTAAAAACAGATCACAAACCTTTAATTTCCATTTTGTCTGAGGAGAAAATTAAAGAAGACTCCTAGAATCTCAAGACTGTCGTCCAAACTGTTACAATTTCATTTTGATATCATACATATCAAAGGGGGACACAATGTGCGAGCCGATTTTTTGTCCCCTTTTGTGGTCCAGGATGTTGATGTAGAAGGTGAAGATACCACTGAAGAAAGCTGTTTTATTGCCTCATTGGATCTGGAGGAAATGTGCGCAATTACCGAGCGTGAATGGAGAGATGAAATGGAATTGGACGAGGTTATGAAAGGTGTGTTGGAGTATGTTGCTAGAGAATGAAATGAAAAGGGCATTTATAGAGCGCATGGCTACCAGAAGGCCTCCCAGCGCTTGGCATGACTAGTAGACGGGGGGAGGGACAGAACGATTAGTTTAAGGGAATAAAAGGGTTTTGAGTTGTTTCCTGAAGGCAAGATGGCTAGACTCTTTTCGGAGGTGGAGGGGAGGGCGTTCCAGAGTCTGCCTGCATTCAGAGAGAAGAGCCTGCCGCCACTTCTGGCTCGTTTGATTCTAGGGATGTCAATTAGGTGGAGATCATCCGAGCGAAGCTTTCTCCTTGCTTTATATGGATGAATTATGGCCGAGATCAGGGGAGGGCCTATCCCCAAAAGGGATTTGTGAACAATGCACAATGATTTGAAGCTAATTCTTTCTTTTACTGGAAGCCAGTGTAGAGATCGGAGAGCAGGTTTTGCGGAAAGAGATCTAGGTGTTCCCGTCAACAATCTGGCTGCACAATTCTGGATGATCTGCAATCTATTGATCACTGAGGTAGGAGCTCCCAGATAGAGCGCATGACCATAATCCAATCTAGAGAGTAGAATAGACTGGACCATGATTTTCTTGGCTTGAGGAGGGAGCAGAGGAAGCACTTTCCTCGCCATTCTGATCAAGCCAAAACAGATTGCTACTGTCTTACTGGCTTGCACTTGGAATGTAAGATTCTGGTCTAGCCAGATGCCCAGGCTCTTTATCACAGGCTTAGGGATTGGGACTGGGCCCATGCAAACTGGCCAGATGGTTCTGAGTGACGTATTGTCAAAATTGCCCAAAGTCATGACCTCGGTCTTTTCTCCATTTAATTTCAGGTGGGAAGACCCCATCCATTTTACGACTTCCGTAAGACATGCTTTCAGGGTCGTGGAGTATTGTGTGGATTGGTTTAGAGCTACGACCAGTTGAGTGTCGTCGGCGTAGGTGACCATATGTATCCCAAACGGGGCCACGATTGAAGCCAAAGGGACCATGTACACATTAAAAAGTGTAGGGCTCAATGACGAGCCCTGCGGTACACCACACTGGAGAGGCCGAGGTTTGGAACTCATGCCCTCTTCAAAGACCTGGAATGAACGTCCTTTCAGGAAGGAACGAATCCAGCTCAGAGCGATTCCACCTACTCCCAGATTGCCGAGGCGGTGAATCAAGACCTGGTGATTCACCGTGTCGAATGCTGCGCTCAAATCCAATAGGATAATAGCTGCAGCACCTCCTGCATCGAGGATTTTCCTGCTTTCCTCCACAACCGCCAGCAGGGCAGTTTCCGTACTCTGCCGAGGCCGGAAGCCTGTTTGGGATGGGTGTAGAAGGTTGGAAATTTCCAGAAAATTAGAGAGGGCATGGTTAACATATTTTTCGGCGATTTTAGAGATCCCAGGCAGAAGGGAAATAGGGCGGTAGTTGCCCAAGTCTGCGGGATCAAGGTGCGACTTCTTAAGAAGGGTCTTAACCATAGCTTCTTTCCAAAGTCGGGGGACTACTCCTGTACAAAGTGAGGCGTTGATGGCATGGGTGATTATGGGGCCAATAATGGATGCAGCTTTAGTTAGGATGTTCATGGGAGCTGGGTCTCTTGGTGATCCACTTTTTACTGTGGGCATAAGGGTCAGGAGTGTTTCCAGGAGGAGAGGGGGAAAACACTCCAGACGATGAGTGGTGAAAGGGCAGTCGGGTAGAGAGCTCATCCATACGGGATCAATTTGAGGGAGATTTTTATAATGTTCTGAATTTTGTTATCAAAGAACTCGGCCTGATTTTCGCAACGAGTTCCATGGGGGTCAATAGGGACAGGAGGAACTGGGCTTTTAAGGAGCCTTTTTATAATAGAGAAGGTCTCTCTAGGGGAATTGGCGGCTAGCCGAATTTTTTCCTCGTAGTAGGCTGCCTGAGCTTTCCTCATTTCCGCTCTGTATATACATATGGCCCTTCTGTAGTTGAGCTTTCTCTCAACTGCAAAGTCTTTCCTCCAGCTTCTTTCTAATATTTTGCAGTTCTGTTTCAGGATGCGCAGTTCAGCGGAGTACCAGGGCGATCTAATTGAGCCATTCTTTTTCATAATCCGGATTTTTGGGAGGACCTGGTTCAACGAGTCATCTATCCAACTGCAAAAATTATTATACATTGTGACTGGGCAGGGAACCAACTGAGGTCTATTATTTTCCAGTTCATGGGTCCAGTTCTCCCAGGAGAGCTTAGACCAGGGACGGATAAGTGTTCGAGAAGGATAGACTGGGGGGATGGGGATTTGGGGACGCCAGGAAAGGGGCACCAAATGGTGGTCGGACCAGGGGATTGGAATAGGGTTGTTTCCCTGAAAATTCTCCAGATTAGAAAACACTGGGTCAAGACAGTGTCCCTGCGCATGTGTAGGGAGTTTAACTTTTTGCAGCAACTGGAGTGACGCAAGATCATTTGCTAGTTCAACTGCTACTGTAGATCTGGGATCATCAAAGTGCAGATTAAAATCGCCGAGAAGGGTAAAATTTGCAATGGTGCTAGCTAAATTGATGGCGGTTTCTAAAAGAGAGTTACAAAAAGAGCCTACCGCACCCGGGGGGCGGTAGATCAGAATGCCTGAGAGTGTGAGGAGAGGGGAGAATTCTAAAGAGAAACGAACATTCTCGCAGTCCAAGAGAGGACTGCCAAGTAGGCGACAAGTAAGGTGATCCTTATAAATGATCGCAATTCCCCCTCCTTTGCTTATAGTTCTATCCATTCTTTGAATCGCGTACCCCTGGGGCAAAGTTTGTACTATGTCAGGATCAGAGCTAGCACTGAGCCAGGTTTCAGTTAAAAAAAGCACCTCGGGGGAGGAATCTTGTAAAAGGAGCGAAATTTCCGTAGAATGTTTGGGAAGGGATCTACAGTTTAAGAGTAAAATACTATAAGCAGGACTTGAAGAAAGGGGTGAACGAATATGGGTGGGGAATGTGAACGGGCAGTGAGGGCATTTTGATCTGAGGTTATCTGCTCGTAAAAGATGGAGACATTTGGCCCTAGGGTGGTTGTTTAGCTGGAGCAATTGATCCCTAGAGTACCCAGTGCGTCCTGGGAATAAAGGAGCAGGGGTTTTGGCCCCTAGCCCCGGCCGGGCGCGGACGGGCGCAGACGGGCTTGCCTTAGGCGCGCCTTCGGCGCGCCAGCGGCGCGCCCGCTGCGCGCGTCCGCTGCGCGGTCGCATCATGGGTTCAATTTATGTGACTTCTTCCGACGCCGGGTGCAGCAACTAGACCGCTGCCCCGTGCGTCTGAAGCGCTACAAACGGAAGTGGTGCACGAGACCTTCCTACCCGCCGAGCATTGAACACAGCTCGTACCGGGGGGTTGGTTCCTTCGTGCAAGTGCCCAACAGTATATATTTTTTAAAGAATATGCAAAGTCAGCAATTAAAACATTAAAATTTATACAAGGACAGAATGGCAATCCTAACCGTTCTCCCTCGATTACAGCCCAGAATACAGTCGGCGTAGGTGACCATATGTATCCCAGAATGGCTAAGTGAAAAGTTCCTTGCAAATTAGTTCCTCTTACAGGTTTAAGATCTAGGCTAATCAGGATTGCTTATGAAGGTCACATGGGAGCTACGTTCACAAAAAAAAGGGAGGTTGAATCTTTTGTTAGTAGTTGCGTTGTATGTCTTTTATCAGAGAAGGGGTTGTGTGCGAGGAAGCCATCTCTTCAACCCATTGAATATCCTGCAAGAGCTTGGGAGCAAATTGGTGTTGGCCTTGTTGGTCTGTTTAATAAGTTGCCAAGACAGTATCGCTTTGCGGTGGTAGCAGTTGATTTGTACTCAAAGTGGCCAGAAATCAAGTTTGTGTCAGAACCTAATGCTGGTGCAGTTATCGATTTCCTTAGGAAAATTTTCCTCAGGGAACGGTATCCTGGATTTGTGATTTCGGACAGTGGAGTCCAGTTTCACAATGAAGAGGTTGAGAAGTTTCTTCAGGGGCTGGTGTCAAGCATTTGAAGACATCTCTATATCATCCCCAAACTAACGGTCAGGTTGAGCGCATAAACCGTGTCCTAGTTCATTGTATTCAGTGGGCAGTTAACAACAGGTGTGTCGTGGTTAATGCTGTTAGGTCCATGTTGTGGATTTACCAGACTTCTTCACATTCTAATACCCAAATTTCCCCACTTGAAATGTTGAGGGGCAGGAAGCCTGCTACCAAGTTGTGCCCGAGTTGGATGAGCAAGTGGGTTAAGTTTGGTGTTGATGTGGGTGTTTGGGACTTACACGCAAGGAGGAAGGTGAGTGAATCCCAAGTAAGGCAGAAAGAGAACTTTGACAACCGCAATCAGGTCAAATCCTTTAAGTTTGATGTTGGAGATAAAGTGTTTATCAAAAAAGGAAGTTATGTAAAAAAAAAGTGGTAGGAAATTTGATGGGCCATTTGTGGTTGATAAGGTTTGTGGGAGTTCGGTGAGAGTTTCTGGCACCAATTGGTGGAACGTTGCAAAGGTAGTTAAAGCCTCTCAAAGGTTAGGTCCTGAGAATCAGGTGGAGGGGCGAAATTTGAGTGTGGCGCCGTACGGAAGTGAATTGAAGAAGGCTGAGTTGGAACAGGATTTGCGCAGTACAATTGAAATCTTGTTGTACACTTTTTGATGGGGTCTCGGTTTGACTCCTTTCATTGTAGCAGTTGTTGCTAACAGTCTTGTTTGCTATTACTTCGGCGAGACAGGTCAGCGAGTTGCAAGCCATGAGTGTCCGTTAACCATTCACAACATTTTTGCCTGTCAAGCTGGTGTTGCGAACTAAAGCTGATTTTCTTCCCAAGGTGGTTATTCCCTTTCAACTGGGTCAGTTCAACACCCTTCCATCCTTATATCCCTCACCCTATTCCACGAAGGAGTGGCCAGTGGTGGCTGGCAATTACAGTGAGTGGAGGGGCAGGCAAATGGGTGATGGGTGGGTGCATAAAATAAATACATTAAATACATACATAAAATAAAAGAAATTAAAAGATTTACCATGTTTGCTGCACAACACGTCCTCCTGCTCCAGTCCTCTTCAAGGGCCCCAGCCAACTCCCTTAAACAATCATGGTGCTGCTCTCATGCTGTTAACCAGCATGAGAGAAGTGCCAGGATTGTACGGAGCCGCCTCTCTCGGTGCTCCCGAGGACACTGGAAGCCTGTGCTTGCTCTCAACCTAGCTGTCTAAGACAGCTGGGTTAGAGTGGTTTAAAGTGTGCATGTCTGGCTGACTGTCGCAAGACAGCCGGCCAAAGTGACATGCGCACTTCTAAACTAGTGCACAGGCAGCCCACCACTCCTCCCTGCTGCCACTCAGCAGGCTCCGCCACGTCCTGACACTCGGTTCGGTACGGGTTGACGAAAAATAAAATGGCAATTAATTAATTTTTATTACCATTTTATTTCTCGTCTCTGGGGCTTTTCTGGGGGTATTTTAGTGGGTGACGCTCCTCCACTCTAATGGAGGAGCCTCTCCTGGGAGTGGCTGCATTGCTTGGATCCTAGGTGTTCAGTTATTTTCTATGACGACCAAACCAAGGACTTCAGAGTGGACAACCAGCTCTTTGTTGGCTACTGTGGCAGCGGGAAGGGCAGAGCAGCCCAGAAGTGGACGCTGTTCCCCTGGATCATTCTCTGCATCACAATGTGCTAAGCCCTGGCAGGATAGGAGCCACCTGAGGGGACCATGGCCTATTCCACTCGGGCAAAACCATCATCTTCTGCTCTCAAGAGGGTTTGTTCCCATCATAGAGAGCTATAAAGCTGCAACTTGGGCATCCCTGCATACATTCGCCAAAAATTCCTGTTTGGACTCGGAGGTGTGCAGTGACTAACACTTCGTCAGATCCTTGCTTCAAGATTTCCTTTTCTGACCTTCCATCAGCCCACTTCCTGGAGAGGCATTGCTTGGGAATCTATTCAACAGGTTAGGAATTTTCAGGTAGAAGTATCCATCAGAATTAAAAGTTACTTACCTTTGGTAACGATCTCTCTAGTGGATACTCTGCCTGCAGACTCCTCACCGAGCCTCCCCCCCGCCTCCACGTTTCATGAATGGTTATACAGGGAACGTTTTACTGAGGTCCCAATTGGCTTTTTACACTGAACTGTATGTGACTGATGTCACTCCATCTGTTCACCTCGAAGGCACGAAAGAAACAGATAGAAACTGACATTATTGCGCCAGAATGAACGCTATACGGCTTCAATGGCACCACTTGGCATCACTTACAGTGCCGACAAGGAGTCAGCACTCCCTACTGGTATCAAAGATCTTTGAAGATTGCATGTTAAGTCCGACACACAGGATTATTCACCAGATAAAGGAATCTGCAGGTAGATAGAGTATCCTCCAGAAAGATCTTTACTGAAGTAACTTTTTTGAATGACCACGTACCTGGTCCAGGTGACACAGATCGCACACTAACCGGACAACCAGCAGTTAACATTGTTGTGCATATACGTTTCATGACATCAGTCATGAGATGGAGATTCAGATTCCATTGACTACTCGTGTTTGCTCGCACTCCAGTTTTTGGCGCGGGTCTTCAAAGGGGCTCCATTTTGAATTTCTTCACTTAAAACTTCCTCTACTTTAATGCGAGTTAAAAGGGAATTTATTTCTCCTGATTGTTTTGAAAAATCTCATTCTTGTATGTTCCGAAATGTTAGCATGGTATTGTTCACAAGTTATCATAACCCTAAATGTTTCTAGCAAAATAAATTCACGTTTGCGGTAATTCTGCGGATTGTAATTTCTGGCTTTGTTTTGCAGCCTGGGATCGGAAATGCACCCCTTTGGACCAGCTTGAGGAGTGTGACTGGGTTATTGGAGGCCTTCCTGCAGGTGTGAGAGGGAGCCGGAAGTGATGTCAGCGCACACTTCCTTTGTGGGGAGAGCCGTCTTGTCCAAAGAGCACTTGAAGGCAGTGTGAACAATCCTTTTGTTGAGTCCTCATCAGATGGTGTGTGCTGACATCCTGGTGATGGCTCCGCCCTTCACTGCACGTGATCTGACATGCGGACCGGAAGTGATGGGCGGGACCGAGGCTGACCACGTGGCACAGAGAATGGCTGAAGAGAGTCGACGAGCTCCAGCTCACGCCTTGTAAAGAGTCCTCATTAAAGTACTTGTATTTTCCTCAGCAACCCGTTCCAGCGCCACTCAGAGGGAGCATATTTAAGAAACTCTTCAAATTATTTAAATTAACACAAGTTAGTGACATTTGAGCAGCAGTCCTTTGCCACAGTTTAAGAGGGTGTCGTACAAAAAGGGGACAGGAATAAAATAGGTGCTATATGTTAACAGTAAATTATTTTATATTTTGCATATTACAATTTTCTGTCTGTAAGTCCTAATTTAATACTACTCTGCTTATCAATGTTAGATGGATGAAAGGCTGAGCTTCCCTTCCCTTCCCAGGATTTGAATACATGACATGTGGATTGCATTGACCTCAGCAGAGAGTATTTTAACTCACTGAGCCCCTGTCCGCAGCATGGGTCAGGGTTTGTCTGAGAGGTCTGTAGTCTTCACTCCATTCCACCTACCACATTTCATGGTTTGTCCAAATGGGCCCCCAGATCAGGGTGCATTTTTAAATATATAAATTGTGGCTACAGATCTGAAAGTGATTGGTCCTGCTGTGCTTATCATATATGTGCTATACCATACCGTCATCAAGGACATGCTTACAGCTTCAGGAACGAATGCTTGGTCCCACTAAGGCGATCCTACTTGCATGCTTTCTGCTATCCGGTTATTGACGATGTGGTTACGGCTTTTGAACTGAATGCTCGGGCCTGCCACAGCTGCCATAGATCCTATATACTATCTGGTCATCAATGACATGCGTACAACTTCCTATTGAATGCTTGGCCCTGCTACAGCTGTCATAGATCCTATATACTATCTGCTCATCAATGACAGGTGTACAATCTCTGAATTGAATGCTCGGCCCTGCGACAGCTGTCATAGATCCTATGTACTATCTGGTCATCAATGACATGCGTACAACCTCTTAATTGAATGCTCGGCCCTGCGACAGCTGCCATAGATCCTATATACTATCTGGTCATCAATGACATACTTACGACCTCTTAATTGAATGCTCCGCCCTGCTACAGCTGCCATAGATCCTATATACAATCTAGTCATCAATGACATGTGTACAACCTCTGAATTGAATGCTCGGCCCTGCGACAGCTGCCATAGATCCTATATACTATCTGGTCATCAATGACATGCGTACAACTTCCGATTGAATGCTCGGCCCTGCGACAGCTGCCATAGATCCTATATACTATCTAGTCATCAATAACATGTGTACAACCTCTGAATTGAATGCTCGGTCCTGCGACAGCTGCCATAGATCCTATATACTATCTGGTCATCAATGACATGCGTACAACTTCCAGTTGAATGCTCGGCCGTGCTACAGCTGTCATAGACCCTATATACTATCTGGTCATCAATGACATGCGTACAACTTCTGATTGAATGCTCGGCCCTGCTACAGCTGTCATAGACCCTATATACTGGGGCCAGCTGTCATAGATCCTATATACTATCTGGTCATCAATGACATGCGTACAACTTCCGATTGAATTCTCGGCCCTGCTACAGCTATCATAGACCCTATATACTATCTGGTCATCAATGACATGCGTACAACTTCCGATTGAATGCTCGGCCCTGTGACAGCTGCCATAGATCCAATATACTATCTGCTCATCGATGACATGCGTACAACTTCCGATTGAATGCTCGGCCCTGTGACAGCTGCCATAGATCCAATATACTATCTGCTCATCGATGACATGCGTACAACTTCCGATTGAATGCTCGGCCCTGCGACAGCTGCTATAGATCCTATATACTATCTGGTCATCAATAACATGTGTACAACCTCTGAATTCAATGCTTGGTCCTGCGACAGCTGCCATAGATCCTATATACTATCTGGTCATGAATGACATGCGTACAACTTCCGATTGAATGCTCGGCCCTGCGACAGCTGCCATAGATCCTATATACTATTTGGTCATCAATGACATGCGTACAATTTCCGATTGAATGCTCGGCCCTGCGACAGCTGCCATAGATCCTATATACTATCTGGTCATCAATGACATGCGTACATCTTCCGATTGAATGCTCGGCCCTGCGACAGCTGCTATAGATCCTATATACTATCTGGTCATCAATAACATGTGTACAACCTCTGAATTCAATGCTTGGTCCTGCGACAGCTGCCATAGATCCTATATACTATCTGGTCATGAATGACATGCGTACAACTTCCGATTGAATGCTCGGCCATGCTACAGCTGTCATAGACCCTATATACTATCTGGTCATCAATGACATGCGTACAACTTCCGATTGAATGCTCGGCCCTGCTACAGCTGTCATAGATCCTATATACTATATGGTCATCAATGACATGCGTACAACTTCCGATTGAATGCTCGGCCCTGCTACAGCTGTCATAGACCCTATATACTATCTGGTCATCAATGACATGCGTACAACTTCCAATTACATGCTCGGCCCTGCTACAGCTGCCATAGATCATATATACTATCTGCTCATCGATGACATGCGTACATCTTCCAATGATATACTCAGCCCTGATACAGCTGTCATAGATCCTACATACAATCTGGTCATCAATGGCATGCGTACAACCTCTGAATTGAATGCTCGGCCCTGCTATAGCTGCCATAGATCCTATATACTATCTGGCCATCAATGACATGTGTACAACCTCTGAATTGAATGCTCTGCCCTCCTACAGCTGCCATAGATCCTATAAACGATCTGGTCATCAGTGACATGCGTACAACGTCTGAATTGAAGGCTCCGCCCTGCGACAGCTGCCATAGATCCCATATACTTTCTGGTCATTAATGACATGCGTACAACCTCTGAATTGAATGCTCTGCCCTCCTACAGCTGCCATAGATCCTATAAACGATCTGGTCATCAGTGACATGCGTACAACGTCTGAATTGAAGGCTCCGCCCTGCGACAGCTGCCATAGATCCCATATACTATCTGGTCATCAGTGACATGTGTACAACCTCTGAATTGGATGCTCGGCTCTGCTACAGCTGTCATAGAGCCTATATACTATCAGGTCATCAATGACATGCGTATAACCTCTGAATTGAATGTTATATTATGTTAGCTGACATTTCTATAGCGCGTAATCACCCAGGGGTCTCTTAGCGCTTCGAGAGAGTGAACACAAACAAGCCTCTGTCCATCTGGTGCCTATATGCGGATTATTGGCGTGCCTCCAGGGCCTCCCTGAACAGGAGCGTTTTGAGGTGTTTCCGGAAAGGGAGTAGCGCGCTTTCCTTGCGGAGGCCGTCGGGCAGATTGTTCCAGAGTTGCGGGAGCATAACAGAGAAGGCTCTACCTCCCTTAGATGCGGTTTTAAACCGAGGGACCGCCAGCAGTCGGCTCTCGGAAGATCGCAGTTTCCGGCCCGGCACGTAGTTCCCCAAACGCTCCTTGATGTATGTTGGAGCCTGGCCGTAGATTGCTTTATGGGCAATGCAGAGGCCTTTGAACTTTGCCCTTTGCTTGATGGGGAGCCAGTGAAGTTTATGGAGCAGCGGGGTCGCATGCGCCCTTCTGGGAAGCCAAAAGATCAACCTGGTGGCATCATTCATGGTCACTTGTAGTTTATTGGTTAGTTTTTCTGGTAGGCCAATGTACAGGGCGTTCCCGTAGTCCAGTCTCGATATGATGGTGGCCGATATTATCATCTGTAGTGCTGTTGTAGAGAGAAAGGGGGCAAGTCTTCGCATCTGTCTAAGAAGGCCTGTGCAAGTTCCGGTGACGGTGGCTACTTGGTTGGCCATAGAGAGCTCTGCATCAATCTTGATGCCTAGGCTTCTCACGACTGTGGCTGGCGTGGGGGTGGTCCCAAGCTCCTGGGGCCAAAAGAGGTCAATCCAGGGGTTAGACTTGGACGAGGTGACCAGAACCTCTGTGTTATCGGGATTGACTTTCAGGGAGTTATTAGTCATCCAATTCACGGTGTATCTCAGGATGTTTTGTACCTGTAGAGAGGCCTGTTGAGTGGTATCGATTTGGAGGATAAGCTGAGTGTCGTCCGCGTAATTAAAAACTTGGCAATTCATGCGTGCAAGGGCAGCTATGAGCGGCTGGAGGTATATGTTGAAAAGGAGCGGGGACAACGCTGACCCCTGGGGGACTCCACACGTAAGAGCGCCTTTGACGGACACTAGCTCCCCTAGCTGAACCCTCTGGGACCGTCCGGATAGGAAGGACTTGAGCCACTGGTATGCTGTCCCACAGATACCCAGTTCAGTGATACGGGTTAGGAGCTGAGCATGGTTGACCGTGTCAAATGCCGCCGAGAGGTCCAACAGAACCAGGGCACGCGGTTTTTTGTTGTCGGCTTTGATTCGGAGTTCATCGACTACTGATAGCATCACCAGTTCCGTACTGTGGTGGGCCCTGAAACCTGCCTGTCGCCCCTGGAGTAGCTGGTGTTTCTCTAGGAACGCCGAGAGTGATGTTAGAATGTGTTGCTCTATCACCTTCGCCAGAAAGGGAAGCTGGGAGATGGGTCTATAGTTTTTAAGACTAGCGGCATCCGCCCCTGGTTTCTTCATCAGGGGAGTGACCCTAGCTTCCTTTAGGTCGGAGGGGAGGTAGCCTGTCTCCAGGGAGCAGTTCAGAAAGGCAAGAAGTTGACTTTCTAGGCCGGGCAGGGCCATGCAGAACACCCTGGGGGGGCAAGGGTCTGCCGGAGAGCCTGATTTAGTGCAGTTCATCAGGCGAAGCATGGAGGCTCGGTCCACGTTAGGAAAGGATGGGAGTTGATTGTCGGGCATGGAAAGCGCAGGGTGCTGGTCGGGGGGGTCTGGTTGGTCGGGGTATTCTCAATCTCCGCAAGGATGTCCTTGACCTTCTGTAAGAAGAAAGTCTGGCAGGTGTCACAGTCTACTGGTGGGGGTGTCTTTTTTTGCTGTGACATTTGGCTGAGTTCTTTCAGAATCTTGAAGGTCTCTTTCTGTTTGTTGCTCGGCCTCGCTACAGCTGTCATAGATTCTATATACTATCTGGTCAGCAATGACATGCGTACAACCTCTGAATTGCATGCTCCGCCCTGTGACAGCTGCCATAGATCCCATATACTATCTGGTCATCAGTGACATGCGTACAACTTCCGATTGAATGCTCGGCCCTGCTACAGCTGTCATAGATCCTATATACTATCTGGTCATCAATGACATGCGTACAACCTCTGAATTGAATGCTCGGCCGTGCTACAGCTGTCATAGAGCCTATATACTATCAGGTGATCAATGACATGTGTACAACCTCTGAATTGAATGCTCGGCCCTGCTACAGCTGCCATAGACCCTATATACTATCTGGTCATCAATGACATGCGTACAACTTCTGATTGAATGCTCTGCCCCGCTACAGCTGTCATAGATCCTATATACTATCTGGTCAGCAATGACATGCGTACAACTTCCGATTGAATGCTCGGCCCTGCTACAGCTGTCATAGACCCTATATACTGGGGCCAGCTGTCATAGATCCTATATACTATCTGGTCATCAATGACATGCGTACAACTTCCGATTGAATGCTCGGCCCTGCTACAGCTGTCATAGATCCTATATACTATCTGGTCATCAATGACATGCGTACAACTTCCAGTTGAATGCTCGGCCCTGCTACAGCTGTCATAGATCCTATATACTATCTGCTCATCAATGACATGCATACAACTTCCAGTTGAATGCTCGGCCCTGCTACAGCTGTCATAGATCCTATATACTATCTGGTCATCAATGACATGCGTACAACTTCCAGTTGAATGCTCGGCCCTGCTACAGCTGTCATAGATCATATATACTATCTGCTCATTGATGACATGCGTACAACTTCCAATGATATGCTCGGCCCTTCTACAGCTGTCATAGATCCTACATACAATCTGGTCATCAATGACATGCGTACAACCTCTGAATTGAATGCTCGGCCCTGCTACAGCTGCCATAGATCCTATATACTATCTGGCCATCAATGACATGCGTACAACCTCTGAATTGGATGCTCGGCTCTGCTACAGCTGTCATAGAGCCTATATACTATCAGGTCCTCAATGACATGCGTATAACCTCTGAATTGAATGCTCGGCCTTGCTACAGCTGTCATAGATCCTATATACCATCTGGTCAGCAATGACATGCGTACAACCTCTGAATTGAATGCTCCGCCCTGTGACAGCTGCCATAGATCCCATATACTATCTGGTCATCAGTGACATGCGTACAACTTCCCATTGAATGCTCGGCCCTGCAACAGCTTCCATAGATCCCATATACTATCTGGTAATCAGTGATATGCGTACAACTTCCGATTGAATGCTCGGCCCTGCTACAGCTGTCAT
Organism: Calotriton arnoldi; assembly: GCA_963921515.1. Lineage (NCBI taxonomy): Eukaryota > Metazoa > Chordata > Amphibia > Caudata > Salamandridae > Calotriton > Calotriton arnoldi. Next base: position 606,865 of record CAWUFW010000916.1, read on the forward strand.
AGATCCTATATACTATCTGGTCATCAATGACAGGTGTACAATCTCTGAATTGAATGCTCGGCCATGCTACAGCTGTCATAGAGCCTATATACTATCAGGTCATCAATGACATGCGTACAACCTCTGAATTGAATGCTCGGCCCTGCTACAGCTGCCATAGATCCTATATACTATCTGGTCATCAATTGCATGACATGCGTACAACTTCAGATTGAATGCTCGGCCCTGCTACAGCTGTCATAGACCCTATATACTATGTGGTCATCACTGACATGCGTACAACTTCCGATTGAATGCTCGGCCCTGCTACAGCTGCCATAGATCCTATATACTATCTGCTCATCGATGACATGCGTACAACTTCCGATTGAATGCTTGGTCCTGCGACAGCTGCCATAGATCCTATATACTATCTGGTCATCAATGACATGCGTACAACTTCCGATTGAATGCTCGGCCCTGCTACAGCTGCCATAGATCCTATATACTATCTGGTCATCAATGACGCGTACAATCTCTGAATTGAATGCTCGGCCCTGCGACAGCTGTCATAGATCCTATATACTATCTGGTCATCAATGACATGCGTACCACCTCTGAATTGAATGCTCGGCCATGCTACAGCTGTCATAGAGCCTATATACTATCAGGTCATCAATGACATGCGTACAACCTCTGAATTGAATGCTCGGCCCTGCTACAGCTGCCATAGATCCTATATACTATCTGGTCATCAATGACATGCGTACAACTTCTGATTGAATGCTCTGCACTGCTACATCTGCCATAGATCCTATATACTATCTGGTCATCAATGACATGTGTACAACCTCTGAATTGAATGCTCGGCCCTGCGACATCTGCCATAGATCCTATATACTATCAGGTCATCAGTGACATGCGTACAACCTCTTAATTGAATGCTCGGCCCTGCGACTGCTGCCATAGTTCCTATATACTATCTGGCCATCAGTGATATGTGTACGACCTCTTAATTGAATTCTTGGCCCTGCTACAGCTGCCATAGATCCTATATACTATCTGGGCATCAATGATGCGTACAACCTCTGAATTGAATGCTCGGCCCTGCTACAGCTGCCATAGATCCTATAGACTATCTGGCCATCAGTGACATGCGTACGACCTCTTAATTGAATGCACGGCCCTGCTACAGCTGCCATAGTTCCTATATACTATCTGGGCATCAATGATGCGTACAACCTCTGAATTGAATGCTCGGCCCTGCTACAGCTGCCATAGATCCTATATATTATCTGGTCATCAATGACATGCGTACAACCTCTGAATTGAATGCTCCGCCCTGCGACAGCTGTCATAGATCCTATATATTATCTGGTCATCAATGACATGCGTACAACCTCTTAATTGAATGCTCGGCCCTGCTACAGCTGCCATAGTTCCTATATACTATCTGGGCATCAATGATGCGTACAACCTCTGAATTGAATGCTCGGCCCTGGTACAGCTGCCATAGATCCTATATACTATCTGGCCATCAATGACATGCGTACAACCTCTGAATTGAATGCTCGGCTCTGCGACAGCTGCCATAGATCCTATATACTATCTGGCCATCAATGACATGTGTACAACCTCTGAATTGAATGCTCCGCCCTCCTACAGCTGCCATAGATCCTATAAACGATCTGGTCATCAGTGACATGCGTACAACATCTGAATTGAATACTCCGCCCTGCGACAGCTGCCATAGATCCCATATACTATCTGGTCATCAGTGACATGCGTACAACCCCTGAATTGGATGCTCGGCTCTGCTACAGCTGTCATAGAGCCTATATACTAGCAGGTCATCAATGACATGCGTATAACCTCTGAGTTGAATGCTCGGCCCTGCTACAGCTGTCATAGATCCTATATACCATCTGGTCAGCAATGACATGCGTACAACCTCTGAATTGAATACTCCGCCCTGTGACAGCTGCCATAGATCCCATATACTATCTGGTCATCAGTGACATGCGTACAACTTCCCATTGAATGCTCGGCCCTGCAACAGCTGCCATAGATCCCATATACTATCTGGTAATCAGGGACATGCGTACAACTTCCGATTGAATGCTCGGCCCTGCTACAGCTGCCATAGATCCTATATACTATCTGGTCATCAATGACAGGTGTACAATCTCTGAATTGAATGCTCGGCCCTGCGACAGCTGTCATAGATCCTATGTACTATCTGGTCATCAATGACATGCGTACAATCTCTGAATTGAATGCTCGGCCCTGCGACAGCTGTCATAGAGCCTATATACTATCAGGTCATCAATGACATGCGTACAACCTCTGAATTGAATGCTCGGCCCTGCTACAGCTGCCATAGATCCTATATACTATCTGGTCATCAATGACATGCATACAACTTCTGATTGAATGCTCGGCCCTGCTACAGCTGTCATAGACCCTATATACTATCTGCTCATCAATGACATGCGTACAACCTCTGAATTGAATGCTCGGCCCTGCGACATATGCCATAGATCCTATATACTATCTGGTCATCAGTGACATGCGTACAACCTCTTAATTGAATGCTCGGCCCTGCGACAGCTGCCATAGTTCCTATATACTATCTGGCCATCAGTGACATGTGTACGACCTCTTAATTGAATGCTTGGCCCTGCTACAGCTGCCATAGATCCTATATATTATCTGGTCATCAATGACATGTATACAACCTCTGAATTGAATGCTCGGTCCTGCGACAGCTGCCATAGATCCTATAGACTATCTGGCCATCAGTGACATGCGTATGACCTCTTAATTGAATGCTCGGCCCTGCTACAGCTGCCATAGATCCTATATACTATCTGGGCCTCAATGATGTGTACATCCTCTGACTTGAATGCTCGGCCCTGCTACAGCTGCCATAGACCCTATATACTATCTGGTCATCAATGACATGAATACAACCTCTGGATTGAATGCTCCGCCCTGGTACAGCTGCCATAGATCCTATAAACGATCTGGTCATCAGTGACATGCGTACAACCTCTGAATTGAATGCTCCGCCGTGCGACAGCTGCCATAGATCCTATATACTATCTGGTCATTAATGACATGTGTACAACCTCTGAATTGAATGCTCGGCCCTGCGACAGATGTCATAGATCCTATATACTATCTGGCCATCAATGACATGCGTACAACCTCTGAATTGAATGCTCGGCCTGCGACAGCCGCAATAGATCCTATATACTATCTGGCCATCAATGACATGCGTACAACCTCTGAATTGAATGCTCGGTCCTACTATGGAAGCCATAGATGCCTTACATTATCTGGTCATCAGGGCTTTTGTATTGCTCGGAACTGAAGGCTTGACCTTAGTAGTAGTGTTGTAGATGCCGTTCCCAGAAACGCTGCAATAAGTCACCAGTTTTTTAAAATGCAATAAGTTCATCTGCAGGGACGCAGCTGCGTGAGTTTAAAACCTTGTTGATATCAGACGAGAGTCTGGTTGCTTGCTCTTGGCTAACTACATCTCAGGCTCTGACAGATAGGGAAAGGTGTAGGGTGGGAGGGCGTGGCCATCACTGCTGCCCTAAAGCCCACCTCAGACCCTTACTTAGGAGTTCTATAATGTGCTACTTATAACCTTTTGGTTACTTCAGATCAGAGATGTGCAGGTGGAAGTAAAAGCGGTGTAGGGTGAAGACGCGTACGATCAGGTAGGGTAGGTGCCCGCAGGTGATGGTCCTGTCAACCCTAGACACTCCTAGAGCAAGTGATCCTAAAAGCAGTTCTTGGGGTGCCTGGTGCCTTCCGCACACTCCGGCTAGCACAGATCCTGAGTAAAATGTTCATGTCTGCCATTTTCCAAAGATGGCCTCACCCTTGTAGGTAGGTTTTGTAGGGTTAGGATTCTCTGATAGGCACCTATGTGGCCCTTAAACATTACTAATTGAGGAAAGTCATCAGATTGTGGAAGCATAAACCAAGCATAGCGTGACTAAAGACAACTTTATTCAAATGTGTGGCAGGTAATGTTTGCCCTAGAGCTGCTGCCCCACATGCCCTTTGTTCCTACACCCTTGAGGATCTGCTGTCACTTGGATGTTTGGCACCTCTAAGACTATGAAGTTTCTACCACTGGATGCACCCCAGAACATTATGTACCCCTTTCCTCCCGGTGCTTAATCTGTAAAAACATAAGTGCCGGGGCCCAAAGTGTTTCCTAGGTGATGCTGAATGCTGGGGTTCCCAAGTTTTGATTCGACCTTCTGCCTCTTAGTTCCATCACTTCCGCTTCCTTTTTCTGTCCCTCGCTCCTGCAGCTGCTTTTAATCCCTGCTTTTCCCCACTGTCACTGTTTGCCTATGTTTCTCTTCCTCCTTCTTTCTCTCTTTTCTGCCTTTCTCTCGCTGAGTCAAAGCCGGATGATGAAACAGAAGTCCCATTCCCAAGAAATGAGTGCTGGAAAGCACCAGCACAAATTAAGCAGTGCTTCCTGTTCATAAAAGATTGATGCCTGTTGTATAATGTGTCCCTCAATGCCCACATCAGTTTCTAATTTCCCATGTACCACAAATCTCAATCAATATGTATTTGGGATTTGTAAAGCACGTTATACCCAAGGCTGTCAAAGCGCTAGCATTAATGGAAGAAGGAGAAACGTGAGGGAAACATCCACCAGTCATCACTGAAGGGAGAAAAGCCAGGCTATCTTACAATATGTTGTTGCAAACAGCTGTACAGTACGGTGCCCTCACTGCTCAAGTGATTGAAGCTCGGTGGTGGAAGTTGCTGGCACTAGCCCTTGCTGCGCCTCTGCGTACAGTGTACCTCAGACCCCGGGTGGATCACTCTTGCCACCACTACTATAATCTGGTTTCTCCTTGGCATATCCCTGCCCGGATTCACTGGCCTCGTGGACTACTCTTCGTGACACACTTCACCAGCATCTTATCTACATGGTCCAGCGGGTGTTGAGTCCACCTGGCTCCCGCAAGCATCTCAGTAGGGCCGCCTCCTGTGTGATTGCACCCCCAAACCTCAGTATCCAGGATATGTGAAGATACAAGAGACCAAAGCCTCCAGCCGCTCCACCGTATCCGGTCACCTCTGGGAGCCACCTGTGATGACTCTCGTCCTCTGTCCGTTGGTCATTGCCACCTTCGAGGCGTGGATGGACCCAAGAGATACTGCAAGTCTGTATGCTGTCTCAGCCTCTGTGCCTTCTTCGCTCACCCTCTGTGCCTTCTTCGCTCACCCTCTGTGCCTTCATCGCTCACCCTCTGTGCCTTCATCGGTCACCCTCTGTGCCTTCTCGGCTCACCCTCTGTGCCTCCTTCGCTCACCCTCTGTGCCTTCTTCGCTCACCCTCTGTGCCTTCTCCGCTCACCCTCTGTGCCTTCTTCGCTCACCCTCTGTGCCTTCATCGCTCACCCTCTGTGCCTTCTTCGCTCACCCTCTGTGCCTTCTTCGCTCACCCTCTGTGCCTTCGTCGCTCACCCTCTGTGCCTTCTCCGCTCACCCTCTGTGCCTTCTCCGCTCAGCCTCTGTGCCTTCGTCGATCACCCTCTGTGCCTTCTTCGCTCACCCTCTGTGCCTTCTCCGCTCTCCCTCTGTGCCTTCGTCGCTCACCCTCTGTGCCTTCTCTGCTCACCCTCTGTGCCTTCTTCGCTCACCTACTGTGCCTTCGTGGCTCACCCTCTGTGCCTTCTTCGCTCACCCTCTGTGCCTTCTTCGCTCACCCTGTGTGCCTTCATCGCTCACCCTCTGTGCCTTCTCCGCTCACCCTCTGTGCCTTCTTCGCTCACCCTCTGTGCCTTCTTCGCTCACCCTCTGTGCCTTCGTCGCTCACCCTCTGTGCCCTCTCCGCTCACCCTCTGTGCCTTCTTCTCTCACCCTCTGTGCCTTTGTCGCTCACCCTCTGTGCCTTCGTCGCTCACCCTCTGTGCCTTCTTTGCTCACCTTCTGTGCCTTTGTCGCTCACCCTCTGTGCCTTCTCCGCTCACCCTCTGTGCCTACTTCGCTCACCCTCTGTGCCTTCGTCGCTCACCCTCTGTGCCTTCTTCGCTCACCCTCTGTGCCTTCTCCGCTCACCCTCTGTGCCTTCTTCGCTCACCCTCTGTGCCTTCTTCGCTCACCCTCTGTGCCTTCTCCGCTCACCCTCTGTGCCTTCTCCGCTCACCCTCTGTGCCTTCTCCGCTCACCCTCTGTGCCTTCTCTGCTCACCCTCTGTGCCTTCTTCGCTGACCCTCTGTGCCTTCATCGCTCACCCTCTGTGCCTTCATCGCTCACCCTCTGTGCCTTCTCCGCTCACCCTCTGTGACTTCTTCGCTCACCCTCTGTGCCTTCTTCGCTCACCCTCTGTGCTTCCTTTGCTCACCCTTTGTGCCTTCGTCGCTCACCCTCTGTGCCTTCATCGCTCACCCTCTGTGCCTTCTCCTCTCACCCTCTGTGCCTTCGTCGCTCACCCTCTGTGCCTTCTTCACTCACCCTCTGTGCCTTCGTCGCTCACCGTCTGTGCCTTCATCGCTCACCCTCTGAGCCTTCATCGCTCACCCTCTGAGCCTTCATCGCTCACCCTCTGTGCCTTCATCGCTCACCCTCTGTGCCTTCATCGCTCACCCTCTGAGCCTTCATCGCTCACCCTCTGAGCCTTCATCGCTCACCCTCTGTGCCTTCTTTGCTTACCCTCTGTGCCTTCTTCGCTCACCCTCTGTGCCTTCTTCGCTCACCCTCTGTGCCTTCATCGCTCACCCTCTGTGCCTTCATCGCTCACCCTCTGTGCCTTCTCCGCTCACCCTCTGTGCCTTCTTCGCTCACCCTCTGTGCCTTCTTCGCTTGGCTCTGTGCCTTCTCCGCTCACCCTCTGTGCCTTCTTCGCTCACACTCTATGCCTTCTCCGCTCACCCTCTGTGCCTTCTCTGCTCACCCTCTGTGCCCTCTTCGCTCACCCTCTGTGCCTTTTTCGCTCACCCTCTGTGCCTTCATCGTTCACACTCCCAGACCCCTCATGTGATGGATGGGACTTTGCAATCTTCATACCAAGCCCATCACATTCCCACCATCATCTCCAGGATCCCAGATCACATGCTCCATCACATTCACTCTACTGATGCACCCTTGCACGTGTCTCAGGCTTCACTTCAAAAGAGCTAGTTCATCATCATCCTCTGTCCTCCAGTCTTGGGTCTTCCACTCTTGTGACCGCACCGCCATGGTGGGGATGCAAACCCTTCTGGGGGATCAGAGGCGGCAGTCGTTCTTCTTGTGTACCCCAAGGTTCAGTTTTGGGCTTTCTCCTCTTCTCCATGTTTGCTGCTGCCCCCATCTCTTCATATCCCCCTTCGACTTCTGGTGACTTCTGTCTGCAATGATACACACATTACCTTTTCCTTTCTTTCCCCCCCCACTCCTTCCCTCTGAAATGTCTGCCTCGCGCCCCTCACACCCTGGTTGACCCTCCACTCACTCAGCTCACCTCCCCTAGAAGCACTCTAGCTCCTTCCCTGCCTCAGCCGCCCCACTGCTAGTACTTCACCACTTCCTTCCCTCAGATACTCCTCACACCTTCCCACACACATCTAGGACTCTGCTTTAATCCATCCTTGGCTGGGACACGTTTATCACTTCCTAGCCAGGGCTGGTAGACTCCAGCTACTGAGCATTGCAAATACCCACTGACCTCCCACGGTGGGGCTCAGCACAGTATCAGTGTGGCGGAGTGAGTCGCCCAAGTGTGTTACCCCCAGACCTCCCATGGTGGGGTTGACACAGCATAAGTGTGGCGGAGTGAGTCACCCAAGTGTGTTACCCCCAGACCTCCCATGGTGGGGTTGGCACAGCATCAGTGTGGAAGAGTGAGTCACCCTGGTGTGTTACCCCCACACCTCCCACCATGGTGGCCAGCACAGCATCAGTGTGGCAGAGTGAGTCACCCTGGTGTGTTACCCCCAGACCTCCCACTGTGGAGGTCAGCACAGCATCAGTGTGGCGGAGTGAGTCACCCTGGAGTGTTACCCCCACACCTCCCATGGTGGCGGCGGCCAGCGCGGCATCATTGTGGCGGAGTGAGTCACCCTGGTGTGTTACCCCCAGACCTCCCACGGTGGTGGCCAGCACAGCATCAGTGTGGCAGAGTGAGTCACCCTGGTGTGTTACCCCCTGACCTCCCACGGTGGCGGCGGCCAGCGCGGCATCAGTGTGGCGGAGTGAGTCACCCTGGTGTGTTACCCCCAGACCTCCCACGGTGGTGGCCAGCACAGCATCAGTGTGGCAGAGTGAGTCACCCTGGTGTGTTACCCCCAGACCTCCCACGGTGGGGGTCAGCGCGGCATCAGTGTGGCAGAGTGAGTTACCCTGTGTGTTACCCCAGACCTCCCATGGTGGGGGTCAGCACAGCATCAGTGTGGCAGAGTGAGTCACCCTGGTGTGCTACCCCCACACCTCCCACCGTGGTTGCCAGCACAGCATCAGTGTGATGGAGTGAGTCACCCTGGTGTGTTACCCCCACACCTCCCACGGTGGTGGCCAGCGCATCATCAGTGTGGCGGAGTGAGTCACCCTGGTGTGTTACCCCCACACCTCCCACGGTGGCGGCCAGCACGGCATCAGTGTGGTGGAGTGAGTCACCCTGTTGTGTTACCCCCTGACCTCCCACGGTGGGGGTCAGCACGGCATCAGTGTGGTGGAGTGAGTCACCCTGGTGTGTTACCCCCAGACCTCCTACGGTGGGGGTCAGCATGGCATCAGTGTGGCGGAGTGAGTCACCCTGGTGTGTTACCCCCAGACCTCCCACGGTGGGGGTCAGCGCGGCATCTGTGTGGCGGAGTGAGTCAGCCTGGTGTGTTACCCCCTGACCTCCCACGGTGGGGGTCAGCACAGCATCAGTGTGGCGGAGTGTGTCACCCTGGTGTGTTACCCCCTGACCTCCCACAGTGGGGGTCAGCACAGCATCAGTGTAGTGGAGTGAGTCACCCTAGTGTGTTACCCCCAGACCTCCCATGGTGAGGTTGGCACAGCATCAGTGTGTCAGAGTGAGTCACACTGGTGTGTTACCCCCACACCTCCCACCGTGGTGGCCAGCACAGCATCAGTGTGGTGGAGTGAGTCACCCTGGTGTGTTACCCCCACACCTCCCATCATGGTGGCCAGCACAGCATCAGTGTGGCAGAGTGAGTCACCCTGGAGTGTTACCCCCACACCTTCCACCGTGGTGGCCAGCACAGCATCAGTGTGGCGGAGTGAGTCACACTGGTGTGTTACCCCCACGCCTCCCACGGTGGTGGCCAGCACAGCATTAGTGTGGTGAAGGAAGTGAACCGTTCAGGGTCACCCGGGTCACTGATGACCACCTCTTTGCCATCCCAATAAATGAAGAGTCGAGAAAACAGTAGAGAATACAAACCAAACTGATTACTCGAAATGCGCTGCAGCGGAGTCCAGTCTGACTAGCCTCCTTAGACGCTACCGAGGGACTGACTCCCGTCCATATGGTAACACAAAATATACATTTCCAACACCTCTAAAGTCCCGCCCAAACTGGAATTTTCCAGCTTAGGCCATGGTGAACAAAGAAGGCAAACAAGGGTGGGAGATGGCACAGGGCTGGGTACATGCTATCTCGACGCCAAGGTCACTCGGCCAGTGTCTACCATTATAAGATGTGAAACGAGTCTAACTAACAGCAAAGGTATGCAACAATAGATAGTACATTCATTAGTGCAGCGAAGCTTCAACCTTGAGAAGTACAAACTGGAGGTGCAGGGGCAGCCTTTCTGCTGAAGCAAGCATCGTGAGACAGAAGCTCGATCTTGGTTACAGAACAAGATGGCGTCAATAAAGATGGCACCATGAATGCTAACTTAACACAGAATAGAGTTCGAACATAGCAAAGGGAGCATTTCAGTTCTGGGTATCACGGAAATAGCATTTCAAATCTAACAGACCCTCCTTTTAGTATTCATGCTAATCTCTATTGGTGCCATCAAGTAAGGGTCTTTACAATTCTAAAACAGGGAGAAGGTAAATGTTCACACATATACTACCACTCCTGACACATGAACTGTATTCGAAAATGCGCTTGTCAATATTGAACAAATACTGCATACTCTGCATCACCATAGCCTTTGCAGTTGAATCATGCCTCGGGATCCGGGGATGTGCCTTGAACATCGATACACAGCAAGCACAACAGGCAGGGAGACAGTGTATACATAGGCAGCATGTCAGGATGATACCTGCTATGGCAATGAGGAAAGTAAGAATCTTCCAACCCCAAGTAGCGAATAGGCTCCAGAACCATCCCGTGAATGACCATGTACCATTCTCTTGGTGTATCTCTGATGCTATCTTCTGCAATTTCTGTATGGCAGCGTACACAGTGGGGGCGTGGTCAGGGATATACACGCAACAGTTACTACCGATGACGCGACAGGATAACGTCTAAAACCATATAGTTTTGGAGGGCAACAAGTCTCGTAGCCTGGACCTTTACTGTGATATTTGTCAATATTCCTGCAGTCGTATGAATGACTCCTTCCACCACCCTCGTGAGCCGTCTAATATTAAGACTATTAGCCATAGGGCCCCAGAAAGGTATGATGCCTTTCATTGCGTCTGTGAACTGCTGCAATGTTGTGTCAGTCTGATCTATGTCGTCTGTGCTAATCATTCTCTTAATCCGGGGTACATGGGCCTCTCTACGTTGTAGACGATCGTCCTTATGATAATTGGGAGGGGCTATGTACACAGGTGGCAGGAGGTAAGAAAGGTAACACCTTCCCGACCATCCTTCAGGAAGCCAAACGTAACCGTGGGATCCACAAACAAAATAAACATTACGTGGCGGGATCAGGGGTGGACCTTTTGTTGCTCTCAAATTATAGGTAGTGTTGCATCTGCTCTCCCCCACCTCTATGTCCCCAACCCCCTGGACACAGAAAGGAGCCATAACATCCACCACTGACAAGGGTATCGGCTTATCCTCTGTAACGTTGCGGGTTTGGAAAGATTGGTATTAGTCTGATGAATTGAACTGTAGGAAATGATCTCTCTCCACCTGAGACCAATTTCCCCCTCTCACCTCCTTGTACGCATGCATGCAAGAGCTCAAGAACAACCTGCCAAACGTCTCTCGGCCTGTGGGAGCAGCAGGGGGAACTCTATGCTGGAAACGCACATTCTGTGTCAGGGTACGGGAACTAGTACTCTTCCGTTCCAATGTATCAGCCTGGTGAAATGAACGGACCATGCTAAGTAATGCAAACCACCCCTCACAACTACTAACATATGACAAGGGCATGGATAGCAAATTCTCACTTCTATGAGTTACCGAGGGCAACAATCCACATACCCAACACTTTGTCGTATTATAAGCAGTGTGCGTCTGATGCCAGGTCTGAATAAAAACATTATCCTTATAGGACTTCCTGTGCTCCTCCTTGTGGGGCACCAGAGTAACGAAGATATGCTCGGGGGAAACAGGCGTAGTACCAATCAAAGTATGGGCAGGATATTTCTCTTCAAGAAAATACGTTACCCCAAGTACCAATATCAAAGAAATTAGGATAATTGCTACGAACACAACTTTGCTTCTAACAGACCAGGAGGACCAAACAGGCTCATTTCGCTCAGGACGCGGAGCTGCAAAAGGCTGCTCCTCCTCCTGAATGGTGCGACCAAAGGGATACATTTACTTTTTCTCGCAAAAACAAGGGAAACGTCTTACACTTGGAGCCAAGCTAGAATAAATACAAAAGGAAATTAAGACAGTATATTGTTCATTAGACGTAGACGCTCTTGAGCACCGGCGGTAGAGCTGTTCGTCCAGCTCGGATCCGGATCCCACTTTGCAGGGCAAAGCACCTTCTCCTCGGAAACACTGTTCACTTGCCCTGTTCGGTGACTGTCCGAGTAACGCACCAATCCCCCTGTCCCTGAGCTACCGTTGGTACCACGGGCAAGGTACATGCACCCTATTCTTCAGCAATGCAGTCCATCCCTACTAATCTGACTGTCCCTTTGGTGCACTGTTCCTTTTACGGGGGCGCAAATTGTACCTTGACACTCCAGGCACAGCGGGGTCAGAGAACAAGGGGTCAGGTTCAAGGGGACCACAAGACAAAGGGCCAGACTCGGGAAAATCGGTGGATTGGGGCTCAACTGGGCACAACTCAATCACAGGTGGGCCAACAGACTGGGGCTCCTGGATGGCCTCAATTTCAGGTGGCACTACTTCGGTCAGAACTGCATGACTTTCCTCCTCCGTCGGAGCCCACTTGAGCCGGGCATCCGAGAAGGGAATGAACCGTGGCACTTGCTCCGTCTCACAGTCCCCAATCCCATCCGCAACCCATTGGTCATAGGTCAACGCAAGGGGCACCCGTTTGCAATGGGTGCTGTGTATCCAGTTCTTCCGACCGTCGACCTTTACTGCTGTCCTGGTGGCCAAAAGAACCTGATGGGGTCCCTTCCAGCGTGGCTCCAAGCCACTCCTCCTTTGGAAATTTCGGATTAGAATCCAGTCCCCAGGCCGTATCTCATGGCCGGGACTCTCTGGATGTTGCTGTAACGTCTCAGCGATCTGTTGGTGAATAGAACGCAATTTTTTTGTCAATTCATAAAGGTAATCAATAAGCAGGGGGTATTCTGTGTCTGAGAACCTATGTGGCCGCGGGACGCCCCAGACATTTGCTGGGCGTCCAAACACGACCTCGTACGGGGACAATCCTGTCCTAGAGTGAGCTGTGACTCTCGTAGACATTAGTGCTAGTGGTAAAGCATCGGGCCACTGCAATCCTGTGCTCTCTTTGATCTTGGCCATTTTCAACTTGAGAGTACCATTGTACTTCTCAACCAAGCCTGCTGATTGGGGGTGGTTCGCTGCATGGAACTTTTGGCTAATGTGCAACCCGTCACACACCAACTGGATAACCTTGGCATTGAAGTGGCTGCCATTGTCACTCCAAATCAAACGGGGCAAACCAAAACGCGGGAAGAACTCTTTCAAGAGTACCTTCGCCGTCGCCATGGCGGTGTTCTCTTTAGTGGGGTAAGCCTCGACCCATTTACTGAATGCACAGACAACCACCAACACATATTTCAAATTATTGACTCGTTCCATTTCGATATAATCCATCTGGAGAACCTCGAAAGGGAAGGAGGGCGGTGCAAAACTGCCAACAGTAGTGGGAGTACCCTTCCCAGGATTGTGCATTAAACAGACCATGCAGTATTTTACCAGGTGAGCTGCAACTTTGGGAATGTTGTCATTTCGCCACACGGGGTCTAACAGCCTGAAAATCCCTTTCGCACTAATGTGTGCTGGCCCGTGCTCCATGGTAACCACAGGGAGGACATATGCATCCGGTAGCATCCATCTCCGCTTTCCAGATTTGTCTGTCCAACACCCATCCTCACCCAAATCAGCCATGCTCTCTTGCCATATTGCTAACTCCTCAATTGTTGCCTCACTCTAGATTTCCTTCACATTCTCCAAGGTATCCTCAAACATCCCATTTTCAGGTACCCATCTAGCTGGACCTGCCACAAACATCCTCTTCATTTTAGTCCGTGCTGTCTCCTTTGCTGTCTGATCTGCATATGCGTTCCCCCTCCCAACATCATCAGTGATTGCCTTATGAGCACTGCAATTCACTATTGCTAGTCTCTTAGGGAGTGCCAAGGCTGACAAAAGTCTGTATATTAGTGGGCCGTTCTGTATCCTCATGCCATGGGACGTCAGGAACCCCCTCTCCGCCCAAAGCCACCCAAAATTATGAGCCACGCCAAATGCGTAATGGCTGTCAGTATATATATTGACAGCCAGTCCCTCACTCAACTCACAGGTAAAAAAGAAGGGCCACCAACTCCGCAGCCTGTGCTGATTGGTAGGGAACTCGTGATGTCTCAACCACAGTGCGTAAGGTGGTGATAGCATAGGCTGCTGTCGTCGTGCCATCTGGTAATTTAAAACAGGAGCCATCGACATATAGCTCCCCTTGGGGTTCAGATAGGGGAACATCAGTCATGTCTACCCGTCCCTTCATCTCTTCCTCCGTACGGTAGATGCAATCATGCACGTCCCTCTACTCACTCTCAGAAGGGAGGGATAGTAACGTGGCTGGGTTCAGAGTGGCACATCTTTTGATGGTGATGTGTGGTGCAAACAGGGTCAGCTCATAGCCAGTCAGACGTGCAATGGTAAGGTGCTGCATCTTCGTTCTGTTCAAAAGTGTGTCCACAACATGCGGGACCATGACTGTGAGATCAGTACCAAGGACAAGCCCTGCCGATTGTTGGATAGAAATGGCCACTGCCGCTACCGCTCTCAGACAGCTCGGGAGGGCTCTGGCGACGTTGTCAAGCAGAGCAGAGAAGTAAGCACACAGCCTTTGCTTACCTCCAAATGCCTGTGTTAAGACAGAGAGCGTGCAGCCAGCCGTTTCGTGTACATACAACACGAACGGCTTCTGGTAGTCTGGGGTGCCAAGCACAGGTGCAAAGCAAAGCACTATTTTTAGTTGCTCAAAAGCATGCTGGCAATCATGGTCCAGGGCAGGGGTTCATGCACATCTTTAGTGGTTAGGCACAGCAGGGGCTTCGTTAGTAAAGCAAAATTAGGGATCCCGTGGTGACAAGCACAGGTGCAAAGCAAAGCACTATTTTTAGTTGCTCAAAAGCATGCTGGCAATCATGGTCCAGGGCAGGGGTTCATGCACATCTTTAGTGGTTAGGCGCAGCAGGGGCTTCGTTAGTAAAGCAAAATTAGGGATCCCGTGGTGACAATACGAAGTGATGCCTATGAATGTTCGCACATCCCACTGCGTCTTAGGGATAGGCATCTTAGTTATAGCAGCCACGCGCTCAGGTGTTAGTCTCCTTCCCTCCTTCAACAGTAGGTGACCTAAGTAGGTGACCTCCTGTCGACAATATTGAAATTTTGAGAGGGACACTTTATGTCCATAATGGGCCAAATGTAGTAATACTTTAACCGTTGCATCCATGCAACCCTGCTCAGTATCCGAAGCTATCAAAAGGTCATCATCATACTGCAATAGGACATTACCTGAGGGGAGGACAAGGGAGTCCAATTGACCTTTTAAAGCTTAGCAATAGATGCTGGGGCTTTCAGTATAGCCCTGAGGAGCCCGACAGAATCTAAAACTTCTGCCTGCCAAGGAGAACCCAAACAGATACCTACTGTCTGAATGTATGGGAATGCTAAAGAACGCATTCTTCAAATCAATGACAGAAAAGTATGTGGCAGAGGGAGGAATCATGGTCAGGAGAGCAGTGATGTCGGGAACAACAGGGAACTGGGGAATCACTATTTTATTCAACTCACGCAAATCAATCACAAAACGGTAGACATCGGGATGGTCATCCGGGGAACCCGAGGGTGGCCTTTTTAAGATGGGAAGAATAGGGCTATTGCACACATTAGCATTCGTCTCCTCAACAACTCCAGACTCAATCAAATCCTGTATTATCTGTAGCAGCGCCCGTTCTCCTGCCTTTGGTATCTTGTACTGGGGAAGACGAGGCAGGACAACATTGTCCTTGATTCTGATGGAAACCGGAGGGATCCGCAACAGCCCTATGTCTGTGTCACCTGTAGCCCATAATGTCGTCGGGACCTCCCTAAACTCAGCGGGAAGAGGCTCATCTTTCGACAAACATTGCTTGGAATTCACTACGTTGGGTCCTATGGTCATATAGACGCCATCCGGAGAACACGAAATAGTCGCGTGTAACCTCTTCAACAAGTCCAAACCCATTAAATTCTCTCAACAGTTAGATGTCAATAAGAAGGGCAAATCTACAGTAAATGGGCCAATAGTCAGGGCCAGAGGCTCAGAGATGGGGCTCACAACTGGTATGCCTGAGAAGCCTACCGAAACATTGTTTTGGCTAGACAGGGCTGCCCCGGGGACCAGTGAACGAGAAACAGAGCTATTAATTGCGCCTGTGTCCACCAAGAATTTTCTCGCCGAGCTCTGCAGATCAGCAGTAACATAGGGTCCCCGCTGGTCCACAGGGATCTGAACTGATCCCTCACCCTGCCCTAGGCTGTCCTAGCCGTGGGTAGGCCCCGTCACTTTGTCCAAGTCATAATCATCATGGTAATACTGTCGCCCCCTCAGATCATCAAAATAGTTCTGCTCAGACCGACCTGGCTGTTCCTCACCTTCCCGGCCTCCGCCATAGCCACCTGCTCCCCGGCCCTTTCCTCTGGACCCTCTCCCCCTCAGGGCCTCAACCCTTTGCAACAGCGTCAGGCACTCGCTACGCCAGTGCCCCTCTTCCTTACAATATGCGCACTGGTTCGGCCCCACGGGCGTAGTATTCCTGCTAGTGCGGGACAACTGCCGAGCCGGACCAATTCCCCGTCCCCTACCACTGCCCCGGGACACCTGCTGCATCAACACATTCGTCTTCAAGTCCTTATTTTTCTTCTCTACCTTTTCCTTCTCTTCGTTCTCTCGGTGCTCGTAATACTGCGCCATACTCAATATTACCGATGGGGAGGAAGTGGTCCAGGTACTCTCTGAAGCCTGCAACCGAGTCGCTATCTCAGGAAGCAGGTTTGTAACAAATCTGTTAAAGAACATTCGGATACCTCCCTCCATCGTCAAGTCCTGTCCGCTGAAATCCAGAAACACCCCTTCAAACCTAGTGAAGAAATCGGATACACTTTCATCTTTCTTCTGACGACATGCTGTTAACTTATCCCAATCTACTCTTCTTGGTGGGATCAAGGAGTGCATCTACGTGATAAATCGGCCTGGCAAAGCTAGTATCTCAGCTTTAGGCTTCTCGCCAGGCTTCCTCTCCTTATCCCACGCCCTAATCTCATCCCAAGTGGCACCCAACTCCAATACATGGTCCTGTGTGTGCACCTGCCGCCAAATATCAACCGGCACCAGCAGTCCGAAAAACATCTCGACGTCGGCCAGTGTCATCACCTCACCGTCGAGGACGCCGTCTCTGTCAACTTTTTATAATAGGCAGTGGGATTCTTCCTAGGGTCAGGCAACTGGGTCTTAAGAGATAAAACCTCACTCCTCTTCCAAGGAGTATAAACCCACTGTTCCTGAAAACGGCCCTCCACTCACTCCCGGATGACTTGGTCCTGCCCGTTTCGAAGCTCTGATATTTTGGGGTGATAGATGGGATGTACTTCCCTCATTGGGAACTGAGACACTGCAATCGGATTAACCTGCCTTGGTATCCAATCAACGTGGCAACATTACTAAAAACGTCATTAGGAGCCATGCCAGCCGCATACACACTATCCCGAATATCATAAATAATTTGAGGGGCAACACCATTGAAACACTGTTCCCATAGCCCAATCAGAGTAGCCGACATATGCTTGAGGGCATGCTGCACAAATGGCTCATAATCTTTCAGCACACTCCATACATCCTCCACACTGTAAATCGGACTCCAGGTCCACTGAGAGGCCTGATCAGCCACCATCTTTTTCTCTGCATCACCCACATCAGACCGAATCAACATTCGCCCCATTCTTTCCTTAGCAGCCGCCCAATCCCCATCATCCAGTCCCGCACCGGTGTCCCCGCGTACAGCAAGGGCGAGGAAAGGGAGTGAGGGGAGGGCACACTCATAGACGTTACAGAAACTGGGGGCACTAATGTCTGTGTGGTGGGTGTAAGCGAGAGGGATAGAGAAGAGCTCGGGGCACTGGGCACAGCAGATTGGCCTGTAATCACTGCAGCCTCAGCCGATGGAGCCGAGGAGGAAACAAGGGGTGCTCCCTCTGGAACGGCCGAGGCAAGTGGAAGGGGAACCAGAGACAGCAGTATGGGGTGTGGGTGGGGCTGCTGTGTATACACTTTGCGGGGCAGAGGGAGGGGGTGGCTGTACATCTAACAGATCCTCCACAAAAGGATCGCCTTCTCCACCTGTGACATAAGACTTATCGCATTGCAATCTAAACTTCCGGTCAGCGCATTCTATGCCCTTCTCTATCCTCTCCCTCTCATACGCTATAGCCTTTTGAGTTACTGTCTGCATCTTCCCTCTCTGGGCTTCCTTCTCCGCTCTTATTCGTCTTTGCTTAGCTTCCTTTTGCCATATCTGAAGATTATCAAACATAGACTGCCTGCTCCTTTTCGTGAACAATTTATCCTGCAGAAAGTTCAATTTCTGTTCGTCAAAAGTGCCTGTCAAAGGCCACTGTAAGTCGGCGTTGTCCCTCGTATATTTGTGCCATAACGTACTAAACATAATAGGGCCAAGGCCATGCTTCACATACATGTCAAAGTTTGGGGTGCCTTCTGGAGGCGCAGGCTGCCTCTCCTCCAATCGAGCATCAGCAGAGCAGCAACGGCACCCCAAACAGCAGAATTTGCTAAAACAGGGCATCTTCAAGAATAAAGAGAGACAAATTCGCTACTTGTACCTGACAAGCAACTTACCAACTCCTCCCCACAGGTCCGACCTCGGACTGTATTGAACGTTCAAAACCCAAGAACAGGTCCGCAGACCACACCAATTCCTCAAACCAGACTCCGTGCTACAAGTCTCAAACATTAATCAACCCCAGGCGTTTTCAAGAGAAGGCCAAATTACCAAGTCGCCTGGCAGAGGGTCCACAGACGCCCTGTATCTTAAAGCGGTCCGCGGACCTATCAATTGTACAAACAAACCAAGACAGGGTCTCCAGACCACATCCAAAATTATTCAACACGGCGCCATATTTACCCGGAATCAAGACAAACTCACCTGGTGCACACAGGTCGAACAAAGTTATTCTCCACTGCCGACTCTTCGGACCAAACGGCCTGTTCCAAGGGTTTCGCCTTTCAGGACCCCAGCCGGGATGACCACTAGTCGAGGCGCCGCCCGATCAGACAGGCGGGCAGCTGCGAGAACTAAGCTCGTCGTGTGGGGATCCCCGATCCGCCCGTCCGACTTGACGCAGCCCTGTCCTGCACACCCGATTCCGGGCGAGAATGGGACACCCGATGGAGTCCCTGTTCGGGCGCCAAATGAAGGAAGTGACCCGTCTAGGGTCACCCGGGTCACTGACGACCACCTCTTTGCCTTCGCAATAAATGAAGAGTCGAGAAAACAGTAGAGAATACAAACCAAACTGATTTATTAGAAATGCGCTGCAGCGGAGTCAAGTCTGACTAGCCTCCTTAGACGCTACCGAGGGACTGACTCCCGTCCGTATGGTAACACAAAATATACATTTCCAACACCTCTAAAGTCCCACCCAAACTGGATTTTTCCAGCTCAGGCCATCGTGAACAAAGAAGGCAAACAAGGTTGGGAGATGGCACAGGGCTGGGTACATGGTATCTCGACCCCAAGGCCACTCGGCCGGTGTCTGCCATTATAAGATGTGGGAACGAGTCTAACTAACAGCAAAGGTATGCAACAATAGATAGTACATTCATTAGTGCAGCGAAGCTTCAACCTTGAGAAGTACAAACTGGAGGCGCAGGGGCGGCCTTTCTGCTGAGGCAAGCATCATGAGACAGAAGCTCGATCTTGGTTACAGAACAAGATGGCATCAATAAAGATGGCGCCATGAATGCTAACTTAACACAGAATAGAGTTCGAACATAGCAAAGGGAGCATTTCAGTTCTGGGTATCACGGAAATAGCATTTCAAATCTAACAGTGGCAGTGATTCACCCTGGTGTGTTACCCCCACACCTCCCACTGTGGTGGCCACCACAGCATCAGTGTGGCAGAGTGAGTCACCCTGGTGTTACACTCAGACCTCCCACGGTGGGGGTCATCACAGCATCAGTGTGGCAGAGTCACGCTGGTGTGTTACCCTCAGACCTCCCACGGTGGCAGCTAGTGCAGCATCAGTGTTTCGGAGTGAGTCACCCTGGTGTGTTAGGCCGAGACCTCCCATGGTGGGGGTCAGTACAGCATCAGTGTGGCGGAGTGAGTCACCCTGGAGTGTTACCCCCACACCACCCACTGTGGTGGCCAGCACAGCATGAGTGTGTTGGGGTGAGTCACCCTGGCGTGGTACCCCCTGACCTCCCAGTGTGGCCACGGCCAGCACGGCATCAGTGTGGCAGAGTGAGTCACCCTGATGTGTTACTCCCAGACCTCCCACGGTAGGGGTCAGCACAGCATCACTGTGGCAGAGTGAGTCACCCTGGTGTGTTACCCTCAGACCTCCCTCGGTGGCAGCTAGTGCAGCATCAGTGTTTCGGAGTGAGTCACCCTGGTGTGTTAGGCCGAGACCTCCCACGGTGGGGGTCAGCACAGCATCAGTGTGGCAGAGTGAGTCACCCTGGTGTGTTACCCTCAGACCTCCCACGGTGGGGGTCAGCACTGCATCAGTGTGACGGAGAGTGTCACCCTGGTGTGTTACCCCCACACCACCCACTGTGGTGGCCAGCACAGCATGAGTTTGTTGGAGTGAGTCACCCTGGCGTGGTACCCCCTGACCTCCCACAGTGGGGATCAGCACAGCATCAGTGTGGTGGAGTGAGTCACCCTGGAGTGTTACCCCCACACCTCCCACGGTGGCAGCCACCACAGAATCAGTGTGACAGAGTGAGTCACCCTGGTGTGTTACCCTCAGACCTCCCACGGTGGCGGCCAGCACAGCATCAGTGTGCTGGAGTGAGTCACCCTGGTGTGTTAGGCCCAGACCTCCCATGGTGGTGGCCAGCACAGTATCAGTGTGACAGAGTGAGTCACCCTGGTGTGTTATCCTCAGACCTCCCACGGTGGTGGCCACCACAGCATCAGTGTGTCAGAGTGAGTCACCCTAGTGTGTTACCCCCTGACCTCCCATGGTGGCAGTTAGCGCATCATCAGTGTGGCGGAGTGAGTCACCCTGGTGTGTTGCCTTCAGACCTCCCACGGTGGTGGCCACCACAGCATCAGTGTGGCAGTGATTCACCCTGGTGTGTTACCCCCAGACCTCCCACAGTGGTGGCCACCACAGCATCAGTGTATCAGAGTGAGTCACTGTGGAGTGTTACCCCCACACCTCCCATGTTGGTGGCCAGCACAGCATCAGTGTCGCGGAGTGAGTCACCCTGGTGTGTTACCCTCAGACCTCCCACGGTGGCAGCCAGTGCTGCATCAGTGTGTGAGAGTGAGTCATCCTGGAGTGTTACCTCCTGAGCTCCCACGGTGGGGGTCAGCACGGCATCAGTGTGGTGGAGTGAGTCACCCTGGTGTGTTACCCCCAGACCTCCCACGGTGGGGGTCAGCACGGCATCAGTGTGGCGGAGTGAGTCACCCTGGTGTGTTACCCCCAGACCTCTCACAGTGGGGGTCAGCACAGCATCAGTGTGGCCGAGTGAGTCGCACTAGTGTGTTACCCCCAGACCTCACATGGTGGGGTTGGCACAGCATCAATGTGTCGGAGTGTGTCACACTGGTGTGTTACACCCACACCTCCCACCATGGTGGCCAGCACAGCATCAGTGTGGCGGAGTGAGTCACCCTGGTATGTTACCCCCACACCTCCCACCATGGTGGCCAGCACAGCATCAGTGTGGCAGAGTGAGTCACCCTGGTGGGTTACCCCCTGACCTCCCATGGTGGCAGCCAGCGCATCATCAGTGTGGCGGAGTGAGTCACCCTGGTGTGTTACCCCCAAACCTCCCACAGTGGGGTTAAGCACAGCATCAGTGTGGCAGAGTGAGTCACCCTGGAGTGTTACCCCCACACCTCCCACTGTGTTGGCCAGCACAGCATGATTGTATTGGAGTGAGTCACCCTGGTGTGTTACCCCCAGACCTCTCACGGTGGTGACCAGCACAGCATGAGTGTGTCAGAGTGAGTCACCCTGGTGTGTTACCCTCTGACCTCCCACGGTGGCAGCCGCAACAGCATCAGTGTGGCGGAGTGAGTCACCCTGGTGTGTTACCCCCATACCTCCCACGGTGGGAGTCAGCACTGTATCAGTGTGACAGAGTGAGTCACCCTGGTGTGTTACTCTCAGACCTCCCACGGTGGCGGCCAGCACAGCATCTGTGTGGCGGAGTGAGTCACCCTGGTGTGTTACCCCCAGACCTTCCACGGTGGTGGCCACCACAGCATCAGTGTGTCAGAGTAAGTCAACGTGGAATGTTACCCCCACAGCTCCCACGGTGGTGGCCACCACAGCATCACTGTGTCAGAGTGACTCACCATGGTGTGTTACCCCCAGACCTCCCACCATGGTGGCCAGCACAGCATCAGTGTGGCAGAGTGAGTCACCCTGGTGTGTTACCCCCTGACCTCCCACGGTGGGGTCAGCACAGCATCAGTGTGGCAGAGTGAGTCACCCTGGTGTGTTTCCCTCAGACCTCCCACGGTGGCAGCTAGTGCAGCATTAGTGTTTCGGAGTGAGTCACCCTGGTGTGTTAGGCCGAGACCCCCCACGGTGGGGGTCAGTACAACATCAGTGTGGCGGAGTGAGTGACCCTGGAGTGTTACCCCCACACCACCCACTATGGTGGCCAGCACAGCATCAGTGTGGCAGAGTGAGTCACCCTGGTGGGTTACCCCCTGACCTCCCATGGTGGCAGCCAGCGCATCATCAGTGTGGCGGAGTGAGTCACCCTGGTGTGTTACCCCCAAACCTCCCACAGTAGGGTTCAGCACAGCATCAGTGTGGCAGAGTGAGTCACCCTGGAGTGTTACCCCCACACCTCCCACTGTGTTGGCCAGCACAGCATGATTGTGTTGGAGTGAGTCACCCTGGTGTGTTACCCCCAGACCTCTCACGGTGGTGACCAGCACAGCATGAGTGTGTTGGAGTGAGTCACCCTGGCATGGTACCCCCTGACCTCCCACGGTGGCGGTGGCCAGCGCGGCATCAGTGTGGCGGAGTGAGTCACCCTGGTGTGTTACCCCTGGACCTCTCCCGGTGGTGACCAGCACAGCATCAGTGTGGCAGAGTGAGTCACCCTGGTGTGTAACCCCCAGACCTCTCACAGTGGGGGTCAGCACAGGATCAGTGTGGCGGAGTGAGTCACCCTGGAGTGTTACCTCAACACCTCGCACGGTGGTGGCCAGCACACCAACAGTGTGGTGCAGTGAGTCTCCCTGGTGTGTTACCCCCAGACCTCCCACGGTGGGGGTCAGCACAGCATCAGTGTGTCAGAGTGAGTCACTGTGGTATGTTACCCCCAGACCTCCCACAGTGGTGGCCAGCACAGCATCAGTGTGGCAGAGTGAGGCACCCCGGTGTGTTACCCCCAGACCTCCCACGGTGGTGGCCAGCACAGCATCAGTGTGGTGGAGTGAGTCTGTGAGAAGTTGGCCTGGCATATGCTGTCCACTAGTTATAGTGGGCAGCTTGCACCAGTCCAAACGACCCTTATTGATGGTAGGTTTAAAGACAACCTTTATTGAAAGCTATCCTAGTGGTAGCTGTGGAGAGCAGCCTTCAGGCTAAGTCTTGAAGGAATGTAAAGCAGCTTGGTTTACCAGATTATAACCTCTTGAATGACCAAATGAAAGGAGAACCACACCAGGTATATATATAAAATATATGTATTTATTTCTAAACACTCACTACTAATCTCTTTATGAGATTAGAGTCCAAGATACACAATATCACAGTATTAAAACGACAGTAAATAGCACAATATACAATGGGCCCCAGGGGGGGACCAAACCATATATTAAGAAAGTGGTATAAGACACAGTGCCTAGAGCACGTAGAATCGCTGGGACCCCAAGGAACCACCCAAGGCAGTGACACAGGAGACCCACGGGGGACGTGTGCAGTATGAGAACACAGCTGCGAGCGCCGTAGGATTCTATGAGGAAAGTCGCAGTTGGAATTTTAAAGTTAAAGGACACTTAGGAGAGGACTTTGAGCAAACCTCTTTAGACTTAAGGGGTTCTAGGGCCAACACCCACAGGAGCACCGGAGTACTCGAGTTACCTCACCCAGGGAAGCCGGGTGCATAGGTGTCAAAGGGTGTCGGGAATCGTCGTTGATTTCAATGGCAATCTGCTGCAAAGTGCTGCTGCCGTGAAGAAGAAAAGTGTCCGGGATGATCCAAGCCTGGATCGAAGATGTGAAGAACCTGAAAGTAGAGGGGACAGAGTCTGGGTCACTAGCCAGTGACCAGGAGCGGAGCAATCGAATGCCCACCGATGTCGGGTGCTTCAGGTGCGAAGAGGTGAAGCTTGACTCTGCAGCCACGGGATCCAGGAGACATCGAGGACGACCAGGAGCCAGATTCGAGCTGTCCCACAAAGGATGTCGAGTGCTGGGGTGTCGGTGCTCGGATTGAACACAACAAGCCTTGCCAACAGCAACCCACGCAGGAAGAGTAAGGATGCTTCTGTGAGGACCAGCAAGGTCCTGGGGACTCCCCAAGCCGATGGAGAGTCAGGGCACGTCTGGAGCAACCAGGGAAGTCCAAGTAAAGTTAGAGTTGCCTTCTTGGGGACCCACAGGTCAATGGACCAGGGATCGCGAAGGGACCTCGAGAGGAATCACAAAATGGCGGCCCACGGAACACTCGTTGAGTGTAGGCCAGCAATCTTCAGTGTAATTACTGCTCGGGGTCAGGGCTACAAGTAACCCAAAGCTCAGCCTCAGGGGTTGCCGGAAAGCTGATGCTTCTGCAAATGGTCGCGGTGCCCAGGGGTTCGGGTTGCACGGTCTCCACGAGGGATACGGGCCTCAGACTTGCTGTGGGCACAGATCGACCTCAGAGAACTCGGGTACCCACCTCCTGTGTGGCAATATTCTTCAGAGTCCGCAGGAGCTTCGGAGATGCCAACCGGTCAGTTGCGTCTTTGGTGCCTGCCAAGCAGGGGAGTAACTCCTTTACTCCAAGGGAGATTCTTCGGTCATCCAACGTCGTGTAGATAGTTGAAGTTCTGGG
Organism: Calotriton arnoldi; assembly: GCA_963921515.1. Classification (NCBI taxonomy): domain Eukaryota; kingdom Metazoa; phylum Chordata; class Amphibia; order Caudata; family Salamandridae; genus Calotriton; species Calotriton arnoldi. The sequence continues at coordinate 631,710 of CAWUFW010000916.1, forward strand.
ATTCTGTATCAGAGTTTCGTCCAGGTAAATCTAAAGTCCTGTAGTCAGGGGTTCCTACTTTATACCCAAGGAAGGGGTGGGACAAACTCTGGGGACCCACCTATGGGAGGGTCAGTAAAGAGGGGTGGCTACACCCATTTCCTTTGTCCAGTTTCGCGCCAGAGCAGGGGCTGGTAGCCCCTGCAACCGGTTTGAGCTGGACTATGCACAGGGACACCAAATGTGCCCCCAGTGCAGACTTCAAAGCACTCTTGGAGTGCACCCACCCAGTCCCAATACACTAAAGCCTGTCTGGGAGGTGGTCACACCTCCCTGTGACAGGAAACCTATTGTCCAGGCCTCCCCTGCCGGAGTTTCGTCCAGCAGCAGGAGGGCAGACTCGTGTCTGTGGCTGCAGCATCCATTTTGTGGTGCCAGGGTTCTGTTAAGCTGATACTGGGTGTACCGGTGGTGCCATGTTTCTCCCTCTAGTAGGGTGGAATCATACCTCCCACCCCAGTTACTGGGGTGGAGGTATGATTCCAAGGTGTTTGACACCAAACACGACATGTTTCCATGCAGCCATTCTCAAGTTAGCATTTACCGCGAGGTCATAATGCACTTAAGAGTATATGGTCTGGCTGCATCACAAACAACCCTGGAATGAAGATTCCGAAAGCTGCAGAGGGGCTCTGCTCATGCATGAGCACCCTCTCACATGAAACCCAGCACCCTGCCTTCAGGATTGTTAAGGCCTGCCATAGGGGTGACTGATAGGTTTACATGTGCAGTGATATGGAGAGATATAGGGAACCTATATCTCAGTAAGGGGTGCATACACCACCTTACACAGGCTGCTGTAGCAGACCTGTTGTGTCATTTTGGATGGCCTCTCAGGGGTGGCATAATACATGCTGCAGCCCCTGGGAGGCCTCTGGGGTACCTATGCCCTGGGTACATAGTATACCATATACTAGGGACTTATAAGGGTACCCCAGAATCCAATCTGGAGTGTACCTAAAGTACATGCAGTCAATTTAAGGGGAAAGCAGATAGGCTGGCGTCCTGAATAGCAGGATCCCAGCCAAACTAAGTCAAAAACCAGCAAAACACCAGGAAAAAAAGTGGGGGCAACCATGCAGTCAGATTCCACATTCCTACAGAGTCACCCTGGTGTGTTACCCCCAGACCTCCCACGGTGGCGGCCAGCACAGCATCAGTGTGTCAGAGTGAGTCACCATGGAATGTTACCCCCAGACCTCCCACGGTAGCGGCCAGCACAGCATCAGTGTGGCGGAGTGAGTCACCCTGGTTTGTTACCCTCAGACCTCCCACGGCGGCGGCCAGTGCAGCATCAGTGTGGCAGAGTGAGTCACTCTGGTGTGTTACTCCCTGACCTCCCACGGTGGGGGTCAGCAGAGCATCAGTGTGGTGGAGTGAGTAACCCTGGTGTGTTACCCCCTGACCTCCCACGGTGGGGGTCAGCACAGGATCAGTGTGGTGGAGTGAGTCACCCTGGTGTGTTACCCCCTGACCTCCCACGGTGGGGGTCTGCACGGCATCAGTGTGGCAGAGTGAGTCACCCTGGTGTGTTACCCCCAGACCTCTCACAGTGGGGGTCAGCACAGCATCAGTGTGGCGGAGTGAGTCACCCTGGTGTGTTACCCCCACAGCTCCCATGGTGGTGGCCAGCACAGCATCAGTGTGGCAGAGTGAGTCACCTGGTGTGTTTCCCTCAGACCTCCCATGGTGGCGGCCAGCACAGCATCAGTGTGGTGGAGTGAGTCACCCTGGTGTGTTACCCCCAGACCTCCAACAGTGGCAGCCAGCGCAGCATCAGTGTGTCGGTGTGAGTCACCTTGGTGTGTTACCCGCAGACCTCCCACGGTGGCGGCCAGCACAGCATCAGTGTGGCGGACTGAGTCACCCTGTTGTGTTACCCCCAGACCTCCCACGGTGGGGGTCAGCACAGCATCAGAGTGGCAGAGTGAGTCAACCTGTTGTGTTATCCCCTGACCTCCCACGGTGTCGAGCAGCACAGCATCAGTGTGGCGGAGTGAGTCACGCTAGTGTGTTACCCCCACACCTCCCACGGTGGTGGCCAGCACAGCATCAGTGTGGCGGAGTGAGTCACCCTGGTGTGTTTGGCCCAGACCTCCCACGGTGGGGGTCAGCACAGCATCAGTGTGTCAGAGTGAGTCACCCTGAAGTGTTACCTCGACACCTCCCACTGTGGTGGCCAGCACAGCATCAGTGTGGCAGAGTGAGTCACCCTGGTGTGTTGCCCTCAGACCTCTCACAGTGGGGGACAGCACAGCATCAGAGTGGCGGAGTGAGTCACCCTAGTGTGTTACCCTCAGACCTCCCACGGTGGGGGTCAGCACAGGATCAGTGTGGCGGAGTGAGTCTCCCTGGTGTGTTACCCGCAGACCTCCCACGGTGGGGGTCAGCACAGCATCAGTGTGGCAGAGTGGGTCACCCTGGTGTGTTACTCCCAGACCTCCCACGGTGGGGGCCAGCCAGCATCAGTGTGGCAGAGTGAGTCACCCTGGTGTGAGAACTCTCACAGTGGGTGTCAGCACAGCATCAGTGTGGCAGAGTGAGTCACCCTGGTGTGTTACCCCCACACCTCCCACCATGGCGGCCAGCACAGCATCAGTGTGTCTGAGTGAGTCACACTGGTGTGTTACCCCCACACCTCCCACCATGGTGGCCAGCACAGCATCAGTGTGTCTGAGGGAGTCACCCTGAAGTGTTACCTCGACACCTCCCATGGTGGTGGGCAGCACAGCATCAGTGTGGCTGAGTGAGTCACCCTAGTGTGTTATCCTTAAACCTCCCACGGTGGGGGTCAGCACAGCATCAGTGTGTCAGAGTGAGTCACCCTGGTGTGTTACCCTCAGACCTCCCTCGGTGGGGGTCAGCACAGCATCAGTGTGTCAGAGTGAGTCACCCTGGTGTGTTACCCCCACACCTCCCACGGTGGTGGCCAGCCCAGCATCAGTGTCACTGAGTGAGTCACCCTGGTGTGTTACCCTCAGACCTCACACGGTGGCAGCCAGCACAGCATCAGTGTGTCTGAGTGAGTCACACTGGTGTTACCCCCACACCTCCCACCATGGTGGCCAGCACAGCATCAGTGTGGCAGAGGGAGTCACCCTGAAGTGTTACCTCGACACCTCCCTTGGTGGTGGCCAGCACAGCATCAGTGTGGCAGAGTGAGTCACCCTGGTGTGTAACCCCCAGACCTCTCACAGTGGGGGTCAGAACAGGATCAGTGTGGCAGAGTGAGTCACCCTGGAGTGTTACCTCAACACCTCCCACGGTGGTGGCCAGCCACCATCAGTGTGGTGCAGTGAGTCTCCCTGGTGTGTTACCCCCAGACCTCCCACGGTGGGGGTCAGCACAGCATCAGTGTGGCAGAGTGAGTCACCCTGGTGTGCTACCCCCACAACTCCCACGGTGGGGGCCAGCACAGCAACAGTGTGGTGGAGTGAGTCACCCTGGTGTGTTAGGCCCAGATCTCCCATGGTGGGGTTCAGCACAGTATCAGTGTGACTGAGTGAGTCACCCTGGTGTGTTATCCTCAGACCTCCCACGGTGGGGGTCAGCACAGCATCAGTGTGTCAGAGTGAGTCACCCTGGTGTGTTAACCCCTGACCTCCCATGGTGGCAGCCAGCGCATCATCAGTGTGGCGGAGTGAGTCACCCTGGTGTGTTACCCCCACAGCTCCCACGGTGGTGGCCAGCACAGCATCAGTGTCACGGAGTGAGTCACCCTGGTGTGTTACCCTCAGACCTCCCACGGTGGCAGCCAGCACAGCATCAGTATCGCAGAGTGAGTCACCCTTTTGTGTTATCCCTGACCTCCCACGGTGGTAAGCAGCACAGCATTAGTGGGGTGGAGTGAGTCACCCTGGTGTGTTACCCCCAGACCTCCCACGGTTGGGGTCAGCACGGCATCAGTGTGGCGGAGTGAGTCGCCCAAGTGTGTTACCCCCAGACCTCACATGGTGGGGTTGGCACAGCATCAGTGTGTCGGAGTGAGTCACACTGGTGTGTTACCCCCAGACCTCACATGGTGGGGTTGGCACAGCATCAGTGTGTCGGAGTGAGTCACACTGGTGTGTTACCCCCACACCTCCCACCGAGGTGGCCAGCACAGCATCAGTGTGGCAGAGTGTCACCCTGGAGTGTTACCCCCACACCTCCCACGGTGGTGGCCAGCACAGCATCAGTGTGGCAGAGTGAGTCACCCTGGTGTGTTGCCCTCAGACCTCTCACAGTGGGGGACAGCACAGCATCAGAGTGGCGGAGTGAGTCACCCTAGTGTGTTACCCTCAGACCTCCCACGGTGGGGGTCAGCACAGGATCAGTGTGGCGGAGTGAGTCTCCCTGGTGTGTTACCCGCAGACCTCCCACGGTGGGGGTCAGCACAGCATCAGTGTGGCAGAGTGGGTCACCCTGGTGTGTTACTCCCAGACCTCCCACGGTGGGGGTCAGCCCAGCATCAGTGTGGCAGAGTGAGTCACTCTGGTGTGAGAACTCTCACAGTGGGTGTCAGCACAGCATCAGTGTGGCAGAGTGAGTCACCCTGGTGTGTAACCCCCAGACCGCTCACAGTGGGGGTCAGCACAGCATCAGTGTGGCAGAGTGAGTCACCCTGTTGTGTTACCCTCAGACCTCCCACAGTGGCGGCCAGCACAGCATCAGTGTGTCTGAGTGAGTCACACTGGTGTGTTACCCCCACACCTCCCACCATGGTGGCCAGCACAGCATCAGTGTGGCAGAGGGAGTCACCCTGAAGTGTTACCTCGACACCTCCCATGGTGGTGGGCAGCACAGCATCAGTGTGGCAGAGTGAGTCACCCTGGTGTGTTATCCTTAGACCTCCCACGGTGGGGGCCAGCACAGCATCAGTGTGTCAGAGTGAGTCACCCTGGTGTGTTACCCTCAGACCTCCCTCGGTGGGGGTCAGCACAGCATCAGTGTGTCAGAGTGAGTCACCCTGGTGTGTTACCCCCACACCTCCCACGGTGGTGGCCAGCCCAGCATCAGTGTCGCTGAGTGAGTCACCCTGGTGTGTTACCCTCAGACCTCCCACGGTGGCAGCAAGCACAGCGTCAGTGTGTCTGAGTGAGTCACACTGGTGTTACCCCCACACCTCCCACCATGGTGGCCAGCACAGCATCAGTGTGGCAGAGGGAGTCACCCTGAAGTGTTACCTCCACACCTCCCTTGGTGGTGGCCAGCACAGCATCAGTGTGGCAGAGTGAGTCACCCTGGTGTGTAACCCCCAGACCTCTCACAGTGGGGGTCAGCACAGGATCAGTGTGGCAGAGTGAGTCACCCTGGAGTGTTACCTCAACACCTTCCACGGTGGTGGCCAGCACACCATCAGTGTGGTGCAGTGAGTCTCCCTGGTGTGTTACCCCCAGACCTCCCACAGTGGGGGTCAGCACAGCATCAGTGTGGCAGAGTGAGTCACCCTGGTGTGCTACCCCCACACCTCCCACGGTGGGGGCCAGCACAGCATCAGTGTGGTGGAGTGAGTCACCCTGGTGTGTTAGGCCCAGATCTCCCACGGTGGGGTTCAGCACAGTATCAGTGTGACAGAGTGAGTCACCCTGGTGTGTTATCCTCAGACCTCCCACGGTGGGGGTCAGCACAGCATCAGTGTGTCAGAGTGAGTCACCCTGGTGTGATACCCCCTGACCTCCCATGGTGGCAGCCAGCGCATCATCAGTGTGGCGGAGTGAGTCACCCTGGTGTGTTACCCCCACAGGTCCCACGGTGGTGGCCAGCACAGCATCAGTGTCGCGGAGTGAGTCACCCTTTTGTGTTATCCCTGACCTCCCACGGTGGTAAGCAGCACAGCATTAGTGTGGTGGAGTGAGTCACCCTGGTGTGTTACCCTCAGACCTCCCACGGTTGGGGTCAGCACGGCATCAGTGTGGCGGAGTGAGTCGCCCAAGTGTGTTACCCCCAGACCTCACATGGTGGGGTTGGCACAGCATCAGTGTGTCGGAGTGAGTCACACTGGTGTGTTACCCCCACACCTCCCACCGTGGTGGCCAGCACAGCATCAGTGTGGCAGAGTGTCACCCTGGAGTGTTACCCCCACACCTCCCACGGTGGTGGCCAGCACAGCATCAGTGTGGCAGAGTGAGTCACCCTGGTGTGTTACTCCCACACCTCCCACGGTGGGGGTCAGCACAGCATCAGTGTGGCAGAGTGAGTGTTGGACTTGGCCCTTTTTGCAGGGTCATCCCTGAAACTTTTTGCCTTCCTCCTGTATTTTCTCTGACCTGTTTTTGTTGGTTTTATGACTGTGGGCACTTTACCACTGCTGATCAGTGCTAAAGTGCATATGCTCTCCCAATTGTAAATTGATGTATTGATTAGTGACTCCATGATTGGATCATTTGATTTACTTGTCAGACCCTAGTATAGTGCACCAGGTGTGCCCAGGGCCTGTAAATCAAATGCTGCTGGTGGGCTTGCAGCACTGGTTGTGCCACCCTCAGAAGCAGCTTGTAAAATGTGTCTCAGGCCTGCCATTGCAGAGCCTGTGTGCAGTCTGTGACTGCCATGTCGACCTGGCCAGTGCACCCACTTGCCAGTCCCTAAACCTTCCCTTATCTTCATATCAGACACCCCTAAGGTAGGCCCAAGGGCAGGGTGCATTGTAAGTATAAGGTAGGACAAATTCGTAGCAATTCTGATCACCAGGCTTTCAGACGGCTTGTGAAGACTTGGCTTTTCTCTCAACTGTAACTCCACGTTGCTTCCCACTCCGTCTTGCTTCAGCGCTGGGACGCCTCATTGCCGAGGCAGCCATGCGCTTTACAAATATTCTAATCTAATCTAATCTAATCTAGGACATGCCCAGGTGTGTGTGGCATGACCTAATAGTGAATTACAGCCATTTTCGTTTTTCACTATTGCAAGGCTACCTATTCCCCATAGGCCTGAATGGGCAGTTTGATTATAACATCTTATAATCCTAACTGACCCAGGGAACATGGTAGAAAAACGAATTTAGTATGCCTGAACTCAGAATGATAAAATAAATCTTTTAGTAAAGTTGGTTTTTAACATTCTGTGTTTGAAAATACCACTTTTAGAAAGTAGGTATTTTCTTGCCTAACTGTCCAAGCCTGCCTCTGCTAGGTTGTGTATTCCTTGTCTGGTTTGTGAGTGACAGGGGCTGGGAGGGATTCCAGGAGACAGGGTGAGTCAGCACAGAGCTGAATAGACCTATCTGCATGTAGAGTGGTGGGAGGAGTTGCACCTGGGTCTGAATAGGGCTGTGCCTGCCTTCCACAATGCTGGCTCCACCTCCTGTGGTGCGTCTGATGTCCCTGGCCCACACTGTCAAAGGAAAGAAGGAGTCCTGTAAACAAAGTGCTCCAGGACTGCACAGAACTGGTTTGGACCAGGTAAAGACCCCTCTGCCCTCAGAGGACAAAGGATTTAGGGGTATAAATATTGGGGCCCTGACCCCAGAACTTTAGATCACTTCTGGAACAACAAGACGAACCTCTGCCAAGGAGAAGAACCAAAGGAAGCTGTAGGAGTTGGACTGCCCCCTGCCAGTGTGCTGTGTTGCTGGGTTGGCCTACAGTGGTGTCTTCAGTGCCAAGGAGAGGAAAAGGAACTTTTAAAGAACTTTCATCATCTTGCAGAATATTACTCCAAGGGCTTGATTTGAGCTTGCCTCCTGACCGAAGTCTCAGGGATACCAGACTTCACTCTTTCTGTTTGCCTGCATCTGGAACTTGCTGTTCTGGTGCTACAGAAGGAATTTGCAACACCGACTCTGGCGAGCGACGCCGTCTTCTGCATCGAAGCCGTGAGTGCTGCTCCGACTTGCAACGTAGACCCGACGCCGGCCGCCGTGCCACATCGACGCCAGCGAACGACATCGTAAGCCTGCCATAGCCGTGAGCGCTGCTCCGACTTGCGATGCCGGCCCGACCCCTGCTGCTGGTCCGCATCGACTCCGAAGCCGACATCATCGCGGAGCCGATCGTCGACGTGGGTGGTCAAGAATCCATCGACATCGTGACATCGTACGGAACCGTGGTTTCGGCACCATCGTGACGTCACCTCCTCTCCGGTCAGGAACCGACGCCTCCCCTGCCTGCGCAAGCATCCAGGTCCCGACGCATCATCTCCCCTGAAGCAAGGAACCGACGCCGCAACGCGCCGACGCCGTGAGCTGTCTTTGTTTTCGATTGCACCAAGTCCAAAGACTCTATTCCAGCCCCCACCAACGCCCCTAAGGCACCTGTTCCCCCTAGTGCAGTTACAGTTGGTGGTGGGAGTACACAAGCCAAGGGTTTAGTAGGGTTGACCCTGGGTAAGGAGATGAGCTCTGTCCTAGTCAGAGAACTCACTCAGGCTGTCCTAGTCTGTGATGGATGCATGGATGTGACCTCCTCTGTGAGTCCCAGTAATCTCGGCAAGTACAGGCAACAGCCCTTAATCAATGGGAAAGAGGCTTTGGCATTTAGGGACACAGGGTCAAGTGTCACCATGGTGACACAAGACCTTGTGGATCCTGGGCAGATTATACTTGGTGAAATGTACCAAGTGACCAATGCTAGCAATGTCAGAACAGACCATACTCTGGCAGTTGTTAACTTCTCCTGGGGAGGGGTAACTGGCCTTAAGAAGGTTGTGGTAAGTGCAGACCTACCAGTTGAATGCTTGCTTGGCAATGATCTAGAAACTTCAGCTTGGGCAGAAGTGGAGCTCAGGACCCATGCACAAATGCTGGGCATCCCTGCAGATGTGTTTGCTGTGACCAGGTCACAGGCCAAAATGTCTAACACTGAACAGGCCTTGGATTCTGAAATAATGGACCAAGTGCCATCCAAGAGTAGGAGTAGTAGGGTAAAGGCAGTGCCTTCCCCCTTGGCTCAGAAGGAAGATCAGTCTCTTCAGGGAGATGATCTCAGTCCTGAGGAAGGAACTGTCCCAGAGGAGCTTGAGCCTGATCAGGTTGAGTTCTTAGGGACAGGGGGCCCTTCCAGGGCTGCTGAGGCTGCTGGGAAAGCTAGTGGTCCCCATACTGTGTATTGGGATGATGGACTCTTGTACTCAGAGTGTAGAAACCCCAAGCCTGGTGCCACCAGGAGGTTGGTTATACCTCTGAAGTTCAGGGGCTTCCTATTGACCCTAGCCCATGACATTCCTTTAGCAGGTCACCTGGGCCAGAACAAGACTTGGGACAGAATTGTCCCTCACTTTCACTGGCCCCACATGTCTGAAGACACCAAGGAGTTTTGTCGCTCCTGTGTAACCTGCCAGGCCAGTGGCAAGGCAGGTGGCACTACAAAGGCCCCCCTGATACCACTACCTGTGGTGGGGGTTCCCTTGAGAGAGTGGGGATTGATATTGTTGGTCCCATGGATCCCCAAATAGCATCTGGGCACAGGTTTATCCTGGTGGTAGTGGATCATGCCACCAGGTACCCAGAGGCTATTCCCTTAGGACCACTACAGCACCTGTAGTGGCAAGGGCCCTCCTGGGAATTTTCTCAAGAGTGGGCTTCCCTAAGGAGGATGTATCAGACAGGGGTGCAAACTTTATGTCTGGATACTTGAAAGCAATGTGGAAGGAGTGTGGAGTGACTTACAAGTTCACCACACCCTATCACCCACAATGCAATGGTTTAGTTGAGAGATTCAACAAAACCTTGAAGGGCATGATTAAAGGGCTCCCAGAGAAGCTTAGGCGAAGATGGGACATAATCTTGCCCTGCCTTTTATTTGCATACAGGGAGGTGCCTCAAAAGGGGGTTGACTACAGCCCTTTTGAACTTTTGTTTGGTCACCCTGTCAGGGGTCCATTGTGCTTGGTAAAGGAAGGATGGGAGTTACCTCTCAAGCCCCCAAAGCAAGACATAGTGGACTATGTACTTGGTCTCCGCTCCAGGATGGCTGAATACATGAAAAAGTCAACTAAAAACCTTGAGGCTAGCCAAGAACTGCAAAAAGCCTGGCATGACCAAAAGGCTGTACTGACTGTTTACCAGCCAGGACAGAAGGTGTGGGTGCTGGAGCCAGTGGCCCCAGCAGCTCTCCAAGACACGTGGAGTGGACCCCATACCATTGTTGAACAGAAGGGTGAGGTTACCTACTTAGTAGACCTAGGAACACAGGGTTCTCCATGTCAACAGATTAAAACCATATATGGACAGGGCAGACATGGGCTTGCTCATGGCTACTGATGAGGGACAGGAGGAAGAGAGTGACCCACTCACTGACCTGCTCTCACAGAACCCTGATGATGGGTCAGTGGATGGTGTAGCCTTGGCAGGCAGCCTCACTGCCCAGCAGCAAACTGATTGCAGACAGGTGCTCAATCAGTTCAGGCACATATTCTCTCTGACACCCAGTCAGACCACCTGGTGCACTCATGAAGTGGACACTGGGGACAGTCTGCCTATTAAAAATAAGATTTATAGGCAACCTGACCATGTCAGGGACTGTATCAGGACAGAAGTCCAGAAGATGTTGGATTTGGGAGTTATTGAACCCTCAGATAGCCCTTGGGCTAGTCCAGTGGTCCTTGTGCCAAAACCTCACACCAGTGGTGGGAAAAGAGAGATGAGGTTTTGTGTGGACTACATGGGTCTCAATGCAGTCACTAGGACTGATGCCCATCCAATACCCAGGGCAGATGAGCTAATAGACACTTTGGCTCAGCCAAGTATCTAAGCACATTTGACCTAACAGCTGGCTACTGGCAGATCAGGCTAGCTGATGATGCAAAGCCAAAAACAGCATTCTCAACCCCTAGTGGGCATTATCAATTTGTGGTAATGCCCTTTGGTCTGAAGAATGCACCTGCCACTTTTCAGAGGTTGGTGAATACAGTCCTTACAGGCCTGGAAGCCTATAGTGCAGCATATCTAGATGATATTGCTGTCTTTAGCTCCACCTGGGAGGATCACCTGGTCCACCTCAGAAATGTTTTGCAGGCCCTGCAGAATGCAGGCCTAACTAACAAGGCCACAAAGTGCCAGATAGGGCAGAGTCAGGTTGTGTACCTGGGCCACCTTGTGGGTGGAGGCCAGATTCAACCATTGCAAAGCAAGCTCCAGACCATCATGGACTGGACTGCTCCAAATACCCAGACTCAGGTGAGAGCCTTTTTAGGCCTGACTGGGTACTATAGGAGATTTGTCAAGGGGTTTGGATCAATAGTGACACCCCTGAATGACTTAACTTCTAAGAAAATGCCCAAAAAGGTTCAGTGGACAGTTAGCTGTCAAAAGGCATTTGATGACCTGAAGCAGGCCATGTGCACTGCTCCCATTCTACAGAGTCCTGATTACTTCAAGAAGTTCATTGTCCAAACAGATGCATCTGAATTGGGGGTAGGGGCTGTACTGTCACAATTGAATGATGAAGGTCAGGATCAGCCAGTAGCTTTTATTAGCAGAAGGCTGACCCCTAGAGAGAACGTTGGTCAGCCATAGAGAGGAGGCCTTTGCTGTGGTTTGGGCTCTGAAGAAGTTGAGGCCATACTTGTTTGGTACTCACTTCCTTGTTCAAACAGACCACAAGCCCCTCTTATGGCTAAAACAAATGAAGGGTGAAAACCCCAAACTGCTTAGGTGGTCCATTTCCCTACAGGGGATGGACTTTACAGTGGAACATAGACCTGGGAGTAACCATGCCAATGCAGATGGACTCTCTAGGTACTTCCACTTAGAACATGAAGACTCAACTGGTCAAGGTTAGTTTAATGTCCCTACGTTTGGGGGGGGGTTGTGTAGGAGAGTAGGATCTGCTTCACATGGGTACCCCCACTTTTGGCTGATCCTTCACTGTTTTTCGACTTTAGTCTGGCTGGGGCCCTGCTAATCAGAACCCCAGCCTAGCTGCTTCCTCTCTAAAATGGTTTCCATGTGCCTTAGGCACATCTCTGATTGGAATCTGAGTGCCCTTATAAGTCCCTAGTATATGGTATACTATGTACCCAGGGCATAGGTACCTCAGAGGCATACCAGGGGCTGCAGCATGTATTGTGCCACCCCTGGAAGGCCATCCAAAATGACACCACAGGTCTGCTACTGCAGCCTGGGTAAGGTGGTGCATGCACCCCTTACAGTGGTATAGGCTACCTATATCACTACCATTGCACACACATATAAACCTATAAGTCACTCCTATGGCAGGCCTTACCAATCCTGAAGGCAGAGTGCTTGGTTCTTATGTGAGAGGGTGCCCCTGCATGAGCAGAGCCCCTCTACAGCGTTCGGAGTCCCTCCTCTGATGCTGTTTGTGGTACAGCCTGACCATATACTCTTAAGCGCATTATATCCTCGCGGTACAATGCTAACTTTGGACTGGCTGCACCAAAACATGTCGTGTTTGGTGTCAAACATCTTGGAATACTACCCCCCCCGCCAGTCCTGGCGGCGGGGGTAGCATTCCACCCTTCTAGAGGGAGAGACATGTACACACCGGGCTACCCAGTAACTTCTTTCCAGAGCCCTGGCATCACAAAATGGATGCCGCTGCCACAGACACGGGTCTGGCCTCCTGCTGCTGACTGAAACTCCGGCAGGGGAGGCCTGGACAATAGGTTTCCTGTTGCAGGGAGGTGTAACCACCTCCCCAGACAGGATAGTGTGTATTGGGGCTGGGCGGGAGCACCCTCTGGTGCTTTTAAGTCCTGCACTGGGGGCACATTTGGTGTCCCTGTGCATATGCCAGTTCAAACCGGTCGCAGGGGCTACCTGCCCCTGCTCTGGCGTGAAACTGGACAAAGGGAATGGGTGTAACCACCCCTCTTCCCTGACCCTCCCATAGGTGGGTCCCCAGAGTATGTCCAACCCCTAACTTAGTATAAGTATGGGACCCCAGTCCTTAGGACTTTAGATTACCCTGGACGAAACTCTGACACTGAATCCTGGACCTTCGACGCTCTACCTGAAGATTAGAGGACTGAAGAATCTCCCTTGGGGTCAAGGAGTGACTCCCCTGCTTGGCAGACACCTAAGAAACAATTGTCCGGTCTACATCGCCGAAGCTCCCGCCGGACGCCGAAGTCTTTGCATCACCAGAGGTGGATTTCCAGACTTCCCCGAGGCTGCCCTGAGTCCCTAGCAAAGCTGAGGCCTGTAGCTGTCGTGGGTAACGTGGAACCGTGACCCCTGGACACCGAGTACTTTTGCAAGTGCATCCTCTTCTGGGTCTCCCACGAAGTTGTGCTTTGGGCTCCGAGTAGCCCCCGCCTCCAGCAGTGACTGCACCGAAGATCACTGGCCTCCACTCCACGAGTGTCCTGTGAGCCAGCTCCAAGTGCGTCCACTCGAGGCTCCTTCGCGGTCGCTAGTCCGTTGGCTAGTGGGCCCTCCCGAAGGCAACCTTTCTTCTGATTGGGCTTCTCTGGTTGCTCCAGACGTGCCCTGACTTACCTTCGCTGAGTGAGTCCCTCAGACCTTGCTGGTCTGTACCACCGTCCTTTTTCTATTTCCACGAGACTTGCCGTTGCCAAGGCTTGTTGGGTCCAATCCGGACGCCGACACCTCAGCAAGCGCCAGGCGTTGTGGCACAGCTCGAATCCAGCTCCTGGTCGTCGTCGACACCTCCTGGACCTCGTGGCTGAAGAGTCAAGATGACCGTCAACCTACCTGAAACACCCGACATCGGTGGGCATCTGCTCATCACCTTCCTGGTCACTGGCTAGTGACCCAGACTCTGTCCCCTCTGCTTTCAAAATCTTCAGATCTTCGATCCACCTTTGGATCCACCCGAACACTTTCGACTTGGTCGCCAGCAGCACTTTGCAGCAGATCGCCATTGAAAACGACGACGAAACCCGACCCCGAAAGACACCTATGCACCCGGCTTCCCTGGGTGAGGTAACTCGAGTACTCCGGTGCTCCCGTGGGTATAGACTCCAGAACGACCTAGTTCTAAAGGGGTTTGCTCCAAGTCCTCCTCTAAGTGTCCTTTTTCTCTAAAACTCCAACCGCGACATTCCCCATAGAAGTCAACGGCGGCTCGCGGCTGTGTTCTCACACTGCACGCGTCCCCCGTGTCACTACCTTGGGTGGTTCCTTGAGGGCCAAGCACTTCTACAGGCTCTAGGCCTTGTGTCTAGCTCAGTCGTGGTTCTTATACCACTTTATTGGTATATGGTTTGGTATGCCCCTAGGGCTCAAACGTGTATTTGTGCTATTACTGTTGATAACTGACTTGTAACTTATGTACTTCGAACTCTAGCCTCATAAAGAGACTAGAGGGGTGTGTTTAAGACTAAATACATATATTTTAAATATATACCTGGTGTGGTCCTCTTTCATTTGGTCACTCAAGAGATTATAGACTGGTAAAACAAGCTGCTTTACATTCCTTCAAGACTTAGCCTGAAGGCTGCTCTCCATAGCTACCACTAGGATAGCTTTAATAAAGGTTGTCTTTAACCTATCTCCAATAAGGGGTTGTTTGGACAGGTGCAAGGTGCCCACTATAATTAGTGGACAGCATATACCAGGCCAACTTCTCACAGTCCGTATTTGGTCAAAGGTGTATACCATTGCCAACTAGAGACCCCCAGTTCTAACAGTGAGTCACCCTGGTGTGTTACCCTCAGACCTCCCACGGTGGCGGCCAGTGCAGCATCAGTGTTTCGGAGTGAGTCACCCTGGTGTGTTAGGCCCAGACCTCCCTCGGTGGTGGCCAGCACAGCATGAGTATGGTGAAGTGAGTCACCCTGGTGTGTTACCCCCAGACCTCACATGGTGGGGTTGGCACAGCATCAGTGTGGCGGAGTGAGTCACACTGGTGTGTTACCCCCAGACCTCACACGGTGGGGGTCAGCACAGCATCAGTGTGTCAGAGTGAGTCACCCTGGAGTGTTACCCCCACACTTCCCACGGTGGTAGCCAGCATAGCATCATTGTGGCGGAGTGAGTCACCCTGGTGTGTTACCCCAGACCTCCCACGGTGGGGGTCAGCACAGCATCAGTGTGGCAGTGTCTCACCCTGGTGTGCTACCCCCAGACCTCCCACGGTGGGGGTCAGCACAGCATCCGTGTGTCAGAGTGAGTCACCCTGGAGTGTTACCTCCATACCTCCCACGGTGGGGGTCAGCACTGTAGGAGAGTAGGATCTGCTTCTTATAGTTACCCCCACTTTTTGCTGATGTCTCACTGTTTTTGGCCTAGTCTGACTGGGATCCTGCTATTCAGGACCCCAGTCTATCTGCTTTCTCCTGTAAATTGCAATCCATGTACTTTAGGTACACTCCAGATTGGATACTGGGGTACCCTTATAAGTCCCTAGTATATGGTACACCATGTACCCAGGGCATAGGTACCCCAGAGGCCTCCCATGGGCTGAAGCATGTATTATGCCACCCATGAGAGGCCATTCAAAATGACACAACAGGTCTGCTACAGCAGCCTGTGTAAGCTGGTGCTTGCACCACTTACTTAGATATAGGTTCACTATATCTATCTAAATCACTACACTTACAAACCTATCAGTCACCCCTATGGCAGGCCTTATCAATCCTGAAGTCAGGGTGCTGGGTTTTATGTGAGAGGGTGCCCCTACATGAGTAGGGCCCCTCTGCAGCCTTCGGAGACCATTCTCCTGGGTTGTCTGTGATGCAGCCAGACATATATGTTTTAAGTGCATTATAACCTTGCGGTAAATGCTAACTTTAAAACGGCTGCTTAGAAACATGTCGTGTTTGGTGTCAAACACCTTGGAATCATACCTCCAAACCAGTAACTGGTGTGGGAGGTATGATTCCACCCTTGTAGAACTACTACTATTGGTCACCGGTCTACCCGGTACCAGCTTTCTCGACCTGGGCAGCATAAAATGGATGCTGCCAGCCACAGACACGAGTCTGCCCTCCTGCTGCTGAGCCAAGCTCGAGCAGAGGAAGGCCTGACAATAGGTTTCCTGTCACAGGGAGGTGTGACCACCTCCCAGACAGGGTTTAGTGTATTGGGGCTGGGTGGGTGCACTCTGAGAGTGCCAGAAAGTGTGCACTGGGGGCACATTTGGTGTCCCTGTGCATAGTCCAGCTGAAACCAGTTCTGGGAGCCAGTGGCTCCTGCTCTGGCGCGAAACTGGACAAAGGACATGGGTGTAGCCACCCCTCTGTCCTGCCCCTCCCCTAGGAGGTTCCCCAGAGTCCGTCCAACCCCTTCCCTGGGTATAAAGTGGGAAACCTGACCACAGGACTTTGGATTATACCTGGACAACACTCTGTAATGAAACCAAGTACTTCGACGGTCTACACTTCGCTGGACGACAGAAGAATCTGCCTTGGAGTAAAGGAGTTACTCCACTGCAGCAGCAGGCACCTAAGCGCATCTGACTGGCTTGCATCTCCAGAGCTCCTGCGGACTCCGAAGATTTCTGCAACACAGGAGGTGGGTTCCCGAAGGTCCCCGAGGTAGATCTGACCTCTCAGCGATTCTGAGACCAGTATCCCTCGTGGGGGCCGTGCAACCTGTACCCCTGTGCACCGCATCTATTTGCAAGTGCATATGCTTGTTGGCGATCCCTGAGCTTGTGCATTAGACTACGTGTAGTCCAGACTCCGAGCACCATTTGCTCCGAAGATATCCGGCCTCCACTCCACGAGTGCTCTGTGGGCTGGTGCTTTGTGAATTCGCTCGAGGTCTCCTCGCGATCCCTGGTCCGTTGGCCTGTGGGTCCTGGCGAGGGTCATCTCGTTTGTTCTTGGGCTTCCCTGGTTGCTCCAGCCGTGCCCTGACTCTCCATTGCTTGGAGAGTCCCCTGGACCTTGCTGGTCCACACCGTAACCTGTTTCCTCTGCCTGCGTGGGACGCCTTTGCCAAGGCTTGTTGGTGCTCCAGCTGGACACTGACCCCTCACCTCTCGACATCCTTCGTGGGACAGCTCACCTCCGGACCCTGGTCGTCGTCGACGTCTCCTGGTCCCTGTGGCTGCAGAGACAAACATCCTTTCTCTTCACCTGAAGCACCCGACATCGGTGGGCATTCGACTACCGAGCCCCTGGTCACCTGAAGTGACCCAGACTCTGTCCCTTCTGCTTTCAGGTTCCTCTCACCTAGAATCCAGGCTTGGATTCCACCGGACACTCTTCGCCTTCCTGGCAGCAGTACTTCTTCGCATCTCTCCATTGAAAACAACAGAGGTTTCCGACACCACTTGACCCCTATGCACCCGGTGTGAGAAGTTGGCCTGGCATATGCTGTCCACTAATTATAGTGGGCACCTTGCACCAGTCCAAACAACCCCTTATTGGAGATAGGTTAAAGACAACCTTATTGAAAGCTATCCTAGTGGTAGCTATGGAGAGCAGCCTTCAGGCTAAGTCTTGAAGGAATGTAAAGCAGCTTGTTTTACCAGTCTATAATCTCTTGAGTGATCAAATGAAAGAGCACCACACCAGGTATATATTCAAAATATATGTATTTATTGCTAAACACACCCCTCTAGTCTCTTTATGAGGCTAGAGTTCGAAGTACACAAGTTATAAGTTATTTAAACACAGTAATAGCACAAATACACGTTTGGGCCCCAGGGGCGTACCAAACCATATACCAATAAAGTGGTATAAGAACCACGACTGAACTAGACACTAGGCCTAGAGCCTCTAGAAGTGCTTGGACCACAAGGAACCACCCAAGGTAGTGACACAGGGGACCCACGGGGGACGCGTGCAGTGTAAATACACAACCGCGATACGCCGTTAACTTCTATGGAGAAAGTCGCGATCAGGAAATTAAAGAAAAGGGACACTTAAAGGAGGACTTGGAGCAAACCCTTTGAGAACTAGGTCGTTCTGGAGTCTCTACCCACGGGAGCACCGGAGTACTCGTGTTACCTCACCCAGGGAAGCCGGGTGCATAGGTGCCTTTCGGGGTCGGGTTTCGTCGTCGATTTGAATGGCGATCTGCTGCAAAGTGCTGCTGGCGACCAAGTGGAAAGTGTCCGGGTGGATCCAAGAGTGGATCGGAGATCTGAAGAACCTGAAAGCAGAGGGGACAGAGTCTGGGTCACTAGCCAGTGACCAGGAAGGCGATGGACAGATGCCCACCGATGTCGCTTGCTTCAAGTGCGTTGACGGTCATCTTGACTCTTCAGTCACGAGGTCCAGGAGGCGTTGTCGGCGACCAGGAGCAGGATTCAGGCTGGTACACGATGTCTGTCGAGTGCTGAGGTGTCGGCGACCGGATTGGACCCAACAAGCCTTGGCAACGGCAAGTCTCGGTGAAGATGAAGATCGTCGATGGTGCAGACCAGCAAGGTCTGAGGAACTCACCCAGCAAGGGTAAGTGAGGGCAGGCCTGGAGCAACCAGGGTGCCCAAGAAGAAAAGGATTGACCTTCGTGAAGGGCTACTAGCCAACGGGCTAGCGACCGCAAAGGAGCCTTGAGACGTCGCACGTGGATCTGGCTCACAGGACACTCGTGGAGTGGAGGCCAGTGATCTTCGGTGCAGTTGGTGCTGGAGGCTAGGGCTACTCGGAGCCCAAAGCACGACTTCGTGGGAGACCCAGAAGAGGATGCACTAGCAAATGCGTGCGGTGTCCAGGGGTCACGGTTCCACATTACCCACGACAGCTACGGGCCTCAGCTTTGCTGGGGACTCAGGGCAGCCTCGGGGAAGTCTGGAAATCCACCTCTGGTGATGCAAAGACTTCGGCGTCCGACGGGAGCTTAGGCGATGCAGACCGGACAATTGCTTCTTTGGTGCCTGCCAAGCAGGGGAGTCACTCCTTGACCCCAAGGGAGATTCTTCTGTCCTCTAGTCTTTAGTAGAGCGTTGAAGGTCCAGGATTCTGTTTCAGAGTTTCGTCCAGGGATAATCTAAAGTCCTAAGGACTGGGTTCCTATACTTATACTAAGTTTAGGGGTTGGACTACTCTGTGGCCCCACCTATGGGTGGGTCAGGGCAGAGGGGTGGCTACACCTCTTTCCCTTTGTCCAGTTCACGCCAAAGCAGGGGCTGCAAGCCCCTGATCCGGTTTGAACTGGGGTATGCACAGGGACACCAAGTGTGCCCCCAGTGCAGGACTTCAAAGCACCCGAAAGTGCTCCCGCCCAGCCCCAATACACATTATCCTGTCTGGGGAGGTGGTCACACCTCCCTGGGACAGGAAACCTATTGTCCAGGCCTCGCTGAGAGGTCAGATCTACCTCGGGGACCTTCGGGAACCCACCTCCTGGGTTGCAGAAATCTTCGGAGTCCGCAGGAGCTCTGGAGATGCAAGCCAGTCAGATGCGCTTAGGTGCCTGCTGCTGCAGGGGAGTAACTCCTTTACTCCAAGGGAGATTCTTCTGTCGTCCAGCGAAGTGTAGACCATCGAAGTACTTGGTTTCATTACAGAGTGTTGTCCAGGTATAATCCAAAGTCCTGTGGTCAGGTTTCCCACTTTATACCCAGGGAAGGGGTTGGACGGACTCTGGGGAACCTCCTAGGGGAGGGGCAGGACAGAGGGGTGGCTACACCCATGTCCTTTGTCCAGTTTCGCGCCAGAGCAGGAGCCACTGGCTCCCAGAACTGGTTTGAGCTGGACTATGCACAGGGACACCAAATGTGCCCCCAGTGCACACTTTCTGGCACTCTCAGAGTGCACCCACCCAGCCCCAATACACTAAACCCTGTCTGGGAGGTGGTCACACCTCCCTGTGACAGGATACCTATTGTCAGGCCTTCCTCTGCTCGAGCTTGGCTCAGCAGCAGGAGGGCAGACTCGTGTCTGTGGCAGCAGCATCCATTTTGTGATGCCAGGGCTTTAGAAAGAAGTTACCGGCCAGGCCAGAGTTAACATGTCTCTCCCTCTAGAAGGGTGGAATGCTACCCCCGCCGCCAGAATTGGCGGGGGGGGTAGTATTCCAAGATGTTTGGCACCAAACACGACATGTTTAGGTGCAGCCATTCCAAAGTTAGCATTTAACGCGAGGTTATAATGCGCTTAAGAGTATATGGTCAGGCTGCACTACAAACAGCATCAGAGAAGGGTCTCCGAACGCTACAGAGGGGCCCTGCTCATGCAGGGGCACCCTCTCACATAGGAACCACGCACTCTGCCTTCAGGATTGATAAGGCCTGCCATAGGAGTGACTTATAGGTTTATATGTGTGTATGTATTTAGTGATATAGGTAACCTATATCACAGTAAGGGGTGCATGCACCACCTTACCCAGGCTGCAGTAGCAGACCTGTGGTGTCAGTTTGGATGGCCTTCCAGGGGTGGCATAATACATGCTGCAGCCCCTGGTAGGCCTCTGAGGTACCTATGCCCTTGGTACATAGTATACCATATACTAGGGACTTATAAGGGCACTCCAGATTCCAATCAGTGATGTGCCTAAGGCACATGGAAACCATTTTAGAGAGGAAGCAGCTAGGCTGGGGTTCTGATTAGCAGGGCCCCAGCCAGACTAATGTCGAAAAACAGTGAAGCATCAGCAAAAAGTGGGGGTACCCATGTGAAGCAGATCCTACTCTCCTACACAACCCCCCAAACGTAGGGACATTAAACTAACCTTGCCCAGTTAAGTCTTCATGTTCTAAGTGGAAGTACCTAGAGAGTCCATCTGCATTGGCATGGTTACTCCCAGGTCTATGTTCCACTGTGAAGTCCATCCCCTGTAGGGAAATGGACCACCTAAGCAGTTTGGGGTTTTCACCCTTCATTTGTTTTAGCCATAAGAGGGGCTTATGGTCTGTCTGAACCAGGAAGTGGATACCAAACAAGTATGGCCTCAACTTCTTCAGAGCCCAGACCACAGCAAAGGCCTCCCTCTCTATGGCTGACCAACGTTTCTCTCTAGGGGTCAGCCTTCTGCTAATGAAAGCTACTGGCTGATCCTGACCTTCTTCATTCAATTGTGACAGTACAGCCCCTACCCCCAATTCAGATGCATCAGTTTGAACAATGAACTTCTTGGAGTAATCAGGACTCTGTAGAATGGGAGCAGTGCACATGGCCTGCTTCAGGTCATCAAATGCCTTTTGACAGCTAGCTGTCCACTGAACCTTTTGGGCATTTTCTTAGAAGTTAAGTCATTCAGGGGTGTCACTATTGATCCAAACCCCTTGACAAATCTCCTATAGTACCCAGTCAGGCCTAAGAAGGCTCTCACCTGAGTCTGGGTAGTGGGAGCAGTCCAGTCCATGATAGTCTGGATCTTGCTCTGCAAAGGTTGAACCTGGCCTCCACCCACAAGGTGGCCCAGGTACACAACCTGACTTTGCCCTATCTGGCACTTAGTGGCCTTGATAGTCAGGCCTGCCTTTTGCAGGGCCTGTAAAACATTCCTGAGGTGGACCAGGTGATCCTCCCAGGTGGAGCTAAAGACAGCAATATCATCTAGATATGCTGCACTATAGGCTTCCAGACCTGTGAGAACTGTATTCACCAACCTCTGGAAAGTGGCAGGTGCATTCTTCAGACCAAAGGGCATCACCACAAATTGATAATGCCCACTAGGGGTTGAGAATGCTGTTTTGGGCTTTGCAGTATCAGCTAGTCTGATCTGCCAGTAGCCAGCTGTCAAGTCAAATGTGCTGAGATATTTGGCTGAGGCCAAAGTATCTATGAGCTCATCTGCCCTTGGTATTGGATGGGCATCAGTCCTAGTGACTGCATTGAGACCCCTGTAGTCCACACAAAACCTCATCTCTCTTTTTCCACCACTGGTGTGAGGTTTTGGCACAAGGACCACTGGACTAGCCCAAGGGCTATCTGAGGGTTCAATAACTCCCAATTCCAACATTTTCTGGACTTCAGTCCTGATACAGTCCCTGACATGGTCAGGTTGCCTATAAATCTTATTTTTAATAAGCAGACTGTCCCCAGTGTCCACTTCATGAGTGCACCAGGTGGTCTGACTGGGTGTCAGTGAAAACATGTGTCTAAACTGATTGAGCACCTGTCTACAATCAGTTTGTTGCTGGGTAGTGAGGCTGCCTGCCAAGGCTACACCATCTACTGACCCATCGTCAGGGTTCTATGAGAGCAGGTCAGGGAGTGGGTCACTCTCTTCCTCCTGCCCTTCATCAGTAGCCATGAGCAAGCCCATGTCTGCCCTGTCCACATACGGTTTTAACCTGTTGACATGGAGAACCCTGTGGGGACTCCTGGGTGTTCCTAGGTCTACTAAGTAGGTAACCTCACCCTTCTGCTCAACAATAGTGTGGGGTCCACTCCATTTGTCTTGGAGAGCTGCTGGGGCCACTGGCTCCAACACCCACACCTTCTGTCCTGGCTGGTAAACAGTCAGAACAGCCTTTGGTCATGCCAGGCCTTTTG
Organism: Calotriton arnoldi; assembly: GCA_963921515.1. NCBI lineage: Eukaryota > Metazoa > Chordata > Amphibia > Caudata > Salamandridae > Calotriton > Calotriton arnoldi. Next base: position 653,991 of record CAWUFW010000916.1, read on the forward strand.
AAGTTCCTGGCTAGCCTCAAGGTTTTTGGTTGCCTTTTTCATATACTCAGCCATCCGGGAGCGGAGACCAAGTACATAGTCCACTATGTCTTGCTTTGGGGGCTTGAGAGGTAACTCCCATCCTTCCTTCACCAAGCACAGTGGACCCCTGACAGGGTGGCCAAACAGAAGTTCAAAAGGGCTGTAACCAACCCCCTTCTGAGGCACCTCCCTATAAGCAAATAAAAGGCAGGGCAAGAGTATGTCCCATCTTCGCCTAAGCTTTTCTGGGAGCCCTTTAATCATGCCCTTCAAGGTTTTGTTGAATCTCTCAACTAAACCATTGCATTGTGGGTGATAGGGTGTGGTGAACTTATAAGTCACTCCACACTCCTTCCACATTGCTTTTAAGTACCCAGACATGAAGTTAGCACCCCTGTCTGATACTACCTCCTTAGGAAAGCCCACTCTTGAGAAAATTCCCAGGAGGGCCCTTGCCACCACAGGTGCTGTAGTGGTCCTGAGGGGAATAGCTTCTGGGTACCTGGTGGCATGATCCACTACCACCAGGATAAACCTGTGCCCAGATGCTGTTTGGGGATCCATGGGACCAACAATGTCAATCCCTACCCTTTCAAAGGGCACCCCCACCACAGGTAGTGGTATCAGGGGGCCTTTGTAGTGCCACCTGCCTTGCCACTGGCCTGGCAGGTTACACAGGAGCGACAAAACTCCTTGGTGTCTTCAGACATGTGGGGCCAGTGAAAGTGAGGGACAAATCTGTCCCAAGTCTTGTTCTGGCCCAGGTGACCTGCCAAGGGAATATCATGGGCTAGGGTCAATAGGAAGCCCCTGAACTTTAGAGGTATAACCAACCTCCTGGTGGCACCAGGCTTGGGGTCTCTACTCTCTGAGTACAGGAGTCCATCATCCCAATACACTGTATGGGGACCACTAGCTTTCCCAGCAGCCTCAGCAGCAGCTTGCTGTCTGAGGGGTTCAAGGAGGGGCAGCTCTGCTGCTCCTGGCTCAGATCTGCCCTGGAAGGTCCCCCTGTCCCCAAGAACTCAACCTGGTCAGGTTCAAGTTCCTCTGGGACAGTTCCTTCTTCAGGACTGAGATCATCCCCCTCAAGGGACTGATCTTCTTCCTGAGCCAAGGGGAAGGCACTGCCTTAACCCTACTACTCCTCCTCTTGGAAGGCACTTGGTCCATTATTCCAGAATCCAAGGCCTGTTCAGTGCTAGACATTTTGGCTTGTGACCTGGTTACAGCAAACACATCTGCAGGGATCCCCAGCATTTCTGCATGGGTCCTGAGCTCCACTTCTGCCCAAGCAGAAGTCTCTAAGTCATTGTCAAGCAAGCATTCGACTGGTAGGTTTGCACTCACCACAACCTTCTTAAGGCCAGTTACCCCTCCCCAGGAGAAGTTAACAACTGCCAGAGTATGGTCTGTTCTGACGTTGCTAGCATTGGTCACTTGGTACATCTCACCAAGTATAACTTGCCCAGGATTCACAAGGTCTTGTGTCACCATTGTGACACTTGCTCCTGTGTCCCTAAATGCCAAAGCCTCTCGTCCATTGATTAAAGGCTGTTGTCTGTACTTGCCCAGATTACTGGGACTCATAGAGGAGGGCACATCCATGCCTCCATCACAGACTAACACAGCCTGAGTTAGTTCTCTGACTAGGTCAGAGCCCAACTCAGTACCCAGGGTGAACCCTACTAAACCCTTGGCTGGAGCACTCCCACCAACTGTAACTGTACTAGGGGAACAGGTGTCTTAGGGGCATTGGTGGGTGCTGGACTTGAGTCTTTGGACTTGGTGCAATCACTGGTCCAGTGGGTCTTTTGCTTACAGACCTTGCACCATGGTTTTCTTTGGCCTTTCCCTTTTGTAGACTGTGAATCCCCACCTGAAGAAGATTTTTGGGGGCCTTGTGAAGACTTTTGATCTTTACCCTTCTCCCCACCCTTTTCAGAGTTCTTAGCATCTTGCTTCTTAGTGTCCCCACCTTGGTTCTGTACTTTCTGCTTCACCCTGGTTCTGACCCATTTGTCTGCCTTCTTTCCCAATTCTTGGGGAGACGTCAGATCAGAGTCCACCAGGTATTGATGCAACAGCTGATTTTGACAGTTATTAAGAATCTGCTCCCTCATTATCAGATTGTACAATCCTGAGAAGTCACACACCTTACTGCCCATCAACCAGCCTTCCAGAGCCTTAGCAGAACAATCCACATAGTCTACCCAGTCTTGAGTCTGTGCTTTTGGGTATCTCTGAACTTCAACCTGTACTGTTCAGTGGTTAGGCCAAACCCATCAATAAGAGCACTCTTCAAGACCTTGTAATTATCAGCATCCTCCTCTCTAACAGTGAGGAGCTTATCTCTACCTTTGTCTGCAAAGGAGAGCCACAAGATTGCTGCCCACTGCTCCTGAGGGACCTTCTGTACTTTACAGGCCCTCTCTAGAGCAGTTATCCACTTGTGGATGTCATCCCCACTCTGGTAGGGAGGGACAATCTTGCTCAGGTTCCTATGGTCATAGGACCTTTCCCTATCTCTAGGGACATGGCTGCCACCATGGGACTCTAGTCCCAACTTTCTTCTCTCTTTGAAGAGATCTAGGGACTCCCTGTCTATAGCCAGTTGCTGTTTTCTGAGTTCAAGCTGAGCTTCCTCATATTGAACCAGCCTCTTTCTCCTCTCATGAGAGGATTCCCTCCTATGAGATGAGACAGAGGTCCCTATGGAGGTGCCAGAGTGGTTAGACTCCTGAGAAGGAGATCTAGACTTTCTGGGCACACTCATAATCCTTCCTGGGGGACAAAGTGGGGATCATCCTGATCTTCCTCTTTATCGTCCACAGGAGGGATTGGGTTATCCAGGTCAGGGTCATTGTCACCCTCCTGGCCAGTTTCAGAGGGGGGCTGGGGGTATTTCTACCCCTGGCCCCATCCTCATCTTCTGCCCCACCCTCAGCTCCTACCCCTTCAGTCCCCAAGGGCTTACTGAGATCATAAGCTTCCAACATCTCTCTAAGATGTTGGGTGGTGGGACTTTGTCCTGTCTTCAATTTCCTCAAGTTACATAATGCTCTCAATTCCAAGAATGGGAGTGTATCATACTTGGAGGGGAGAAGCCCATGGGCTTCTGGCAAGGACTCACTGGGTCCTGGCTTTGAAGACATCACTAGTGAGGTGTGGTGTATGCACTACCTACTCTAGTGTGGCCTACTAAACTCTCTTGAGTTGTAGAAAGGGTGTGCTATCCCTTAACACACAACTCTAAGTTCAGTAGAACTTACTGTATTCTAAGCTTAAATTATATGTACCTTAGGTACCTTTAGTGGTTTTCAGTTGATCAATTCAATTGAGATTATCTGGTAAAACAATAGCAAGCTGGAATCCCACACGCTGCACACCAATGTGAGAAGTTGGCCTGGCATATGCTGTCCACTAATTATAGTGGGCACCTTGCACCAGTCCAAACAACCCCTTATTGGAGATAGGTTAAAGACAACCTTATTGAAAGCTATCCTAGTGGTAGCTATGGAGAGCAGCCTTCAGGCTAAGTCTTGAAGGAATGTAAAGCAGCTTGTTTTACCAGTCTATAATCTCTTGAGTGATCAAATGAAAGAGCACCACACCAGGTATATATTCAAAATATATGTATTTATTGCTAAACACACCCCTCTAGTCTCTTTATGAGGCTAGAGTTCGAAGTACACAAGTTATAAGTTATTTAAACACAGTAATAGCACAAATACACGTTTGGGCCCTAGGGGCGTACCAAACCATATACCAATAAAGTGGTATAAGAACCACGACAGAACTAGACACTAGGCCTAGAGCCTCTAGAAGTGCTTGGACCACAAGGAACCACCCAAGGTAGTGACACAGGGGACCCACGGGGACGCGTGCAGTGTAAATACACAACCACGATACGCCGTTAACTTCTATGGAGAAAGTCGCGATCAGGAAATTAAAGAAAAGGGACACTTAAAGGAGGACTTGGAGCAAACCCTTTGAGAACTAGGTCGTTCTGGAGTCTCTACCCACGGGAGCACCGGAGTACTCGTGTTACCTCACCCAGGGAAGCCGGGTGCATAGGTGCCTTTCGGGGTCGGGTTTCGTCGTCGATTTGAATGGCGATCTGCTGCAAAGTGCTGCTGGCGACCAAGTGGAAAGTGTCCGGGTGGATCCAAGAGTGGATCGGAGATCTGAAGAACCTGAAAGCAGAGGGGACAGAGTCTGGGTCACTAGCCAGTGACCAGGAAGGCGATGGACAGATGCCCACCGATGTTGCTTGCTTCAAGTGCATTGACGGTCATCTTGACTCTTCAGCCACGAGGTCCAGGAGGCGTTGTCGGTGACCAGGAGCAGGATTCGGGCTGGTACACAATGTCTGTCGAGTGCTGAGGTGTCGGCGACCGGATTGGACCCAACAAGCCTTGGCAACGGCAAGTCTCGGTGAAGATGAAGATCGTCGATGGTGCAGACCAGCAAGGTCTGAGGAACTCACCCAGCGAGGGTAAGTGAGGGCAGGCCTGGAGCAACCAGGGTGCCCAAGAAGAAAAGGATTGGCCTTCGTGAAGGGCTTCTAGCCAATGGGCTAGCGACCGCGAAGGAGCCTCGAGACGTCGCACGTGGATCTGGCTCACAGGACACTCGTGGAGTGGAGGCCAGTGATCTTCGGTGCAGTTGGTGCTGAAGGCTAGGGCTACTCGGAGCCCAAAGCACGACTTCGTGGGAGACCCAGAAGAGGATGCACTAGCAAATGCGTGCGGTGTCCAGGGGTCATGGTTCCACGTTACCCACGACAGCTACGGGCCTCAGCTTTGCTGGGGACTCAGGGCAGCCTCGGGGAAGTCTGGAAATCCACCTCTGGTGATGCAAAGACTCTCGGCGTCCGACGGGAGCTTAGGCGATGCAGACCGGACAATTGCTTCTTTGGTGCCTGCCAAGCAGGGGAGTCACTCCTTGACCCCAAGGGAGATTCTTCTGTCCTCTAGTCTTTAGTAGAGCGTCGAAGGTCCAGGATTCTGTTTCAGAGTTTCGTCCAGGGATAATCTAAAGTCCTAAGGACTGGGTTCCTATACTTATACTAAGTTTAGGGGTTGGACTACTCTGTGGCCCCACCTATGGGTGGGTCAGGGCAGAGGGGTGGCTACACCCCTTTCCCTTTGTCCAGTTCGCGCCAAAGCAGGGGCTGCAAGCCCCTGATCCGGTTTGAACTGGGGTATGCACAGGGACACCAAGTGTGCCCCCAGTGCAGGACTTCAAAGCACCCGAAAGTGCTCCCGCCCAGCCCCAATACACATTATCCTGTCTGGGGAGGTGGTCACACCTCCCTGGGACAGGAAACCTATTGTCCAGGCCTCCCCTGCCGGAGTTTCGTCCAGCAGCAGGAGGCCAGACTCGTGTCTGTGGCAGCAGCATCCATTTTGTGATGCCAGGGCTTTAGAAAGAAGTTACCGGCCAGGCCAGAGTTAACATGTCTCTCCCTCTAGAAGGGTGGAATGCTACCCCCGCCGCCAGAATTGGCGGTGGGGTAGTATTCCAAGATGTTTGACACCAAACACGACATGTTTAGGTGCAGCCATTCCAAAGTTAGCATTTAACGCGAGGTTATAATGCGCTTAAGAGTATATGGTCAGGCTGCACTACAAACAGCATCAGAGAAGGGTCTCCGAACGCTGCAGAGGGGCCCTGCTCATGCAGGGGCACCCTCTCACATAGGAACCACGCACTCTGCCTTGAGGATTGATAAGGCCTGCCATAGGAGTGACTTATAGGTTTATATGTGTGTATGTATTTAGTGATATAGGTAACCTATATCACAGTAAGGGGTGCATGCACCACCTTACCCAGGCTGCAGTAGCAGACCTGTGGTGTCAGTTTGGATGGCCTTCCAGGGGTGGCATAATACATGCTGCAGCCCCTGGTAGGCCTCTGAGGTACCTATGCCCTTGGTACATAGTATACCATATACTAGGGACTTATAAGGGCACTCCAGATTCCAATCAGTGATGTGCCTAAGGCACATGGAAACCATTTTAGAGAGGAAGCAGCTAGGCTGGGGTTCTGATTAGCAGGGCCCCAGCCAGACTAATGTCGAAAAACAGTGAAGCATCAGCAAAAAGTGGGGGTACCCATGTGAAGCAGATCCTACTCTCCTACACCCGGCTCCTCTGGGATAGGTAACACGGGTACCTCGGTACTCACAAGGGTGCTGGCCTTAGAACCTCTTATGTTCCAAAGGGTTTGCTTGAAGTCCTCGTAGAAGTGTCCTTAAACTGTAATTTTCCAACCGCGACTTTCCCATAGAGTTGCACGGAGCACGCGGTCGTGTTTCCTCACTGCACCCGTCCTCCGTGGGCGCCCTGCGTCACTGCCTTGGGTGGTTCCTTGGGGTCCCAGCGATTCTACGTGCTCTAGGCACAGTGTCTATTGAAGTCGTGATTGTTATACCATTTGTTTAGTATATGGTTCAGTCTCCCCCTGGAGCCCGTTGTACATTTTGCAACTTACGTATGTTCTATTGATTAAGTATTGTGTGCTTTATGTTCTAATCTCGTGTAGAGATTAGTAGAGAGTGTTATAGTAATGAATACATATTTTTACATAACTACTGTGTGGTTCTCCTTTCATTTGATCATTCAAGAAGTGAGATTCTGGTAAAACAAGCTGCTTTACATTCCTTCAAGATTAATCCTGAAGGCTGCTCTCCACAGCTACCACTAGGATAGCTTTCTAAAGGTTATCTTTGACCTCATACATCATAAGGGTAGTTTGGACTGGTGCAAGGTGCCCACTTTAATTAGTGGACAGCATATACCAGGCCAACTTCTCACCAGCACAGCATCAGTGTGTCAGAGTGAGTCACCCTGGTGTGTTACCCTCACACCTCCCGCGGTGGTCGTCAGCACAGCATCAGTGTGGCGGAGTGAGTCACCCTGGTGTGTTACCCTCACACCTCCCTCGGTGGCAGCCAGCATATCATCAGTGTGGCGGAGTGAGTCACTATGGTGTGTTACCCCCAGACCTCTCACAGTGGGGGTCAGTACAGCATCAGAGTGGCGGAGTGAGTCACCCTGGTGTGTTACCCTCAGACCTCCCTCGGTGGGGGTCAGCACAGCATCACTGTGGCAGAGTGAGTCACCCTGGTGTGTTACCCCCACACCTCCCACGGTGGCAGCCAACGCATCATCAGTGTGGCGGAGTGAGTCACCCTGGTATGTTACCCCCACACCTCCCACCATGGTGGCCGGCACAGCATCAGTGTGTCGGAGTGAGTCACACTGGTGTGTTACCCCAACACCTCCCACTGTGGTGGCCAGCACAGCATCAGTAGGCGGAGTGAGTCACCCTGGTGGGTTACTCCCAGACCTCCCACGGTGGCGGCCAGCACAGCATCAGTGTGTCGGAGTGAGTCACACTGGTGTGTTACCCCAACACCTCCCACTGTGGTGGCCAGCACAGCATCAGTGTGGCGGAGTGAGTCACCCTGGTGGGTTACCCCTAGACCTCCCACAGTGGCGGCTAGCACAGCATCAGTGTGCCGGAGTGAGTCACACTGGTGTGTGACCCCCACACCTCCCACTGTGGTGGCCAGCACAGCATCAGTGTGGCGGAGTGAGTCACCCTGGTGTGTTACCCCGTGACCTCCCAAGGTGGGGTCAGCACAGCATCAGTGTGGCAGAGTGAGTCACCCTGGTGTGTTTCCCTCAAACCTCCCACGGTAGCGGCCAGTGCAGCATCAGTGTGACAGAGTGAGTCACACTGGTGTGTTACCCCCAGACCTCTCACAGTGGGGGTCAGCACAGCATCAGAGTGGCGGAGTGAGTCACCCTGGTGTGTTACCCCTAGACCTCCCACGGTGGGGTTCAGCACAGGATCAGTGTGGCGGAGTGAGTCACCTTGGTGTGTTAACCTCACACCTCCCAAGGTGGAAGCCAGCACAGCATCATTGTGGCAGAGTGAGTCACCCTGGTGTGATACCCCCACACCTCCCGCGGTGGTCGTCAGCACAGCATCAGTGTGGCGGAGTGAGTCACCCTGGTGTGTTACCCCCACACCTCCCACAGTGGCAGCCAGCACATCATCAGTGTGGCGGAGTGAGTCACCCTGGTGTGTTACCCTCAGACCTCGCACGGTGGCAGCCAGTGCAGCATCAGTGTGACAGAGTGAGTCACCCTGGTGTGTTACCCTCAGACCTCCCTCGGTGGGGGTCAGCACAGCATCAGTGTGGCAGAGTGAGTCAACCTTCTGTGTTACCCCCACACCTCCCACGGTGGCAGCCAGCGCATCATCAGTGTGGCGGAGTGAGTCACCCTGGTATGTTAGGCCCAGACCTCCCACCGTGGGGGTCAGCACAGCATCAGTGCAGCGGAGTGAGTCACTCTGGTGTGTTACCCCCACACCTCCCACTGTGGTGGCCAGCACAGCATCAGTGTGGCGGAGTGAGTCACCCTGGTGGGTTACCCCCAGACCTCCCACGGTGGCGGCCAGCACAGCATCAGTGTGGCAGAGCGAGTCACCCTGGTGTGTTAGACCCACACCTCACACTGTGGTGGCCAGCACAGCATCAGTGTGGCGGAGTGAGTCACCCTGGTGTGTTACCCCCACACCTCCCACTGTGGCAGGCAGCGCATCATCAGTGTGGTGGAGTGAGTCACCCTGGTGTGTTACCCCGACACCTCCCACAGTGGGGATCAGCACAGCATCAGTGTAGCGGAGCGAGTCACCCTGGTGTGTTAGACCCACACCTCCCACAGTGGTGGCCAGCACAGCATCAGTGTGGCGGAGTGAGTCACCCTGGTGTGTTAGGCCCAGACCTCCCACCGTGGGGGTCAGCACAGCATCAGTGCGGCGGAGTGAGTCACCCTGGTGTGTTACCCTCAGACCTCCCTCGGTGGGGGTCAGCACAGCATCAGTGTGGCAGAGTGAGTCACCCTGGTGTGTTACCCCCACACCTCCCACGGTGGCAGCCAGCACAGCATCATTGTGGTGGAGTGAGTCTGCCTGGTGTGTTACCCCCCGGACCTCCCACGGTGGGGGTCAGCACAGCATCAGTGTGGTGGAGTGAGTCACACTAGTGTGTTACCCCCAGACCTCCCACGGTGGGGGTTAGCACAGCATCAGTGTGGTGGAGTGAGTCACACTAGTGTGTTACCCCCACACCTCCCACGGTGGTGGCCAGTGCAGTATCAGTGTGGCAGAGTGAGTCACCCTTTTGAGTTACCCCCAGACCTCCCACGGTGGGGGTCAGCACAGCATCAGTGTGGCGGAGTGAGTCACCCTGGTATGTTAGGCCCAGACCTCCCACCGTGGGGGTCAGCACAGCATCAGTGCAGCGGAGTGAGTCACTCTGGTGTGTTACCCCCACACCTCCCACTGTGGTGGCCAGCACAGCATCAGTGTGGCGGAGTGAGTCACCCTGGTGGGTTACCCCCAGACCTCCCACGGTGGCGGCCAGCACAGCATCAGTGTGTCTGAATGAGTCACACTGGTGTGTTACCCCCACACCTCCCACCATGGTGGCCAGCACAGCATCAGTGTGGCGGAGTCAGTCACCCTGGTGTGTTAGGCCCAGACCTCCCACCGTTGGGTTCAGCACAGCATCAGTGTGGCAGAGCGAGTCACCCTGGTGTGTTAGACCCACACCTCACACTGTGGTGGCCAGCACAGCATCAGTGTGGCGGAGTGAGTCACCCTGGTGTGTTACCCCCACACCTCCCACTGTGGCAGGCAGCGCATCATCAGTGTGGTGGAGTGAGTAACCCTGGTGTGTTACCCCGACACCTCCCACAGTGGGGGTCAGCACAGCATCAGTGTAGCGGAGCGAGTCACCCTGGTGTGTTACCCCAACACCTCCCACTGTGGTGGCCAGCACAGCATCAGTGTGGCGGAGTGAGTCACCCTGGTGGGTTACCCCCAGACCTCCCACAGTGGCGGCTAGCACAGCATCAGTGTGCCGGAGTGAGTCACACTGGTGTGTGACCCCCACACCTCCCACTGTGGTGGCCAGCACAGCATCAGTGTGGCAGAGTGAGTCACCTTGGTGTGTTACCCCGTGACCTCCCAAGGTGGGGTCAGCACAGCATCAGTGTGGCAGAGTGAGTCACCCTGGTGTGTTTCCCTCAAACCTCCCACGGTGGCGGCCAGTGCAGCATCAGTGTGACAGAGTGAGTCACCCTGGTGTGTTACCCCCAGACCTCTCACAGTGGGGGTCAGCACAGCATCAGAGTGGCGGAGTGAGTCACCCTGGTGTGTTACCCCTAGACCTCCCACGGTGGGGTTCAGCACAGGATCAGTGTGGCGGAGTGAGTCACCTTGGTGTGTTAACCTCACACCTCCCAAGGTGGTAGCCAGCACAGCATCATTGTGGCAGAGTGAGTCACCCTGGTGTGATACCCCCACACCTCCCGCGGTGGTCGTCAGCACAGCATCAGTGTGGCGGAGTGAGTCACCCTGGTGTGTTACCCCCACACCTCCCACAGTGGCAGCCAGCACATCATCAGTGTGGCGGAGTGAGTCACCCTGGTGTGTTACCCTCAGACCTCGCACGGTGGCAGCCAGTGCAGCATCAGTGTGACAGAGTGAGTCACCCTGGTGTGTTACCCTCATACCTCCCTCGGTGGGGGTCAGCACAGCATCAGTGTGGCAGAGTGAGTCAACCTTCTGTGTTACCCCCACACCTCCCACGGTGGCAGCCAGCGCATCATCAGTGTGGCGGAGTGAGTCACCCTGGTATGTTAGGCCCAGACCTCCCACCGTGGGGGTCAGCACAGCATCAGTGCAGTGGATTGAGTCACTCTGGTGTGTTACCCCCACACCTCCCACTGTGGTGGCCAGCACAGCATCAGTGTGACGGAGTGAGTCACCCTGGTGGGTTACCCCCAGACCTCCCACGGTGGCGGCCATCACAGCATCAGTGTGGCAGAGCGAGTCACCCTGGTGTGTTAGACCCACACCTCACACTGTGGTGGCCAGCACAGCATCAGTGTGGCGGAGTGAGTCACCCTGGTGTGTTACCCCACACCTCCCACTGTGGCAGGCAGCGCATCATCAGTGTGGTGGAGTGAGTCACCCTGGTGTGTTACCCCGACACCTCCCACAGTGGGGATCAGCACAGCATCAGTGTAGCGGAGCGAGTCACCCTGGTGTGTTAGACCCACACCTCCCACAGTGGTGGCCAGCACAGCATCAGTGTGGCGGAGTGAGTCACCCTGGTGTGTTAGGCCCAGACCTCCCACCGTGGGGGTCAGCACAGCATCAGTGCGGCGGAGTGAGTCACCCTGGTGTGTTACCCTCAGACCTCCCTCGGTGGGGGTCAGCACAGCATCAGTGTGGCAGAGTGAGTCACCCTGGTGTGTTACCCCGACACCTCCCACGGTGGCAGCCAGCACAGCATCATTGTGGTGGAGTGAGTCTGCCTGGTGTGTTACCCCCGGACCTCCCACGGTGGGGGTCAGCACAGCATCAGTGTGGTGGAGTGAGTCACACTAGTGTGTTACCCCCAGACCTCCCACGGTGGGGGTTAGCACAGCATCAGTGTGGTGGAGTGAGTCACACTAGTGTGTTACCCCCACACCTCCCACGGTGGTGGCCAGTGCAGTATCAGTGTGGCAGAGTGAGTCACCCTTTGAGTTACCCCCAGACCTCCCACGGTGGGGGTCAGCACAGCATCAGTGTGGCGGAGTGAGTCACCCTGGTATGTTAGGCCCAGACCTCCCACCGTGGGGGTCAGCACAGCATCAGTGCAGCGGAGTGAGTCACTCTGGTGTGTTACCCCCACACCTCCCACTGTGGTGGCCAGCACAGCATCAGTGTGGCGGAGTGAGTCAGCCTGGTGGGTTACCCCCAGACCTCCCACGGTGGCGGCCAGCACAGCATCAGTGTGTCTGAATGAGTCACACTGGTGTGTTACCCCCACACCTCCCACCATGGTGGCCAGCACAGCATCAGTGTGGCGGAGTCAGTCACCCTGGTGTGTTAGGCCCAGACCTCCCACCGTTGGGTTCAGCACAGCATCAGTGTGGCAGAGCGAGTCACCCTGGTGTGTTAGACCCACACCTCACACTGTGGTGGCCAGCACAGCATCAGTGTGGCGGAGTGAGTCACCCTGGTGTGTTACCCCCACACCTCCCACTGTGGCAGGCAGCGCATCATCAGTGTGGTGGAGTGAGTCACCCTGGTGTGTTACCCCGACACCTCCCACAGTGGGGGTCAGCACAGCATCAGTGTAGCGGAGCGAGTCACCCTGGTGTGTTAGACCCACACCTCCCACCGTGGGGGTCAGCACAGCATCAGTGCGGCGGAGTGAGTCACCCTGGTGTGTTACCCCCACACCTCCCACCGTGGGGGTCAGCACAGCATCAGTGTGGCGGAGTGAGTCACCCTGGTATGTTAGGCCCAGACCTCCCTCCGTGGGGGTCAGCACAGCATCAGTGCAGCGGAGTGAGTCACTCTGGTATGTTAGGCCCAGACCTCCCACGGTGGGGGTCAGCACAGCATCAGTGTGGCGGAGTGAGTCACCCTGGTATGTTAGGCCCAGACCTCCCTCGGTGGGGGTCAGCACAGCATCAGTGTGGCGGAGTGAGTCACCCTGGTGTTACCCCCACACCTCGCACGGTGGGGTCAGCGCATCATCAGTGTGGCGGAGTGACTCACCCTGGTGTGTGCACCCCTGGTGCCGTGTGGTGGAGGGGAGTGGAGGGGAGGGGGCACTGACAGGAGGGGGCTTTGCCGGTGCAGTGTGGGGGAGGGGGCTCCGCCGGTGCAGGGCAGAGGGTGAGACTCCCCCTCCAGGATGGTGTCTGCTTCTTTTCCCCGCAGGGGGGGTGATCAGGGCGCACGTGCACTGAATTCCTTCCCAACCCAGTTGGAACTGGGCCATTAACCGCTTGTTCAGCCCATGGGCCCCTCTTGTGAGCTCTGCTGGAGGGCGCCGCCGGGCAGATGGGAAAATGTTCATACAGGCCAAGGGCACTGCGAAGGGATGGTGGGGCTGGGGCAGTCAGTCAAAGGACAGACCAGCAGGACAGTGCCAGTGTGAGATTGGTAGGGTTGTGAAACTTGTGACCGAATCAGTCAAAGGACAGACCAGTGCCACTGTGAGATTGGTGAGGCTGGGGCAGAGTCAGTCAAAGGACAGACGTGTCAGTGTGAGATTGGTTGGGCTGGGGCAGAGTCAAATGACAGACCAGTGCCAGTGTGAGATTGGTGGGGCTGGGGCAGAGTCAGTCAAAGGACAGACCAGTGTCAGTGTGAGATTGCAGGGGTTGGGGAAGAGTCAAAAGACAGACCAGTGCCAGTGTGAGATTGGTAGGGCTGGGGCAGAGTCAGTCAAAGGACAGACCAGTGCCAGTGTGAGGTTGGTGGGGATGTAAAGGAGTCAGTCAAAGGACAGAGTAGTGCCAGTGTGAGGTTGGTGGGGCTGTGAAGGAGTCAGTCAAAGTACAGACCAGTGCCAATTTGAGATTAGTGGGGCTGGGGCAGAGTCAGTCAAATGACAGACCAGTGCTGGTGTGAGATTGGTGGGGCTGGGGCAGAGTCAGTCAAAGGACAGACCAGTGCCAGTGTGAGGTTGGTGGGGATGTAAAGGAGTCAGTCAAAGGACAGAGTAGTGCCAGTGTGAGGTTGGTGGGGCTGTGAAGGAGTCAGTCAAAGGACAGACCAGTGCCAGTGTGAGATTGGTGGGGCTGGGGCAGAGTCAGTCAAAAGACAGACCAGTGCCAATGTGAGACTGGTGGGGCCGGGACAGTCAGTGAAGTGAAATGCCGGCGGGTTATTGTTCTGTAAGGCTGGTAGGGCTGGGGCCGTGCCCTTGTTCCTTTCGAAGCGTGGCATGGATGAGACAGAGACATTCACATGTCCGCATGTAGCCTTTCAGCGGTCTGTGGGGCAGGGCAGAGCCCGTCACTTGCAGATGCATTCAGGGCCCTCTGAGATCAGGGTAGGGCTGGGGCAGTGTCAGACCTGTGGGTGGGGCCTTCCAAGATCAGTAGGATCAGGGCAGAGCCTATCAGATGACAGATGCACTGGTTGGAGGATTACAGATTGGTAGGGCTGGGGAAGGGTCAGTTAGTAGACAGATTCGCTGATTGGAACCCGTGAAAGGCACGGGGAGGGAGTCAGTCACACAACAAGTCTGTGCTTCAGTGTTTTGTCTGGTCGGTAGTTTTGAGACAGAATTAGATACTTGTTGCTGAAAGCCTGGGAGGGCTGGGGCAGACTCACTCACTCACGTCAGGCTGAGGTGAAGTAGAGTCACTCACACTTGAAGCGTATGTAAAAGGCCTTTAGAGCAGGGGCACAGTCAATCAAATGTCAGCTGGCAGGGCTGGTCAGAGTCAGTCGTGTCAGCCAGAGGTCTCCGAAAGGTCAGAAGGCTGGTGCAGAGTCACTCACATGTCCGGCTGACGGGAATGGGGCAGAGACAGTCGAGTGTCAGGCAGCTACATCAGGAAGGCCCGAGGGCTGGGGCACAGTCAGTCACAAGGCAGCTGGCAGGGCTGGGGAGACTTGGACTCTGTCTGCACACAGGAGGGGTCTGCTGGGCTCTGTGTGCAAGGGGTTAGTACAAGGGAAGTGTGTGCTGGACTGTGCCAACTGGGGGGGAGGGGACACACAGGATGGGTCTGTTGGGCTCGTGCTACAAGGGGTGGGCAGTGTGGATGGGCATTTTGTTGCGAGGGGTAGAGTGATGGACGTCATCTGCATGGAAGGGCGGGGGAGGGGGGCCTGGACGTGCTGCTGTCTGCAGGGGAAGGGCGAGGGGGCGTGCTGCTGTCTGCAGGGGGACGTGCTGCTGTCTGCAGGGAAGGGCGGGGGCGTGCTGCTGTCTGCAGGGGGCGTGCTGCTGTCTGCAGGGGCGTGCTGCTGTCTGCAGGGGGCGTGCTGCTGTCTGCAGGGGGGCCGTGCTGCTGTCTGCAGGGGGGCCGTGCTGCTGTCTGCAGGGAAGGACGGGGGGCGTGCTGCTGTCTGCAGGGGGCGTGCTTCTGTCTGCAGGGGGCGTGCTGCTGTCTGCAGGGTAAGGGCAGGGGGCGTGCTGCTGTCTGCAGGGTAAGGGCAGGGGGCGTGCTGCTGTCTGCAGGGGGCGTGCTGCTGTCTGCAGGGTAAGGGCAGGTCCTGGAGGCCTGGCCGTGCTGCTGTCTGCAGGGGGACGTGCTGCTGTCCGCAGGGTAAGGGCAGGGGGGCGTGCTGGTGTCTGCAGGGTAAGGGCAGGGGCCGTGCTGCTGTCTGCAGGGTAAGGGCAGGGGGGCCGTGCTGCTGTCTGCAGGGTAAGGGCAAGGGGGGCGTGCTGCTGTCTGCAGGGTAAGGGCAGGGTGGCGTGCTGCTGTCTGCAGGGTAAGGGCAGGTCCTGGAGGCCTGGCCGTGCTGCTGTCTGCAGGGGGACGTGCTGCTGTCCGCAGGGTAAGGGCAGGGGGGCGTGCTGCTGTCTGCAGGGTAAGGGCAGGGTGCGTGCTGCTGTCTGCAGGGGGCGTGCTGCTGTCTGCAGGGTAAGGGCAGGGCCTGGAGGCCTGGCCGTGCTGCTGTCTGCAGGGGGGCCGTGCTGCTGTCTGCATGGTAAGGGCAGGGGGGCTGTGCTGCTGTCTGCAGGGTAAGGGCAAGGGGGCGTGCTGCTGTCTGCAGGGTAAGGGCAGGGGGCGTGCTGCTGTCTGCAGGGGGCGTGCTGATGTCTGCAGGGGGACGTGCTGCTGTCTGCAGGGGGCGTGCTGATGTCTGCAGGGGGACGTGCTGCTGTCTGCAGGGTAAGGGCAGGGGGCGTGCTGCTGTCTGCAGGGGGCAGGGCTGTTGTCTGCAGGGGGGCGTGCTGCTGTCTTGGGGGCGTGCAGCTGTCTGCAGGGTAAGGGCGGGGGGGCGTGCTGCTGTCTGCAGGGGGCTGTGCTGCTGTCTGCAGGGTAAGGGCAGGGGGCGTGCTGCTGTCTGCAGGGTAAGGGCAGGTCCTGGAGGCCTGGCCGTGCTGCTGTATGCAGGGGGACGTGCTGCTATCCGCAGGGTAAGGGCAGGGGGCGTGCTGCTGTCTGCAGGGTAAGGACAGGGGGCGTGCTGCTGTCTGCAGGGGGCCGTGCTGTTGTCTGCAGGGTAAGGGCAGGGGGGGCGTGGTGCTGTCTGCAGGGAAAAGGCAGGGGGCTGTGCTGCTGTCTGTAATGTAAGGGCAGGGGGGCCGTGCTGCTGTCTGCAGGGAAAAGGCAGGGCATAGAGGCCTGGCCGTGCTGCTGTCAGCAGGGTAAGGGCAGGGGGCTGTGCTGCTGTCTGTAATGTAAGGGCATGGGGGGCTTGCTGCTGTCTGCAGGGAAAAGGCAGGGCCTAGAGGCCTGGCCGTGCTGCTGTCTGCAGGGGGGCCGTGCTGCTGTCTGCAGGGGCGCTGTGCTGCTGTCTGCAGGGTAAGGGCAGGGGGGCTGTGCTGCTGTCTGTAATGTAAGGGCAGGGGCGTGCTGCTGTCTGCAGGGTAAGGGCAGGGGGCGTGCTGCTGTCTGCAGGGGGCGTGCTGCTGTCTGCAAGGTAAGGGCAGGGGGCGTGCTACTGTCTGCAGGGTAAGGGCAGGGGGGCGTGCTGCTGTCTGCAGGGGTAAGGGCAGGGCCTGGAGGCCTGGCCGTGCTGCTGTCTGCAGGGGGGCGTGGTGCTGTCTGCAGGGTAAGGGCAGGGGGGCGTGCTGCTGTCTGCAGGGTAAGGGCAGGGTCTGGAGGCCTGGCCGTGCTGCTGTCTGCAGGGGAGGCGTGCTGCTGTCTGCAGGGGGGCCGTGCTGTTGTCTGCAGGGGGGGCGTGGTGCTGTCTGCAGGGGGGCGTGCTGCTGTCTGCAGGGGGGACGTGCTGCTGTCTGCAGGGGGGACGTGCTGCTGTCTGCAGGGGGGACGTGCTGCTGTCTGCAGGGTAAGGGCAGGGGGGACGTGCTGCTGTCTGCAGGGTAAGGGCAGGGGGCCGTGCTGCTGTCTGCAGGGAAGGGCAGGGGGCGTGCTGCTGTCTGCCACGAAAGTGCCTGGAGGCCTGGCCGTGCTGCTGTCTGCAGGGTAAGGGCAGGGGGGCGTGCTGCTGTCTTCAGGGGGGCCGTGCTGTTGTCTGGAGGGGGGGGGCGTGGTGCTGTCTGCAGGGGGGGGCGTGCTGCTGTCTGCAGGGAAAAGGCAGGGCCTAGAGGCCTGGCCGTGCTGCTGTCTGCAGGGGGGTCGTGCTGCTGTCTGCAGGGGTCGTGCTGCTGTCTGCAGGGGGGCTGTGCTGCTGTCTGCAGGGGGCCGTGCTGCTGTCTGCATAGTGCCAATATCGGCAACACTCCCCATCCCTCCCACAGCAATATCCTGGAGAATGGAAGATATCTCCCTTGGCATGCCATCCCTTTAGCACAAGGTTTACAGCTTTGGGCATGTCACTTAAAACATCTCCATCATGCGTTTAAGGCTAATTAGTTTGAGCTGTTTTAAACAACATCCCTTCTAACAAACAGTGTTGAGTAACCACTCATGTTCGTCTCTTGTACCAGTCGTCCCCGATTGCCTGGCACTCTTTAGACCAAAGGAAGCTTTTAACAAGCTTCCTATACAAAAGGTATCCTGTTGCGCAACTTGGGACACTATTACTTCATCACTACATACTTTCAGGCAGGGGAATGCTGCCAAAGGTATCCCCACCTTAGTACCTGTTTAACCACTAAATAAATACTCAGATCCCTGAAGCCCCTGCTTCCTGCTCACCCTTAGGTCCTCAAGCCTATGCTCAGCCTCAAATCCCTGAAGCCCCCGCTTCCTGTTCACCCTTAGGTCTCTAGCCTGTGCCCAGCCTCGGATCCCTGAAGCCCCTGCTTCTTGCTCACCCTTAGGTCCTCTAGCCTGTGCTCAGTCTCCGATCCCTGAAGCTCCTGCTTCCTGCTCACCCTTAGGTCCTCTACCCCATGCTCAACCTCAGATCCCTGAAGCCCCCGCTTCCTGCTCACCCTTAGGTCCTTTAGCCCATGCTCAGCCTAAGATCCCTGAAGCCCCTGCTTCCTGCTCACCCTTAGGTCCTCCAGCCTGTGCTGAGCCTCAGAATCCTGAAGCCCCTGCTTCCTGCTCACCCTTAGGGCTCTAGCCCCTGTTCAGCCTCAGATCCCTGTAGCCCCTACTCACCCTTAGGTCTCTAGCCTGTGCTCAGCCTCAGATCTCTGAATCCCCTGCTTCCTGCTCACCCTTAGGTCCTCTAACCTGTTCTCGGCCTCAGGTCCCTGAGCCCCTGCTTCCTGCTCACCCTTAGGGCTCTAGCCCATATTCAGCCTCAGATCCCTGAAGCCCCTACTCACCCTTAGGTCTCTAGCCTGTGCTGAGTCTCAGATCCCTGAATCCCCTGCTTCCTGCTCACCCTTAGGTCCTCTAGCCTGTTCTCGGCCTCAGGTCCCTGAGCCCCTGCTTCCTGCTCACCCTTCGGTCCTCCCACCTGTGCTCAGCCTCAGATCTCTGAAGCCCCTGCTTCCTGCTCACCCTTAGGTCCTCCCGCCTGTGCTCAGACTCAAATCTCTGAAGCCCCTGCTTCCTGCTCACCCTTAGGTCCTCGAGCCTGTGCTCAGCCTCAGATCTCTGAAGCCCCTGCATCCGGCTCACCCTTAGGTCCTCTAGCCTGTGCTCAGCTTCAGATCCCTGAAGTCCCTACTTCCTGCCCACCCTTAGGTCTCTAGTCCATGGTCGGCCTCAGATCTCTGAAGTTCCCGCTTCCTGCTCACCCTTAGGTCCTCTAGTGTGTGCCCAGTCTCAGTTTTCTGAAGCCCCTGCTTCGTGCTCACCCTTAGTTCCTCTAGCCTGTGCTCAGTCTCAGATCCCTGAAGCCCCTGCTTCCTGTTCACCCTTAGGTCCTCTAGCCTGTGCTTAGCCTCAGATCCCTGAAGCCCTTGCTTCCTGTTCACCCATAGGTCCTCTAGCCTGTGCTCAGCCTCAGATACCTGAAGCCCCTGCTCCTACTCACCCTTAGGTCCTCTAGCCCGTGCTTGTCCTCAGATCCCTGAAGCCCCTGCTTCGGCTCACCCTTAGGTCCTCTAGCCTGTGCTTAGCCTCAGATCCCAGAAACCCCTGCTTCCTGCTCACCCTTAGGTCCTTTAGCCCATGCTCAGCCTCAGATCCCTGAAGTCCCTGCTTCCTGCTCCCCCTTTGGGCTCTAGCCTGTGCTCAGCCTCAGATCCCTGAAGCCCCTGCTTCCTGCTCACGCTTAGGTCCTCTAGCCTGTGCTCAGCCTCAGATCCCTGAAGCCCCTGCTTCCTGCTCACCCTTAGGTCCTCTAGCCTGTGCTCAGCCTCCGATCCCTGAAGCTCCTGCTTCCTGTTCACCCTTAGGTCTCTACCCCATGCTCAACCTCAGATCCCTGAAGCCCCCGCTTCCTGCTGATGGAGCAGGGAAAATAATTTTTTTAACCCCTAACAAATTTTATAATTAATTAAATAAAATGTTCGTTTAAATGTATTAATCAACACTGTATGTGTGGGAATGGTAACATGCCAATGTGTGTGCTAAATAATCTATTAATGGATGTCCGTGTGTCTAATTATAACGTAAAAATAAATGCGTACTAATTAAAAATAAATGCATGTTTGTGCTTCATAGAAATAAAACGTGTTGTTGCAAAAACAATAGTGATGGTAAGTAAGGAACAGCTTAAATGTTGCTTTCTGCTAGGTAATAACTAATTGGGGTACGTAGATGACGGGAGGGAAACGAAAAGGGCTATTTTTCTCTATTTTAATTATGTTTTGTTTGCCTCAAATTAGTGCTTCTAAAGTATAACCGAGTGGCGATATAAAATGGCCGCCAGTGGGAAGATGTGCGCAGGCGCAAGGGGACACGTGATACGGGATGAAATAGGAGAAAAAAACTAAACCTCGTGAGGTTACTGAGACGCTAGGATGCAAGAAATGGTCAAGGCTGATGTGACCTAATTGAACTGATAGTGTGCCGTGATGATCAGCAGAAGACCCGTGGGAAACAAGTTTAAGAGAAAGGACAATGACTGCGGAGTTCTCGAATGTATCGAAAGAAGTTACAAATGTACTGATCGAAACGGATGAAAATATGTTTGAGCGTATGGGAAAGGAAATGATCCAAGGACCCTTGAATCCAAGAGAACTTGATTAAAAGAATGAATAAGCTGACATGCATGGACCAATGAAAGAAAAGCGTGTTATTAATGTTGCAACAGTTAGTTAGCAAAGTTAGAATTAGGGTATAAGAGGGCCTACTCTTAGTGGGAGGGGGTCAGTCGCGGTTGCAGTCACAGTCAGGAGAGGAGTTGGAGAGTCGTGTTGGTGGCTTCCAGTGCTGGGTGGTCCTGATCGATCCCTTACTGAGCGGGAGATGCTGAAAAACTGTTAGATGAGACGGGTTGCAGGTAGCTGATGCTGACGAGCTGAAGTTGCTGTTGCTGTCTTAATTTTCCAGTTGAGTATGAGAATCAGGCTATTTCTAATTCTTAACTTAGGTTAGAAATCATTAGGCTAAATTAGGAAGCTAGGCAGGTAATTAGGGTTTTGGCTTCATGACAAAAATTTCCTTTCTGCAATAAATTGATTATGCTTAATAAATATTTGAAATAAGAATGAATAATTGAATAAAGTTTAAATTCTTTCTCATGCTTTTAAAATTATATAAAATTTAAGATTCTTTAAACCCAAAATGACTCAGTGGTTATTTTCCTAAATGATTGTGACATCAGTAATTGGTTATTGTGATTCAGCTGGTCTTAATCACTATGAACTAATTTTTACATGAATGATTCATCGACAAAACAATGAGCAGGAATATCTTAAGAAATAACTAAAAGAAAGTGACAAATTAAGGTAATAAGATATCCCGGCTCCTTCCAGCGGTACATAAATGGTGTTCTCCATTTAGTTCTCATGTTTCTCCTAGGAGTATAGAATTTCATAAAGGTGTAAAGGAAATCCAGGAGTGTGCATGTGTGTTAGGCGATGTTTATGGGCCCCATCGTCATGTGGATATGAGAAATATAGTTTGCCCCTGGATGACCTATAAGTGACCTGGGAGGAGAATAGTTTTTATTGTACGCGCTGCATCAGAATTCTTGGTAGCAGAGTTATGGTTTTCTATAGATTAGTTTAGTGATTATTGTTTATTGATTATTGATTATTTTTATGACTAACACTATATGTTGAGTCGCGTTATGTTATATGTAAGTTTTCACGCTTCTGGGATGTAGGAAGTGGAACACGTGTGACAAGAGAAGTCACATGGAATTTGGTACATGGTCTGAATTCATTTTGGTAATAACGCAGGTTGTGTTATGTTAGGGATTTCTGTGCGAAAAGTGTGTAATTGGAATAGCAAATCACGTTTACTTGTGAAACTTTGGCCTTAATTCTCAGGAGCCTAGTCTCCACATGTGTCTTATCCCCAGAGAAACGAGTAAATTGTTTGTTTGAAAGAAAGGGTAAGGTCGAGGGAAGTGCTACTTTATCGGCGAGAGTAAATAATTCTGTGGTAGGGTAGAGGTAAGCGCTGCCTACTGGAAATACAGGGTTCTTGTGTAAAAGGACAAAGCTGTCACTTTTGTTTAGCGAATCAGACTATGGAATTGTTTTAATTGTTGTAACTAACGAAGAAAACAGCGAAAAGAAAAATTGCCGATAAATTTTGTAAAGGAGGGGTAAAGAGTAGAAGTGACGTGGAACAGTGCCGCGCTAGGATTGGATAGTGCGCTAGTCAAGTGAACACAGAGCAGGAGTGACGTAGAAAAGTGCCGCGCTAGGATTGGTTGGTTCGCGGACGGAGGGAATTGATCTGATTGGTACGTTAGTGTGAGTCGCGCTGTAATTGGTCGAAGTTCCGTACACAGAACAGCGTTAGTGTAAAGAGAAAACAAATAGAAAACATGCCGTATTACGAGTATGAAAGGGAGAGAACGTCATGGACGACGAAATTGAAGAATTTCTTTAAGAAAGACAAAAAGGTTGTGACTAGAGAGGGACAAGTAATTCCTCCGCCGAAATCAGCAGCTTCACATATGATGCTGAAATATGGATATCATACGTGCATATAGGGTTGGAAAATTGGGCAAAATATACAAAGAATGATGGTGCTTTGGCTTTCCCTGAGAATGGATCGTTTAGTGTAGCGGTTTTGCGAAATTTGCGAGAAAAAATGTGTAAGTTGGAACCTAGACCTAGACCAACACAGTTTGAGGCTTTGACGGAATGGGAAGATGAGATGTATGAACGAGAGAGATTCAGAGGAATGAGAGATCATGAGTTTATGCCTGGAAGATTGTGGGGAGTAAATCATGAGGACTGAATAAAACGATGGAGATGTGCTAACATGACAGGAGGTTTGTTTCCAGCTTTTACAGTTGAGGAAGGGACTAAGAAAAAGCGGACTGAGAAAAAGAAACATATGGAGAGGGAAAAATATATGCATGAGAGCGAAACGGATGAAGAGTTGCTGGAAGAGATTTTAAATAGAAATCCACCTCCGTATCAGCAGAGTTCTACAGTGGTGACACCAAATGCGCCGCTAATAGAGACTATGCGAAATAAAAGCCCGGAAAAGAGAATTGAAGTAAATAGGTCACAAGAACAAATGAGAACTTCTCAAAATGAAGGAATAGAAAGCGACAATGCAAGCGAATTGGCAAGGACAACAAAAGAACTAACTGAGAAGATTAGAGAATTAACGAAAAATATGGAAGCAGTTACTGTGCCTGTAACAATAGGTCCAGTAATACCCGTTTTTGAGAATCAGAAAATTGATGAACGATCTTTGGTGATTCCCATGAGTTCACAATTTCAGAGAGAAAAAGAAAGGATGGAACAAAGTGCAAGTACAAGTAATTTGGCTAGTACTTACAGACCAAGTCCACCTACAAATTTGACGGTGAATGAGTGCAATGGTAGGAAAATGCATATGGTAACAGAATCTGCAACAGAAACCCCTGAAAAGAGTGGTAATTGGATAGAACTAAATAATACACCCATAGGTCCGACTCCTGATGAGTTAAATGAGTGGATGAAGGCATTTAAAATAAAGGAACCAGAAGAAAAACCATTAGATGTAATCAGATTAAAAATAGACATGGAAGAATTAATTCTAGGAACGATTGGTATCGAAAAGATAAAAAATTATCAGGATGATGAAATAATGTTTCTGTGCAAAAGTATTACATGGAGGGCAAAGAATTTACATGACAAACTAGAAGAAGTGGCTAGTGAGATTGGAATAGACTTTGCAAAAGTGAAAACGTTGCAGAAACCATACAGAGTAGACTTTTGTGAAAAGGATATTGAAAATTTGAACACGGCAGGAAGGCTGACACAGATAAAGGAGTTAATTGTGTTGTTGAGAAAATGGGGTGATGTGGATAGATGGAAGGTTAGATGGACAAAGAAGAATGAGAAAACTACAGACAAAGGTTCATTGGCTTTTATGATAACTGAAAAAGAATCTGTTGCCAAAGAATACCCCATGAGAGAAACTCCAGGTGGTAGTTACGTGCATGTTCCCTGGACTAGGCAGGACATACTGTCCTTTACCAATGACTTTTCAAAGTTAAGAGAGAAGCCAGTTGAGTGGTACCGACAAGTAGAGAGGTTTGTAAAAGTCTCAAAAGTGTTGTGGATAGATTTAGATGGATTGTTTGACATAGTGGTACCAACAGATTTGTGGTCAGAATGTAAGATTACAGTTGACTGGCCAACTACAGAATATCCAAGAGATCCTAAGACAGGAGCTCCAGGTCCTGATGTGATGAAGAAGTACGATAAGGTGATTACCTTTTTGAAGAATAAGATTCCTCCTAAAGAGACAGATTGGGTAAAAATTGATAGAACTACACAGGAAAGTAAGGAGTCTGTACATGCATATTATGAGCGATTGTTATTGGTTTTCAAGCAGTATAGTGGTTATGAAGAATTGAGTGAAAAAGACATGAGTCATTTTGTATACCGATTTGTGTTTGGCCTGAAACAAGAAATAAGTGATATGATTAAGCAACACATGATAAACTGGCAGAATGGAAGTGTAGATGAAGTACTGAGATATGCTAAGTATTGTAGTGATGAAATAGAGAGTAAACAGCGTAAGTTGAAAAAGAAGGCAATGTGGGCACAAGTGAAGGTGGCTGAAAAACAAGAAGCTCAATTGGACAATAATAATGGAAATGAATCAGGACAGAATAAAATGCGACCAAACATAGGTAAAGGAAAGGGTCAAGTGAGTCTAGAAGAGGCAAAGAAGAAATGGCCATGTCATAATTGCGGAAAATTAGGGCATTGGAGAAACGAGTGTAAGTTCCCACCTAAACCTAATTCGGAACATCAATCATTAACTCCACAGGTGCAGAATGAGGTAGTTGTTCAACAAAGTCAGGTGCCACAACCACCACTTCCCAACACTGTTAACCAGCAAAGATACAGTACAGAAACAGGATTCTACGGAGGAGAGCAGGTAACACAGTTGCCGCGAGCAACTAACATTTCTCAGTATTTGTTGCGTCAGAGTGAGGATGACCCGGATGAAAGATTCTGACGGTGCGCAGGAGAGGGGAAAGAGTGCGTGCTTGGCGCAACTCTAGAGGTAGATCAGTCTGGTCCCTTTGTGGATGGAGAAGTGAATGGTGCAAACGTAACATTCCTTGTCGATACTGGAGCTACCCGTTCTACTGTTAGATCAGTGGAAATTCCAAACCTTCCTCTCTCAGGTGAATACATCCAAGTAGTAGGAGTAGCCAATCAGCAGATTAAAACCCCACTTACTGAATTGGTGGAAGTGAAAATTGGTTCTTTTAGCAAAATGCATAAATTTGTAGTGTGCGATTGTAGTCCTGTAAATCTTTTAGGTCGTGACCTTTTATGCAAGATGAATTGCACAATTTATTGTACGCCAGATGGAATCGGTTTTCAGACTTCAGATGAAGATGTTTTGTATAAGGTAACTTTGATGAATCAGGAACCTGAAACGAATGGTTTGTTTCCTGCATTTGATGCAGAAAAACTTCCAGAAGAACTAAAAAGTGCAGTAAAAGAAAGTGTGTGGGATTTTACAGGAGAAGACATTGGATTAATGAGAGAAGTTGATCCCGTAAAAGTGACAGTGAAAGAAGTGACAACTTACCCGAATACGCCTACAGTACAAATTAACTCCAGAAATAATTGAAGGAATAACTCCTGTGATAAATAAGATGATTGAACAGGGAATTCTAAAAGAAATCATGAGCAGTCCATGTAATTCACCTATTATGGGACTGAAAAAGCCAAATGGAACATATAGAATAGTACAGGATTTGAGAAAGATCAACAAAATAGTTGTACCCTGTTGTCCAATAGTGCCAAACCCTGCAGTAATTCTATATCAAATTCCACATGAAGCTGAGTGGTACACTGTGATAGATTTGTGTCACGCATTTTTCTCTATTCCTTTGCATCCAGATAGCCAGCCATTATTTGCGTTCCGGTTTGGAGAGCGTATTTTGGCATGGTGCCGAATTCCTCAGGGGTATACAGAAAGCCCCTCAATCTTTAATCAGATTCTAAAGAAATCTCTGGAAGATTTGAAAATGCCAGAAAAATCAGTGATGGTGCAGTATATCGATGACCTGTTGGTGGCATCGAAAACAAAAGAAGCATGTGTAAGTGATACAATTGCTTTACTGAACCATCTAGTGAAAAGAGGACATAAAGTATCTCCTTCAAAATTACAGTTTTGTCAGAAAGAAGTCCAGTATTTAGGGCATAAAATTGAAAAAGGAGTGCGAAAAATAGCGACAGAAAGAGTAAGAATGATTCAAGGAATGAGAGCACCAATGACTCAGAGAGAGGTAAGAATGTTTTTGGGAATGGTTGGATATTGTCGACAGTGGATAAGTGGTTTCTCTTTGATTGTAAAACCCTTACAAAAATTGACCAAGAAAGATGTAAAAGACCCTTTTGAGTTAAACAAAGAAGAAATGAAATCTTTCAAAGAATTGAAAAAGAAACTGTGTGAGGCCCCTACTTTAGGCATGCCTGATTATGAAAAGGATTTTGAGTTGTACTGCAGTGAAAGAGATGGATGTGCATTTTCAGTACTAGTACAAAAACATGGCACAATGAAAAGACCAATCGTTTACTTTTCAGCTGTTTTAGATCCTATAGCAAAAGCATTGCCTGGATGTCTGAAAGCAGTTGCTGCTACTTGTGTAAGTCTGGAACAAAGTGAAGGTATAGTGATGGGGTATCCACTGAGAGTATATGTTCCCCATTCAGTAGAAAATCTTTTGACAAGAACAAAAACACAGTACATGACACATAGTCGGCTGACTAAGTACGAAAAAGTCATCTTGAGTGCTGAAAATGTGACCATAGATAGATGCATGAATGTAAATCCTTCTACATCATTGCCAGATGAGGAAAATATAATTGAACAGGACGAAGTAGATCATGATTGTCTGAACGTGCTGGAATATTGCACGAAACCAAGAGCTGACATAAAAGATGAACCGTTAAAGGAATCTGATTATGTCATGTTTGTGGATGGCTCATGCTTGAGAACAAAAGAAGGAGTTTTAAGCGCAGCTTACGCAGTATGCACAGTGGCAACTGTGATGGAAGCGTCTTGTCTGAAAGGAGTTAGGTCTGCACAAGTTGCGGAACTGATTGCTTTAATTCAAGCATGTAAATTGGGAAGAAATGTACGAGTCACGATTGTGACCGATAGCCAATATGGTTTCGGCATCGTACATGATTTTGGTCAGATTTGGTCACAAAGAGGATTTTTGACATCTGCAGGAACACCTATCAGAAATGGAGATTATGTTAAAAAACTGCTTGAGGCGATACAGTTGCCTAAACAAATAGCTGTAGTGAAGTGCAAAGCGCATAAGAAAAACGAAGATTACATAGCGGTCGGCAATAATTATGCTGATGAGATCGCTAAATATTGTGCAGAGAACATGGCGTCCATGAACAAAAATAGAGAAAGGGAGCATGTCTCTTGTCCTTTGCTTTTCACTAATACTGTCGAGACATGGGATGAAGTAAGGCAGTTACAAGAAACTGCAAGAGATGAGGAAAAAGATTACTGGATAAAAGCAGGATGTAGAAGACAGGAAAATAATGGTGTGTGGGTATACAGAGATGAAAGACCAGTTATGCCTGATAGCATGATTGCAGACATGGCACGGATGTACCATGGACAAGCTCATATTGGGAGAGATGCAATGATCAGACTTTTTAGACAAACCTGGTATAACCCAAAATTCAGAGCCATTGCTGAAAGTCTTTGTCAAAGATGTCTTATTTGTCAGCAGTTTAACCCAGGAAGAAAAACAGTAGTGAGTCTAGGAACAATAGGACGAGAAGGAGGTCCATTCACTAGAATGCAGTTAGACTTTATCGAGATGCCCCCTAGTAACAGACTACGATATGTTCTAGTGGTCGTCTGTTTGTTCTCTCGTTGGGTGGAGGCATACCCCACAAGAAGGAATGATGGAACAACAGTGGCAAAACTTATGCTGCGAGAGTTCATTCCAAGGTATGGTTTTCCAGTCACGGTTGAGACAGATAGAGGAACACATTTTCAAAATGAGTTGATCCAATTGATTTGTGAAGCATTGAGTATTAAACAAAAACTACATTGTGCTTACAGACCAGAGGCTTCTGGGGTAGTAGAGCAGATTAATGGAACAATTAAAAACAGATTGGGAAAAATGTGTCAAGCTACAGGACTCAAATGGCCCGATGCACTGCCTCTTGTTCTGATGACCATCAGAAGCATCCCTGAAAAGAAAACTGGACTCAGTCCTCATGAGATGATCATGGGACGAGCAATGAGACAAGCACACGTACCTGTCAACAAGTTATTAACTATAACTGATGATCTAGTACTGGATTATTGCAAAGGACTGGCTGATGTGGTGCGTTCTGTGTTTCATCAGGTTGGACCGGATGCGACCACTCTTGAAAGAAAACCAGCCCACGACTTGAATCCAGGAGACTGGGTCCGCATAAAAGTCCACAGGAGAAGAAACTGTCTAGTTCCTCGTTGGGACGAGCCACGACAGGTAATCCTGGTGACAACGACTGCAGTCAAGTGTGCAGGAGTGAAAAACTGGGTTCATGCCAGCCACACAATCAGAGTTCAAGAACCTACTGATCGACATGTGAGTCGACGTCTGGAAGTGTGGGATAAAAGTTTAACGGCTGGGACAACAAGGATAAGAGAAAGGGTGCCAGAACTTGAAGATCGACCTGAAAGTCGACATCTGGAGACCCCAACTGCGAGTACCTCTAGAGAGGAAGAAGAAGAAGAAAGAGATTCAGAAATTCCAGAACTTGAAGATCGACCTGTAAGTCGACATCTGGAAATATCTGACACAACTTCAGAATCTGATGATTCAGTTGAAAACCGTGAAGAATTCCTAAGGAAAACTTGGGGTTATAAACCAATTAGAGAAGAAACTGAGCAAGAAATTGAGTTAGATGAACAACCAAGTACAAGTTATGGTGGAAATCCTTCAGAAACAATATTAGTAGATAAAGTAGGGAAAGAAGTACACAACAAGTTAGAAAATCGAGAAGAACCCCGAGGAGCAATAGGGACAGATAGAGAAACAGAAGAACAGGGAAATTTAGAAGCAGAAAGGGAGAAAAACACCAAATCGGAAGAACACCGAGGAGGGACAGTAATAAGGGAAAACAAGAAGGAGAAGACAGATCCACCAGTAGGAGATGACGAGATCATAAGTTTCAAAATAAGAGACAATAGTGAAACGGTTGAAACAGAAACAGAAGAAAGTGGAGAAGAGGAAAAAGCAAAAACTGAATCAAGAAAAAGAAATTGGAAATCAGAAAGAGAAGAAAGAGAAGGTGAAGCCAAAAGGCCAAGAAAAGGAGATAATTGGCCCAACAGCTATATAAGAAAATTGAGATATAGAATAATAAGAGCGGGAGACGAAGGTGCTGAACAAGTAAATGAAGTAACAAGTCAAAAAGGACACGAAAAACCAAGTGGAAAAAGATTACAAAAGTCTAAAAGAACAAAGAAAGTGAATGCAAAGTATAAGTCACCTGAGTGGCTATATATTGCACTAACAGATTACAAAGAAGAAGAAAACACTCACGAGAACCAGAGACTGAGAAGTCGGATGGGAAAAGGTGAGATGCAACAAACTTGAAGTGAAGACTTATAGTGCTTCTGCCGGACATGACAATTTTACTGGATGTGACAAATCACCGGATGTGACAACGAAAGAATTCTGGAGAGAATTAAAAGAAAGTACCGAGCAAAGACTTTTGAGAGCAGAGTGGCATCTAAGTCATTTCTGAGGTGTAGTGACACAATTTTCTGAAACTTAACAAATAGAAAAAAGAAAAATGGAAAATAATAGGGATGGAAGAGATAAATGTGAGTTTATAAAAAGATGGTGCAAAATGTGCTGCTTTTGTACAGGGTTATTAATGACCATATGGATAGTTTTAGCAATCACAATTCCTATTAGTATAGCTGTGATAGAAGCAAAAAATGATACTAAACCAGAAAAAGAAACTAAAATTAAAGAACAAGTTATTTTAAGAAGTAGTGCAGAGTTGCATAAGGATAAGTCAGTAACAGATTTTTCTAAGAATGTTTTTACAAAATTGTTGTATGAATATGTAGAGACAATGGATGTGAGAGATTGTTATGTTTGTATGCAGTTGCCTGCATCAGTGTCAGAAGGTGTGACTTATCATCACCTACCTTTAACTTATGGAATAACATGTAGTGTAATAGCAAGTTTATTTTATAAAACAGGTAGAGTAGAATCTTATTATACTGATATAGATAAGATCTTTGCAAACATTCCAGTAGTACCAGAACTTAACAAAGTAAAACAAGCAAAAGTTTTAGGGGAATTCTTTTAGAACATAGAAAATTAACGTTAGAAGAAATAGTTAGTAACAACCTTACCTGTGAGTTAAAGAAAGAAGAAAAAGTATTTTTAGAAATGGTTGAAGACAGAAGAATGAAATTTCAAAAAGAAGCAATAAAAGAGGAAGGAAAACGCTTATGGACGTTTGAGGAAGGAAATCATGAAGGGAAAAAGATAAATGCAGCAATGACATTAGATTGTCCGCAAACAGGAAAGTTGTGTATTAGGAGAAATAAGACAGTCTATGACAATTACTTTGTAGGTTCCAGTATCTGCCATGACAATTATCAAATTCTGGGAGGTTGGGGATTCAAAGGTGGAAAAGATCCAATATTTCCAGGTATCTATTATATTTGTGGGAATAGAGCTTATTACAGGTTACCGGACCATTGGTATGGAACTTGCTATGTAGGCCTGGTCTTTCCAAAAAAATTTCACATGGACAGAGAAGAAAAGGGAACATACAAGATGATTAATAGATTTACACGTAGAAAGAGGGAAAGTTTTTCAGAAATTGTAGGTGATATTTTTGGAGCATTGATACCAGCAGTGGGAATATCTTTGAATGCATTTAAAATTCGGAAGTTATCCACAGTAGTAGATCGTTTGTCTACAGATACTGCGGGAGGGTTCTTAATGGTAAATACCGAAATGGTTGCCATGAGAGCTATGGTGATGCAAAATCGGCTTGCCCTTGATATTCTTTTGGCAAAGAGGGTGGAGTCTGTGGAATGTTGAAAGTCCAACATTGTTGTACTTACATTCCTGATAAAAGTGAAAATATACAGAAGTATATTACAAATATTACAAATTTGCACAAAGAACTAGTTCCACTGGAGGTTGAAAGTGTTTTGGGAAAACTTGGTAGAGGGTTTTCTTCAGTAGCAAATTGGTTGACCAGAATGAGTAGACTAATGATAGGGAAAGTTATAATAGTAGCAACTATAGTAATACTGTTAGCCATGGTATTGAAAATAGTAATAACATGTATAAAAAGAAAAGTAAGACAAAATAAGATAAAAAGAAATAACAGAATAATGAAAGAGAGAGAGAGAGAAATGGGTGAAATTGAGTTTGAGAAAATGAAAGAAAGCATGTATAAGGAGACTAAAAGGCAAGATGAAGAAGAAACAGATGTGTAGATAACAGAAAGCAAAGGATGAAAGACATGCTGCCTGAAAAGAAGTATGACTTGGGTTTTATGTGGTGATTTAAAAATCACCAAAGGGGGAGTTGATGGAGCAGGGAAAATAATTTTTTTTAACCCCTAACAAATTTTATAATTAATTAAATAAAATGTTCGTTTAAATGTATTAATCAACACTGTATGTGTGGGAATGGTAACATGCCAATGTGTGTGCTAAATAATCTATTAATGGATGTCCGTGTGTCTAATTATAACGTAAAAATAAATGCGTACTAATTAAAAATAAATGCATGTGGGGGCGTGGCTAACAGCATGGCCGGGTAGCCGCATTGTCTGCGAGCTCCGCTGGCCCGAACGAAATCCGGGCAAAATCCTGTTCCTCCTCGCCGTTTTAACGACCCAAATCGAGGTCGGAGACCGTGGGAAGAAGTGTACATCCAGTGGGGAGCCCAGCGGTGCGCCTAACATAGCAACCAGAGACGTTGTTCGGCGCGTGAATCGGCGCGCGGTCTCTACCCAAGATGGCGGCCGCGATCCACTAGAGACGGCGGAGGGCCGAGCAGCGGGATCCCTGGCCGGGGGTGCGCATAACAGAGCACAGTGAAGCACCGGAGGCACTGAGAGGGGGAAAAACAACGGAGAGACGCGCTGCCCTGCCTCCCCTTCAAAATAGCCGGAGCCGGAACGGCGGCTGCATAGGGTGAGCCGGCGGTGAGAGCGGCGACAAGAGGGCAGAGCGAGGAAGACGGGACCGCTGGCCGCTGCGAAGCCCATGACCGACGAGACACGAGGTACGAGGCTTGATACTGGTGGAGGCAGCGGAGGTGGACTGCCGTGGCCGGTGGGGGGGAACCAGCAGAGAGACGTCGGGTTTTCTCAACACATCCCCCCCCCCCACCCGAACTCTGACAAGGAAGACGCCGTGGTGAGGGCAAGAGACTCGGACCGCGGGCGGAGCCCGGAGGTGCGGCCGGCCGGGACCGTGTCCTTGACGAGGGGACAGAGACATTGGCGATAACTGGACTCGAGGGCCGGCCTGCACAGAGACTCGGCTGAGTCGCCTGGTGCTCAAAGATAAGGCGAGAACCGACACACTTAGACCCTGCGGCTGTCGGGGAAGTGGGCAGTTGGCTGGGACGTCCGTCATCAGTGGGAACTCCGGACACCGCATAACAGGGGATAACGGTCCTCCCCGTTGGAGAGAGACTAGCTTTACCCAGCTCTGCCCACACGCGCCCAACAAACAGGAGAGACGACTGTCCACCGCATGGGAACCCACCAGGAGCCCGGTAGGTGAACTCGAGGTATAGGGTGCCTGCGCCCCTTCCCACACGGCCGCAATACCTTGAAGCGTGACACTGCTGACTCAGGGGTTGCTGTGGGGGACACCTGCTTTGGCGGCTGCTCGGCCCCGGTTGTGGCTGTGGTCCATACAACTGAGCCAACCAGAGATAACTGGCTCCATACGACCAGACCACCTAGATGGACGCGGGCTTCTAAGCTGGAGAGAGACCAACAGCCTGGGTGCGGAAGTGTGATTTACGACGCCCTGGTGAGCGGGGGACCTTGCCGGGACTCATGGTGACCCAAATGTGGCATTGACGCATACCCGGGTGACACGTCAAACGGCAATGAGTGGTTGAGGAATCCTCTTCCCGTTTATGTAAGTGGGGCAGGGGCGACAATTCTATATCAAACTCTTTTTGCCACCCCGAGGACGACAGGAGCCAGAGGGCGACGCAGCCAATAACAAGCACCGCTCCGCGGAGCAGTGCCTTCCCTCGCCCATCGATATCCGCTAAGCGCCCCACCCGAGAGAGTTATAAAGGGCGGCTTACAGGCATCAGCGTCGCCGTAATGGCGAAGGACAAGGAGCCTAAGACATCCAGACAGGGAAAACTGGACCGTTTCACGACGCCCCTACCGGCGCCGGGGGGAGCAGAGGGAGGTTCTGTCCCCCGCCAAGACACGGACACGATCCTGCAAGCGATACAGGCCACACGAGAAAGTCTAGAAAGTAAGATGGCAGAGGTGCGAACGGAGGTCTCCTTTCTGCGCCAGGACCTGCGCAAGGTCTCCGAAAGAGTGACGGAGGTGGAACACCGGGTCTCGGAGCTGGAGGACAACTCACGGACCACGGCTACAGAAGTAGCCGGTTTGTTGGCAACAATGAAAGATGTAGCCTGGCGGGTAGATGACGCGGAAAATAGGGCCCGAAGGAACAACCTGCGGTTCATAGGTTTTCCCGAAACGCAGAACGCTCGAATCCAGTTCAGTTTCTCCAGACCTTCCTGAAAAACGCCCTACCAGAGTCACAATTCTCGTCATGTTTTGTTATAGAAAGGGCGCATAGAATGCCCGGAATCAGACCGCAGCCTGGGGCCCCACCACGGCCGCTGATAGCTAGATTTCTGAATTTTCAGGACCGAGACTTAATACTTCAAGAAATCCGAAAGAAGGGCGAGGTCAAATTTGAGAATACGAGAGTGATGGTCTTCCCCGACTACTCTAGGGATGTGCAAAAACAGCGACGCACCTTTGATCCGGTCAAGGTGAAACTCCGTGCCCTTGGAATTCAGTATATGCTCCTGTTCCCAGCTAAGCTCAAAGTTATCTTCCGCAACAACTCTCATTTCTTCCAGACACCGGAGGAGGCATGGACGTGGATTGAAGAGCGACCACAGTTGAGAAGAGCGTCGACGTCAGCGGCCCACACGTCGGCGGACAAACGGCCAAGCCATAACTGGGAACTGCTCAAGGGAAAGCGACAGAGGCGAGTATCCAGAGCCCGGGCTCTTGTTAAGACTACACCGGGGAGAACCCTGAGGTCCAGAGACCAGAAAAGTAACATCTCAGACTCGGACGATGATACTGCCCTGGAATGTATGTCCAAAACCTCGCAGAGATCAACTGGTAATGAAGACTCGGACCACGCAGAACTGAATCGAGCCAGGTCAGAGACTGCCGCACACCCACTTTTGGAACAGATCCAACATCTGGAGGCTTCGGGCTCGAACCCTCCGTGTGAGAACTCGCAGGGGCAGAAATCCCCCCACGGCTCTGAGGAGGAATGATGATCAGGGGCCAGACGCCCTCCAAGAGACGCTGTGAGCTTCCCGAGGTTTGGTAGACTTTGAACGCCTTCTGGGTGCAAGGGAAGTAGACAGTGAACTGATTGTTTTCATTGTTTAAGATTTAAGTTACGGGAAAAGGGGGGTGGGATCGACAGACTTCTCGTTTGACACATACGCTAAGTTGTCACGTTGACGTCGTTGGGAAGGGGCGTGATGTGCGGGAGCAAGTGGGGAGGGGGGTCGAAACAGGGGTGGGGGGCATGAGTAGCACACAGTTGTGCTTAGTTTTGGGGGTGGGGAAGAGAGGGAGTTGAGGGGTTGGGTTCATTTAGTCAGCAACATTACAGGAATAGGCCACAGGGAAAACTGGGGTGCAGTAAAACAGAAGGGGCCGAGAGGGGGACACCACAACATGGACACGCAACACCTACACTCACGATATGACAACACAACATAATGACACATATTCAGTTCTCTCTTGGAACGTAAATGGGCTAGGAGACAAAATAAAGAGGGGCCTGGTGGCCGCGTATATTAAGAGGCTGAAGCCCGACATAGTGATGTTGCAGGAAACACACCTGAAAGGAACGAAATGTGGGTTCTTAGGAAGAGGAGCATATAGGACGCTAGCACATGCAGGCTTCTCAACGGGAGCAAGGGGGTCGCAATTCTCATTAAAAATCCCCTCCGTTCATAACGGAGCGAATCTGGACAGACCCCAACGGGACATATGTTGCAGTGAAAGGGGTATGGAACAGAAGGGATATGACCCTTGTAAGCATATATGCACCTCCAAGACTACAGAAACAAACACAGGAGAAACTAGCAAACATACTATTGGAAACAGGTTCCAACACACACCTCATAGGAGGCGATTTCAACGATGTGATGGACCCAAGATCCGATCGTACGACGGCTTTCACTGGAAGCCCCAGTGAGACGCAACTCAAGCGATTCACAGACACACTAGCGCTTACAGATCTATGGCGTAAACAACATCCGAGCGTTAAGGCATATTCATTTTACTCCGGGGCACATAGAACATTCTCTAGAATAGACTACATCCTGGCCCCAGCAGGAGAAATCACGACCATCCAGAAGATAGAGTATTTGGCTAGGGGACTCTCGGATCACTCTCCCCTCTGGCTAACAGTAGGCAAAGAGGGATACCAACACAAGAAGGGATGGAGGCTTAATGCATGGGAGCTGAAAGATCCAAAAGTTGCCCAAGAAATTAGAATAGATACAGAGCTCTATTTTAAAGAAAATACCGGTTCTGTGGACTCTGCCATAATACTGTGGGAGGCCTACAAGGCGGTTCTGAGAGATAGGGCACAGAACATTATAGCCCAAAAAAAACGGAAAAGTATAGAAGAAATTACCAAACTCGAAGCTAGGCTCCTGCAACTTGAAACAAAAATCCTAACACAAGACGATCCCTCCCTGCTCCGGCAGATGCAAACCCTCAGACATGAGTACTCAGCGCTGGCCAGGAACGATGCGCAGCAGGCCATACAGGCTATGTACCGGCGACTATACGACGCAGGAGACAAGACGAATAGGTTATTGGCATGGCTCAGTAAGAAAGAAACAGAGGCCAGATGGGTAACAAAAATAGAAACAGAGGAGGGTCAAATACACGTGACTCCTACAGAGATAGCAACAGCTTTCGCACATTACTATAAAGACTTTTATGCCGGGCGTCCCCTGGCAGGGAAGGTGCAGATAACAGAATATTTAGAGACAATCGAGATTCCCAGTTTAGACCAGGAGGAAGCGCAAGTACTAGAGGAGGAAATAACAATAGACGAAGTCAGAAGGGCCATCGGCCAACTGAAAACTGGGAAGGCCCCGGGTCCCAACGGACTGCCCCCGGAACTTTTTAAACAGAATGCGACGCTGTTTAGTTCCCATCTCCTAAACCTGTTCCTGGAAGCACGAAATGTGGGACGACTTCCAAAAGATCTCCGAACAGCCACGATAGTAGTGATTCCCAAGAAAGATAAACCACCACAAAAATGTGCCTCATACAGGCCCATTTCGCTCCTTAACATAGAAACGAAAATACTAGCACGCGTACTTGCCGATAGGCTTACAACGGTAATATCCAGTCTCATTCACCATGACCAATCAGGGTTTATGCCAAAGAGGTCCACCAGATTAAACTTAAGACGTATACATAACTGGCTAGAAGTAGTCAAAACCAGAACAGACCCACATTTCATATTATCACTAGACGCAGAAAAAGCATTTGATACTGTACACTGGCAATTTTTAATGGCAACGTTGGAGAAGTTTGGCTTTGGTCCGGTCTTCAGACGATGGATTGCCATTTTATATGAACAGCCAATAGCACGGGTACGGGTAAATGGAGCACTCTCCGGAGACTTTCCGATAGAGCGCGGGACGAGGCAAGGATGCCCTCTATCCCCCTCCTCTTTGCCCTTGTGTTGGAGCCCCTGGCGTGCGCTGTCCGGATCAGTCCATATATGACGGGTTTTAGACTCAAGGACACTGAGATTCAAGATGAACGCATATCATTATATGCGGATGACATCCTTCTCTATGTCACAAACCCTGGGCAGACGCTTCCGAGAATATTTGAAAGCTTCGAGTGTTACGGTAAACACGCGGGATATAAAATAAACTGGGAGAAATCCTGTCTGTATAATGCAAGTCCGGGATGGGAACCACCTGAATGCATGGGACGCCTCCATGTAAACAATACTGGCATACAATATTTAGGCATTTACATCACGACAGACCGCCGAGAGGCACTTAGTCGGAATCTGTATAGAATTCTTAGAGAATTTAAAGCGGACGCAGAAAGATGGAGCACTCTACCACTGACATTAATGGGTAAGGCCGCGCTATACAAGATGATAACATTGCCAAAACTCCTCTACATCCTCCAAAATACATATTTTCCCATCCCAGATGAAGTCTTTAGTAGGATAGATGGCACGTTGCGCACGTTCCTCTGGGAGGGAAAGCATCCTAGAGTGGCGCTGGCCACGCTGCAACGCAACCAATATAATGGCGGCATATCACTTCCTGATATAAGAGCCTACTACTACGCTACTCACCTTATAGTGGTCAACGATTGGGAGCATATGCCGGGAGATCATCCCACATATGCGTTGGAACGTAGACAATTTGAACTACATCCACACACACACTACCTTTACGGGGAAAGGGAGCGACACGACTACTCGCACCCACCCAGGTGGTGCTAACTGCCTGGAAAAAGGCAGAAAAATACATCAACTGGAACAATAAAATCACCAGAGAAACCCCTCTATGGGTAGGAGAGAGACTCAAAGAATTTGCAAAATTAAACGGTTTTAAAAAATGGGACATGCTGGGCATCTCCCAAATTAAAGACATTTTAGACCATAAGAAATTAGCCACGTTTCCCGCTTTACAGAAAGCATACGATTTACAACAGACGCAATACTATAAATACCTGAGGCTGGCGCATGCATGGGAGGCGCAACACATAGACACAGATACACTACCTGAATACTCACCGCTGGAGGGGCGACTCCTCATGGGAGAAATAGTGGAAAAAGCAGTCTCTTGGACATATCGTACCATAATAAACAACAAACCTGACACGCTCCAGAAACTAAGAGTACAGTGGGAACGGGAGCTGGGAGTCTTAGAAGACCTAGACTGGGAAATGGCGTTAATACACCCGCGAGAAGTAGCCATCAAGACACGACTCAGACTGATTCAATTTAAATTCCTACATAGGACCTATTACGACAGGGCAAGACTACACAAGATGGGTAGGGCCGACACACCTAAGTGCCTCAGATGCAACGAGGAAACCGGTAATTATTTCCACACGGTATGGGAGTGCAATAGAATACAGGCCTATTGGGTCAATATACTCAAAGAACTGGAGGCAGTAACAGGTAAACAGATACCCAGAGACCCCAACTTTGTATTACTAGGCATAAGCACAGAAGTGGACCTCTTGAAACCACAATTGTTGCTCACCAATCTAGGCTTGATAGTCGCAAAAAGAGATTTAGCACGTAGCTGGGGGAAGGCACAGGTACCCACAGTAGACGAATGGAAAAAGGGGATGGACATGTACATGACTGGTGAGAAGACCACCTATGTGGCACGGGGATGTCCCAAGAAGTTTTGGAAAATATGGACGCCCTGGATACAGTACTATGGTCTCGAGGTACAGGATTCACAAGGGATAGCTCAACCTTAAGAATTTCAAGAGACGAATGGGGTAGGGGTAAACTGAGAACTGAAGTAAAAATGAAAAGTATGTATATATGTAATGTTGTGATACCCAATCAGTCACTATCAATGAATAAGCAGGGCTGTATGACCCTGGTGTGTTTTTTTTGAGGTTATAAACTGTATATGTGCTGACTCAATAGAAAAGGTTAATAAAGAAATTTATTAAAAAAAAAAATAAATGCATGTTTGTGCTTCATAGAAATAAAACGTGTTGTTGCAAAAACAATAGTGATGGTAAGTAAGGAACAGCTTAAATGTTGCTTTCTGCTAGGTAATAACTAATTGGGGTACGTAGATGACGGGAGGGAAACGAAAAGGGCTATTTTTCTCTATTTTAATTATGTTTTGTTTGCCTCAAATTAGTGCTTCTAAAGTATAACCGAGTGGCGATATAAAATGGCCGCCAGTGGGAAGATGTGCGCAGGCGCAAGGGGACACGTGATACGGGATGAAATAGGAGAAAAAAACTAAACCTCGTGAGGTTACTGAGACGCTTAGGATGCAAGAAATGGTCAAGGCTGATGTGACCTAATTGAACTGATAGTGTGCCGTGATGATCAGCAGAAGACCCGTGGGAAACAAGTTTAAGAGAAAGGACAATGACTGCGGAGTTCTCGAATGTATCGAAAGAAGTTACAAATGTACTGATCGAAACGGATGAAAATATGTTTGAGCGTATGGGAAAGGAAATGACCTAAGGACCCTTGAATCCAAGAGAACTTGATTAAAAGAATGAATAAGATGACATGCATGGACCAATGAAAGAAAAGCGTGTTATTAATGTTGCAACAGTTAGTTAGCAAAGTTAGAATTAGGGTATAAGAGGGCCTACTCTTAGTGGGAGGGGGTCAATTGATGTCAGTCGCGGTTGCAGTCACAGTCAGGAGAGGAGTTGGAGAGTCGTGTTGGTGGCTTCCAGTGCTGGGTGGTCCTGATCGATCCCTTACTGAGCGGGAGATGCTGAAAAACTGTTAGATGAGACGGGTTGCAGGTAGCTGATGCTGACGAGCTGAAGTTGCTGTTGCTGTCTTAATTTTCC
This sequence comes from Calotriton arnoldi, assembly GCA_963921515.1. Classification (NCBI taxonomy): domain Eukaryota; kingdom Metazoa; phylum Chordata; class Amphibia; order Caudata; family Salamandridae; genus Calotriton; species Calotriton arnoldi. Next base: position 693,355 of record CAWUFW010000916.1, read on the forward strand.
AGTTGAGTATGAGAATCAGGCTATTTCTAATTCTTAACTTAGGTTAGAAATCATTAGGCTAAATTAGGAAGCTAGGCAGGTAATTAGGGTTTTGGCTTCATGACAAAAATTTCCTTTCTGCAATAAATTGATTATGCTTAATAAATATTTGAAATAAGAATGAATAATTGAATAAAGTTTAAATTCTTTCTCATGCTTTTAAAATTATATAAAATTTAAGATTCTTTAAACCCAAAATGACTCAGTGGTTATTTTCCTAAATGATTGTGACATCAGTAATTGGTTATTGTGATTCAGCTGGTCTTAATCACTATGAACTAATTTTTTACATGAATGATTCATCGACAAAACAATGAGCAGGAATATCTTAAGAAATAACTAAAAGAAAGTGACAAATTAAGGTAATAAGATATCCCGGCTCCTTCCAGCGGTACATAAATGGTGTTCTCCATTTAGTTCTCATGTTTCTCCTAGGAGTATAGAATTTCATAAAGGTGTAAAGGAAATCCAGGAGTGTGCATGTGTGTTAGGCGATGTTTATGGGCCCCATCGTCATGTGGATATGAGAAATATAGTTTGCCCCTGGATGACCTATAAGTGACCTGGGAGGAGAATAGTTTTTATTGTACGCGCTGCATCACTGCTCACCCTTAGGTCTCTAGTCCATGGCCGGCCTCAGATCCCAGAAGCTCATGCTTCCTGTTCACCATTAGCTCCTCTAGCCTGTGCTCAGTCTCAGATCCCAGAAGCTCCTGCTTCCTGTTCACCCTTAGGTCCTCTAGCCTGTGCTTAGCCTCAGATCCCTGAAGCCCCCGCTTCCTGCTTACCCTTAGGTCCTCTAGCCTGTGCTCAGCCTCAGATGCCTGAAGTCCCTGCTTCCTGCTCCCCCTTAGGTCCTCTAGCCTGTGCTCAGCCTCAGATCCCTGAAGCCCCTGCTTCCTGCTCACCCTTAGGTCCTTTAGCCCATGCTCAGCCTCAGATCCCTGAAACCCCTGCTTCCTGCTCACCCTTAGGTCCTGTAGCCTGTGCTCAGTCTCAGATCCCTGAAGCCCCGCTTCCTGCTTACCCTTAGGTCCTCTAGCCTGTGCTCAGCCTCAGATCCCTGAAGCCCCTGCTACCTTCCTGTTCACCCTTAGGTCCTTTAGCCCGTGCTCAGCCTCAAATCCCTGAAGCCCCTGCTTCCTGCTCACCCTTAGGTCCTCTAGCCTGTGCTCAGCCTCAGATCCCTGAAGCTCCTGCTTCCTGTTCACCCTTAGGTCCTCTAGCCTGTGCTCAGCCTCAGATCCCTGAAGCCCCTGCTTCCTGCTCACCCTTAGGTCCTCTAGCCTGTGCTCAGGCTCAGATCCCTGAAGCCCCTGCTTCCTGCTCACCCTTAGGTCCTCTAGCCTGTGCTCCGGCTCAGATCCCTGAAGCCCCTGCTTCCTGCTCACCCTTAGGTCCTCTAGCCTGTGCTCAGGCTCAGATCCCTGAAGCCCCTGCTTCCTGCTCACCCTTAGGTCCTCCAGCCTGTGCTCAGCCTCAGAATCCTGAAGCCCCTGCTTCCTGCTCACCCTTAGGGCTCTAGCCCATGTTCAGCCTCAGATCCCTGTAGCCACTACTCACCCTTAGGTCCTCTAGCCTGTGCTCAGGCTCAGATCCCTGAAGCCCCTGCTTCCTGCTCACCCTTAGGTCCTCTAGCCTGTGCTCAGCCTCAGATCCCTGAAGCCCCTGCTTCTTGCTCACCCTTAGGTCCTCTAGCCTGTGCTCAGCCTCAGATCCCTGAAGCCCCTGCTTCCTGTTCACCCTTAGGTCCTCTAGCCTGTGCTCAGCCTCAGATCGCTGAAGCCAGTGCTTCCTGCTCACCCTTAGGTCCTTTAGCCTGTGCTCAGATCCCTGAAGCCCCTGCTTCCTGCTCACCCTTGGGTCCTCCCGCCTGTGCTCAGACTCAAATCTCTGAAGCCCCTGCTTCCTGCTCACCCTTAGGTCCTCTAGCCTGTGCTCAGCCTCAGATCTCTGAAGCCCCTGCTTCCGGCTCACCCTTAGGTCCTCTAGCCTGTGCTCAGCTTCAGATCCCTGAAGTCCCTACTTCCTGCCTGTAGGAGAGTAGGATCTGCTTCACATGGGTACCCCCACTTTTTGCTGATGCTTCACTGTTTTTCGACTTTAGTCTGGCTGGGGCCCTGCTAATCAGAACCCCAGCCTAGCTGCTTCCTCTCTAAAATGGTTTCCATGTGCCTTAGGCACATCTCTGATTGGCATCTGGAGTGCCCTTATAAGTCCCTAGTATATGGTATACTATGTACCCAGGGCATAGGTACCTCAGAGATCTACCAGGGGCTGCAGCATGTATTGTGCCACCCCTGGAAGGCCATCCAAAATGACACCACAGGTCTGCTACTGCAGCCTGGGTAAGGTGGTGCATGCACCCCTTACTGTGATATAGGTTACCTATATCACTACATATATACACACATATAAACCTATAAGTCACTCCTATGGCAGGCCTTATCAATCCTGAAGGCAGAGTGCTTGGTTCTTATGTGAGAGGGTGCCCTGCATGAGCAGAGCCCCTCTGCAGCGTTCGGAGACCCTTCTCTGATGCTGTTTGTAGTGCAGCCAGACCATATACTCTTAAGTGCATTATATCCTCGCGGTACAATGCTAACTTTAGACTGGCTGCACCAAAACATGTCGTGTTTGGTATCAAACATCTTGGAATACTACCCCCCCCCCGCCAGTTCTGGCGGCGGGGGTAGCATTCCACCCTTCTAGAGGGAGAGACATGTACACACCGGCCTACCCGGTAACTTCTTTCCAGAGCCCCGGCATCACAAAATGGATGCCACTGCCACAGACACGGGTCTGGCTTTTGCTGCTGACTGAAACTCCGGCAGGGGAGGCCTGGACAATAGGTTTCCTGTCCAAGGGAGGTGTAACCACCTCCCCAGACAGGATGATGTGTATTGGGGTTGGGCGGGAGCACTCTCTGGTGCTTTGAAGTCCTGCACTGGGGGCACATTTGGTGTCCCTGTGCATACCCCAGTTCAACCGGTTCAGTGGCTTCCAGCCCCTGCTCTAGCGCGAAACTGGACAAAGGGAAATGGGTGTAACCACCCTCTGCCCTGACCCTCCCATAGGTGGGTCCCCAGAGTATGTCCAACCCCCTAACTTGGTATAAGTATGGGACCCCAGTCCTTAGGACTTTAGATTACCCTGGACGAAACTCTAACACTGAATCCTGGACCTTCGACGCTCTACCTGAAGATTAGAGGACTGAAGAATCTCCCTTGGGGTCAAGGAGTGACTCCCCTGCTTGGCAGGCACCTAAGAAGCAATTGTCTGGTCGGCATCGCTGAAGCTCCCGCCGGACGCCGAAGTCTTTGCATCACCAGAGGTGGATTTCCAGACTTCCCCGAGGCTGCCCTGAGTCCCCAGCAAAGCTGAGGCCCGTAGCTGTCGTGGGTAACGTGGAACCGTGACCCCTGGAAACTGAGTCATTTTGCAAGTGCATCCTCTTCTGGGTCTCTCACAAAGTTGTGCTTTGGGCTCCGAGTAGCCCCCGCCTCCAGCACCGACTGCACCGAAGATCACTGGCCTCCACTCCACGAGTGTCCTGTGAGCCAGCTCCAAGTGCGTCCACTCAAGGCTCCTTCGCAGTCGCTAGTCCGTTGGCTAGTGGGCCCTCCCGAAGGCAACTCTTCTTCTGCTTGGGCTTTCCTGGTTGCTCCAGACGTGCCCTGACTTACCTTCGCTGGGTGAGTCCCCCAGACCTTCCTGGTCTGCATCAACGTCCTTTCTTTGTTTCTACGAGACTTGCCGTTGCCAAGGTTTGTTGGGTCCAATCCGGTCGCCGACACCTCTGCAATCGACAGACGTCGTGGGACAGCTCGAATCCAGCTTCTGGTCGTCATCGACACCTCCTGGACCTCGTGGCTGAAGAGTCAAGACGACCGTCAACCTACCTGAAGCACCCGACATCGGTGGGCATCTGCTCATCGCCTTCCTGGTCACTGGCTACTGACCCAGACTCTGTCCCCTCCGCTTTCAGGTTCTTCAGATCTTCGATCCACCCTTGGATCCACCCGAACACTTTCGACTTGGTCGCCAGCAGCACTTTGCAGCAGATCGCCATTGAAAACGACGACGAAACCCGACCCCGAAAGACACCTATGCACCCGGCTTCCCTGGGTGAGGTAACTCGAGTACTCCAGTGCTGCCGTGGGTATAGACTCTAGAACAACCTAGTTCTAAAGGGGTTTACTCCAAGTGTCCTTTTTCTTTAAAACTCCAACCGCGACATTCCCCATAGAAGTCAACGGCGGCTCGCGGCTGTGTTCTCACACTGCACGCGTCCCCCGTGGGTCCCCTGTTTCACTACCTTGGGTGGTTCCTTGAGTGCCAAGCACTTCTACAGGCTCTAGGCCTTGTGTCTAGCTCAGTCGTGGTTCTTATACCACTTTATTGGTATATGGTTTGGTACGCCCCTAGGGCTCAAACGTGTATTTGTGCTATTACTGTTGATAACTGACTTGCCGTTGCCAAGGCTTGTTGGGTCCAATCCGGTCGCCGACACCTCTGCAATCGACAGACGTCGTGGGACAGCTCGAATCCAGCTCCTGGTCGTCATCGACGCCTCCTGGACCTCGTGGCTGAAGAGTCAAGACGACCGTCAACCTACCTGAAGCACCCGACATCGGTGGGCATCTGCTCATCGCCTTCCTGGTCACTGGCTACTGACCCAGACTCTGTCCCCTCCGCTTTCAGGTTCTTCAGATCTTCGATCCACCCTTGGATCCACCCGAACACTTTCGACTTGGTCGCCAGCAGCACTTTGCAGCAGATCGCCATTGAAAACGACGATCGAAACCCGACCCCGAAAGACACCTATGCACCCGGCTTCCCTGGGTGAGGTAACTCGAGTACTCCGGTGCTCCCGTGGGTATAGACTCTAGAACAACCTAGTTCTAAAGGGGTTTACTCCAAGTGTCCTTTTTCTTTAAAACTCCAACCGCGACATTCCCCATAGAAGTCAACGGCGGCTCGCGGCTGTGTTCTCACACTGCACGCGTCCCCCGTGGGTCCCTTGTGTCACTACCTTGGGTGGTTCCTTGAGGGCCAAGCACTTCTACAGGCTCTAGGCCTTGTGTCTAGCTCAGTCGTGGTTCTTATACCACTTTATTGGTATATGGTTTGAGTACGCCCCTAGGGCTCAAACGTGTATTTGTGCTATTACTGTTGATAACTGACTTGTAACTTATGTACTTGAACTCTAGCCTCATAAAGAGACTAGAGGGGTGCGTTTAAGACTAAATACATATATTTTAAATATATACCTGGTGTGGTCCTCTTTCATTTGGTCACTCAAGAGATTATAGACTGGTAAAACAAGCTGCTTTACATTCCTTCAAGACTTAGCCTGAAGGCTGCTCTCCATAGCTACCACTAGGATAGCTTTCAATAAAGGTTGTCTTTAACCTATCTCCAATAAGGGGTTGTTTGGACTGGTGTAAGGTGCCCACTATAATTAGTGGACAGCATATACCAGGCCAACTTCTCACATTGGTGTGCAGCGTGTGGGATTCCAGCTTGCTATTGTTTTACCAGATAATCTCAATTGAATTGATCAACTGAAAACCACTAAGGGTACCTTAGGTACATATAAATCAAGCTTAGGATACAGTAAGTTCTACTGAACTTAGAGTTGTGTGTTAAGGGATAGCACACCCTTTCTACAACTCAAGAGAGTTTAGTAGGCCACACTAGAGTAGGTAGTGCATATACCACACCACACTAGTAATGTCTTCAGGGCCAGGAACCAGTGGGTCCCAGCCAGAAGCTAATGGGCTTCTTCCCTCCAAGTATGATAATCTCCCATTCTTGGAATTGAGAGCATTAAGCACTGCTAGGAAACTGAAGACAGGCAAAAGTGCCAACACCCAATGCCTCATAGAGGTACTCCTGCTGGATGATCTCAGAAGACTACCAGGGTCTGAAGGGGTAGGCAGAGAGGGTGGGGCAGAAGATGAGGAAGGGGCCAGGGGTGAAATCACCCAGGACCCCCCCTCTGAAACTGGCCAGGAAGGTGACAATGGCCTTGACCTGGAAAATCCAACTCCTCCTGTGGATGAGGAGGAGGATCAGGATGACCTCCCCTTTGTCCCCCCAGGAAGAGTTGTGAGTGTGCCAAGAAGGACTAGATCTCCTTCTCAGGAGTCTAACCACTCTGACACCTCAGTAGGGACCTCTATTTCTTCTCATAGGAGGGAGTCCTCTCATGAGAGGAAAGAGAGACTGCTCAAGTATGGAGAAGCTCAGCTGAGACTCAGAAGAGAGCAGTTGGCTATAGACAGAGAGTCCCTAGAGCTTGAAAGGCAAAGAAAAAAGATGGGACTAGAGTCCCATGGTGGCAGCAACTTCCCTAGTGGTAGGGAAAGGTCTTATGACCATAGAAACCTGAGCAAGATTGTCCCTCCCTACCAGAGTGGGGATGACATCCACAAATGGATAACTGCACTGGAGAGGGCCTGTAAAGTACAGAGGGTCCCTCAGGAGCAGTGGGCAGCAATCTTGTGGCTCTCCTTTGCAGACAAAGGTAGAGATAAGCTCCTCTCTGTTAGAGAAGAGGATGCTGATAATTATCCAGTCTTAAAAAGTGCACTGATTGAGGGTTTGGCCTAACAACTGAACAATACAGGTTAAAGTTCAGAGATACCCAAAAGGCACAGACTCAAGACTGGGTGGACTTTGTTGATTGTTCTGCTAAGGCTCTGGAAGGTTGGTTGGTGGGCAGTAAGGTATGTGACTTCAAAGGATTGTACAAACTTATCATGAGGGAGCAGATTCTTAATAACTGTCAAAATCAGCTGTTGCATCAGTACCTGGTGGACTCTGATCTGACCTCTCCCCAAGAATTGGGAAAGAAGGCAGACAAATGGGTCAGAACCAGGGTGAGGCAGAAGGTACAGAACCAAGGCGGTGACCCAAAGAAGCAAGATTCTAAGAACTCTGACAAGGGTGGGGAGAAGGGTAAAGACCAGAAGTCTTCACAAGACCCCCAAAAATCTTCTTCAGGTGGGGATTCACAGTCTAACAAGGGAAAAGGCCAAAAGAAACCATGGTGCAAAGTCTGTAAGCAAAAGACACACTGGACCAGTGATTGCACCAAGTCCAAAGACTCTATTCCAGCCCCCACCAATGCCCCTAAGGCACCTGTTCCCCCTAGTGCAGTTACAAATGGTGGTGGGAGTACACAGGCCAAGGGTTTAGTAGGGTTGACCCTGGGTAATGAGATGAGCTCTGGCCTAATCAGAGAACTCACTCAGGCTGTCCTAGTCTGTGACCTCCTCTGTGAGTCCCAGTAATCTGGGCAAGTACAGGCAACAGCCCTTAATCAATGGAAAAGAGGCTTTGGCATTTAGGGGCACAGGGGCAAGTGTCACCATGGTGACACAAGACCTTGTGGATCCTGGGCAGATTATACTTGGTGAGATGTACCAAGTGACCAATGCTAGCAATGTCAGAACAGACCATACTCTGGCAGTTGTTAAATTCTCCTGGGGAGGGGTAACTGGCCTTAAGAAGGTTGTGGTGAGTGCAAACCTACCAGTGGAATGCTTGCTTGGCAATGATCTTGAAACTTCAGCTTGGGCAGAAGTGGAGCTCAGGACCCATGCAGAAATGCTGGGGATCCCTGCAGATGTGTTTGCTGTGACCAGCTCACAGAGCAAAATGTCTAACACTGAACAGGCCTTGGATCCTGAAACCATGGACCAAGTGCCCTCCAAGAGGAGGAGTAGTAGGGTTAAGGCAGTGCCTTCCCCCTTGGCTCAGAAGGAAGATCAGTCTCTTGAGGGGGATGATCTCAGTCCTGAGGAAGGAACTGTCCCAGAGGAGCTTGAACCTGACCAGGTTGAGTTCTTGGGGACAGGGGGCCCTTCCAGGGCAGATCGGAGCCAGGAGCAGCAGAGCTGCCCCTCTCTTGAACCCCTCAGACAGCAAGTTGCTGCTGAGGCTACTGAGAATGCTAGTGGTCCCCATAAAGTATATTGGGATGATGGACTCTTGTACTCAGAGTGTAGAGACCCCAAGCCTGGTGCCACCAGGAGGTTGGTTATACCTCTGAAGGTCAGGGGCTTCCTATTGACCCTAGCCCATGATATTCCCCTAGCAGGTCACCTGGGCCAGAACAAGACTTGGGACAGACTTGTCCCTCACTTTCACTGGCCCCACATGTCTGAAGACACCAAGGAGTTTTGTCGCTCCTGTGTAACCTGCCAAGCCAGAGGGAAGGCAGGTGGCACCACAAAGGCCCCCCTAATACCACTACCTGTGGTGGGGGTTTCCTTTGAGAGAGTGGGGATTGATATTGTTGGTCCCATGGATCCCCAAACAGCATCTGGGCACAGGTTTATCCTGGTGGTGGTGGACCATGCCACTAGGTACCCAGAGGCTATTCCCTTAGGACCACTACAGCACCTGTGGTGGCAAGAGCCCTTCTGGGAATTTTCTCAAGAGTGGGCTTCCCTAAGGAGGTTGTATCAGACAGGGGTGCAAACTTTATGTCTGGATACTTGAAGGCAATGTGGAAGGAGTGTGGAGTGACTTACAAGTTCACCGCACCCTATCACCCACAATGCAATGGTTTAGTTGAGAGATTCAACAAAACCTTAAAGGGCATGATTAAAGGGCTCCCAGAAAAGCTTAGGCGAAGATGGGACATACTCTTGCCCTGCCTTTTCTTTGCATACAGGGAGGTGCCTCAAAAGGGGGTTGGCTACAGCCCTTTTGAGGTTTTGTTTGGTCACCCTGTCAGGGGTCCATTGTGCTTGGTAAAGGAAGGATGGGAGTTACCTCTCAAGCCCCCAAAGCATGACATAGTGGACTATGTACTTGGTCTCCGCTCCAGGATGGCTGAATACATGAAAAAGGCAACTAAAAACCTTGAGGCTAGCCAGGAACTGCAAAAAGCCTGGCATGACCAAAAGGCTGTGCTGACTGTTTACCAGCCAGGACAGAAGGTGTGGGTGCTGGAGCCAGTGGCCCCAGCAGCTCTCCAAGACAAGTGGAGTGGACCCCATTCCATTGTTGAACAGAAGGGTGAGGACCCATGCAGAAATGCTGGGGATCCCTGCAGATGTGTTTGCTGTGACCAGCTCACAGAGCAAAATGTCTCAGGACCTCATGGACCCATGCAGAAATGCTGGGGATCCCTGCAGATGTGTTTGCTGTGACCAGCTCACAGAGCAAAATGTCTAACACTGAACAGGCCTTGGATCCTGAAACCATGGACCAAGTGCCCTCCAAGAGGAGGAGTAGTAGGGTTAAGGCAGTGCCTTCCCCCTTGGCTCAGAAGGAAGATCAGTCTCTTGAGGGGGATGATCTCAGTCCTGAGGGAGGAACTGTCCCAGAGGAGCTTGAACCTGACCAGGTTGAGTTCTTGGGGACAGGGGGCCCTTCCAGGGCAGATCGGAGCCAGGAGCAGCAGAGCTGCCCCTCTCTTGAACCCCTCAGACAGCAAGTTGCTGCTGAGGCTGCTGGGAATGCTAGTGGTCCCCATAAAGTATATTGGGATGATGGACTCTTGTACTCAGAGTGTAGAGACCCCAAGCCTGGTGCCACCAGGAGGTTGGTTATACCTCTGAAGGTCAGGGGCTTCCTATTGACCCTAGCCCATGATATTCCCCTAGCAGGTCACCTGGGCCAGAACAAGACTTGGGACAGACTTGTCCCTCACTTTCACTGGCCCCACATGTCTGAAGACACCAAGGAGTTTTGTCGCTCCTGTGTAACCTGCCAAGCCAGTGGGAAGGCAGGTGGCACCACAAAGGCCCCCCTAATACCACTACCTGTGGTGGGGGTTTCCTTTGAGAGAGTGGGGATTGATATTGTTGGTCCCATGGATCCCCAAACAGCATCTGGGCACAGGTTTATCCTGGTGGTGGTGGACCATGCCACTAGGTACCCAGAGGCTATTCCCCTTAGGACCACTACAGCACCTGTGGTGGCAAGAGCCCTCCTGGGAATTTTCTCAAGAGTGGGCTTCCCTAAGGAGGTTGTATCAGACAGGGGTGCAAACTTTATGTCTGGATACTTGAAGGCAATGTGGAAGGAGTGTGGAGTGACTTACAAGTTCACTGCACCCTATCACCCACAATGCAATGGTTTAGTTGAGAGATTCAACAAAACCTTAAAGGGCATGATTAAAGGGCTCCCAGAAAAGCTTAGGCGAAGATGGGACATACTCTTGCCCTGCCTTTTCTTTGCATACAGGGAGGTGCCTCAAAAGGGGGTTGGCTACAGCCCTTTTGAGGTTTTGTTTGGTCACCCTGTCAGGTGTCCATTGTGCTTGGTAAAGGAAGGATGGGAGTTACCTCTCAAGCCCTCAAAGCATGACATAGTGGACTATGTACTTGGTCTCCGCTCCAGGATGGCTGAATACATGAAAAAGGCAACTAAAAACCTTGAGGCTAGCCAGGAACTGCAAAAAGCCTGGCATGACCGAAAGGCTGTTGTGAGAAGTTGGCCTGGTATATGCTGTCCACTAATTATAGTGGGCACCTTGCACCAGTCCAAACAACCCCTTATTGGAGATAGGTTAAAGACAACCTTTATTGAAAGCTATCCTAGTGGTAGCTATGGAGAGCAGCCTTCAGGCTAAGTCTTGAAGGAATGTAAAGCAGCTTGTTTTACCAGTCTATAATCTCTTGAGTGATCAAATGAAAGAGCACCACACCAGGTATATATTCAAAATATATGTATTTATTGCTAAACACACCCCTCTAGTCTCTTTATGAGGCTAGAGTTCGAAGTACATAAGTTATAAGTTATTAAATCACAGTAATAGCACAAATACACGTTTGGGCCCTAGGGGCGTACCAAACCATATACCAATAAAGTGGTATGCGAACCACGACTGAACTAGACACTAGGCCTAGAGCCTCTAGAAGTGCTTGGACCACAAGGAACCACCCAAGGTAGTGACACAGGGGACCCACGGGAGACGCGTGCAGTGTAAATACACAACCGCGATACGCCGTTAACTTCTATGGAGAAAGTCGGGATCGGGAAAATAGAGAAAAGGGACACTTAAAAGAGGACTAGGACAAAACCCTTTGAGATCTAGGACTTTGAAGAGTCTCTACCCACGGGAGCACCGGAGTACTCGTGTTACCTCACCCAGGGAAGCCGGGTGCATAGGTGCCTTTCAGGGTCGGGTTTCGTCGTCGATTCGAATGGCGATCTGCTGCAAAGTGCTGCTGGCGGCCAAGAGAAAAGTGTCCGGGTGGATCCAAGAGTGGATCGGAGTTCTGAAGAACGTGAAAGCAGAGGGGACAGAGTCTGGGTCACTAGCCAGTGACCAGGAAGGCGATGGACAGATGCCCACCGATGTCGAGTGCTTCAGGTGCATTGAGGGTCGTCTTGACTCTTCAGCCACGAGGTCCAGGCGGCGTTGTCGGCGACCAGGAGCAGGATTCGGGCTGGTACACAATGTCTGTCGAGTGCTGAGGTGTCGGCGACCGGATTGGACCCAACAAGCCTTGGCAACGGCAAGTCTTGGTGAAGATGTAGATCGTCGATGGTGCAGACCAGCAAGGTCTGTGGAACTCACCCAGCGAGGGTAAGTGAGGGCAGGCCTGGAGCAACCAGGATGCCAAGTAAGAAAAGGATTGGCCTTCGTTAAGGGCTACTAGACAACGGGCTAGCGACCGCGAAGGAGCCTCGTGACGCCGCACGTGGATCTGGCTTACAGGACACTCGTGGAGTGGGGGCCAGTGATCTTCGGTGCAGGTGGTGCTGGAGGCTAGGGCTACTCGGAGCCCAAAGCACGACTTCTTGGGATACCCAGAAGAGGATGCACTTGCAAATGTGCTCGGTGTCCAGGGGTCACGGTCTCAAGTCACCCACGATAGCCACGGGCCTCAGCTTTGCTGGGGACTCAGGGTAGCCTCGGGAAGTCTGAGAATCCACCTCTGGTGATGCGATGACTTCGGCGTCCAACGGGAGCTTCAGAAATGCGAACCGGACAGATGCTTCTTTGGTGCCTGCCAAGCAGGGGAGTCACTCCTTGACCCCAAGGGAGATTCTTCAGTCCTCTAATCTTGTCGTAGAGCGTCGAAGGTCCAGGATTCAGTTTCAGAGTTTCGTCCAGGTATAATCTAAAGTCCTAAGGACTGGGTTCCTATCTTTATACTAAAAATAGGGGTTGGACTACTCTGTGGCCCCACCTATGGGTGGGTCAGGGCAGAGGGGTGGCTACACCCCTTTCCCTTTGTCCAGTTCGCGCCAAAGCAGGGGCTGCAAGCCCTGATCCGGTTTGAACTGGGGTATGCACAGGGACACCAAATGTGCCCCCAGTGCAGGACTTCAAAGCACCCGAAAGTGCTCCCGCCCAGCCCCAATACACATTATCCTGTCTGGGGAGGTGGTCACACCTCCCGGGGACAGGAAACCTATTGTCCAGGCCTCCCCTGCCGGAGTTTCATCCAGCAGCAGGAGACCAGACTCGTGTCTGTGGCAGCAGCATCCATTTTGTGATGCCAGGGCTCTGGAAAGAAGTTACCGGACTCGTCAGAGTTAACATGTCTTTCCCTCTAGAAGGGTGGAATGCTACCCCCGCCGCCAGGATTGGCGGGGGGTAGTATTCCAAGATGTTTGACACCAAACACGACATGTTTAGGTGCAGCCATTCCAAAGTTAGCATTTTACCGCGAGGATATAATGCGCTTAAGAGTATATGGTCAGGCTGCACTACAAACAGCATCAGAGATGGTCTCCGAACGCTGCAGAGGGGCCCTGCTCATGCAGGGCACCCTCTCACATAGGAACCATGCACTCTGCCTTTAGGATTGATAAGGCCTGCCTTAGGAGTGACTTATAGGTTTATATGTGTGTATGTATTTCGTGATATAGGTAACCTATATCACAGTAAGGGGTGCATGCACCACCTTACCCAGGCTGCAGTAGCAGACCTGTGGTGTCAGTTTGGATGGCCTTCCAGGGGTGGCATAATACATGCTGCAGCCCCTGGCAGGCCTCTGAGGTACCTATGCCCTTGGTACATAGTATACCATATACTAGGGACTTATAAGGGCACTCCAGATCCCAATCAGTGATGTGCCTAAGGCACATGGGAACCATTTTAGAGAGGAAGCAGCTAGGCTGGGGTTCTGATTAGCAGGGCCCCAGCCAGACTAATGTCGAAAAACAGTGAAGCATCAGCAAAAGTGGGGGTACCCATGTGAAGCAGATCCTACTCTCCTACACAACCCCCCCAAACGTAGGGACATTAAACTAACCTTGCCCAGTTAAGTCTTCATGTTCTAAGTGGAAATACCTAGAGAGTCCATCTGCATTCGCATGGTTACTCCCAGGCCTATGTTCCACTGTAAAGTCCATCCCCTGTAGGGAAATGGACCACCTAAGCAGTTTGGGGTTTTCACCCTTCATTTGTTTTAGCCATAAGAGGGTCTTATGGTCTGTCTGAACCAGGAAGTGTGTACCAAACAAGTATGGCCTCAACTTCTTCAGAGCCCAGACCACAGCAAAGGCCTCCCTCTCTATGGCTGACCAACGTTTCTCTCTAGGGGTCAGCCTTCTGCTAATAAAAGCTACTGGCTGATCCTGACCTTCTTCATTCAATTGTGACAGTACAGCCCCTACCCCCAATTCAGATGCATCAGTTTGAACAATGAACTTCTTGGAGTAATCAGGACTCTGCAGAATTGGAGCAGTGCACATGGCCTGCTTGAGGTCATCAAATGCCTTTTGACAGCTAACTGTCCACTGAACGTTTTTGGGCATTTTCTTAGAAGTTAAGTCATTCAGGGGTGTCACTATTGATCCATACCCCTTGACAAATCTCCTATAGTACCCAGTCAGGCCTAAGAAGGCTCTCACCTGAGTCTGGGTAGTGGGAGCAGTCCAGTCCATGATGGTCTGGATCTTGCTCTGCAAAGGTTGAACCTGGCCTCCACCCACAAGGTGGCCCAGGTACACAACCTGACTCTGCCCTATCTGGCACTTAGTGGCCTTGATAGTCAGGCCTGCCTTTTGCAGGGCCTGTAAAACATTCCTGAGGTGGACCAGGTGATCCTCCCAGGTGGAGCTAAAGACAGCAATATCATCTAGATAAGCTGCACTATAGGCCTCCAGTCCTGTGAGAACTGTATTCACCAACCTCTGGAAAGTGGCAGGTGCATTCTTCAGACCAAAGGGCATTACCACAAATTGATAATGCCCACTAGGGGTTGAGAATGCTGTTTTGGGCTTTGCAGTATCAGCTAGTCTGATCTGCCAGTAGCCAGCTGTTAGGTCAAATGTGCTGAGATATTTGGCAGAGGTCAAAGTATCTATGAGCTCATCTGCCCTGGGTATTGGATGGGCATCAGTCCTAGTGACTGCATTGAGACCCCTGTAGTCTACACAGAACCTCATCTCTCTCTTTCCACCACTGGTGTGAGGTTTCGGTACAAGGACTACTGGACTAGCCCAAGGGCTATCTGAGGGTTCAATAACTCCCAATTCCAACATTTTCTGGACTTCAGTCCTGATACAGTCCCTGACATGGTCAGGTTGCCTATAAATCTTGTTTTTAATAGGCAGACTGTCCCCAGTGTCCACTTCATGAGTGCACCAGGTGGTCTGACTGGGTGTCAGTGAAAACATATGTCTAAACTGATTGAGGACTTGCCTGCAATCAGTTTGTTGCTGGGCAGTGAGGCTGCCTGCCAAGGCTACACCATCAACTGACCCATCGTCAGGGTTCTGTGAGAGCAGGTCAGGGAGTGGGTCACTCTCTTCCTCCTGCCCTTCATCAGTAGCCATGAGCAAGCCCATGTCTGCCCTGTCCACATATGGGTTTAACCTGTTGACATGGAGAACCCTGTGGGGACTCCTGGGTGTTCCTAGGTCTACTAAATAAGTGACCTCACCCTTCTGCTCAACAATAGTGTGGGGTCCACTCCATTTATCTTGGAGAGCTGCTGGGGCCACTGGCTCCAACACCCACACCTTCTGTCCTGGCTGGTAAACAGTCAGAACAGCCTTTGGTCATGCCAGGCCTTTTGAAGTTCCTGGCTAGCCTCAAGGTTTTTGGTTGCCTTTTTCATGTACTCAGCCATCCTGGAGCGGAGACCAAGTACATAGTCCACTATATCTTGCTTTGGGGGCTTGAGAGGTAACTCCCATCCTTCCTTCACCAAGCACAGTGGACCCCTCACAGGGTGGCCAAACAGAAGTTCAAAAGGGCTGTAACCAACCCCCTTCTGAGGCACCTCCCTATATGCGAATAAAAGGCAGGGCAAGAGTATGTCCCATCTACGCCTAAGCATTTCTGGGAGCCCTTTAATCATGCCCTTCAAGGTTTTGTTGAATCTCTCAACTAAACCATTGCATTGTGGGTGATAGGGTGTGGTGAACTTATAAGTCACTCCACACTCCTTCCACATTGCTTTTAAGTACCCAGACATGAAGTTAGCACCCCTGTCTGATACTACCTCCTTAGGAAAGCCCACTCTTGAGAAGATTCCCAGGAGGGCCCTTGCCACCACAGGTGCTGTAGTGGTCCTGAGGGGAATAGCTTCTGGGTACCTGGTGGCATGATCCACTACCACCAGGATAAACCTGTGCCCAGAGGCTGTTTGGGGATCCATGGGACCAACAATGTCAATCCCTACCCTTTCAAAGGGCACCCCCACCACAGGTAGTGGTATCAGGGGGCCTTTGTAGTGCCACCTGCTTTGCCACTGGCTTGGCAGGTTACACAGGAGCGACAAAACTCCTTACTGTCTTCAGACATGTGGGGCCAGTGAAAGTGAGGGACAATTCTGTCCCAAGTCTTGTTCTGGCCCAGGTGACCTGCTAAGGGAATATCATGGGCTAGGGTCAATAGGAAGCCCCTGAACTTCAAAGGTATTACCAACCTCCTGGTAGCACCAGGCTTGGGGTCTCTACTCTCTGAGTACAGGAGTCCATCATCCCAATACACTGTATGGGGACCACTAGCTTTCCCAGCAGCCTCAGCAGCAGCTTGCTGTCTGAGGGGTTCAAGGGAGGGGCAGCTCTGCTGCTCCTGGCTCAGATCTGCCCTAGAAGGTCCCCCTGTCCCCAAGAACTCAACCTGGTCAGGTTCAAGTTCCTCTGGGACAGTTCCTTCTTCAGGGCTGAGATCATCCCCCTCAAGGGACTGATCTTCTTCCTGAGCCAAGGGGGAAGGCACTGCCTTAACCCTACTACTCCTCCTCTTGGAAGGCACTTGGTCCATTCTTCCAGAATCCAAGGCCTGTTCAGTGCTAGACATTTTGGCTTGTGACCTGGTCACAGCAAACACATCTGCAGGGATCCCCAGCATTTCTGCATGGGTCCTGAGCTCCACTTCTGCCCAAGCAGAAGTCTCTAAGTCATTGCCAAGCAAGCATTCGACTGGTAGGTTTGCACTTACCACAACCTTCTTAAGGCCAGTTACCCCTCCCCAGGAGAAGTTAACAACTGCCAGAGTATGGTCTGCTCTGACATTGCTAGCATTGGTCACTTGGTACATCTCACCAAGCATAACTTGCCCAGGTAGCACAAGGTCTTGTGTCACCATTGTGACACTTGCCCCTGTGTCCCTAAATGCCAAAGCCTCACGTCCATTGATTAAAGGCTGTTGTCTGTACTTGCCCAGATTACTGGGACTCACAGTGGAGGTCACATCCATGCCTCCATCACAGACTAACACAGCCTGAGTCAGTTCTCTGACTAAGTCAGAGCCCAACTCAGTTCCCAGGGTGAACCCTACTAAACCCTTTGCTGGAGCACTTCCACCAACTGTACTAGGGGGAACAGGTGCCTTAGGGGCATTGGTGGGTGCTGGACTGGAGTCTTTGGACTTGGTGCAATCACTGGTCCAGTTGGTCTTTTGCTTACAGACCTTGCACCATGGTTTCCTTTGGCCTTTCCCTTTTGTAGACTGGGAATCCCCACCAGAAGAAGATTTTTGGGGGCCTGATGAAGACTTTTGATCTTTACCCTTCTCCCCACCCTTGTCAGAGTTCTTAGCATCTTGCTTCTTGGTTTCCCCACCTTGGTTCTGTACCTTCTGCTTCACCCTGGTTCTGACCCATTTGTCTGCCTTCTTTCCCAATTCTTGGGGAGAGGTCAGATCAGAGTCTACCAGGTATTGATGCAACAGCTGATTTTGACAGTTATTAAGAATCTGCTCCCTCATTATCAGATTGTACAATCCTGAGAAGTCACACACCTTACTGCCCATCAACCAGCCTTCCAGAGCCTTGGCAGAACAATCCACATAGTCTACCCAGTCTTGAGTCTGTGCTTTTTGGGTGTCTCTGAACTTCAACCTGTACTGTTCAGTGGTTAGGCCAAACCCATCAATAAGAGCACTCTTCAAGACCTTGTAATTATCAGCATCCTCCTCTCTAACAGTGAGGAGCTTATCTCTACCTTTGTCAGCAAAGGAGAGCCACAAGATTGCTGCCCACTGCTCCTGAGGGACCTTCTGTACTTTACAGGCCCTCTCTAAAGCAGTTATCCATTTGTGGATATCATCCCCACTCTGGTAGGGAGGGACAATCTTGCTCAGGTTCCTATGGTCATAGGACCTTTCCCTGTCTCTAGGGACATGGCTGCCACCATGGGACTCTAGTCCCAACTTTCTTCTCTCTCTAAGGAGATCTAGGGATTCCCTATCTAAAGCCAATTGCTTTTTTCTGATCTCCAGCTGAGTTTCCTCATACTGGACCAGTCTGGTTCTCCTCTCATGAGAGGATTCCCTCCTGTGAGATGAGACAGAGCTCCCTATAGAGGTGCCAGAGTGGTTAGACTCCTGAGAAGGAGATCTAGACTTCCTGGGCACACTCTTAATCCTTCCTGGGGGACAAAGAGGGCATCATCTTGATCATCCTCATCATCATCCACAGGAGGGATTGGGTTTTCCAGGTCAGGGTCATTGTCACCCTCCTGGCCAGTTTCAGAGGGGGCTGGGGGTATTGGTACCCCTGGCGTCCTCCTCTTCTCCTGCCCCACCCTCAGCTCCTACCCCTTCAGTCCCTACAGGCTTACTAAGGTCATAAGCCACCAACAACTCCTTGAGGTGTTGGGTGGTGGGGCTTTGGCCTGTCCTTATTTTTCTCAAGTTACATAAAGCTCTCAATTCCAAGAATGGGAGTGTATCATACTTGGAGGGTGGAAGCTCAATGGCTTCCTGCAAGGATTCTTTGGATCCTGCCCTTAAAGACATTACTAGTGTGGTGTGGTGTATGCACTACCTACTCTAGTGTGGCCTACTAAACTCTCTTGAGTTGTAGAAAGGGTTGTGCTATCCCTTAACACACAACTCTAAGTTCAGTAGAACTTACTGTATTCTAAGCTTAAATTATATGTACCTTAGGTACCTTTAGTGGTTTTCAGTTGATCAATTCAATTGAGATTATCTGGTAAAACAATAGCAAGCTGGAATCCCACACGTTGCACACCAATGTGAGAAGTTGGCCTGGTATATGCTGTCCACTAATTATAGTGGGCACCTTGCACCAGTCCAAACAACCCCTTATTGGAGATAGGTTAAAGACAACCTTATTGAAAGCTATCCTAGTGGTAGCTATGGAGAGCAGCCTTCAGGCTAAGTCTTGAAGGAATGTAAAGCAGCTTGTTTTACCAGTCTATAATCTCTTGAGTGATCAAATGAAAGAGCACCACACCAGGTATATATTCAAAATATATGTATTTATTGCTAAACACACCCCTCTAGTCTCTTTATGAGGCTAGAGTTCGAAGTACATAAGTTATAAGTTATTAAATCACAGTAATAGCACAAATACACGTTTGGGCCCTAGGGGCGTACCAAACCATATACCAATAAAGTGGTATGCGAACCACGACTGAACTAGACACTAGGCCTAGAGCCTCTAGAAGTGCTTGGACCACAAGGAACCACCCAAGGTAGTGACACAGGGGACCCACGGGAGACGCGTGCAGTGTAAATACACAACCGCGATACGCCGTTAACTTCTATGGAGAAAGTCGGGATCGGGAAAATAGAGAAAAGGGACACTTAAAAGAGGACTAGGACAAAACCCTTTGAGATCTAGGACTTTGAAGAGTCTCTACCCACGGGAGCACCGGAGTACTCGTGTTACCTCACCCAGGAAGCCGGGTGCATAGGTGCCTTTCGGGGTCGGGTTTCGTCGTCGATTCGAATGGCGATCTGCTGCAAAGTGCTGCTGGTGGCCAAGAGAAAAGTGTCCGGGTGGATCCAAGAGTGGATCGGAGTTCTGAAGAACCTGAAAGCAGAGGGGACAGAGTCTGGGTCACTAGCCAGTGACCAGGAAGGCGATGGACAGATGCCCACCGATGTCGAGTGCTTCAGGTGCGTTGATGGTTGTCTTGACTCTTCAGCCACGAGGTCCAGGCGGCGTTGTCGGCGACCAGGAGCAGGATTCCGGCTGGTACACGATGTCTGTCGAGTGCTGAGGTGTCAGCAACCGGATTGGACCCAACAAGCCTTGGCAACGGCAAGTCTTGGTGAAGATGTAGATTGTCGATGGTGCAGACCAGCAAGGTCTGTGGAACTCACCCAGCGAGGGTAAGTGAGGGCAGGCCTGGCGCAACCAGGATGCCAAGTAAGAAAAGGATTGGCCTTCGTTAAGGGCTACTAGCCAACGGGCTAGCGACCGCGAAGGAGCCTCGTGACGCCGCACGTGGATCTGGCTTACAGGACACTCGTGAAGTAGGGGCCAGTGATCTTCGGTGCAGGTGGTGCTGCAGGTTAGGGCTACTTGGAGCCCAAAGCACAACTTCTTGGGAGACCCAGAAGAGGATGCACTTGCAAATGTGCTCGGTGTCCAGGGGTCACGGTCTCAAGTCACCCACGATAGCCACGGGTCTCAGCTTTGCTGGGGACTCAGGGTAGCCTCGGGGAAGTCTGAGAATCCACCTCTGGTGATGCGATGACTTCGGCGTCCGACGGGAGCTTCAAAAATGCGAACCGGACAGATGCTTCTTTGGTGCCTGCCAAGCAGGGGAGTCACTCCTTGACCCCAAGGGAGATTCTTCAGTCCTCTAATCTTGTCGTAGAGCGTCGAAGGTCCAGGATTCAGTTTCAGAGTTTCGTCCAAGTATAATCTAAAGTCCTGGACTGGGTTCCTATCTTTATACTAAAAATAGGGGTTGGACTACTCTGTGGCCCCACCTATGGGTGGGTCAGGGCAGAGGGGTGGCTACACCCCTTTCCCTTTGTCCAGTTCACGCCAAAGCAGGGGCTGCAAGCCCCTGATCCGGTTTGAACTGGGGTATGCACAGGGACACCAAATGTGCCCCCAGTGCAGGACTTCAAAGCACCCGAAAGTGCTCCCGCCCAGCCCCAATACACATTATCCTGTCTGGGGAGGTGGTCACACCTCCCTGGGACAGGAAACCTATTGTCCAGGCCTCCCCTGCCGGAGTTTCGTCCAGCAGCAGGAGGCCAGACTCGTGTCTGTGGCAGCAGCATCCATTTTGTGATGCCAGGGCTCTGGAAAGAAGTTACCGGACTCGTCAGAGTTAACATGTCTTTCCCTCTAGAAGGGTGGAATGCTACCCCCGCCGCCAGGATTGGCGGGGGGTAGTATTCCAAGATGTTTGACACCAAACACGACATGTTTAGGTGCAGCCATTCCAAAGTTAGCATTTTACCGCGAGGATATAATGCGCTTAAGAGTATATGGTCAGGCTGCACTACAAACAGCATCAGAGATGGTCTCCGAACGCTGCAGACATTAGTCTGGCTGGGGCCCTGCTAATCAGAACCCCAGCCTAGCTGCTTCCTCTCTAAAATGGTTCCCATGTGCCTTAGGCACATCACTGATTGGGATCTGGAGTGCCCTTATAAGTCCCTAGTATATGGTATACTATGTACCAAGGGCATAGGTACCTCAGAGGCCTGCCAGGGGCTGCAGCATGTATTATGCCACCCCTGGAAGGCCATCCAAACTGACACCACAGGTCTGCTACTGCAGCCTGGGTAAGGTGGTGCATGCACCCCTTACTGTGATATAGGTTACCTATATCACGAAATACATACACACATATAAACCAATAAGTCACTCCTAAGGCAGGCCTTATCAATCCTGAAGGCAGAGTGCTTGGTTCTTATGTGAGAGGATGCCCCTGCATGAGCAGAGCCCCTCTGCAGTGTTCGGAGACCCTTCTCTGATGCTGTTTGTAGTGCAGCCTGACCATATACTCTTAAGTGCATTATATCCTCGTGGTACAATGCTAACTTTGGACTGGCTGCACCAAAACATGTCGTGTTTGGTGTCAAACATCGTGGAATACTACCCCCCCGCCAGTTCTGGCAGCGGGGGTAGCATTCCACCCTTCTAGAGGGAGAGACATGTACACACCGGCCTACCCGGTAACTTCTTTCCAGAGCCCTGGCATCACAAAATGGATGCCACTGCCACAGACACGGGTCTGGCCTCCTGCTGCTGACTGAAACTCCGGCAGGGGAGGCCTGGACAATAGGTTTCCTGTCCAAGGGAGGTGTAACCACCTCCCCAGACAGGATGATGTGTATTGGGGCTGGGCGGGAGCACTCTCTGGTGCTTTGAAGTCCTGCACTGGGGGCACATTTGGTGGCCCTGTGTATACCCCAGTTCAAACCGGTTCAGGGGCTTCCAGCCCCTGCTCTGGCGCGAAATTGGATAAAGGGAAATGGGTGTAACCACCCCTCTGCCCTGACCCTCCCATAGGTGGGTCCCAGAGTTTGTCCAACCCCCTAACTTGGTATAAGTATGGGACCCCAGTCCTTAGGACTTTAGATTACCCTGGACGAAACTCTGACACTGAATCCTGGACCTTCGACGCTCTACCTGAAGATTAGAGGACTGAAGAATCTCCCTTGGGGTCAAGGAGTGACTCCCCTCTTGGCAGGCACCTAAGAAGCAATTGTCCGGTCGGCATCGCTGAAGCTCCCGCCGGACGCCGAAGTCTTTGCATCACCAGAGGTGGATCTCCAAACTTCACCGAGGCTGCCCTGAGACCCCAGCAAAGCTGAGGCCCGTAGCTGTCGTGGGTAACGTGGAACCGTGACCCCTGGACACCGAGTACATTTGCAAGTGCATCCTCTTCTGGGTCTCCCATGAAGTTGTGCTTTGGGCTCCGAGTAGCCCCCGCATCCAGCACCGACTGCACCGAAGATCACTGGCCTCCACTCCACGAGTGTCCTGTGAGCCAGCTCCAAGTGCGTCCACTCGAGGCTCCTTCGCGGTCGCTAGTCCGTTGGCTAGTGGGCCCTCCCGAAGGCAACTCTTCTTCTGCTTGGGCTTTCCTGGTTGCTCCAGACGTGCCCTGACTTACCTTCACTGGGTGAGTCTCCCAGACCTTGCTGGTCTGCATCAACGTCCTTTCTTTGTTTCTACGAGACTTGCCGTTGCCAAGGCTTGTTGGGTTCAATCCGGTCGCCGCCACCTCTGCAATCGACAGACGTCGTGGTACAGCTCGAATCCAGCTCCTGGTCATCATCGACACCTCCTGGAGCTCGTGGCTGAAGAGTCAAGACGACCGTCAACCTACCTGAAGCACCCGACATCGGGGGGCATCTGCTCATCGCCTTCCTGGTCACTGGCTAGTGACCCAGACTCTGTCCCCTCTGCTTTCAGGTTCTTCAGATCTTTGATCCACCCTTGGATCCACCCGAACACTTTCGACTTGGTCGCCAGCAGCACTTTGCAGCAGATCGCCATTGAAAACGACGACGAAACCCGAACCCGAAAGACACCTATGCACCCGGCTTCCCTGGGTGAGGTAACTCGAGTACTCCGGTGCTCCCGTGGGTATAGACTCTAGAACAACCTAGTTCTAAAGGGGTTTACTCCAAGTCCTCCTCTAAGTGCCCTTTTTCTTTAAAACTCCAACTGTGACATTCCCCATAGAAGTCAACGGCGGCTCGCGGCTGTGTTCTCACACTGCACGCGTCCCCCGTGGGTCCCCTGTGTCACTACCTTGGGTGGTTCCTTGAGGGCCAAGCACTTCTACAGGCTCTAGGCCTTGTGTCTAGCTTAGTCGTGGTTCTTATACCACTTTATTGGTATATGGTTTGGTACGCCCCTAGGGCTCAAACGTGTATTTGTGCTATTACTGTTGATAACTGACTTGTAACTTATGTACTTCGAACTCTAGCCTCATAAAGAGACTAGAGGGGTGTGTTTAAGACTAAATACATATATTTTAAATATATACCTGGTGTAGTCCTCTTTCATTTGGTCACTCAAGAGATTATAGACTGGTAAAACAAGCTGCTTTACATTCCTTCAAGACTTAGCCTGAAGGCTGCTCTCCATAGCTACCACTAGGATAGCTTTCAATAAAGGTTGTCTTTAACCTATCTCCAATAAGGGGTTGTTTGGACTGGTGCAAGGTGCCCACTATAATTAGTGGACAGCATATACCAGGCCAACTTCTCACACTGCCCACCCTTAGGTCTCTAGTCCATGGTCGGCCTCAGATCTCTGAAGCCCCCGCTTCCTGCTCACCCTTAGGTCCTCTAGTGTGTGCCCAGTCTCAGATTTCTGAAGCCCCTGCTTCGTGCTCACCCTTAGTTCCTCTAGCCTGTGCTCAGTCTCAGATCCCTGAAGCCCCTGCTTCCTGTTCACCCTTAGGTCCTCTAGCCTGTGCTCAGCCTCATATCCCTGAAGCCCTTGCTTCCTGTTCACCCTTAGGTCCTCTAGCCTAAGCTCAACCTCAGATACCTGAAGCCCCTGCTCCTACTCACCCTTAGGTCCTCCAGCCCGTGCTTGGCCTCAGATCCCTGACGCCCCTGCTTCGGCTCACCCTTAGGTCCTCTAGCCTGTGCTTAGCCTCAGATCCCTGAAACCCCTGCTTCCTGCTCACCCTTAGGTCCTTTAGCCCATGCTCAGACTCAGATCCCTGAAGTCCCTGCTTCCTGCTCCCCCTTAGGGCTCTAGCCTGTGCTCAGCCTCAGATCCCTGAAGCCCCTACTTCCTGCTCACCCTTAGGTCCTTTAGCCCATGCTCAGCCTCAGATCCCTGAAGCCCCTGCTTCCTGCTCCGCCTTAGGGCTCTAGCCTGTGCTCAGCCTCAGATCCCTGAAGCCCCTGCTTCCTGCTCACCCTTAGGTCCTTTAGTCCGTGCTCAGCCTCAGATCCCTGAAGCCCCTGCTTCCTGCTCACCCTTAGGTCCTTTAGCCCATGCTCAGCCTCAGATCCCTGAAGCCCCCCCTTCCTGCTCACCCTTAGGTCCTCTAGCCTGTGCTCAGCCTCAGATCCCTGAAGCCTCCGCTTCCTGCTTACCCTTAGGTCCTCTAGCCTGTGCTCAGATCCCTGAAGCCCCTGCTTCCTGTTCACCCTTAGGTCCTCTAGCCTGTGCTCAGCCTCAGATCCCTGACGCCCCTGCTTCCTGCTCACCCTTAGGTCCTTTAGCCTATGCTGAGCCTCAGATCCCTGAAGCCCCTGCTTCCTTCTCACCCTTAGGTTCTTTAGCCTGTGCTCAGCCTCAGATCCCTGAAGCCCCCGCTTTCTGCTCACCCTTAGGTCCTCTAGCCTGTGCTCAGGCTCAGATCCCTGAAGCCCCTGCTTCCTGCTCACCCTTAGGTCCTCTAGCCTGTGCTCAGGCTCAGATCACTGAAGCCCCTGCTTCCTGCTCATCCTTAGGTCTCTAGCCTGTGCCCAGCCTCAGATCCCTGAAGCCCCTGCTTCTTGCTCACCCTTAGGTCCTCTAGCCTGTGCTCAGCCTCCGATCCCTGAAGCTCCTGCTTCCTGTTCACCCTTAGGTCTCTACCCCATGCTCAACCTCAGATCCCTGAAGCCCCTGCTTCCTGTTCACCCTTAGGTCCTCTAGCCTGTGCTCAGCCTCAGCTCCCTGAAGCCCCTGCTTCCTGCTCACCCTTAGGTCCTCTAGCCTGTGCTCATGCTCAGATCCCTGAAGCCCCTGCTTCCTGCTCACCCTTAGGTCCTCTAGCCTGTGTTCAGGCTCAGATCCCTGAAGCCCCTGCTTCCTGCTCACCCTTAGGTCCTCCAGCCTGTGCTCAGGCTCAGATCCCTGAAGCCCCTGCTTCCTGCTCACCCTTAGGTCCTCTAGCCTGTGTTCAGGCTCAGATCCCTGAAGCCCCTGCTTCCTGCTCACCCTTAGGTCCTCCAGCCTGTGCTCAGCCTCAGAATCCTGAAGCCCCTGCTTCCTGCTCACCCTTAGGGCTCTAGCCCATGTTCAGCCTCAGATCCCTGTAGCCCCTACTCACCCTTAGGTCTCTAGCCTGTGCTCAGCCTCAGATCCCTGAATCCCCTGCTTCCTGCTCACCCTTAGGTCCTCTAGCCTGTTCTCAGCCTCATAATCTTCAAGCCCCTGCTTCCTGCTCACCCTTAGGGCTCTAACCCATATTCAGCCTCAGATCCCTGAAGCCCCTACTCACCCTTAGGTCGCTAGCCTGTGCTCAGCCGTAGATCCCTGAAGCCCCAGCTTTTTGCTCACCCATAGGTCCTCTAGCCTGTGCTCAGGCTCAGATCCCTGAAGCCCCTGCTTCCTGCTCACCCTTAGGTCCTCTAGCCTGTGCTCAGGCTCAGATCCCTGAAGCCCCTGCTTCCTGCTCACCCTTAGGTCCTCCAGCCTGTGCTCAGCCTCAGAATCCTAAAGCCCCTGCTTCCTGCTCACCCTTAGGTCCTCTAGCCTGTTCTCAGCCTCATAATCTTCAAGCCCCTGCTTCCTGCTCACCCTTAGGGCTCTAACCCATGTTCAGCCTCAGATCCCTGTAGCCCCTACTCACCCGTAGGTCCTCTTGCCTGTTCTCGGCCTCAGGTCCCTGAGCCCCTGCTTCCTGCTCACCCTTGGGTCCTCCCGCCTGTGCTCAGACTCAAATCTCTGAAGCCCCTGCTTCCTGCTCACCCTTAGGTCCTCTAGCCTGTGCTCAGCCTCAGATCTCTGAAGCCCCTGCTTCCGGCTCACCCTTAGTCCTCTAGCCTGTGCTCAGCTTCAGATCCCTGAAGTCCCTCCTTCCTGCCCACCCTTAGGTCTCTAGTCCATGGTCGGCCTCAGATCTCTGAAGCCCCCGCTTCCTGCTCACCCTTAGGTCCTCTAGTGTGTGCCCAGTCTCAGATTTCTGAAGCCCCTTGTAAGAAAGTGGCTCTGTATATACTGAACCAAAGTAAGCTTCAGTGTGCACAGAGTCCCCAGTCCCCAGAGGTTTGGCAGAGGCTAAAGTTAGATATAACCTTACTCTCTAAAGTGGTAGCTTGGTCGAGCAGTAAGGCAGTATCAGAGGACAGTGTGAAGCATTTGTTGTACACAGTCAGCAAATGGTCTCACACACTCAAGAACTGAACTCTAGGCCAATTATTTTGTATATAAAAATATATTGTTGTTTTATTTTAGAACCACAGGTAGGTATAAAAATACTTTCTCAGAATGAGATGCTTTAGTTATATACTTTCAATACCCAATAGACTGTTGAATGCAATAGCTACAGTTGTTGCAATAGGCAACGCAATTCAAACACAATTATAACATTGAGCTCAATGGGAGTTTTTAAGTAAAAGCAGTTTCAGTTACTTTACGTATGATTTTCTTACACAGGGTTGGATCCTGGGTTCAACCCTGGTGCATTTCCTGTAAACAGTTGAAAGAAATCGTTTTTGTTACACAGGCGATTTTTAAGGAATATTTGTTTGTTTCAAAATCGACAGAAGAATTTCTGGAGAAAACCAGGCAATGTTATCCTATGGAGGAAAATCAAGTTATCGGTAAGTACAGTTGTAATTGCTTTTCAGGGTCAGTGCTGGGCACCAAGATCCAGCACTGGGATCTCTGCTGATAACAGGTGAGTAATTTCGTTTTAGTTGATCGGACGATTTTTAGTGATTATTTTAAAGTTTCAAAACTCGACACAAGAAATTTCTGTGTAAACCAGTCAATGTTACCCTATGGAGAAAATGTAGGTTATCGGTTTTCAGGTAAGTACTCGACTGGCAGAGTTAAGGTTCTGGGCATAGACTCAGGGGTCTCCCAGGGTCAGGTAGGTACAGTTGGTACACCCTCAGCGGCACAGGGGCGGCCGGGTGCAGAGTGAGTTAGGCCCAATGTTAGCCTATGGCGGGCAGGGGGCCCTTGGTTGGTGGCTGCTGGCAGGCAGGCCACGCGGCTTTGGGAGCTGGGCTCCTGGTCACTTACCCAGGGCAAGTGGGGAAGAAAAATAGGATAGGTGTTGCACTCCCAGGGGCACTCGGGCAGCTGGGTACAAGGTGCTTTCGAGCCGTCCGGCGCTCAATGTATTTCAATGGAGAAGCTGGAAGTTGAACAAAGGCTGCAAGCTCGGGGACAGAGATTCTTCAGGTGCGACCACCACTTCGAGAGGTAAGTTGGGTAGTTGGAGGATAGGTAGGCACCCTGGAGTTGGGCACAGGAGGCCGCAGGGCGCCGGGTGCAGGGGTGTTTTTTAGCGTCGGGAAATCTTACCCTCTGCTGGTCGCGGTTGGAGGGGTCCCTGGTTCTGAGGCTGCAGGCGTCGTCAGGAGCGTCGAGGAGGTTCCTTGGGTGCTGGATTCTGGGTCACAGTCGCCGGGGGGACGTCCTCGTGGTCTTTGTCCACTCAGGCACAGGCCGGGCTCGGCGGGTGCAGAGGGTGCAGGATTCGCGGTTCCTGGCTGGCACCAGGGGTTTGTTACTTGCTTTTGAGCAGTACCACTGCTCGTGGGAGTCCCAGTTCTTTTAGAGTCACAAGGCAGTCAGGTCCTCCGGGGTTTTCGAGGTTGCTGACCACTGGAGACGCCGGGGTTTAGCAGAAGCAGGTTCGAGGGTCGACAGGCCTGTAGGGCTGGGGCCAAGTCAGTTGGTGTCGTCCTCTTGTGAGCAGCTGCACGGCAGGTCTTCTTTCTTCTTGTTCTTCTTGCTTGTTTCTGAATTCGGGATCTGAGGAAGGAAGGTTCAGGGTGCCCCTAAATACTAGATTTAGGGCGTTACAGGTAGGTAAAGGGCAGGGACCAATGGGTCCCTTCCCTGGGGTGGGTACACCCTCTATCCTGCCACTCTCCAGTGGGAGGGGGGCAGGAGCCTAGTCCTGATTGGGCAGGGCTCCCCATCTTCAAGATGGCGAGAGCCCGGAGATGTGCTTCACCTCGCCTCCCCCACCTGAGGGGTGGGGTTGGCAGAGGCTGGCACACCCCCTTTCCTCACTTGGGGTTTCCCGCCAGTCTTCCCGCCAGAGTGGGGGCTTGAACCGGTGGGGACCAGTTGCTGAGTACAGCAAGTGGTCTGGGGAGGCTCACCAAGGCGGCATGCCTTTGAAGCTTCCCCCTGCCCATCCTGGGGGAGGAGACCTAGCACCTCGCCCAGGACGTGCATTGTTGCAGGCCCGGGAGAGGGGATGGCTCTCTACCCAGGGGTCCAGCAACATGTCTGCTGGGTGGCAGCCTAGGCAGCCTCTCAGACAGGACGTGGATTGTAGGTTAGGTTCAGGGGGCAACTCTAAGTTGCCCTCTGTCGTGCATCTGACATTAAATCCCACACTGGCATCAGTGTGGGTTTAATGTGCTGAGAAGTTTGATACCAAACTTCTCAGTCTTCAGTGTAGTTATCCTGGTGCTGTGGAGTTCGTGATGACGACCTCCCAGCACCATATACTCTTAATGGCAGCACTGCACTTACAGTGCCCAGGAATGGACCTGGGTACTGTAGGGGTACAGGGCTCATGCACCTGTACCCTCACCACTGGCATAGTGCACCCTGCTAGAGGGGTGACTGAGGTATGCCAGGGCAGTGTGTTTGTGGGCATGACACACAGGGATGTGTGCCATGTCGACTCTCTGTTTTGTTCTGCACCAAGACACTCAGCCTGCAAAGGCAGTGTGTGTGTGTCAGGGTACAGGGCCTCTAAGGGTGGCACAATAAGTGCTGCAGCCCTTAGAGGCCTTCTCTGGTCACAGTGCCCTGGGTACCTAGGGTACCATTTACCAGGGGCTGACATGTGGCCAGAGATGCCAATTGGGTTTAGGCTACAATGCAGTTTTAGGGAAGGAACACAGGCCCTGGGCACCTGATTGGCAGGAGCCCAGGGCACACTCAGTCAAAGTACATCAGCAATTCAGCAAAAAGTGGGGGCAACCATGCAAGAAAGATGGCACTTTCTCACACAACCCCCCCCAAACGAAAGATGATGAGACTAACCTTGCCCTATGGAGTCTTCATTGTCTAAGTGGAAGAACCTGGAAAGGCCATCTGCATTGGCATGGGCAGTGCCAGGTCTGTGTTCCACTTCAAAGTCCATTCCCTGTAGCGAGATGGACCACCTCAGCAGTTTTGGATTTTCTCCTTTCATTTGCATTAGCCACCTGAGAGGTCTGTGGTCAGTTTGAACTAGGAAGTGAGCCCCAAGCAGGTATGGCCTCAGCTTCTTCAGGGACCAAACCACAGCAAAGGCCTCTGTGAGAAGTTGGCCTGGTATATGCTGTTCACTAATTAAAGTGGACACCTTGCACCAGGGCAAATCGACTCTTATGGTAGATAGGTTTAAGACAACCTTTTAAAGAAAGCTATCCTAGTGGTAGCTGTGGAGAGCAGCCTTCAGGCTAAGTCTCGGAGGAATGTAAAGCAGCTTGTTTTACCATATAATCTCTTGAATCACCAAATGAAAAGACACCACACAGGTATATATATCAAATATATATGTATTTATTTCTAAATAACTCTCTACTAATCTCTTTATGAGATTAGAAGACAAACATATGCACAAATCAACGTTTCACAATAAGTTAAGCACACAATATGGCTGGGGCCCTAGGGGCGTACCAGACCATATACTAAGTAAGAGACTTAGAAACAACGACTTGCAAGGAGACAAGGCCTAGGGCCTTCAGAAGTGCTGGGGCCTCACGAAACCACCCAAGGCAGGTAAGTAAAGGACCCACGGGGGACGCGTGCAGTGTGGATACACAGGCGCGAATCGCCGTTAACTTCAATGGGGCAAGTCGCGGTTGGAAATAAAGAGTTTTAGGATACTTCGGGAGAACCTACAAGCAAGTCACTTACAGGGTAAGTAGTTCTAGGGCCCACACCCACAGGAGCACCGTAGTGCTGGAGTTACCTCACCCAGGGAAGCCGGGTGCACAGGTGTCCTTTGGTGTCGGGTCGCGGCGTCGTTTTCAATGGCGAACAAAGAAGACTTGCTGCTTGCGGGAGCTGAAGAAGTGTCCGGTGGAATCCAAGCCTGGATTCTGAAGAAGGATGACCTGAAAGCAGAGGGGACAGTGTTCAAAGTCACTTGGCAGTGACCCGGGGCAAGGAAGATGGATGCCCACCGTCGTCGGTCGCTTCAGGTCGGTTGCAGGTGCCTTGACTCTTCAGCCACGTGGTCCAGGAGGCGTCGACGACGACCAGGAGCTGGATTCGGTGTCTCCTCGACGTCTGCAGCTGACTGCGGTGTCGGCAACTCGATCGGAGCCAACAAGCCTTGGCAGCCGCAAGTCTCGGGGAGATGAAGAAAAGTCGATGGCGCAGACCAGCAAGGTCTGAGGGACTCACCCAGCGAGGGTAAGTCAGGGCAGGCCTGGAGCAACCAGGGGAGCCCTTTGGTTTCTTTAAGAAGTCTTCGGGGACCCACAAGCCAGCGGGCAAGGGATCGCGAAGACACCTCGGGCGGAATCACTCAACAGGGGCCCACGGTCACTCGGGACGGTGTAGGCCTCTGATCTTCGGAGGGATTCCTGCTGGAGGTCGGGACCACACGTGGTCCAAAGCACAAGTTCGTAGAACGTTGTGAAGGGGTTGCACTCGACAATAGTGCACGGTACCCAGGGGTCGCGGTTCCTCATTACTCGTGGGGTCCACTTGCCTCAGCTTCGCTGGGGACTCACGATGGCCTGGGAGAGGTCAGGAAATCCACTTCTTGGGCTGCAAAGACTTCGGACTCCGGCGGGAGCGGCGTAGTTTGCGACCGTCGTTGTCGTTTTTGGTGCCTGCCAAGCAGGGGAGTCACTCCTTGACTCCAAGGGAGATTCTTCTGTCTTCCAAAGGTAGTGGAACGTCGAAGGGCCAGGATTCTTCTGTAGAGCGTCGTCCAGGGGTTATCTGCTTTGCAATGGCAAGGTTCCCCCTCTTATACTAAAAAGAGGGGATGGACTAGCTCTATGACCCCACCTATGGGAGGGTCAAGGGAGGGGGTGGCTACACCCACTTCCCTTTGTCCAGTTTCGCGCCAGAGCAGGGGCAGGTAGCCCCTGAGCTGGTTTGAACTGGCATATGCACAGAGGAGCCTTCTGCTCCCCAGTGCAGGACTTCAAAGCACTCTAAGAGTGCACCCACCCAGCCCCAATACACTAAACCCTGTCTGGAAGGTGGTTACACCTCCCTGTGACAGGATGCCTATTGTTGGGCTTCCTCCACTGCGAGTTTCGGTCATCAGCAGGAGGGCAGCCCAGTGTCTGTGACTGGTGGCATCCATTTTGTGATGCCAGGGCTCTTTAGGATTCTACCGCGTTTCCACAGCAGGTACATGTCTTATCCTCTAGAAGGGTGGAATGCTACCCCCGCCGCCAAGATTGGCGGGGGGTAGTATTCCAAGATGTTTGACACCAAACACGACATGTTTTGATGCAGCCATTCCAAAGTTAGCATTTACCGCGAGGATATAATGCACTTAATAGTATATGGTTTAACCGCATCCACAAACAGCACCAGAGAATAGACTCTGAGAGCTGCAGAGGGCCCTGCTCAGGCAGAGGCACCCCCTCACATAGAAGCCAAGCACCCTGCCCTCAGGATTGATAGGGCCTGCCTTAGGGGTGACTGATAGGTTTATATGTGTGTGCAGGAGAGATATAGGAAACCTATATCTCAGTGAGGGGTGCTAGCACCACCTCACCCAGGCTGCAGTAGCAGGCCTGTGGTGTCAGATTTAGACTGCTTCCCAGGGGTGGCATAACACATGCTGCAGCCCCTGGTAGGCCTGTGAAGTACCTATGCCCTTGGCACCTAAGGTACCATATACTAGGGACTCATAAGGCACCACAGTATCCAATCACTAGTGCACCTAGAGTGCACTCCATGTCGTTTAGAGAGAGCAGATAGACTGGGGCCCTGAATAGCAGGGTCCCAGTCCAACTAAGTCATAAACCAGCAAAACACCATAAAAAAAGTGGGGGCAACCATATAGTCAGATTCCACCTTCCTACATAACCCCCCCAAACGAAAGGAGATAAGGCTAACCTTGGCCAGTTGAGCCTTTATTGACTAAGTGGCCATATAAGGAAGCACCTGCACTAGCATGGTTGCCCCCTGTCTTATGGTCCACTAAGCAATCCCTCACCCTAAGGGTATGAGAGGGTCTCCACCATGGGGAATCACTACCTGTGGTGTGCTTTGGTAAAGTACCAGGCTGGTGAGGTGTCTGAGTAGGGAAGTGTGGCCCTAGGAATGTTGGCCTCAGCTTTCTCAGCTCACTGGTCACCATGTATGCCTGTCTTTCCATGACTGAGTGGTACTCTGCTCTAAGGGTCAACCTTTGACTGCCTACAGCCGGGGGTTGGGTCCCTTTGGGTGGAACACTGGAGGGACATGGCAAGTTTGGAACCTTTTGGTCCCAGGTTTGCCCTTGCCTAACAGAGTCCTTCTGGGGAGGTCCCTACATAAAGGTATGGGGGATCCCTCAGTGGGTTGAGGAATTTCTACCTGGCTAGGGCTACTAGCCTGGGTGCCCCTAATCTGCTGATGGGGGGTTCCTCTGGACAGGGGGCCCTGGGGGTCCACTGACCTCCCTGACCTCTGCAGCCCTGGGCTGACTGAGGCAGGGTAGAGAGGGGCAGGTTACCTGCTCCAGACTGGGTACCACCTTGTAAGGGTCCTCTGCCATCAGGGGGTGGCCAGGCCAGGCCTGACTACCTCTGTGGCAGTTCCTTCACTAGGGGTAGGGTCAGTTCCCTGAGGAGGCTGACCCTTACCTACTGTCTGGAGGGAAGAAGACTTTTCTTCAACCCTTGTGCTCTCTTCTGGGGGAGAGTGGGCCATTCTTCCAGGCTCCATCTCTCCAAAATCTTGGGCTGGGGCTGTGGCCATCACAGCCCCACTAACCTTTACAGGGACACCCAACATCTTCAGATGGGTTTGGTGTTCAATTTCAGCCCAGGCTGAAATTTCCAGATCATTGCCCATCAGGCAATCTACAGGTAAGGTTGGGGACACTGCCACTCTCTTTGGGCCTGTGACCCCCTCCCAGCTGAGATTGACTATGGCCATGGGGTGATCTGTTCTGACACCATCAATGTTGGTCACCTGGTATTTAAACTCAGGTAAAAGCTGGTGAGGGGGACTAGTTTCCCTGCCACCATGGTGACACTAGCCCCTGTGTCCCTAAATGCCACAGCTTTCTGACCATTAATTATTGGCTCCAGTCTGTACCTGCCCAATGCTATGGGACCCATGGTAAAGGTGGCATATCCTACACCACCATCAGAATCTGAGGAGTCTGTTGAGGGGGTCCTGTCTAAACTAGGGCCCACCTCTGTTCCTCTTGCAAAAGCACCTAACTTTTTGGGTGCACTACTCCCAACTGGAGGATTACTACTGGTAGTACCAGGAGGGGTGGTAGTAGTTGTTGGAGGAACATTTTCTTTACTGCCATTCCTGGGACAACTGGGATCAGATTTCCAGTGCCCAGGCTTTTTACAGACATGGCAATAGGGTTTCTTTTCAGGAGAGGAAGGAGTTTGGGACCCACCCCCAGAAGAGGAATTTTGGGGCCCTGTAGTGGACTTATCCTTGGATTTATCCCCACCTTTCTCTTGGGACTTGGTAGAATCTTTCTTGTGGTCACCACCCTGATTCTTAGGCCTTACCCTGGTTCTGACCCATTTGTCTGCCTTCTTTCCCAATTCTTGGGGAGAGGTCAGATCAGAGTCCACCAGGTACTGGTGTAAAAGCTGGTTTTGACAATTATTAAGGATCTGTTCTCTCATCATTAGATTATAAAATCCTTTGAAATCAGTAACCCTACTGCCAACCAGCCAACCCTCCAGAGCCTTGGATGCACAATCTACAAAGTCTGTCCAGTCCTGAGTCTGTGCCTTCTGGGTATCTCTGAACTTCAACCTGTACTCTTCAGTGGTTAAGCCAAACCCATCTATCAGTGCACTCTTCAGGACTTCATAATCATCAGCATCCTCCTCTCTAACAGTGAGGAGCTTGTCTCTTCCTTTATCTGAAAAGGAGAGCCACAAGATTGCTGCCCACTGCTTTTGGGGGACCTGCTGTACTCTACAGGCCCTCTCCATAGCAGTTATCCATTTGTGGATATCATCCCCACTCTGGTAGGGAGGAACAACCTTGCTCAGGTTCCTATGGTCAGGGACATATTCTCTGCCTCTAGGGACACTGTTGCTGCCACCAGGGGGTTCTAAACCCTCCCTTCTGGAAGCTCTCTGGATCTCCAGGGCTTCTTCTATCCAGTGCCAACTGCTTGGTTCTGAGGGCCACTTTGGCTTCCTCATACTGGAGCAGTTTGCACCTTCTCTCAGAGGAGGTCTCTCTTAAGTTAAAGTATGAGCTCCTCTCCTGGACAAATTCTCTGCCAGAGTGATAAGAGTGCTCAGATTCCCTGGAAGGGGATCTGTGCCTCTCATCCACTCTGCCAGTTCTCTTAGGGAGAATTCCTCTGTCCTGTTCAGGCTCCTTGAAGCCTGGCCCTTCAATCACAGAGTCTTGGTCATTTGGATTTTCATCATCTGACCCAGATACTATGACTGACCCACCCACTGATTCAGACCCCTTAGCTCCTAGAGCCAATCTAAGGTCATCTGCTGTCAGCAGATCTATCAGGTGGAGTGTTGAGGGACTCTGTCCTAGCTTCAGGTGTCTTTCAACACACATGGCTCTCAAGTCAGAGAAAGCCATGTCCTTATACTGAGGCTGAGTGGATCCACTGGGTCCACCCCTTAAGGACATTCTAGTGTTGTGCAGTGTTGTACTACCTACACTAGTTTGTGGCCTACTGATCCTAGCTTGAGCTGTGGAAAGGGTGTGCTATCCCTTTGAACACAGCTCTAAGTTCAGTAGAACTTATTGATACTAAGCTTGACTTTATATGTACCTTGAGTACCTATAATGGTTTTCAGTTAGTAATTCAAATAGAGATTTTCTGGTAAAACAATGGCAAGCTGGAATCCCACACGCTGCCCACCAATGTGAGAAGTTGGCCTGGTATATGCTGTTCACTAATTAAAGTGGACACCTTGCACCAGGGCAAATCGACTCTTATGGTAGATAGGTTTAAGACAACCTTTTAAAGAAAGCTATCCTAGTGGTAGCTGTGGAGAGCAGCCTTCAGGCTAAGTCTCGGAGGAATGTAAAGCAGCTTGTTTTACCATATAATCTCTTGAATCACCAAATGAAAAGACACCACACAGGTATATATATCAAATATATATGTATTTATTTCTAAATAACTCTCTACTAATCTCTTTATGAGATTAGAAGACAAACATATGCACAAATCAACGTTTCACAATAAGTTAAGCACACAATATGGCTGGGGCCCTAGGGGCGTACCAGACCATATACTAAGTAAGAGACTTAGAAACAACGACTTGCAAGGAGACAAGGCCTAGGGCCTTCAGAAGTGCTGGGGCCTCACGAAACCACCCAAGGCAGGTAAGTAAAGGACCCACGGGGGACGCGTGCAGTGTGGATACACAGGCGCGAATCGCCGTTAACTTCAATGGGGCAAGTCGCGGTTGGAAATAAAGAGTTTTAGGATACTTCGGGAGAACCTACAAGCAAGTCACTTACAGGGTAAGTAGTTCTAGGGCCCACACCCACAGGAGCACCGTAGTGCTGGAGTTACCTCACCCAGGGAAGCCGGGTGCACAGGTGTCCTTTGGTGTCGGGTCGCGCGTCGTTTTCAATGGCGAACAAAGAAGACTTGCTGCTTGCGGGAGCTGAAGAAGTGTCCGGTGGAATCCAAGCCTGGATTCTGAAGAAGGATGACCTGAAAGCAGAGGGGACAGTGTTCAAAGTCACTTGGCAGTGACCCGGGGCAAGGAAGATGGATGCCCACCGTCGTCGGTCGCTTCAGGTCGGTTGCAGGTGCCTTGACTCTTCAGCCACGTGGTCCAGGAGGCGTCGACGATGACCAGGAGCTGGATTCGGTGTCTCCCTCGACGTCTGCAGCTGACTGCGGTGTCGGCAACTCGATCGGAGCCAACAAGCCTTGGCAGCCGCAAGTCTCGGGGAGATGAAGAAAAGTCGATGGCGCAGACCAGCAAGGTCTGAGGGACTCACCCAGCGAGGGTAAGTCAGGGCAGGCCTGGAGCAACCAGGGGAGCCCTTTGGTTTCTTTAAGAAGTCTTCTGGGGACCCACAAGCCAGCGGGCAAGGGATCGCGAAGACACCTCGGGCGGAATCACTCAACAGGGGCCCACGGTCACTCGGGACAGTGTAGGCCTCTGATCTTCGGAGGGATTCCTGCTGGAGGTCGGGACCACACGTGGTCCAAAGCACAAGTTCGTAGAACGTTGTGAAGGGGTTGCACTCGACAATAGTGCACGGTACCCAGGGGTCGCGGTTCCTCGTTACTCGTGGGGTCCACTTGCCTCAGCTTCGCTGGGGACTCACGATGGCCTGGGAGAGGTCAGGAAATCCACTTCTTGGGCTGCAAAGACTTCGGACTCCGGCGGGAGCGGCGTAGTTTGCGACCGTCGTTGTCGTTTTTGGTGCCTGCCAAGCAGGGGAGTCACTCCTTGACTCCAAGGGAGATTCTTCTGTCTTCCAAAGGTAGTGGAACGTCGAAGGGCCAGGATTCTTCTGTAGAGCGTCGTCCAGGGGTTATCTGCTTTGCAATGGCAAGGTTCCCCCTCTTATACTAAAAAGAGGGGATGGACTAGCTCTATGACCCCACCTATGGGAGGGTCAAGGGAGGGGTGGCTACACCCACT
Source organism: Calotriton arnoldi (assembly GCA_963921515.1). Classification (NCBI taxonomy): domain Eukaryota; kingdom Metazoa; phylum Chordata; class Amphibia; order Caudata; family Salamandridae; genus Calotriton; species Calotriton arnoldi. Next base: position 730,232 of record CAWUFW010000916.1, read on the forward strand.
TCCCTTTGTCCAGTTTCGCGCCAGAGCAGGGGCAGGTAGCCCCTGAGCTGGTTTGAACTGGCATATGCACAGAGGAGCCTTCTGCTCCCCCAGTGCAGGACTTCAAAGCACTCTAAGAGTGCACCCACCCAGCCCCAATACACTAAACCCTGTCTGGAAGGTGGTTACACCTCCCTGTGACAGGATGCCTATTGTTGGGCTTCCTCCACTGCGAGTTTCGGTCATCAGCAGGAGGGCAGCCCAGTGTCTGTGACTGGTGGCATCCATTTTGTGATGCCAGGGCTCTTTAGGATTCTACCGCGTTTCCACAGCAGGTACATGTCTTATCCTCTAGAAGGGTGGAATGCTACCCCCGCCGCCAAGATTGGCGGGGGGTAGTATTCCAAGATGTTTGACACCAAACACGACATGTTTTGATGCAGCCATTCCAAAGTTAGCATTTACCGCGAGGATATAATGCACTTAATAGTATATGGTTTAACCGCATCCACAAACAGCACCAGAGAATAGACTCTGAGAGCTGCAGAGGGGCCCTGCTCAGGCAGAGGCACCCCCTCACATAGAAGCCAAGCACCCTGCCCTCAGGATTGATAGGGCCTGCCTTAGGGGTGACTGATAGGTTTATATGTGTGTGCAGGAGAGATATAGGAAACCTATATCTCAGTGAGGGGTGCTAGCACCACCTCACCCAGGCTGCAGTAGCAGGCCTGTGGTGTCAGATTTAGACTGCTTCCCAGGGGTGGCATAACACATGCTGCAGCCCCTGGTAGGCCTGTGAAGTACCTATGCCCTTGGCACCTAAGGTACCATATACTAGGGACTCATAAGGCACCACAGTATCCAATCACTAGTGCACCTAGAGTGCACTCCATGTCGTTTAGAGAGAGCAGATAGACTGGGGCCCTGAATAGCAGGGTCCCAGTCCAACTAAGTCATAAACCAGCAAAACACCATAAAAAAAGTGGGGGCAACCATATAGTCAGATTCCACCTTCCTACAGCCTCCCTCTCAATGGCACTCCAACGCTGCTCTCTGGGGAGAAGCCTTCTGCTTATAAAAGCAACAGGTTGGTCCTGGCCTTCATCATTGGTCTGGGATAGGACCGCTCCTATCCCTAGCTCAGAGGCATCAGTCTGCACTATGAACTGCTTGGCATAATCTGGAGCTTTTAGAATTGGTGCTGAGCACATTGCTTCTTTCAGGGTGTCAAAAGCCTTTTGGCAACTAACTGTCCAATTAACCTTTTTGGGCATCTTCTTGGAGGTGAGTTCTGTGAGGGGAGTCACAATGGACCCATACCCCTTCACAAACCTCCTGTAGTACCCAGTCAAGCCAAGGAAGGCCCTGACTTGAGTCTGGGTTGTAGGAGCTTCCCAGTCCAGGATGGCCTGGATCTTGGGTTGTAAGGGTTGTACCTGGCCTCTACCAACAAGGTGGCCCAAGTACACCACAGTGCCCTGCCCTATCTGGCATTTGGATGCCTTGATAGTTAGGCCTGCAGTTTGCAGGGCCTTTAAAACCTTCCCAAGGTGGACCAGGTGATCCTGCCAGGTGGAGCTAAAGACAGCAATATCATCAAGATAAGCTGCACTAAAGGACTCCAACACAGCAAGGACTTGATTCACCAACCTCTGGAAGGTGAGGTTTAGAATGGGGGTTTTTGTGTTTAGTCAGGAAAATGGCGCTCAGGCAATTGCGTGTGCTATTAATGAACCTTTGGTAGTGCGGTGCTGCCAGATCAGGGGAATAACCCGATAACCCCTGGGGAATCTGTGGGTCATGAGATCCACAAATTATAACATGAGCATAGTCCTGGGCACACGCAGTGAGGGTAAGGTAATGTGATACGCAGTATAGAAGCGTTATTCAAAAGCAACGGTCAACATCAGTATTTATCCAAATAGATGTTATTTATTTCAACAACAACTGTGTTGAATATAGTACATCAGCCTAGTAAACCAGCCGACACGTGTTTCGTCACCGGGTACAGTCCCGTGACTCATCAGGGCTGGGAAGGATACAAAGAATAAAAATAAGTAATAAATACGGAAAACTGATAAACAAAATGGGGCCTAGTCTGTGCCAGACGAGTAATTCGAATGGAGCGGGATCACCCGAAGTGACTATTGGGAACATAAACAGCTAAATGTGACCCATGTGGTCATAAGTGACACTCGTGTAGGTGCCGCTGCCCATGGGACACGGGCGAAAGCGCGGGACAGCATCTCAGCATATTGTGACCGGTGTGATAGTGCCGCTCTCATGTGTAACATCAAACATGAGGAAAGCGCGGAAAAACTGTAACATTATATAAGTTTACAGTGCTAGAAAAAGCATTAAGTAGTAGTTGGAGCTAAAGGTGAAGAAAGGAAATGTAAGCAATAAGAAGGCCTGATATGAAGGGGAAAGAAGAAACGGGTAAAAGGATCTGCACTAAAGAACTGCTGGACAAGTACTGAAGAGAGGAGGAGGAAGAGAAGAGTGGACTCAAGGATCAGTGGGAAGAGGATCAGAAGTCGTGACGTGGAAATGAGGGAAAGAGAAATAAGGTGAGCGGGTGGGTGAAGAATCCGAAGAAAGGGGAAAGCTACTGGATGGGTTCTAACGATAGGCGGAGAGAAACCTCAAGACGAGATTGGAAGGTGTGGGTAGTGGTGAAGGTGACAGGGGAAAAGAAACAAGGTGAAAGCTTACCAAAGAACAGGAAAGGTTTACGACGACCCGTGGGGGTAGAGTCGAAACCGAGAGTAATTATAACGTGGCCCGGTAGTGGGGAAGGCGAGGTGTTGGTAACAAGGGTGCAGCGAGGAAGGAAACTGCTGGGGAAAAGGAAGGAATGAGCATGACACAACTGGAACAATGGTAAATGCTGGTGGGCTGGAGCAAGGGTAGAGTATGAGAGTCTTACCGAGTAGGGGTCTCCCTGGGCTGTCGCACGTACGACGCAGGGGCGGGTACGCCTCGGCAGTTGTGAGAAGTAAAATCTAGAGTAACGTGGAAGGCTGTCCAGTGGCCGGCTCGTTGGGAGGTGCACTATGCCAGGTAGGCGGGGTTCGAGGGTCAGGCTGGGGAAAAGAACGGGGAGGGGAGGTATGAGGAACACGATACATAGGCGAGGAGAAAGGTGAATGAAGGAGAGGAAAATAAAAACTTACCCCGGGTGCGGGAATTGGAGAGAACTCAAGAGGAGTGCATGGCAGGGATTTGGAACGCCTATTGGGAAACAGAGGAAGGGGACACTGCTGTGGTAAGCAATTCGGGGAGTGCAGGGGTTGAGGAGCCGGGTGGAACCGCCACGACTTTTACCTGGGGTCCGGATCGGAGAACAGCGAGGGCGCACTGGAGCCGAGAAAACTGAGTGAGACAGGAAGGTGGGAGGGGAGCTATAACGGGAATGGAGGTGAAAGACTAGAGCGGGAACAATGGGAGATCCAACCTGGCGGTGGCCATGTTGGAAAACTCGGGGAAAGGGCGGAAGTAATGCGCATGAGCGGGGGACGAGACACTATCTGTAAGGCACCCGCTGCCTCGAAAAACTAGCATGGGAATTAGGGCGAAAGACGAAGAGTATAGTCAGAGGTACGTGACAGAGTACAGACATATCTCAAAGGCAGTCAACAGATATGACACTGAAAGGATAATGTATGTTACAAAATACAGTGGGGACATGTGAAAGGATATAAAGAGGGGAGATCCTGACACCGAGTATTATGTATGTTAAGTCAAAGAAAAGACATATCTCGAAGGCAGTCAATTACGAACAGTTATGACAATGAAAGGATAAGTGTATATCATAATTACATTAGGTACATGTGAAATGATATAAAGAGGAGAGAACCTTAGACCGAGTATCAAGATCGTTGGGTTAAATAGGACAGACATGAGAAATGCGGTAATGCAGATCAACTATATCATAAACCTGAATCGTAGGAAGCTTAGTCAGTGGGGAGAAATAGAAACAACACGGAAGTATGGTTAAGGGGGAAATACAAGGGGTTTGGACATGCAGACAATAATAGGCACACATTATGAGATACTGAGCAGAAGATGCCACATAAATAGTGTGGAGAGTGGACATACCAACATCTACTGGTTATATGGGAAGAAAACAGATGTCATGACAAAATAATGGCACAAATTAAAGATCCAAGAGAGCAAATTTTGTCATAATAATCATTCACCCAGGAAGTAATGTAACTCGTGATCAGTGTTCAGTCCATGTTGTACTGTTCGCAGATGCATGATCCAAGTGGCTTCCAGGCGTCTGAGTCTGAGTTCTCTGTTGCCACCTCTTACATTGGTGGCTGCCATGTCGAATCCAAAAAGGAAATCCGTTTTTAGGGCCCTGGTTGGGACAAGTAGCAGCATGGATCGCCATGGGATATCTAGTGTCTAGATTGTTGAGAGCTCTGACGTGTTCTCCAATACGTTCTTTGAGTGGTCTGATGGTGCTTCCGATGTACCAAAGTTTGCAGGTGCATTCAAGTATATAGACCACAAATTTTGTGTTGCAGTTGATGTTATGTTGAATTTGATACTGATTTTTGTTCACGGCCGTGAAATTTCTGATTCCATGCTGGGCTAGTTTGCAGACACCGCAGTGACCACACTTGAAGAAACCGAGATTATGAGTCGTTAGCCAAGTGGGCCTGGTGTTAGGGCCAGGGATGCTGGGGCTGAGTCTGGTTTTCAGGGTCCTGCCTCTCCTGTATGTGATTTGTGGTTTAGGTGGTACAATCCCTATAAGTGTGTTATCTGCAAGTAGTACATTCCAATGTTTGTTTAGGCTCTTCTTCATAGCTAACCCCATGTCGCTGTAGTCAGTGATAAGTCGAACAGGTTGGTCTTGATCAGTGACTGTACCCGGTGACGAAACACGTGTCGGCTGGTTTACTAGGCTGATGTACTATATTCAACACAGTTGTTGTTGAAATAAATAACATCTATTTGGATAAATACTGATGTTGACCGTTGCTTTTGAATAACGCTTCTATACTGCGTATCACATTACCTTAACCTCTGGAAGGTGGCAGGGGCATTCTTTAGACCAAAGGGCATAACAGTGAACTGATAGTGCCCATCAGGTGTGGAGAATGCTGTTTTCTCTTTTGCTCCTGGTGCCATGCCAATCTGCCAGTACCCTGCAGTTAAGTCAAAGGTACTTAAGAATTTGGCTGCACCCAATTTGTCTATCAACTCATCTGCTCTTGGGATAGGGTGAGCATCTGTCTTGGTGACAGAGTTGAGCCCTCTGTAATCCACACAAAACCTAATTTCTCTCTTTCCATCCTGTGGGTGAGGTTTGGGGACCAGAACCACTGGGCTAGCCCAGGGGCTCTCAGAGGGTTCAATAACCCCTAACTCCAGCATCTTGCTGACCTCAGCTCTGATGCTTTCCTTGACTTGGTCTGACTGTCGATAGATCTTGTTCTTGACAGGTGCACTGTCACCAGTGTCCACATCATGGGTACACCAGTTTGTCAGACCAGGGGTCAGGGAAAAGAGGCTAGCATACTGCTGCAAGACTTGCTTGCAGTCAGCCTGCTGTTGGGCAGAGAGGGTGTCTGAAAAGACAACTCCATCTACTGACCCATCTTTTGGGCTGTAGGAGAGGAGATCAGGGAGCGGTTCACTCTCTGCTTCCTGTTCCCCATCAGTCACCATCAGCATGGTGATGTCAGCCCTGTCATTGTAGAGTTTAAGGCGGTTCACATGGATAACCCTTTTGGGTCCTGCTAGTGCCCAGGTCAACTAAGTAGGTGACCTCACTCTTTTTCTCTAGGATAGGGTAAGGGCCACTCCATCTGTCCTGGAGTGCCCTTGGTGCCACTGGCTCCAAAACCCACACCTGTTGCCCAGGTTGAAATTCAACCAGTGCAGCTTTTTGGTCATACCAGTGCTTCTGAAGCTCCTGGCTGGCCTCAAGATTCTTGGATGCCTTTTCCATGTACTCAGCCATTCTGGACCTTAGGCCAAGCACATAGTCCACAATATCTTGTTTGGGTTCTTGGAGAGGCCTCTCCCAGCCCTCCTTTACAAGACAAAGTGGTCCCCTCACAGGATGGCCAAACAGAAGTTCAAAGGGTGAGAAACCTACTCCCTTCTGTGGCACTTCTCTGTAAGCGAAAAGCAGACATGGTAAGAGGACATCCCATCTCCTTTTGAGTTTCTCAGGGAGCCCCATGATCATGCCTTTCAATGTCTTGTTAAATATCTCAACAAGGCCATTGGTTTGTGGGTGATAGGGTGTAGTAAACTTGTACTGCACCCCACATTCCTTCCACATGTGTTTCAGGTAAGCAGACATGAAGTTAGAACCTCTGTCTGAAACCACCTCCTTAGGAAACCCTACCCTGGTGAAGACACCAATGAGGGCCTTGGCTACTGCAGGGGCTGTAGTAGTCCTAAGTGGGATTGCTTCAGGGTCCCTAGTGGCATGATCCACTACCACTAGTATAAATTTGTTCCCTGAGGCTGTGGGAGGTTCAAGTGGACCCACTATGTCCACACCTACCCTTTCAAAGGGCACCCCCACCACAGGCAGTGGTATCAGGGGGGCCTTTGAGGGGCCACCTGTCTTGCCACTGGCCTGACAGGTAACACAGGAGCTGACAAACTCCTTCACCTTTTGGTGCATCTGGGGCCAGTAAAAGTGGCTGACTAGCCTTTCCCAAGTCTTGGTTTGGCCCAGATGTCGAGCTAGGGGGATGTCATGAGCTAAAGTTAGGAGGAACTCCCTGTACTTCTGTGGCACTACCACTCTCCTGGTGGCTCCAGGATTGGGGTCTCTTGCTTCAGTGTACAGTAATCCCTCTTCCCAATAGACTCTGTGGGTACCACTGACATCTCCCTTTGCTTCTGAAACAGCTTGCTGCCTCAGGCTTTCAAGAGTGGGACAGTCCTGCTGCCCCTGGCACAGCTCTTCCCTAGAGGGTCCCCCTGGGCCTAAGAGTTCAACCTGGTAAGGGTCAAGCTCCATGGGCTCAGTTCCCTCTGGGGTGTCCAAGTCCTCTCCCCGAGGAGAGGGGTCCTGAGTGGTTTGCTGTACAGAAGCTGGTCCCCCAGTCTTCTTACCTTTTCTCTTGGTAGGTTGGGCCATACTTTCAGGCTCCAAACCTACTTTTTCACCCTTCCTCTTGCTCTGTGCTCTAGTTTGCACACACAACAATTCAGGGATACCCAGCATGGCTGCATGGGTCTTTAGCTCAACCTCAGCCCAGGCTGAGGTTTCCAGGTCATTTCCTAGCAGACATGCAGCTGGTAACTTTTGAGAGACCACTACCTGTTTCAGGCCAGTAACCCCCCACCCCCAGCCTAATGTCACCATAGCCATTGGATGATTAGTGGTAACACTGTCAGCATTGGTGACTGGGTAGGTTTTCCCAATCAAGTATTGCTCAGGGGAAACCAGTGTGTCTCTCACCATAGTGACACTGGCACCTGTATCCCTCAGAGCTTCTATCCTAGTTCCATTAACCCAGGGGTATTGTAAATACTTCTTTAAGTTGGGTGGCCACACAGCTACAGTGGCAGGCTCAACTTCCCCTTCTGAAACTAGAACTGCTTCAGTGTGCATCCTGATTAGCTCTGGGCACACTGTTGATCCCATCTGTAGACTTGCCACCCCAGGTGTAGCTGTACTGGTTGCCTTAGGGGCCTGGTTGTGGGGGCAAGATTTATCTACAGTTAAGTGTCCCAACTTCTTACAGTTGTTACACCAGGCCTTTGTGGGATCAAAGTTCTTCCCTCTATAGGTCTGAGGCACATAGGGAGTAGTTTGGGACCCACCCCCCTGTACAGGTTTTTGGGGCCCTTTAGAAGACTCAGACTTTTTATCTTGGGGATTCTCACCGCCTTTCCCCTGGGGAGGTTTTGTAACCACCTTCTTCTGGTCACCCCCAGTGGTTGTCCTTGTCACCCTAGTCTTGACCCAGTGGTCTGCCTTCTTTCCCAATTATTGGGGAGAAATTAGACCTAGGTCTACCAAATGCTGATGCAACTTTTCATTTGTGCAATTACTTAGTATATGTTCCTTCATAAACAAATTGTAAAGTCCAGCAAAATCATGCACATTATGTCCAGTTAACCAACCATCCAGTGTTTTTACTGAGTAGTCTACGAAGTCAATCCAGGACTGGGTCTGGGTTTTGTGAGCCCCCCTGAATCTACTTCTATACTCCTCAGTGGTGAGCCCAAATCCCTCAATCAGAGTCTTCTTCATGAGGTCATAGGACCCTGCATCTGGCTCAGAGAGGGTCAGAAGCCTGTCTCTGCAGTTACCAGAGAACAGTTCCCACAGGAGTGCCCCCAGAGAGGTTTTTTTACCTTTCACATTTCACAAGCCCTCTCAAAGGCTGTGAACCATTTGGTGATGTCATCACCTTCCTCAAATTTAGGGACAATCCCTTTGGGGATTTTAGGATCAGAAGTTTCCTCCCTATCCTTATTTTTAGTATTGCTGCCACCATTGATGGGTGCTAAACCCATCTCCTGTCTTTCCTTCTCTAGAGCCAGGAGTCTGGTCTCTAGGTCCAGTCTTTTGGCCAACCTTGCTAAAAGGCTGTCCTCCTCACTGAGGCTGTCCTCAATGTCCTCTCTGGGACCTGAACCACCTGTGTGGCCCCTGGGTCCCCAGAGGTTAATTCTTGGAAATAAGGGTGCAGGGACCCTGTCTTCCCTAGGCAGTGGTGGAGGTGGGTTCCCATCTCCATCCTCCTCCCTCCTTTCCTCCTCTGCTTGGTCATCACCATGCTCAGAGGGGTGGGCCTTTGCATACTCAGCCAGGAGCTCCTGGAGCCCTTGTTTGGTTGGATGCTGGCCCATGGGTATATTTTTAAGTTTACATAAGGACCTTACTTCCTTGAAAGACAAGTGAAGGTAAGGGGTGAGGTCGAGCTCCTCAACCATGTCCTGTATGTCATTATTATCTTCACTAGTAGCTGGGTTCTTTTCTTGAGACATTCTAACAAAAAGTTCTAACCCCTCTACCCTTGACTATACTGACTTTTTATTTTCTAAAATTCTAAAGGAACTTAAGCAAGGCCCTAACAAGACTTTTAGTAATTTGGAAAAAATGGCAATTTAAAAAAATCAGAATTCTAAAGGCAATTTAAGAGTTCTATCGTGTGATCAGATGGTAACCAAGTAGTCCAACAAATGCAAGTTTGTATCCCACCACTGATCCACCAATGTAAGAAAGTGGCTCTGTATATACTGAACCAAAGTAAGGTTCAGTGTGCACAGAGTCCCCAGTCCCCAGAGGTTTGGCAGAGGCTAAAGTTAGATATAACCTTACTCTCTAAAGTGGTAGCTTGGTCGAGCAGTAAGGCAGTATCAGAGGACAGTGTAAAGCATTTGTTGAACACACTCAGTCAACAAATGGTCTCACACACTGAAGAACTGAACTCTAGGCCAATTGTTTTGTATATAAAAATATATTGTTGTTTTATTTTAGAACCACAGGTAGGTATAAAAATACTTTCTCAGAATGAGATGCTTTAGTTATATACTTTCAATACACAATAGACTGTTGAATGCAATAGCTACAGTTGTTGCAATAGGCAACACAATGCCAACACAATTATAACATTGAGCTCAATGGGAGTTTTTAAGTAAAAGCAGTTTCAGTTACTTTACGTATGATTTTCTTACTCAGGGTTGGATCCTGGATTCAACCCTGGTGCATTTCCTGTAAACAGTTGAAAGAAATCGTTTTTGTTACACAATCGATTTTTAAGGAATATTTGTTTGTTTAAAAATCGACACTTAGAAGAATTTCTGGAGAAAACCAGGCAATGTTATCCTATGGAGGAAAATCAAGTTATCGGTAAGTACAGTTGTAATTGCTTTTCAGGGTCAGTGCTGGGCACCAAGATCCAGCACTGGGATCTCTCCTGATAACAGGTGAGTAATTTCGTTTTCGTTGATCGGACGATTTTTAGTGATTATTTTAAAGTTTCAAAACTCGACACAAGAAATTTCTGTGTAAACCAGTCAATGTTACCCTATGGAGAAAATGTAGGTTATCGGTTTTCAGGTAAGTACTCGACTGGCAGAGTTAAGGTTCTGGGCATAGACTCAGGGGTCTCCCAGGGTCAGGTAGGTACAGTTGGTACACCCTCAGCGGCACAGGGGCGGCCGGGTGCAGAGTGAGTTAGGCCCAATGTTAGCCTACGGCGGGCAGGGGGCCCTTGGTTGGTGGCTGCTGGCAGGCAGGCCACGTGGCTTTGGGAGCTGGGCTCCTGGTCTCTTACCCAGGACAAGTGGGGAAGAAAAATAGGATAGGTGTTGCACTCCCAGGGGCACTCGGGCGGCTGGGTGCAGGGTGCTTTTGAGCCGTCGGGCGCTCAATGTATTTCAATGGAGAAGCTGGAAGTTGAACAAAGGCTGCAAGCTCGGGGACGGAGATTCTTCAGGTGCGACCACCACTTCGAGAGGTAAGTTGGGTAGTTGGAGGATAGGTAGGCACCCCGGAGTTGGGCACAGGAGGCCGCAGGGCGCCGGGTGCAGGGGTGTCTTTTCGCGTCGGGAAATCTTACCCTCTGCTGGTCGCGGTTGGAGGGGTCCCTGGTTCTGAGGCTGCAGGCGTCGTCAGGAGCATCGAGGAGGGTCCTTGGGTGCTGGATTCTGGGTCACAGTCGCCGGGGGGACGTCCTCGTGGTCTTTGTCCACTCAGGCACAGGCCGGGCTCGGCGGGTGCAGAGGGTGCAAGATTCGCGGTTCCTGGCTGGCACCAGGGGTTTGTTACTTGCTTTTGAGCAGTACCACTGCTCGTGGGAGTCCCAGTTCTTTTAGAGTCACAAGGCAGTCAGGTCCTCCGGGGTTTTCGAGGTTGCTGACCACTGGAGACGCCGGGGTTTAGCAGGAGCAGGTTCGCGGGTCGACAGGCCTGTAGGGCTGGGGCCAAGTCAGTTGGTGTTGTCCTCTTGTGAGCAGCTGCACGGCAGGTCTTCTTTCTTCTTGTTCTTCTTGCTTGTTTCGAATTCGGGATCTGAGGAAGGAAGGTTCAGGGTGCCCCTAAATACTAGATTTAGGGGCGTTACAGGTAGGTAAAGGGCAGGGACCAATGGGTCCCTTCCCTGGGGTGGGTACACCCTCTAACCTGTCACTCTCCAGTGGGAGGGGGGCAGGAGCCTAGTCCTGTTTGGGCAGGGCTCCCCATCTTCAAGATGGCGAGAGCCCGGAGATGTGCTTCACCTCGCCTCCCCCACCTGAGGGGTGGGGTTGGCAGAGGCTGGCACACCCCCTTTCCTCACTTGGGGTTTCCCGCCAGTCTTCCCGCCAGAGTGGGGGCTAGAATCGGTGGGGACCAGCTGCTGAGTACAGCAAGTGGTCTGGGGAGGCTCACCAAGGCGGCATGCCTTTGAAGCTTCCCCCTGCCCATCCTGGGGGAGGAGACCTAGCACCTCGCCCAGGACGTGCATTGTTGCAGGCCCGGGAGAGCGGATGGCTCTCTACCCAGGGGTCCAGCAACATGTCTGCTGGTTGGCAGCCTAGGCAGCCTCTCAGACAGGACGTGGATTGTAGGTTAGGTTCAGGGGGCAACTCTAAGTTGCCCTCTGTCGTGCATCTGACATTAAATCCCACACTGGCATCAGTGTGGGTTTAATGTGCTGAGAAGTTTGATACCAAACTTCTCAGTCTTCAGTGTGGCCATCCTGGTGCTGTGGAGTTCGTGATGACGACCTCCCAGCACCATATACTCTTAATGGCAGCACTGCACTTACAGTGCCCATGAATGGACCTGGGTACTGTAGGGGTACAGGGCTCATGCACCTGTACCCTCACCACTGGCATAGTGCACCCTGCTAGAGGGGTGACTGAGGTATGCCAGGGCAGTGTGTTTGTGGGCATGGCACACAGGGATGTGTGCCATGTCGACTCTTTGTTTTGTTCTGCACCAAGACACTCAGCCTGCAAAGGCAGTGTGTGTGTGTCAGAGTACAGGGCCTCTAAGGGTGGCACAATAAGTGCTGCAGCCCTTAGAGGCCTTCTCTGGTCAAAGTGCCCTGGGTACCTAGGGTACCATTTACCAGGGGCTGACATGTGGCCAGAGATGCCAATTGGGTTTAGGCTACAATGCAGTTTTAGGGAAGGAACACAGGCCCTGGGCACCTGATTGGCAGGAGCCCAGGGCACACTCAGTCAATGTACATCAGCAATTCAGCAAAAAGTGGGGGCATACCATGCAAGAAAGATGGCACTTTCTCACACCCCTGCTTCGTGCTCACCCTTAGGTCCTCTAGCCTGTGCTCAGCCTCAGATCCCTGAAGCCCTTGCTTCCTGTTCACCCTTAGGTCCTCTAGCCTGTGCTCAGCCTCAGATACCTGAAGCCCCTGCTCCTACTCACCAATAGGTCCTCTAGCCCGTGCTTGTCCTCAGATCCCTGAAGTCCCTGCTTCGGCTCACCCTTAGGTCCTCTAGCCTGTGCTTAGCCTCAGATCCCTGAAACCCCTGCTTCCTGCTCACCCTTAGGTCCTTTAGCCCATGCTCAGCCTCAGATCCCTGAAGTCCCTGCTTCCTGCTCCCCCTTAGCGCTCTAGCCTGTGCTCAGCCTCAGATCCCTGAAGCCCCTGCTTCCTGCTCACCCTTAGGTCCTCTAACCTGTGCTCAGCCTCAGATCCCTGAAGCCCCCGCTTCCTGCTTACCCTTAGGTCCTCTAGCCTGTGCTCAGCCTCAGATCCCTGAAGCCCCTGCTTCCTTCCTGTTCACCCGTAGGTCTCTAGCCTGTGCCGAGCCTCAGATCCCTGAAGCCCCTGCTTCCTGCTCACCCTTAGGTCCTTTAGCCCGTGCTCAGCCTCAGATCCTTGAAGCTCCTGCTTCCTGTTCACCCTTAGGTCTTCTAGCCTGTGCTGAGCCTCAGATCCCTGAAGCCCCTGCTTCCTTCTCACCCTTAGGTCCTTTAGCCTGTGCTCAGCCTCAGATACCTGAAGCCCCCGCTTTCTGCTCACCCATAGGTCCTCTAGCCTGTGCTCAGGCTCAGATCCCTGAAGCCGCTGCTTCCTGCTCACCCTTGGGTCCTCCCAACTGTGCTCAGCCTCAGATCTCTGAAGCCCCTGCTTCCTGCTCACCCTTGGGTCCTCCCGCCTGTGCTCAGACTCAGATCTCTGAAGCCCCTGCTTCCGGCTCACCCTTGGGTCCTCTAGCCTGTGCTCAGCTTCAGATCCCTGAAGTCCCTACTTCCTGCCCACCCTTAGGTCTCTAGTCCATGGTCGGCCTCAGATCTCTGAAGCCCCCGCTTCCTGCTCACCCTTAGGTCCTCTAGTGTGTGCCCAGTCTCAGATTTCTGAAGCCCCTGCTTCGTGCTCACCCTTAGTTCCTCTAGCCTGTGCTCAGTCTCAGATCCCTGAAGCCCCTGCTTCCTGTTCACCCTTAGGTCCTCTAGCCTGTGCTCAGCCTCAGATCCCTGAAGCCCTTGCTTCCTGTTCACCTTTAGGTCCTCTAGCCTGTGCTCAACCTCATATACCTGAAGCCCCTGCTCCTACTCACCCTTAGGTACTCTAGCCCGTGCTTGGCCTCAGATCCCTGAAGCCCCTGCTTCGGCTCACCCTTAGGTCCTCTAGCCTGTGCTTAGCCTCAGATCCCTGAAACCCCTGCTTCCTGCTCACCCTTAGGTCCTTTAGCCCGTGCTCAGCCTCAGATCCCTGACGCCCCTGCTTCCTGCTCCCCCTTAGGGCTCTAGCCTGTGCTCAGCCTCAGATCCCTGACGCCCCTGCTTCCTGCTCACCCTTAGGTCCTTTAGCCCATGCTGAGCCTCAGATCCCTGAAGCCCCTGCTTCCTTCTCACCCTTAGGTTCTTTAGCCTGTGCTCAGCCTCAGATCCCTGAAGCCCCCGCTTTCTGCTCACGCATAGGTCCTCTAGCCTGTGCTCAGGCTCAGATCCCTGAAGCCCCTGCTTCCTGCTCACCCTTAGGTCCTCTAGCCTGTGCTCAGGCTCAGATCCCTGAAGCCCCTGCTTCCTGCTCATCCTTAGGTCTCTAGCCTGTGCCCAGCCTCAGATCCCTGAAGCCCCTGCTTTCTGCTCACCCTTGGGTCCTCCCACCTGTGCTCAGCCTCAGATCTCTGAAGCCCCTGCTTCCTGCTCACCCTTGGGTCCTCCCGCCTGTGCTCAGACTCAAATCTCTGAAGTCCCTGCTTCCTGCTCACCCTTAGGTCCTCTAGCCTGTGCTCAGGCTCAGATCCCTGAAGCCCCTGCTTCCTGCTCACCCTTAGGTCCTCTAGCCTGTGCTCAGGCTCAGATCCCTGAAGCCCCTGCTTCCTGCTCATCCTTAGGTCTCTAGCCTGTGCCCAGCCTCAGATCCCGGAAGCCCCTGCTTCCTGCTCACCCTGGGTCCTCCCACCTGTGCTCAGCCTCAGATCTCTGAAGCCCCTGCTTCCTGCTCACCCTTGGGTCCTCCCGCCTGTGCTCAGACTCAAATCTCTGAAGTCCCTGCTTCCTGCTCACCCTTAGGTCCTCTAGCCTGTGCTCAGCCTCAGATCTCTGAAGCCCCTGATTCCGGCTCACCCTTAGGTCCTCTAGCCTGTGCTCAGCTTCAGATCCCTGAAGTCTATACTTCCTGCCCACCCATAGGTCTCTAGTCCATGGTCGGCCTCAGATCTCTGAAGCCCCCGCTTCCTGCTCACCCTTAGGTCCTCTAGTGTGTGCCCAGTCTCAGATTTCTGAAGCCCCTGCTTCGTGCTCACCCTTAGTTCCTCTAGCCTGTGCTCAGTCTCAGATCCCTGAAGCCCCTGCTTCCTGTTCACCCTTAGGTCCTCTAGCCTGTGCTCAGCCTCAGATCCCTGAAGCCCTTGCTTCCTGTTCACCTTTAGGTCCTCTAGCTTCTGCTCAACCTCAGATACCTGAAGCCCCTGCTCCTACTCACCCTTAGGTACTCTAGCCCGTGCTTGGCCTCAGATCCCTGAAGCCCCTGCTTTGGCTCACCCTTAGGTCCTCTAGCCTGTGCTTAGCCTCAGATCCCTTAAACCCCTGCTTCCTGCTCACCCTTAGGTCCTTTAGCCCATGCTCAGACTCAGATCCCTGAAGTTCCTGCTTCCTGCTCCACCTTAGGGCTCTAGCCTGTGCTCAGCCTCAGATCCCTGAAGCCCCTGCTTCCTACTCACCCTTAGGTCCTTTAGCCCGTGCTCAGCCTCAGATCCCTGAAGCTCCTGCTTCCTGTTCCTCCTTAGGTCCTCTAGCCTGTGCTCAGCCTCAGATCCCTGAAGCCCCTGCTTCCTGCTCACCCTTAGGTCCTTTAGCCCATGCTCAGCCTCAGATCCCTGAAGCCCCCCCTTCCTGCTCACCCTTAGGTCCTCTAGCCTGTGCTCAGCCTCAGATCCCTGAAGCCCCCGCTTCCTGCTCACCCTTAGGTCCTCTAGCCTGTGCCCAGCCTCAGATCCCTGAAGCCCCTGCTACCTTCCTGTTCACCCTTAGGTCTCTAGCCTGTGCCCAGCCTCAGATCCCTGAAGCCCCTGCTTCCTACTCACCCTTAGGTCCTTTAGCCCGTGCTCAGCCTCAGATCCCTGAAGCTCCTGCTTCCTGTTCCTCCTTAGGTCCTCTAGCCTGTGCTCAGCCTCAGATCCCTGAAGCCCCTGCTTCCTGTTCACCCTTAGGTCCTCTAGCCTGTGCACAGCCTCAGATCCCTGAAGCCCCTCATTCCTGCTCACCCTTAGGTCCTTTAGCCCATGCTGAGCCTCAGATCCCTGAAGCCCCTGCTTCCTGCTCACCCTTAGGTCCTTTAGCCCGTGCTCAGCCTCAGATCCCTGAGGCTCCTGCTTCCTGCTCACCCTTAGGTCCTTTAGCCCATGCTGAGCCTCAGATCCCTGAAGCCCCTGCTTCCTTCTCACCCTTAGGTTCTTTAGCCTGTGCTCAGCCTCAGATCCCTGAAGCCCCCGCTTTCTGCTCACGCATAGGTCCTCTAGCCTGTGCTCAGGCTCAGATCCCTGAAGCCCCTGCTTCCTGCTCACCCTTAGGTCCTCTAGCCTGTGCTCAGGCTCAGATCCCTGAAGCCCCTGCTTCCTGCTCATCCTTAGGTCTCTAGCCTGTGCCCAGCCTCAGATCCCTGAAGCCCCTGCTTTCTGCTCACCCTTGGGTCCTCCCACCTGTGCTCAGCCTCAGATCTCTGAAGCCCCTGCTTCCTGCTCACCCTTGGGTCCTCCCGCCTGTGCTCAGACTCAAATCTCTGAAGTCCCTGCTTCCTGCTCACCCTTAGGTCCTCTAGCCTGTGCTCAGGCTCAGATCCCTGAAGCCCCTGCTTCCTGCTCACCCTTAGGTCCTCTAGCCTGTGCTCAGGCTCAGATCCCTGAAGCCCCTGCTTCCTGCTCATCCTTAGGTCTCTAGCCTGTGCCCAGCCTCAGATCCCGGAAGCCCCTGCTTCCTGTTCACCCTTGGGTCCTCCCACCTGTGCTCAGCCTCAGATCTCTGAAGCCCCTGCTTCCTGCTCACCCTTGGGTCCTCCCGCCTGTGCTCAGACTCAAATCTCTGAAGTCCCTGCTTCCTGCTCACCCTTAGGTCCTCTAGCCTGTGCTCAGCCTCAGATCTCTGAAGCCCCTGATTCCGGCTCACCCTTAGGTCCTCTAGCCTGTGCTCAGCTTCAGATCCCTGAAGTCCATACTTCCTGCCCACCCATAGGTCTCTAGTCCATGGTCGACCTCAGATCTCTGAAGCCCCCGCTTCCTGCTCACCCTTAGGTCCTCTAGTGTGTGCCCAGTCTCAGATTTCTGAAGCCCCTGCTTCGTGCTCACCCTTAGTTCCTCTAGCCTGTGCTCAGTCTCAGATCCCTGAAGCCCCTGCTTCCTGTTCACCCTTAGGTCCTCTAGCCTGTGCTCAGCCTCAGATCCCTGAAGCCCTTGCTTCCTGTTCACCTTTAGGTCCTCTAGCTTGTGCTCAACCTCAGATACCTGAAGCCCCTGCTCCTACTCACCCTTAGGTACTCTAGCCCGTGCTTGGCCTCAGATCCCTGAAGCCCCTGCTTTGGCTCACCCTTAGGTCCTCTAGCCTGTGCTTAGCCTCAGATCCCTTAAACCCCTGCTTCCTGCTCACCCTTAGGTCCTTTAGCCCATGCTCAGACTCAGATCCCTGAAGTTCCTGCTTCCTGCTCCACCTTAGGGCTCTAGCCTGTGCTCAGCCTCAGATCCCTGAAGCCCCTGCTTCCTACTCACCCTTAGGTCCTTTAGCCCGTGCTCAGCCTCAGATCCCTGAAGCTCCTGCTTCCTGTTCCTCCTTAGGTCCTCTAGCCTGTGCTCAGCCTCAGATCCCTGAAGCCCCTTCTTCCTGCTCACCCTTAGGTCCTTTAGCCCATGCTCAGCCTCAGATCCCTGAAGCCCCCCCTTCCTGCTCACCCTTAGGTCCTCTAGCCTGTGCTCAGCCTCAGCCTCAGATCCCTGAAGCCCCCGCTTCCTGCTCACCCTTAGGTCCTCTAGCCTGTGCCCAGCCTCAGATCCCTGAAGCCCCTGCTACCTTCCTGTTCACCCTTAGGTCTCTAGCCTGTGCCCAGCCTCAGATCCCTGAAGCCCCTGCTTCCTACTCACCCTTAGGTCCTTTAGCCCGTGCTCAGCCTCAGATCCCTGAAGCTCCTGCTTCCTGTTCCTCCTTAGGTCCTCTAGCCTGTGCTCAGCCTCAGATCCCTGAAGCCCCTGCTTCCTGTTCACCCTTAGGTCCTCTAGCCTGTGCACAGCCTCAGATCCCTGAAGCCCCTCATTCCTGCTCACCCTTAGGTCCTTTAGCCCATGCTGAGCCTCAGATCCCTGAAGCCCCTGCTTCCTGCTCACCCTTAGGTCCTTTAGCCCGTGCTCAGCCTCAGATCCCTGAGGCTCCTGCTTCCTGCTCACCCTTAGGTCCTTTAGCCCATGCTGAGCCCCAGATCCCTGAAGCCCCTGCTTCCTTCTCACCCTGAGGTCCTTTAGCCTGTGCTCAGCCGTAGATCCCTGAAGCCCCCGCTTTCTGCTCACCCTTAGGTCCTCTAGCCTGTGCTCAGGCTCAGATCCCTGAAGCCCCTGCTTCCTGCTCACCCTTAGGTCCTCTAGCCTGTGCTCAGGCTCAGATTCCTGAAGCCCCTGCCTCCTGCTCACCCTAAGGTCTCTAGCCTGTGCCCAGCCTCAGATCCCTGAAGCCCCTGCTTCTTACTCACCCTTAGGTCCTCTAGCCTGTGCTCAGCCTCAGATCCCTGAAGCTCCTGCTTCTTGTTCACCCTTAGGTCTCTACCCCATGCTCAAGCTCAGATCCCTGAAGCCTCCGCTTCCTGCTTACCCTTAGGTCCTTTACCTTGTGCTCAGCCTCAGATCCCTGAAGTCCCTACTTCCTGCCCACCCTTAGGTCTCTAGTCCATGGCCGGCCTCAGATCCCTGAAGCTCCTGCTTCCTGTTCACCATTAGCTCCTCTAGCCTGTGCTCAGTCTCAGATCTCTGTAGCCCCTGCTTTGTGCTCACCCTTAGGTCCTCTAGCCTGTGCTCAGCCTCAGATCCCTGAAGCCCCTGCTTCCTGCTCACCCTTAGGTCTCTAGCCTCTGCTCAGCCTCAGATCCCTGAAGCCCCTGCTTCCTGCTCACCCTTAGCTCCTTTAGCCCGTGCTGAGCCTCAGATCCCGAAGCCCCTGCTTCCTGCTCACCCTTAGGTCTCTAGCCTGTGCCCAGCCTCAGATCCCTGCCGCCCCTGTTTCCTGTTCACCCTTAGGTCCTTTAGCCCATGGTCAGCCTCAGATCTCTGAAGCCCCTGCTTCCTTCTCACCCTTAGGTCCTTTAGCCCGTGCTCAGCCTCAGATCGCAGAAGCCCTTGCTTCCTGTTCACCCTTAGGTCTTTTAGCCCGTGCTCAGCCTCAGATCCCTGAAGCCCCTGCTTTCTGCTCACCGATAGGTCCTCTAGCCTGTGTTCAGGCTCAGATCCCTGCAGCCCCTGCTTCCTGCTCACCCTTAGGTCTCTAGCCTGTGCCCAGCCTCGGATCCCTGAAGCCCCTGCTTATTGCTCACCCTAAGGTCCTCTAGCCTGTGCTCAGCCTCAGATCCCTGAAGCTCCTGCTTCCTGTTCACCCTTAGGTCTCTACCCCATGCTCAGCCTCATATCCCTGATGCCCCCGCTTCCTGCTCACCCTTAGGTCCTCTAGCCTGTGCTCAGACTCAGACCCCTGAAGCCCCTGCTTCCTGCTCACCCTTAGGTCTCTAGCCTGTGCCCAGCCTCGGATCGCTGAAGCCCCTGCTTATTGCTCACCCTTAGGTCCTCTAGCCTGTGCTCAGACTCAGACCCCTGAAGCCCCTGCTTCCTGCTCACCCTTAGGTCTCTACCCCATACTCAGCCTCATATCCCTGATGCCCCCGCTTCCTGGTCACCCTTAGGTCCTTTAGCCTGTGTTCAGCCTCAGATCCCTGAAGTCTTTACTTCCTGCCCACCCTTAGGTCTCTAGTCCATGGTCGGCCTCAGATCCCTGAAGCTCCTGCTTCCTGTTCACCCTTAGGTCTCTACCCCATGCTCAACCTCAGATCCCTGAAGCCTCCGCTTCCTGCTTACCCTTAGGTCCTTTAGCCTGTGCTCAGCCTCAGATCCCTGAAGTCCCTACTTCCTGCCCACCCATAGGTCTCTAGTCCATGGCCGGCCTCAGATCCCTGAAGCTCCTGCTTCCTGTTCACCATTAGCTCCTCTAGCCTGTGCTCAGTCTCAGATCTCTGAAGCCCCTGCTTTGTGCTCACCCTTAGGTCCTCTAGCCTGTGCTCAGCCTCAGATCCCTGAAGCCCCTGCTTCCTGCTCACCCTTAGGTCTCTAGCCTCTGCTCAGCCTCAGATCCCTGAAGCCCCTGCTTCCTGCTCACCCTTAGCTCCTTTAGCTCGTGCTGAGCCTCAGATCCCGAAGCCCCTGCTTCCTGCTCACCCTTAGGTCTCTAGCCTGTGCCCAGCCTCAGATCCCTGCCGCCCCTGTTTCCTGCTCACCCTTAGGTCCTTTAGCCCATGGTCAGCCTCAGATCTCTGAAGCCCCTGCTTCCTTCTCACCCTTAGGTCCTTTAGCCCGTGCTCAGCCTCAGATTGCAGAAGCCCTTGCTTCCTGTTCACCCTTAGGTCTTTTAGCCCGTGCTCAGCCTCAGATCCCTGAAGCCCCTGCTTTCTGCTCACCGATAGGTCCTCTAGGCTGTGCTCAGGCTCAGATCCCTGCAGCCCCTGCTTCCTGCTCACCCTTAGGTCCTCTAGCCTGTGCTCAGACTCAGACCCCTGAAGCCCCTGCTTCCTGCTCACCCTTAGGTCTCTAGCCTGTGCCCAGCCTCGGATCCCTGAAGCCCCTGCTTATTGCTCACCCTTAGGTCCTCTAGCCTGTGCTCAGCCTCAGATCCCTGAAGCTCCTGCTTCCTGTTCACCCTTAGGTCTCTACCCCATGCTCAGCCTCATATCCCTGATGCCCCCGCTTCCTGGTCACCCTTAGGTCCTTTAGCCTGTGTTCAGCCTCAGATCCCTGAAGTCTCTACTTCCTGCCCACCCTTAGGTCTCTAGTCCATGGTCGGCCTCAGATCCCTGAAGCTCCTGCTTCCTGTTCACCATTAGGTCCTCTAGCCTGTGCTCAGTCTCAGATCTCTGAAGCCCCTGCTTTCTGCTCACCCTTAGGTCCTCTAGGCTGTGCTCAGCCTCAGATCCCTGAAGCCCCTGCTTCCTGCTCACCCTTACCTCCTTTAGCCCATGCTTAGCCTCAGATCCCTGAAGCCCCTGCTTCCTGCTCACCCTTAGGTCTCTAGCCTGTGCCCAGCCTCAGATCCCTGAAGCCCCTGTTTTCTGCTCACCCTTAGGTCCTTTAGCCCATAGTCAGCCTCAGATCCCTGAAGCCCCTGCTTCGTTCTCACCCTTAGGTCCTTTAGCCCGTGCTCAGCCTCAGATCCCTGAAGCCCCTGATTCCTGTTCACCCTTAGGTCCTCAAGCCTATGCTCAGCCTCAAATCCCTGAAGCCCCTGCTTCCTGCTCACCCTTGGGTCTTTATCCTGTGCTCAGCCTCAGATCCCTGAAGCCCTTGCTTCCTGTTCACCCTTAGGTCCTCTAGTGTGTGCTCAGTCTCAGATCTCTGAAGCCCCAGCTTCGTGCTCACCCTTAGGTCCTCTGGCCTGTGCTCAGCCTCAGATCCCTGAAGCCCCTGCTTCTGGCTCACCCTTAGGTCTCTACCCCATGCTCGGCCTCAGATCCTTGAAGCCCCTACTTTCTGCCCACCCTTAGGTCTCTAGTCCATGGTCGGCCTCGTGTCTCCAAAGCCCCTGCTTCCTGTGGTAAGGCACCTGCTTAACCTCAAGGCCCTGAACAGTTCTCCCGACTCCCTGAAGCTCCTGCTTGTACTCAAGGCACTAAACTGTGTCCTTGCATTCATGTCGTACAGTTCTGGGTCACCCTCATGTCCCCTGAGGCCACTCTCTCAGTCACACACAAGTGCGCTCCCTTTTCTCCACTCACTATCTGTCACTCCCTCGATCATTTCTCCTCCACTCTCTTAGAATGCATCTGTGAGAAAGTGCCCTCTCTCTGCACGGTTGCCCCCACTTTTTGCTGAACTGCTGATGTACTTTGACTGAGTGTGCCTAGGGCTCCTGCCAATCAGGTACCCAGGGCCTATGTTCTTTCCCTAAAACTGCATTGAAGACCAAACCCAATTGGCATTCTCTGGCCACAGGTCAGTCCCTGGTAAATGGTACCACAGGTACCCAGGGCACTGTGACCAGGGAAGGCCTCTAAGGGCTGCAGCACTTATTGTGCCACCCTTAGGGGCCCTGTACCTTTACACTCACATACTGCCTTTGCAGGCTGCGTGTTTTGGTGCAGAGCAAAGTGAAGAGTCGACACACATCCCTTTGTGCCATGCCTACAACCCAGTGCCCTGGCATAGATCAGCCACCCCTCTAGCTGGGTGCACTATACCAGTGGTGAGGGTACAGGTGCATGAGCCCTGTACCCCTACAGCGTCTAAGCCAACTCTTGGACATTGTAAGTGCAGTACTGCCATTAAGAGAATATGGTGCTGGGAGTTTGTCATTACGAACTCCACAGTACTATAATGGCTTTACTGAAAACTGAGA
Organism: Calotriton arnoldi; assembly: GCA_963921515.1. NCBI lineage: Eukaryota > Metazoa > Chordata > Amphibia > Caudata > Salamandridae > Calotriton > Calotriton arnoldi. The sequence continues at coordinate 752,232 of CAWUFW010000916.1, forward strand.
AGTTTAGTATCAAACTCCTCAGCATATTAAACCCACACTGATGCCAGTGTGGGATTTAATGAAAAATGCACACAGAGGGCATCTTAGAGATGCCCCCTGAAAAGTGACCTAACACTAGTGCCCATGCTGAGTGGCTGCTCACCCTTAGGTCCTCTAGCCTGTGCTCAGGCTCAGATCCCTGAAGCCCCTGCTTCCTGCTCACCCTTAGGTCCTCTAGCCTGTGCCCAGCCTCAGATCCCTGAAGCCCCTGCTTCTTACTCACCCTTAGGTCCTCTAGCCTGTGCTCAGCCTCAGATCCCTGAAGCTCCTGCTTCCTGTTCACCCTTAGGTCTCTACCCCATGCTCAACCTCAGATCCCTGAAGCCTCCGCTTCCTGCTTACCCTTAGGTCCTTTAGCCTGTGCTCAGCCTCAGATCCCTGAAGTCCCTACTTCCTGCCCACCCTTAGGTCTCTAGTCCATGGCCGGCCTCAGATCCCTGAAGCTCCTGCTTCCTGTTCACCATTAGCTCCTCTAGCCTGTGCTCAGTCTCAGATCTCTGAAGCCCCTGCTTTGTGCTCACCCTTAGGTCCTCTAGCCTGTGCTCAGCCTCAGATCCCTGAAGCCCCTGCTTCCTGCTCACCCTTAGGTCTCTAGCCTCTGCTCAGCCTCAGATCCCTGAAGCCCCTGCTTCCTGCTCACCCTTAGCTCCTTTAGCCCGTGCTGAGCCTCAGATCCCGAAGCCCCTGCTTCCTGCTCACCCTTAGGTCTCTAGCCTGACATGTTTCTGGACCCCTGGGTCGGGAGCCTGCTGCTCTCGGGGGCCTGAAACAATGCACATCCTGGGACGAGGTGCCAAGCCTCCTCCCCCAGGTTGGGCAGGGTCCACGAAGGGGAAGCTTCAAAGGCTTGCCGCCTTTGTGAGTTTCCCCAGGCGTTTTGCTGCTTCCAGCAACTGGTCCCCACCAGTTCTGACCCCCACTTTGGGTGGGAGAACCGGCGGGAAAACCAAGTGAGGAAGGGAGGTGTGCCCACCTCTGCCAACCTCACCCCTCAGGTGGGGGAGGCGAGGTGAAGCACAACTCTCAGTCCCCGCCATCTTGCAGATGGGGGGACCCAGCCAACCAGAATGAGGCATATGCCCCCTCCCACTGGAGGGTGGCATAATAGGGGGTGTACCCACCCCAAGGAAGGGACCCATTGGTCCCAACTTTTTACTTACCTGTAATGCCCCTAAATCTAGTATTTATGGGCACCCCTGAACCTTGCCTTCTCAGACAAGAAACGACTAAAAGGAGAAGAAGAACCGAAGAGCTGTGCCGAAGCTAAGAAGAGGAGGACGCCTACTGACTTGGCCCCAGCCCTACCAGCCTGTCCCCACCTCGAAACTGCAGAAGCGAAACTCCGGTGTGTCCTGCAGCCAGCAACCTCAAGAACTCTGAGAACCTGCCCTGCCTTCCAAGGAAAAGACTTTGTCTCCCGTGAACACCGGATTTGTTCACCAACAGATTCCAGCTTCGGCAAACTCTGTGAGTCTGCACCACTCTGCACCCGTCTCCCACGGCCCGAGTTCGAGTGGCCCAACACCACGAGGAGATCTCCCCGGCGATCCTGACCCGAGATCCAGTGATCCCTGACCTGCCACAAGCCTCCAGCCGACGCCTGCAGGCTCAATCCGGAGGGTCCACCCAACCGCGACCAGGAGCTGGTAAGAAGACCCGAAAAGACACCCCTGCACCCGACGCCCCACGGCCTTGGGTGGCCCAACCGACGGTGTCTAGCCAACCCCCAGCATCCCAACTTACCTCTCCAAGTGGTGGTCGCACCCAGAAGACCTTCGTCCCCGAGCCTGCAGTGTGTTTGCAGACCGCAGACTCCCCAGCCTATAAAGTATTTATATGTGCCTAGTGCTAGTGATATTTTTCAATTAATCCACACCTAGAGTAGCTGGTAAAACAATGCAGGCTTGAATCCCACCGCTGTCACCAATGTAGGAGGCTGGCTTAGTATATGGTGCACACTTATGTAAGTGTAGCTCCCTGCACTAATCCAGACAACCCTTATGGTGATTTTAGTGGTCTCAGACAACCTTAGAAAGCTCTCTAAGTGGTAGCTGTGGAGAGCAGCCTTCAGGCTTAGTCCAGGAGTGTAAAGTAGCTTGTTTTACCAGGACTTAATCTTATGGTATAGTTTAAGTGAAAAAGAACCACACAGTGTAGTTATAAAAATATGTATTTATTATTAACACTCATTAACACAATGTATTATCTCGTACCCAGAGATGCAACACAATATTCACAATACTTTGTCAATAGAATACGTAAGTAGCACAGAATACACAGTGGTCTCCAGGGGGAGGCCAAACCATATACTGAAATAGTGGAATGCGAACCACGACTCAAGTCAAGAGTGGAACCAGAAGATATAGAAGAGTCGGCGACCCAAGGAACCACCCAAGGTGAGTATATAGGAACCCCACGGAGGCAGAGTGGAAACACGACATCGTGCTCAATGTAAGTAAAAGTTGTAAAGAAGCTGGACCCTTCCCAGCGGACCCTGAAGAAACCTCATGGAAGACGCAAGGTTGGAGAGCCACCCCACCCGTGGATACCCCAGGAACTAGGATACCTACACCAGGGAAGCTGGGTACGTAGGGGCGAAGTGAAGTCGGAAACTGCCATAGACTACAATGGTGGACTTCAGAAAAGATGCCGCTGGGGAAGAAGGTGAAAGTGTCCGATGGAACCCAAAGGAGGATTCAAGATGAGAGGTACCTGCAAGCAGAGGGGACAGAGTCTATGCCACTCAGGAGTGACCAGGAGGCACGGAAGACCAATGGCCACAGAAGAAAGAAGATGCAGGAGAGTTGACGGTGACCTTGAAGTTGCAGCTGTGCGAACCAGGCGATGCGGAGGAGGACAAGGAGCCATTTATGAACTGTCCCACGTCAGATGTCAAGAACCAAGGGGTCAGTGTTAAGCAGGGGCACCAACAAGCCTTGGCAACGGCAACCAACATAGTCGTAGAAAAAGGTGCAGTGTCGGGACCAGCAAGGTCCAAGTGACTCACCACTAACAGGTAAGTCAAAGCAGGCCCCAAGCAAGCAGGAGAGCCCATTGGAGCCAAAGAAGACCCTCAAGAGGACCCACAGGCCGAAGGCACAGGAGTCGCAAGAGGACCTCGAGCAGCTCCCCACGGTGCACAGGATGCAATGCAGGCGTAGATCTTGGCTGGAGGAGATGCTTGAGGCTGGAGCTTCTCGGAGCCCAAAGATCACTGGAGGAGAGTCAACAAGCCTTGGCAACGGCAAGTTGACGTGGTGCACAGGGGTTCTGTTCCAGCGGTTCCGACGAGGGATACTGGCCTCAAACTTGGTGAGAAGACAGTGCAGGCCTCGAGGGAGTTGCAGAACCACCACCTGTGCTGCTGAGTCTTTCAGAGTCCGTGGGAGCCCAGGAGCAGCAGACCCGTCAGCTTCGTTGAAGTACCTGCAGATGTAGGGGAGTGACTTCTTCACGCTAAGGGAGATTTCTTCGGGTGTCCTGGATGTCTACAGGTCCTGTGAAGAACCTGTATGGAGCACATGCATAGACGTTGCAGACTTACAGGACGATGAGACCAGGAGCAGCAGGAGTCTTCCCAGTTGCAGTCTCGGTGCCCAGAGCAAAGTCCAGCGCAGTCCAGAGTGCCCAGATGGTAGAAGAAGAAATGGTGTCTGATCTGAATCTTGTCCCACGACGAATCTAGGGACCCACCCACAGGTAAGCCCTTAAGTACCCTAAGGAAAGGTTTGGGATGATTCAAGGGTCCCTCCCAGAGGAGGGGCTGGACAGTGGGGAGGATACTCCCATGTCCTTTGTCCAGTTTCGTGCCAGAGTGGGAGCCAACGGCTCCCTGAACTGGTTTGAACTGGAGTATGCAAGGAGGGCACCAAATGTGCCCTTCAAGCAGACTCAGTGGTGCTGGCAAGGACCCCTGGTGTACCTATGCCCTGGGTACCTCAGTACCATATACTAGGGACTTACAAGGGTACACCAGTAGCCAATCTGGAGGGTACCTAAGTACTCACCATGTCCAATTTAGGGAGGAAGCACAGAGACTGGGGTGCTGTTTAGCAGGATCCCAGTCAGACTAGTCAGAAAACAGTATGACACCAGCAAAAAGTGAAGGTGACCATGAAAGCAGATCCTACTTTCCTACAGGGACTGATACCCAGGAGAGAGGGGCCTTACAGAACTGATACCCGACTGAGAGGGGCCTTGGGGACTAATACCTTTCTGAGAGGGGCATTGCGGAGTGAATCCCGGCTGAGAGGGGCCTTGCGGAGTGATATCTGGCAGAGAGGGGCCTTGCGGAATCATACCCGGCTGAGAGGGGCCTGCTGGACTGATACCCGGCAGAGCGAAGGTCTCAAGTAAGGGGCGAATGATAGCATGTTTCCACATGTCAGACACAGCAGTTCCCCAGAGAAGAGTTAAATATGTCTATCAAAACTCACAGAATGGCATTCCCCCGCCCCCTTTAAGGAGGATATCTAGGGAGCTGAGATCTATCGGGGAGACAAATTTGACCGTATTAGCTATAGTCAAAATATCATTTTTGCTCAATTGCAGAAAGGTTGAAAGCTAAACCTTGGATTTCTGGGCGATGAGGTTTTCATTAGTTCTGTTGTTATGGTCTGATAGCCTTGATAGAGCGTCATAGATGAGCCTGGCCTTTCCAAGAAAATAGCTAGCCAGTTGCTCACAGTGCTCCTTGGAGGGGGGAGGGCCTGCTCCTGAGGTATTGGGTGTAGGAAAGTACCCCTTTTTGCATGGTTGCGCCCCACTTTTTACCTCATATCTGATGAGCTTTGACTGAGTGTGCACTGGATCCCTGCCAATCAGGTTCCCAGGGCCTGTGTTCTTTCCCAAACTGTACCTTTGTTTCCACAATGGCGCACTTCAGGATGACATGCAAGTCCCTTGTAAAAGGTACCAGGGGTACCAAGGGCCTTGTCACCAGAGAGGGTCTCTAAGGGCTGCAGCATGTGTTATGCCACACTCCAAGACCCCTCACCAAACACACACATACTGCCACTGCAGACTGTGTGTTTTGGTGCAGACAAAACTTAAGAGTTGACATGGCACAGATCCCTGTGTGCCATGCCCACCAACCACTGCCTGTGGCATAGGTAAGTCACCCCTCCAGCAGGCCTCACAGCCCTAGATCAGGGTGCACAATCCCACAGGTGAGGGCACAGCTGCATGAGCAATATGCCCCTACAGTGTCTGTGCCATTCACAGCGATTGCAAGTGCAGTGGAGCCATTTTGAGTACATGGGCTGGGAGTTTGTCATTATGAACTCCACAGCTCCATCGTGGCTTTACTGAATGCTAAGGAGTTTGATATCAAACCCCGCAGCATAATAAACCCACACTGATGCCAGTGTTGGATTTATTACAAAATGCACTCAGAGGGCATCTTAGAGATGCCCCCTGAAAAACGACCAACTCCCTCATGCCCAGCGGACTAGTCTGCAACAGCCTGCCACACACAGACATGTTTCTGACCCCTTGAGGTGGGAGCCCTTGTGCTCTCGTCTGTCAGGGACAAAGGCTGCTTGGGGAGTAGGTGCTTCACACCTACCCCCAAGCAGGAACACCAATTAGGGCGGTGAGCCTTAATGGCTTCCTGTCCTTTGATATGCTAGCCAGGGCCTCTCCAGCTAGTGGAGATGCCCGCCCCCTTGACCAAGCCCCACTTTTGGCAGCAAGGTCGGCGGGAAAATTAGTGGTCAGGAAAGGTGTGTCCCCTCTCAGCAAGGACCACCTCTAAGGTGCCCTGGACCGAGGTGACCCCCCTGTAGGAAGCTGGCTCTGTATATACTATACCACAGTAAGGTATAGTGTGCACAGAGTCCAGTGGATCCCCAGAGGTACAGCAGAGGCTAAATTTGATAATCACTAACAGCTCTCTTTGTGGTAGTGTGGTCGAGCAGTTAGGCTTATCAGGAGGGTGTGTTAAGCATTTATTGTATTCACTCTGGCAATAACTGATGGCCCATATTCAGAGACAGAATCCAGACCAATTAGGTAAGTCTAAAAAGGTATACTTATGTTCTATTTCTAGATCCAAGCAGGACTTGGCACAGGTAGGTACAATATACTTTCAAATGCAAGGCTGTACACAGAAATGCAATTGTAGATGAAATTGGAATCGTTACAGGTTTGTATTTGCTATCAAAACAGTTCAAAATACATTGGAATTACTTTGGATTACTTTTGCGTTACTTTTAAGTTATATCGACTACTCTGGGTGATATGCCTAGATATCACACAGTGGGTCCTACAAGACAAAGGTAAGTAAGACAATTTACTTTTCAAAGCACAATTACTTTTGTTCCATACAAAAAGTAGTTCGACACAGAACATTTTCAGAGGAAAAACCACAACATGGGTTCCTATGGGGAAAAAGAATGTTATCAGTTTGCAGGTAAGTAAACGACTTACAACGCTGGGTGTCTGGGGTTAGAACCACAGTTCCTCAAGGTTCAAGGAGGCACTCGAGTTGCACCATCAGCGGCACTAGGGCGGCTGGGTGCAGAGTGCTGAGGCCTAATGTTCGTCATGGGGCTGGGGGGCACTTCGGTTGGGGGCTGCTCATGGGCGCCACTCGGTATTGGAAGCCAAGCTCCTAGGTTTAAGGTCAGGGCAAAGGCGGTCCCAGTTTGGCACCAAGTCCACACCACCAGCGCCGCAGGAGCGGCCGGGTGCAGGCATAGCTGCCAAGGTTTCAGATTGCTATGTGTGACATTTTCATAATTTCAGAGTAATTATGAATCACATTTCAAGGACTATGAGTGACATTTTCTCGCGAACAAAATCAAGCAATGAAGACAAGGGAAACATTTCATTATCAGAAATTGACTCTTCTGCGTAGACCATTAGAGTGAGACTGCGCACTGTAGTGCACGGGGCAGTCTGGGAATTAAATGCACACTTGTTTTTAATGTGCATGATGCATGTGGGCAATTATGTGGAAGATCATAGTGGCATTAGTAGAAGTGTCAGTGCGTTTAGGCTAGCACAGAAATGTTACTTACATCATCACTTCTCAGCCTGAGACAAGTGTTGTGCGTGTTGTCTACAGTCTGAAATGAAGTCAGTGTGTGGCTGTTAGCAAGTGCAGGTGGTGGTGTCGTGGTGTGTGCGTGGAACTTTGAGAAAGACAGGCAAGGCAAGCTGCAGCACATTTGGAACTTTATTAATGATTTTAATTTATGCCCTCGACTTCCGGGGTAGGCACACACACACTTGCTTGAATTTAATTGCAGCGATGCCCAGCCGGCGGCCTGCAAGGGCAGCTGCTTGTCCTCTTAAATGCCAGCCGCCTGGCTCGCTTCTCTCTGTGCCGATAGCCTGCATCAGGCTCACTCGGGCCGGCTCAGCTGCAGTCAGGGGTCCCGGTGCTCTCCCTGAGACCTCGAATTAACCACCAGCCGCCGCCGCAGTGCGAGTCTGGCGGCCGCGGTGTTCAGTGAGTCTGTCAGCCGCAGTGGGCCCCGCTGGGTTGGGTCGGTGTCAGTCAAGATGACAGACGCACGGGATGCGAAAGCTCATCAACAGTAGCCTGGCCACAGATTATTCTGAATTCAACTGCCGCCTTGACATCAGTGAAATATCTTATGCCGCTCGGTGATTGAATCTCAATCAATCCTCCATTGTAGCGAGCTCAGCCCAGCCCCCAAGAAGTCTGCCGAGCAGTGCGCACCCCGCGCTGCCTGCCTGTGCAACTGGCTCCAATAGTCTTTTAGTAACAGCCAGCGCTGGGGCCGTAGCGCTTGACAGTCAGGCAAAGACGCTAATATGCGTGACTTCGCATTTCAGTGCGGTGATGCGGGCCACCACACTGAAATGTGTTAGTCTAACGCCTGATGCGTAGCACTTGGCAGGTCTGTGCAGGGTGCTTAGGAGGTGTCGGGAGCACAATACCATCCTATGGATGTTTCCGGTTTTGGATCTTGACTGCAGGCTCGGTCCAGGAAGTCTTCCGGGGGGAACAAACAGCTGAGCACATAAGTTGGAGGGCTCGGGGACATAGGTGCACCTCAGGTCCTCTTCTCCAGGGTGCAGGGTGGCTGGATGTAGGGGTGCCTTTTGAGGTCAGATTTCACTTTACCGGGCCACTCGCGGTTGGGGGGGTTCTCCGTGCAGAGGCTGCAGGCAACGTCATGGGCGAGGGGTGCTATGGTGGTTCCAGGCGTCGGGTTTCTTTGTCCTCAGCAGGCTCAGAGCTTTTCTTTGTAGTTTCTTTTGAACAGACTTGCTGATCACAGGAGATCGGGTCTTTGTTGAAGGCAGTCAGTCCTCCCAGGGGTTCTGGAGGTCGCTGGCTGCAGGACAAGTCGACTTTTGGCACAGGGTCTCTGGAAACCGCAGACGGGCCGGTAGGGCTGGGGCCAAGTTAGTTCTTCTCTACAGTCTCCTCTGCTGTGCGACTTCTTCCGCCTTCTTCTTTGTAGGTTGCAGGAATCTAAGGAGGCAAGGTTCAGGGTCGCCCCTAACTACTAAATTTAGGGCTGTTACAGGGGTGTGCAGGTTGGGACCAATAGGTCCCTTCCTTGGGGTGAGTACACCCCCTATTATGCCACCCTCCAGTGGGAGGGGGCATGAGCCTCCCCCTAATTGGCTGTGTCCCGCATCTTCAAGATGGAGGGGACTGAGATGTTTGCTTCACCTCGCCTCCCCCACCTGAGGGGTGGGGTTGGCAAAAGTGGGCACACCTCCCTTCCTCACTTGGTTTTCCTCTGATTCTTCCACCCAAAGTGGGGGTCAGAACGATGGGAGCCAGTTGCTGGGGGCAGAAAAAGGCAGGGACAGCTCACAAAGGAGGCAGGCCTTTGAAGCTTCCCCTTCGTGGACCCAGCCCATCCTAGGGGAGGAGGCATGACACCTCTGCCCAGGATGGGCTTTGTTTCGGGACCCAGAGAGCAGAGGCTCTCTACCCAGGGGTCCAGAAACCTGTCTGGTGGTGGCCAATGGCAGGCAGCCATTCAGGAACCACACCAGGGCTCATTGTTTTTCAGGGGGCATCTCTAAGATGCCCTCTGAGTGCATTTACATTAAATCCCACACTGGCATCAGTGTGGGTTTAATGTGCTGAGAAGCTTGAAAACAAACTTCCCAGTTTTTAGTAAAGCCATTATGGAGCTGTGGAGTTTGTAATGACCAACTCACAGACCATATACTCCTTATGGCTTTACTACACTTACAATGTCTAAGAATGGACTCAGAAACTGTAGGGGTACAGTGCCCATGCAACTGTACCCTCAACTGTGGCAGTGGTGGCTGGCATGGATCAGGGGTGGCAGGGCGGAGGGCGAGGATAGGAAAGGGGGTAAAGTAAAGAAAAAAAATAAAACCAACCTTACCTCCTCGCCGCTCCTTGTCGTCGTCCCTCCGCTCCCCCCAGGCTTCCCTTACCAATCACAATGCTGCAATACAGTGTTATGATTGGTCTGAGTGCCATGGTTCAGCACTCAGCCAGGGAATGGGGTCTGGGCATGTTCTCCACGCAGGCTGTAATGCAGCCTGCATGGAGAACATGCAAAGTGCGCGTGACTGCTTGGCCGGCCCGAGAGGGCCAGCCAAACAGTCATTGCGCACTTAAGAGGGTGCCACTACTCCTCCCCTGAACCAAGAGCAGAGCAGACCCACCCGCCCGGCCCCCCCAAGCCGCAGCAGGAACAAATAAAATGATAATAACAACCAGTTATTATTATTGTATTTTTCCTTTATTTCCACTGTCGAAAGGAGTGGGGCGACGCTTCTTCGCCTTAGTGGAGGAGCCGCCACTGAACTGTGGTCTAGTGCACCCTGCTAGATGTGTGCCATTTCGACTCTTCACTTTTCTCGGCACCAAAACACGCAGCCTGCAATGGTAGTGTGTGGGTGTTAGGGTGCAGGGCCTCTAAGGGTGGCACAATAAGTGCTGCAGCCCTTAGAGGCCTTCTCTGGTCACAGTGCCCTGGGTACCTAGGGTACCATTTACCAGGGGCTGACATGTGGCCAGAGATGCCAATTGGGTTTAGGCTACAATGCAGCTTTAGGGAAAGAACATATGCCCTGGGTACCTGATTAGCAGGAGCCCAGGTCACACTCAGTCAAAGCACATCAGCAATTCAGCAAAAAGTGGGGGCAACCATGCAGAAAGAGGGCACTTTCTCACAGACATCACTAATGTGCCCAGACCCTGCTAGTGATGTGACTTGCCTTGACCTCAGGCAGTGAGTTGCCATGTCGACTCCTCACTTTCCTCTGCACCAAAACACGCAGCCTGGAATGGCCGTGTCTGGGTGTTAAGGTGCAGGGCCTCTAAGGGTGTCACAATAGGTGCTGCAGCCCTTAGAGGTCTTCCCTGGTCACAGTACCCTTGGTACCCATGGTACCTGTTACAAGGGGCTGACCTGTGGCCAGAGACGGGCCAATTGTGGGTAAAAAGGTACAGCTTTGGGAAAGAACACAGGCCCTGGGCACCTGATTTCCAGGGACCCAGGGCACATCAAGTCAAAGTGCATCAGATGGCAAGCAAAAAGTGGGGGGTAACCATGCAAAAAGGGGCTCTTTCCTACAACTAGTCGTCCTGCTGGAGGAAGTGTGATCACCTTCTGTTGGAGCAGGCATTGTTTCTGACATCTGAGAGTGTGGGCTCTCACCTATAGATGGTCAGAAACACGTCTGTGGTAGCAGGCTGTGAGATACCAGTCAGCCAGCACACTAGAGGACTAGTAGGTCTTCAGGGGGCACCTCTAAGATGTATGTCCTAATACATCTAGTACTAGCAGCCATACAGATTTATTAAGATGAGGTGTTTGATACAAAACACCATTGGTTTCAGTGCCGCCATCATTTAGCTGGATAACTCGTAATGACCAGTGCCCAGTACATGTCGTGCCCAGTACATGTCCTTAAGATGGCTGCCTGATCACTTGCAATATCTAGTAATGGAACTAGATATCACAGATGCCTGTCGGCACATGCAGATGTGCCCTCAAATATAATATAATGCACCCTGCATTAGGGCCAGATGTACGACTCACCAATTTGCGACTCGCAAATTACATCGCATTTGCGACTCGCAATTTGCGACTCGCAAATTGTGATGTATAACTAGCGATTCCTAATGGGGTTGCAAATTGCATGCCTCATGAATAATAATGAGGCTGTCGCAATTTGCGACCCCATTAGGACTGGCTAGCACTCCCAGGGATGGTGGCCTGCTGGGGTCAGCAGACCACCATGTCTGGGACTGCTTTTAAATAAAGCAGTCTTTTTTTAAAAAATGCAGCCCGTTTTCCTTAAAGGAAAACGGGATGCATTTGAAAAAGAAAAATTTAACTTTTCAGTTTCCTTTTTTTAAGGCCAAGCAGTGGTCCCTGGGACCATTGCCTGCTCTTAAAAATATTTTCTCACATACTCACAAAGGGAAAGGAGTACCCTGGGGACCCCTTCCCGTTTGCGAGTGGTTTACCACCTACTTGAAGTAGGTGGTAAACTGCAAGTGTTTTGCGGCCGCAAATGTGGTTGCAAAACAATTGCACATGGCATGGTGACTCGCTATTAGGAAGGGATGCCCCTTCCTAATAGCGGGAGTCGCAAATGCTATTTTGCGAGTCAGTGACTCTCAAAATAGCATTTGTACATGCCATGTCCCTTTTTTACGGTCGCAAACGGGAGGATCTCCCGTTTGCGGCTGCAAAAAAGGGTCATACATCTGGCCCTAAGGCCTGCCGTAGAGGTGACTTGCATATAGTATATACAGTGTACCTTGGCAATGCACACAGGGAATGTGCCATGTCATGTTTTCAAAATAGTTTGCACCACTTCACGCATCCTGCAAATGCAGTCACGCAAGCAGTTTTTGGGTGGGTCCCTTTGGGTGGCATAATACATCCTGCAGCCTATGGAGATCCTCTTTAGTACCCATGTTGGTGAACAAGTTTTCCAACCCTCCTCAGCGTGAGCAAAGAAAACACAGACACCAGGCAGGACTCCGGAACAGATGAAATGTATTTGAAAGTACCCAGGTTTACTGGCAAGCCAAGGCTGATGGCAGACACACATCCCAGTGTTACATCTTAGAACAAGCTTCTTCTGCCCGAATCATTCTTGCGTGGCCTTTACATACTTTTACAGAAAATCAACTCTTAGCAGAAACCAAGAAGGACCCAATCCAAACAGGGGCAAACATATAGAAAACACTGTGCCAAACAATGCCAATTATACATATCTGCAGTGTATGCATAAATGAACAGAAGACAGGTGGACTTTTTGTAGGCTAAAGAAAGCTATAACCTTGCTTGTGGATTGCCCTGACAAGCTAAACTTACTGTGACTCTGAGAGGTTTGTTTGCTCAACTGGTGGAGGTGTCAGGGAGGTCAGCCGTGGCGCCTTGGTGCAGGGCTGGAATAACTTATTCCGCGAGTGCCACACTGGAAGGTTTATTGCAGAAGGCTGTGGGGGTCATTAATAAGGAAATTGAAATGACAGAGCGAAGACTTTCACTCGAAGGAGCCATTAAAGGGGAGTGCCAACAGGGCAAGAGGTGGTTTGGGGAAGAGGGCCTCGCTAGAGACACTGGATATTTCCTTCCTCACCAAAGTAAATCAAATGATACTAGAGGCTTGAACCTTATTTTTGAACGTCTGGGCCATATCGACCAGCTCTGTCTAGTCGTGAAGAACACTAAAAATAAAATATTATCCCCCCAGGTAAGGGATGCGGCTACCCACACTGATAACTAACCCTGGGCGGGTAACTCCGCTCCGCCAGCGGAGTTTGCGGAGACTTCCCTACTCCACGCTCTGCTGCGAACGCGGCGGAGGTAGGCTCCGCTCCCTCCCCTCCCAAATGATTTAAAAATGTAAAAAGAAGACACTTACCTGCTTGTCTGCCGCCTCCCCTGCCTGGCCGCTCTTCTCCCTGCTCCTCGCGTCCTTCTTCAATGAAAAAAACACTACGTTGTACGTCTTGCGCAGGGGAGGCGGCAGACAAGCAGGTAAGTGCCTTCTTTTTTCATTTTTAAATCATTTGGGAGGGGGAGCGGAGCGGAGCTCCACAGAATTTTTTCCAAACTCTGTGGAGCTACGCGTAGAGGCACTACGCCATCTCCGCTCACCCTTACTAATAACCATGACGCCCCCTCCGCTGAGAGAAGCACCCCCTCAACCATCACACGTCCCCCCATTTTGAATGCCCCATTAAGTCTACTCTTCCGACTAATCAGGTCCCCTGGGTAACAGTTCCATCTAGGACAACACGGGAGGCGTGCCAAGGGGGAAGCACTTCTGGTCAGACCGGGTGGACCAATGGGAAATTGTATTATGCACACACCAATTGCCCACCACTTTCATCTACTGACAGGGGCGGGGATGGTTCGCAAGATCTATTAAACCTACCACCTGACATCACACCCCCTATACCCTTGTATTAGCTGGAGTCCCCCACTGCCATTAGGGTTGCATGAAGACTGTCAAAGCTTTATAAATAAATCTGCCCATTGGTGCACCAGCAAAATAAACTGCCAGACTAAGTTGCTTGATAACAGCATTATGGCACAGTGGGTGGGCTGGTTAGGCCACACACCGAAATCTGTGGGGGGTGATTGTGTGGTCCTCACATTCAGGGACCTTAGATGTACACTCTGTGTTGCAACGCATTAAGGATGTGTTAGGGGAGAATGGTCCCGTAAGGGCATATCCCCTAGGGTTCTTTTATCCTCCCCATTCGGGCTTATACCCCCGAGAAAGGCAAAATCAATCCAGACCCAAACAAGGCAATTTTATTAATTCCCAGCCTATCACCCTGTCAAATCGCTTTGAAGTGTTTTCTGGTCTAACAGGTATTGATTGACTGCAGGATTCGCCCTGTCAACCAGACGATGAGGGAAGCCTGGTCGTCTTAGGTATAACTTTACAGGGTATGACACGTGAGGAGGTTACTCCAGTTGAGGCCATATTTGAGGTGCCTGCCAACTTAAACCAGTGCCCTGCTCAGCAGGCAGTTGTTGTCAGGGAAAACTTTAAAATACTATCATGGAACATAACAGGCATTCGCTCTAAATTGGGGAATGAGGACTGGATGGGTTTTATTAAAGGCTTTGACCTTTTATGGGTACAAGAAACCTGGTCTTTAGATGATATCTTTATTGATGGCTACTGTTCCTTCTGTGTTCCCGCAACCCAATCCTCATCAGGGAGAGCTAAGGGTGGTATTATGGTGCTTATTGCGGTTAAACATGGATCTATTGTAGTCAAATGTATAACGTATCTCCGTGGTTTCAACTAATAAACATTTCGCGTCTGGCCAAGGTTAAAATACTATTGGTACCACAACATTTTTCATAAAGGGAATTGCCAAGTAATAGAGCCCCTGCAAGTGGAAATTACCAAAGCCACCATGAAATGGCAACCATTATGTCTTTAATTGGTTGGGGATTTTAATTGTACAATTTGTAAGTTTAGTTCTCAGTGTGTATGTGGGTTGGAAGACATTGAGTGTCACTTTACTCACTCTCCCCAGGGTGATGCACTAAATTCTATTCTTATGGCCAATGATTTAGGCTTTTTAAATAATTATGGTTGTATGCTTTTTTTAGATCACCCAACTTTCACTGGGGGTGGTAGGGCCCGCATGATTGATTTTATGTTAATGTCAAAGCACTTTACCAATTTGGTCCTGGATTTCAAGGTTGAGCCAAATTGTGCGAGTGATCACTACCCTCTCATTGCTTCGTTTGACCGGCAACCAAATCGCCCAATCCATTTTAACCCTAACAGAGGATGTAGGCTGAACTGGGGACACGTAAACCCGGTAAAATTCGAGGAAGATACTATTATTAGTAATTATACCTAATAGACAGATGTTTAGAGTTAGATTCTTTCCCAGCAGAAGTGGTTCCGGCATTCGAGCTGTTTTGCGGTGATGTAGCGCAGAGGCTGACCAGGAAGGTCACCCAAAAGAAATCCCCCGAGGCGTGATGGTTTAATACAGAATGCTCCAAAGCCCCACAAGGAATTAAAAAGTGCATTACGTAATATCCCCTGTGACAGGAAGCTGATTAAAGCCACAAGGAATAAAGACAAAAAGGTGATTGACGATAGGAAAAAGGAATTAAGGAATATAATGTGGGAGGATCTGGAACAAGCTGGCTCACTCAAAGATTCAAAAATATTCTGGGAAATCATTAACCGCCCATTGTTTACAGAAGAGGTGAGGCAGATGGGCTCACTGATCCTAGAAGAAACATGGGAAGCCCATTTTTCTGGCATTTAATCCTTTACATAGGGGGCCAGAGGACGAACCAGGGGAAATAGTCATTGACCTAACTTTAGCCTCCGAACTAAGTCTATCCATCACAGTGGACGAGGTGGAGGTTGCTCTATCACAGGGCATTTGTCTGAAAGCCCCTGGCCCCGATGGGGTGCCCCTTGACCTTTTTAAAAACAATCTTAAGCTGTGGGCTCCCTTGCCTACGAAGGTCTTTAAAGCAGCCATTATTGGCCCATTGTCCTCATCATGGAAGGAAGCAATAGTGGTCCCAGTCTTCAAAAAAGGTGCAAGAAGTGACCTGGCGTGTTATGTGCCCATTCCATTGATAGATGCAGCGGCTAAGGTTTTGGGCAGGGCACTCCTTGCACGCTTAGAAGATTGGGCATCAGAAAATGGGATCATGTCCAATACTCAATACGGTTTTAGGAGAGGGCGGGGTACAACCAAGCAATGTCTTAATTTATCTCTAATTATCAACAAGCACGTTAGGTCCATGAAGAGCTCTATCGATCTGGCCTTCATAGACCTATCTAGCGCTTTTGACACTGTCAACCGAGATAAATTATGGGCTATGTTGGAAGGCATGGGTGTGGAAAAAGCGCTAGTAACCCTACTCCGCAGGCTTCACTCCGGTTCCACAGTCACCATAAGATGTGGCAACAATGGGGAAAAAACTCTTCCAATTATTTCTACGGAGGGAGTCAGGCAAGGGTGCATCCTAGCCCCCTTCCTGTTTTTAATTTATGCAAATGGGCTGGAGGCTTTCTTATTAAGTAAGAAACTTGACTTTCCCTAAATTGGCAATAAACCTGTCCCGCTTTTATCTTATGCGGATGACACGGTGTTATTAGGAAGGACAGCTATGAGTTTGCAGAAATCTCTTGACGCTTTTACTGATTTTAAGACCTCTCTTGATTTAAAAGTAAACTTTATCAAATCATACACGATGGTTTGTGGGCCTCAAACCACTCAAACCAAAACTTTTATTGTGCAGGGAAAGAAAATAGAATAGGTCGGTAATTTCTCATACTTGGGCAATCTTTTTAATAGCCAGTTGAGATGGGAACCACTAGAGCACAGCAGACAAGTAAGGCAATGGATGCACTATTCCGTTTTGCTCTTAAATTGGGGCATAAGCCTTTGAAGGAACTAATTACCCTTTAGAGCTAAATGTCTCCCTATTGCCAAGTACGGAGCGGGGGTTTGGGGCTACGCTAAAAGCCAACAGCTTGTAGTAATCAAAAATAAATGTATGAAAAGGTTACTGATGCTCCCGAAAAGTGCTCCTACCCTAGTCTGCCACACGGAACTTGGTCTAGAATTCATAGAAGACCGTACAGACAGTGCCCTTTTGGTCCTATGGGCCAAAATATGGACCTCTGAGGATTTAACGTTTTCACGTGATGTTATTAAAGACTGCCTAAAATCAGACAATGTTTTAAAGATTCCATGGTTTCAATATTTAAGGAGGAAATACCATGAGATTGGTTTGGAACATCTTTTTGAAAACCCTGAAGGAATTCCCCTGAATGCCAAAAGTATTACCAAGGAGGCGTAGTGTTCCAGGGACAATAGGCTTACTAATCACCAACATGGCGATATGGGAGACCCCCGCTTGCTTCCTGCCCCTGCACAATTTTACCTATCATTCTCTTTAAGTCCTAGTTCTGATTTTATTTAACCAGGTTTTGATTATGCACTGTGCACTTTTTGCTGGCATTTCCTCGCCAAGGAGGGTGGTCAAACAAGTTGATGCCATGCCCATTCGACAATGACTCTGCTCAAAGCACTAGGCACTTTGCATTATTTTGCACATTATATAAATCAGAGAGAACTAGATTTCTGCTCCCATTATTAAGGAATATTCGCCCTTGTTCGCACATTGATGGTTTTAACTTTTTACTGTCACTGACTACGGCTGAAATCTGTACTGCAGTAGCTAATTATTTAAGAGATTCCATTGCAATCAGAAAGTGTTATGAGTAAAATCTGTATAGAAACTACTAGGCTTACAGTCAGTTGTTTACATTGTTCCTCTGTAAAAGCTTAATATGATATAGTTGCAGCTTACAAAGTGTTCCTTTTAACTCTTTTGTGATTTTTGTATGCATTGTATTTTAAACTTTTTAATCTGTAAATCTTTTTATGGTTCTCTGAGCCGAAATAAAGTTATTCTTGACTTGACTTGACACACCTAAGAGGTATTCATTATTCAACATAGACAAATTGATATTCGAGTACTCAATGCATTTATATGTTATAGATCTATAGCCGTTAGTTGAAACGTTTCTTTTTGTGCTTCCTCTGCGTCCTGTTGTATTCTAAGATATCTGCGGGCTAGCTCCTGCTCTGTAGGAGGTAGAACTTTAACTGCAGTAATTGAATGGATGCTTTTATGCCCCATGGAGCAACAACACGGAAGACAACACAGTAATATCACTATTGCTATACAGATACCCAGTAGTGCCAGAACTAAGCTCTTCAACCATCGGTTGGTAGCCATGACCATAGCCAGGACCAGTCTCCAGAATCTATCATTTTCTCTGCTCCGTGGAATATTTGAACCGCATGCTTAATTTATGCAACATCCCTTGCTATGTTTCCACTTTTATTTAAAAAAATAACAGCAAGAGGAATTCAGTAAAACACACAATCCTCCTTGTTGTAGTGTCAGGAGGTCAAGTGCAATTCTTGTTGAATAGTCATGGCAGCCACTGAATTAATTTCCACCTGCATCTCTTTTTGCATTGAATGCTATAGCTAGCTCAGCAGACATTAACAAGGGCCAATACCCCATATCCAGGAATTAATATATGCATTAGCTCAAAGAATAGACCTTGTCTAGCCTCCAGAATAGGTGCATGTATATCTCTTTTTGTACCTATGAACGAAATTCCCCAAATGTAATGGCTCATGGGCTGCAATGTGCGGCATGACTGAAATGTTTCGTGTAAGATAGGAAATGGCACATATGCCTTCCCAGTGCCGGGGAAGCACTTTACAATTCACATGATAATTCTTTCAATCATCAAATGTTCTTATCTGGTTTTAATATTTTGTCTTAGTCGCTTACGAGCATCATTTGCACGCTCTTCTTTTTTATCGCAAACTTTGTATCAGTTTTAATTAACTATATACAAAGAAAGTTTACCTTCCCTTTACCAGTGCGGGGAAGCACTTATATACTTTAGTGCCACAAATAAAATACATACCACCCTGTAAGTGTGTGTCCAATGTGTGATATTTACTGAGAGGAAGTCCTGCCCCCTCAGGGAAAGTGTTCTGAAATTGATCACACCATTTGTAATCAATTAATGAAGAATTTTAAGCATAACATTTGCCCACGGTGTCATGTATGAGCAGCGAGCTGCCATGAGGGATATTCTATTATTTTAGAAATCACATTGGGTGCGTTAGCATAATCAATCAATCAATCAATCAATCAATCACAGAATTTGTAAAGCGCACTACTTACCCGCGAGGGTCTCAAGGCGCTGGGGAGAAAAAGGGTGGGGGGTGCTGCTACTGGTCGAACAGCCAGGTCTTGAGTAGCCTCCTGAAGGTCAGCAGGTCTTGAGTCTGTCGTAGGCTTAGTGGAAGGGTGTTCCAGGTCTTGGCGGCGAGGTGGGAGAAGGATCTGCCGCCGGTGGTAGTTCTTCGAATGCGAGGGACGGTGGCGAGGGAGAGGTCGGCGGAGCGGAGCTGGCGGTTGGGGACGTAGAAGAAGAGCCGTCTGTTGAGGTAGGCTGGGCCAGTCTTGTGGAGTGCCTTGTGTGCGTGGATGAGGAGTTTGAAGGAGATTCTCTTGTCGACGGGGAGCCAGTGCAGGTTCCTCAGGTGGGGGGTGATGTGGCTGTGGCGTGGTACGTCGAGGATCAGGCGTGCGGAGGCGTTTTGTAATCATTCTTTCTCTTGATGAATGGATCGTATAGAAGTCCATCACGTGTTATTAACAGCGTCTCTTCATCTATTGTGATGTCCCGTAATGTAAAGTGTAGTTAACTTGTTTCCCTTGTACCTTAGTTGTCCAGTTCCTACTCACTAACTGTCTGTCCCTTATATTCCAATTACCCGTGGTATCATCAAATTCCAATATGTCAGGACACTTGCTACTTTCTAAATATCCTAAGTTACAACCCGAAACACGATGCTTTATACATACAGGAAATGCATTTTCCTCGGCATTGTTTGCCACCATAGGTAACACTTGGTATTGGGCTTGAATATTTGGCAGTGTGGTACAACGTGGGTCCCATCCAAACCTTCCTTCTCCACAATCCCAAATTACATTGGATAGAAGGCATCATTCTCCTTGCACGTAATTATTTATAGGTACAGGTGTCTTATATGGGCCAATAGGGTTGCTGGGGTGTCAGGATAACTCTCTACAGATCCAGCAATTTTGAAGACCTAAAGCTTGGGCTACTTTCTCATGTACTACAATGAGGGGATTGTCAGCAGGTTGTTGCAATACAGGTAGCACACACATAAGCAAAGTTCTACAAAATATTGTTTGTACTATGTGAATATTATAGTATCCAATATCAAAATAATTCTACAAAGAGCTTCAGTTTAACTAGTCGTTACTAGGTGTCCCTCATGAGTCAAATGCAGGGACACCTAGCAACGACTAGTTGAACTGCAGCTTGATGTAATAATTTCAATGCTTTTGCATTTGACTCGTGAGGGACACCTAGTAACGACTAGTTGAACTGCAGCTCTTTGTAGAATTATTTTGATATTGGATACTATAATATTCACTGCCCACTGCTAATCTCGTCCCATAATGCTTTGCAGGGCCTTTGATTGGGATTGTATGTTTGCCCATAACTGTGCTTGGGGTGGTCCTAAGAGGATGGGACCACCACTGAATCGTTCAGCATCATATGCTCTTTGTGTTCAAAGCATCTGCTTGGTCCTCCCCCTAGGTTAGGGGGGACCCCAAAATCATCACCTCTCTCATTGCCTGATATTTTTCATTTACAAAGTTCACTTTAGTGAATTGGTTATATGCTTTTTAGCATGTAAAGTTACTTTATCAAAGTATTTGTGGGTGCAGTTTACTCCACTAGCGGAGCGGAGTTCATTGCGCAGGTCTAATGTTTTTAACAATCTTGCATCATTTTTGTGTTTGATGGGTGGATCTGATGACAGGAGAAACTGATGGGTCATTGTGAAGTCGTCAACACAAACTAGTAGGGGTTCTGATAACTCTACACTTGCTTCTTAATGCTGATCAGGTTGCGCAAAATCGATCTCTTTACCCTCTACCTTAATTGAAAACATGGGATTCTTCTCAGGTGTGTCTGATGCCTTCATCATAAAGCACTGAGCTTGGGTTTCTGCAGTTTGGGTCAAGGTCTCTCTCTCTCCGTGTGGTCCTATGCTGATCCATGTTGTTCCTCGAAAGGGTTCCTCAGGGAGTGCTGAGTCTGCTTGATGTCTCTGGGAATGGGTGGTGCTGTTGGCTGGACCTTATCCCTGTCAAACCTGTCATTCCTGTTCTTTCTTTCATACCTGTCATTTCTATCTCTTCTACCGCTATAACTTTTACAATTTCGGCCCCAGTGCCCGTACCTCTGGCAAACACTGATCCCTACTCTTGTCTCTTTTCTGGAATCCTTGTTCTTCATCCTATGTATGCTGCGCCCCTTGATAGCACATTCCCTCTGGCTCCTCTTCTCTTTGTACTTGCTGCAATGTCATTTCTTTGTCATTTTTAGCTGTGTCCTTCTTTAACTTGAAAATACAATCCCTTTCCATGGTTATCAGAAGCATGCACAACTCTTGATATCCTTTAGTGGACCAATCAGGGTGGCGCAGTTTACAACTATGGGCCACAGAAGCTAACAATGAATTCATAAGTGTCTGAGTAGCTAATACCTTATAGGCCACTTACGTGCGCTGTACCCCTGCACAGTTATCCCGTGCTTCATTGTACCTTAAGATGTAATCAGCCACTGACTCGCCTGACTTCTGCAACGTGGCAGTGACTTGAGAAAAATCACCATGTTTAACTGCTAGGCCATTAATTATGTCCCCGACAGACTCTAACCAAATTATTTAATCTATTTTCTGTGACATCTATATTATTAGTCAGTATTGTCCAATCTCTTTCCCGTGGAATTTGGAACACACTTTTTACTAAATACCATCTGCTACCATATCCTATTTTTAATATCATTTCTACATCTTTATGAAGGGGGGAATAGGCAATGCATATTTTATGAAGCCATTCATAATATTTCACACTGGCAGTGAGTGAGTCAGGCGCATCCTTAGTCATCTGAGCTGCCTCCAAGGGGGTCCATGGTTTTAACATGGTTGTTCCCCAACACTATTTTTGGTGCAGGCATTTTAGTGGGGAAACAACCTTTACATCGCGGTCTATCCTTTACAACGCGGTCGTTACAACGACCGCGTTGTTACAACGCGATGCCATTACTACGCAAGTCATTACATCGACTTGCGGTAGATGGCGCTCTAACATAAGGAATAGTATAATTTACTATTCCAACACCTTCCCTACTGTTGCGTAGGCTGGAGTTGGAATAGTAAATTATACATTCCTAATGTTACGGCGCCATCCACTGCAAGTCGATGCAATGAGTTGCGTAGTAATGGCATCGCGTTGTAACAACGCGGTCGTTGTAACGACCGCGTTGTTACCTTCCGCGTAGTAAAAGCACGCGTTGTAACGTGCTATATTCATTTTAGTGTTCAATAGTTTATCATCAGTATATGAATTCTCACCCTTTCCTTTTAGCGCCTGTGTGTGTGACCGTGTGTGAGAAGCTGGCCTGGTATATAATGTCCACTTATGTAAATGTGCACCCTGCACCAGTCCAGATGACCCTTATGGTGATGTTAGTTGTCTTAGACTACCTTAGAACGCTCTCTAAGTGGTATGTGTGGAGAGCAGCCTTCAGGCTTAGTCCAGAAGGAGTGTAAAGCAGCTTGTTTTACCAGAATGCAATCTTATATGTATTGATTAAGTGAAAAAGAACCACACAAGGCATTTATATAAATATGTATTTATTATATAATACTCTCTAACACATACAAAGGTCTCCTACCCGTAGATATGCACAATGCACACAATACTTTACATAGAAATCACGTAAATAGCACAAAATACACAGTGGACCCTAGGGCGGGACCAAACCATGTACTAAGAAAGTGGTATAAGAACCACGACTCGGGTCAAGACAATGTTGAGAGGACGTAGAAGTGCTGGGGACCCAAGGAACCACCCAAGGTGGGAGACCAGGAGCCCCACGGAGATCGTGTGCAGTGTGGGAACACGACCGCGTTCTCCGTACAAATCAACGTGTAAGTCACGGTTGGAGTTTTAAAGATTAAGGACCCTTCCCAGTGGACCCTAAAGAAACCCCGTGGAAGACAGAAGGTTGGTGAGCCACCCCACCCGTGGATACCCTAGTACCCACGTTACCTACACCAGGTAAGCCGGGTGCATAGGTGTGAAGTGGTGTCGGAAACCGCAGTCGAACCCAATGGAGGACTTCAGGAAAGTGCTGCTGCTGGAGATGGAGAAAGTGTCCGGTGGAATCTGAAGGTGGATTCTAGTTGAGAGGTACCTGCAAGGAGAGTGGAGAGAGACTATGTCACTCAGGAGTGACCAGGTGATCTGGAAGACGAATGCCCACCGATGTCGGGAGTTGCAGGAGAGTTAACGGTGACCTTGACTCTGCAGCTGTGAGGACCAGGCGATGCTGAGGAAGACCAGGAGCTGTTCACGAGCTGTCCCATATTGGATGTCGAGGGTTGAGGGATCTGTGTCCTGCTGGAGCACCAACAAGCCTTGGCAACTGCAAACAATGTAGAAGTTGAAGAAGGTGCAATGTCGGGACCAGCAAGGTCCAGGGGACTCACCACAAACGGAGGAGTCAGGGCAGGCCCGAGCAATCAGGGGAGCCCAAAAGAAATAAAGGTGACCCTCAACAGGACCCACAGGCCGGAGGCACTGGAGTCGCCAGAGGACCTCGAGCAGCTCACCAAAAGATGCAGGCCACGGTACAAACGATGCGATGTGGACAAAGACTTTGGTCACTGGAGATGCTTGCTGTTGGGGCTACTTGGAGCCCAAAGATCTTGGTGGAAGGAAGCCAACAAGCCTTTGTAACTGCAAGTTGACGCGGTGCGCAGGGGTTCAGTTCCTGCGGCTCCCACGAGGGATACTGGCCTCAAACTTGGTGAGAGGACAGGGCAGGCCTTGAGAGCTGTGGAGAACTACCACCTGTGTTGTAGAACCTTTTGGAGTCCGTAGGAGCACAGGATCAGCAGACCGGTCAGCTTAGTTGCGGTGCCTGCGAATGCAGGGAAGTGACTCCTTCACTTCAAGGGATATTCCTTCAGGTGCCTTGGATGCCCACAGGCCTTGGGAAGGTTTCTGTACAGTACATAGGCACAGACGATGCAGCAGACTGAAAGGGGGGCAAAGTCGAGCCCAAACAAAGTCCAGCGGAGTCCAGAGTGCCCAAGTAGAAGTGGTGTCGGAATTGAATCTTGTCCCATGACGAATTCAGGGACCTACACCCAGGTAAGCCCTTAAGTACCCTAAGGAAAGAACAAAAGATATTATATCCCGAGCAATAAGTGTCCATAGTATTAGGCACAGTTCATAATAAATGTATCCACAAGTATTCTTTTTCTTCTTCTTTATTTCTCAAAAAGCTTCCAATTGGATCCTAGCCAACACGTGTTTCGTCTTAAAGCGAAGTACGCCACAGACTTCTTCAGGGCTAGAATACGTAACATAAAAACCTATGTTACAATCTCCACAAGAGGCAACAGAAACTTAATTGTAGAGGCAAAGGAACAACACCAAGTGTATATAAAAATTAATTAAGTGAAAACAGAGATCCCCTTTCCCCAGGGCATGCACATCCATTCGAAAGTATTTTATATAATCATCAAATTGGCTGTAAGAAGCAAATATCAACTATACATCAAATGGAAAGTCACCAAAGCGTGATAAAAGTATAATGTGTGAAGCAAAAGGAAAAATGCTTTTAAAAAGTCCCAAAATTCCTTATATATATAAAGAATAAAATGTGAAGGAACTAACTTAAAATAGAGGCAAAAAGAAACTAATGAGTAAGGACCCAAAAACAGAACCAGCGTCCAAAGCACAGTGCAGAAAGGATAACAACTATCACAATTATAATAGTTGTTTACTTAACCAAACTCACCAAAGATCACACGATGTATTCCATAAACCATAACATAATAACCACGCTGCACAACTCAGTATGTCATCCAGAGCGTCAGGTGAAGATCAATAAAAACCTAAAATCATGTGAGCAATAGATAACGTCCAATCAGTCTTCTCCAGTACGTAAACTATCAAAAACACATTTTGAGGATAGACAGTTATATATGATACTCACTTAGTAAGAGAAAAAAACGCATGAATAGTAACAGCGAAAATCCACAATCTCCTGTGCAACGCGTATTCACAGAGACCTCCTCGTATTCGTGGACTGACCTCACACTCATGAGACCTGAAATTAAACCAATCTGTGTAAACTATCGCATGCTACCATTCCAACCTTAAAATAAAGCTATTATCTAGTCACAGGAATGAGAACGACATGTTTAAATCTAATATTACGCCCGAGTAGTCAAGAGTACACTCATAACATAGCGACATTGCCACAACCTCCGTAGGCATATAAGAATTATCCATAGCCCCATATATAAAGGCTGTTACTAAAACTAGCAGAAGTAAGACTAGTATAGTGAATACTAAGGCAATGAAAGTATAATGAGTTAAATCTATCCGTAAAGTTGCACAATCTTAAAATACGGTGCTTCTAAAACCGTGACCACTTAGACGGGTAAAACGAACAGTTATTCTTACCGATACTGCTTCTTTGACTGGAATAGAGAGTACTCTCAAACGCGGCGTCAAGCACCGGCGCCATGTTTCTCTGTCATTAAATAGTGAACAAATGAACATAGAAGTAGGACACTTCAGCTACAGAATAAACGACTCCAACACAGCCGCCATTTTAACGCGGTGTGTCAGTAAACCACGAACTGAAGTAAGTAACCCAAAATATCATGTAGCAAGAGGACAAATAAACAAACCTTGCGATAAATATTCCCACGCCTATTCTACACCTCAGTGCGGTTGTATTCTTATTTAGCAGAATATATATTATTGCATAATCAATGGTCATAGTTACATGGCCCCAGTGTTCAGATACCAATGGTATAGGGTATTAAACAACCAAACAAACAAAGCTCCAAAATATAAAATTAAGACAGAATAGAATAAAAAATACAAGAAAAAGTATTATAATGTTTAAAGATAAACATAAAACAAAAATAGAAGAAGAGGAAGAACCAACACCACAGAGACAAAAACCAGTGCAGTGTATATATACAGGGATGAGTCATTATGCCATCAAATAATCCATCATATGTCAACAAATATCAGAGAACGGGTCAATCGATAAGTACTCATTTGGCATAAAAGATAAGTTGGGATTGTGTGTCAGCTCTTTATACCCTAAGGAAAGGGTTGGGACAATTCAGGGGACCCTCCCAGGGGATGGTTTGGACAAGGGGAGGTTACTCCCATGTCCTTTGTCCAGTTTCGCACCAGAGCGGGAGCCAAGGGCTCCCAGAGCTGGTTTGAACTGGACTATACAAGGAGGCACCAAATGTGCCCCTCATGCAGACTTGGTGGCGCTGGCAAGCACACCCACCCTGCCCCAATACACTAAATCCTGTATGGGAGGTGGTCACACCTCCCTGTGACAGGATACCTATTGTTCTGCCTTCCCCTGCTCGAGCTTAGCTCAGCAGCAGGAGGGCAGAATTGTGTCTCTGGTCTGCAGCAGCCATGCTGTGCTGTCCGGGTCTAGACGACTGGTACCGGGAACACTGAGAGCCTAATGGATGGCTCTTCCAGAAACATGATAGGATTCGTTGCATCCAATTTCGAGATGGTCATCGCGTAATTACGTGGTGCCCCTCTATATGGTATATGGCTGCTTCACTTACAACCCGGGAGAATGGACTCCGTAGGCTGTAGGGGTGTCCTGCTCATGCAGGGGCACCCTCACACTTAGAACCAAGCACCCTGCCTTCAGGATTGCAAAGGCCTGATATAGGGGTGACTTATAGGTTTTAAGTGCAGTGATCTGAGAAATAGGAAACATATATCTTTAGTAAGTGGTGCTAGAACCAGCTTACACAGGCTGCAATGGCAGGCCTATAGTTGCATTTTGAATAGTCTCCCATAGGTGGCATAATGCATGCTTCAGCCAATGGGGGACCTCTGGGGTACCTATGCCCTGGGTACCTTAGTACAATATACTAGGGACTGATGAGGGTACCCCAGTATCCAATCTTGGATGTACCTAAGTACTAACCACCACAATTTAAGGGAGAAAGCAGAGAGACTGGGGTCCTGATTAGCAGGATCCCAGTCAGACTAGTCAATAACAGCTTAGCACCAGGCAAAAAGTGGGGGTAACCATAAAAACAGATCCTACTTTCCTACACCGTGTATGTATCAGCTGTTCTCTGGTATCAATTTTACCCTGGAGTTTATTGATGGAGCGTTGTATTTCCTCTCTTTCAGTTTTCACCTTAGGAAAGTGCCCATTTTTGAAGGCTACCCCCTACTTTTTACCAGATATCTGATGCACTTTGACTGAGTGTGCACTGGGTCCTTGCCAATCAGGTTCCCAGTGTCTGTGTTCTTACCCAAACCTGCACCTTTGTTTCCATAATTGGTACACCTATGGCTCACAGGTAAGTCCCCTGTAGAAGGTACCAGTGGTATCAAGGGCCTTGAGACCAGAAAGGGTCTCTAACGGCTGCAGCATGTATTGTGCCACCCTCAGAGATCCCTCACCAAACACATGCACACTGCCATTGCAGACTGTGCGTTCTGGTGCAGCTAAAACTAAAGAGTTGACATGGCACATGTTCCTGTGTGCCGTGCCTACAAAACACTGCATATGGCATAGGTAAGTCACCCCTCTAGCAGGCCTCACAGCCCTCAGGCAGGGTGCACTAAACTACAGGTGAGGGCATAGCTACACGAGCAATGTGCCCCTACAGTGTTTGTGCCGTTCACAGACATTGTAAGTGTAGTGGAGCCATATTGAGTACATTGGCTCGGAGTTTGTCATTACGAACTCCACAGCTTCATGATGGATTTACTGAATGCTAAGAAGTTTGGTATCAAACTCTGCAGCATAATAGACCCACACTGCTGCCAGTGCTGGATTTATTACAAAATGACTAAGGAGGCATCTTAGAGATGCCCCCTGAAAAAACGACAACTCCCTTGTGTCCAGCTGACTGATCTGCACCAGCCTGCCACTCACAGACATGTTTCTGCCCCCTGAGGTGGGAGCCCCTGCGCTCTCATGGGTCAGGGACAAAGGCTGCTTGGGGTGGAGGTGCTTCACACCTACCCCCAAACAGGAACAGCATTCAGGGCGGTGAGCCTCAAAAGCCCTTTGCTAGCAACTTCCAGAAACCAGAGGAAGACTGTCCACTTTTCAACAAAGTCCAGATCTCCTGAGGACAGCGGCCCTGTCCAAAAGAAACTACTCCAAGGACTCCGAATCCTTCTGGATCCGCATCTCCTGCCCACTCTGCATCCAACACCCACAGCCCGAGTGGCTCACCTGTCCTGTGAAGTCTACCCAGCGATCCTGATCTCATCTCCATTGGTGACTGACCTCTCCTGGGCCCCACGAAGTCGCCTGCAGCTTCAACACAGAGTGTCCTGCCGACTGGCTCCGGTAAAGTAAACCCGACGCCAAAAGGAACCCCTGCATCCTCCGCCCCTTAACTTTGGGAAGCTTCACATCTACCCCCAAACAGGAACAGCATTCAGGGCGGTGAGCCTCAAAAGCTCCCTGCCCTTTTATATGCTAGCCAGGGCCTCTCCAGCTAGTGGAGATGCCTGCTCCCTTGACCAAGCCCCACTTTTGGCGGCAAGGTCGGCGGGAAAATTAGTAGTCAGGAGAGGTGTGTCTCCTCTCTGCCAGGACCACCCCTAAGGTGCCCTGGCCCGAGGTGACCCCCTCTTTAGAAAATCCTCCATTTTGAATGGAAAGATTCGACCCCAATCAGGTTAAGGGAATGCCCACTCTCCAAAGGGAGGGGACATTCAAACGGTGTAGTCACCCTAAAGGCAAATAGCTCATCGGCTACCATTTGCCAGTCCCTGTAACGTCCCTAAATTCTGTATTTAGGGGCACCCCTGAACCTTGATCCTCGATTCCTGCAACCTAAAATGAAGACGGATGAAGAGGACGCCGTACAGCACCGCAAGGACACACCTACTGACTTGGCCCCAGCCCCACCGGCCTATCTCCTGCTTCAAGAGCCTGTGAAGAAGACGACACCTGTCCCGTGGTCAGCAACTTCCAGAAACCAGAGGAAGACTGTCCACTTTTCAACAAAGTCCAGATCTCCTGAGGACAGCGGCCCTGTCCAAAAGAAACTACTCCAAGGACTCCGAATCCTTCTGGATCCGCATCTCCTGCCCACTCTGCATCCAACACCCACAGCCCGAGTGGCTCACCTGTCCTGTGAAGTCTCCCCAGCGATCCTGACCTCATCTCATTGGTGACTGACCTCTCCTGGGCCCCACGAAGTCGCCTGCAGCTTCAACACAGAGTGTCCTGCCGACTGGCTCCGGTAAAGTAAACCCAACGCCAAAAGGAACCCCTGCATCCTCCGCCCCTTAACTTTGGGAAGCCCAGCCGATGGTGCCCAGGTGTCCAGCAACTCTCCAACTTACCTGCCCAGCCGGTAGTCACCTTCATCCAGCCTCCTGGCCCGAGCCTCTTTGTGCATACGAGATTCCCCATTGAAATGCATTGTGCGCCCGACGCTGATTTTGCACCCAGCACCCGGCCGTCCCTGTGCCGCTGGTGGTGTAGCTTTGGTGCTGCTTTGTGGCCCCCCCCCCCCTGTGCTGATCTTAACCCCTAGGCCTGTGCCCTGAAACCGTGGGTACATACCTGCAAACTATGCCTCTTCGAGGTACCCCCAGTCTCTATTGACTAACATTGGTCTCAGCGACCTCAGCACCCGGCTGCCCCAGTGCCGCTGGTGGTGCAGTACCTACCTTGAACTGACCCTTACCCAGTGTTATTCCAAACCCCCGAAGACTGGAATTGTAAGTTGAGTACTTACCTGCTAATGCATAACACTGTTTTCCTTCCATAGGATTGCATTGCATTCTGTCTATTGCATACAACTGTCGATCATTTTCAAGTGCTAACTGCTACTGTTTCTGATTGACAATACAAAAGAATTTATAAGACTGTAAAGCATTTCTACTGCTTGCAAAACAATTCCTACTACATTTTGAAATATTACTACTTTAAAAACTGTTACTTATCTGCAACTGCGTAATTCTTGGTTCTAGAAATAAAATAACCAAATAATTGCTTTTTATACACAACAATTGGTCTGTATTCAGTCTTTGAATGTGTGCTATCATTTCTTGCCTGAGTGTGTACAATAAATGCTTAACACTACCCTTTGATAAGCTTGACTACTCAACCACACTACCACAAATAGAGCTTTTAGTATTATCTACTTTGGCCTCTGTAAAGCCTCTGGGGATCCACTGG
Source organism: Calotriton arnoldi (assembly GCA_963921515.1). NCBI lineage: Eukaryota > Metazoa > Chordata > Amphibia > Caudata > Salamandridae > Calotriton > Calotriton arnoldi. The sequence goes on from CAWUFW010000916.1 coordinate 782,163, forward strand.
ACTCTGTGCACACTATACCTTACTTTGGTATAGTATATACAGAGCCAGCTCCTACATCACCTTCTCCTGGAATTCTTCTGCCTCCCTCCTCGGGTGAGCTAACTGCTTGCGTTCCTCCTCGTTGTTTTTCTCTTCTGCACTCAGCCCTAAATCCTACCTCAGACCAAAAATTGAAGTTGGGGCCAGGGTTTCAAAAGCATGCGGCATGTCCCCTCTAAATGATAGGTGTCCATTCAGGACCGGGGTTCTGAAACCAGCTTCTCTGGGGCTAGTTGGCATATCAGATACCATAGTTAAATCACCATCCAGGGATATACGCAAATAAGGGATACGTGATAAGCCTGGTTTTGGAGCCAGTGCCTGCTCGTGTGTGTTATTTATTTCACAGTGTATGTAGGAGCCAGAGAGTGATGGGTAAATTGAAGTTGTTTGAGAAGGGGATGAGAAATTAGGTGCAGGTAGCAGTGGCGTAGCTAGGCCTTATGCCGCCCATCGCAGCCCCTGCGTTTGCCCGTTGTGGCGGCCAAATTTAAGAGCGGGGGTGCTGGCGATTCCTGTGGCCACCGCCCCTTGACGGCCACAAGAAAAAGCGGGGGGGCCTCTGCCCCCAAAACTCGTGCCACCCGGGGCAGACCGCCCCCCGCTTACTACGCCACTGGCAGGTAGAACAGGCCCTCCAGAATGGATGCTTTGTCCCAATGTTGGGTGACTCCTCTCATTGTTGTCTCTACCTGTGATCCTGAAATTGAATTCATTATTCGCATCCATCTCTGTCTTTTTCTTTTTTCCTCAGTTATCAACAAAATCTCCTCCTCAGCCAATGATCTGCCAGCTATTTGCTCACCGTCTGCTCCTTCCCCTAGTTTCACATAAAGGCCTTGAGGCTTGGAGGCGATAAACAGTTTCTTCAATTTATTTATGTCAATGTACACTTTGTGGTGCGTCCACATACACAGCAGAGCGGACGCCATTCTAGAAGTAGTGGCATTTGGTATTGCTTTGACCCTGTTTACTTCAGCTGCTGTAAAGCCAGTGTTTACACCGTGACAAACAAAATGCTGCTCTCTTTGCACATAGTTACTTAAGTCTAATAAACATTGGCTATAGATTGTGGGCCAATTCTTTGCTAGTTCTAGCTCTTTTTTATTAGGTTTTTCACACTCACAGTTCACCACTGTTACTGTAGAACAGTCTCTGTGGAGGCATCCCCTGGCCTTTCTTTTTTGAAAGGAGAAAGGCGAGCTCTCTTTCTAGCAGTTAAATAGTGTGAATCCCATGATGAGTCACCCCGTGATTCTATAGTCTCTGTCAAGTGTTCAATATCATCTGTCTCAAGAGAACCAAATCTAGGCCACCTCCCATCATTCCATTTCCAAGTCCAGACTAGCGCACAAAAAGGTGTTACATATTCTAGACAATTAGTATCTTCTACAACCTGAGTGGCAGGGGTGTCTGGTGGTAATTTAAAACCTTTCTCTGCTGCCAGCTGTTTAAACAACTTTTTTGTCTTTTTCAACATACGAGGGCTCACCACCTTCGTGTTTCCTTTAGACTTGTTGTTGCCCATTGTGCCCTTTACTCACAATTTATACCCTGAAAGATAAACACAACAATGGTATCCTGCAAGAAAAGTTATTAGGCGAGAGAGGGGGGAGAGGGAGAGAGGGAGAGGGAGAGAGAGAGAGAGAGAGAGAGAGAGAGAGAGAGAGAGAGAGAGAGAGAGAGAGAGAGAGGGGAGAGAGGGGATAGAGAGAGGAGAGAGAGGGAGAGAGAGAGGGAGAGGGAGAGAGAGAGAGAGAGAGAGAGAGAGAGAGAGAGAGAGAGAGAGAGATAGATAGAGAGAGAGAGAGAGAGAGAGTGAGAGAGTGAGAGAGAGAGAGAGAGAGAGTGAGAGAGAGAGAGAGAGAGAGAGTGAGAGAGAGAGAGAGAGAGAGAAAAATCAACAGCTGTTGAAAACTCACTCAGACACCACAAAAACTAGTTTGTTTCTCTAAAGCAGTAAGTCGCTACTTTACATATAGTTCAAAGAAACATTGCAGGGAAGATAGTGGCCCATTACCCTTAATCATCACATAATTCAAAAACAGTCATTGATCAATAACTGATTATCTTTTTGTGCACATTTCAAAATCATTTCCCTGTGTTCCGATGCCAGCTGATAATCAAATGCTTCCCACTCTACACTCCGGGAGGGTTTTTTTGCTCCTTGCCCCTGGAGGTCCCCTTAAAAAAACGAAATACATTTTCCTCTGGCTCAGGCTCTCCTGTGTGCGTTACGATTGCCCACATGCAGCAGCCAGTATCAATTTAACTTACTGATACAGAGAAAACTTGCAGTTTTCTCCTCAGTCCCGTGTTTAATTGCCAGAGAGTCTATTTTATGCGTTGGAGGGCCACCGCTGCAAAGTACTTACCAGGTGTGATACTCCACGCTTCCGAGTCCCAGGGCAGTTGGGGAACAACTTTTTCAACCCTCTTCAGAGTGACCAAAGAAAACACAGACACCAGGCTGGGCTCCAGAACAGATGAAGTGTATTTGAAGGTACCCAGGTTTACTGGCAGGCCAAGGCTGAAGGCAGACACACTTCTCAGTGTTACATCTTAGAACAAGCTTCTTCTGCCCGAGTCATTCTTGTGTGGCCTTTATATACTTTTACAGAAATGCAACCCTTAGCAGAAACCAAGAAAGACACAATCCAAATAAGGGCAAACATATAGAAAATAGAATTGCCACGTATGTACAAACCAAAGGAACACCATGCCAATTATACATATCTGCAGTGTATGCATAAATAAACAGGAAACAGGTGGACTGTTTATAGGCTAAAGAAAGCTATAACCTTGCTTGTGGATTGTCCTGACAAGCTAAACTTACTGTGAGACAGGAGCTAAACCTAATGGGACTCGGAGAGGTCAGCGGTGGAGCCTTGGTGCAGGGCTGTAATAACTCTAGGGAGAAGGGGGGAGCACTGCGGAGGACCTAAGCAAGCAGCTTGGTCAGGGACAGAAATAGATAGCTCAGAGGGTTTGATGTACTGCGGGGAGAATTGGAAATAACTATAGTAAATACATATGGATATATATTTTTCCTCCAACAACCCATGCCCTCGGTACCAGGGGTACCATTTACAAGGGACTTACAGGGGTGCTGCAGCCCGTGGAGACCCTCTTTGGTATCATGCCCTAGGTACCAGGGGTTCCATTTACTAGGGACTTACAGGGGGGCTGCAGCCCGTGGGGACCCTCTTTAGTATCATGCCCTAGGTACCAGGGGTTCCATTTACTAGGGACTTACAGGGGTGCTGCAGCCCGTGGGGACCCTCTTTAGTATCATGCCCTAGGTACCAGGGGTTCCATTTACTAGGGACTTACAGGGGGTTGCAGCCAGTGGAGACCCTCTTTAGTATCATGCCCTAGGTACCAGGGGTTCCATTTACTAGGGACTTACAGGGGTGCTGCAGCCCGTGGGGACCCTCTTTAGTACCCGTGCCCTAGATACCAGGGGTACCATTTACAAGGGACTTATAGGGGTGCTGCAGCCCGTGAGGACCCTCTTTAGTACCCGTGCCCTAGGTACCAGGGGTACCATTTACAAGGGACTTATAGGGGTGCTGCAGCCCGTGGGGACCCTCTGTAGTACCCGTACCCTGGGTACCAGGGCCTTACAGGGGTGTTGCAGCCATTGGAGACCCTCTTTAGTACCCGTGCCCTAGGTACCAGGGGTACCATTTACAAGGGACTTATAGGGGTGCTGCAGCCCGTGGGGACCCTCTTTAGTACCCGTACCCTGGGTACCAGGGCCTTACAGGGGTGCTGCAGCCCGTGGGGACCCTCTTTAGTACCCGTACCCTGGGTACCAGGGCCTTACAGGGGTGCTGCAGCCCGTGGGGACCCTCTTTAGTACCCGTGCCCTGGGTACCAGGGCCTTACAGGGGTGCTGCAGCCCGTGGGGACCCTCTTTAGTACCCGTGCCCTGGGTACCAGGTGTTCCATTTACTAGGGGCGTACAGGGGTGCTGAAGTCCTTGCCAATTGGGTTACAATCAGACATTTAACTTCGTTTAAGGGAAGGAGCACTGGCACTGGGGCCTGGTTAGCGGGGACCCAGTGCACTTTCAGTCAGAAGCATCAGTAATAGGGCAAAAAGTGGGGGTGACCATGTCGAAAAGTGCCACTTTCCTACCAAAATGCATCCCTTACCTCCCAAAATCCTCTTACTGCTCCATCAATCCTATGTTTGCACCACCCTTCATCAGCCATGATCTTCACTTGCTTGGCAGTTCGGGCTGGACTGTTCCCATGAGGCACAGGGTCAAGACTGATTTGCATATAGCTGTTTCTGAACTGGGGTGGCGAAGTGAGCTAAAGAATGATGATGGATTCAACCCAGATCTGTGACTGGGGGTGAGTGCCTGAAAAGTTTCAGCGCTCCGTCCATCAACTCCTTGTGTTTGAACAGTACCACGAATAACACAAGCACCTGAAGATAACAACCAATATGAGGAAATAGCAAAAGTGACTTGTACAAAAATATTTTATTCAAAATAGAAAATTTATAAATATTTTAAAGAATTTTTTAATGATTTACATGTATAATAGAGCAAATCAAATAACACAATCATACATATTTTCCTTTCAAGAACAATAATATAGCTCATGAAGTATCCCCCAGTCCAAGTGAATCACGGCAAAATAATAACTAAAACATCATCATATCAGTTACACAACAGCACTCTCTCATTGAATCAGTCATACCGCAATCGCATCCATACATCTGTCATACTGTCAGAACCTACCAATAAAAAATGCATACATAGACAGGAGCCACAGATGAAAGTGGTAGTGGTATCATGCACACCCCGATATCTGGGTGAAAAAGTACAGCGCTATAAAGAGATGTGCGGCCAGGTATTGGCTGGATTACAATAAATATTAAATCAGTAAACTAATAACCAGAAATTGCCATATACATTTTCATTGGTTCAAATAACATTGATTTCATATGTCCATGGAGAGGAAATAATAGATAAAAAACATTTAAACAGTTCAACTTCCTCTCTTTCTCTACATGTACCACTGCGTGGTTCCTGTCATACACAGTGCCGACGCGCGTTTCGGTGAAGGGCTTCAATGTAGCCGCCTCCTTCTTCAGGGCACAAACAAGATGGAATCCAAAGGATGTGCCGCGTGGATAATGGGGGAGAAAGGCGGGTGCCTAACAAGAAGTAAAGGTCAGGGCTCCGTTAACGGCAAATGATGACCCTAGGCGTAGATACACAGTCCGTGTTGACGACTAATGCCAGCATCTGATGCAACTTCAAGCCAAGTACCAGGCTACTAGGAAAGAAAATAGTGAAGTCTTCAAGTAGTAGAATGAGGAAGACTCCCTTAGGGCTGAGATGGCAGATACCCTGCTCAGGGCATGGTAAGTACTCAGTCACGACGGAAATGGGTCCCCAGAAATCCAGGGCTGGGTACAAAGTCTCTATCTAGAAGTAGCGCCGACCACTGAGGGTCCATCCAGAGGCGAGGGCCTCTCTCTTGCGGCCGTGGAGCGTGATGGCTCGAACATTCTGGGGTAATCAGGCAGTAAGGGGAAGATGTCCTCGGGGCTCCATCGCGAGTGACCGGCGTCCTGTGTCTACTTCAATAGAATCGCGGGTCTCTGTAGAGATGACTGCGACCTCCTCTGCTCTCCCAATAGTCACGCATGAGGGCAGGCTGTGGTGCACAAATAAACAAAATTGCCGCTGTGCCTCACTAGTGAGTTCCTGTCGGCAAAAGGACACATTCACATGCTGCATCGTGTTCATGTGGGATCTTTTGAAGGCAGTCCTCCTTGTGAACTTCCTAGTTCACCCAACTCAACCACTTGCGCAGTTTGAATGCCAGGGATGAGCTGCGTCACAGAAGGTGTAACACACAATGCATATTTATAGACCAGTTTAGCATAATGGATGCTAATAATGAAGCACATGGGCACATGCCTGTTTGGCCTAAACTGGAATCCCAGGTAACTATTTGGTCGCTTTTCCTATTGGAGTCTCTGGAATAGTCACAGTCATTGTTTGTAACTCTTAGAGCCTTTGCTAACGATCTTGTCTTCAATTGCAGGTTTGCAGTCTGTAAGGTATTTGGATTTGAATGGTAAGGCGTGAGTACCCACAAAGACAAGGTAATTTGTTTACGTTCCTCGTTGGATTGGGGGTTCCTGGGTAAATAGATTCACAATCTGCACCCTTTTTCTTTTGCAGGTTTGTGAGACCGTAGTACGAATACAATTGCACAGGCAGACGTGAGTACAGGCAGAACAAACAGGTAATTGTTTGGTAGAGTTAAACTGGTGCATCTTGTACATTGTAGTATAACAACATACCTTACCCATGTTTTCTTCTGTTGCAGGTTTCGCAGACAGTACCACACACATTTAAACGGGCATATGTGAGTACAGGCGGAACAAACAGGTACTTGTTTGGTAGAGTTAAACTGGTGCATCTTGTACATTGTAGTATAACAACATACCTTACCCATGTTTTCTTCTGTTGCAGGTTTCGCAGACAGTACCACACACATTTAAATGGGCGTACGTGAGTACAAGCAGAACAGGTAATTGTTTTAGTAGAGTTCCTTTGTGATGCACATGGTATATTGCTGTATCACAATGTGCTGTAACAATCTTTACTTCTATTGCCCGCTGTACGGACAGTGCTACATATAAGTTTGGAAGGGCAGGGCAGAGAACAGAAAAATCCAGGTAATTACACTCTAGTAAGTAAGTAAGTAAGTAAACGTTTATAAAGCGCTCGATTGCCGAGGCGTCTTGGAGCTAAGATAGCAGAGATATAGGAAAGCCCAGGAACAGAAGGTTGTTAGTTAGCAGGGAAGGGCCAAGTTTTCAGACAGGCTCGAAAGTATGTGTGGACCGATAGGGATCTGATATTAAGTGGCACCTCGTTCCATTGTTTGGGAGCTAAATGAGAGAGACTTCTGCCACCCCATTTTGACTTCTTGACTCTTGGGACCTTAGCCAATGCTTGGTTTGCTTACCTCAGGGAGCGACCCGGAATGTACCATTGGAATAATTTGAGATATTCTGTGGGTCCTCCACCATTTAAGGTTTTATGAACCAAACAAAGCGCCTTGAATTCAGTTCGCTCCTTGACAGGGATCCAGTGAAGTTTTCTAATGGCCCCAGATATATGGCTATATTTAGGAAGGTTCAGTAGAGTCCGGGCAGCTGCGTTCTGTAAGGATTGCAATTTGTACAATTGTCTCTTATCCGCCCCAAGATAAAGAGCATTGCAATAATCAATTCGAGATAGAACGAGTGCTATCACCACCGTTTTTCTCAACTCCATCGGGAGAAACGGTAAGATCTTCCACAAAAATCTTAAAGTGAAGTAGCACGTGGAGGTAACCTGATTTATCTGTCCCATAAAGCTGAGCTGGGTGTCAAACACCACACCCAGGTTTCTCATTTTGGTCACAGGGAGTGGACATGCTCCTGCCTCTACCGGCCACCAGTCAGGGTTCCAGATGGGAGGACCGGAGCCGAACTCCATCACCTCCATCTTCTGAGTATTCAATTTCAGATAATTGAGGTTGATCCATTGAATAATGTGGGCCAGACAGTTGTGAAACCTGGCTGAGGGCACATTTCCTGAAGAGGATATGGAAATTATGATTTGTGTGTCATCGGCGTATGACACAAGCGAAAAGCCATGGTGCTTAACCAGTTTCGCCAGTGGAGTCACATATATATTAAACAGTGTGGGTGAAAGCGCTGAGCCCTGAGGGACTCTGCACGGAAGGTGGAAATTGTCTGACTTAAGGTTATCCCAGCAGATCTTATGTTCTCTCCCTGTCAGGAAGGAGGTAAGAAGGGCCAGAGCGGAATCCCGAATCCCGATTGCCCCCAGCCGCCCCGTGAGAACGGAATGGTTCACCGTATCGAACGCAGCGGATAGATCCAACAGGATCAGGACCTCCCTGCCACCTCTGTCAACTTGCCATCGAAGTTCCTCCGTGGCCATGGCTAGTGCGGGCTCAGTAGAGTGGTTGGACCGAAAGCCATGTTGAGTGCTGTCTAGTATGTTGTTAGAGTCAAGGTAGTCATTTAATTCTTTTTTAAGGCTTTCTCCAGAACCTTAGCCGCCAAAGGCAGGCAGGAAATCAGGCGGTAGTTGGTGACGTCATGGGGGTGCAGGGAGGGTTTCTTTATGATAGGCCTAATGCAAGCCTTCTTCCACGCTGACGGAAAGTCACCGGACTTTATGCTGGTGTTTAGTAGAGGGGCAAGAGTCAGACTGATTAGGTTCGAGACCCCATGAATAATATCTGGGGGACATGGATCATCTGGAGAGCCAGACTTTATGGTCAGCAAAAGATTATTCACAGAATCAACCGTAATAGGTGAGAAACTGACCAAATGATTGGAAATTGCTGGCCCTTGCTCCAGTTTGTCAAGGGGTAAGGTTTGGGGGGCAGAACCTGTCCCCTCTAGTACGGTGTAAATAGATTGAATTTTGGTTTGGAAGAAAGACGCCATTTTGTCACATAGGGATTGATCAGGACTGAACTGATTTCCCTGTTGGAGTTTAGATAGTGCAGAGACCATCTTACAGAGCTCTTTAGTGGAGTTCTTAGAGATTTCTATTTTATTGGTGTAGAATTCCTTCTTTGCCCTAATAATGGCAGCTTTGTATTCCGTTAGAGCCTGGTTATAGTGATTTTTACCTTCTACGCTGTAGTCTATCCTCCAAACGCGTTCTAGGCGTCTGCACTTGGATTTCAGAGTATTTAACTCTGCAGAATACCAGGGGGCGGTGGCTCTGTGCCTTCTTTGGTTGATCAATCTCATGGGGACCACTTGATCTATAGCGGATCTAATCCAATAGTCATAGCTGGCTGCATCCCGATTGGGATCGCATGTTAGCAGTGGTATATTGTTGCCTAACAGATTAGCTACGTTTTGCCGGCGATGCCTCAGTACTACGTGACAGATTGCATCATGAGCATAGGCATCAATTTTAGCCATGTTCCTTTATTTTGCAGGCTTTGTGGCACAGCAGGATAAAACCGGTTATCACGAAAATGTTCAAGCGCAAAGCTGTAACTTCTGCAAAGTGCGGTGCTTCACCACAAAGGAAGAAATGTTGCCTTGTATTGAAGGAAGAGTGGATGAAAGAAATTGTGGAGGCTGAGACACAGAAATCACGAAGCAAGGTTCGCGTGCAACTTGAGGAACTATTTCAATACAGTCCAGACGTGGGCTTGATTTGCAAAGCATGTGTCGATGCCAAGATTGTTGGGGACTTTTCTACAGGGAAGAAATGGAGTGATGGCTGGAAACTGGATTACATGAAACGCCATCTAATTAGCAAAGTACTCGAGTCTGCCTTGGTGGTATTGAGAAACAGAAGGGCTGCTGCCAGGTTTGGTTATGGAGTGCGGGCAATGATGACAGAAACTGCCACCGACAAAGCAAACAGAATGGAAGTGGTTGAACGACAAAGATCCCTGCCTGAGGAGATAAAGATTCTCATCAACAACGTGTTGCTGGCAGTCAAGATGAATACTTCAATGTTGTCTGTCCAAGACATCCATGACCACCTAGCTTTGTATGTGAAGATACCAGTCAGCTGGAGGAGCAAGAATTATGCCTTTGAGTTCCTTGAGGCCATCAATAGCGTGATACACTGTGAAGCTATGGCAGAACTTCGTCACGCTTTGTATCACACATTGATAATTGATGAGAGCACAGATATTTCTGTTACAAAAATGCTCATCCTGTACTTCAAGTTCCGACCTGTAACATCAACAGAGCACAAAACACTGTTTGGGGGCATAGTGAAGCTGACTAGTTGTAATGCTGAGGCTATCACTACTGCTGTGAAAGAATTCTATGCTGCCAATGAACTGGACCTCATGAAAATGGTCATGTTCACATTCGATGGTGCGTCTGTGATGCTGGGTAAGAATAATGGTGTTGCTACTCGCCTTAAACAATCTATTCCTCATCTAGTTGAGCAGCATTGTGTCGCCCATCGAGAAGATTTGGGAGTTGATGATGCCTGGAAGAGGGTTCCAATGATTGAAGAGATGAAGACATTATAGAGGACTGTCTACACTGTGTTCTCCAGATCTCCTGCAAGGAAGTCCAAGCTGGGTGAAATCGCATCTGTCATAGAATGTGAAGTGGTCTCTTTTCGACCATTGAATGACGTCCGATGGCTTTCAAGGCATTTCGGAATTACGAGGCTAAGCATGAGAAAGTTGAATTTGTATCTTTATGCAAACTGTTCCAAAAAAGTTCTTCGACTACTATTTTGTCTTTTGTTTCCCTTCTTTGTGAACACATGCAAAAAAGGTTCCCTGAAGATGAACTGAAAGAATGGGCAAGTTTTGAATTCCAGGCAATAGCAACATAATCACATTTTGATTTTGGAACTGAGAATGTACAAAGACTTGTTGAAAAGTATCAAAATGTCTTGGTCCTAGGTGATTGTGAAACACCAGAAGATGTTGTTCGACAATACAGAGAATATAAATATGTGGTGGCAGAACATGTAAAGGGTGGTGTTATGATTTATAATGTACCCCAATATAGGCTTGGGTAGTCAACTAACCTTTCACCTACATTTACCGTGCCATTGTACTACATAACGGGTTTGTGCTGACCTTTTACCTAGTGAGGTGCTGCATAAATGCCGTGTGGTTTTCTCCCAAAACTAGCCTCATTTATTATGCATGAGGATTCTCAGAATCACAGCAGGACTACCATCTTCTGCATCTTCTGCATAATAACTATGTATAAGGGTCATCCCTTTCGTCATCCTCGGCCGACATGACACAGCAAGGTAGAACCCCTGAGGGTACCTTTTGGGTATATAAACACCATATCCTTGCTGGGGCGGGCAGGGGAGAAAGACTTCCATGCTGACACGAGACACTGAGGCTCCTGCACGCAGACACTCCAGCACGCAGTGGTCTGACATCCATCGCTGGGTGTCCAACTGGAGACCAAGACAGGGTCCTTCATTTTCTCCCATCAGGTAATGGGGTTGGTTTTATCCTAGGGGGATTCTTGGCTATACACCTACATACATGCTAGGTACACTTAGGTACATCTAGTTAGGGTTAGCATCGTAGGAGTACACCTTATTACTGTCATGTATCTATGTACCTGCATATATCTACTGTTTTAGCACTATGGTAGAAATCTACCATCCATTTACTCTCTTGGTGCTTATAATCGTTTATACCTGTTCCTGTCTTATGGTTGTTGCACATATTTTACACTAGAATGACGCTGGCTCAATAAATGCTTATTGAAAACGTCCCCATCGTTTATTCTGTGTATCTCTCTGAGAAAAAGTGAGCACAAGTGACTGAGCGAAAAGTACTGTACTGTTTCCACGATCCCTGAGGGGTCAGGGTTGTCATGTTCTATAGTTGCCAGAAACTATTTGCTCTTTGGTAAGAGGGTTCATAGTGGCACTGTGAGCTAGCTGGTATACAGGCGAACATATCCGGTGGGGGCGTCTGGAATCAGTCTGGACACCAGTCCCACAGTTTATGTTGTCTAAACGCGCAGATCCTATATAGATTTATAGGAACTACACGACATGGCGCCGCCAACGTTGGTTTGGTTCTTATTTAACGGTCAAATTTGAGTAGTTCAGTTGTGCTGTTCTCAGAGACCCCTACTCACATCTATCCAGAGACGTCTAGAGGGGAAACATCGTTTACAACGCACGCCTTACAACACGTGTCATTACAACGAATGTTTAACAACGCGAAATCCATTACAACGCATGTCATTACATCGCATAATCCATTACAACGCATTCCCCAAAGTAACGCCTCGGCGGAGTTAGAATAGAAATTGCGTTGTAATGGATTATGCGTTGTAACGACATGCGTTGTAACGACATGCGTTGTAATGGATTTTGCAATGTAAAAAATTTGTTGTAATGACACGCGTTGTAACGCGTGCGTTGTAACGTCATACATTCCGTCTAGAGTGGGAGGGAAAAATCCGCCACAGCTGAGTAGGCATATCCTATGTATTGGCTGTAGGTTTATTCAAGCTTGAAGGATTATAGTTCCCTATTGTGCATAAACCCTTATCTCAGTTTCCTTGAAACTCTTTCAACAATGTCTGTCGAAGAGGACGCTGCGGCAGCATTACGTGCGAATGCAGCAGGGGAGGGGGAACAAGAAGGTGCTATAAACATTTCAGAAAATGTCAGAACTGCCCTTACTTTAAAATTAGCAGATTTTGGAGTCTCAGCCTTAGGTGGGACTGTTACCTTCGTGATTGAGGCAAACAAATCATTCAGGACAGAGGTATTCTATTCATGGGTCAAATTCCCCCCTGCAGATGCACGCACTAATACATTTCATACTTACACTCCGGATAAAACACCGGAAGAATATTGTCCATACGAGGACATTAAAGTTCCGCTCACCTACCAGGAGCATATAAACTGTTTAAAGGCGCCCTCCCACACACAACAGATAAAGTGAGACTCGGTCCGCTCAGCAGAGATGGAGCGACTTGGCCGGTACTAGCTGCTTACACACCGCATCCAGACATTGACACAATGCCGGTAGCAGACTTACATCCACTTCACAAAGAAGTAATAAAACTTTACAGAAATTTAACACAGTTCGTTATGAGAACACTCACACTTCAACCTACAAGGGTTACACCAGCAGGACAAATTCAAGCAACTGCAACTAAAATAACTCCACAAACACTCAACGTGAGCAAATGTCCTTCTGGGTAGCTCAGAAAATAACACAGTTAGAGGCAGTGTTTCCACCCACAGGCCCCCAAGAAAAACATATAATGCTAACAATTTGCTTGCCAATGGGGATAGCTCCCCCGATAGAGGATTGTACCTCTTTGGGTACAGTTTTCGCTGCCATCAATACCAGAACTCATGGTATCCCCTCAATAGCAGTGATCCCAGATGTATTGAGACAGATACAGAGAATGAGTATGGAGCAGAACCTGTTCTAAACTTAGGAATGAAATTGTTAGGACATTTTGCCCAGGTATCCACGATTATGTTGGAAAACATAAAAGGGGAGGCAGCAGTGGTGGCCATATGCCATAGCCTGAGGGATTTCACTCCCGCACAACAGGAGCGTGAATTACCTAAAATTATCGAAGATACATATGCCGAATTAGGTAGAGATAATTTGGGAGCTAGAGCATCAAAACCTCAATTCATGGGTGGATCTGAAAAGGATAACACCAAGCAAGCACCTGATTCTTCCAAGAAGAAATGGGATAATAAAAACCAAAAGAAAAGAGAGAATAGATCACAATCAAGGGGTGGGTCTCTGTCGTAATTTGTAACCCCAGGGCCCGGCACTCTACACTATGGACAGAGAACCAGTAGGCAAAGCTGAGCAAAAGGTGACTTGGTTTTATTAGCACCAACAGAAGAATGTACAAAGGTTCAAGTCCCGGCTTGCTTCTTTCTCGGCAAGGGAGGATTCGGCCAGGGTACACGGTCGATTCCACGAGGTACCGGAAGATTGGGATGAAAGAAATAAAAAGGAAACAAAACAAAGACCACAATCAGTGGTTTGGCCGGGTAACTTCATCACGATTTGGGAGGGGTCAGTGAGGGATCACCATGTTCCGTCACCAGGTGCAGCCCGGTTAAAACGGTGCCCTCCCTCTAAGTACCTCCCTTTCCCGCCCAGTGCCCCGAGAACCCCCGTATACAGCGCCGTACCTGTTCCAGCCACTCTCCTCCAGGAGGGTGGTGGGGCGGCACGTGGTCACGTTGGCCTCCTGGCTTTTCTTTGGTATCCCGTACGTCTGCTTCGGATGGCTGCGCAGGAAACCCCTGTCGGCTCTCGCCCACCGCGTCATCCTCCGTCTGTTCTCCGGCCTCTCTCGTTTACTCCTTCAGCGTCTCCCTTGATCCGGAATCCGCTTCCTTCTTCTCCGTCACCGCCACCTCCAATAGGTCTACTGCCGATGACGTCACGGGAGGAAACTCCTCCCCGCTGAACGCAAAAGAAGTCTTAAAGGTGTAGTCCTCGTCCTGTGTACGAAGTAGCAGAACCTCAGGCTCGGAATGCAGTGCGGCACATGTCTCCATATCCCCCAGCTCAGTCCCGGATTCCTGACAATCTCCTCAATAGGAGCCCTCCGAAAGGAGGTACAAACTTAGGAATCGTGATAACATTACAAAACCTGACAGGTATCAGGATACTGATACACGTTCCTCTCGTTCCTTTCAGGGTTCATCAAAAAACTCTGAGATGGAAGGACGGTCAGATCACAGACCAGAAGAAGGAACAAAGTCCAGAGACACATCATACTTCAACTATAATATCAAAACAGAAGAGAAACCAAAATCAAAACCTCAATTTAAAAAGAAGAAAGTAGCTGGCCTTAAAGTAAGAAATGCCCAGGCTGCTGAGGACTCAACTTCTGAAAGGGGGAATGGGCTCTGACGATGCTAGACAGCGCAGCAGAAGTAACAATATCACACCAGAACCTTATGGAATTTCTGGTGACAGCGGCGTTGAATGATTATATCACGGTGGAAACACCTGATACCAGGGTAAGTGTCCCACATTAGTTATATGAAATACTCCAAATGGAGGGGGACAAACCCAGAAAAATTAAAGGTCTCTTTTGGGAGAACCTGACCTTTGGTTACGACATCCTTTTGGCTGAAAAAGATTGGCCACCTGAGTTCGTTATGGATTGCTCAAAAGGGGAAACTGTAATTTTACCAGATTTCTCCGACCTCGTTCCAAAATCACTACAATATTCATACGCGCAGGAGTGGGCGGTAGGTAGCATTAGCTCCTGCGTTATACCACAATCATGTAGGGTGGGATACTGAGTCACCTCACCATGAAATCCCAGTAAAAACTACTCCAACTCCACAGAGACAATACCCAATAAAACAAGATGCGAAAAAACAAGTCAGGGAGATCTTAGATCAACCTGAAAATCAAGGTGTAATAGAAAATTGCACCTCCTCCATGAACGATCATTTGTTTCCAGTAATGAAACTTGATAATTCATATCGTCTAGTTTTAGACTACAGACATCTGAACACATGCACAAAGACATTTGCTGTACAAAATGCACACATTGCCGCGTTGATGAATAACATTGTGTGGAAAAAAAATAAAACAACACTAGATATCTCAAATGGATTCTTCTGCCAAAATATAACACCTAAGAGCAGATATTTGACAACATTCTCAGCCCTACGCTCTCAGCGTCAATTTTGTAGACTGCCCCAAGGGTATAAGAATAGTCCCGGGTTGTTCTCAGCAAGGGTAACAGAGTTGCTTCAAATTTTTGATGAGGAGGCATTATCCTATGTAAATGATATCTATCTGACGGATGATGAATTATTGGATCACTTGACCAGGGTGAACAACATAATTTTGGGGTTCGCCTCTGAGGGCCACAAATTGAACTTTAAAAAATCAAAAATTGCCCACCTCAATGTCCTTTTTTGGGGATATGAGTTATCAATTGAAGGGAAAAGCCTGGCAGCAAACTTTTTAGAAAAGTGTGCGCTGCTCCAACCTCCAAGGACTCTGAAAAATGTACAATCCATTTTAGGATCCCTAAATTTTGGCAGAACATACATTTTAGGTTACGCAGAAAAAGTAAAACCTTTCTACGACTTAATAAGACCTGATTTTTCAGTTCATCACTGGACACAGGAACACACAGAAATCCTACGTTCCCTACAAGCTGATATGATAGCTTCCAAGCACTTACACACACATGTAAATAAGACGAATTTGGTAATCCGTGTAATCGCGGGTCAATCTGGGTATACTTACCTAACCTTCAATGAAGGCGAAACGGTGCCCATTGCATGCAAATCTCATCTGTACACAAACGCTGAGATGTGCTTTGCATCCGCTGAAAAGATTCTAACAACAGTACAGACTGCTGTTTTGAGACATCCACGATGGATACAATAGGCTAATTCTCTCACTGCAACAGATGTAGACTACAAATTTGATGCTACATTAAAAACACAAGCATTTCTGCAGTACGAACAAGAATATCCTCTCCCAAATGAAATAATGCCTCTAGATTAGTATGAATATATTATTTACACTGATGGATCTGCTCAACCTGCCGTAGGTAGTAAACAACATTACAGAGCAGCTTGTGCGATTGTAAAGGGACATATGCGGGACGGCAAGTTCCGTCCTAGCAATACTCAGACGCAGTCTCTAGGAGATTGCACGGCTCAGCTGGCAGAACTAAAAGCCCTAGTACTGGCACTAAAAAACACGGATCGAGAATTCCCCACACTTATTGTGTACAGTCATACAATGAATATTTTCACTACTGGGGTCAGAATGGTTTTAAAGACTCAAAAGGTTGCACAATAAAGCATAAGCTGCTTTGAGAACAAGTGGCAGAGCTGAAAAAAGTCTTGCCGCGGGCTCACGTGATTCATACGCTGAGTCATCAACGTGTTGGGGTGCACGTTGACAGGAATTCATTGGCTGATGAAGCCGCCAAGGCAACAGTGCGAACTGCTGCCATTGCTGCTATCACTCGTTCTCGCAAGAGAATAGACGGAGACATAATGGTAGCTGTCATCGCTTCACGCAAAAACAGCATTGCCATGCCAAAAACTTTTCCACTCAAGTACTCCTACAAGTTAGATGTGCAAAATATTCCGTATGCTCAAATTCCAGGAGTTGGGGATAGAGTATTACCAAACATGGATCACAGATTAGGTTTAATTCTAGCTGCACACGAGGGTCTGGGTTCAGCACACGCAGGGGTTACTGCGACAGTTTCACTACTGAAACAACGCTATTGGTGGCCAGATTTAACAAAACAGACAAAAGCATTTGTCCTCAAGTGCGACATCTGTCAGCAGATGAAGGGTTCCACCATAGCACGTCCACCACAAACACCATTACTGATATCAGACAGACCTCTTGCTTGTGTCTATTTGGACCACTGCAGCCCCCTACAATCTGATGGGGCTTACAAGAACATCTTGGTTGCAGTGGATTCATGTTCTAGATTCCTGTGGGTTTGGCCTCAGTGCTCGGCTGACGCCCGAACTGTTATAAAAGATTTGCGAGTCTTCATAGGGACATACGCAATTGGCACATTACATTCTGACCGTGACCCCGCGTTTAGCTCTCGAGCTTACAAGGAAGCCATGGGAGGTTTGGGTGTTGCATTGCGGTACTCATCTCCGTATCATCCTGAGGGAAATGCAATAGTGGAGAGGAAGAACCGAGACTTAAAGCAATCCTTAACAGGAAGGGTATTAGGCTCGGTGGTAGTTGGGTCAATCACCTATATGGGGTCCAGAGGGCACTTAATAACATGCCAAGAAGTTCCCTAGAAGGCCATACTCCTTACGTAGTCCTATTTGGGACAAGAATGTGGGTACCTGACCTAGATTGTGTCAGCACAGTGGCGGATAAAAAACCATTTGACATCGATAAGAGTTTGGCTGTTTTACAGTAACTCAATGAATTCTGGGCACTACAAAGCAACGTCCAAGTAAAACGCACCGTCACTGGGGAAGTAAAATCAGTCACGGCAATACCTGTCTGGATCCCAAAAGTCAGGGATCTGGTCAGAGAAAAGATTGTGGACAAGAAAGAATTTGGACCATCCTACAGAATGGCTGTACCTGTCCTGGCTGTTGAAGGAACAAGAACAGTACTTCTTCCGCCTCTTGTCGGCAAGAAAGAAAAGAGATTCGTCTCCATTATCTGATCAAACGACACTATGTGGCCGATACTGAATTGCAGGCCACTTGGGCTCCTGGGTAGCCGCCGCTCTCCTCTCGCTACCATACAGGAAGTTCAGACTGAAAGACTGATAACATTCGAAGAGTCTTCTATACGTAGTAATGGAGTTGCCAACAATGAAATGGAACTCGTTCCTATTGAAATTGAACATCAAAACACAAATGAAACACAGATATCAATTCGGCTAACCACCGACATCTACATCAATATGCCTCTACAGAAGTCATCTGCAAGTTCAACAAAACCTGCTGAGCTACCAAAGATAGATCGAACTGCATCTGGCTACTTCATCGATTTTGACAATTTTTCTCTGGATCCAAGGGAACCTGAGTCACCGCAAGCTCCAGTTTCCCGCAAAAAAAAACTTCACAATTTCTACCTTCTAAAAAGACATACCTAGTCTCACCATGGCTAGAGCTCTGGATAGCAACTGGCATACTGTTCCTACTCTTCTGGATAGGTTTAGTGACTGTCTTTTTCTTGCTCGTGAATGGACATTATCTCCCAGAACATTCCGCAGTATCACATGTGAACTTGGTACTGAAACCTCATACATCATCTCATCGTGAACAGAGACCTGTCCTATGTGAACATTACAGCAGTTCCAGTTCCTGAAGGAATAGTTTGGGATAGGGTTTCATATTATGTATTTGGTCCCACTGAACGTTTGAAAATACGGCATATATTTAAAATTTCTTAAAATGATATCATCACCTCCAGTACATACTCTGACGATTGGGATTTTGAAACTGTAAATAGTATGCTGTCTGATTTAGAACAATCTGCTGCATTTTAGAAAAATTAAATGTATGATGATACATCTGATTGTGACACCATGTACTGTTACCAACATTATGGTCATCATTTTTTGCATAAAACAAGTGCACCATGTAATGTGTTCACATACCACCAATGGGAACATTGCCCAACACCACCGTAAGGTAGTTAACAAACGTTTGCACAAAGGTTTGCTTATTTTTCCGGGTTCAATACATCTGATCCACGCTCATATTATTATAAGCTTCCACCTATATCAGCAAGGAAAAGTATGCTCCCTAACACAAAACAGATATACTCTGCATCCTTTATTGCCCAACTGTCTGAACAGGGTTTCGACTTATGGAAAGACACTATAGATATAAACTCCGTCTGGGGTACTAAGGAATGGCAGGTTCAGGGAACTGAGGCACTATTTAGAGCATGCCTCATACCACAACAAATTATCTTCCTGAACGACAATGGGCAACAGACTTCCTGTCTTGGGTTAGCCATGACCAAGGACTTAAGCACACCTCGTATTCCCTCACTTTCACACTTGGAGGGATGGCAAAATTATACAGAAAATGGTGAGGGTACACTAGATGACATCATGCATGACGTTTCACACAATTCAACAGACCCCAATTGGAAGGGATGGTTGGTTTGGCCTATCGACACAAATAGGTGTCAGTCAAGATTCAGGGGTAACACCAAAGGGTTTAGTATCCATAGGCCTGACTTACGCTATGTACAACGAGAACATACGGGGGTGGTGACATCATACAGTGTTGGGAAGTTATGCCTAGATTGGCTAAGAATCTCGACACTGTCACAAGTGAAACACCACTTGTCCTTACTCTCAGATGACATGGATTTAAGGGATTTTTTTATAGGTCCCCGGAAACCACGTCGTAAACGCTTCTTATAAGCTATCTATAATGAAATTTGGAAAATCTCTCAACAGGAAGCTGCAGAGAGATTACGTGAAATTGACAGAGTTAACTTAGAAAAGGCTTTGGCTGTGGTTGACAATGGTATGACCACACTGACATCCAGGAGTTATTCACTGGGCAACATTGTGTCTTCTGCTATAGATATAATGGAACAGGATCTGTCCATTTTACAACACGGGCAATTGCAGTTACAATCCATTCTCTTATTAAGCTGGACGCTACAATCTTTGCGCTCTGGTCATGTGCCCTGGCAATATATTAACAATGCTTCTCTATTCTCCGCATAAAATCTATCAGAGAGGCAGACGAGAATGGCACAAAGAGATGCAAAATATACAATGCTGCACATTGAAAAACTAGACCAATTACCTTTCACCGTGGCAGTCACCGTCCACAGAATGGTTAATTCATGGCCATATAACATTGCCAGTAACAACTTTCCAATTTCAATATTGCCTAGAACACCACCAGGTAGGCATATATGAAGCAATGGGTAAGGACTTCATCCATGAATCTTAGGGAATTACAGTATAGATTTAGATCCAGGAATGGGGACACTGAAGTATTTCTTAGCGGTACAGACTGCGAGACTTCATTAAGTGGGTCTCTACTTTGCCAGGATATTATGCTTCACGGGGCCTGTAACGGTTCAGTTGCAAACTTATCCTGTCATTTAAAGGGTTCCCCAACTTCCGTGATTAATCCAGTGTTCAAGCTGCTCTCAAATGAGAGTTACTTAATGCTGAATGATTAAGGTTGTTGCGGGATGCTTATCAGGCATTGCATATCTAGTCACAGTAAGTTCCAGGGTTACTTATTGTATGCAAGTATTGTTTCCACCGACCCACACAGTCAGGGAGGTGGCGTTATGTCCTTCGTTGAATGTTTCCTTTACACGGTTTGATACTCTGAGCCGAATGAAAGCCATGCTTTTACAGAAGAATGTGCCCTTAACCTCAGCCCGAGAGACTTTTGATCTTCAGGTTGCAAGGTCCTCAGCTGAGATACAGGCACTAGTACGAACTAACTGCCCTTTCCATTTCGGAGAAATGGTACAGCGTATTTTCAACATGTCTGATACAAAGCGTATAGTACACCTATTTAAGACCATAGGTTCTGGAGTGTTAAGCACCTTTCAGACATTCTTCGGAGTGATTCCAGCTTTTATACACTCCGTATTGGGAAGCGTTTTTGGAGGGCTTCCGCTAATCCTGCTACTGGTAGTGGGTATCATGATTTTAATTTTTCTGCTATGCAATGGACGTCCCAGTCACCAAGGAGAAGGAAAAAACGCTCTTGGAGCGACGTTACCATGACCGCATGGTACTCCATCTGGGCACACCTCGACTTCGGGAGCTAAGCGAGTCTTGGTTCCTATCATTCCGGCCAGTCTGGATTGACTGTGTTTTGCCTGTCCTCCGCTGCTTGTTCTGCGGACAAGAATGCATGTTGGATCTCTGTCTAACACTTCCATTGGTTGCGCCACCGGACATGGATGTATTGCTGGACCCGCTATAGGCCCACATAGTGCAGTGTCCTCAGTGTATTCCCATCTTGATGTCGGCATTCTTAGAGCGACCATGGGATACTTCAGCTCCTGTTGGATTGGATACCGGCTCTACTACAGACTCACAGGCTTTGAATGTTTCAAATGCTTCCCCAGCATCGGCTGTGGGAACTGAAGAACATCATCTTTGCTCGATTGACCTGATCTGTGAGGTGTTACAGGGACTGTCGTCTGTGCAGGCAAGCAGCAGTGATGTTGCGTCTCCTACACAGGACACATAAACATTTGGCTCTCCGTGTGCTGGGAAACATGTGGCCTTTTTCTAAATCAACCGAAATTGGAATTTCAAACAAAATCTTTATTATTTTTCACTCCTACTGAGCACCATGGCTTTCAGACGCTCCCAGTTGCTCAAACTATATATATGAACATATATAAAGGACTTATAGAGTTTTTTAGGCATTTTTTATAAACTTTTAGAAATTTTTATTCTGAGCATTTTTTACATTGTTTTATGATTGATTAGGAGGACATTCCCTTTTTAGTATATCGTCCGGTCGGATGAGGCGTGGGTGTGATGATTTATAATGTACCCCAATGTAGGCTTGGGTAGTCACCTAACCTTTCACCTACATTTACCGTGCCATTGTACTATATAATGGGTTTGTGATGATCTTTTACCTAGTTAGGTGCTGCATAAATGTCGTGTGGTTTTCTCCGAAAACTAGCCTCATTTATTATGCATGAGGATTCTCAGAATCACAGCAGGACTACCATCTTCTGCATAATAAATATGTATAAGGGTCATCCCTTTCGTCATCCTCGGCCGACATGACACAGCAAGGTAGAACCCCTGAGGGTACCTTTTGGGTATATAAACACCATATCTTTGCTGGGGCGGGCAGAGGAGAAAGACTTCCATGCTGACATGGTGACACGAGACGCTGAGGCTCCTGCACGCAGACACTCCAGCACGCAGTTGTCTAACATCCCTCGCGGGGTGTCCAACTCGAGACCAAGACAGGGTCCTTCATTTTCTTACTTCAGGTAATGGGGTTGGTTTTATCCTAGGGGAATTCTTGGCTATACACCTACATACATGCTAGGTACACTTAGGTACATCTAGTTAGGGTTAGCATCGTAGGAGTACACCTTATTACTGTCATGTATCTATGTACCTGCATATATCTACTGTTTTAGCACTATGGTAGAAATCTACCATCCATTTACTCTCTTGGTGCTTATAATCGTTTATACCTGTTCCTGTCTTATGGTTTTTGCAGCACACATATTTTACACTAGAATGACGCTGGCTCAATAAATGCTTATTGAAAACGTCCCCATCGTTTATTCTGTGTATCTCTCTGAGAAAAAGTGAGCACGAGTGACTGAGCGAAAAGTACTGTACTGTTTCCACGATCCCTGAGGGGTCAGGGTTGTCATGTTCTATAGTTGCCAGAAACTATTTGCTCTTTGGTAAGAGGGTTCACAGTGGCACCGTGAGCTAGCTGGTATACAGGCGAACATATCCGGTGGGGGCGTCTGGAATCAGTCTGGACACCAGTCCCACAGGTTATGTTGTCTAAACGCGCAGATCCTATATAGATTTATAGGAACTACACAACAGTGGGTTATTTACCACCTTTCAAGACATGATGAATTTCACTGTACCCAATGCTGCTCAGTATAGTGTGGTGTCTCAGCTTGCTGATGTACGACCGACATTCCAAGCATCTAGTGCAGATTGTGAACGAGGATTCAGCCTCATGAACACTATAAAGTGAATTGAGAAATAGACTAGAGGAGAAGTATTTGGATATGCTGATAAGGAGAAAGGCCTACTTCATGAATGGGAAAGTTGACCTCGATAGAGTTTATCAGCACTGGAAAAACGGCAAGGATTGACGTGAGAAGCAACCATGTCACCCATCTAGTGATGGCACTTGACTTGTGTGAACTACCCTCTCCCACAGCCCATGTTTGCCTGGATGTCACACATTTCACAAACTATCTCTCAGGCGAGATATCCAGACATTACTCAGTAGCTTGCACATCAAATTGTAAATATGGTATGTTATTGTGTAACTTATTGTGTATATGTGATCTTGTGTAGGCTCCCGTTTCCCCACCCTAAGAACAGTGCTTCAGTTGAGAATTTTTAATAAAATCTTATAATGGTACCACCTTTGGAGTCCTGTACTTTTCTAAATCTGAAGTGTACTTGCCTATGTAACCAATTCATGTCATGGCGTGTGTATCTAAATTGCAAACCTGCCTTAAGACCCTTCATGTGGCACTGTATGTGTGAAAAAGCACCGTCTTTTCATTTTTTTAAGCAAAAGTTTGGAGTGATATTTGGTGCTGCACCCACACGTGCGGTCTGGTTACTGATGCACATAGCCTTGGCTGCAGCGCACATAGACCTTACACTGCCGCACACAGAGGAAAACAATTAGAGGGAACATTGGCTCCCAGGGAAGGTTTGTGATCCCGGCCTTGGGCGATGGTCTTTGCAGAGGTTTAGTAGCCCCTCATTAAATCCTGCTGTACTGAGTGAATGAGGCCAGGCAGCGCTGCAGGAGACTCTTCAAACAATAAATGCTGTCCTTGGTGTGAGCGGGCTGCTGTAAAAGTGAGCCTTACTTCACAGGGATAAATGTGTGTGCTCACCCGACCTTCTCTCTAAACTGGAACATGTAAAAGTCCTTGAAAAACTGGGACTATCCAAGTAAATCCGGGATGTCAGGTCACCCTAAGCATTGTTTATTGCAAAATAAAGACGAAGACATACGCACAACACAGTGACAAAAGGCAAGGCCATGATACTGGCGTAAGCCTTCGTACACGTCATTACGTAACGTAAAAACCTAGGGGCTTATTTATGAGCCCTTTGCGCTGCTGTTGCGTCACTATTTGTGAAGCTGCGGCGGCGTACAAAAATGCACCACGTTGCGCCATATTTACAAAGTGACGCATCTAAGCAGAAGCGTCACTTTGTAAATCCCTGCGCTACATTATACCTGCGTCAGGTATAATGTGTGCAGGGTGGGCGTTCCCCAGTAAAAAAGGGTCGTAGAAGTGGCGCAGTGAAATCTATGAGATTTCACTACACCAAATCTAGGACGCCACTGCGTCAAAATCTTACGGCTGCCTCACAGCAGGCGTAAGACTGATGCAGGCGCATTTAACATGGGACTTACCCATGTGTAATGACCCATTGCTGGAGTAGCGTCACTTTTGCGACACACTCCCCCAATGCGTCCTTACTGTGCTTACAGATACGTCAGAAATACTGATGTATCTGTAAATCCTTGCGACATGGAGCGCCGTACAGTGAATACAGCGCATCCATGGTGTCGCAAGGAGGGCACAGTGAAAAGTGTTGCATCGCTGTTTTCACGCAGGGATGCAACACTTTTCCTAAATGAGGCACAAAGTTTATTGGGACAATTATCTATAAAATATTCTAAAACATACTGGCTCAGCGTGAGGCTGGGGCTTAAAATATGTTAATGAAGAAACTAAATATGTAAGTCAGTTGTGCACAGGGCAGGGATGCATGACGATTGACCCGATTCGGGCGGGAGACTCCTGATTTTAGAAGCAAGAAAACATTTCATTTGGGCGTCTTCCGCCAAAGATTGCCTCTGCTTTAGTGAAGTCGATGGTAAAACTCCATTCCCTGATGTGTCTTTACTCTCCCAGTCTGAAGATGTTGGCACGCGTGGGCCCTGGCAGGCAGGTGCCTGGGCACAACGCGTGGGACGCCGCCCTCCCAAGCTGCAGGTATTCAGTCCTGCCAAGCACCACGCATCAGGCGTCAGACTAACGCATTTCAGTGTGGTGGTCTGCATACCGCACTGAAATGCAGTCACGCATGTATAGCGCCTCAGCTCAGCTGTCAAGCTGCCCGGAGAGGGCTGGCTGATTAGTGCTAATAACACCCTTTGGTAAAACTGGAGTGGCAGGGAGCTCGGCAGGTTTGGGGGCTGTCTGCCGACTCTAATTTAAACAACTTCGCACATTTACCAATTGTCATAAACCTGCAGAGATGCGAAGCCTCTGCCAAGGTGTGCTGCAGGCTTTCATGTTACAACCACAGTCCACTGGCATGGGTGGGAGGGGCGGCCGAGGGGAAGCCAGCAGTTATAGTTTGCTGCATGAGGTTCCAGCCGGGTAGCTTTGCTCCCAGCCTTGCAAGAAGGATGCTTTGCAAGACATGAATCTGGTGAGATTTGTAGTGCTAGGGATCTCAGGACAAGTGAGGGGACGGGTTTGCATCCTGTATGCACCCTGTGCTCGAGGACAATAAAGGGGCCGGAGGCTATCGGCACTTTCTGGGACTCTTTCACTTTCAGAGCTGCTTCCCTCACCTTGACCTCATCTCCCCATCTAGTGCTGGTTTCCCCTTGTGTGTGATTTACTCGAGCTCTGCTCATCCAGCTGTTGCTGCAGACACTAAAGGGGGAACAAAATCACAAAACCAACCTGCGTATTACTCCTATCAAGTATGCGACGCATATTATTTTCATAGATCAATTCTGAAAGGCCCGGATGTGCTTCAGTCCATAACAATTATACAAGAATGACCAGAAGAAGAAAATAGAGCCAGAAAGAAAATGACTGTGCTTACATGGGGGCTTGCATTTCTATAAATACCAGAACAGCTCTGGAAAAATGGTGCCACATTGAACCTGCACCTAGCTTCACCTGCAAATTAATACTTTTTACACCATCTTCAAATGCATGTACGTTTCTGTACACTTTCAGAAGGTCCCAGAAAGCAATCTAGGAATAAAATGCAATGGAACAGTGCAAATTACTGCTCAAGACAAACACCTTTTATTTCTATAAGTAACATTTTACATCTGATGAAGGACAACGCAGTCTTTTATTACACCCCACTACTCCAGCAGAGACCAACAGAGACCTCAAGTGACATGCATCTTTGTAAATCAAGCGAGCTGGTGAAGCGCTCAGCTTTGAGACACACTCCCAGGCTCTGCAATGGCAGCAGTCAGGTGAGTCGAGCGCCCTGCCAGGTGTGGACACCTTTCCAAGAGAAGTGTACTTGTTGTTTCAAGAGTCTGCAAATGCCTGGACGTTAAAATACCAAATAGAACTGAAAACAAAATTGCATTTATGCATTTGTAACAAGTAATTTTGTGAAAAGCAGCGAGTCTCCTGAGATCCCCAATGCTGCCCGGCGCAAGGTCACCTTTAATCCACTTTGGATTCGCTATCTAAAATAACGAGGCAGGCGCTGGAAGCTGGAAGGCAAGAAAAAGGTTTATTACTCTTAGAGGAGACCACGTCAACTGCTGACACCAGGATGTCTTCAGGGAGGTGTTCTACTGGCAATGCTTTTGGCTCTTCCTTTTATACAGGTTTTACACAATGTATTTGTTTCATTTATCATGGTTACAAGCTTGGAGTCTCCGCCCCGGGCAGGTTGTCACACAAGCCCGACATTGTTTCATCAGCATGGTTACACAAGCCCAACATTGTTTCATCAGCATGGTTACACAAGCCCAACATTAACTCTCCTTCCGCCCAGGTCAAAAACAGACAAATTTAATTGCAGCTGGACCTTGCTTCAGGGTCTAAACACAAGTGAGACCGGCCAGATCTAAGAGTCCGTTCTGTTGATAAAAACAGGTCCCATTGTTGGCAAAAAACAAGTCTTGCTGTGTGCAGTGCAATAAACCATGCTTGCAAGAGTCTGTTTGGTATTTGTAACCTGTTTGTGCAGGGATGAGAGGAAAGACGAGTTTGAGGCAGCAGGTGATGTTGATGTTTGTCGTGGAAATAGTTTATAGCCCCCAGCACACATATCAGGTTTGGTTAGAGAGTCAGAAGGCTGCTAGAGGACAGGGTGAAATGAAGGTGACCAACAGAGTACAAAATGGCTGTGGTCAATCAGAATGACTGTAGTTTATGTGCACGTAGGAACTTTCATCAGACAAGATGGCGCAGAATGTTCATGATTGTTGTTTTGTTCTTAACAGTCGCCCCTTTGAACATAACTAGCCATCTTGTCAGTCTATTTCGATCTCCATAATGTCCTGTATTTCTTGTTCATACATTACTCTCATTTTTGTTAACTGAGTGTCCATATTCTTAGGGCGCAAGGCACTTATGCAAAGAGAACACAAAGGTGGTATACAGTGTACACCCAAACAGCAACCACATATTGCCAATACTGGGACCAAGAGAAACATTGATATTTTCCAACCCCAGTCCTTCAAGATGCCCCAAAGCCAACTTCCAATTGTCCAAGTCTCTGATCCTTGATGAATTTCTGAAGACAGTCTGTGGAGATGTTCGATTGCTTCATAGACAGAGGGTGAATTATCAGGGATGTATATGCAGCAACTGGCACCAATGATGCGACATGCTCCTCCACGATCCGCTAGTACCACGTCCAGGACCATGCGGTTTTGTAGGGCCACCAGACGGACCGCTTGAAGCTCGGCAGTGTTGTTGGTGAGGATGCCAGCTGTGACGTTCAGGGCGGTTTCTACCGCTTGAGACAGATGTCTGATGGCTCGGCTGTTTGCCATCGGACCCCATAGCGGGACGAGCCCTTTTGCTGCGTCAACGAACTGTGATGCGGCAGAGTCTGCTTGATCAGTGTTTTTAGAACGCTTTTCTCGATGATGCTCTGCAGGGGCTGTGTAGGTCTGTGGCAAAACAAAAGCGATGTAGCACGTGCCCCCCAGTTTCTTGGGAGCCAGGTGTAGGCTTTGGTTCCACAGACAAAGTACATATTGGGTGATGCAACAAATGCTGGAGGGTTGGCAGTGTTCAAAGTCCTTACAATGTTACAAGTGCTGTGACCCACATTCTTAGTCCCACGGCCTTCAATGCATACAAGGCCAGAGACGTTCACCACAGATAAGGCCACAGTCAGTGTTGCAGCAGTTCTTTTCTTCAGGTAGGAAAATGTGGCTGTCATGGATCAACACTAGAACACATTTAAAAGTGCTTTTTATTTATATTTGTTCTTTGAAGTATGTACAGATTAAAAAAAAATATTTACCAGCTTTAGATGGTTGTTTTTGTACCCGCTGGAACAACAAAATATCAACCCTCTGTGCATTTCATCTCTGCAACATGTGCTTAGCTGTTGGGGCGCAATAAAGTGCAATGGCATGGGGGGGGTGAGACGTTTTATGATGATTGATTTACTTTTATATCTTCTGGGCAGATAATAGTTTTATATCAGTATCTTAACCTTCCATTTCAAGGGATTTGAAGCAGTATCAAGATATTTTAGGGGGTTCCTTGTGCTCAAATGGGTTTAATTCTGATATTTATATATTTTCCTTGTCTTCATTGCTTGATTTTACCTGAGAGAAAGTGTCACTCATAGGCGTTGAATGTCACTCCTAATTACACAGAAATTATGAAAATGTCACACGCAGCAATCTGAAACCTTGGCAGCTAGGGGTATTTATGTTCACTTTAGGTGCCCGCTGGAGGTGGGTGCGGTCTCCGCCCTTCCAGCGCCTCGACTCCTCAGCTGAGAAGCGCAGCGCTATATACATGGCCATCTTGGATAGGGCAGCGTACATCATCATTATTTCCTACTTGAGTAATGGTATATGGAAATAGAAAGAGGCATGATCTATCCTCAATCTGTGACGGCCATCTTGGATAGGGCAACTCACCACATTCCTTCACACTAGAATAGCTGGGATCTCCATTAATGACACTCGTGCAGTGACTACTGGCTTCATCTAAAATATTCAGATGCTGCTTCTCCCCCACCACTCATGTGGGCACCTCTATTTAATGGAATCTGCGTTCTTGCCTGTCTTTATCCTCGTTAGGTATTTTCTTCAAAATGGTCTCCCTTGTCGATCCATGAAAAAAAAGGAGGGATTCCCACGAACCGCCGCACTGGATGAGCAAATGCGGCAGCCATCTTGGAACGGTTTTGGTCAGTCACCAGTCCGGGACTTCTTTTCTATACTTGCCAGCTGGCTCACCTCTAGTGGCCAATAGTACCTCCCTTTTGGTCCTGATCTGACCACACTCCTTTCGGATTATCTTCACTCGATTTCCGGAATATGCGCCCTCCTCTTATTATTCTTCTTTGCGCTTTCGCTACCCTAGTGGTCCCGTTTTCTACCCCCTCCCTCCCCCCATCCCCTCATCTCCCTATCATGGCTTCCATTCGAATTAAGTCTGGAGTTAACTGCTTCAAAGTCATTTATCCCCCTAATCTGTCCAAAGCAGCTGCAAAACGGTTCAAGCACAACACCATTGAACAATTCCCTGATTCCCTCTTTGTTGACCAATTCCATAATGGGCGTCTAGGGAAGCTCAAAAATTACTTCATTTTTTTCACCCACGACATCCCTTCCTGGTCCTCCAGCTTCTGCAATTCCTTTAACGTCTCCTCCTCCTCTTCTATCCCGCATGGGCAGCGGCTAAAAATTTCCCCCTCCGCTTGCTTTAATGGCTTTCTCACCATTACACTTTATAACAATGGCACTGTCATGATCCAAGCTACAGACTCCTGTCTCTCTCTCTTTGACCACCTCTTCCACTCCCTTCATCCCACCCATGCGACTACGATCTCCCTCGATTCTTCTTCTTCTAGCTCCTCTCCTTTCTCCCTTTCTCCCCCCCTGGCCCCCCTATATTCCTTCAGGCCGCTCTCCCGGGAGACACAGGTCTACCCTTTGTCCCCCCCTTCTCTTGCTCCCTCCTCTCCCATTCTTCCCCCCTCCCAATTTGATCTTCCCCCTCTCTCGTCTGCTTTACCTCCGGCTTCCCCTCCCCACCCTGCATCTTTCCAATATTCCAATGCCATCTCCCGCCCCCTAATCCCCCTAATCCCACCCATCTCCCCCCTGCTTAATCCACCTTTCTTACAACCTGGTCTACCGATCAACTTTCCTTACCTTCCCCCTTCCCTCCCCCCTTCTCCTCAACCCTTTCCGCTCTTCCCCTTCCCTCGCACCCTAAATTCTTCTCTTACACCTCCCATCTCTCTTCAACCTCCCCTTCCTCCTCCTATGCTTCACAACCCTGTCTCCCCTCTCGGTAATTCCTTCCTCTTCCCTCCCTCTGACCTTACAGTCCCATACTCCTCCCCCAACTACCATCTAGCCCAATCCCCCCCACTCTGCCTGGTGCTTGTCCCGCTACATTCACCCTTCATAGCCTACGGTACCTGTCCAGCACACTCTCCTCTCTTCTTCCCATTCCTCTGGCCTCCCTTTGACCCCCCTCCCTCCCCTCCCTGTACAGCCCCTTCCCCTCTCATCTCCCCATACCTCTTGCCTTCCATTGACCCCCCTCTTTCCCCTCCCTGTACAGCCCCTTCTCCTCTCATCTTCCCGTATCTCCAGCCTTCCATTGACCCCCCTCCCTCCCCCCTCCACCTCCCGCCCTCCCTCTCTACTCCTCAACTGTCTCCTCCTACTTATGATCTCTACTCTTCCCCTCTGCTCAACACTAGTAAAAATATCACTGTAACACCATCCACTCCTTTCTACCACCATCTTTCCCCACCCTCTACCCTTGCACCCCAAGACCCCCCCCGTTCCCCCACCTCTCCCTGCCCTCCCTCGCCTACTGCAATCCCTCCCTTAACCATCGAGCCACCCAACATTCCGTGCCCAGCCCTCCTCTCCCTGGAAAACAAACTTGATTCTCTCATCTCTTCCATTTCCCAGCTTGAAGTGTCCATCTCACTTTTAAGTACTAAGATATCCCCCTTCCCTAACAACCTCCCGAGGAGTTCCTTGCTCCCGCGCCCCAATAAAGCCAACCACAGTCTGTCCTCCTCAGACATCGCCAACTTACTGGCTAGCTACAAGACTAACAACGTCAATCCCCCCCCACTTTCCTCTCCTAATAATTCTACTCAATTCACTATTCAGACCATCTCTTCTGTCAGAACTAACCAGCCTTCTTCTTCTTCCCTGGCACCCTCATACAAGAATCTTATCCCTATCTCCCTTAACAGCCCAAACACCCCCATCACCAAAACAGTTGCGTCAGAGCTGCATTGTTTGCTCCACAACTGCAGATCGGCAATCAAACACAAACTGGAAATTTCTGTCACTATCACCCACTACAATCTTGACATGCTCTTCCTCACTGAGACCTGGTTTAATGACTCCTCTCTGTAGGAAAGTGGGTTTCTGTTGCAGTAACCCCCCCACTTTTTGCCTGATAACTGATGCACTTTTCCTTGGTGTGCCCTGGGTCCCTGCCAATCAGGTACCCATGGCCTGTGTTCCTTCCCTAAAAACTGTACGAAAGCCTAAACCCAATTGGCATCTCTGGCCACAGGTAAGCCCCTGGTAAATGGTACCCTAGGTACCCAGGGCACTGTGACCAGAGAAGGCCCCTAAGGGCTGCAGCACTTATTGTGCCACCCTTAGAGGCCCTGTACCCTGACACACACACCCTGCCTTTGCAGGCTGAGTGTCTTGGTGCAGAACTAAACAGAGTCGACATGGCACACATTCCTGTGTGCCATGCCCACAAACACACTGCCCTGGCATACCTCAGTCACCCCTCTAGCTGGGTGCACTATGCCAGTGGTGTGGGCACAGGTGCATGAGCCCTGTGCCCCTACAGTACCCAGGGCCATTCCTGGGCACTGTAAGTGCAGTGATGCCATTAAGAGTATATGGTGCTGGGAGGTTGTCATTACGAACTCCACAGCACCATAATGGCTACACTGAAGACTGAGAAGTTTGGTATCAAACTTCTCAGCACATTAAACCCACACTGATGCCAGTGTGGGATTTAATGTAAAATGCACGACAGAGGGCAACTTAGAGTTGCCCCCTGACCCTAACCTACAATCCACGTCCTGTCTGAGGGGCTGCCTAGGCTGCCACCCAGCAGACATGTTGCTGTACCCCTGGGTAGAGAGCCATCCGCTCTCCTGGGCCTGCAACAATGCACGTCCTGGGCGAGGTGCTAGGCCTCCTCCCCCAGGATGGGCAGGGGGAAGCTTCAAAGGCATTCCGCCTTTGTGAGCTTCCCCAGACCACTTGCTGTACTCAGCAACTGGTCCCCACTGGTTCCAGCCCCCACTCTGGTGGGAAGACTGGCGGGAAAACCAAGGGAGGAAGGGGGGTGTGCCAGCCTCTGCCAACCCCACCCCTCAGGTGGGGGGGCGAGGTGAAGCACATCTCCGGGCTCTTGCCATCTTGAAGATGGGGAGCCCTACCCAATCAGGACTAGGCTCCTGCCCCCCTCCCACTGGAGAGTGGCAGGATAGGGGGTGTACCCACCCAGGGAAGGGACCCATTGGTCCCTGCCCTTTACCTACCTGTAACGCCCCTAAATCTGGTATTTAGGGGCACCCTGAACCTTCCTTCCTTAGTTCCAGATTCCAAAACAAGAAAGAAGAACAAGAAACAAGAAGACCTGCCGTGCAGCTGCTAACAAGAGGAAGACACCAACTGATTTGGCCCCAACCCTACCGGCCTGTCGACCCTCGAACCTGCTCCTGCTAAACCCCGGCGTCTCCAGCGGTCAGCAACCTCAAAAACCCCGGAGGACCTGACTGCCTTGTGACTCTAACTACCTGGGACTCCCACGAGCAGTGGTACTGCTCAAAGCAAGTAACAAGCCCCTGGCATCAGCCAGGAACCGCGAACCCTGCACACTCTGCACCCGCCAAGCATGGCCTGTGCTGGAGTGAACAAAGACCTCGAGGACGTCCCCCCGGCGACTGTGACCCCAAATCCAGCACCCAAGAACCCACCTCGACGCTCCTGACGACGCCTGCAGCCTCAGAACCAGGGACCCCTCCAACCGCGACCAGCTGAGGGTAAGATTTCCCGACGCCAAAAGGCACCCCTGCACCCGGCGCCCTGTGGCCCCCTGTGCCCAACTCCTGGGTGCCTACCTATCCTCCAACAACCCAACTTACCTCTCGAAGTGGTGGTCGCACCTGAAGAATCTTCGTCCCCGAGCTTGCAGCCTTTGTTCGTTCTTGAGCTCCTCCATTGAATAACATTGAGCGCCCAACGGCTCAAAAGCACCCTGCACCCAGCCGCCCGAGTGCCCCTGGCAGTGCAACCTCTACTCTAATCTACTTCCCCATTTGCCCTGAGCAAGTGACCAGGAGCCCAGCTCCCACAGCCGCGTGGCCTGCTTGCCAGCAGCCACCAACCAAAGGCCCCCTGCCTTCCATAGGATAACATTGGGCCTACTCACTCTGCACCCGGCCGCCCCTGTGCCGCTGAGGGTGTAACAACTGTACCTACCTGACCCTGGGAGACCCCTGAGTCTATGCCCAGAACCTTAACTCTGCCAGTTGAGTACTTACCCAAAAACCGATAACTCACTTTTCTTACATAGGGTAACATTGACTGGTTTCACTTGGAAATTCTTCTAAGTGTGGAGTTTTGAAACTTTAAAATATTCATCTAAAATCAGCCGAATCACGAAAACGAAAATACTCACCTGTTATCAGGAGAGATCCCAGTGCTGGATCTTGGTGCCCAGCACTGACCCTGAAAAGTAATTGTAACTGTACTTACCGGTAACTTGAATTTCCTTCCATAGGATAACATTGCCTGGTTTTTGCTGAAAAAGTTTCTAAGTGTCGATTTTTAAACTTACAAATATTTGCTAAAAATCGCCTGTGTGACATAAACGCATTCTTTCAATTGTTTACAGGAGATGCACCAGTGCTGGATCCAGGATCCACCACTGAGTAAGAAAAAGTAACAATAACACTACTTACCTGCTAAGTGAATTTCCTCCCATAGGATAACATTGGTGATTCTATGTGAAAAAGTTTCTAAGTGTCAACTTTTAAAATACAATAATATTCCTTAAAAATCACAACTGTAACCAAAACATTTTTACTCAACTGTTTACAGGAGATGTCCCAGGACTGAATCTAGGATCCAGTCCTGTGGTAAGAAAAGTAATCCAAAAAGTAAACTATTGCATTTAACTAGAAATTCCCATTGAGCTCAATGTATTATTGTGTTTGAAATTGTGTTGCCTAATGCAACAACTGTAACTACTGTGTTCAAAAGTCTATTGCCTATTGAAAGTATTCAACTACAGCATTTGATTCTGAGAAAGTATTTTGATACCTATTGTTGGTTCTAAAAATAAAACAAGCATATATTTTTATATACAAACCATTGGCCTAGAGTTCAGTTCTTGAGTGTGTGAGACCATTTGCTGACTCAGTGTGTACACCAAATGCTTTACACTGTCCTCTGATACTGCCTTACTGCTCGACCAAGCTACCACTTTAGAGAGTAAGGTTATATCTAACTTTAGCCTCTGCCAAACCTCTGGGGACTGTGGACTCTGTGCACACTGAACCTTACTTTGGTTCAGTATATACAGAGCCACTTTCTTACACTCTCACACTTTGTTTGATCTACTGATACCTACCGACTACTCTATCCTCAGAAACGACAGAATGGACAAAATTGGGGGAGGTGTCGCTATCATCTTCAGAAACTCCCTACAAATTCAAGCCTTTCCTACCATCTTCTTCTGTACATTCGAATGCCTATACCTAGAACTTCAAGTACATCACGGCTCACCCTTCAGGTTCCATACCATCTACCAACCGCCCGGTAACTGCTCTTCCTTTTTGGAGGAACTCACCGACTTCATCAGTGACCAATATTCTCAAAGTGACAGACAGATCTTCCTGGGTGACTTCAATCTCCACTGGGGCTCTTTGGAAGACTCGGCTGCCAACAAGCTTGCCACCTTTCTCTCAGCCAATGATCTTTTCCAACACTGCTCGGAAATTACACACTCTAAGGGCTCAATTCTGGACCTTGTTATATCTAAAGCAGACCTGCTGACTACTGCTCCCCCCATCCAGGTAGACTGGTCAGACCACTTCCTCATTCCCTTCCGTTTTCACCTATCGCACGTTATAACTCTCGGCCAACCTAAAAGGGCTTCTACCTGGTTCCGTAACACTAAAAACATTGATCTTGACACTCTGTGTGATTCTGCAATGCGTTCACTTCCTAGACTAGACCCTAACGTGGATGTCAACGATCTCACCTCCCATTGCCTCTCAGTCCTAGCAGTTGAAATCGATAACGTCGCTCCACTCCAAAGCAAAAGGAAAAGACCCATCCCCTCAGCACCCTGGTTCAATAAAGCTCTCTATGATGAAAGGAAGAACCTTAGAATCTTGGAGAAACATTGGAGACAATCTCCATCCACCTCCAATCTCTCTCATTTACTGTAGGAAGGTGGAATCTGACTATATGGTTGCCCCCACTTTTTTCCTGGTGTTTTGCTGGTTTATGATTTAGTTGGACTGGGACCCTGCTATTCAGGGCCCCAGTCTATCTGCTCTCTCTAAACGACATGGAGTGCACTCTAGGTGCACTAGTGATTGGATACTGTGGTGCCTTATGAGTCCCTAGTATATGGTACCTTAGGTGCCAAGGGCATAGGTACTTCACAGGCCTACCAGGGGCTGCAGCATGTATTATGCCACCCCTGGGAAGCAGTCTAAATCTGACACCACAGGCCTGCTACTGCAGCCTGGGTGAGGTGGTGCTAGCACCTCTCACTGAGATATAGGTTTCCTATATCTCTCCTGCACACACATATAAACCTATCAGTCACCCCTAAGGCAGGCCCTATCAATCCTGAGGGCAGGGTGCTTGGCTTCTATGTGAGGGGGTGCCTCTGCCTGAGCAGGGCCCCTCTGCAGCTCTCAGAGTCTATTCTCTGGTGCTGTTTGTGGATGCGGTTAAACCATATACTATTAAGTGCATTATATCCTCGCGGTAAATGCTAACTTTGGAATGGCTGCATCAAAACATGTCGTGTTTGGTGTCAAACATCTTGGAATACTACCCCCCGCCAATCTTGGTGGCGGGGGTAGCATTCCACCCTTCTAGAGGGATAAGACATGTACCTGCTGTGGAAACGCGGTAGAATCCTAAAGAGCCCTGGCATCACAAAATGGATGCCACCAGTCACAGACACTGGGCTGCCCTCCTGCTGATGACCGAAACTCGCAGTGGAGGAAGCCCAACAATAGGCATCCTGTCACAGGGAGGTGTAACCACCTCCCAGACAGGGTTTAGTGTATTGGGGCTGGGTGGGTGCACTCTTAGAGTGCTTTGAAGTCCTGCACTGGGGGAGCAGAAGGCTCCTCTGTGCATATGCCAGTTCAAACCGGCTCAGGGGCTACCTGCCCCTGCTCTGGCGCGAAACTGGACAAAGGGAAGTGGGTGTAGCCACCCCCTCCCTTGACCCTCCCATAGGTGGGGTCATAGAGCTAGTCCATCCCCTCTTTTTAGTATAAGAGGGGAACCTTGCCATTGCAAAGCAGATAACCCCTGGACGACGCTCTACAGAAGAATCCTGGCCCTTCGACGTTCCACTACCTTTGGAAGACAGAAGAATCTCCCTTGGAGTCAAGGAATGACTCCCCTGCTTGGCAGGCACCAAAAACGACAATGACGGTCGCAAACTACGCCGCTCCCGCCGGAGTCCGAAGTCCCTGCAGCCCAAGAAGTGGATTTCCTGACTTCTCCAAGGCCATCGTGAGTCCCCAGCGAAGCTGAGGCAAGTGGACCCCACGAGTGACGAGGAACCGCGACCCCTGGGTACCGTGCACTATTGTCGAGTGCAACCCCTTCACAACGTTCCACGAACTTGTGCTTTGGACCACGTGTGGTCCCGACCTCTAGCAGGAATCCCTCCGACGATCAGAGGCCTACACCGTCCCGAGTGACCGTGGGCCCCTGTTGAGTGATTCCGCCCGAGGTGTCTTCGCGATCCCTTGCCAGCCGGCTCGTGGGTCCCCAGAAGACTTCTTAAAGAAACCAAAGGGCTCCCCTGGTTTCTCCAGGCCTGCCCTGACTTACCCTCGCTGGGTGAGTCCCTCAGACCTTGCTGGTCTGTGCCATCGACTTTTCTTCATCTCCCCGAGACTTGCTGTTGCCAAGGCTTGTTGGCTCCAATCGAGTTGCCGACACCGCAGTAAGCTGCAGACTTCGTGGGACACACAGAATCCAGCTCATGGTCATCTTCGACGCCTCCTGGACCTCGTGGCTGAAGAGTCAAGGCACCCGCAACCGACCTGAATCAACCGACGACGGTGGGCATCCATCTTCCTTGCCCCGAGTCACTGCCAAGTGACTTTGAACACTGTCCCCTCTGCTTTCAGGTCATCCTTCTTCAGAATCCAGGCTTGGATTCCACCGGACACTTCTTCAGCTCCCGCAAGCAGCAAGTCTTCTTTGTTCGCCATTGAAAACGACGCCGCGACCCGACACCAAAGGACACCTATGCACCCGGCTTCCCTGGGTGAGGTAACTCCAGCACTACGGTGCTCCTGTGGGTGTGGGCCCTAGAACTACTTACCCTGTAAGTGACTTGCTTGTAGGTTCTCCCGAAGTCTCCTAGAACTCTTAATTTCCAACCGCGACTTGCCCCATTGAAGTTAACGGCGATCCGCGCCTGTGTATCCACACTGCACGCGTCCCCCGTGGGTCCTTTACTTACCTGCCTTGGGTGGTTTCGTGAGGCCCCAGCACTTCTGAAGGCCCTAGGCCTTGTCTCCCTGCAAGTCGTTGTTGCTAAGTCCCTTTTTAAGTATATGGTCTGGTACGCCCCTAGGGCCCCAGCCATATTTTGTGCTTAACTTATTGTGAAACGTTGATTTGTGCATATGTTTGTCTTCTAATCTCATAAAGAGATTAGTAGAGAGTTATTTAGAAATAAATACATATATATTTGATATATATACCTGTGTGGTGTCTTTTCATTTGGTGATTCAAGAGATTATATGGTAAAACAAGCTGCTTTACATTCCTTCAAGACTTAGCCTGAAGGCTGCTCTCCACAGCTACCACTAGGATAGCTTTCTTTAAAAGGTTGTCTTAAACCTATCTACCATAAGAGTCGATTTGCCCTGGTGCAAGGTGTCCACTTTAATTAGTGAACAGCATATACCAGGCCAACTTCTCACATTGGTGGGCAGCGTGTGGGATTCCAGCTTGCCATTGTTTTACCAGAAAATCTCTATTTGAATTACTAACTGAAAACCATTATTGGTACTCAAGGTACATATAAAGTCAAGCTTAGTATCAATAAGTTCTACTGAACTTAGAGCTGTGTGCCAAGGGATAGCACACCCTTTCCACAGCTCAAGCTAGGATCAGTAGGCCACAAACTAGTGTAGGTAGTACAACACTGCACAACACTAGAATGTCCTTAAAGGGTGGACCCAGTGGATCCACTCAGTCTCAGTATAAGGACATGGCTTTCTCTGACTTGAGAGCCATGTGTGTTGACAGACACCTGAGGCTAGGACAG
This sequence comes from Calotriton arnoldi, assembly GCA_963921515.1. NCBI lineage: Eukaryota > Metazoa > Chordata > Amphibia > Caudata > Salamandridae > Calotriton > Calotriton arnoldi. Next base: position 820,508 of record CAWUFW010000916.1, read on the forward strand.
AGTCCCTCAACACTACACCTGATAGATCTGCTGACAGCAGATGACCTTAGATTGGCTCTAGGAGCTAAAGGGTCTGAATCAGTGGGTGGGTCAGTCATAGTATCTGGGTCAGATGATGAAAATCAGAATGACCAAGACTCTGTGATTGAAGGGCCAGGCTTCAAGGGGCCTGAAAAGGACAGAGGAATTCTCCCTAAGAGAACTGACAGAGAGGAGGAGAGGCACAGATCCCCTTCCAGGGAATCTGACCACTCTTATCACTCTGGCAGAGAATTTGTCCAGCAGAGGAGCTCATACTTTCCTTAAGAGAGACCTCCTCTGAGAGAAGGTGCAAACTGCTCCAGTATGAGGAAGCCAAAGTGGCCCTCAGAACCAAGCAGTTGGCACTGGATAGGGAAGCCCTGGAGATCCAGAGAGCTTCTAGAAAAGAGGGGTTAGAACCCCCTGGTGGCAGCAACAGAGTCCCTAGAGGCAGAGAATATATTCCTGACCATAGGAACCTGAGCAAGGTTGTTCCTCCCTACCAGAGTGGGGATGATATCCACAAGTGGATAACTGCTATGGAGAGGGCCTGTAGAGTACAGCAGGTCCCCCAAAAGCAGTGGGCAGCAATCTTGTGGCTCTCCTTTTCAGATAAAGGAAGAGACAAGCTCCTCACTGTTAGAGAGGAGGATGCTGATGATTATGAGGTCCTGAAGAGTGCACTGATAGATGGGTTTGGCTTAACCACTGAGCAGTACAGGTTGAAGTTCAGAGATACCCAGAAGGCACAGACTCAGGACTGGACAGACTTTGTAGATTGTGCATCCAAGGCTCTGGAGGGTTGGCTGGTTGGCAGTAGGGTTACTGATTTCAAAGGATTTTATAATCTAATGATGAGAGAACAGATCCTTAATAATTGTCAAAACCAGCTTTTACAACAGTACCTGGTGGACTCTGATCTGACCTCTCCCCAAGAATTGGGAAAGAAGGCAGACAAATGGGTCAGAACCAGAGTAAGGCCTAAGAATCAGGGTGATGACCACAAGAAAGATTCTACCAAGTCCCAAGAGAAAGGTGGGGATAAATCTAAGGATAAGTCCACTACAGGGCCCCAAAAGTCCTCTTCTGGGGGTGGGTCCCAAACTCCTTCCTCTCCTGAAAAGAAACCCTATTGCCATGTCTGTAAAAAGCCTGGGCACTGGAAATCTGATCCCAGTTGTCCCAGGATTGGCAATAAAGAAAATGTTCCTCCAACAACTACTACCACCCCTCTTGGTACTACCAGTAGTAATCCTCCAGTTGGGAGTAGTGCACCCAAAAAGTTAGGTGCTTTTGCAAGAGGAACAGAGGTGGGCCCTAGTTTAGACCGGACCCCCTCAACAGACTCCTCAGACTCTGATGGTGGTATAGGATTTGCCACCTTTACCATGGGTCCCACAGCATTGGGCAGGTACAGACTGGAGCCAATAATTAATGGTCAGAAAGCTGTGGCATTTAGGGACACAGGGGCTAGTGTCACCATGGTGGCAGGGAAACTAGTCCCCCCTCACCAGCTTTTACCTGAGTTTAAATACCAGGTGACCAACATTGATGGTGTCAGAACAGATCACCCCATGGCCATAGTCAATCTCACCTGGGAGGGGGTCACAGGCCCAAAAAGAGTGGCAGTGTCCCCAACCTTACCTGTAGATTGCCTGATGGGCAATGATCTGGAAATTTCAGCCTGGGCTGAAATTGAACACCAAACCCATCTGAGGATGTTGGGTGTCCCTGTAAAGGTTAGTGGGGCTGTGATGGCCACAGCCCCAGCCCAAGATTTTGGAGAGATGGAGCCTGGAAGAATGGCCCACTCTCCCCCAGAAGAGAGCACAAGGGTTGAAGAAAAGTCTTCTTCCCTCCAGACAGTAGGTAAGGGTCAGCCTCCTCAGGGAACTGACCCTCCCCTAGTGAAGGAACTGCCACAGAGGTAGTCAGGCCTGGCCTGGCCCCACCCCTGATGGCAGAGGACCCTTCCAAGGTGGTACCCAGTCTGGAGCAGGTAAACTGCCCCTCTCTACCCTGCCTCAGTCAGCCCAGGGCTGCAGAGGTCAGGGAGGTCAGTGGACCCCCAGGGCCCCCTGTCCAGAGGAACCCCCATCAGCAGATTAGGGGCACCCAGTCTAGTAGCCCTAGCCAGGTGAAAATTCCTCAACCCACTGAGGGATCCCCCATACCTTTATGTAGGGACCTCCCCCAGAAGGACTCTGTTAGGCAAGGGCAAACCTGGGACCAAAAGGTTCCAAACATGCCATGTCCCTCCAGTGTTCCATCCAAAGGGACCCAACCCCCAGGTGTAGGCAGTCAAAGGTTGACCCTTAGAGCAAAGTGCGACTCAGTCATGGAAAGACAGGCATACATGGTGACCAGTGATCTGAGGAAGCTGAGGCCAACCTTCCTAGGGCCTCACTTCCCTACTCAGACACCCCACCAGCCTTGTACTTTACCAAAGCACACCAGAGGTAGTGATTCCCCATGGTGGAGACCCTCTCATACCCTTAGGGTGAGGGATTGCTTAGTGGACCATAAGACAGGGGGCAACCATGCTAGTGCAGGTGCTTCCTTATATGACCACTTAATCAATAAAGGCTCAACTGGTCAAGGTTAGCCTTATCTCCTTTCGTTTGGGGGGTTATGTAGGAAGGTGGAATCTGACTATATGGTTGCCCCCACTTTTTTCCTGGTGTTTTGCTGGTTTATGACTTAGTTGGACTGGGACCCTGCTATTCAGGGCCCCAGTCTATCTGCTCTCTCTAAACGACATGGAGTGCACTCTAGGTGCACTAGTGATTGGATACTGTGGTGCCTTATGAGTCCCTAGTATATGGTACCTTAGGTGCCAAGGGCATAGGTACTTCACAGGCCTACCAGGGGCTGCAGCATGTATTATGCCACCCCTGGGAAGCAGTCTAAATCTGACACCACAGGCCTGCTACTGCAGCCTGGGTGAGGTGGTGCTAGCACCCCTCACTGAGATATAGGTTTCCTATATCTCTCCTGCACACACATATAAACCTATCAGTCACCCCTAAGGCAGGCCCTATCAATCCTGAGGGCAGGGTGCTTGGCTTCTATGTGAGGGGGTGCCTCTGCCTGAGCAGGGCCCTCTGCAGCTCTCAGAGTCTATTCTCTGGTGCTGTTTGTGGATGCGGTTAAACCATATACTATTAAGTGCATTATATCCTCGCGGTAAATGCTAACTTTGGAATGGCTGCATCAAAACATGTCGTGTTTGGTGTCAAACATCTTGGAATACTACCCCCCGCCAATCTTGGCGGCGGGGTAGCATTCCACCCTTCTAGAGGGATAAGACATGTACCTGCTGTGGAAACGCGGTAGAATCCTAAAGAGCCCTGGCATCACAAAATGGATGCCACCAGTCACAGACACTGGGCTGCCCTCCTGCTGATGACCGAAACTCGCAGTGGAGGAAGCCCAACAATAGGCATCCTGTCACAGGGAGGTGTAACCACCTCCCAGACAGGGTTTAGTGTATTGGGGCTGGGTGGGTGCACTCTTAGAGTGCTTTGAAGTCCTGCACTGGGGGAGCAGAAGGCTCCTCTGTGCATATGCCAGTTCAAACCGGCTCAGGGGCTACCTGCCCCTGCTCTGGCGCGAAACTGGACAAAGGGAAGTGGGTGTAGCCACCCCTCCCTTGACCCTCCCATAGGTGGGGTCATAGAGCTGGTCCATCCCCTCTTTTAGTATAAGAGGGGGAACCTTGCCATTGCAAAGCAGATAACCCCTGGACGACGCTCTACAGAAGAATCCTGGCCCTTCGACGTTCCACTACCTTTGGAAGACAGAAGAATCTCCCTTGGAGTCATGGAGTGACTCCCTGCTTGGCAGGCACCAAAAACGACAACGACGGTCGCAAACTACGCCGCTCCCGCCGGAGTCCGAAGTCCCTGCAGCCCAAGAAGTGGATTTCCTGACTTCTCCAAGGCCATCGTGAGTCCCCAGCGAAGCTGAGGCAAGTGGACCCCACGAGTGACGAGGAACCGCGACCCCTGGGTACCGTGCACTATTGTCGAGTGCAACCCCTTCACAACGTTCCACGAACTTGTGCTTTGGATCACGTGTGGTCCCGACCTCTAGCAGGAATCCCTCCGAAGATCAGAGGCCTACACCGTCCCGAGTGACCGTGGGCCCCTGTTGAGTGATTCCGCCCGAGGTGTCTTCGCGATCCCTTGCCAGCCGGCTCGTGGGTCCCCAGAAGACTTCTTAAAGAAACCAAAGAGCTCCCCTGGTTTCTCCAGGCCTGCCCTGACTTACCCTCGCTGGGTGAGTCCCTCAGACCTTGCTGGTCTGTGCCATCAACTTTTCTTCATCTCCCCGAGACTTGCTGTTGCCAAGGCTTGTTGGCTCCAATCGAGTTGCCGACACCGCAGTAAGCTGCAGACTTCGTGGGACACACAGAATCCAGCTCCTGGTCGTCGTCGATGCCTCCTGGACCTCGTGGCTGAAGAGTCAAGGCACCCGCAACCGACCTGAATCAACCGACGACGGTGGGCATCCATCTTCCTTGCCCCGAGTCACTGCCAAGTGACTTTGAACACTGTCCCCTCTGCTTTCAGGTCATCCTTCTTCAGAATCCAGGCTTGGATTCCACCGCACACTTCTTCAGCTCCCGCAAGCAGCAAGTCTTCTTTGTTCGCCATTGAAAACTACGCCGCGACCCGACACCAAAGGACACCTATGCACCCGGCTTCCCTGGGTGAGGTAACTCCAGCACTACGGTGCTCCTGTGGGTGTGGGCCCTAGAACTACTTACCCTGTAAGTGACTTGCTTGTAGGTTCTCCCGAAGTCTCCTAGAACTCTTAATTTCCAACCGCGACTTGCCCCATTGAAGTTAACGGCGATCCGCGCCTGTGTATCCACACTGCACGCGTCCCCCGTGGGTCCTTTACTTACCTGCCTTGGGTGGTTTCGTGAGGCCCCAGCACTTCTGAAGGCCCTAGGCCTTGTCTCCCTGCAAGTCGTTGTTGCTAAGTCCCTTTTTAGTATATGGTCTGGTACGCCCTAGGGCCCCAGCCATATTTTGTGCTTAACTTATTGTGAAACGTTGATTTGTGCATATGTTTGTCTTCTAATCTCATAAAGAGATTAGTAGAGAGTTATTTAGAAATAAATACATATATATTTGATATATATACCTGTGTGGTGTCTTTTCATTTGGTGATTCAAGAGATTATATGGTAAAACAAGCTGCTTTACATTCCTTCAAGACTTAGCCTGAAGGCTGCTCTCCACAGCTACCACTAGGATAGCTTTCTTTAAAAGGTTGTCTTAAACCTATCTACCATAAGAGTCGATTTGCCCTGGTGCAAGGTGTCCACTTTAACTAGTGAACAGCATATACCAGGCCAACTTCTCACATTTACGCTCAGCAAGATCCAAATATCACAAGCACATCTTCCATGAAAAAGCTTCACATTTCAGATCCCTCCTCGACTCAGCCAAAAACAGACCCCAAAAACTTTTTGACCTCATCAAAAACCCAAACTGCTCTCCCCAAACCATCAAGCCTGAGGATTCTTCAAAGAAAGCAGCAGAATTCGCTATATTCTTTGATGAAAAGGTCAAATCACTGGTGGATCAGGTCTCCCACCCCACCCCCATTGAGGAGCGAAAATCCTTAGTCTCTTGGCAGAACTTTGCCGCCATCTCGGAAGATGACCTCCTCAAATGTATCCTCGAAACCAAACCCTCCAACCATTCTTCTGACCCCATCCCTAGTGTCATTGACATTGATTTCTACACCAATACTCTTCTTACTGGACCAGGCTAGTTAATCTCTTCCTCAGTCAAGGCTGCCTCCCTGCTGCCCTCAAAACAGGACAGGTTACCCCTCTTCTAAAAAAACCCTCCGCAGATGCGAACGACCTCCATAACTTCCGCCCCATCACCAACCTCCCTTTTCTTTAGAAAATCACTGAAAAAAGTGTGGCGAAACAACTTTCCCTACATATTATGGACAATAATCTCCTTGATGTGTTCCAGTCTGGCTTCATTCAAAATTGCAGCACTGAAACAGCCCTGTTGCAAGTGATTGATGATGCGCTGCGCATACTCGATTCTGGGGAATCGTGCCTTCTGATTCTTCTTGACCTCTCTGCAGCCTTTGACACTGTTAATCACAACACCCTCCTTAACACTCTTCAACAGAGAATGGGCGTGGAAGGCACAGTGCTTAAATTCTTTGCCTCATTCCTCTCGGACAGATCCCAAATGATCAAGATAGCAAACAGTCTTTCATCTCCATTGGCGGTAGGTCAAGGCGTCCCTCAAGGTTCTATCCTTGCACCCACTTTGTTTAATCTCTATCTGGAACCATTAGGTAACCTCCTAAGTAAATCTGGGATCCACTACCATCTCTATGCGGATGACACTCAAATCTACCTCAAGGTGTCTTCCGCACACGATCTCTCACTTCTCAACTCTACCCTCAACTCTATTCACAACTGGATGTTAGTTCACCAACTCATTCTCAATCCCTCCAAAACTGAATTCCTCCTCCTCTCTATCTCTCTCTCACCTCCTCCTGTTCAATCCTGGATGGATCAGCTGAATGTATTCAACAATAAACCCATCATTGTCGACAGCGCTATAGTGCCATTATCGGCAACTTCTCCCAACCCCTGTCTGAGCATGCAAGAATGAATAAATACACGAGACAACTTTGTAGTGGGAAAATATTGCTGCAGGTTTATTCCATACAGGAGTATGCAATATGTGGGTTATCTTACGGGCGATCCAAGGGCTGGCAGCTGTACCAACCTATGCTGCCCCCGCCCGCCTGGTGAGCCAGCACTGTGGGACACCCCGTCAGTGCTACCTTTGATGATCCTCTTCCGGATCACGTGACACGTTGGTCTGTTCTACTCACGCCCTTTTCAGGGCGGAGCGTAGCAGGAGCAAACCCCCGGTTGGTCAGGCCCCCAACCGCCCGAAGGACTAACGGGGCGCCTGTCGCGGTTTTCCAGGAACCTGCCCTGAGGCTCCTGGTCTTTGGCTCTGGCACCCCTACTGTGCCGCGCAGAGGTACCCTTACTGTACCGGGTCTGCCGCAGAGGCTACCCTTACTGTACCCGTCTGCTTCCAGAGATTATATGGTAAAACAAGCTGCTTTACATTCCTTCAAGACTTAGCCTGAAGGCTGCTCTCCACAGCTACCACTAGGATAGCTTTCTTTAAAAGGTTGTCTTAAACCTATCTACCATAAGAGTCGATTTGCCCTGGTGCAAGGTGTCCACTTTAACTAGTGAACAGCATATACCAGGCCAACTTCTCACATTTACGCTCAGCAAGATCCAAATATCACAAGCACATCTTCCATGAAAAAGCTTCACATTTCAGATCCCTCCTCGACTCAGCCAAAAAACAGACCCCAAAAACTTTTGACCTCATCAAAACCCAAACTGCTCTCCCCAAACCATCAAGCCTGAGGATTCTTCAAAGAAAGCAGCAGAATTCGCTATATTCTTTGATGAAAAGGTCAAATCACTGGTGGATCAGGTCTCCCACCCCACCCCCATTGAGGAGCGAAAATCCTTAGTCTCTTGGCAGAACTTTGCCGCCATCTCGGAAGATGACCTCCTCAAATGTATCCTCGAAACCAAACCCTCCAACCATTCTTCTGACCCCATCCCTAGTGTCATTGACATTGATTTCTACACCAATACTCTCTCTTACTGGACCAGGCTAGTTAATCTCTTCCTCAGTCAAGGCTCCCTCCCTGCTGCCCTCAAAACAGGACAGGTTACCCCTCTTCTAAAAAAAACCCTCCGCAGATGCGAACGACCTCAATAACTTCCGCCCCATCACCAACCTCCCTTTTCTTTCGAAAATCACTGAAAAAAGTGTGGCGAAACAACTTTCCCTACATATTATGGACAATAATCTCCTTGATGTGTTCCAGTCTGGCTTCATTCAAAATTGCAGCACTGAAACAGCCCTGTTGCAAGTGATTGATGATGCGCTGCGCATACTCGATTCTGGGGAATCGTGCCTTCTGATTCTTCTTGACCTCTCTGCAGCCTTTGACACTGTTAATCACAACACCCTCCTTAACACTCTTCAACAGAGAATGGGCGTGGAAGGCACAGTGCTTAAATTCTTTGCCTCATTCCTCTCGGACAGATCCCAAATGATCAAGATAGCAAACAGTCTTTCATCTCCATTGGCGGTAGGTCAAGGCGTCCTCAAGGTTCTATCCTTGCACCCACTTTGTTTAATCTCTATCTGGAACCATTAGGTAACCTCCTAAGTAAATCTGGGATCCACTACCATCTCTATGCGGATGACACTCAAATCTACCTCAAGGTGTCTTCCGCACACGATCTCCTCACTTCTCAACTCTACCCTCAACTCTATTCACAACTGGATGTTAGTTCACCAACTCATTCTCAATCCCTCCAAAACTGAATTCCTCCTCCTCTCTATCTCTCTCTCACCTCCTCCTGTTCAATCCTGGATGGATCAGCTGAATGTATTCAACAATAAACCCATCATTGTCGACAGCGCTATAGTGCCATTATCGGCAACTTCTCCCAACCCCTGTCTGAGCATGCAAGAATGAATAAATACACGAGACAACTTTGTAGTGGGAAAATATTGCTGCAGGTTTATTCCATACAGGAGTATGCAATATGTGGGTTATCTTACGGGCGATCCAAGGGCTGGCAGCTGTACCAACCTATGCTGCCCCCGCCCGCCTGGTGAGCCAGCACTGTGGGACACCCCGTCAGTGCTACCTTTGATGATCCTCTTCCGGATCACGTGACACGTTGGTCTGTCCTACTCACGCCCTTTCAGGGCGGAGCGTAGCAGGGCAAACCCCCGGTTGGTCAGGCCCCCAACCGCTCGAAGGACTAACGGGGCGCCGTCGCGGTTTTCCAGGAACCTGCCCTGAGGCTCCTGGTCTTTGGCTCTGGCACCCCTACTGTGCCGCGCAGAGGTACTCCTTACTGTACCGGTCTGCCGCAGAGGTACCCTTACTGTACCCGTCTGCTTCCAGATCGCCCTGTAACTCCGCCTGCAACACAAAAGAAAACATTAAAACATTCTGAGTAGCTTGTCCACCAGCCTGTCCGCCGGGTAAGAGGTGGGGTGGGAGACGGCGTGGCTGGTGCAACAGAGGACGCCAGGAGGGGCTGGGGAGGCATATATGCCCTCCCCCACCTCGGCGCACCAGAAGGACGTCACTGAGGCGACCAAGCTAGAGGGCTCCAAGAACCCCTCCAGAGACTAGAGCGGCTAGGCGGTAGCCGAAATGGCACTAAAGGGCCGCCCTGCTGAGGTGGCCGCCTGCGGGGCCGCGGACAGCCGCATAGTGCCATTATCGGCAACTTCTCCCAACCCCTGTCTGAGCATGCAAGAATGAATAAATACACGAGACAACTTTGTTGTGGGAAAATATTGCTGCAGGTTTATTCCATACAGGAGTATGCAATATGTGGGTTATCTTACGGGCGATCCAAGGGCGGGCAGCTGTACCAACCTATGCTGCCCTCGCCCGCCTGGTGAGCCAGCACTGTGGGACACCCCGTCAGTGCTACCTTTGATGATCCTCTTCCGGATCACGTGACACGTTGGTCTGTTCTTACTCACGCCCTTTTCAGGGCGGAGCGTAGCAGGGCAAACCCCCGGTTGGTCAGGCCCCCAACCGCCCGAAGGACTAACGGGGCGCCGGTCGCGGTTTTCCAGGAACCTGCCCTGAGGCTCCTGGTCTTTGGCTCTGGCACCCCTACTGTGCCGCGCAGAGGTACCCTTACTGTACCGGGTCTGCCGCAGAGGTACCCTTACTGTACCCGTCTGCTTCCAGATCGCCCCTGTAACTCCGCCACAGCCCTGGAGGCGGCCACCGCCGCAGCCAGGGCCCCCCACCACTGCACCTCCTATTAACTGCCCTGCCCAAATAAATATTCCTGTACATCCAGGAGAAACAAGTCCATCCCCACAGGGGACAGTGGACCCCGTCCTCCTCAAAGCAACCTGCTTTTTAGGGCCTCCTGCATGCCCAGTGGTATGTGTCACTGCCCGCCTGTGACAGATGCACTCCATGTTTGTCAACTTCACCTTAGGCGTACGCCTGGCTGGCAATGGACCCCATCTTTAGCAAAGTCGCCTTTAACATTAGCCTGAATCAGCACGTGTCTGATGAAACCCAGACCCTCTGGTCTGCGAGCTTGCGCCCTGAACAGTTCCCTCTAACAGGGATGTTCACGGCCTCGACAGACTTAGCACTGTGCCACCTCTGCAGGGGATCATCTCCGCCCATCAGAGCTTCACATTGCCCCATGTAGTTGCTGAACTCACCGAACAGCGCATTACTACATGCGACCGCTCATTTCCAGGCCTCCTGCAATTCTAATGGAAGAGATCACCCCCTAGTGGTGATAGATGAACCCCATCTCTATCACAATAGCTCTTGACTTTCGCCTGGGTCAGCTAGTGTCTGAAGAAACCAACGACTCTTCTGTCCTGTGAACCTGTGCCCGGAACTATTCACCCTCCTGCGGGAAAGTTCCTCTGCCTCATCCGACCTAGCCCCGTGCCAACTCTGGCGGGATGATTACCAACACCAAGGATCACATCGCCCCATCTATTTGCTGATCCCACCTAGCTGCCGTCCTTCTAGCACTGTGTGACCTGAACCCCTGTGTCCCCCATCTATGGGACAGCAGCCCCCTTGTTAGGTAACCGCTCCCACTCCCACCTGCCTGCCTTGGCTATTCGGGCGAGGAGGATTATGCTTAACCTTTGCAGTCCCTTTGCTTTCTAACTCATGACGCACAGGGATGTCATAACTAGCAGTATGTGACAATGAGCAAGGGGGGGCCCACCTGCCCGTGCCATGCATCCCTTATTCCTTATGGGAATTCCGCCAGCTCAGCTCCCTCTGAGGTGAAACCCCTAGTCATACCAGCTGAGAGAATCTGTCTGATTCAATACAGTGCGCACTGAGCGATATGGTGCCTAACATTAAGGATTGTCTAAGTCCTACCTAACCCCCATCCTAGAATATTCCCGACCAGGGGAACAGGTGTAAAATTACCTGCTCCGCTAAATTTTTATCATTGTTGATGACTGGTTGTGCCAAATGTTCTTACATAGTAGCCTTTTGTGCTTGACACCTAGTTTCCCCATTTCTTTGGACGGCAGCGCACTATGTTGGCTGGCAGCGTCACCACCCAGCGAGGCTACCATAGCTAACTGGGCGGGCATCGCTTACTGCAGGAACTTGTCACCTACCCTAGGTTCTGGGAGCACTTACTTCCCCCATTGACCAGACGGTTGCACAAACCCCTTTGATTGCTAAACCCTGGTGAACACCTTAATGGTATCAAAGCTGGTTTGAAACAATACCTGTCTTGTATCCACTATTGGAGACACCTCACCCTTTCGTGCAATTACAACTTACGCAGCGCACCCCGCTTGCATAACTGCCGTCGGATCACAGATGCACAGCACCTACTGTCCATTGCAGACCCTGGCTGCTTTAAAACCTGCCCAAGTAACGGAAACCAAGATTCCCAGTTCCCTGTTTAGCTGAAGTACACCTTCAGTGGGTAGGCTAGCCACAACCACATTGGTCATGCGAACCTTAAGTACACAATTTTCGCCTGTGCGTACCTCTAAATGAGACAGGCTCCACACCGCTGTGAGGCCAGAGACACACACATATGTTGTGCTCACTATTGGAGACAACTCACCTCTTCTAGGAGTGACAACTACCCAGGTGCCTACACAAGTCACCCAACAGGCAAGTTGGCCCCGACTACCTTGTGTTCTGGTGCCAGGTTTGGAAAGCACCTTGCCTACACTTGCTGCCCCCTGGGAACCACACCATGCCCGTGCTCTGGCCGCAACGCGGCGATGCCCTAGTGTCGCATTGAACCCCTGGTCAATTAAGAGTGCCACTCCAACTACTTAAACCTACCCCTTGACCATGGGTGGAGTCTAGCTCTCCCCAAACTTTTGCTGGTATAACCCGCAGGCAAGCCTCCTGTTTCGTCCAATTTAGTAATTCATGGCACTGACCCACAAGGGCCTAATACTTGGCTGTGTAAATGGGGCCCAGGGTGACCTTAAACACTCGGCTTGGTGTGGATGGGTGCTAACAATACCTGGTTGAAGTGCAATCCCTTTGACAATCACTCCTGACAAGATGTGCCAATGCAGGTAGAAGCAAGAGGTATCCAGCCCACCTTACTTCCTGTCCCAGTTATCTGAGTAACTTAGTGAAAGATGCACATTTGAACTGGTAGCGGAAACTGTTACTTACGCCTGCAAATGCTCTGCTCAGAGCAGCCCGCCAGACAATGGCTTCCATTGAAAGGCGGTGCCAACAGACCTCCAGGCACTTAAGGCGGTACCTCTGGGTAGGGCTCTAATTTAACAGATGCCCTGTACATCGGATACCGCCTCTGGCTGTAAGCAGCTCAGTGCTACTGATGCCTTGGCGCTTCCTGACCCACAGCCAGCTCACCCAAGAGAGACTTAGTACCATCTGCCCCCATTACCCTGTGCTACCAAACCTCATCATGACATCACAGGGATTACATAACTCACTAGGTCAATCGGACCGCCGTCCTACAACTCCGTTAGCACAACCCTGTTGTTGCTGGTAGGAACTGTACTTAGCATAACACAGCACCGAGTAAATGTAAAATTGTACTTTCCCACCATTGGGCTGGTAATCGACGGCCAAAACGACAAAACCTGGGAATGAGATCCCAGTTTCCTGGGGTAAAACAATAATTACCCTGCACCATTAACAAATGTGCCGCATGCACCCCTGCCCTATCCACCTGTTGCTTTGTAGATGTCGTCCAATTCAATAACATAGGCAACATGTCAACCCGTTCTCCCCTTTGTGGTCAACCAAATCCCATATGCCGGGATCTCACCACTAGTACCTATGCTGCTGAACCTGGACTTGTAAGGCGCACGTGACGTTCGGCGATCGTGCCAATGCTGGTCGCCATGTTTCCAAATTCACAATAGCATCCGGCTAGTGGGAGCACTACTAGGACTCGTGGGACGCAATAGAGATCTAAGGCATTGGTGCCACTTAAGTGCACTGTCAGTAACCTTCCTCACAGTGGGCATGAACGAACTGAGCTGTGTCAATTAAGGCTGTTCCAAACAGGTGCCCCAAATAATTTGGCCCCAGAGCAGCTGGTAGTACTACAGCATGTGCTGTTGATTACAAGTATATGCACTCCTGCCCTCAAACCTCCAGGATGTCGTGTTTTTAAAGCATCGGAGCCACCCACGCGTGCTGGAGAAGGCCGTGCCTTGCCCTGCCTGGTATTTAGCTGCTATGTCATTGCGTCCCTATATTTACTACAAAAGGAACACTACACCTACAACAAGCCCATCTTCTTAACGGCCCCTACATGAACCTTGAGTGCACCCTGTGAATAGTGTAGGCTGAAAACAGTGATATAGTCCTGTGACAACAAACTGGCTATGAACAGAACGCTGGAACTGGGGCTGTTCCACCTAGCAAGGACGCTGCGCCCATATAATCCGGCACAGCACATGCCCCACCGACAAACATGTGACGTTGCCTGTTCAGCGCCACCCTGAGCCACGCAAGTACCCAGACAATTCAACAAATTGCAGAGGAACACCGGGGAAATTGGGTGTCCTTAGTTAGTTCTTCGGCTATTGCACAAGTCCACACTACCTCTGCCGTAATTCCTCTAAAAGGATTCTTAATGCTGCCCGCACAACAGAGCAAACTAAGCTGGGTTATGTAAGGACCGCATGTAGCTGCCCACGTAATTGGGGATCGAGCAGGAAAGGACACGCGCCACAACCAATTTTCTTAGGCCTGACAGCGGCCCAGCTGTGCCCAAAACCTCAGGTATCATACATACAGTGCTTAAATTCTTGAAAACTATCTTCCAGGATTGTCTTCAGGTGGCCACTGCAGCTTGCACCACCCCTGCTCCTGCCGGGTTGCCAACTACTTAACCTCCTGACTCCTGACCATGACTTGTGCAACTAAATGCCTGGACTCAAACAGACGGCCACTTTATGCAGCACTACACGTAGCTCCTGCCGTGCTGCCACTCCTAGCAACATCACAACCACTAACCATGACACTTGGCAAGTGTGACAATACAGACTAATCCAAGCCCCCAAAGCTATTAAGGATGGCTTGGGCAGCAGGCAATAGTAATTTCGATGATACCGATAGCTGTCTCTCAAAGAGCTACTGGGCATACCACTTAACATGATCACAAACCCAGGAGCAGTTGCATGTGTGTGCTGTAGGATGTGACAATGATGCGTTCCCCATGCACCGTTAAAATTGTACGATGCTTCAGAAAGGGAGTTTTCTTGCTCTTATACAGCAGAGGGTATACCCTACCCGTTTAACTCTGCCCGGCGACATATCTGCCCGGCGACATACGATCCTCACTTTGCTACCCCGATTGCGGCAGGCCATGGAAACTGGGGGTAACGTAGAACCCTGCTTTACCACATGCTCTCAAAGGCAACTGGGAGAGAGTTCGCATAGCATGCTAGTCGGTCCTCCCTCACTCGCACTGTTCGGTGAAGAGGCAGATCAGATTGCAACTGATGCAATCGGGTGTCCCGAGTTCTTCTTCAGTTGACAATTAGTGGCCATCAGGAGTGTGTTCCGACACTGACTAGCCAGGGCCCCACGGTCCCCCTCTATCTAGGTGTTGCATGGTTGCAAAACCACGGACCGCCGAGCCAGACGTCAGCCCTGGAAATGCCTGCCACTGTACCCGGACGGATTTGTGAGGCATTACAGCCTCTAAGGTAGCCCTCAAACGCATCCACGTGTACAGGAAACCCGACATCTCCAGTACATACATGCACCGCCTCAACATATTACCAGGGGTTGAAACCCCTAAAATGTGCCCCCGCTTCCACAACATAGCGGTGCAAAGTTCCCCGAATAATGGGAGTGACCACAGCACCCCGGTGTGGCCGAGACATGTCCGGTCCGCCCACATGCAGTTTGCGCTGGGCCAGTCTCTGGATTGTGTTGAAGAGTCGTCCGCTGAAAGAAGCGCCTACCGCCCCAAACAACCCGAGGATAGGAGGCGCACACCAAGCTACTCTGTCTCCGAAGGCCTTGCCTCCCCGTCACAATCCGGCCCAACAGACGGCTCAGCCAAAACCAACAGCAAGAGGGAAGCCGTAGACCCGCCAAACCGAGGTTCAAAAGAGTGAGGCTGAGTGTATCCACCAGGATTTAAACTAAACCTGTGCCCGGGGAGGGTGGGGGGTCGAAACTGATCCCTGCATCCCCCTCCCATTAGAGCGAGAATCTAAGAGTCAGCCCACTAGGCCAGAAGGAACTCTCGCCGGGCCCAAAGGAACACATCCACACAAAGGAAGACACCTTGCCAACATCCCAGAGGCCTGGCCAGAATCACAAAGTAAAAGCAGGCACTGATAAAAACGCAGCACTGGAGAAGAGCTAGAGAAAAGCATATTCCCCCCCCACATCCATCAGCAACAAACAATTGAGAGTCCTCAAAATTGAGCTGTACTGAATAAAATTGTCCCGTTCAACAGCTGGAAATCCAGAGGACACCATCCCTCATAGGCGCAAGTAGGGCAATCCATAATCCAACAAGAGAAACGGTGATAAAGAGCAACAAGTGCAGGACCCCTGTGATCTCCTAAGGCGAAGTGAAATACCAAAACAACTCCCAGCTCACATAGGCTGTTGCCCCGCATGTCGAACAACCAGTGAGCCAAAACTGAGCCATCCCGGGCCTCAGAGGTACAGTACGCCTAACACAGACACAGAAAACATAGCCTTATCCCTCCGTGCAACACCCGAAAGGCACGAGCAACAGAGAAGCCATAAACAGGGCCAGGGCTAAGCCCCTCCAGCGCTGCGAAGCAGTTGATGTTGCAATAATTATATCCACCAACCGAGTCTTAGAATTACCCATATATCAAGCCGGAGAAAAACCTAATACCAGGGTCACCTTATGAGCTGGCAGCTGACGGGGCGAAACGAGGTATGTGGTGACCCAGCGCAGCCACTCCCAAAACCCTTGTGGCAACTAGGGGAGGATTGGGAAGGGTGGCGCTCAAAATGGCTGCCCTGTTCAGTGTCCGGTACTCTAATCATGCGGCTCTCAGCCATCTGCTACGAGCATCTGTGGCTAGCATTGTGGTGCCGCGATGGGGGACAGACAGAACCATCTAATTGCGTAACAGTATCTCCTCCTTGCGTCGCAGCCGGACTGCCCGAGCCCCCCCTCCAGGCAGTGCAGATGGAGTGAGTTCCCACTCCCCGACTGGGCAGCGCGACCGTACCACAGCGGAACAGGGACACCACGCCCGGGGGAGAAAACCCATGCACTCACCCGCACAAAACCGACGCCTTTCCCGAGCTCCCGGACCCGACCAAACAAAGAGGCAGAAAGAGAAATTAACAGAGAACAGGAGGTTCGCTCCTCGAGCTAAACCCCCACAATTAACCTCCAACACACGCACAAACGTAATCAGGCAGGAGAGTCTGCCCCCACTTGGCCGCCACTGCCTTAATGTTCCCCTCAAGCACCCCCGCCGGGGAACCAGAAAGCATGAAATCTGGGTCTGCGCTCTGCTGTGCCCTCGCAGGCAAGGAACCCACATGGGCAGACCAAGGAAGCACTCACATCAAAAAACCCGACCCCTACTGCACACGGGGCCTCGGGTCACCCACCACGCCGCTCGACTGTCCCCCCGCACAGCCCTATACTGAAGGGGAAAGACTTGTGTGGGAGGGGGTTAACAATACCCCTGCACTCACCGGGACAATGCTGACGCGAGGACACCAAAGCGGAAGAACCAACGCCAGACAATGGACACCATCGGAACACAACGTAAACTGCATCAAGGGTAGTGGGAAAGATGCTCCCGAACGACAGCGTGGCTGGTGCAACAGAGGACGCCAGGAGGGGCTGGGGAGGCATATATGCCCTCCCCCCACCTCGGCGCACCGGAAGGACGTCACTGAGGCGACCAAGCTAGAGGGCTCCAAGAACCCCTCCAGAGACTAGAGCGGCTGGGCGGTGCCGAAATGGCACTAAAGGGCCGCCCTGCTGAGGTGGCCCCCTGCGGGGGCCGCGGACAGCCGCAAATCCCTAGGTGTCATTCTTGACAAAAGACTCAACCTAATCTCCCACATTAACTCCATTGCTAAGAACGCACGTTACCAGCTACGCCTTCTGTGGGGGATTCGTCGGTTCTTCCTGGAGAAAGACCTAAAAACCTTGGTCCAATCGCTAGTTCTCTCTAGACTGGATTACTTCAATTCTCTTCTGACGGGCCTCTCCAAATCCCACCTCTCCCCTCTCAAATCCGTCCTACATTCAGCAGCTCGCTTTATCTCAGGGTCCAAACGTAGTGACCACATCACTCCTATCTTGTCTTCTCTTCGATGGCTTCCCATCGAGGCAAGATCTATTTACAAAACTGCCTGCATCACCCACAAAGCCTTGCACACTTCCTCCCCTCGTTACCTGGCGAACAAACTGAAAATGTCCGGAGGCGCGAGACCTTCTCGGAATGCGGAAAAGTTTCTGCTTGAGCCCCCCTCCTTCAAAAGGGAAAGATCAATGGCTCAATCGTTCTCAGGTAATGCGGTGAGAATCTGGAACTCGCTTCCTCCATTGCTCCGTGCCACCACCTCTATCCGGATCTTCAAAGCCGACCTCAAATCTCTTCTCTTCCAAAGACACTTTCAGAACTAAATACCTTCATTCTCTCACCCTTCTAGGAAGTTCATTCATCATTGTAAATGTGTAATATTTTCTTGTACATTCCTCACCCTTGCTTGATGTGTTTGATATTGTGTTCTTGCCTTCTATGGTTGTAGCCTACCTCTTCTAGTCTCCTGATAATTTTTGTAACGTTCTATTTTGTACCATTTCTCTCATGTAACGTAACTGGTTCTATTGTACAGCGCTCTGACACCTTCGGGTAAAGTCCGCGCTATATAAAAATGCATCAAATAAATAAATAAATATATACATCATAAGCAACAATGACTTCATTCAAAGCAAGCGGCCGGCCCAGCGTGGAGGAGGCGTCGCTTCCGGGTCGGCAGCAGTAGGGCCTGTTTCTAGGGTCGGTGGGCCGTGACGTCGGTAGGGGTCTCTGGCCCTCGGTGCCCGCCCGGAGCCCCCGAGGCCGCGGGGGTGAAGGGGCAGCGGCTGTTTCTTCTGCCCCCCCCGGGCCTTGTATTTATTTAATAATGCGGCCCGAGCCCTGCGGGCCCTACAGGGAGCTGCTCGTAGAGAGAGGAAGGGCGCGCGGGTATTAGGGGTCTGTGGTCCGGATACCCAGCAAGAGGCCCGGGGGCCCGACTCGAGGGCCACCGGCCCGTGTGAGGCCCTGAACCCAGGACTCTACGTGTGACCGACTCCGCTCTGACATGGCCGCCCTGCTGGGGGGGGGGGGGGCCCGGCTCAGTTCTCACAGGGCCGCCCTGTGCCCCCGGGGCGGCGCCTGGCTCAGCGCCTCTCACCTCTGCTGGAGGCGGGACAGAGCACAGAGGCAGCAGTAGCAGCAGCATGGCGGCGCTGAGGAGCCTGAAGGTGAGAAGGAGACCTGGGGGGGGGCACTGCTCCCTCTGGGATGGAAAGAGCCCCTCCCTGAGGTGAGAGAGACCCTGGGGGCACTGCTCCCTCTGAGCACCTCCCTGAGGTGAGAGAGAGACCCTGGGGGCACTGCTCCCTCTGAGCCCCTCCCTGAGGTGAGAGGGAGACCCTGGGGGCACTGCTCCCTCTGAGCCCCTCCCTGAGGTGAGAGAGAGACCCTGGGGGCACTCTCCCTCTGAGCCCCTCCCTGAGGTGAGAGGGAGACCCTGGGGGCACTGCTCCCTCTGAGATAGAAAGAGCCCCTCCCTGAGGTGAGAGGGAGACCCTGGGGGCACTGCTCCCTCTGAGCCCCTCCCTGAGGTGAGAGGGAGACCCTGGGGGCACTGCTCCCTCTGGGATGGAAAGAGCCCCTCCCTGAGGTGAGAGAGACCCTGGGGGCACTGCTCCCTCTGAGCACCTCCCTGAGGTGAGAGAGAGACCCTGGGGGCACTGCTCCCTCTGAGCCCCTCCCTGAGGTGAGAGGGAGACCCTGGGGGCACTGCTCCCTCTGAGATAGAAAGAGCCCCTCCCTGAGGTGAGAGGGAGACCCTGGGGGCACTGCTCCCTCTGAGATAGAAAGAGCCCCTCCCTGAGGTGAGAGGGAGTCCCTAGGGGCACTGCTCCCTCTGAGAGAGAAAGCCCCTCCCTGAGGTGAGAGAGACACCCTGGGGGCACTGCTCCCTCTGGGATGGAAAGAGCCCCTCCCTGAGGTGAGAGAGAGCCTGGGTGACTTGCTCCCTCTGAGAGAGAAACAGCTCCCCCTAAGGTGAGAGAGAGCCTGGGTGACCTGCTCCCTCTGAGAGAAAGAGCCCCCCTAAGGTGAGAGAGAGCCTGGGTGACCTGCTACCTCTGAGAGAGAAAGAGCCCCTCCTTGAGGTGAGAGAGAGACCCTGGGGCACTGCTCCCTCTGGGATGGAAAGAGCCCCCTGAGGTGAGAGGGAGACCCTGGATGCACTGCTCCCTCTGAGAGAGAAAGAGCCCCTCCCTGAGGTGAGAGACCCTGGGGTCACTGCTCCCTCTGGGATGGAAAGAGCCCCCCTGAGGTGAGAGGGAGACCCTGGATGCACTACTTCCTCTGAGAAAAAAGAGCCCCTCCTCCAGGAGCCTGAAGGTGAGATAGATAGAGACACCCTGGGTGCATTGCTCCCACTAAAATAGACCCCCCCCCCCCCAAGAAGCTCGAAGGTGAGAGGAGACCTTGTGTGCACTGCTCCCTCTGAGATAGAAAGAGCCCCTCCCTGAGGTGAGAGGGAGTCCCTAGGGGCACTGCTCCCTCTGAGAGAGAAAGCCCCTCCCTGAGGTGAGAGGGAGACCCTGGGGGCACTGCTCCCTCTGAGATAGAAAGAGCCCCTCCCTGAGGTGAGAGGGAGTCCCTAGGGGCACTGCTCCCTCTGAGAGAGAAAGCCCCTCCCTGAGGTGAGAGAGACACCCTGGGGGCACTGCTCCCTCTGGGATGGCAAGAGCCCCTCCCTGAGGTGAGAGAGAGCCTGGGTGACTTGCTCCCTCCCAGAGAGAAACAGCTCCCCCCCCTAAGGTGAGAGAGAGCCTGGGTGACCTGCTCCCTCTGAGAGAAAGAGCCCCCCCCCCCTAAGGTGAGAGAGAGCCTGGGTGACCTGCTACCTCTGAGAGAGAAAGAGCCCCTCCTTGAGGTGAGAGAGAGACCCTGGGGGCACTGCTCCCTCTGGGATGGAAAGAGCCCCCCTGAGGTGAGAGGGAGACCCTGGATGCACTGCTCCCTCTGAGAGAGTAAGAGCCCCTCCCTGAGGTGAGAGAGAGACCCTGGGGGCACTGCTCCCTCTGGGATGGAAAGAGCCCCCCTGAGGTGAGAGGGAGACCCTGGATGCACTACTTCCTCTGAGAAAAAAGAGCCCCTCCTCCAGGAGCCTGAAGGTGAGATAGATAGAGACACCCTGGGTGCATTGCTCCCACTAAAATAGACCCCCCCCCCCCAAGAAGCTCGAAGGTGAGAGGAGACCTTGGGTGCACTGCACCCTCTCAGATAGAAAGATCCCCCTTCAGAGCCTTGAGGTGAGAGAGAGTGACCCTGGCTACACAGCTCCCTCTGAGATAGAAAGACCCCTCTTTAGGAGCCTGAAGGTGAGAGAGAGACTCCGAGTGAACTGCTCCCTCTGAGATAGAAAGACCCCCCTTTAGGAGCCTGAAGGTGAGAGAGAGACTCCAAGTGAACTGCTCCATCTGAGATAAAAAGAGCCCCCCTCAGGAGCCTTAAGGCGAGGGAGAAACCCAGGGTGCACTGCTCCCTCAGAGATAGAAAGAGCCCCCCCAGAAGCCTGAACGTGAGAGAGAGACCTTGGGGTGCACTGCTCCCTCTGAGATACACACCACCTCCCACCGAGACATACCGATTGCGGAGGGAGCCTGGAGATGTAATAGAGACCGTGGTGTGCACAGGCCCCAAGGCAGGGAGCCCCCCAAAGTAGACATAATTCCTTGTGAGATAGACCACCTCCCAACATGACATAATACACGCAGAGGGAGGCTGAGATGCACTGCTCTCTCTGAGATAAGGAGTCCCCTTGTGATGCAGTGCAAGCAGGGGGGCACTGAGGTGCCTGAAGGCGAGAGATGGCCCTGAGACAGAGAGACCCAAAGCAGAGAACCCCTGAGACATAGAGAGACGCTTGTTGCATAAAGCCTCGTAAGATAGGCCCACTGAGACACATCAGCATCATTGCAACCCAGATGAACCTGACTGAGTGAGACTGAGCTCCCTGAGATGGAGAGCCTGGTAAGATGTTGTGCCTCCCAGCGTAAGATCACCTCCTCAGACGAGCACTTCTGGCAATGCCTGGCATTACGAAGACAGAAGCCACCCCGGCCCGATTGTGTGCCTCCTGAAATAGAGCACTCCCTGGGATAGGGTCCCAAGGCTTGATGTACCCCCTCCTCTTGATATGTAGTGCCCCCTGAAATAAAGGACTGTTCCCTGGTGTAGTGACGTGCATGGTGCCCTAGAACCTTGTCAAGAAGCAAGGAGGCCCGCCCCACCTGATGAGCACAGCAGAGTGGCACATTCACGCTGGAGCAGAGAGAACCCCTGTCTCTCCACGACAAGTCCCCTCCAGAGTGTCTCTGAGACTGATCGTGGTTTCCCTTACTGTAGATCATGGAGTTCCTGGTCCCCAAACAACATAGCCCACCAGGTATTCCACCCTCATGCTATGGAGAGAGAGAGACCCCTGTCTCTCCAGACAAGCCCCCTCCAGAGTGTCTCTGAGACTGATCGTTGTTTCCCTTACTGTAGATCATGGAGTTCCTGGTCCCCAAACAACATAGCCCACCAGGTATTCCACCCTCATGCTATGGAGAGAGAGAGACCCCTGTCTCTCCAGACAAGCCCCCTCCAGAGTGTCTCTGAGACTGATCGTTGTTTCCCTTACTGTAGATCATGGAGTTCCTGGTCCCCAAACAACATAGCCCACCAGGTATTCCACCCTCATGCTATGGAGAGAGACCCCTGTCTCTCCAGACAAGTCCCCTCCAGAGTGTCTCTGAGACTGATCGTGGTTTCCTTTACTGTAGATCATGCAGTTCCTGGTCCCCAAACAACATAGCCCACCAGGTATTCCACCCTCATGCTATGGAGAGAGAGAGACCCCTGTCTCTCCAGACAAGCCCCCTCCAGAGTGTCTCTGAGACTGATCGTTGTTTCCCTTACTGTAGATCATGGAGTTCCTGGTCCCCAAACAACAAAGCCCACCAGGTATTCCACCCTCATGCTTTGGAGAGAGACCCCAGTCTCTCCAGACAAGCCCCCTCCAGAGTGTCTCTGAGACTGATCGTTGTTTCCCTTACTGTAGATCATGGAGTTCCTGGTCCCCAAACAACATAGCCCACCAGGTATTCCACCCTCATGCTTTGGAGAGAGATCCCAGTCGGAGATCCTGACACTGAACAGTATTGTCTCTTTCTCCCAGGGTATGGTGGGCATCGTGACTGGAGCGGCCTCGGGTCTTGGCCGGGCCACGGTGGAGCGACTCGTCCAACAGGGAGCCGCTGCTGTGCTGCTGGATCTCCCCACGTCTGAAGGGAGCAGCGTGGCCAAGGCATTGGGTAACCAGTGCCTTTTTACCCCCGCCGATGTACGTATGGTAATATTGTGTTTTTCTGTCCATTGAGCTCAGTCCAAACTTGCCACAGTGGTGGAATTTGCTTTGTCACCATCATAGACTTGATCGAGCTTATGCTTCCTGTACGTCTTTGTTGGTTAAAAAAGACTTGTTGTGGTTACCACTAACATCTTTTCTTTCAAGTTGTTCCACTCGAATGTAATTATACAGGATACCAATGTGTTGCTTAGTATATTTTAAAAGTTTATTCTATCTGTTCTTCGCTTCTCTCTCTTCTTTTCCTTTGCTGTACCCCTTCCCCTTTCCCCCTTCTTCTCATTTCTTTCTTTTCTCACTCTTTCTTTACTTAAAATTTTAAAATTGCATTTACTCTTAGTACAGATTGTATCTATTGAGGATGTTTATTTTTCTCGTTGTCTTATGCATTCTGTCGTAATTCTCATCCTTTACCTCTTAAAGCGTGTATTGATGTTTTACTTTGTTTAATACCTTAATAAAGCATTCTAAACTAAAAAAACAAACTTTCCACAGTGCCAAGAAATACCAAGCATTGGCTAAGCCAATAGGTCTCGGCAGTCCGTGAGCTATAGGCGTTGTCGGTGCATTTGTGTGCGATGCTGGGGCTGGAGACATTGACATACGGGTTCTCGGCAGCCGAACGGTCCTGTAGGTGGTGGTGGCTGTAATGTCACCACTGGCGCCAGGGCCGGACTGGGAAGAGAAACCGGCCCTGGCAAACTGCTCAGCCGGCCCCCCCTGGGGTGAGGGGGGGTGCAGCCGAGCAGTTTGCGAGGGCCGGTTTCGGCCGATTTTGTTACAGGGGGCCGATATTGCCGACCCCCGGTAACAAAAACGGCCCCCCAGGGCCCAAAACCGGCCCCCACCCTAGCGGCCTACCGGGGAAACGCCCGGTGCCCTCTATGGCCAGTCCGGCCCTGACTGGCGCTGAGGGAGCCTGGTTTTGCCCATTAAAATTGAGCTCCTGTCCCTCCTTCCTCAATATATACAGACACAGCCCGTAGAGCGCAAAGGCAAATGACGGTTTAAAAAAAACACATCCATCCATAAAAAGAAAAAACACGTACTTAACGGTCTTCCGTGCAGCATACAATTCATATGCATTAGAACAGTTTACATCTCACATTATTTCAGAATTGTACTTATTGTTGAGTGCGTGTGTTCTGACCATGGTGCGCAAACTTATTATTTTTTTGTGTTTGATGTAGCGCGAACTAGACCCGAGAAATCGGGTATCGGAGCGCTTTACATGAGCAGCACCAGTTTCGTTACAGAGGGACACATTCATTTTTGTTAGGCTCGTGGAGATAAGTGATTAGCCCAGAATCACAGGGTGTTGAGCGTCGTTGCCGAGACTCGAACCCGGTTCCCCAGCTTGGAGGTCGAGCGCTCTAGCCGTGAAGCTACAGGATGTACTGAGAGAGCTTCACCAATCAATGTAGTTAGTGGCACGTAAGTGTCAGTTAGGCACACAATGTATGTGCAGCTATGGAGACTCGATGCCCTTGGGTACAGGGCCAGAAAGTGAAGTAGTGGTTGATTGTATTGGTTTTGATACAAAGCTGCCTATAAAACGTGATATTTTCACGAATTAAGAGGGTAATTGTGTGGCACTCGGATTACTGCATTTCTCCCCTTTCTGTGCGCGTTTTGTGGTCTCTGGTAAAACCTCCGGATTGATGCGATAATATCACATCACAGACAAGCCAGCCAGCATTCCCCGGCAGCCGCTGAAGTAAAGACGCGGTGCCCGGAACAGGCAATGATTAACTAACACCACCCAGAGCAGCCATGGGACGCCGCTGACTAAAGAGCTGATGCACAGAAAACTTACAAAGCAGCCATTTTTACATTCTACAAGTTGTTTTATGTGAATTGTTCCCCGTCACCTCTTTCATGATCATCTTCACACCACACCCAAGAAAAGACCATCTGCTACAGAAATACATTACAATATGTCGCTGATCAGCTCCGGTTATAATGCGTTACAGCGACGCTGCTACATTAAAAGTCCTAGCTTTACAACAAGTAATGCAACTTTCACAGGAGGCTCGAGCAGAATTAACAGTGCTGGCTGCACCCAGTACAACTTGGAACCAGAGTCATGCGGGCATTTGACCTGTTCTGACATGCACGTCCAGAACATAAACACTGCAAATGAATACACAAGGCACCGATGCTGCGTCACAGGGCTGGCTGCACCAAGTACAACTTGGAACCAAAGTCATGCGGGCATTTGACCTGTTCTGACATGCACGTCCAGAACATTAACACTGCAAATGAATACACAAGGCACCGATGCTGTGTCACAGGGCTGGCTGCACCAAGTACAACTTGGAACCAAAGTCATGCGGGCATTTGACCTGTTCTGACATGCACGTCCAGAACATAAACACTGCAAATGAATACACAAGGCACCGATGCTGCGTCACAGGGCTGGCTGCACCCAGTACAACTTGGAACCAGAGTCATGCGGGCATTTGACCTGTTCTGACATGCACGTCCAGAACATTAACACTGCAAATGAATACACAAGGCACCGATGCTGCGTCACAGGGCTGGCTGCACCAAGTACAACTTGGAACCAAAGTCATGCGGGCATTTGACCTGTTCTGACATGCACGTCCAGAACATAAACACTGCAAATGAATACACAAGGCACCGATGCTGCGTCACAGGGCTGGCTGCACCAAGTACAACTTGGAACCAGAGTCATGCGGGCATTTGACCTGTTCTGACATGCACGTCCAGAACATAAACACTGCAAATGAATACACAAGGCACCGATGCTGCGTCACAGGGCTGGCTGCACCCAGTACAACTTGGAGCCAGAGTCATGCGGGCATTTGACCTGTTCTGACATGCACGTCCAGAACATTAACACTGCAAATGAATACACAAGGCACCGATGCTGCGTCACAGGGCTGGCTGCACCAAGTACAACTTGGAACCAAAGTCATGCGGGCATTTGACCTGTTCTGACATGCACGTCCAGAACATTAACACTGCAAATGAATACACAAGGCACCGATGCTGCGTCACAGGGCTGGCTGCACCAAGTACAACTTGGAACCAGAGTCATGCGGGCATTTGACCTGTTCTGACATGCACGTCCAGAACATTAACACTGCAAATGAATACACAAGGCACCGATGCTGCGTCACAGGGCTGGCTGCACCAAGTACAACTTGGAACCAAAGTCATGCGGGCATTTGACCTGTTCTGACATGCACGTCCAGAACATAAACACTGCAAATGAATACACAAGGCACCGATGCTGCGTCACAGGGCTGGCTGCACCAAGTACAACTTGGAACCAAAGTCATGCGGGCATTTGACCTGTTCTGACATGCACGTCCAGAACATTAACACTGCAAATGAATACACAAGGCACCGATGCTGCGTCACAGGGCTGGCTGCACCAAGTACAACTTGGAACCAAAGTCATGCGGGCATTTGACCTGTTCTGACATGCACGTCCAGAACATTAACACTGCAAATGAATACACAAGGCACCGATGCTGCGTCACAGGGCTGGCTGCACCCAGTACAACTTGGAACCAGAGTCATGCGGGCATTTGACCTGTTCTGACATGCACGTCCAGAACATTAACACTGCAAATGAATACACAAGGCACCGATGCTGCGTCACAGGGCTGGCTGCACCCAGTACAACTTGGAACCAGAGTCATGCGGGCATTTGACCTGTTCTGACATGCACGTCCAGAACATTAACACTGCAAATGAATACACAAGGCACCGATGCTGCGTCACAGGGCTGGCTGCACCAAGTACAACTTGGAGCCAAAGTCATGCGGGCATTTGACCTGTTCTGACATGCACGTCCAGAACATTAACACTGCAAATGAATACACAAGGCACCGATGCTGCGTCACAGGGCTGGCTGCACCAAGTACAACTTGGAACCAAAGTCATGCGGGCATTTGACCTGTTCTGACATGCACGTCCAGAACATTAACACTGCAAATGAATACACAAGGCACCGATGCTGCGTCACAGGGCTGGCTGCACCAAGTACAACTTGGAACCAAAGTCATGCGGGCATTTGACCTGTTCTGACATGCACGTCCAGAACATTAACACTGCAAATGAATACACAAGGCACCGATGCTGCGTCACAGGGCTGGCTGCACCCAGTACAACTTGGAACCAGAGTCATGCGGGCATTTGACCTGTTCTGACATGCACGTCCAGAACATAAACACTGCAAATGAATACACAAGGCACCGATGCTGCGTCACAGGGCTGGCTGCACCCAGTACAACTTGGAACCAGAGTCATGCGGGCATTTGACCTGTTCTGACATGCACGTCCAGAACATTAACACTGCAAATGAATACACAAGGCACCGATGCTGCGTCACAGGGCTGGCTGCACCCAGTACAACTTGGAACCAGAGTCATGCGGGCATTTGACCTGTTCTGACATGCACGTCCAGAACATAAACACTGCAAATGAATACACAAGGCACCGATGCTAGCGTCACAGGGCTGGCTGCACCCAGTACAACTTGGAACCAGAGTCATGCGGGCATTTCACCTGTTCTGACATGCACGTCCAGAACATAAACACTGCAAATGAATACACAAGGCACCGATGCTGCGTCACAGGGCTGGCTGCACCCAGTACAACTTGGAACCAGAGTCATGCGGGCATTTGACCTGTTCTGACATGCACGTCCAGAACATAAACACTGCAAATGAATACACAAGGCACCGATGCTGCGTCACAGGGCTGGCTGCACCCAGTACAACTTGGAACCAGAGTCATGCGGGCATTTCACCTGTTCTGACATGCACGTCCAGAACATTAACACTGCAAATGAATACACAAGGCACCGATGCTGCGTCACAGGGCTGGCTGCACCAAGTACAACTTGGAACCAAAGTCATGCGGGCATTTGACCTGTTCTGACATGCACGTCCAGAACATAAACACTGCAAATGAATACACAAGGCACCGATGCTGCGTCACAGGGCTGGCTGCACCCAGTACAACTTGGAACCAGAGTCATGCGGGCATTTCACCTGTTCTGACATGCACGTCCAGAACATTAACACTGCAAATGAATACACAAGGCACCGATGCTGCGTCACAGGGCTGGCTGCACCAAGTACAACTTGGAACCAAAGTCATGCGGGCATTTGACCTGTTCTGACATGCACGTCCAGAACATAAACACTGCAAATGAATACACAAGGCACCGATGCTGCGTCACAGGGCTGGCTGCACCCAGTACAACTTGGAGCCAGAGTCATGCGGGCATTTGACCTGTTCTGACATGCACGTCCAGAACATTAACACTGCAAAGGAATACACAAGGCACCGATGCTGCGTCACAGGGCTGGCTGCACCAAGTACAACTTGGAACCAAAGTCATGCGGGCATTTGACCTGTTCTGACATGCACGTCCAGAACATTAACACTGCAAATGAATACACAAGGCACCGATGCTGCGTCACAGGGCTGGCTGCACCCAGTACAACTTGGAGCCAGAGTCATGCGGGCATTTGACCTGTTCTGACATGCACGTCCAGAACATAAACACTGCAAATGAATACACAAGGCACCGATGCTGCGTCACAGGGCTGGCTGCACCAAGTACAACTTGGAACCAAAGTCATGCGGGCATTTGACCTGTTCTGACATGCACGTCCAGAACATTAACACTGCAAATGAATACACAAGGCACCGATGCTGCGTCACAGGGCTGGCTGCACCAAGTACAACTTGGAACCAAAGTCATGCGGGCATTTGACCTGTTCTGACATGCACGTCCAGAACATTAACACTGCAAATGAATACACAAGGCACCGATGCTGCGTCACAGGGCTGGCTGCACCCAGTACAACTTGGAGCCAGAGTCATGCGGGCATTTGACCTGTTCTGACATGCACGTCCAGAACATAAACACTGCAAATGAATACACAAGGCACCGATGCTGCGTCACAGGGCTGGCTGCACCCAGTACAACTTGGAACCAAAGTCATGCGGGCATTTGACCTGTTCTGACATGCACGTCCAGAACATTAACACTGCAAATGAATACACAAGGCACCGATGCTGCGTCACAGGGCTGGCTGCACCAAGTACAACTTGGAACCAAAGTCATGCGGGTATTTGACCTGTTCTGACATGCACGTCCAGAACATTAACACTGCAAATGAATACACAAGGCACCGATGCTGCGTCACAGGGCTGGCTGCACCCAGTACAACTTGGAGCCAGAGTCATGCGGGCATTTGACCTGTTCTGACATGCACGTCCAGAACATAAACACTGCAAATGAATACACAAGGCACCGATGCTGCGTCACAGGGCTGGCTGCACCCAGTACAACTTGGAACCAGAGTCATGCGGGCATTTGACCTGTTCTGACATGCACGTCCAGAACATAAACACTGCAAATGAATACACAAGGCACCGATGCTGCGTCACAGGGCTGGCTGCACCCAGTACAACTTGGAACCAGAGTCATGCGGGCATTTGACCTGTTCTGACATGCACGTCCAGAACATAAACACTGCAAATGAATACACAAGGCACCGATGCTGCGTCACAGGGCTGGCTGCACCAAGTACAACTTGGAACCAGAGTCATGCGGGCATTTGACCTGTTCTGACATGCACGTCCAGAACATTAACACTGCAAATGAATACACAAGGCACCGATGCTGCGTCACAGGGCTGGCTGCACCAAGTACAACTTGGAACCAAAGTCATGCGGGCATTTGACCTGTTCTGACATGCACGTCCAGAACATAAACACTGCAAATGAATACACAAGGCACCGATGCTGCGTCACAGGGCTGGCTGCACCCAGTACAACTTGGAACCAGAGTCATGCGGGCATTTGACCTGTTCTGACATGCACGTCCAGAACATAAACACTGCAAATGAATACACAAGGCACCGATGCTGCGTCACAGGGCTGGCTGCACCAAGTACAACTTGGAACCAAAGTCATGCGGGCATTTGACCTGTTCTGACATGCACGTCCAGAACATAAACACTGCAAATGAATACACAAGGCACCGATGCTGCGTCACAGGGCTGGCTGCACCAAGTACAACTTGGAACCAAAGTCATGCGGGCATTTGACCTGTTCTGACATGCACGTCCAGAACATTAACACTGCAAATGAATACACAAGGCACCGATGCTGCGTCACAGGGCTGGCTGCACCAAGTACAACTTGGAACCAAAGTCATGCGGGCATTTGACCTGTTCTGACATGCACGTCCAGAACATAAACACTGCAAATGAATACACAAGGCACCTATGCTGCGTCACAGGGCTGGCTGCACCAAGTACAACTTGGAACCAAAGTCATGCGGGCATTTGACCTGTTCTGACATGCACGTCCAGAACATTAACACTGCAAATGAATACACAAGGCACCGATGCTGCGTCACAGGGCTGGCTGCACCAAGTACAACTTGGAACCAAAGTCATGCGGGCATTTGACCTGTTCTGACATGCACGTCCAGAACATTAACACTGCAAATGAATACACAAGGCACCGATGCTGCGTCACAGGGCTGGCTGCACCAAGTACAACTTGGAACCAAAGTCATGCGGGCATTTGACCTGTTCTGACATGCACGTCCAGAACATTAACACTGCAAATGAATACACAAGGCACCGATGCTGCGTCACAGGGCTGGCTGCACCAAGTACAACTTGGAACCAAAGTCATGCGGGCATTTGACCTGTTCTGACATGCACGTCCAGAACATTAACACTGCAAATGAATACACAAGGCACCGATGCTGCGTCACAGGGCTGGCTGCACCAAGTACAACTTGGAACCAAAGTCATGCGGGCATTTGACCTGTTCTGACATGCACGTCCAGAACATTAACACTGCAAATGAATACACAAGGCACCGATGCTGCGTCACAGGGCTGGCTGCACCCAGTACAACTTGGAACCAGAGTCATGCGGGCATTTGACCTGTTCTGACATGCACGTCCAGAACATAAACACTGCAAATGAATACACAAGGCACCGATGCTGCGTCACAGGGCTGGCTGCACCCAGTACAACTTGGAACCAGAGTCATGCGGGCATTTGACCTGTTCTGACATGCACGTCCAGAACATTAACACTGCAAATGAATACACAAGGCACCGATGCTGCGTCACAGGGCTGGCTGCACCCAGTACAACTTGGAACCAGAGTCATGCGGGCATTTGACCTGTTCTGACATGCACGTCCAGAACATAAACACTGCAAATGAATACACAAGGCACCGATGCTGCGTCACAGGGCTGGCTGCACCCAGTACAACTTGGAACCAGAGTCATGCGGGCATTTCACCTGTTCTGACATGCACGTCCAGAACATAAACACTGCAAATGAATACACAAGGCACCGATGCTGCGTCACAGGGCTGGCTGCACCCAGTACAACTTGGAACCAGAGTCATGCGGGCATTTGACCTGTTCTGACATGCACGTCCAGAACATAAACACTGCAAATGAATACACAAGGCACCGATGCTGCGTCACAGGGCTGGCTGCACCCAGTACAACTTGGAACCAGAGTCATGCGGGCATTTCACCTGTTCTGACATGCACGTCCAGAACATTAACACTGCAAATGAATACACAAGGCACCGATGCTGCGTCACAGGGCTGGCTGCACCAAGTACAACTTGGAACCAAAGTCATGCGGGCATTTGACCTGTTCTGACATGCACGTCCAGAACATAAACACTGCAAATGAATACACAAGGCACCGATGCTGCGTCACAGGGCTGGCTGCACCCAGTACAACTTGGAACCAGAGTCATGCGGGCATTTCACCTGTTCTGACATGCACGTCCAGAACATTAACACTGCAAATGAATACACAAGGCACCGATGCTGCGTCACAGGGCTGGCTGCACCAAGTACAACTTGGAACCAAAGTCATGCGGGCATTTGACCTGTTCTGACATGCACGTCCAGAACATAAACACTGCAAATGAATACACAAGGCACAGATGCTGCGTCACAGGGCTGGCTGCACCCAGTACAACTTGGAGCCAGAGTCATGCGGGCATTTGACCTGTTCTGACATGCACGTCCAGAACATTAACACTGCAAATGAATACACAAGGCACCGATGCTGCGTCACAGGGCTGGCTGCACCAAGTACAACTTGGAACCAAAGTCATGCGGGCATTTGACCTGTTCTGACATGCACGTCCAGAACATTAACACTGCAAATGAATACACAAGGCACCGATGCTGCGTCACAGGGCTGGCTGCACCCAGTACAACTTGGAGCCAGAGTCATGCGGGCATTTGACCTGTTCTGACATGCACGTCCAGAACATAAACACTGCAAATGAATACACAAGGCACTCGATGCTGCGTCACAGGGCTGGCTGCACCAAGTACAACTTGGAACCAAAGTCATGCGGGCATTTGACCTGTTCTGACATGCACGTCCAGAACATTAACACTGCAAATGAATACACAAGGCACCGATGCTGCGTCACAGGGCTGGCTGCACCAAGTACAACTTGGAACCAAAGTCATGCGGGCATTTGACCTGTTCTGACATGCACGTCCAGAACATTAACACTGCAAATGAATACACAAGGCACCGATGCTGCGTCACAGGGCTGGCTGCACCCAGTACAACTTGGAGCCAGAGTCATGCGGGCATTTGACCTGTTCTGACATGCACGTCCAGAACATAAACACTGCAAATGAATACACAAGGCACCGATGCTGCGTCACAGGGCTGGCTGCACCCAGTACAACTTGGAACCAAAGTCATGCGGGCATTTGACCTGTTCTGACATGCACGTCCAGAACATTAACACTGCAAATGAATACACAAGGCACCGATGCTGCGTCACAGGGCTGGCTGCACCAAGTACAACTTGGAACCAAAGTCATGCGGGCATTTGACCTGTTCTGACATGCACGTCCAGAACATTAACACTGCAAATGAATACACAAGGCACCGATGCTGCGTCACAGGGCTGGCTGCACCCAGTACAACTTGGAGCCAGAGTCATGCGGGCATTTGACCTGTTCTGACATGCACGTCCAGAACATAAACACTGCAAATGAATACACAAGGCACCGATGCTGCGTCACAGGGCTGGCTGCACCCAGTACAACTTGGAACCAGAGTCATGCGGGCATTTGACCTGTTCTGACATGCACGTCCAGAACATAAACACTGCAAATGAATACACAAGGCACCGATGCTTGCGTCACAGGGCTGGCTGCACCCAGTACAACTTGGAACCAGAGTCATGCGGGCATTTGACCTGTTCTGACATGCACGTCCAGAACATAAACACTGCAAATGAATACACAAGGCACCGATGCTGCGTCACAGGGCTGGCTGCACCAAGTACAACTTGGAACCAGAGTCATGCGGGCATTTGACCTGTTCTGACATGCACGTCCAGAACATTAACACTGCAAATGAATACACAAGGCACCGATGCTGCGTCACAGGGCTGGCTGCACCAAGTACAACTTGGAACCAAAGTCATGCGGGCATTTGACCTGTTCTGACATGCACGTCCAGAACATAAACACTGCAAATGAATACACAAGGCACCGATGCTGCGTCACAGGGCTGGCTGCACCCAGTACAACTTGGAACCAGAGTCATGCGGGCATTTGACCTGTTCTGACATGCACGTCCAGAACATAAACACTGCAAATGAATACACAAGGCACCGATGCTGCGTCACAGGGCTGGCTGCACCAAGTACAACTTGGAACCAAAGTCATGCGGGCATTTGACCTGTTCTGACATGCACGTCCAGAACATAAACACTGCAAATGAATACACAAGGCACCGATGCTGCGTCACAGGGCTGGCTGCACCAAGTACAACTTGGAACCAAAGTCATGCGGGCATTTGACCTGTTCTGACATGCACGTCCAGAACATTAACACTGCAAATGAATACACAAGGCACCGATGCTGCGTCACAGGGCTGGCTGCACCAAGTACAACTTGGAACCAAAGTCATGCGGGCATTTGACCTGTTCTGACATGCACGTCCAGAACATAAACACTGCAAATGAATACACAAGGCACCGATGCTGCGTCACAGGGCTGGCTGCACCCAGTACAACTTGGAACCAGAGTCATGCGGGCATTTGACCTGTTCTGACATGCACGTCCAGAACATTAACACTGCAAATGAATACACAAGGCACCGATGCTGCGTCACAGGGCTGGCTGCACCAAGTACAACTTGGAACCAAAGTCATGCGGGCATTTGACCTGTTCTGACATGCACG
This sequence comes from Calotriton arnoldi, assembly GCA_963921515.1. Lineage (NCBI taxonomy): Eukaryota > Metazoa > Chordata > Amphibia > Caudata > Salamandridae > Calotriton > Calotriton arnoldi. The sequence continues at coordinate 854,563 of CAWUFW010000916.1, forward strand.
TCCAGAACATTAACACTGCAAATGAATACACAAGGCACCGATGCTGCGTCACAGGGCTGGCTGCACCAAGTACAACTTGGAACCAGAGTCATGCGGGCATTTGACCTGTTCTGACATGCACGTCCAGAACATTAACACTGCAAATGAATACACAAGGCACCGATGCTGCGTCACAGGGCTGGCTGCACCCAGTACAACTTGGAACCAAAGTCATGCGGGCATTTGACCTGTTCTGACATGCACGTCCAGAACATTAACACTGCAAATGAATACACAAGGCACCGATGCTGCGTCACAGGGCTGGCTGCGCACGGGGGAAATGCCCGCCCTCCACTGTGTAAACCAGCAATGATGTATGGGGGGGTCAAGCAGCGATGAGGGAGGGGGTGGAGGGGACGGCTCAAGCAGGAAGAGGAGGGGGTTGGGGCATGCAACAGGCGCCCTCTGAAAAGAGCGTCTGACATACAATCTCGTTCTTTCAACGCTCAGGAAATGTGATGAGATGAGAACAAAATGTACAGGTCCGGAGCAGCTATACTTTCCACCCATTCTATGGAGTCCTGGGCATTCTTGATTGGACTTCCAACTCTTGCCTGGTTCACAATAATTGGCTGAGGCACTCTCATTGATCCTAGAACCATCAGCATTTTGTTTCCTGCCCTTATGATTCTGGAGCTATTGAGGGTTGAAGCTGTGGCTGGTATTCCCTTGCACTGGCCATAAGTCCAGCTACTGGACTCCATAGTGCCCAAAGTACCGTTCCTAGTCCTGTGAACACCCCCATCACCCGAAAATCTGTACCTTAACAGGTAGAACCAGAGCTACACACCTCACCGCCCTTTCCTACACATAAAGGGACAGGTGTGATAACCCAGAACTATATCCACCTACTGATCCCACCTAATCGTCCTGCAGTTATTGAAATTGGACTCCAGTGACTGTGCCAACTGACCCTCTGCTACCATCGACTGGATACTGCCCTCCACATTTGCGTCATCAGGAGAGTAAACATAATTTGTTACTTTAAAGGTTGAGCTCTTCAGTTGTTTGGGTGGTGGGCGCATTGGGCATCTTTTGGGCATCTTTTTGGTTTTGTGTCAGATGCACAATGGCATAGTGTGCAAACACCGATTCCCTGCCGACCAAAACCACAGGACCATTAGTTTTGGTCTTTATATGGACTTGGAAGTAACTTTGCAAAATCCATTAAGGATCTGACTTGTTTTGGGTCCTGTTGCGCCCTGTCTCGTTTTATGGCCAACATAACAGCACCCCCTAGTCACCAGTTTTAAACCAGACTACCGTGCCCTAACACCTAATCACTGTAAACATATTGTGAGCCCTAACTCTGGCCCAGAAGGTGCTGAGCACTCGCGGATTACGATGCTGATCTCTGTCTGAGTTGAACGCATTCCTCTTCTTTCCACAGTTCAGAACGGTTTGGGCATTGAAGTTATTACTTGTAACATGGCATGTGAATGATTTGAGTGTCTGATCTCGTAACACCTTGAGCAGTTTGTGACTGCTTGACCACGTTACCCTGAGAGAGTCAAGTGCTGGAAGAGAGTACTTGGCCATCCCTTGGGAGCGCAACAGTATTGCTGCCGCATTACAAATGTGGTAAATGCAATCGAATGATACCCGGTAAACTCTGAGTGCCCTAGACCCCAAGAAAAGGCTTCATGCCCCCTTGAGGAATTTACACAAAATCTTCCCTAGAAGAACCTGCATGCATTAACTTTGTTTTTGCACATTTTGTGCAGGTATATCAAGTGGGACCAAAGTTATCAGTGATCCAAAGAGGTGTGTTTCTAGAGAGCTAGTTATCTCTTGCACAGAGTGCCTGAGGCAGAGTCTTTCATTTTCTCACAGCAACGCTCTATGATTTCCACATATATTAAGATATCTAAGAGTGTCTTAAACTGACCATACCTTGGGTACCAAACTTCCGAAACCCAAAAATATTTTGCCTAGTCTTATTTTCCCCCCCTCGTTTTAGACAGTAGGCCTTGTGGACTTAAAATATGGGGAGAAGGGTGCAAAAAAAGGCCCTCTCCCCTTCAAATCTTGTGTTTATCGCCAGAATAGTACCATTTCAAAAAATGGTGAAATAACTGTTAAGGAGTTTTTAAAATATTCTTCTAAAAAGACATCTCAACTGATCATGAGTGCGAAAGCAGCATATGTACAGTGGACCTAAAAAAACAGACATTTCATTCATTGTATACTGTTAAGTTTCAGAAAACTGCCCATCTTGGATTTGCGGAATATGAGCTGGTATTCATTTAGTTTTGTACTCTGAGATTAATCATCATTACATATATCTGTGTCTTTTTTTTTTTATTGTGGATGGTTTGTGCAAAGTAAATTGCTAAATTTCGTTTGATGGCTACTTGAAATCTTTGATATGTAAATGGCTTTAAATATTTAAGGTTTTTTTTTCTTTGTATCTCAATCATGACTGAACCTGTTTACCAAAAGCTAGACAGGCGCTGGTACCATTCTGAGGCACTGGGCTGACTGTTAGCTGCTGTTAGAGCTAGTCTGAAGTGAGTGTGCGATTGGAAGTCTAGTATCATGTAGTGCACGCCACGTGTGGCCTCGGTTTGTTAGGTCCAGCAGACTGACACAGTGATGTAGTAATCTGAAACTTTGGAAGGGAATACATCATGAAATATTGCCTTACTATTTCACTAGTTTGTCAAGTGCTGACCAGGACCTTCCATTAATTGAAGGCTTGTTTATCTTTGTGGACCAAAACAAGCTCGTGCAAGAGACCAATGACCTTCATTTCCAGAAGGTCGTACAAGCCCCGAGTGATCTTGTGCCATATGGTTTTCTATATTTTTCTTTGGATGAGAAAGAGTTAAAGCAGGGGCATCCAACGTGAGAGCTGATTCATATCAAGTGTTCAGGATAACCACTGCCTAACCAGATGATTTCTGTAAGGACATGTCTCGTATTGTACGGTCACCCCCAAGTTTTTGGACTAATGCTACTGGTTTTTTGACTCCGAACATGCATTGAGGCCTGCTAACCAGACCTCGCTGCATGTGACAGTAACCCTAAACTGATATGTTGAATTGGATTTTATCCAGTTGGCTTTGTTAACTTACCTGTAAGTCCCTAGTAGATGGTACCCAGGGCATGTAAGTTAGAGGGTCACCCCATGGATTGCAGCACTAGTTGTGCCATCCTGGGTGGGACACGAGTAAGACCAGACTCCTAGCTGCCATTTGCAGCCTGAAGAGCAATTTTAATTTGTTGCCCTACTTCGCCATTTAAAGCAATGGCAAAGCCAGACTACCACCACCCACCACCCCCGCCCCTTGTATATGTGTAAGTCACCCCTAAGGCAGGGTGCAACATATTTCACTGGCAGAACATGTAATTTTACATGTTCTGATAGTAAAAATGTGGAACTGTTGTTTTTACTGTGGAAAAGCTTGGTCGCCCAATTGGCGAGTGCAGGGTTACATGGCGACCCCCTCAGCTGTGCTAACTCTGGAATATGGCGACCCAAGTGGGTCATCCAAGGTATCAAACAACTCATTACATTAAGCCAGACTTAGTTCTCAGGTCGACATTAATGTAACAAGTTGCACTTAGTTGCCTTGGGTCAATAACAAGAAACCCGTTATAAGATGGCAGCCACTCTGGAGTTTATTGAAATGGCCATTACAAGATGGCGACCACGTATATGTATCGGAAGCGTGGGTTCCGGCATTTATAAAATACAGCAGCTATATAAACGCCCAGTATAGGCTTGAGATGCATGTTTGGTTTATGAAAGAAAGGAACGATTGAGTGGAGCGTCAGGATACTTTAATGTGAATATGGAGGATAAATACAGCAGGAAGAACTTTGAAGATGGCTGCCATAGAATAATGGATTTACAGTCGAGTCTCCGACAGGGCACAGCTGAAACCGGTTACTGAAATTGGAGGGATATTTAAGAGGTGGGACTAGTGCACCTAAGACAGATTAACCAGACAGGACTAGGACACACACACCGAAAGGCTGTTCGAAAGGTAAGAGACCTTGGGAGAGATGTGAGATAAACCCATGGGGAGGGACAAAGATCTGAAGGAGGAATATGGGGTCTGAAGGGACTGTATATGATGATGCTGGTATAATTTAATGATATGTTGGAGAAATGATTCAGGATATGAGGGAAGGGGAATTTTAGTTCTGCCTGGAATATAGGTTTACTTTGTTGGGGTTGGAAGTTAATCAGGGAATGGCTCACTAACACTGCGTCAAGCAGGTTAGAAAGAAACAAGGAGAAACCTAATTTAACAAACAAGAGGAAGAGATGGAAAGGCTTTAGGCGTATTGACACATGAAACTGCTTTCTTGACAATAGGAGCCCAGACATTTTAAACAGGAATGAATAGAAAGGAAGAATTGTGAGACGGAGGATATATCAAATTGTAAGTAAAGTAGTGGTCTTCTTGTAGGCGCATTTGAGGAGCACTAGAGGTGTTAGTTTGGCAGTACGCACTTGGTAACTGCAATCACTCGTTAGAAAGTTGGTGTCTTTTGGTTTACGGAATACACAGATTAATGTAATTTTTGAGGATGGTGTGTATAACTCTGATTACCTGAAAGAGGTTGGTAGAGCAATTTTGATCGATACAGTCCTTGAAATGCAAGTGGTTCATATTGGATTAAAAATTACCCAAAAAATCAAAACATTTAGAAAATGTTATGTAAAAATAAGAACCAGAGTTGTTGTTTTTTAATAAGTGAAAAGTATTGATTGCATGTTTTAAAAAAACCAAAAATAGTTTCGGCCTTGATGAAGTCCCTATAAGAAATGAAACGCTTTGGCTGGGTCTGTTTTAAATGTGATGGAATTGGATAGTTAATAAAAAGAACTTTATGGAAAAAGACACCAACGTCTGGAAATTAATCGAAAAATGAAATATGTAATTGAAATCAAGAGTGATTACAGATGCATGCAACTCGAATTGGAAAGTTCAGTGTGAACAAGGAAATAAGGTTGCCCTCTAATATTGTGAAAACATTGATTTCCTCAATTGTTTCGGTGTTCCTTTGTGGAGCCTTGCTACTCAGAGCCACAGCTACTCAGAGCCACAGCTACTCAGAGCCACAGCTACTCAGGGTTGAGCTGAAGGTTTGACAAATGAAACCTAAGGGCCCTAAAGAGGTTGGCATGTGTGACACAGTGAGGTTGCACTAACACACCATATAAAACACCCAATTTCTGTATAAAGTCGCTACATGTAAAATTATCTTGGATGGATACTTGAAAATAGGCATGGACCCAGTCCAGCCCTTGTGGCCCTATGTTGAAAAACCCTGAGTTAAACAATGCTGAATCTGGCCTGTCGGTGTGTAATGGATACCTACCTTGCAAGTATGTTTTGAGTCTTAATTGTTGATGCAACATTCTTGTGATGCATGGATTCTTGTTAAGTAGAGCCCTGGGATAGTCCTTGCGTCTCCACCTTGGTCACCCCATTCCCATGAGTGTTCTATCATTCCCTCACCTGCAGGTGACGTCGGAAGCAGATGTGAAGAATGCCCTGGCTATGGCAAGGGAGAAGTTTGGGCGTTTGGATATTGCTGTTAATTGCGCTGGGATTGCTGTGGCAGTGAAGACTTACAACGCCAAAAAGGATCTTCCACACAGCCTCGAGGACTTCCAGAGGGTGATCACCGTAAGTGGAGCTATGGACCTATCTTCCCTTCGAGACCCTGTTGCAGCCAAAAGCACGCTGCTGACCTTGTGACCTGACCCTTCTTTCTGCAGGTAAACATTGCTGGTACCTTCAATGTCATCCGCCTGGCTGCCGGAGAAATGGGGAAGAATGAGCCTGACCCAGATGGGCACAGAGGGGTCATTGTCAACACCGCTAGCGTGGCTGCATTCGATGGACAAGTGAGTACCAGGACGTGGGAGCAGGAGCTTTCCAGAAGCACTGCTCGAGTGGTTGCTGCTCTGCACCAAGGCACCATGTGCTGTGTACGAAGGCCGCAGCAGCCCGTGCCGCATCACTTCATGCCCAGTATATGATGCGTTGCGGAAAGCCATGCATACCAGTCTGTACCCGAGTGCAGCAGTGGATTATGCTCTCGTCTTACTTTCTCTTTTCTGCTGTTTGCAGGTGGGGCAGGCAGCCTACTCTGCATCCAAAGGAGGGATCGTGGGGATGACTCTGCCCATTGCCCGCGACTTGGCTCCAATGGGCATCCGTGTGGTCACCATTGCACCAGGTAAGAGCCATGGTGCCACTGGGCAATTCTTCTGCCTTATCGCAGTCTACAAAATTCAGGACACCAGGAGTACCAATAGTGTATTTCTCCTCTTGATCAATTCACATGTCTTGGGGAGTTTGGAGTCCTGGCACAGAGGGGGTCCCATTGTGCTTCCTACGATCCTAAGTTCTCTGAAGCTGTGTTGTCCTCCCATGCTGTCTGCCTTGTGAAGGTTTGGCGGGGAGTGTGGGGTCCTGGCACAGAGGGGTCCCACTGTGCTTCCTACGATCCTAAGTTCTCTGAAGCTGTGTTGTCCTCCCATGCTGTCTGCCTTGTGAAGGTTTGGCAGGGAGTGTGGAGTCCTGGCACAGAGGGTCCCACTGTGCTTCCTACGATCCTAAGTTCTCTGAAGCTGTGTTGTCCTCCCATGCTGTCTGCCTTGTGAAGGTTTGGCGGGGAGTGTGGGGTCCTGGCACAGAGGGGTCCCATTGTGCTTCCTACGATCCTAAGTTCTCTGAAGCTGTGTTGTCCTCCCATGCTGTCTGCCTTGTGAAGGTTTGGCGGGAGTGTGGAGTCCTGGCACAGAGGGGTCCCATTGTGCTTCCTACGATCCTAAGTTCTCTGAAGCTGTGTTGTCCTCCCATGCTGTCTGCCTTGTGAAGGTTTGGCGGGGAGTGTGGAGTCCTGGCACAGAGGGGGTCCCATTGTGCTTCCCTACGATCCTAAGTTCTCTGAAGCTGTGTTGTCCTCCCATGCTGTCTGCCTTGTGAAGGTTTGGCGGGGAGTGTGGAGTCCTGGCACAGAGGGGTCCCATTGTGCTTCCTACGATCCTAAGTTCTCTGAAGCTGTGTTGTCCTCCCATGCTGTCTGCCTTGTGAAGGTTTGGCGGGGAGTGTGGAGTCCTGGCACAGAGGGGTCCCATTGTGCTTCCTACGATCCTAAGTTCTCTGAAGCTGTGTTGTCCTCCCATGCTGTCTGCCTTGTGAAGGTTTGGCGGGGAGTGTGGGGTCCTGGCACAGAGGGGTCCCACTGTGCTTCCTACGATCCTAAGTTCTCTGAAGCTGTGTTGTCCTCCCATGCTGTCTGCCTTGTGAAGGTTTGGCGGGGAGTGTGGGGTCCTGGCACAGAGGGGTCCCACTGTGCTTCCTACGATCCTAAGTTCTCTGAAGCTGTGTTGTCCTCCCATGCTGTCTGCCTTGTGAAGGTTTGGCGGGGAGTGTGGAGTCCTGGCACAGAGGGGTCCCATTGTGCTTCCTACGATCCTAAGTTCTCTGAAGCTGTGTTGTCCTCCCATGCTGTCTGCCTTGTGAAGGTTTGGCGGGGAGTGTGGAGTCCTGGCACAGAGGGGGTCCCATTGTGCTTCCTACGATCCTAAGTTCTCTGAAGCTGTGTTGTCCTCCCATGCTGTCTGCCTTGTGAAGGTTTGGCGGGGAGTGTGGAGTCCTGGCACAGAGGGGTCCCATTGTGCTTCCTACGATCCTAAGTTCTCTGAAGCTGTGTTGTCCTCCCATGCTGTCTGCCTTGTGAAGGTTTGGCGGGGAGTGTGGAGTCCTGGCACAGAGGGGGTCCCATTGTGCTTCCTACGATCCTAAGTTCTCTGAAGCTGTGTTGTCCTCCCATGCTGTCTGCCTTGTGAAGGTTTGGCAGGGAGTGTGGAGTCCTGGCACAGAGGGTCCCATTGTGCTTCCTACGATCCTAAGTTCTCTGAAGCTGTGTTGTCCTCCCATGCTGTCTGCCTTGTGAAGGTTTGGCGGGGAGTGTGGGGTCCTGGCACAGAGGGGTCCCACTGTGCTTCCTACGATCCTAAGTTCTCTGAAGCTGTGTTGTCCTCCCATGCTGTCTGCCTTGTGAAGGTTTGGCGGGGAGTGTGGGGTCCTGGCACAGAGGGGTCCCACTGTGCTTCCTACGATCCTAAGTTCTCTGAAGCTGTGTTGTCCTCCCATGCTGTCTGCCTTGTGAAGGTTTGGCGGGGAGTGTGGGGTCCTGGCACAGAGGGGTCCCACTGTGCTTCCTACGATCCTAAGTTCTCTGAAGCTGTGTTGTCCTCCCATGCTGTCTGCCTTGTGAAGGTTTGGCGGGGAGTGTGGAGTCCTGGCACAGAGGGGTCCCACTGTGCTTCCTACGATCCTAAGTTCTCTGAAGCTGTGTTGTCCTCCCATGCTGTCTGCCTTGTGAAGGTTTGGCGGGGAGTGTGGAGTCCTGGCACAGAGGGGTCCCATTGTGCTTCCTACGATCCTAAGTTCTCTGAAGCTGTGTTGTCCTCCCATGCTGTCTGCCTTGTGAAGGTTTGGCGGGAGTGTGGGGTCCTGGCACAGAGGGGTCCCATTGTGCTTCCTACGATCCTAAGTTCTCTGAAGCTGTGTTGTCCTCCCATGCTGTCTGCCTTGTGAAGGTTTGGCGGGGAGTGTGGAGTCCTGGCACAGAGGGGTCCCATTGTGCTTCCTACGATCCTAAGTTCTCTGAAGCTGTGTTGTCCTCCCATGCTGTCTGCCTTGTGAAGGTTTGGCGGGGAGTGTGGAGTCCTGGCACAGAGGGGTCCCATTGTGCTTCCTACGATCCTAAGTTCTCTGAAGCTGTGTTGTCCTCCCATGCTGTCTGCCTTGTGAAGGTTTGGCGGGGAGTGTGGAGTCCTGGCACAGAGGGGTCCCACTGTGCTTCCTACGATCCTAAGTTCTCTGAAGCTGTGTTGTCCTCCCATGCTGTCTGCCTTGTGAAGGTTTGGCGGGGAGTGTGGAGTCCTGGCACAGAGGGGTCCCATTGTGCTTCCTACGATCCTAAGTTCTCTGAAGCTGTGTTGTCCTCCCATGCTGTCTGCCTTGTGAAGGTTTGGCAGGGAGTGTGGAGTCCTGGCACAGAGGGGGTCCCATTGTGCTTCCTACGATCCTAAGTTCTCTGAAGCTGTGTTGTCCTCCCATGCTGTCTGCCTTGTGAAGGTTTGGCGGGGAGTGTGGAGTCCTGGCACAGAGGGGTCCCACTGTGCTTCCTACGATCCTAAGTTCTCTGAAGCTGTGTTGTCCTCCCATGCTGTCTGCCTTGTGAAGGTTTGGCGGGGAGTGTGGAGTCCTGGCACAGAGGGGTCCCACTGTGCTTCCTACGATCCTAAGTTCTCTGAAGCTGTGTTGTCCTCCCATGCTGTCTGCCTTGTGAAGGTTTGGCGGGGAGTGTGGAGTCCTGGCACAGAGGGGGTCCCATTGTGCTTCCTACGATCCTAAGTTCTCTGAAGCTGTGTTGTCCTCCCATGCTGTCTGCCTTGTGAAGGTTTGGCGGGGAGTGTGGAGTCCTGGCACAGAGGGGGTCCCATTGTGCTTCCTACGATCCTAAGTTCTCTGAAGCTGTGTTGTCCTCCCATGCTGTCTGCCTTGTGAAGGTTTGGCGGGGAGTGTGGAGTCCTGGCACAGAGGGGGTCCCATTGTGCTTCCTACGATCCTAAGTTCTCTGAAGCTGTGTTGTCCTCCAATGCTGTCTGCCTTGTGAAGGTTTTGCTTGGCCTGTGGATGGGCAATGGTGCCTTTGCTGGACTGCAGGGCACGGGTGGAAGTGGTCATTTTGCCAGTGAGTACTGAGAAAGAGTGAGGAACTTTTCATGGGTACGTTGTGAGTTAATCCTGGGATGACTAGCGCAGTAAACTAGCTGCTTTGTGCTGTGCGTCTCTCCATTGTGCAGCCAGCTGTCGGTTTCTGGTTATTTGTACAATCCTCAGCTGCACAGCCCTAACCCAGTGTAGATATAAATATCTGGGGTTCTTTTTGATCATCGGGCCACCTTTAAACCACATAAAATGCATCTCAAAAGAAAGGCTACTTTCTTAACTCGGGCTCTTCGCGTTTTACAAAGCACTCTAGAAGGTCCCAGTTATGCACCATTACTGAAAGCGATTCCAGCAAGGCTGTTACCAGCGATTTCATATGGTAGTGAAGTCCTCTGTGGCAGGGATGCAGCTCTCCTAAACTTGATCCTCTACAAAGTATTCAGATCACTTTTCAATCTACCTCTGAAAGCATCGCCAGCCCAAATAAGACTGGAATTCGGTCTCACTAACCAAACAATAGCAAGGATGGGGACATGCGTGAAAACGCGGAATAGAATAAGAACTGCCTCAGAAAATCATCTGTGTAAAGCCTTGTGGCAAGAGTTGAAATGGAACGAGAACTCCAGCCAACATTTTCTTACATACAGAAATAAATGAATTAGGTATCCAATCAGTATGGGCAAAATCTCTTCCACACACTGCTTTAAAAATTAATTTATAAGATAACAAAGAAAGTATCTGTTTTAAAGGATAAGGAGAAATTAGCCATTAGAGCCCATGCCTGGTCTGTAATTAATGAATCCAAAAACCTTAAAATCCAACCATATTTAGAATACGGCTAGTCCAGAAAATTGAAAATCGACTTTATGCATTACCGTTTCGGCAAAACCCCAGGCGAAGAAAATGAATGGACTAAAGAACATGCTGCAGACTTTGCAATAATGGGGTTGAGAATATTCTCCACATTTATTATTATTTATTTATTTATTTTGAAAGTTTTATATAGCGTGAACTTGACCCAGGCGGGTATCGGAGCGCTTTACAATTTGGATAGGTAATACAAGAGTATACATGATACAACAAGATAGTCGTGCAACGTAGTTAAGGTATGTGGGATACAGACCATGGAGAAGAGTATTCGATAATCTTTGCTACATAAATGAGCATGGCAGGCGAATGCTGGGATTCAAAGGTGTCCAGCAATCTCCTTGTCAATCAGGTGGCATTCAATGAGCAGTGGGCCAGAGCTGTTTTAAGGCAGGAACTTGGCCATTAGGATTTTTTTACTTCCTTTTTAGGTCTCGCCTGCACCAGCGCTTGCGCTGGTCTGGCCGAGAGTTTTAGTAAGCGGGTTTTGGAAGTGCAAACACTGGCTTTCGGCTGGCGACCAGCTTGAGTTCACGATGGCGTGCACGCGCGCAGCTGCCATCTGGGTTTCCTATCTCTTCCTCATTTCCTCGTCATGGCTCATTAACTCTCTGGACTCTGATGTTTCAATCGCAGCAGCAGCTCACATTACCAACTGAGGGCCCTGGACTACAGTCACATGAAAAACAACAGCGATTAGCATTGAAATGCAAGCTTTTTTTGTCTACTTAGAAATATTGCTTCGGTGGGTTGATTTCACCTTATATCGCTATTTGTTTTATATTGGGAGTCACAGCCTAATTACCAGTATTTTTGTCTCACTCTGTTTTTTTTTTTATATTTATTCGCGCAAAGCACAAAGCTATATTTAAGGTTACTTTTTCCGCGTCACTTCTTTACTCTATTTAAACTCCACACCCCCACTCTTATTGTCTCTCTCCTTCTCTCTCTCCCCTCTCTAATTCTCTCTCTACTTAATTAACTCTCCCTCTCTATCTTTTTTAGCCTTTCATTCTCTCTCACCCCTTTATCTGTTTCTCTTTCAAACTCCTTCATTCACTCTCCCTTCTTTCACTCTCTCTATCCCGCTCCACTCTTTATTCTATGTACACCCTTTCTCTCTCACCACCCCCTCTAATTGGGCATTATATCTTCACTCTATCTCTCACTCGGCAACACCACAGCATCACTCAGCATCACCACAGCATCACTCAGCGCAACCACAGCATCAATCAGAGCCAGCACAGCATCACTCAGCACCAACACAACATCTCTCAACGCCATCACAGCATCACTCAACGCCATCACAGCATCACTCAACGCCATCACAGCATCACTCAACGCCATCACAGCATCACTCAACGCAACCACAGCATCACTCAGTGCAACCACAGCATCACTCAGTGCAACCACAGCATCACTCAGTGCAACCACAGCATCACTCAGTGCAACCACAGCATCACTCAGTGCAACCACAGCATCACTCAGTGCAACCACAGCATCACTCAGTGCAACCACAGCATCACTCAGTGCAACCACAGCATCACTCAGCGCAACCACAGCATCACTCAGCGCCACCACAGCATCACTCAGCGCCACCACAGCATCACTCAGCGCCACCACAGCATCACTCAGCGCCACCACAGCATCACTCAGCGCCACCACAGCATCACTCAGCGCCACCACAGCATCACTCAGCGCCACCACAGCATCACTCAGCGCCACCACAGCATCACTCAGCGCCACCACAGCATCACTCAGCGCCACCACAGCATCACTCAGCGCCACCACAGCATCACTCAGCGCCACCACAGCATCACTCAGCGCCACCACAGCATCACTCAGCGCCACCACAGCATCACTCAGCGCCACCACAGCATCACTCAGCGCCACCACAGCATCACTCAGCGCCACCATAGCATCACTCAGCGCCACCACAGCATCACTCAGCGCCACCACAGCATCACTCAGCGCCACCACAGCATCACTCAGCGTCACCACAGCATCACTCAGCACCACCATAGCTTCACTCAGCGACACCACATCATCACTCAGGGCCAACACTGCATCACTCAGCACCACCACAGGATGACTCGGCACCACCACAGGATGACTCGGCACCACCACAGGATGACTCGGCACCACCACAGGATGACTCGGCACCACCACAGGATGACTCGGCGCCACCACAGGATGACTCAGCGCCACGACAGCATCACTCAGCGTCACCACAGCATCACTCAGCACCACCACAGCATCACTCAGCGCCACCACAGCATCGCTCGGCGCCACCACAGCATCGCTCGGCGCCACCACAGCATCGTCGGCGCCGCCACAGCATCGCTCGGCGCCGCCACAGCATCGCTCGGGGCCACCACAGCATCACTCAGCGCCAAGACAATATCATTCAGCACCACCACAGCATCACTCAGCGCCAAGACAATATCACTCAGCACCACAGCAGCATCACTCAGCACCACAGCAGTATCAGTCAGCAACACCTGAGTATCATTCAGCATCACCTCAGCATCGTCTCCGCAACAGTCACCACCACCACCACTACCACCTCAGCATCACTCAGCACCACCTCAGCCTGCTCTCGGAATCTGGCATCTGTTGATTCTCCCCTAGCGTCTGGCCGCTGCTAGTGTTATAATACAGGTACTAGTTCCCAACCTTCACCCTCCGATTGTTTATGCCCCCTCAAAAAAAAAGCTTTAACAAACAACCATTGCAATAGGCAGAAACAAGTTGCCAGCATTGCAAGAACAAAAGAAAACTGAGGACATTTTTTATTGTAAATACTTTTTTTAATATGGTCGTTCAGTTTTACATAATGCCTTCTTGGTCATATATAAAGTAACAAAAATGCTTCTGACACTTTTTTATTATAACTTTTCAGCATGCTGCACAGCAGCCACACTTCTCTACAGCACAGCTTGAAGACATTGGCAAAGTCAATAGCTCTGGCTAAACACTTATAAGGCCCCAAAGGCGAGACCTATTGGCTATGCCAATGCTTGTTGAAGGTAGTCGTGCAGGAAATTTGTCGGACTTCCGGAGGAAGAGAGTTCCAGATCTTTGGGGCAGCGCCTGAGAAGGCTCTGTGACTCGTTCTCATTTTGTGGAAGATATGTGGTTTTAAGAGCCATGAACTTGCACTTCTTGACTGTCTGCAACCTCCCGATAGTTCTAGTTTTTGAGCCAGATACGTGGGAGTCTTGAGATGTAGGGCTTTGTGAGTCATGCAGGCTATCTAGCTGTATTCTTGCCTCATATGGCAGCCAGTTTAGGGATTTGAGGGCTGGGGAGATATACTTGTTTCTTTTTGAACCAGTGAGCAGTCTAGCTGCTGCATTAATGGATGCTTTTAGTGGGGCTAAGCTATATTTGGGAAGTCCACAAAGCGTGGAACTACCATTGTCTAACCTATGCAGCACCAGAGCTTGCACCGCCATCTTGAAGTCCTCTTGTGGAAGGAAAGGTTTTATATTCCTTAGTGTGTTCATCTGGTGTTTAGCCCCCTTGCATAAATTGCTAATATGATTCTGCATGCTCAGGTGCTTATCCAGTGTGATTCCGAGGGATTTTGCAGAGTCGATAATGCAGGGAGTTCAGTTGAAAGTCGTAAGATGTTTCAGCCAGTGGTCAATCTTGGGGCTGTGATTCTGCAGAGCAATGAGAAGGAATTCCGTTTTGGAGGTGTTGAGCATGAGGTGATTGTCAGCCAGTTTTGAGTATCCAAAAGGGTAGAGTTGAGTGAGACGAAGTCTTCAGGGGAGGTGATTTTAAGATAAAGTTGTGTCCTCTGCATACATATGGAAGAGGATGTTCGCAGAGCATTTGCCAAGGGTTCTAGGAATAAATTGAAGCGTATCAGTGATAGTGCCGACCCCTGTTGAACACCCATAGAGACTGGGGAGGCCTGGGAAAGGGATTGCTTTATCTTGACTTTTTGTGATCTATTATGGAGGAAGGAAGTGAACCATTGCAATACCTGCCCAGAAAAGCCCATCCTATGTTCAAGGCTGGATAAGAGATTGTCTTGGTTAACGGTGTCGAAGGCTGAAGAAAGGTCGAGGAGAATCAGGAGGCATGCTTCGTTGTGGTCTAGCATTATCAAGATGTCATCCATAATGTGAGTGAGAGCAGATTCCGTACTGTGGCCTCTTCGAAATACGGATTGATTTTGGTCCAGAAGTTGGAAATACTGCATGTGTGCACAAAGTTGCATCTGCATGCAGTTTTCCAGCAGTTTAGCCAGCGTGGGGATGGTGTAGATGGGCCGGAAGTTATTGAGATCAGCTCTGTCTGCATTAGGTTTTTTTTAGAATGGGGGAGATCTGCGCTACTTTTAACCAGTCGGGGATCGTGCCTTGTGATAGCGAGGTGTTGATAATCTTTGTCCAAAGGGGAGGATTGTATCCTTGATGTCTTTGAAGATGGGTGGTGGTAGCGAGTCAGTGAAATGATTAGATGGGTTGATAATCCGCAGAGTGTTGAAAATATCTCTTTCGCTGAGGGGAGTAAAGGAGAACCAAGAGGCGTCGTTCTTGGTGCCAGTATTGGAGGGGCTGAGCCTCTCATGGTGAGCTGGAGAAGCCCTCCCTGCTGATGGGAGAAAAGCCTGCTTTGCTTCCAGGTCGATACTGATGCTCTTTGTTTTCTCGGTGAAGGCGGCTGCCAACTCGCCGCAAGATGGAAGGCCGTAGTCCAGGTCAGAGCTGCTGGGTGTCTTGCTCAATTGTTTTTTAACAATTATAAACTGTTTTTTTGGGCGGTTTTTGGCTTGATTGAGCTGTGTTCGGAAGAAGTCAGCCTTTGCAGTTCTGATATTTTGTTATAAGTGTTCCTGACCGATCTAAGGTGAATTAGATGTTCAGTGGAGGGTACTGATCTGCAGGTTCTTTCAGCTAACCTTAGGTTGCGGCGTTCAGAGTTTAGGTTGTCGTTGAACCAAGGTTTGGAGATTTTGACGGAGGCACTTTTTAGTTGTAGAGGGGCTATTTCGTCCAGGATGCCAGCTATGGTGGTGTTATAGAAGTCAGTGAGGACATGCACATCCGACATGTCCGACTGTGGAGTCAAGGCCTTTCTACAGCGGGTTGCTAGATCCATGGAGTTAATATTCCTAAGGCTCCTTTTCCATAGTTTCGTTTTTTTGGGTTGGACCCTCTTCGGTGATACCTCCTTGTTAATTAGGAAGAAGATGCAGTAATGGTCAGACCAATCACAAGGAATAATGGCATCTATTGAGATGGTTTTTCCTTCACAGATGATGAAGTCCAGCGTTTCACTCTTGTTATGGGTTGGACTTTCGCAATATTGTTTCAGCTCGTGCTCCAATAGGAAGGTTTTTAGACAGTTTACAGCTTGATCATTTGGGTTAGACCAGTGAAGGTTGAAATCTCCCAGGAATATTTCGGAAACTAGGGTGTCCTCATTGGAGGAGATTATTTCATGAAATGTTCAATGAAGGAAAGATTGTCTCCAGGGGCGTGGTAAAATGTGTGTAATTTGCATATTGGGTGGTGAGTGCTAGAGATGTTGATGCGTCTGTACTCACTGGAGGTCAGATCGGAGGGATCGGAATGTGAGACCGAGAGGGTATTTCGATGTATGCAGGCTAAATCTCCACCCAGTTTTATGGATCTGTCTAATCAAACATTGTGCGTGTATGTCCAGAATTGATAAAAGAGTTGTTTTTTTAAAAACCTTTTTTAATGACCTGGGAATTCGCACCTGCAGGCAAGCTGTCATTGCATGCTTGCAATCCACAGATCCAAAGGTCAGCTGTCGATATACGGAATTTTTAAATCTGGCTGGAAAAAAGTTATTAAACAAAAAAACAAAAAAAAATACCCTTCATGCTGGAATCCAACTAATAACATTTGAATTAACCTTGGGGTATCCCTCTAATGATTTCTTTTGCATTATGCACTTTCTCTCAGGTACTATAATGATGTTGATATAACTTGTCACTTACCAAAAAATTATCTTGTGTAACTGACATTTTAACTGATCTGTCTACTTTTTATTTTAATTTTTTTAAATATTGTGTTTCTGAGATGGTCTCATTTGTTATGGTTTTAATTAACTATACAATAAACTACATTCAGTGTGGAGCCCTGTGCTTCTAAAAAGAACATGCCCTTTCTAAGAGAGCACCCCTCTTTAGTTCTTGCATATAGACAGCTTTACCTGGCTGTTGTTGAAGACCTATTGTCTACAGTACAATAGATAGTGGTCTCTGGGGCAGCCCCTTCCTCATGATTGGCTGGTTTTCTTGTCTAGCTCAGTTTTCTGTTCCTGATTAAATGGTTTTGCTCCTGATTCTGGTTAGTCCCGCCCCTGGAGCATTGCTGAAGTATGTTGCTTCTAATTGGATGAGTTGTATCCTTCTACAGCTGCTTTGAGGGGACTCTTTATTTTTCATTCAGCACTCCACAGGGGTGCATGTCTCTTGCACTCCTATTTGGCTAGTTGTCCATTCCTGCCTCTGCCCGTCCTGCACCCTGTTTTTTTTTTCTCGTTACATTTTACTCTAGTTTTGCATGGTCCCGGCAGATCCAAATTGGTTCTTTAGAACTGTTAAAAGAAAATACATTAAAGCTGCTAAACGGAAGCGCCAATGCTTGTTTGTCTCTGTGACTTGGACAGTAGGTGTAACCTTCAAACCGGAGGCTCTGTGCCACGCCTCCCTCCGTGCTGGAAGGAGCTTGTCAAACATGCCTCATGACTGCTGCAGCCTCTGAAGTCACTGCACCGAGGGGCGTTCTTCCAACTCTTGGATGTCGTCTAAAGGTTGCCTGTAGGAATACTGTTCCACAATTGGCACAATTTCAGCCCCCTTGTAAGTCCTTATTAAATGGTACCCCTGGTACCTAGGGTTTGGAGACTGAAGAGGATCCCCTAGGGCTGCAGCACGAATTGTGGCACCCTAGGGACCCCTCACCAAGATCAGGCAAATTGCCATTGGAGGCTGCGTGTCTTGGTGCAGACAAAACCAAAGAGTCGACATGGCACTCCTCCCTGTGTGCCATGCCTGCAGACATAGGTGAGACACCCCTACAGCAGGCTTTACAGCCCGAAGGCAGGGTGCACTATATCCCATGTGTGGACATATCTGCCTAAGCAGATATGACCCTGCACTATCTAAGTCCATTCTTAGACATTGTAAGTCCACGGGGAAGCCATAAAGAGTGCATGGGCTGGACAGTCATTACGAGTTTCCTATCTCCATGATGGCTTCACTGTACCCCAAGATGTTTGGTACCAAACATCTCGTCTTAATAAACCCGCACTGATGCCCGTGTCGGATTTATTACTAAATGCACCTAGAAGGCACCTTCGAGGTGCCCCATGAAAACCTACTGACTACTAGTGTGGTTGCTGACTGGTCTCAGCCAGCCTGCCATCACTAGACATGTTTCTGGCCTCCTGGGGTCAGAGCCTTCGCTCTCAGAGGCTGGGAACAAAGTCTGCTCTGGGCAGAGGTGGTCACACCTCGTCCAAGCAGTAATTGCCTTCAGGGTGGGAAGCTTCAAAGGCCATGCCACCTTTAAAATGCAACCCAGGCCTCTCCAGCTAGTGGAAGATGCCAACCCCCATTAATAAGGTTAGGAGGTGTGCCCACACCTAGCCAGCACCACCCCTAAGTTGGTGCAACTGATGTGGACCCCACTTTTTAGATTCCTCCACATTTGTTTGGAGAGAATTAGCCTATCGGTCAGGGTTATGCCCACTTCCCCCCCAGGAAGTGGTCGTATATACGGTGTAGTTACCCTAAAGGTAGTTAGCCCATTGGCTACTACCTGGTACTCCCCTTAATGCCCCTAAACTGAGTATTTAGGTGGCACCCCTCGACCCAGAACTTTAGATTCAATGGACCTAAAGATGAAGAGCACAAAGAGCTGCTGAACCCAAGAACAGAGTACCTGCTGTGGACTTTTGGCGCGAAACCCTGCCTCTTCAAAACTCGACAATCGAGGTGAACTGTCTCGTCCTGCCACTGTGTGGCCTCTAAGAATCCCATAGGACCACCTGCCCTTCGCATATCGCGAAGAACTCCCTCGGAGTAGAGGAGCTATTCTCCTGCAGTCCGCAGGCACCAAGACCGCAGAGTCCGGTCCACTGACTTGCAGCTCCCCAGCCCGACCGGGGCAGCAACTTACCAGGAAGAGGTACTCTTACTCTGGATGGTCATATCTGTCTCCCTTTCAAGTGTGGAGACAGCAGGACCGACCGGAGCCGCTCAGCATCATTCCCTGGGGTACCGAATGCCCTGCAACAAAACGACATATACGAGTCCAGTCAGGATTCCAACTGTACCAGAGCCCAGCAGGCGCCGAGGGACATCAGAACCCCTGAGACCCACTTCGCGAGTGGCCCAGCAGTCCTGAATCTGCCCCTTCCAGCTGTTGAACCCTGACCGCGAGGAGCACCTTTACGCACCATGTCCAACCAACCTACTCTGCACCTAGCCCGCCCAGCCTGGGTAACGACGATCCGGCTGTGCTTCTATGTCCCTAATGACCCTTAGGACCTCCGCCCCCATTTGGGCGCTCTCGGACTTGCCTGTAAGTCCCCTTGTGCAGCCTGTCTTCAGCAGGCACCCCTACTCAGTAGTGCACCAGATACCAACTCCACCAGCACCCTGCTCGTGGCGGAATTCGAGACGCGCCTGACGAACTGTTGGTAGAACATTGGACCTTGGCCTCCTGCTACTCCAAACCCGGAACATGAACCCCATGAACTGTCTGTGCTTTACCTACCTGCTTTTTCCTCCCATAGGATTGTATGTTAAGTAATTGCACACGACTTTGAACTATTTGCTAACTTTGTGAAATTTATAAGAAATACAGTACTCGCTCACCTTTTGAACGTAGTTCTGGTTTGAAAATATATATATATAGAAAGTGTTATTTTTCTAAATTGGTCTCGGATTTATCCTTTGAGTATGTGTCTCATTTATTGCCTCTGAGTGCAACAAATGCTTAGCACTACCCTCTGATAAGCCTAACTGCTCGCTCACACTACCACAAAAGAGAGCGTTAGTATTATCTACTTTAGCCTCTGTAAGCCAATTGGGGACCCACTGGACTCTGCACAGTGTGCTTCTTTTTAGCGCACAATATAGAGAGTCCGCTTCCTACATTGCCTCTTCTCTTGGTTCTTGAAAAGACACCTCGTGGAAAGCCTCTGTCCAGCCGAGGTGGTGTGGAGCACTGTCTGCCGAGCTATGGAGAGCCCCAGATAACATGTTAACACTGTACATGGACTTTCGCATTGGCCTGTGGGATAGCTCCTGGGGTTTTCTTAATTTTATGAGTCCCAGCGTTGAAGGGCCCATCGGCGAACCCCACTATGTATTTGAAAAAAGAAGTGAAATCTCTGTTAGACAAAGAATTCCTTTTTTTGGCATAAGCTGAAGGTTACCTCTTTCAAATCGTCACTTGCTGAAGTGCCAAGAGGCTGTGCGGAAGTAGAGAGCGCTATCTTCGTCTCTTACGGACTCCTGCTTTTCATCTGACTACCCCAGCAGGGAGTGACGGCACTGATAGCAGTTCAGGCATCGTGCCCTTTACCCTGGGACTCTCGTGGGGCAGGCGAATGGCACGGTCATGTCTTATTTCAAAACCTCGACCTTCCTCCTGGCTGGATGTCAGTCAACATGTTTCTCAACTCCTGTCCCTTGAAGGTCTTAGATTAAACATTAACTTGTGCTCGCGGCGTCTGTACGCCATTTTTCAAAGATTCGGCTGACACTGGACAACTGGTTGTTTATTCGTTTGTTAAACTATACATATTGATTCCACCCAGGTTAGACTTGTTCAACAAACACAAAACGTGCAAACGGTTGTATGTGATTTCCTAGAAAAACAATACCATTACTGAGAAACCATTTGATCTAAACTGTAATGGAACTTTTCAGAATGAATGGCATTTACCTTTTTGATAGAAACCAATTCATAGAATGTCTGTTTGTTCGAAATTGGCTTTTGTATGCTTATTTTTTAAGTGTAAATGCAAGGGTTACAGGTCTTACTTTGAGAAACATTTTTGTGGAAGATATTTATTTCTGTGCTTTACTTCAAGGGACATTATTTTATATTTATATCTTTTACATTGTCAAACAATTACTTTGGATGCTTTTAATTCGCTGAGCACTCGCTACCCGTAAACACCATCCATCACTGACCACTCACAAACCCAAAACACCATCAACCCCTGCCCCCTAAAACTCCTTACCACACCTAAACTACACTCCTCCCTGAAGCCTAAAAGCCCTTTCTACCCCAATAATCCACCATCCCTGAACCATAACATCACTCACTACCCCTAACTCTACCCACCCTTGAACCCTAAAAACCTCACCGCCCTTAAACACCAGCCATCCATGACCCATACAAACTCATCACCCCAAAATATCCATTCCTAAACCACAAAACCCCTTTCTTCATCTAAACTCCACTGATCTCTGAATCTTTGAAACTCCTCAGCACCCTAAACTCCACCCCATCTTGAACCCTGAAAATTCGTAACCACCCAAGCCGTAACCCATAATTGAACCTTAGAAACCCTTACCAGTCATAAGCTCCACCCATCCATGAACCCTAAAGCCCCTCAACACCCTTTCTCTACCCATCCCTGAAGCCCAAAAGCACCTCACACACACCTAACCACTCATCCATGAACTCTAAAAACCAATCACCACCCCTACAATCCACCCATCTCTGAACCCTACCAAAACCCCTTTCTATGCCCAAACTCAAATAATTCCTGACCCCCCAAAACCCCCCAGTAGTCCTAAACGCCATCCAAGTTTATTGTAATTTTGGATTTTTCCTTAAAATGATTGTTCCTTTAAAATGTTTCCTTTAATATTCAAATTTTTTTTTTTAAGTGTATTTCTTTAAAATTGTCTTTCCTTAAAATTTATTTTTCTCTGAATTGGTTTCCTCCACTGAGGTGACTCAGTTTTTGTTTTCCATTAATTCACACACATCACATGCAAACGCTTTGTGTGGAATATATTATAAGTAGCACACCTCATAAAAATGGTGTCATTTTACAGCATTATCAGCTGAGAGCGTGCACTCGGTGTTGCTGGCAGTCACCTTCATCCTGAGCAGAAAGTGAACGAAATGCAAAACTCTACCCCAGCTGTGGAAAGAAGGAATGTACAGATCTCTAAAACGTCCCATACTGAGGTTGAGATGCACACCTCCCTACCCTGACAGAAATCACGCATTTCTTCTCAGTTATGCATTCTTACAGATGGTGGGACAAGTCAGTCATAGACCGCCTATGACGGGCAGGGTTGTGCCAAGCATCCCCTCTATAAACAGCAGCTCATTGACGTCATGAAGCGCCTATCAGCTTTACTTCCAGACATTCTAATAGCTACTAATCTATGTGTGATGTAAGACGGGATGAGGCAGGCTTGGACCTGAGCTTCAAGGTCTTAAGCATAAGTTTGTTGTTAATGCCTTTCTCTTCAGGCTCTGGGACCGCCAGGGTCTGTTTGTGGCAGAGTCCTTGTCTTGTGGGTTTGTAAGGGTTTTGTTAATGCCCTTACCATCAGGCTCTGGGACCGCCAGGGTCCGTTTTTGGCAGAGTCCTTGTCTTGTGGGTTTGTAAGGGGGTTGTTAATGCCTTTCTCGTCCAGCTCTGGGACCGCCAGGGTCAGTTTGTGGCAGAGAGTCCCTGTCTTGTGGGTTCTGTAAGGGGGTTGTTAATTCCTTTATCGTCAGGCTCTGAGACCGCCAGGGTCCGTTTGTGGCAGGGAGTCCTTGTCTTGTGGGTTTGTATGGGGGTTGTTAATGCCTTTATCTGCAGGCTCTGGGACCGCCAGGGTCCGTTTGTGGCAGGGAGTCCTTGTCTTGTGGGTTTGTAAGGGGGTTGTTAATGCCTTTCTCGTCCAGCTCTGGGACCGCCAGTGTCAGTTTGTGGCAGAGAGTCCCTGTCTTGTGGGTTCTGTAAGGGGGTTGTTAATTCCTTTATCGTCAGGCTCTGAGACCGCCAGGGTCCGTTTGTGGCAGGGAGTCCTTGTCTTGTGGGTTTGTATGGGGGTTGTTAATGCCTTTATCTGCAGGCTCTGGGACCGCCAGGGTCCGTTTGTGGCAGGGAGTCCTTGTCTTGTGGGTTTGTAAGGGGGTTGTTAATGCCTTTATCTTCAGGCTCTGGGACCGCCAGGGTCTGTTTGTGGCAGAGAGTCCTTGTCGTGTAGGTTGTAAGGGGTATACGTGGTACCGTAGGGACAACCTCGGTATATGAATGTCCACTGTTTATAGTTCGTGTTTGGGTTAAGCTCCTCTTTAGGTGTTCTGAGTCTTTGCAGATATAGGAAACAAGGCACAGTGAGATGAACTGATAGGCCCAGGATCAATTAGGTTTGTTAATGGGTGAACTTGGCGCCAAACCTCTGGCCTTATTTACAACCAGTAACATAGCCAGTTGCTCCTAACTATCACTCCTCACAAGGCACGCATGGGTTGCCCGCCTTTGCCATCGATGCACCTGGCATTGTCTTGTACCTAAAAAGAGAAAGGTAAAATGTCTCCACCGGTAAGCAGGCGAGTATGAGCAGCTTGTCTGGTAGAAAGATGGACCTAAACTAATAAAATAACAAAAAACATGCGAATTAGACAACTCTTTGTGACCACTTCCTTTTGTGCCAATTTCACAAATTGTGTTGCAACACGTTTGCACTGCAAACCTTACTCCTTCAATGTAGGGTCTCCAGTATGGTCCTTTTACTGCCCCAGAAGCAGCTGTAATCGAGCCGCTGTAATCGAGCCGCCCCAGCTGCAGCTGTAATCGAGCCGCCCCAGCTGCAGCTGAAATCGAGCCGCCCCAGCTGCAACTGGAATCGAGCAGCGGGCGGCCCCAGCTGCCGCTGGAGTCGGGCGGCCCCAGCTGCCGGGCGGCCCCGCTGGAGTCGGGCGGCCCCGCTGGAGTCGGGCAGCCCCAGCTGCCGCTGGAGTCGGCTTGTCCTGTCCAAGGAGCATTTCAGTCTCATTCTGTTTTGATTGGATGAGTTGTGTCCTCCCATTGGTCTATATCGAGCACTAGTTTCTTTTCTCTCTCCACGGTCTGCGTCCTTGCTCTCATTGGCCCCCTCCCCATTTCCCGAATCCCAGTCATTTTATTTACAAAGGTTGCTATTTCCCGGCGCCGGCTTGCCTCCTACATGCTCCATCCACGGTCTGCTGCTGTATCAATAGGCGGCCACAATTGAATTGTTTTGAAAACATTCCAAGACTGCTGCATGTGTTCATGCACAGCAGTCCTCTTGGAATGGTTTTTATTTTGCTCTATGAAAAACCATTCCAAGATGGCCATCGTAACGGCTGGCCATCCTATAATGGTTTCTGCTGTAAACTGTTGCAAGACCCAAACAAATAAGCAACATCAATAGATTTGCTCCTGGTGTCATAGGAGAGACCTATTGGCTATGCCAGTGCTTGTTTTCGGTGTGATACTAAGAATGTCTGTTTTTCTCTCAAACAAGCAACCATCTTTATCATAAGAACTGGCCTCAAATCTAGGGCTTATTACTTTGCTGTGTGAACTCTTACTGGAGAATATTTGGATCTTGTGTGGCCTCCTTTGTGACTGTGGAAGGCAGACCATATATTTGAATGTCGGCGGTATTCTGTGTACTTTCATTTACAAAAGCCAGTGTCTCGGAGATCTGGGGCAATGTACACTTGGTCCTCTGTTTTTCGTGAATTCTCAGGCAACCTTAGAAGCAGTAAGCTGTTAGACTTTTACCTTAATCATCGCAACTTTACAGGTCTGTTGCAAAGGCACAAAGTTGGGATGCTGCCTTTGCTCGTTTAAAATGCCCAAATTAAAAGCACCATCTAAAGCCAAAGGAGTGGTCTTGAATATTTGATAAAATACCAGTGCTGTACCAAAATAAAAGGTGCGCGCCTTGTATTTACCTGCAACTCGTCAATGACGCAAGATATGAAGCCGTAGGAAATAGGCCTCAGATGAAATGTTAAGGGGAAAGCTGCCAAAGTTGTTTTTAAGTTCCAGATAGTACAGCTCAGTTATGTTCAATGTGTATGAAACGAAAGGTGTGTGATGGAAAAGAAAATGGACTCCACTGTGGGGAACCCATGAGCTTGGCTGACATTGTTTCCTCTTCCTTTTTCTCCCCTAGGTTTGTTTGCCACTCCTCTTTTGGCTGGCCTCCCTGAGAAAGTGAGGACGTTCTTGGCCAGGCAGGTACCGTTCCCCAGCCGCCTCGGGGACCCCGGAGAGTACGCTCACCTGGTCCAGGCCATTGTGGAGAACCCCATGCTGAATGGAGAGGTAATCCGGCTGGATGGCGCCATCCGAATGCAGCCCTGAGGAACACATTGGTACTCTTGGACAGGGAGCCGGGTCCTTCAGACTGTGCAGTCACATTCCAGTCAGGCCTTCCATGAGGAAGGGAGCGAATATTCAAAAGGAGGCTGGACTTCTTTGACTACTGAACTTTGTAAAGCTGCCCCACCGTCCATGGAAGTTATGAACTTGGCGCTTCTGGTTTTGGCCCAGCTGGATGGACCGCATTGATCTAGAAAGCTTGATGACTACTGCAGAGGATTCATCTGGTAACTCCATGCCAGCGTCGGTTAGTCTAGTGAAGGAAGATTGAATAATTTAAGGAGCTTCCTAATAAAGATTTGAATGTGGACCAGAGCTGTGAGCCGTTTTTGTATTCTGCACTGCTGAGGCTCACGTTGTGTAGGTATTACTACACATTGCAGCTTTGTGGGGCTTAAAAAACATCAAAACTGTAAACACGTAATGCACACACGTGGAGGCATCACACATGCCGTGCACCCCTACTCCGCACTGGTGCCTTCCCTTCCCCAGATGTAGGGAGCTGGCTCTGTATATACTATACCAAAGTGAGGTATAGTGTGCACAGTAAATCCCCAAAGGTAGGCAGAGGTAAAAGTAGATAGCACCTTGCTCTCTATTTGTGGTAGTGTGGGCGAGCAGTAAGGCTTTATCAGCGGGTAGTGTTAAGCATTTATTGTACACACTCTGGCAAGAAATGATGTCACACACTCAAAGACTGAACTCAGACCAATTTGTTTGTATAAAAATATTATTTAGTTGTATTTTATTTTTAGAACCAAGCCAGGCCTGGTACAGTGAAATAATACTTTGCAAAAATAATGCAGTTGAATACAGTTGAAATGCAGCAGAATGCAATTGGTTTGCTTACAGGTAAGTCAACAGTCAAAATTACTTTTCAGTTACTTTGTACGTTACTTTTTAGATTACTTTTTAAGTTACTTTTTCTACTCCGTGTGATATGCCTAGATATTACACTGGGGCATTTCCTAGATAAAAGATAAGTAAATCACTTTTTGTACATATGTAGTTTCTTAGGGTTTCATACAAACCAACTCCACACTTAGAACAATTTTCATAACAAAGCAGTCAATGCAGTCCTACGGGAAAAAACCATGTTATCGATTTAACATTAAGTATTTAAGTTTGGGAGTTGGTTTTCTAGGGTTAGAACAAGGGTTCCCCTAGGGTTGAGGATGCACTCTCAAAGCACCCTCAGCTGCACTACGGCAGCCGGATGCAGAGTGCTGAGGCCCAATGTTATCCAATAGGGGATAGGGGCCTCCGGTTGGTGGCTGCTCACGAGCAGGCCAGAAGGATGTGGGAGCAAAGCTCCAAGGGTTTAGCTCAGGGCAAAGGTGGATCCGAGTTAGCACACAAGGTGCACCCACAGTGGCACAGAGGCAGCTGGGTGCAGAGTGCTGATTTGGCATTGGGTGCCCTGTTTTAAATGGGAGTTGCCGGTTTTGGATTTTGGCTGCAGGCTCGGTCCAGGAAGACTTCTGGGAGGAGCCAACAGCTGGGCAGGTAAGTTGGAGGGCTCGGGGACATAGGTGCACCTTGGGTTCTCTTCTCCAGGGCGCAGGGTGGCTGGATGCAGGGGTGGCTTTCGAGGTCGGATTTCACCTTGCCGGGCCCCTTGTGGTTGGGGTCTCCGTGCAGAGGCTGCAGGCGACATCGGGGAGTTCTGGAGGGGTCATCCCACGGTGGACTCTGACTCTGGAGCGCTGGAGGACCTCGGTGTGCCACTCGGACCGTAGGCGATAGGTGCAGTGGTGGTTCCAGGCGTTGGGTTTCTTTGTCCTCAGCAGGCTCTGAGTCTTGCTTTGGAGGTTTTGAAAAGAGCTGCTGTTCACAGGAGATCCAGTCTTTGTTGAAAGCAGTCAGTCCTCCCAGGGGTTCTGGAGGTCGCTGGCTGCAGGACAAGGTGAATTTTGGCGCAGGATCTCTGGAAACTGCAGACGGGACAGTAGGGCTGGGGCCAAGTCAGTTCTCCTCTGCAGTCTCCTCTGCTGGGCGTCTTCTTTTGTCCTCCTTCGTAGGTAGCGGTAATCTGGCCTGCTAAGTTCAGGGCTGCCCCCTAAATACTGTATTTAGGGGGCGTTTTAGGGGTCTTGAGGTCTGTAGCCAAAGGGCTACTGACCTTAGGGTGAATACACCCATGGTGGGCTCACCCCACGTGGGGGAGTGGGCACAATCCCGAACACTCATTGGAGAGCGCCTGCCATCTGCAAGATGGTGGGCACTGAAGAGTGGGCTTGCCTTCACCTCTCCCAACTGAGGGGTGGGGTTGGCAGAGGTGGGCACACCTTCTGGGCTCTTCTAATTTTTCTCTCCTGTCTAACTGCCGAAAAGGGGGTGAGAAAGGAAGGGGGCCTGCTCCTGATAGCAGGAGAGGCTGGGGGTGGCGTTACTAAGGCGGCAAGGCCTTTGAAGCTCCCCTGCCACAGATGGCTCTTCCTGACCTAGGGGAGGTGTGAACACCTCCGTCCAGGAAAGGCTTTGTTTCTGGACCCAGGGAGCGAAGGCTTCCACCCCCAGGGGTCCAGAAACATGTCTCATGGGGGCAGGCTGGTGTTTACCAGTCAAAGAACCCACCAGAGGCTGGTTGTTTTTCAGGGGGCATCTGTAAGATGCCCTCTGAGTGCATGCTATAATAAATCCCACACTGGCATCAGTGTGGATTTATTATACTGAGAAATTTGCTACCAAACTTCCCAGAATTCAGTAAAGCCATTATGGTGCTGTGGAGTTCGTAATGACAAACTCCCAGACCATATACACTTCATGGCTTTACTGCACATTACAATGTCTAAGAATGGACTTGGACACTGTAGGGGTACATGGCTCATGCAACTGTACCCTCACCAGTGGTATAGTGCACCCAGCTAGAGGGGTGTCTTACCTATACCATAGTGTGTGTGTGTGTGTGTGTGTGTGTGTGTGTGTGTGTGTGTGTGTGTGTGTGTGTGTGTGTGTGTGTGTGTGTGTGTGTGTGTGTGTGTGTGTGTGTGTGTGTGTGTGTGTGTGTGTGTGTGTGTGTGTGTGTGTGTGTGTGTGTGTGTGTGTGTGTGTGTGTGTGTGTGTGTGTGTGTGTGTGTGTGTGTGTGTGTGTTATATATACAGGACCTCTAAGGGTGGCACAATATGTGCTGTAGGCCTTCCCTGGTCACAGTGCCCTTGGTACCTTTTACAAGGGACTTACATATTTCCTTCACAAGAATGTCACGTAAATCCTCTCACTTTGAAGTGATAGAAAGAAAAGTAAACACTAAACTCCCTCAGAAGACAGAGCCTGACATTTGACCTCGGTCTTTGAATGCACAGCAAATGTGACAAGATTTAAATTCCTGTTTACAGAAAGCGAGCACTCGTGGAAGAATACAAGGAGCCATGGTAAACCGGCGATGCTCCACAGGATGGACAAAGACAAGCTCTGTATCTCTCAACTTGATTTATTGGCTAGACATAATGAGGTGGGTATACTATGTGAAAACTACAACTAACCCAATGTTAATTGAGGGTGTAAGAATACTGCTGTTTTAACATAAACAATAGAGGAGTCCGAGCCTGATGCTGGATTATAATTCAGGCATGTGAATCTGTGAAAGAAACCATGTTGAAGAAGAAAGGGGTAACTGGTAGCAGCACGGAATGTATGCTCACGGCCCGAAAGAGAATGCTGGTGTCTTTGGTGAAAAGGGGCGATCCGGAATGTAGGTGCACAGGTCAACATGGCTACTGGAAATTGAGGGGCTTATTTATAAGTGCATTGCGCCGCAAGGCGTCACTTTTTTTGGCGCACCGGCGGCGCAGAGTACAGACCCCCATCTACGAGGCCATGCCTTTAAAGCCACTTTGTGGCGCTTTTCATGGCCTCGTAGATATGGTGTAAGGCAACGCAGCGCAAGTCGCTGAGTTGCTTTACTCTGCATCTGAGAGGCGTTGCAGTGGGTGTTCCTACACAACTCCCATGGATTTGGACGCATTCCCAGATTAACAAGGACTTGTAAAGCTGGAAATGCGTCAAGAGCCTACGCCTCCCCAGGGAAGATACAACTAGGATAAATTACTTTATTTCGCCTTGTTTTTCCCTTTTTCTGTGTGCTGCAGAATGCAGCACACATAGGAGGAAAACAACTCCATTGATTGTTTTTATGCTGGAAGAGACACCTTCCTGCACAAAGACAATCATTCCTACAACGCAGACAGCCTTACATCATGGTGCAAGGCATCCAATTGTGTGCCAGTGCAGGGGAAAAGGACAGGACTGCACCATATCTCAGAGATACAGCGCATTTCTGCCTTTTTCTTTTAATGCAGGGCAGCGCAGCAAAGTGACTATGCCAAAAACTAGTAAATACGCCCCTCAGTCTCACATGGACATCAGACTGCTTGTCATAGAAGTCACAGAATAGAATAAGCAGGACTTCAAGGTCTCTGATCTCAGCACATCAAAGCCTTCTGCCCTCATTGCAGTGCTCGGAAATGCTGGACTTGGGCAGTGAGCTGAATAAAGATGGTACTTTAAACCCCAGGCAGTCCACCTACTTCACATTCTCAGATTCAGCAGCAAACTATTTTCCTCTGTCGTGGCTGGACTGAATTTATCCTTCTAAGGGAGACCGTTAAATATTCTGAGACTGGTCCGAGCCTTCCTTTACTTATGCGTGCAGAGCTCCCAGAACAAAAAGGTTAGTACTGGATACACCACAGGGACATGCTAGCCAGTGCAGTGGCATTTGTGCTGCAACCATCTATCCACTTAGACTCAAGGTCAGCCCAAGCTCTCACTGGGGGGAGGGGGGACCTTTGGGGGAGGGGGTAATCCCATCACTCTTATAAGGTGTACGGCCCTGACCTTTGTCCACAGTCTTAGTTCAGCTGGTGTTTTTGTGAGACCACAATCAGACCTGATGGACCTGGCTCATTCCCAGTGACAAAAGGTCTTTCCTGCTTCTTTTCACAGGATGTGAATTCAAAGCCAGATCGATGTGTATAGCTTTACAAAGATTTGGGGAGAATCAGGAGAGATGTTAAGGGAGAAGAGAGAGAGAAGGGGAGACTGCAACACTGACTTCAGAACACCCTACAACCTTAGGGGGATACTTGGATCTGGGGGGAATCTCTGCCACCGTGTACCCAACTCTCTTATCGTCAGAAAGTCTGGTGCACGCTACAGGAGAACCACCCGCTCAGCCATGACCTACTAAATGTATTGAACAGGAAAAGCCATTCGGAAGTCTCCTCGCTTGGGACAGGTGCACAACCTGTACCCCCGTACTAGAAACTGCTGCCAGCAACGGTTATAAATACCCTGGTCCATGCATTGGTGTCGTAGCCAGACAAGTTAAAAATCACCCCTAAAGATGTACACTTTTTCCACAATTAAGTCTGGCACTCAATTGGTGAGCAACAGATATAACTATGCAGAGCACCTTCAGGAGGGATCCGCTTACCTCCCAACGGATTCTAGCACTCAATTGGTGAACACAAGACCTAACCATGCAGAGTACCTTCAGCAGGGATCTGCTTACCTCCCAATGGAGTCTAGCACAACTATTGATCAAGAGACCTAACCAGGCAGGGAGGGATCCGCTTACCTCCCAACTGAGTCTAGCACTGAATTGGTGAACAAGAGACCTAACCATGCGGAGCACCTTCAGGAGGGATCCGCTTACCTCACGATGGAGTCTGGCACTCAACTGGTGATCAAGAGACCTAAACCATGTAGAGCACCTTCAGGAGGGATCCGCTTACCTCCCAACGGAGTCTAGCACAACTGGTGAACACGAGACCTAACCATGCAGAGTACCTTCAGGAGGGATCTGTGTATCTCCCAATGGAGTCTAGCACAACTGGTGATCAAGAGACCTAACCAGGCAGGGAGGGATCCGCTTACCTCCCAATGGAATCTAGCACTCAATTGGTGAACACGAGACTTAACCATGCAGAGCACCTTCAGGAGGGATCCGTGTATCTCCCAACGGAGTCTAGTCTGCCAGGTGTTTCGTACACAAGAAATATGAGGTGTGAGCTGTCCTGTGGATACGGCACCAGGAACTCTCGCTTCTGCAAGAAGGAAGGATGAAAAGCGACAGAGGAACACCAGAAGCCCCGAGAGCAAAATGAAAATGGGATTGGGGGAGGCAGAGACAAGGGGAACAATTCTCAGTAGATTGTGTCTAGACCGAGCTAGAAATCTTCAGTGACACAGCAGTCCACAAGCCTGGGTGTCAGCACTCTGGATCAGAGCCCACTACTCTGCAGGAAGGCAAAAACAGATAGTCTGAAGGCATCCGAAGGTCAGGAAATAAGGCAGCTGTGGAAGGTGTAACATAACCATGGGGGAGACCCACGGGTCGAGGGGCTACTCCACCACCCCCTGGAAAAAACAGCAATTCAACTGCTGCACAATATGGTTCTTGTGGTTTGCAAGAAGGTGGCAAGGACAGCCTGTTCTAAGGGTTCATGGTGCCATTTTGGAAAGATAATGGGTGAAGTAGAGGTCTGCAGGCCTGTGGATTTTTGGTCACCTTTTCCCCCTACAGTGGAAGATGTACCAACGTTTCCTAATATACTTCTACAGAATACGGACACTCGAGCTGGTACATCCTGTCCTATAGTTCACCGCTGTACCAATTGCTGGCACATTGTGTGAGATGTGTGTAACACCAGCATTATAGCTGCCAAGTTTTCGGATTGCTTATGGGTGACATTTAACAACCAAATATATGGCACTTACAGTGAAACTTTCTCACAAGTAAAGCCGAGCAATGATTCCATAGAAAGAGGTAAATATCGGAAAATTGCACCCTTTAGGGCAACATGAAGCTCTAAAAAGATCTTGAAACTGCTGCAAAGCACATGAAATGTAAGGTCACTAACCAACTGCCCTTTTGTAAGTTGATCGTACTGTAAAACAATTGTATAACCAGGATATTGAGCAATAAACAAGTCTTCCAGAGGCAGCACTTCATTAAAGTTCTGTGGACATATACAAAGACACATACAGTTAGATACAAGAAAATGACTTACTGGATGCAACAGATTGTCGCTTACTTTACAAAATAAGCAATGTATTATTAAAGTCCATACGTACTTTAAAGAAATGCAGTCCAGACTGAGTACATCTGCCAAACCGAAGAAAATGGCAAATAAAAAGCCACACTAAGACCAGAGGTCTAAGAGCCCAGTCAGGTAATTCAAAGTGTTGAGGTAAAACCTCTGGAGTATGACCGTGACCGGTTCCTTACACTACCCTATGTAAAGGGTAGTGTAAGGAACAAAATAACATGCAGGCTAACATTTTATTTTGTGATTCCATGTAACTTGTTGAAGTCCCAAGTTGCAGTTCTTGACTGCTTTCTGAGGTGTTCGGACAGAGAATATTGATAACACGCTTCACCTTGAGGTCTGTTCGTTTGAAAGATTAATATAGAAGACAGGATTTTATCGAGCGATAAACTGGGGCAGAATTTGGTTTTATTCTTTGCTATTGAGAACGTAAAGAGACGTTTGGCTACTTTTGAAAGAAGGAAGAACTTGCTTCTTTGAGTGCCAGCTGCAGTGAATTCTGCCTCAAGGAAATGCCAAATCTATCCACACTGCAAGACACGGCTAATCAGTACCACAGTTTATTCTGATCGCAGCTCTTTCCTTTCTGGATATGTCCTCATAATCAGTGACTTGGTATTGTGAGAATTCTTTTGCTAAGCAAACTAGATAATGGTCAGTAAACTTTAGATAGGTCGCATACCGAGACCAGCACATATAAAAAACATGTTTTTGTTTCTAAAAAAAGTTGAAGACTGTCATGCTTGAGCAAATTGCCATATACTGGAAGGACTTTACTTCATTCTTGTGAAAACTGCTTCTTAGAAAGCTTTCTGGGTTCCGGGATCAAGATCCCTACTTTCAAGCATGTTCCTCAACTTCTCATGCACAAGAATGCCAACATACAGACTTAAGTCAGGGATCTGGCATTCTTCTGATGTGAGAGCCGGTAAACTGGCATCAGGATTCCTCTTGAATGACTGTACGACATCAACATGAAACACTCGCCTCGAGCAGAACAATAAGGTCAATCATGGCGTTGTACAGGGTTGAATGACAGGGTCTTCCAGCTGAAGCAAAAGGTTAAAATTCAAAAGCAGTTAACACAGCCTGAATGGACAGTAGATCATCGGTCCTCAGGTTTTGAAAGCATTGAACGAGCCTCCTTATCCTGGCCTTGCTAGTTCTGTCACTGTGTGGTGTTAACAGGAAGTTCACATGCAGAGCATCAAACTGAAGAATCAGCCTATCCAACCATGTGGACATTCCAAGCCACCTCACAGGAATGAATTTCAACATATGGTGGTAATCAGAATCGACAAATTGACACAATTCAGGATACACGTTCTTATGGTTTGAAGAATAGTCAAACCAGAAGTAGACATCCACAAGCAGTTCTACATCAGATTCTTTACAGCTGGAACGGAGCAGAGGCAGCATGGGATGCTGCATTGTGCCACACAGTGTGCGACAAGCCATGAAACAGACATTAGGATTCAGAGAACATGTTCATGTTTTGATGGAGTTATGCCTTCCAACATTCACCGAGGCACTATCTACACCAAAGCCAACACAATTTTCCCAAGGAATGGAATGATTTTTAGATAACATTAGATACCGCAGTGAATATACTTTCATTGCTTAAACACCTGTCAAGAATTTTGCAGTACGACAAACCCTCATTCAAATCAAAATTTTGTACAGTTAGGGGATGGATTTTCTCAGAACCGTGATCGGCGCTACCATCAACACACAGGCTCCAGGCAGAGAGTGTTACTTCAGCCACTAAGTCAGTCAACACCTCTGGTGCGACTGCATCATTTGAAGCACAGGATGCTTTCGTTCCAGCACAAGGGTAAGTCTGCGCTATTTTGGAGTCTGGGAAACATGTCCGTATGAGGCTGCCCAAATGATCCGCAGTGGAAAGTGCACATTGTGCTCAGCGAAAAAATCCTGTGAATGTTATTTCTGCCTCTCTGGCAAGAAGGTCTTCAGTGGAATATTTCTGTCAAGTAACCTGAGATGGGCTTCATTTTTATCTTCGCGTCTTAAAGGGATGTAGAAACTTTACCAGTAATATCAGTTTCAGATCAAACTCTCCTTGCTGCCCACAAGAGACATTCTTCTTGCAAATCCAGCAGTGGAAGGCATTTGGATCGGTCTTAACAAAAACAAGGATCCCTACGAGTTAAAAAGAATTTCTAAAATTGTGATTGTCTCCTATAGGTTTGAGGAAGACTTTAAATGAAAGCCCTAGGGCACACCGTGGCTGTTCACAAGCGCCTGCTGAGCATCCTGATGCGGGCTGCTGTAGTACTGACATTTGTTGAGAGCTGGACCAGACACTATGTTTAGTAACAGACATCAGGCATGGAATAGAGCACACCGGGGCCTCCATCCCAGAGACGGAAGATGTACAAGTCCAGTTTATCATAGTGTTTGTGAGCAAGCACTTCATGTGATTTTGGAGTCATTATTAAAATGTTTGTTTCCTGAATCCCAAGCGTACGTACGTATTGGAAAACATGCACCATCTCCTCCTATACAGCATGGAAAACAAACATTGGTAAATACAGTTGTCATTGTGCATTCACTTGTAAAAGATGTAACAACTCACAATTGAAATCATAAAACCTAGTGGCAGTCCAGGGATAGCAAAGAGACGAATATTCAATAAAA
Organism: Calotriton arnoldi; assembly: GCA_963921515.1. Taxonomy (NCBI): domain Eukaryota; kingdom Metazoa; phylum Chordata; class Amphibia; order Caudata; family Salamandridae; genus Calotriton; species Calotriton arnoldi. The sequence continues at coordinate 889,284 of CAWUFW010000916.1, forward strand.
TGGATATACCATTTTTCAACACACTTTAATGCATATCACCTGATTTAACAACATTTGTATTGCTTTGCTTGCATCCAGGACGGGTTGAACTTACTTTCATAGCACGGTATACCAGACTTCTTCTCACTAGGTGTCCTTTGGCCAGCACTAGCCTTTCCCTTTTTGGAGCTGATAGCTGAGGTCCTGGGTCACTGTCATCAATATCAGACATTATTCTGCCAAAACAGCGAAGGGAAAGAAACTAAAATATGTCCAATATTCTGCATGTATGATCAGCAGGGATAAAGCGAACTTTAGCCAGTCCGTGAAGGTCGCCCTGAAGCTGCGGTCCTGCAGTTGTCGCATCCTATCTGTTAGAGTCTAGTACTTCTTCTGGTCAGTCTCAAGTGTCTCTGAGCTCCCGCTAATTTTTTAAGTCAGAATGCTGTTTTTCACTGTTTACAATCATCTGGCACTGAAAATACCACTGATTTCTTAGAAGTCAGTAATGTCTGCAATTCACACCACTGATCTGTTTTACTCTCTGGCAATAAAAACTAACAGTGTCTGTATCCGTGGTACACCACCATACCCCAAAATTACAACGTTTAGGACACATAGCTCGTCTGGGAAGTCATTGGTTCTGTTCCTCTATTCAGTCAGTGTCGTTCTAAAAAGCTTCCAGGGGTCACCTGTGCAACAAGGTGGTGGACGAATATCTAAGAAAAGAAAAAAAATCACATTTAAATGTACTTGTTCAGTAAGAAGTGATAGGATGCGTGGTCGTACTCAATGCTGCATAAGTGAGACTGCACAAGAATGATGTCAGCAAATGGAATGCAAGCACAAAATCAACAGACATAGAAGAAAGTGAAAAAAGCACTGGGTATAGAAAGAAGATAGAAAGGTTGAAGTCTGAGCTAATACATCTATGCATACACCCCAGCCCCTGTTCCTACACTTCGGAGCTCTGACTGTGTACGACTGGGCAACACTGCTCAAAAGGCAAAGAGCGAAAGAGACCAGTTAGTACGACACACCCAGGGAAATAACATCACAATATAGTGATTCAGCTAGCCTGTATGCCTGTTACTTTGCACACAATATGTCCAAGAAAGTTCCTGCAGGATTTCCTGTGTTATTAAAGCACTGAGAATTGCAAAAGCAGGCACATTATTACTCGTGATGTCTTCTCCTAGGACTGCATATGTTTAGCTAACAGCACATTACATTCTGGGACTTGTAGTTTTATTCAGCATATACAAACAAGTATTCAATTGTAGTTTTATTCAACAAATCAAATGCAGGCATAAAAAATATATTGTTTCAGCCCAAAAACAGAGCCTGGAAAAGTTAACAAGCACAACTTACAGGCTCCAGTGGTACTGTAGGTTGTAACATTATCCACTGGCTCAAGATCAGGACACAGTCACCTGACAATGATGGCTGTTTAGTTTGATTTACCTGAGCCACGGGACGGACAGACAGGAGCAATGAAAATGTATGTAGATGACAGCCCAGGATGTCACTGATCGTATCAAGTTAAACACAGCCCGGGACACAGAAGCCACAAAATATGCACTCAGTGCTCAGTTTACAGTACTTCTAATGTCACCTAAGACTGCAGCAGATTAAACAGAGCCTCAACAAAGCTGGGTAGATTAGTGTCACATTTGCATCGACGTAGCTGGACGCCTCGTCTTGTCATGCCAGCTGCCTGGAGGAGCAAGCTAATATCCCGGGAGTGGTCCTCACCAAGGGGCTGGTTGGTATTTTTAGGCCAAGCATGAAGTTAGTAAAACATATTGAGAACATCTGTAAAACTCACATTATCCCCCTTTTAAACTTCAAACACAAATACAAGACGTCTCTTTGAAAGTAGTTTCGAAAACTCCAGACTATAAATAATAATGTAATTGTTTGATGCAACATTACCAGCTCCTACCCCTTTCTGAATCTCAAAACATAAAAATAAGCCAGTGTTTGTCTTTGATGGAGTCACTTTGAAGCTTCAAGGTGGTGAGCAACCTTTTTTTTTATTTTTTATTAAGTAATTTAAGGTGTTGGGACGTAAAAGTCTCCTCTGCATGGTAAAGACGTGTACCCCTGCCCCAGAGCCCAACTGTATTGTCTGGATCCCTAATACTGATTTCTGTTACAGGTGAACATGGATCATGGGTGTGCGCCATGACATATAGGCCTGTCTCATAGACTGCGGTTTTGTTGGACTGGAAGGGGCGCCCAAAGTGCTACCCTCATAGTGGTGGAAGGCTACTGCCTTCCCCAGGAGTTAAACAGCACAAGCTCGGTGGTGGCAGCATACCGTGTAGTGATCAGTAGTAGCGACCAGGTCCATTTTATCCTGTGTCATTGGAGTGAGGCCTACAGGCTCAATCACCTTTTTAAAAGTTCTGCTGCTTTGTCCTTAACTCACCCTTGGTCTACATCAGGTTGATGTAGAAGTGCGTGCATAGTGACAATATGTGCTGAGTGCATGTAAGCGCGCAGGACATACACTACGTTGAGGGTGCAGTGTGGAACAGTGTGCACAAGGTGAATGTGTGTGTGGTGACAGAGGGTGTTTAAGGTGACACTCTGTTGCAGTACAGAGAGGCTGTAGTATTGAACAGTGTGTGCAGACTGAGTGTGTGCACTGCCTGTGGAAATGCTGGTTGTAACATAGTACATGGGCACAGCAGTACTAGACAGTGGAGCGTGCTGTGAATGTACGCTGAGTGCAGAACTGCCTGCACTGGTACACTACAAGGAGGACCTTGGGTTCCATTTTGGGAAGCCCAGGCCGGGCTGGTGAAAACATGAGGAGTAGAGGAATCTCCCCCAGACAGAATGGTTTATTGATGCATTCCTGTGAGCTGGGTAGGACGCTCATTGGGCGAGGGGGAGCCAGGCTCTCCCTTTGCATTTCAAAGGTCTCTTTGATTCAGTGACAGATCACAAGGAAAGGGCCCGGACACATCTCAGGAAGAGGGAGATGGGGCTGATAAGAGAATCATAAAGGGTAGAGCTGAGGGCCAGGGATTAACCTTTGATACACAGATCACTGTGGCCGACATCCAGGTGTGGACTCTGGTCACTCCCATGAATCTTGTTGTGGGTTAATCAGCTTCAGAGTCATACCTGCTGTGGTAGATATCTTTCAGAGGGAAGAGATGTCCAAATCAAAGAAACAGAACCCAAACATAAAACTTCAAAGGTCCAGACTTAAATCACATTTGGTGTCTGGAAAAGAACTATAAGTAGGGGAGTCCGAGACACCATACTTTGTCATCTACCAAGCAGCCAGCTGGGCTGCATGAGGAGGGTAAGGTCTGCAAGCAAGACTTCTGCCTGTGACCACGACTAGAGGCCTAGCCTGCGAGTTTCCCTACTGGTTGAGGGGACATCACCCAGGGAAACCAAGATCATCTGCCCTGGAGTCTGGAGCGCCAGTACCTGCCAGCTCACCAAGACCGGTGTGTCCATGAGGGAGAGGAGCGTGTTGGAGGAGGTGAGATCCAGAGAGGAGCCCAGACGTGGACTCTTGAGCGTAGTGTGAGGAACTGTGCCACACCGATCGGGCTGTTCACTGTGTGCTTCGTTGTGAACTTTGGCGACCACATATGCCAGGAGGGGTCGCCATGCATCTGGAACTGTGCCCCACTGATTGTCCTGTTGCCCATGTGCTGCGTTGTGATCTCTGGCAACCCCGTATGCCAGAAGGGGCCACCGGCTATAAAGCACAGTGCTACATCGATAGGGCCGTTGCCCATGTGCAGCGTTGTGGAAGCGGCGACCCAGTATGCCAGGAGAAACTGTGTTGCATCAATCGAGCTGTTGCCCGTGTGCCAGGAGGGGCCACGGAGGTGGCAACCTGAGGCCAGCGTGACTGGACAGTGAGGTTCGTTGGAATTACCCCATATACCAGGAGGGGCCACTCGAAACGCTGAGGTCACAGGTCTGGGTCGTTGCCCGTGAGTGAAATTGCTGCTACAACCAAGACGAGGGAGGCTTTGTGTCTGAAGTGGCCCTAGGACAGAGGAGACACCATTGGAGCCCCGCCAGAACAAGGAGACTGCCCCATCCCTGAGAAGGAAGAATAAGACTTACCACATGTGGCTGGAGCCGGTGCAGCTCCGATCATCAGGACGCTGGTAAGCGCAGCTCAGGAGAGAGAGCTGGCACCTGCCAAGAACTGTGCGTGTGAACCCTGACTTTGCCGATCCAGGCCAGGACCGCACTGTACCGCTGCCCGGGTTCATACCACTGGAGCGGGTAAGCTGAGAACTAGGCCCACCAGACCCCTGGGGATATATTGCCTTTGATTTTTGCAACCCTACTTGACTCTAAGTGACTACTTCTTATTGACTGAGCCCAAGTGGGGGAAACCCCGTGAACAGGGCCCAGTAGTTTACATCCCCTGGATGGTGCTGCATGTGAGTGGGACATAGCAGACAAGTTACATGAGAACTTAGTTGCCAGGGAGGTGGCCTGACAACCACTAGGGTGCCTACCTCAAAGGGGACTGTGTTATTGCATATTGAATGTCATTTACCTTTGCATGTGTAGAATTAGAATCGAAATACTTCTTTTATACAAAATAAGTATTTGACTGGATATTGATTTATTGTTTGCGCTGCGTGCACGTTGAGTTATGAGCCGTGTTTACTGATCTGTATCTACACTTCCCTTCGAGGGAGCTTTGACTGCTCGTGCTACGTTACTAATGGAGGGTCAGGTGCAGAAGGAGGCGCGTGACCCAATTGAGCGGGATCCATAGTAGGATGGGCCACGGGTCATCAGGAGGAAATGGCCTCAACCACCTTAGTTGGCCCAGTAACCCCTGCTTGCCCCGTGGCCCTCTGAACGGGGTTCTGACATAGGGGTATGTTAAAACTGGGGGGGGTTATTAATTCTCACAAGTAGATAAGATGGCGCTAAACCTAATAACGTGATTAATCAAAACCAAATATAAAATTCTAACGGTGCTATAGGTGGGGGAAATAACCCCATAAACCCCCAAACCAGGACAAGGGTCCAAAGCAATATATGACACCAATCCTATGCACACGAACAACAATATGCAGGGTAGTGATAAAACACTGTCCCAAGGGTACAAAAAACAATGGGGTAATAACCCTTGACTTCTTCAGGGCTTAATTATGGTCTGGAAAACCAATCAGACCTCTTAGCCGGTGATAATTCCAACCCGGAAACTTGAATGATTTGTCGTTATAAAGGATGCAACTTTGAAGACGTTACCGCCGGGTTGGAATTATCACCGGCTAAGAGGTCTGATTGGTTTTCCAGACCATAATTAAGCCCTGAAGAAGTCAAGGGTTATTACCCACTGACGAAACACGTGTTGGCTGGCTTGGGGAAAAAATACTCTGAACATTAAAATGAACTACACCGGCTAAGGACTCCATTGTTTTTTGTACCCTTGGGACAGTGTTTTATCACTGCATATTGTTGTTCGTGTGCATAGGATTGGTGGCATATAGGGGTATGTTGCCAGCTGAGTTCTGGAGAGCATCCTTTTAATGGATACCTATTAAAAAGGTTTGCACAAGTAACAATTTGATTGCGTTTTACTAAAAATATATACTTTGAAAGCACTTGTTTTATATTAGACACAATCTCTGCACATTTTGTGGCAGCCTATCGTATACTGTGTGTAACACAATTTTATAACAATGACTTGTATATTCATTGTGCTTTCAGTTGCAGGCTGGGACCTCATAGCACTGTAAATACACAAGTCACATTAATTCCCCTTGAGTCAACCAGGATTTAATTCCTTTTCTCTCTAGTTACACACAGACATCTTCAGTGACTGCATTAACCGAAGAGGTTTCAAAGTGCATTTCCTACCGATTACTTCTTTAACTTGCATTTCAAGGTGTGTGGACAGTTATACTTACCTCAAGGTGAAAGATCAACAAAATGACAGAATACAAATATCTTCTTAGTCCCTTTTAGCCACATATTTGACCCCGTCTGGTCCCTCACCACCTCTACTGTGATGCTGCCACCCACCATTGCACGCGTGAGTTTGGCCAGTCATGTAAAGTTTCCCAGGTCCATGTGTGACTTGCCTCTTCATCCTGGGACCTGTAGTCCCATTTATCCCCTTAAAGGAAGAATTCAGGCTAGTCTTCCTTCCTCCATCGTGCTCCTGCGTTGTTTCCTTCTCACCAGTTCATCATCGCACCTATCATGAAAGTCAGGCATGCCCTGCAGCTCCTCAAACTCCAGCAGCATAGCGATGAAGCCCACCCACTCCTTCAGATCACAAATCTTGTTTTTTTCACCCAGGCATACTTCGTACGCTGGGATTTGGATCATGCCCATACCATATTATAGAAAACTACAAGTCCCAGCATGCAAAGTGACTCACACAAAGTGTTACAAATGACAACACATTTAAGCAGCTGGGGATAATGGATCACCCATATTACAGCTGATGGTAGCATATGATACTCAGAGCCCAGCCACCATCTACTACAAATCACCTGTTAGAAATGGGGGTCTCTAGTTGGCAAGGGTTTGCACCTTTGTCCAAGTAGGGACCTTTCTTCCTAGTCAAGATAAGGGGGATACACTACTGAAATAACCCCTGCTCACCCCCTTGGTAGCTTGGCACGAGCAGTCAGGCTTATCTCAGAGTCAGTGTGTAAAGCGTTTGCACATAACCAACAGTAACACAGTGAAAGCACTACAAACGGACACCACACCAGTTCAGAAAAATATCCAAAACTTTATATATTTAAAACAAGACCAGAACGATAAAAATCCAACATGCAGTACTTGAAAATATGCACTTTGCAAGAATAACTTTAAAATGCAGTTCCTTGGAGTTGGTAGCTCCATCCGGGGCTACCGCAGTACTGAATACAACAGAATCCAACAATTCCATCCGACTGCGTCAGTCATGAGGTCGGCAGACTCGTAAACAGTACTTTTTCGTTGCGGCCGACACTTTGGTGCGAGCCGGTCGTGGCAACCATTACGGTTGCGATGCGAAGCGTAGCGGTGTGGCGTGCGTTGCCCTCAAAGCGCGTTGCAGGCAGCGGTTCAATGAGACCGAGCTGCGATGTGGAGTGAAGGTGGTGCTCATTGTGGTGCTGACAGATAACAGTGCAGGCGACAGAGCTGGTTTTCGGGGAGCTGGCATCGGTCGGTCCGGACTGCGGTGTGGGACGAAGCGATGCGGCCTGAGACTTATGAGCGATGCCCACAAGCCATGGTGCCGTCACGGGTGTCGAAGGCAGCAGGCAGTGACAGCGTCAGTGAGACCAGGGTGGCGAAGTGAAGCGAGGCGGTACGAAGTGCGGTGCCCATAGGTCACGGTGCAAGCAGCGGCTCGGTGGTGGTGGCGTCGGTCGTCATTGTCGGTGAGACCAGGGTTGCGGTGCGAGATGCGGCGGTGCCCTCTGTGGTCCCTTCAGGACACGGAGCCAGCGACGGAGTCGGCTGCTTTCCCCCCTCTGTGGCAACTGAAACAGCGGTTCCAGAAGCGGTACCCAGAGGTCGGTGATGTCTTTGCGGTCCCTGAGACTTCAGAACAGGAGGCAAGCTCTACTTCAAGCCCTTGGAGATACTCAGCACAAGTTAAGAAAGTTCAGTCTAGTCCTTTCACTGCCCAAGGCAGAAGCAGCAACTGGAGGTCAACACAGCAAAGCAATAACACAGCAGCGGGGTAGTACTCCTCATGGCAGTTCTTCCAGCTCTTCTTATTGGCAGGTTTCTTGATTTCAGCGAGTTCTGGGGTCTGGGCCCCAATATTTATACTGCCTTTCTCTTAGTTCTCTCAGGCAGAGAGTGTCTGTACCTAGTCCAAAAGAGTTTGGTCCTCTCTGGCCCAATTTCCCAGCAGGAGGTGGAGACAGCATTGTCCAAGGCAGACCAGGCCCATTCAGGGGCAAGGAAATCTACTCCCACTACTCTAAATGCAGCCCAGGTCTATTCAGCCCAGCCCCGACTCATCCAGGAGAAGCAAGACACACCTCGACACCCCAGTGGCTGTCTGAAGAGAATGCACATCACCAGCCCCTGTCACTCCAAAGCCAGACGATCAATACACAAACCTAGCAGAGGCACACAGGATGGCTAGGCAAGAAAATACCTTCTTTCTAAAAGTGGTATTTTCAAACACACAATATAAAAATCATCTTTACTAAAAGATGCATTTTTATATTCTGAGTTCAGGCATACTAAACTCCATCTTCCTATCTTGTTCCAATGGGAAGTTATGCTTATAAGATGTTATAAGTAAACTTCCATTCTATCCTATGGAACAGATATCCTTTCCAAAGTGAAAAACGAAATACACTGTAATTCACTATCAGGACATGTCACACACACACCAGTACATGTCCTACCTTTAATATAAGACCCCCTCCTTGATGGACTGGAACCTGCACCCCCAGCGCCTTGAGACCCTTACGGGTGAGTAGTCGCGCTTAACAAACGCCTGATTGATTGATTGATTTAATATACACAGCACCCTGCCCACAGGGGTATCTTGGACCTACCTTAGGGGTGACTTACATGAAAGAAAAGGGAAGATTAGGGCCTGGCAAGTGGGTGCACTTACCAGGGTGACATGGCAGTCACAACTGCGCGCAGACACTTCAGTAGTAGGTCTGAGAACCTTTTGCAAGGCTGCTTGTGTGGGTGGCACAATCAGTGATGTAGGCCCACTAGCAGCATTTGATTTACAGGCCCTGGGCACACACAGTGCACTGTACTGGGGACTTAAAGGTAAATCAAATAAGCCAATCATGGAAACACCAATCCATAAACACAATTTACAGGGAGAGCATATGCACTTTAGCATTGATCATCAGTGGTAAAGTGCCCAGAGTCATAAAACCAACAAAAACAGGAGGCCAAAAAGCAACAAGTCTGGGGGTAAACCCGCTGAAAAAGCCAAGTCTAACATCACCTCATGGTGAGTAAGGCCTCTTCCTCGCCATGGGCCGCTTACCAACTGACTGCAGGAGAGCTGAGCTCTACACTTCTTATAATCATAACAACAACCTGAGAAACTCCGGGACTGGCCACTACTTTCCAGCACTGGGTAGCCTTTCAAACACTGCAGCCCCGGCCACTGCCCCGTCTGGCTGCACTCACAGGCGGTTGTCCCCGCAGCTCTCTGCGCTGCTGGGGGGTGGGGCTGTGTTATCACTCTGGCCAGGCTCTGGAACCTCTCAGGACTTCTCCCTCAGTCCATTTGTTCTCCTCTGTCCGGAGTCAAGGAGTCTGTCCTCTTTGCAGAGCTGAAAAGCCATGTCAGATGGACACAGGGCTGTGGCGGGGCTGGTGCCGTGCTTTGTAAATACTGGGGCGCGCAGGAGCGGACACTGTGCGAACCCCAGTCCCCCCAATAAACACACTTGGCTGATGCAGATGAGAAGTTGTTGACTTCTCAACTGGGACTGCAGGCCAAGCAGCTGGAGGGCTGGAGAGGCGTGGGGACAGGCAGCTGAGGGGCTGGAGAGGCGTGGGGAAAGGCAGCTGGGGGGCTTGAGAGGCATGGGGACAGGCAGCTGTGGGGCTTGAGAGGCGTGGGGACAGGCAGCTGGGGGGCTGGAGAGGCGTGGGGAAAGGCAGCTGGGGGCTGGAGAGGCGTGGGGATAGGCAGCTGGAGGGCTGAAGAGGCGTGGGGACAGGCAGCTGGGGGGCTGGAGAGGCGTGGAGCCAGGCAGCTCGGGGGCTGGAGAGGCGTGGGGACAGGCAGCTGGGGGCTGGAGAGGCGTGGGGACAGGCAGTTGGGGGCTGGAGAGGCGGGGTTCAGGTAGCTGGGGGGCTGGAGAGGCGTGGGGACAGGCAGTTGGGGCTGGAGAGGCGGGGTTCAGGCAGCTGGGGGGCTGGAGAGGTGTGGAGACAGGCAGCTGAGGGTCTGGTGGGCTGGAGAGGCGTGGGGACAGGCAGCTGGGGGCCTGGAGAGGCATGGAGACAGGCGGCTGGGGGGCTAGAGAGGCGTGGAGGCAGGCAGCTGGGAGGCTGTAGAGGCGTGGAGACAGGCAGCTGAGGGGCTGGAGAGGCGTGGGGACAGGCAGCTGGAGGGCTGGAGAGGCGGGGACAGGCACCTGGGGGGCTGGAGATGCGGGGTGACAGGCAGCTGGGGTGGCTGGAGAGACAGGGGAACAGGCAGCTGGGGGATGGAGAGGCGTGGGGACAGGCAGCTGGGGGGGCTGGAGATGCGGGATTCAGGCAGCTGGTGGGCTGGAGAGGCGTGGAGACAGGCAGCTGAGGGTCTGGGGGGCTGGAGAGGCGTGGGGACAGGCAGCTGGGGGCCTGGAGAGGCATGGAGACAGGCAGCTGCGGGGCTAGAGAGGCGTGGGGACAGGCAGCTGAGGGGCTGGAGAGGCGTGGAGACAGGCAGCTGAGGGGCTGGAGAGGCCTGGGGACAGGCAGCTGGGGGGCTGGAGAGGCGTGGGGACAGGCAGCTGGGGGACTGGAGAGGCGTGGGGACAGCCAGCTGGGGCGCTGGAGAGGCAGGGGGACAGGCAGCTGGGGGCTGGAGAGGCAGGGGGACAGGCAGCTGGGGGGCTGGAAAGGCGTGGAGACAGGCAGATGGGGGCTGGAGAGGCGGGCGACAGGCAGCTGGGGGGCTGGAGAGGCGGGCTGACAGGCAGCTGGGGGGGCTGGAGAGACGGGGGAACAGGCAGCTGGGGGGATGGAGAGGCAGGGGGACAGACAGCTGGGGAGCTGGAGAGCCTAGTTTGGGAGAAGCTCAGAGAGTAAACATCCTACAGCCATTCATGCTCAGTATTCCTCCACAATACAGTGAGCACTCACTGGTCGCTCATGTGAGGGATGAAAAGATGCCAGGCAGTTCTCTCTCATGACTCGCAGCAAGTGCCAAAAGGAAAACACAAAGCTGCTGTCCGCCGCCTGTGCAACCATCTCTTGCACACGATCCAGGTAGACAAGAAGGCAAGGCTTGCCACCAACATCCACGTGCTGTTGCAGTCTATCCTGCAGCAGTGTTGTTTACATTTACGACCAGAGTGTTGCTGAGACCACATCGTCTATGTGCATACCCGCTGTGACAACAAAGACCCGCTATGAATGTAAAAAAATGCTTTGAGACACTAGCAGTGAGACAAAAATGTCAGAGGCAGGCAGAGCAAGCCAATTTTAGTGCACTGGCAGACTGCTTTTATATCATGCAACTGAGTGCTCAGCATTAGTGTGCCTCATCGCAGGGTGATCCAGTGCAATGTTGCAGAGACCAGCACTAAAATGCGTTAGTCTAACCCCTGATGCGTGGTACATGGCAGGGCTGCAGCATGGTACTCGAAACTGCTGCATTCTCTGTGAGAGGTCATCATGGTACCAACATACATTCCATCAGGGCTGGGGAGGGGGCAGTCCTAGGTTTTAGGGCTGGTGAGAGGGCGTAGCAAGAGCTGGTGTTAGGGCTAGGGGGGGGGGGGTGGGGGTGGGTTTAGGGCTCAGGACTGGAGAAGGGACACAGTAGGGGCTTAGCTCTGCCTGTGCTGGCACATTTTTGTGAGAAAAAGCAGCATGCACTGCTGGAAAGTAGGGGAATTGCATCGGATCCTGGTTCCAGCAGCTATTTCTGGGCCTGGCCCAGGAAAATATGCTGAATTTGTCCTGGTATCATTTTCCGACACTGGGACACAATTCTACAGTGACTACACAGGCGGCAGAGGGCTTTCTTATTTTCACTTACAGCTAGATCTAAAGCAGAAGCCTGGTTTAAAGGGCCGTCAGCCCTTTTGTGTTTAAGTATCATCCTGGCTGGGAGCCATCTGGAGCCTAACACCTAGATTCCAATCTAATGGAAGGAAACAAAGGCACATAGCTGATCACTTCGCAAGTACTTTAGAGAATCTAGGACTTGGAGGTAGATTTTGACTTTTTTCAACCCCTTTATGTAAGAGAGGTGCATGCACAGTACAAAATGCACAATTTATCTGTGTGTATAAGTAACTGCATTAATAATGATTTAAATGGCACGTACTAATGTATTTTTTATTCGGTGCTTTTAAAGCGCTACTCATCCTAGTGTAGGGTGTCAGAGCATGTTGTATCATACACACAGACACAATATATCATAAAACTGTGTAAATCAATGTACAGGAAATGTTACTTAAGACAGTGGGGTGAAGGTGTAGCAATCAGATATTGTCCATGCTTGTAGAAATAATATGTTCAGAGTGAATGGTCAGGAGAAACACAAAGTTAGGATATACAACGTAGCGCAGTGATTGTTGTTGTCAGAACCAAAAAGACTATATTACTTGCGAAAGCAGCCCTTCTTTGTAATCTTAGAGTAACAACACATTAAGAAAAAATATATATAAGGATCTAAAGCCATGAGTTACAGTTTGCACGTGGCTCCTTGATGCTGGTAGATAGATCACTGTGCTATATTTGAAGGATTGCAACGTATGAACTGGAAGTAACGAGATGATCTCAGCGTCAAACTCAGTAGCTCACTTACCGATCTACATAAAATACAAATCTGTGATCTGCCTATTACACGATGTGCTTAGCAGGAGGCACATTAACCCTCTCTGCTACCTTATGAGTCAAAACTGGGACTGGACAAAACACAGAACGCTCCCAGAACTGCGTTAAGTACAAGAGTGACCCTACAGCCATTATAACCCCTCACACTTGATGGACACACAGTGATCTCTGAAGCAGGGGTCTTAACCCTGTACGGTAATTTAAAATGCACCCCTTTGTGACCAATGAAGTGAACTGGAACAGATGTGCCGTCACGTTTGTTCTTCTGATAACTTATCTGAAGCAGATTTTTAAATTAATAATAGTAAATGTATAAGAGTCTGCCTTTCAAGCTCCGCCCATGTGACTGCACCTTCTTTCCTCTGCAGCGGGCCCCACAATGTATGGGCTCCCGGGTGCATGTCTGTTTCCAATCCCAGCAGTGTCAGCACAGGGCAGAGGGCTGGTGACTCTCGAGCATTGGAGCGCCAGGGCCTCTCCCTGTGCATGAGAGACACACAATGAAGGTGACACGGGATCTGCCTCCGTAGCCAGGAGCTCCCGTGCCCTCGGACGAGGCTCGCGCTGTTCCGCAAAAACACAACAGAAGTGCAAGGCAGGTCCGGGTGTCCCCGGGGCCGGTTCACCCTCGGAGGGAAGTCAGCGCTCTAGTTCTCTTTAGACGTCTTGGGTGCCTCGGCATGCGTGAGGCCGTGACTTCCGGGAAGTGATGAGAGTAGCGTCATGCTTCCACTGTATCAGTCCCCCCGAGGCGGGTAGCTGTTACTTCCATCTGTTCAGTACCCCCGGGGTGTAGTGTCTGTGTTTTTCCGCCCTGTCCGATACCCCAGGGGTGCTACCAAGAGCCTCTTTTCAGTAGGTTGACTCTGGTGGTGTAATCAGCTGCGAACTTTTAGTTTCGTTTTCGATTTATCACGCTTCTGCGTTTTGGTCGAGTCCATTAATACGCGGGGGTGGGATAAGGCTTTGAAGAGGAAGTGAGGGCCCGCAGAAAGTGTTCGTCCCCTTTCACAGATGTAGAAACTTTCGAAAAGCAAAGGGCAGTGCTTGGGTTACGTACACCCCCATAGGGTGGGTGCAGTGAGTGGGCGCCCCTTGAGGCGTCGGGAATGGTTGCGTCCGAAAGCAAAACACTTCCAGACCAGGAAGAGAAGTGAGAGGCGTGAGGAGGAGAGGTACGGGGGGGGGAGTAGAGGTACGGGGGAGACTGGGGGGGAAGTAGAGGTACGGGGGAGACTGGGTGGAGAGGTACGGGGGAGACTGGGGGGAGGAGAGGTACGGGGGAGACTGGGGGAGGGGGAGTAGAGGTACCGGGGAGACTAGGGGGAGGTACCGGGGAGACTGGAGGGAGGTACCGGGGAGACTGGGGAGGTACCGGGGGAGACTGGAGGGAGGTACCGGGGGAGACTGGGGGAGGTACCGGGGAGGTACCGGGGAGACTGAGGGAGGTACCGGGGGAGACTGGGGGAGGTACCGGGGGAGACTAGGGGAGGTACCGGGGGAGACTGGAGGGAGGTACCGGGGGAGACTGGGGGAGGTACTGGGGAGACTGGAGGGAGGTACCGGGGGAGACTGGGGGAGGTACCGGGGAGGTACCGGGGAGACTGGAGGGAGGTACCGGGGGAGGTACCGGGGAGACTAGGGGGAGGTACCGGGGAGACTGGGGGAGGTACCGGGGGAGACTAGGGGAGGTACCGGGGGAGACTGGGGGAGGTACCGGGGAGACTGGGGGAGGTACCGGGGAGACTGGGGGAGGTACCGGGGAGACTGGAGGGAGGTACCGGGGAGACTGGGGGAGGTACCGGGGAGACTGGGGGAGGTACCGGGGAGACTGGGGGAGGTACCGGGGAGACTCGGGGAGGTACCGGGGGAGACTGGGGGAGGTACCGGGGAGACTGGAGGGAGGTACCGGGGGAGACTGGGGGAGACTGAGGGGAGGTACCGGGGAGACTGGGGGAGGTACCGGGGAGACTGGAGGGAGGTACCGGGGGAGACTGGGGGAGGTACCGGGGGAGACTGGGGGAGGTACCGGGGGAGACTGGGGGAGGTACCGGGAGACTGGAGGGAGGTACCGGGGAGACTGGAGGGAGGTACCGGGGGAGACTGGGGGGAGGTACCGGGGGAGACTGGGGGGAGGTACCGGGGGAGACTGGAGGGAGGTACCGGGGGAGACTGGAGGGAGGTACCGGGGAGACTCAGGGGAGGTACCGGGGAGACTGGAGGGAGGTACCGGGGGAGACTGGGGGAGGTACCGGGGAGACTGGGGGAGGTACCGGGGGAGACTGGGGAGACTGGGGGAGGTACTGGGGAGACTGGGGGGAGGTACCGGGGGAGACTGGAGGGAGGTACCGGGGAGACTGGGGGGAGGTACCGGGGAGACTGGAGGGAGGTACTGGGGAGACTGGAGGGAGGTACCGGGGGAGACTGGGGGGAGGTACCGGGGGAGACTGGGGGGAGGTACCTGGGGAGACTGGAGGGAGGTACCGGGGGAGACTGGGGGAGACTGGAGGGAGGTACCGGGGAGACTGGAGGGAGGTACCTGGGGAGACTGGAGGGAGGTACCGGGGGAGACTGGGGGGAGGTACCGGGGAGACTGGGGGAGACTTGGGGGAGGGAGGCTGGAGGGGGAGTAGAGGTACCGGGGAGACTGGGGGAGGTACCGGGGGAGACTGGAGGGAGGTACCGGCGGAGACTGGGGGGAGGTACCGGGGGAGACTGGAGGGAGGTACCGGGGGAGACGGGAGGGAGGTACCGGGGGAGACTGGGGGAGACTGGGGGGAGGTACCGGGGGAGACTGGGGGAGGTACCGGGGGAGACTGGAGGGAGGTACCGGGGGAGACTGGGGGGAGACTTGGGAGGGAGGCTGGAGGGGGAGTAGAGGTACCGGGGAAGACTAGGGGGAGGTACCGGGGGAGACTGGGGGAGGTACCGGGGGAGACTGGGGGAGGTACCGGGGGAGACTGGGGGAGGTACCGGGGAGACTGGAGGGAGGTACCGGGGGAGACTGGAGGGAGGTACCGGGGAGACTGGAGGGAGGTACCGGGGGAGACTGGAGGGAGGTACCGGGGGAGACCGGGGAGGTACCGGGGAGACAGGAGGCAGGAGAGGTACCGGGGGAGACAGGAGGGGAGGGGAGCAAGAGGCAGGAGAGGTACCGGGGAGACAGGAGGGGAGCAGGAGAGGTACCGGGGAGACAGGAGGGAGGTACCGGGGGAGACTGGGGGAGGTACTGGGGGAGACTGGGGGAGGTACCGGGGGAGACTGGAGGGAGGTACCGGGGGAGACTGGGGGAGACTTGGAGGGAGGCTGGAGGGGGAGTAGAGGTACCGGGGAGACTGGGGGAGGTACCGGGGAGACTGGGGAGGTACCGGGGAGACTGGGGAGGTACCGGGGGAGACTGGGGGAGGTACCGGGGGAGACTGGGGGAGGTACCGGGGAGACTGGGGGAGGTACCGGGGAGACTGGGGGGAGGTACCGGGGAGACTGGGGGAGGTACCGGGGAGACTGGGGGAGGTACCGGGGGAGACTGGAGGGAGGTACCGGGGAGACCGGGGGAGGTACTGGGGGAGACAGGAGGGGAGCAGGAGGCAGGAGAGGTACCGGGGGAGACAGGAGGGGAGGGGGCAGGAGAGGTACCGGGGGAGACAGGAGGGAGGGGAGCAGGAGGCAGGAGAGGTACCGGGGAGACAGGAGGGGAGCAGGAGAGGTACCGGGAGACAGGAGGGGGGTACCGGGGAGACAGGAGGGGGTACCGGGGAGACGGGGAGGGAGGCAGGAGAGGTACCGGGAGACGGGGGGGGGGAGGAGAGGTACCGGGGGAGACTGGGCGGGAGGGGGCTGGAGGGGGAGGAGAGGTACCGGGGAAGACTGGGGGAGGTACCGGGGGACACTGGGGGGAGACTTGGGGGGAGGGAGGCTGGAGGGGGAGTAGAGGTACCGGGGGGAGGGGAGCAGGAGAG
This sequence comes from Calotriton arnoldi, assembly GCA_963921515.1. Taxonomy (NCBI): domain Eukaryota; kingdom Metazoa; phylum Chordata; class Amphibia; order Caudata; family Salamandridae; genus Calotriton; species Calotriton arnoldi. Next base: position 905,732 of record CAWUFW010000916.1, read on the forward strand.
GTACCGGGGAGACGGGGGAGGGAGGCAGGAGAGGAGGAGAGGTACCGGGGAGACTAGGGAGGGGGAGAAGGAGAGGAGGAGAGGTACCGGGGAGACTGGGGGGAGGGAGGCTGGAGGGGGAGGAGAGGTACCGGGGGAGACTGGGGGAGGGAGGCTGGAGGGGAGGAGAGAGGTACCGGGGGAGACAGGGGGGAGGGAGGCTGGAGGGGGAGGAGAGGTACCGGGGAGACAGGAGGGGAGGGGAGCAGGAGAGGTACCGGGGAGACGGGGGAGAGAGGCAGGAGAGGAGGAGAGGTACCGGGGAGACTAGGGAGGGGGAGAAGGAGAGGAGGAGAGGTACCGGGGGAGACTGGGGGAGGGAGGCTGGAGGGGGAGGAGAGGTACCGGGGGAGACAGGGGGAGGGAGGCTGGAGGGGGAGGAGAGGTACCGGGGAGACAGGGGGAGGGAGGAGAGGTACCGGGGAGACAGGGGGAGGGAGGAGAGGTACCGGGGAGACAGGGGGAGGAGAGGTACTGGGGGAGACAGGAGGGGAGGTACCGGGAAGACTGGAGGGAGGGGAGCAGGGAGGCTGGAGAGGAGGAGAGGTACTGGGGAGACTGGAGGGGGAGGGGAGCAGGAGGCTGGAGAGGAGGAGAGGTACAGGGGGTAGAGGCTGGAGGGGAAGGAGAGGTACTGGGGAGACGGGGGGAGGAGAGGTACCGGGGGAGACTGGAGGGGAGGCTGGAGAGGTACCGGGGGAGACTGGAGGGAGGGGAGCAGGGAGGCTGGAGAGGCGGAGAGGTACCAGGGCAAACTGGGGCGGGCGGGGGAGGGGGGAGCAGGAGACTGGACTGGAGTGGAGGAGAGGTCGGGGAGACAGGAGGGGAGGTACCGGGGAGACTAGGGGGAGGGAGGCTGGAGGCGGTGGAGAGGTACCGGGGAGACTGGGGGGGGAGGTACCGGGGAGACTGGGGGGGGGGAGGTACCGGGGGAGACTGGAGGGGGGAGGCACCGGGGAGACTGGGGGGGGAGCAGGAGGCTGGAGAGGAGAGGTACTGGGGAGATGGGGAGACGGGAAGGGGAGCAGGAGGCTGGAGAGGAGAGGTACTGGGGAGACTGGAGGGGGAGGGGAGCAGGAGGCTGGAGAGGAGGAGAGGTACTGGGGAGACTGGAGGGGAGCAGGAGACTGGAGAGGAGGAGAGGTACTGGGGAGATGCAGAGACTGGAGTGGGAGGGGAGCAGGAGGCTGGAGAGAAGGAGAGGTACTGGGGAGACTGGAGTGGGAGGGGAGCAGGAGGCTGGAGAGAAGGAGAGGTACTGGGGAGACTGGAGTGGGAGGGGAGCAGGAGGCTGGAGAGAAGGAGAGGTACTGGGGAGACTGGAGGGGGGGAGCAGGAGGCTGGAGAGGAGGAGAGGTACTGGGGAGATGGGGAGACTGAAGAGGGAGGGGAGCAGGAGACTGGAGAGAAGGAGAGGTACTGGGGAGATGCGGAGACTGGAGTGGGAGGGGAGCAGGAGGCTGGAGAGAAGGAGAGGTACTGGGGAGATGGGGAGACTGGAGGGGGAGGGAGCAGGAGGCTGGATAGGAGGGGAGGTACTGGGGAGATGGGGAAACTGGAGAGGGAGAGGAGCAAGAGGCTGGAGAGAAGGAGAGGTACTGGGGAGACTGGAGGGGAGGGAGCAGGCGGCTGGAGAGGAGGAGAGGTACCGGGGAGACTGGGGGGTGGGAGGCTGGAGGGGGAGGAGAGGTACCGGGAGAGACTGGAGGGAAGGTACCGGGGAGACTGGGGGGGGGGGGGGGAAGGTACCGGGAGAGACTGGACGGAGGCTGGAGAGAAAGAGAGGTACTGGGGGAGGTACCGAGGAGACTAGAGAAGAGGGAGGCAGGAGAGGTAGGGGGGGAGACAGGGGGGAGGGAGGCTGGAGGGGGAGGAGAGGTACCGGAGGAGACAGGGGGAGGGAGGCTGGAGGGGGAGGAGAGGTACCGGGGGAGACGGAGGGAGGGAGGCTGGAGGGGGAGGAGAGGTACCGGGGGAGACGGGAGGGGAGGGAGGCTGGAGGGGGAGGAGAGGTACCGGGGGAGACGGGAGGGGAGGGAGGCTGGAGGGGGAGGAGAGGTACCGGGGGAGGCTGGAGGCTGGAGGGGGAGGAGAGGTACCGGGGGAGACTAGGCGGGAGGTACTGGGGGAGACTAGGCGGGAAGTACTGGGGGAGACTAGGCGGGAGGTACCGGGGGAGACTGGGGGGGGGGTACTGGGGGAGAGGAGATGTACCGGGGAGACAGGAGGGAGGGGAGCAGGGAGGCTGGAGAGGAGGAGATGTACCGGGGAGGGAGGCTGGAGGGGGAGGAGAGGTACCAGGGGAGACAGGGGAGGAGGTACTGGGGGTGACTAGGTGGAAGGTACTGGGGGAGACTAGGCGGGAGGTACCTGGGGAGACTAGGAGGGGGGGGGGGGAGTACTGGGGGAGAGGAGATGTACCGGGGAGACAGGAGGGAGGGGAGCAGGGAGGCTGGAGAGGAGGAGAGGTACCGGGCGAGACTTGGGAGGAGGGAGGCTGGATGGGTCGGAGAGATACTGAGGAGGAAGTGGGGGGGACTGGAGCGAGAGGTACTGGGGGAGACTGGAGGGAGGCGGGGAGGAGGAAGTTTGGAGAGTTACCGGGAGAGACTGGAGGGAGGGAGGCTGCAGAGGAGGAGAGGTACCAGGGGAAACTGGAGGGATGTTCAGGGAGAGCGTGTTTTATTTCATCCCTTCCAAACCAAGGGTGGCTTCTGTATCTGTTGTATCGCAACCTAGCTAATCCTCTGGGCAAGCATCTGGGGTTCACTCTAGGTCAACACAACAGCTCTTCATGATACCTCACGTCCGTAACCTCACACATACGATTTTATGCAAATTGTTTCAGTTACAAAAACTGAAAGCACACTTCCTGCTAACTGACTTCACATGAAATTATGTGGATTTATAAAGCGCACAGTTACCACAGGTCGTCCAGGCGCTAAAGAAGGGAGAGCTCCGGAGAATGAAAAGCCTCCTATCACCGGGAAATTGCTGCCCATAGTTTAAAGAGTAAAAAGCCAGGTATTTAGTGCTTTCTGAAAACTATTGTGATCCTGTAAATCACTAATAGCTGGTGAAAAAGAATTCCACAATTTGGCTGCGGCCGCGGAAAACGCTCTTCCTAAATTTGGGAACAACTACAAGATTGTAGCTAGCAGACCAAAGATGTCTAGTGGGGATATATTTCTGGAATATCCTTGTCAATCCTCTGGGCCCAATATTTTGACTTGTGCACCATGCATGTTTATTCTGCTTTTGATGTTTAAAAGATTAATATCCTGTATCTAAACCCATGCATGTAGATCTTCTCTCATACACTACTTTTTCTGCTGTTGTGCACCAGTCCATGCTTCAGACCCAGTCATCCAGTGTTGGCATGGTTGAGCTGCTTTTTAGGTCTCGTCTGAGCCAGCGCGCATGCGCTGCTCAGCGAGACATTTAGTAAGGGCTTTAAACTTTGGACCACACGCTCGTGCGTGTGGTCCGAGTTTAAAGTCACGCTATGGGCCTTTGCGTGCGTCTTTCTACGAAAGACAGCACGCAATTGGCCAGAGGCGGGTGCATGTCCCGCCTTCTCTCTCCCGTGGCCTAGGGAGCTCGGGAGCGAGCATCATCGCCATCTGTTTCTAATTATCGCGTTCGCGTTAATTAGAAACAGATGGCTCTAGCGCTTGTTTGACCTTCCTCGCAGAATATACAACGGGGTAAATGACTATGCTTGGGCCGGCTTTCCAAGGTTAGGTAACATTTTTTGGACAGTTTTATATAGCGCAAACTTAACCGAGGTATTGGAGCGCTTTAGTTGAGCACCAAAAGAACACATTCATTTTGTTAGCCAGATTAAGAGATTTGCAAAGGTTCACAAAATGTTGATCCGAGAATAGATCCGGGTTCCCCAATTCCAAAGTCGGCAGATCTGGTCATAGTGCCAAATCCTCACCCGTTTAACAGAGGGGAGGGCTTATTCTGCAACCCTTAGTATCACGTAAATACCGTTTTTATACAGTTAAACTTCTCAATAAAATTATCGCGCTAAAACTTCCAGCCGTGTAAATCTATCTAGTTCATAAAGAGCTCAGGTCGGAGGTTGGGCTCGGAAAGTGTATAAACAAGTAAAGATGCTCCTTGACGGACCGATTCCTTTCAACTCGCATCAACTTTCTTAGAGCAGTCGAGACAAACGTTGGGGTCCAAACTATCGAAAAAAGAACACGTTTAGCCAAAGACCGACTCTCTCATCTTATCGAGGAACAAAGACTCTCTTAGGTTCTAATTCTGAGTGGGCTGGTTTTACTCTGAGGCCTATTGCTCTGGAGAAAGGCAGTTATTGCGTCTTGTGGTTTGTACCTGGGTTTTCCCGCCCAGAATCAGAGATGTTTACAGAATCGGATTTATCGCACTCGAATGCATCACATTTCCCCTCCTTCAATCTGTTTGTGCCTCTACAAATTACGACATGTAACACCTGGAGAAATGAGTAGGGGGAAAACTCCAGGTGTGCTGTATTACCCCCAAATCCGTCACACCTCGATAGGGAGAAAACGCTGTTTCTGTCGAACCCTTCAAGCCCTTTCAGAAGGATGTCTGAATGTGTTAATGCACCCTGCACAACTGAAAACAAGCATTTGCAATGCAATAGGCCTCGCATTTGCGCGAGTTTGAGCTATTGACATTGCAAATAACAATGCCTTTTATTTTTGTTTTTGTTTTCAAAACATAAATAAAAGGCATTTTCATTTACAATGCCAATAGCTTAAACTCGCGTAAATACGAGACCTATTGCATTGCAAATGCTTGTTTAGTTTTGCAGTATCCTTTGTGGTCGCAGCCAGGCCTTGAGTCACAAACCGCTTTTGGTACCTTGTTGTGCCAGTTGCTTTCCATATCCCCAGGACTGCAGCTGTCATTGTCAGTGTTGTGGGAATTCCTGTTGCATTTTCAGTGTCCCTTCTTATCTTTCCCCAATATTATCTACAGCGTTACAGTTCCACAGCCCGTGAATTGGGGTGCCCCGAATATCATACGCTTTTATTGAACTGTAATATCCGTTAAGCTTGGGTATGCTTTAACACTTGAGCAGATGAGTAGTAGCTGAGATCTGGGAAGGTGGCAAGTCACTCAAAGGGTGTGAAGCTGAAGATAGCTGTGAAGAGGGCAGGTGTGACTTTGAACCTGGTTGGCTTCTAAGGCTTTTGTTGGGTTATGCACTTGATCTTGGTGTTCTGGAATCACATTGGAATCTGGTACCTTGCCATTAGCTGACTGGTAAAAATGCAAATATGTTTGGGGTTGGAGAGATCACTTTCCTGCTTGTGGCCTGGGGTTTAAGACTTGGGGAAACAGCTTTGGAAAAATTATCCGTGTCTATCGATTGTTTGCAGCCACTTTTGAGAGTTGGGTAGAATTGCCTGCTTTCCATGTATGTAAAAGGAAGACCTGCATGTTGAGAAAGTGGGCAGTTACGCTTCAGGAGCAGCTCGCACCCTCATCCTGTCTGCCATCAGCCCCGCTGACGGGGCAGGGTTTCTCTTGCTCCTGCTTCAGTTCTCTGGGGCATACATGCTTCTAGGAGGTTTTAGCAGTACGGTCTCCATCCTTCAGCAGGACGACTTGCCAGCGGACAGTGTGTGTGCGGCGTTGGCATGCCGATGGCACACCTTCTTGAGATTCGGTTAAGAACACCTGACTCCATTCTGACAGCCTCATCGATGGAGCATGGATCAGTCAGGCATTGATGTCTGTGGGGTCCCAGAGGTCAGATAAGGCATTAAGAAAAGGACGATCGTTCCCACTCATTCGACTTGCAATATTCAAAAGCTAAGAACACTGCAGTTCTAGTGGCAGTGACCCCAGAACCATTGTCTGTGGAATGAGTCCTCCCAGGGTCTAAATAGAATAAATTGGTAATAAATGGAACTGAGTTGCTGTTAAAGATGGAAGAGATCTAAAGCTGTCCTGACTGCTCTAGGAGGTTTTTTTATTCCCTATTTTGTCTATCATGAGGATAGAGATGACGGATAACAAGGTGGTGCTTGACTATGTGCGCGGTATAGAGTGCACCTCCTTGATGGCTCACAATCTGTCTGCACGTGCAGCGTCTTTGGGCAAACAAGCAACTCATTGACTTCTGACTAAATTCTGGGAAAAGGCACTCCCCAAGAAGATGTCTCCTCTGCCAGTTCTCTTCATCTTTACAGTACTCTCTCGAAGCATCTTGACCCTAATATCACACTGTTTTTGTCACAACTTCATAGCAATCTCATCCACCTGGTATAATAATGTTTTAGAGTGTTTAATGAGAAGCGCCCCCCCCTTCTCCCCCAACCTACATCTGTGGCTTGCTTTGTCTGATACTCACAGGGCTTCCAGTGTACCTTCACCAATTTATTCCCATTGCCAAAATTACATAAGAAAATTCGGTGATCCTAAAGGGGTGCACTTTTTGACAGAGGTGTGATGATTAATGACACGGCAACCTAAGTGGTGCTGGCACTGCTCAGATTGAAGTCCACTTTCTTGCTTTCATGTTGGCGGTCAGGAAATGGTAAGGTTAGGAAGAGAAATGGCTGGAGAGGTGACCCCTGCGATTCTCAGTCTTGGCAACTGTGGACCCTGTCTTTGTAAGCTTGCCTTTGGAGCAGTTTTTCAGGCTGGTGTACTGCAAGAGACATTTGTAGATGTGTCCGCTTCCATTGGGGGTATCCATTGTAGGCTGAAGAGAACCAGATTTTAAATCCATCCACAAGGGATACATTTACATAAAGCACATCCTATAGTTACAGCCATTGGCTGTTCTGACGGCGTTGCATGGATTTTGACCTTTCCCGACCTGTATTGGTCGCTGCTGTATTAGGCGTGCCTCAGTTGCCTATTAACGCTATTCTGCTGGGCCTAGCATTGTCTACTGTGCTGGATAAGCAATGGATCGGTCATCCAGGGAACCTTGAGGCAGTACTTCAAAGCCTGGTATCTTTGTTTCATCTTGCCTGCTTTTCCAAGATGGTACTTTCCTGTAATTGTAAAGGCTCTCAGATCCTCCTTTTTAGGTCTCGCCTAGGCAGCGCTTGCGCTGTCCCTTCCAGACATGCTGTATTCAGGATATGGGCATTAAGCTCCGCCTATGTTCCGCCAATACATCTTATTGGTTCCTTGTAGTGTCTTTTGGAATTCTTTTTATTTCATTGGTTTATTTTGTTACTAGTTCCTCCCTTTCTTCTGTTACCTCCCATGAGGACAGCCCCTGTTACATGTATCTTACTTGTCACGGTTATTTAGAGAGCTTTGACTGCACTCTTTTTTTCTTTTTGTTGGCCTGCTCTGCTCCATAATTGTTCTGTTTACTTTGTTTCTGACAGCTTCATTTGCCATGCCCCCTCCCCTCCCACAGCACTGCTTGACCGTCCCTCCTAGGTCGCCGTGTTATTAAAAAAAAATATATATATATATTTAAATTAGTAGAGCCCGGCAGGAGATTAAGTGATTTGCCAAGAATTACAGATCACTCGATGTTGAGCCGATGCAGAGGCTCGAACACGGACCCCAGCTCCCGAGTAGGCAGCTCTGACCGCTGCACCACATCCTCTCCCTCTTGGGATAGCATGCTACAGAATAACAGCTCTCAGCCTTGACCGAAATAAAGCCTGTTTTCTACTGCTCACCTTGACGGCATTCCTCCAAAGCAAACTCCCCCCACCTCCCCACACAACATGGCACGCTCCTTTATTTATTTAAGACAGCATTGCAGCGCGCCTTTATTTAATAAAACCGCTGCTTTCACTTTTGCCCTCCTCTGCTTGAAATGTTGTTTGTTCAGACCCTTACTTATTAACGGCGCCGCAATCACTTTGGGCAAACGCCTCCCACCTCCCCACACAGCATGGCTGCATGCCTTTATTTATTAACGGTGCTGCTTTCCTTTACATTTAAGGGACAGAGCTGAGCTTCAACACACTCCACTTTATTTCTCCACACCGCCATGCTCCTTAAATGTTGTGAATTGGTTGGATGAGAGGCAATATATAAACACAGACAGTTAAGTACATAAAAGCCCGTCAATAAAAAGTATTTGCAAATAAACGTTGTTTATTCTCCTTATGCTTCGTACGATAGAACCAGCCAACGCGTTTCGCCCAAAGATGGGCTTCTTCAGGGCAATAGGATATAAGAATGAAGTGTATCCTCAAAACGGTATCGTGCCGGTTGAGGACGTTTTCATGGACACGGCTCCAACACATCTATACGGCTAATACCGTTTTGAAGTACAACATTCTACAAACACTCATAGGACTTTGCTCTACCATGAGCCTCACCTATACGTCCTAGCTTATTTTTTCTGGCATTCTTTAGGATTTGCTTCAATCCTTTCTGATTTGCGCGTCTGAGGATACACTTCATTCTTATATCCTATTGCCCTGAAGAAGCCCATCTTTGGGCGAAACGCGTTGGCTGGTTCTATCGTACGAAGCATAAGGAGAATAAACAGACCAGAAACGTTTATTTGCAAATACTTTTTATTGACGGGCTTTTATGTACTTAACTGTCTGTGTTTATATATTGCCTCCCATCCAACCAATTCACTTAGTTATATTCATGGTCTATAAGCAGCAGATCATTTGAGGTGGGCAATACTATATACCTTTTGTGACTAGTCCTGGTGGTGCAGTCAGCTATGACCCAGCTGCTATCATTTTCTCCTTAAATGTTGTGGTTGATACATTAATAACAAAGGGTGATGCCACCGCCCCATCATTCCGTGCAAACAAGCTGCAGCCCGGGGCTTTGCCTGCTGCTGCTCTGCATCCGGCACATAGGGTCTGGAGCTGGGCTGCTGCTGCCTTCCGCAGCTACCGGTAAGTGCAGGATACCCTTGACTTCACACACCCTGCAGCCCCAGGCTGCCGCCCCCACCTCTGTGTGCATAGTGCGCATCCCGGCAGTGCTTGTGCTGCCTCACACCGCTCACCCTGCCGCCCCAGTCTGCCGCCCCCACCTCTGTGTGCATAGAGTGCGCATCCCGGCGGTGCCGTGTGCTGCCTTGCACCGCTCACCCTGCACCCCAGTCCGCCGCCCCCATCTCTGTGTGCATAGAGTGCGCATCCCAGCGGTGCCGTGTGCTGCCTCACACCGTTCACCCCGGCAGCCCCCACCTCTGTGTGCAGAGAGTGCGCATCCCGGCGGTGCTGTGTGCTGCCTCGCACGCTCACCCTGCAGCCCCAGTCTGCCGCCCCCACCTCTGTGTGCATAGAGTGCGCATCCCGGCGGTGCTGTGTGCTACCTCGCACCGCTCACCCTGCAGCCCCAGTTTGCCGCCCCCACCTCGGTGTGCATAGAGTGCGCATCCCGGCGGTGCCATGTGCTGCCTTGCACCGCTCACCCTGCACCCCAGTCCACCGCCCCATCTCGGTGTGCATAGAGTGCGCATCCCGGCGGTGCCGTGTGCTGCCTCACACCGCTCAGCCCGTATGGTACCCCCAGTATTAACACAGGCAGCCTCCACATCCAACACTATAAAATTGTGATATTCAGGGCGCCGCCAATGGCTCTAACTCTTGTTGGGTTTCAGCTAGACCCCCAGCCGTGACGCTTTATATAAAACACATACAATCACGGCGGCAATCTGTCTACGCCAACCGCTGCCCGGTTTTAATCCGTGTTTCCTCTACGTTTTCGTTAAATTTGCAAACTGTTATATCAGTGTACGTGTGTACACCATAGCTTTTGTCCCCGGGTCCGAGTCATTATCACACCGGTCTATTTTTACGCAGCTTACAATCCTGAGGGGGCAGATTATCTCATTGCCATGTAAATACTTAGTCAACACTAAAATTAAAAAAAAAAAACAATTCGGCCCAAAATACCCTATTTGCATTGCAAACAGGTGACACTCCTAGTATAGTTCAAGTCTCGATAAGGAGATTCCAAATGCGGGGATCTTAAAGTAATTATTAAATGCCTCATATTATCCACAAGAATTGCTGGTGGACGTTTTTGGTACATTTGTTTTGCGAAGGTTTCCTGTAAACAAGAATACCTCAGGGAGCAGCCGCGCACCGTTTCCCAGCACCAGGCATGCTCTCAGTGAGGCTTTTAATTCTATTCCAAAGTCACCTGCTTTACCTGTTATGTTACTCCACTGCGAACAAAAAAAACCATAAGTTAAATACAGTACCATTTCTAATGCCAATCACTCTAACTTTCACGAATGCGAGACTAATTGCATTGCAAATGCTTGTTTAGTCTCTGCGCTGAACTCGTTTACATTTTGTTTGCAGAATATTGTATTTGAATATGATGTCTAGGTAAAGTGATAAGATAGTGGAGTTTTCAACTTTCACGGTATACTTTGATTCTCAGAGAGAATTATCTGTGCCAAAGTCCTTGTAGAACTCCTGGAAATTTTGAACAGGGTAATTGTGAGGCCATCTTCCTCAAGAAACCTGATTCTTTCAAGATGTTCCACAGGGCAAAGTAGATGTTCCTTGGAGCATTGAAATCTTACTTGTTCTGGTGGACGGAGTTCAGAAAATGACCCTTTAAACTAAGGAGAAAATACAAGCTGGGGAGTCTGAGCCAATGGGCGTGGTTGCCTGTGCTGTAACATGTGTGGTATTGAACCAATGGGCGTGGTTGCCTGTGCTGTAACGTGTGTGGTATTGAGCAAATGGGCGTGGTTGCCTGTGCTGTAACATGTGTGGTATTGAGCCAATGGGCGTGGTTGCCTGTGCTGTAATGTGTGGTTTTGAGCCAATGAGCGTGGTTGATGTATCTTTAGTATGCGTGTATTTGAGCCAATGGGTGTGGTTGACTGTACTATAATGTGTGTGGTATTGAGCCAATGGACGTGGGTGCCTGTGCTGTAATATATGTGGTATTGAGCCAATGGGCGTGGTTGCCTGTGCTGTAATATGTGTGGTATTGAGCCAATGGGCGTGGTTGCATGTGCTGTAATGTGTGGTATTGAGCCAATGGGTGTGGTTGCCTGTGCTGTAATGTGTGGTTTTGAGCCAATGAGCGTGGTTGATGTATCTTTAGTATGCGTGTATTTGAGCCAATGGGCGTGGTTGCCTGTGCTGTAATGTGTGGTATTGAGCCAATGGGCGTGGTTGACTGTATCTGTAGTATGCGTGGTATTGAGCCAATGGGCGTGGTTGACTGTACCTATAGTATGCGTGCTATTGCTCCTGTCAATTTAAGGGCATTGGATTGGAGTTTGGCCTCTTGGGCAGAAGTGCAAAGTTTCTCCCTTGCAGGTATTTATAGTTGTGCCTCCTGGGGTGCTCTGCTTGCTTTCAGTGGCTGCTATAAGCTCTATATTAATTGTCAGACATATGCAAATGTTTGGTTTGCAATCTTTGCAGACTGATACCTGCTCCATCATTTCTTGTGGATTGTCGTGTGTCTCTCTAGTGCTTGGTGAGTGGGTGAGTCGTGGTCATTGGGCAGTTAGGTTTGAAGAAAGGGCAGTGTTTTGTTATTCCTGGTTATCGAAGGGATTGCGATTGATTAAGAAAAGGGGCCTGGTCATGTTACAGATTATTTGATGGATTCACTGGTGAAGTATATATGTGCAAATAACATTCCAATTGTAAATGTGTGAAGCAAATTGAGTCCAGGGCACAGGAGCTTTTTGCAGAAATATGTTTACCGTTTGCTGATTAAAGTGGGCCTTCACCTCCATTGCTGGTAGTTCTCCTTTCCAGAGAATGGTTGGACCTGGTTTATCTGCGAGGCATTCCCTTGGCTTGTGGCTCCGTTGTGTAGTACTTTTTGTTCTCAAAGTTTCATTGCTCCTAGATTAGGGCTTGGTTGAGTTTTGTTCTAGACACCCCTCTGTTTTCAGAGTATGATCACCTCTTGAAGTAGCTCTCAAAGTAAACTTTTATTTCCAGGGCTTGTTTCAGTGTTTTGTTTACTTCAAACTGTCATGATGTCATTTCAGAACTTGATGTGACCTTTAATGAATGGGATCAGGAAGAGAGTGAGACCTGAAATGGTGCAGCCGAGTGGGAGCCCAGGCAGTGACTTCGATATAACTGGAGGAGCGTCATCCTTTGGGAGATCGGCGATGTTGCATCTTCCATCCGAGCTCGTCAACCATGAGGCCTTCCAGCGTCTCCTGGTGGAGAACCAGGACCTCCGAGGTAATATTCGCTGCCCCAGCATTGCTTTACTTCTGCCATCCTAGAGCTAAGACTCTCAAGCCTAGGATTGCTGTACCACTGCCACCTCAGAGCGAACACTCGCAGCCCCACGGATTGCTGTTTCGTTGCCAGCTCAGAGCGAACACTCACAGCCCCACGGATTGCTGTACCATTGCCAGCTCAGAGCGAACACTCACAGCCCCAGGGTTGCTGTACCACTGTCCCCTCAGAGCTAACACTCTCAACCCCAGGGTTGCTGTACCACTGTCCCCTCAGAGCTAACACTCACAGCCCCAGGGTTGCTGTACCACTGTCCCCTCAGAGCTAACACTCACAGCCCCAGGGTTGCTATACCATTGCCACCTCCGAGCTAACACTCGCAGATCCAGAGTTGCTGGTACCACTGTCACCTCAGAGCTAACACTCACAGCTCCAGTGTTGCTGGTACCACTGTCCCCTCAGAGCTAACACTCACAGCCCCAGGGTTGCTGGTACCACTGTCCCCTCAGAGCTAACACTCACAGCCCTAGAGTTGCTGTACCACTGTCCCTCAGAGCTAACACTCACAGCCCCAGAGTTGCTGTACCACTGTCCCTCAGAGCGAACACTCACAGCCCCAGGGTTGCTGTACCACTGTCCCTCAGAGCTAAAACTCACAGCTCCAGGGTTGCTGTACCACTGTCCCTCAGAGCTAACACTCACAGCCCCAGAGTTGCTGTACCATTTTCCCCTCAGAGCTAACACTCTCAGCCCCAGGGTTGCTGTACCATTTTCCCCTCAGAGCTAACACTCGCAGCTCCAGGGTTGCTGGTACCACTGTCACCTTAGAGCTAACACTCACAGCCCCAGAGTTGCTGTACCACTGTCCCCTCAGAGCTAACACTCGCAGCTCCAGGGTTGCTGTACCACTGCACCTCAGAGCTAACACTCGCAGCTCCAGGGTTGCTGGTACCACTGTCACCTCGGAGCTAACACTCACAGCTCCAGGGTTGCTGGTACCGCTGTCACCTCGGAGCTAACACTCACAGCCCCAGGGTTGCTGGTACCACTGTCACCTCAGAGCTAACACTCGCAGCCCCAGGGTTGCTGGTACTGCTGCACCTCAGAGCTAACGCTCACAGCTCCTGTGTTGCTGGTACCACTGTCCCCTCAGAGCTAACACTCACAGCCCCAGGTTGCTGTACCACTGTCCCTCGTAGCTAACACTCACAGCCCCAGGTTGCTGTACCGCTGCACCTCAGAGCTAACACTCACAGCCCCAGGTTGCTGTACCGCTGCACCTCAGAGCTAACGCTCACAGCCTCAGGGTTGCTGGTACCACTGTCACCTTAGAGCTAACACTCACAGCCCCAGGGTTGCTGTACCATTGCCACCTCCGAGCTAACACTCGCAGATCCAGGGTTGCTGGTACCACTGTCACCTTAGAGCTAACACTCACAGCTCCTGGGTTTCTGGTACCGCTGTCACCTTAGAGCTAACACTCTCAGCCCCAGAGCTGCTGTACCACTGTCCCTCAGAGCTAACACTCACTGCCCCAGGGTTGCTGTACCATTTTCCCCTCAGAGCTAACACTCGCAGCTCCAGGGTTGCTGGTACCACTGTCCCCTCAGAGCTAACACTCGCAGCTCCAGGGTTGCTGTACCACTGCACCTCAGAGCTAACACTCGCAGCTCCAGGGTTGCTGGTACCGCTGTCCCTCGTAGCTAACACTCACAGCCCCAGGTTGCTGGTACCACTGTCACCTCGGAGCGAACACTCACAGCTCCTGGGTTGCTGGTACCACTGTCACCTCGGAGCTAACACTCACTGCCCCAGGGTTGCTGTACCATTTTCCCCTCAGAGCTAACACTCGCAGCTCCAGGGTTGCTGATACCACTGTCACCTTAGAGCTAACACTCACAGCCCCAGAGTTGCTGTACCACTGTCCCCTCAGAGCTAACACTCGCAGCTCCAGGGTTGCTGGTACCGCTGTCACCTCGGAGCTAACACTCACAGCCCCAGGGTTGCTGTACCATTGCCACCTCCGAGCTAACACTCGCAGATCCAGGGTTGCTGGTACCGCTGTCACCTTAGAGCTAACACTCGCAGCTCCAGGGTTGCTGGTACCACTGTCACCTCGTAGCTAACACTCACAGCCCCAGGTTGCTGGTACCACTGTCACCTCGGAGCTAACACTCACAGCCCCAGGTTGCTGGTACCACTGTCACCTCAGAGCTAACACTCACAGCCCCAGGTTGCTGGTACCACTGTCACCTCGGAGCTAACACTCGCAGCTCCAGGGTTGCTGGTACCACTGTCACCTCGGAGCTAACACTCGCAGCTCCAGGGTTGCTGGTACCACTGTCACCTCGGAGCTAACACTCACAGCTCCAGGGTTGCTGGTACCACTGTCCCTCGTAGCTAACACTCACAGCCCCAGGTTGCTGGTACCACTGTCACCTCGGAGCTAACACTCACAGCCCCAGGTTGCTGGTACCACTGTCACCTCGGAGCTAACACTCACAGCCCCAGGTTGCTGGTACCACTGTCACCTCAGAGCTAACACTCACAGCCCCAGGTTGCTGGTACCGCTGTCACCTCGGAGCTAACACTCACAGCCCCAGGTTGCTGGTACCGCTGTCACCTCGGAGCTAACACTCACAGCCCCAGGTTGCTGGTACCGCTGTCACCTCGGAGCTAACACTCGCAGCCCCAGGGTTGCTGGTACCACTGTCCCCTCAGAGCTAACACTCGCAGCCCCAGGGTTGCTGGTACCGCTGCACCTCAGAGCTAACACTCGCAGCCCCAGGTTGCTGGTACCACTGTCACCTCGGAGCTAACACTCACAGCCCCAGGTTGCTGGTACCACTGTCACCTCGGAGCTAACACTCCCAGCCCCAGGTTGCTGGTACCACTGTCACCTCGGAGCTAACACTCGCAGCCCCAGGTTGCTGGTACCACTGTCACCTTAGAGCTAACACTCGCAGCCCCAGGGTTGCTGGTACCGCTGCACCTCAGAGCTAACGCTCACAGCTCCTGTGTTGCTGGTACCACTGTCCCCTCAGAGCTAACACTCGCAGCTCCAGGGTTGCTGGTACCGCTGCATCTCCGAGCTAACACTCACAGCCCCAGGTTGCTGGTACCGCTGCACCTCCGAGCTAACACTCACAGCCCCAGGTTGCTGGTACCGCTGCACCTCCGAGCTAACACTCACAGCCCCAGGTTGCTGTACCGCTGCACCTCCGAGCTAACACTCACAGCCCCAGGTTGCTGTACCGCTGCACCTCCGAGCTAACACTCACAGCCTCAGGGTTGCTGGTACCACTGTCAACTTAGAGCTAACACTCACAGCCCCAGGGTTGCTGTACCATTGCCACCTCCGAGCTAACACTCGCAGCTCCAGGGTTGCTGGTACCACTGTCACCTCGGAGCTAACACTCACAGCTCCAGGGTTGCTGGTACCACTGTCACCTCGGAGCTAACACTCACAGCTCCAGGGTTGCTGTACCATTGCCACCTCCGAGCTAACACTCGCAGCTCCAGGGTTGCTGGTACCACTGTCACCTCGGAGCTAACACTCACAGCTCCAGGGTTGCTGGTACCACTGTCACCTCGGAGCTAACACTCACAGCTCCAGGGTTGCTGGTACCACTGTCCCTCGTAGATAACACTCACAGCCCCAGGTTGCTGGTACCGCTGCACCTCCGAGCTAACACTCACAGCCCCAGGTTGCTGGTACCACTGTCACCTCGGAGCTAACACTCGCAGCCCCAGGTTGCTGGTACCCCTGTCACCTTGGAGCTAACACTCACAGCTCCTGGGTTGCTGGTACCACTGTCCCCTCAGAGCTAACACTCGCAGCTCCAGGGTTGCTGGTACCGCTGCACCTCCGAGCTAACACTCACAGCCCCAGGTTGCTGGTACCACTGTCACCTCGGAGCTAACACTCGCAGCCCCAGGTTGCTGGTACCCCTGTCACCTCGGAGCTAACACTCACAGCTCCTGGGTTGCTGGTACCACTGTCACCTTAGAGCTAACACTCACAGCTCCTGGGTTGCTGGTACCACTATCACCTTAGAGCTAACACTCGCAGCCCCAAGTTGCTGTACGACTGTCACCTCGGAGCTAACACTCACAGCTCCTGGGTTGCTGGTACCACTGTCACCTCAGAGCTAACACTCACAGCTCCTGGGTTGCTGGTACCACTATCACCTTAGAGCTAACACTCGCAGCCCCAGGTTGCTGTACGACTGTCACCTCGGAGCTAACACTCAGAGCCCCAGGGTTGCTGGTACCACTGTCACCTCGGAGCTAACACTCACAGCTCCTGGGTTGCTGGTACCACTGTCACCTCGGAGCTAACACTCACAGCCCCAGGTTGCTGGTACCACTGTCACCTCGGAGCTAACGCTCGCAGCCCCAGGTTGCTGGTACCACTGTCACCTTAGAGCTAACACTCGCAGCCCCAGGTTGCTGGTACCGCTGCACCTCAGAGCTAACGCTCACAGCTCCTGTGTTGCTGGTACCACTGTCCCCTCAGAGCTAACACTCGCAGCTCCAGGGTTGCTGGTACCGCTGCACCTCCGAGCTAACACTCACAGCTCCAGGGTTGCTGGTACCACTGTCACCTTAGAGCTAACACTCACAGCCCCAGGTTGCTGGTACCACTGTCACCTCGGAGCTAACACTCCCAGCTCCTGGGTTGCTGGTACCACTGTCACCTTAGAGCTAACACTCGCAGCTCCTGGGTTGCTGGTACCACTATCACCTTCGAGCTAACACTCGCAGCCCCAGGTTGCTGGTACCACTGTCACCTCGGAGCTAACACTCGCAGCCCCAGGTTGCTGGTACCACTGTCTCCTCGGAGCTAACACTCGCAGCTCCAGGGTTGCTGGTACCACTGTCCCCTCAGAGCTAACACTCGCAGCTCCTGGGTTGCTGTACGACTGCCTTCTTAGAGCTAACACTCGCAGCCCCAGGGTTGCTGGTACCAATGTCCCTCGTAGCTAACACTCGCAGCCCCAGGTTGCTGGTACCACTGTCACCTTAGAGCTGACACTCGCAGCCACAGGTTGCTGGTACCACTGTCACCTTAGAGCTAACACTCGCAGCCCCAGGTTGCTGGTACCACTGTCACCTTAGAGCTAACACTCGCAGCTCCGGGTTGCTGGTACCACTGTCACCTTAGAGCTAACACTCGCAGCTCCTGGGTTGCTGGTACCACTGTCACCTTAGAGCTAACACTCGCAGCTCCTGGGTTGCTGGTACCACTGTCACCTTAGAGCTAACACTCGCAGCTCCTGGGTTGCTGGTACCACTGTCACCTCGGAGCTAACACTCACAGCTCCTGGGTTGCTGGTACCACTGTCACCTCGGAGCTAACACTCACAGCTCCTGGGTTGCTGGTACCACTGTCACCTCAGAGCTAACACTCGCAGCTCCTGGGTTGCTGGTACCACTATCACCTTAGAGCTAACACTCGCAGCCCCAGGTTGCTGTACGACTGTCACCTCGGAGCTAACACTCAGAGCCCCAGGGTTGCTGGTACCACTGTCACCTCGGAGCTAACACTCACAGCTCCTGGGTTGCTGGTACCACTGTCACCTCGGAGCTAACACTCACAGCCCCAGGTTGCTGGTACCACTGTCACCTCGGAGCTAACACTCACAGCTCCTGGGTTGCTGGTACCACTGTCACCTTAGAGCTAACTCTCGCAGCTCCTGGGTTGCTGGTACCACTATCACCTTAGAGCTAACACTCGCAGCTCCTGGGTTGCTGGTACCACTATCACCTTAGAGCTAACACTCACAGCTCCTGGGTTGCTGGTACCACTGTCACCTCGGAGCTAACACTCGCAGCCCCAGGTTGCTGGTACCACTGTCACCTCGGAGCTAACACTCACAGCTCCTGGGTTGCTGGTACCACTGTCACCTTAGAGCTAACACTCACAGCTCCTGGGTTGCTGGCACCACTATCACCTTAGAGCTAACACTCGCAGCCCCAAGTTGCTGTACGACTGTCACCTCGGAGCTAACACTCACAGCTCCTGGGTTGCTGGTACCACTGTCACCTCAGAGCTAACACTCACAGCTCCTGGGTTGCTGGTACCACTATCACCTTAGAGCTAACACTCGCAGCCCCAGGTTGCTGTACGACTGTCACCTCGGAGCTAACACTCAGAGCCCCAGGGTTGCTGGTACCACTGTCACCTCGGAGCTAACACTCACAGCTCCTGGGTTGCTGGTACCACTGTCACCTCGGAGCTAACACTCACAGCCCCAGGTTGCTGGTACCACTGTCACCTCGGAGCTAACACTCGCAGCCCCAGGTTGCTGGTACCACTGTCACCTTAGAGCTAACACTCGCAGCCCCAGGGTTGCTGGTACCGCTGCACCTCAGAGCTAACGCTCACAGCTCCTGTGTTGCTGGTACCACTGTCCCCTCAGAGCTAACACTCGCAGCTCCAGGGTTGCTGGTACCGCTGCACCTCCGAGCTAACACTCACAGCTCCTGGGTTGCTGGTACCACTGTCACCTCGGAGCTAACACTCACAGCTCCAGGGTTGCTGGTACCACTGTCACCTTAGAGCTAACACTCACAGCCCCAGGTTGCTGGTACCACTGTCACCTCGGAGCTAACACTCACAGCTCCTGGGTTGCTGGTACCACTGTCACCTTAGAGCTAACACTCGCAGCTCCTGGGTTGCTGGTACCACTATCACCTTAGAGCTAACACTCACAGCTCCTGGGTTGCTGGTACCACTGTCACCTTAGAGCTAACACTCGCAGCTCCTGGGTTGCTGGTACCACTGTCACCTTAGAGCTAACACTCACAGCTACTGTGTTGCTGGTACCACTGTCCCCTCAGAGCTAACACTCGCAGCTCCAGGGTTGCTGGTACCGCTGCACCTCCGAGCTAACACTCACAGCTCCTGGGTTGCTGGTACCACTGTCACCTCGGAGCTAACACTCACAGCTCCAGGGTTGCTGGTACCACTGTCACCTTAGAGCTAACACTCGCAGCTCCTGGGTTGCTGGTACCACTGTCACCTTAGAGCTAACACTCGCAGCTCCTGGGTTGCTGGTACCACTGTCACCTTAGAGCTAACAATCGCAGTTCTTTGTATTGTTATTCCTGTGCCACTTTAGGCATAACCCTCGCCTGTTGTGCCCTCTGCCTCCTTGGGTGTAACTCACAGCCCGCCGATTGTAGTACTTTCTGCCCCTTTGGTTGTAACCCTTGGGGCTCCCAGATTGTTGTCCTCAAACACCTTGGGTGTAACTCTCGCAGAGCCCAGATTGTTGTGCTGTCTGTCACTCTGGGTGTAACCCTTCCTGCCTGACCCTGCCCAGATTGTTTTGCCTTCTGCCACCGTGGGTGTAGCCCTCGAGCCCCAGATTGTTGTGCCTTCTGCCACCGTGGGTGTAGCCCTCGAGCCCGAGATTGTTGTGCCTTCTGCCACCGTTGGTGTAGCCCTCGAGCCTCAGATTGTTGTGCCCTCTGCCACCATGGGTGTAGCCCTCGAGCCTCAGATTGTTGTGCCCTCTGCCACCGTGGGTGTAACCCTCGAGCCCCAGATTGTTGTTCCTTCTGCCACCGTGGGTGTAACCCTTACAGCCCCAGATTGCTGCGCCTTCTGCCACCGTGGGTGTAGCCCTCGAGCCTCAGATTGTTGTGCCCTCTGCCACCGTGGGTGTAACCCTCGAGCCCCAGATTGTTGTGCCTTCTGCCACCGTGGGTGTAGCCCTCGAGCCCCAGATTGTTGTGCCTTCTGCCACCGTTGGTGTAGCCCTCGAGCCCCAGGTTCTTGTGCCTTCTGTCACCGTGGGTGTAGCCCTCGAGCCCCAGATTGTTGTGCCTTCTGCCACCGTGGGTGTAGCCCTCGAGCCCCAGATTGTTGTGCCTTCTGTCACCGTGGGTGTAGCCCTCGAGCCCCAGGTTGTTGTGCCTTCTGCCACCGTTGGTGTAGCCCTCGAGCCCCAGGTTGTTGTGCCTTCTGCCACCGTGGGTGTAGCCCTCGAGCCCCAGATTGTTGTGCCTTCTGCCACCGTGGGTGTAGCCTTCGAGCCCCAGATTGTTGTGCCTTCTGCCACCGTGGGTGTAGCCCTCGAACCCCAGGTTGTTGTGCCTTCTGCCACCGTGGGTGTAGCCCTCGAGCCCCAGATTGTTGTGCCTTCTGCCACCGTGGGTGTAACCCTTACAGCCCCAGATTGTTGTGCCTTCTGACACCGTGGGTGTAACCCTTACAGCCCCAGATTGTTGTGCCTTCTGCCACGGTGGGTGTAACCCTTACAGCCCCAGATTGTTGTGCCTTCTTCCACCGTGGGTGTAACCCTTACAGCCCCAGATTGTTGTGCCTTCTGCCACCGTGGGTGTAGCCCTCTAGCCCCAGATTGTTGTGCCTTCTGCCACCGTGGGTGTAGCCCTCAAGCCCCAGATTGTTGTGCCTTCGGCCACCGTGGGTGTAGCCCTCAAGCCCCAGATTGTTGTGCCTTCTGCCACCGTTGGTGTAGCCCTCGAGCCCCAGATTGTTGTGCCTTCTGCCACCGTGGGTGTAGCCCTCGAGCCCCAGATTGTTGTGCCTTCTGCCACCGTGGGTGTAACCCTTACAGCCCCAGTTGTTGTGCCTTCGGCCACCGTGGGTGTAACCCTTACAGCCCCAGTTGTTGTGCCTTCGGCCACCGTGGGTGTAACCCTCGAGCCCCAGATTGTTGTGCCTTCTGCCACTGTGGGTGTAACCCTTACAGCCCCAGATTGTTGTGCCTTCTGCCACCGTGGGTGTAACCCTCGAGCCCCAGATTGTTGTGCCTTCTGCCACCGTGGGTGTAACCCTCGAGCCCCAGATTGTTGTGCCTTCTGCCACCGTGGGTGTAACCCTTACAGCCCCAGTTGTTGTGCCTTCGGCCACCGTGGGTGTAACCCTCGAGCCCCAGATTGTTGTGCCTTCTGCCACCGTGGGTGTAGCCCTCGAGCCTCAGATTGTTGTGCCCTCTGCCACCGTGGGTGTAGCCCTCGAGCCTCAGATTGTTGTGCCCTCTTTCACCGTGGGTGTAACCCTCGAGCCCCAGATTGTTGTGCCTTCTGCCACCGTGGGTGTAACCCTTACAGCCCCAGTTGTTGTGCCTTCTGCCACCGTGGGTGTAACCCTCGAGCCCCAGATTGTTGTGCCTTCGGCCACCGTGTGTGTAACCCTCGAGCCCCAGATTGTTGTGCCTTCTGCCACCGTGGGTGTAACCCTTACAGCCCCTGATTGTTGTGCCTTCGGCCACCGTGGGTGTAACCTCGAGCCTCAGATTGTTGTGCCTTCTGCCACCGTGGGTGTAACCCTTACAGCCCCAGATTGTTGTGCCTTCGGCCACCGTGGGTGTAACCCTTACAGCCCCAGATTGTTGTGCCTTCTGCCACCGTGTGGGTGTAACCCTCGAGCCCCAGATTGTTGTGCCTTCTGCCACAGTGGGTGTAACCCTTACAGCCCCAGATTGTTGTGCCTTCGGCCACCGTGGGTGTAACCCTTACAGCCCCAGATTGTTGTGCCTTCTGCCACTGTGGGTGTAGCCCTCGAGCCCCAGATTGTTGTGCCTTCTGCCACCGTGGGTGTAGCCCTCGAGCCCCAGATTGTTGTGCCTTCTGCCACCGTGGGTGTAGCCCTCGAGCCCCAGATTGTTGTGCCTTCTGCCACCGTGGGTGTAACCCTTACAGCCCCTGATTGTTGTGCCTTCGGCCACCGTGGGTGTAACCCTCGAGCCTCAGATTGTTGTGCCTTCTGCCACCGTGGGTGTAACCCTCGAGCCTCAGAATGTTGTGCCTTCTGCCACCGTGGGTGTAACCCTTACAGCCCCAGATTGTTGTGCCTTCGGCCACCGTGGGTGTAACCCTTACAGCCCCAGATTGTTGTGCCTTCTGCCACCGTGGGTGTAACCCTCGAGCCCCAGATTGTTGTGCCTTCTGCCACCGTGGGTTTAACCCTCGAGCCCCAGATTGTTGTGCCTTCTGCCACAGTGGGTGTAACCCTTACAGCCCCAGATTGTTGTGCCTTCGGCCACCGTGGGTGTAACCCTTACAGCCCCAGATTGTTGTGCCTTCTGCCACCGTGGGTGTAGCCCTCGATCCCCAGATTGTTGTGCCTTCTGCCACCGTGGGTGTAGCCCTCGAGCCCCAGATTGTTGTGCCTTCTGCCACCGTGGGTGTAGCCCTCGAGCCCCAGATTGTTGTGCCTTCTGCCACCGTGGGTGTAACCCTTACAGCCCCAGTTGTTGTGCCTTCGGCCACCGTGGGTGTAACCCTCGAGCCCCAGATTGTTGTGCCTTCTGCCACCGTGGGTGTAGCCCTCGAGCCCCAGATTGTTGTGCCTTCTGCCACCGTGGGTGTAGCCCTCGAGCCCCAGATTGTTGAGCCTTCTGCCACCGTGGGTGTAGCCCTCGAGCCTCAGATTGTTGTGCCCTCTGCCACCGTGGGTGTAACCCTCGAGCCCCAGATTGTTGTGCCTTCTGCCACCGTGGGTATAACCCTCGAGCCCCAGATTGTTGTGCCTTCTGCCACCGTGGGTTTAACCCTCGAGCCCCAGATTGTTGTGCCTTCTGCCACAGTGGGTGTAACCCTTACAGCCCCAGATTGTTGTGCCTTCGGCCACCGTGGGTGTAACCCTTACAGCCCCAGATTGTTGTGCCTTCTGCCACCGTGGGTGTAGCCCTCGATCCCCAGATTGTTGTGCCTTCTGCCACCGTGGGTGTAGCCCTCGAGCCCCAGATTGTTGTGCCTTCTGCCACCGTGGGTGTAGCCCTCGAGCCCCAGATTGTTGTGCCTTCTGCCACCGTGGGTGTAACCCTTACAGCCCCAGTTGTTGTGCCTTCGGCCACCGTGGGTGTAACCCTCGAGCCCCAGATTGTTGTGCCTTCTGCCACCGTGGGTGTAGCCCTCGAGCCCCAGATTGTTGTGCCTTCTGCCACCGTGGGTGTAGCCCTCGAGCCCCAGATTGTTGAGCCTTCTGCCACCGTGGGTGTAGCCCTCGAGCCTCAGATTGTTGTGCCCTCTGCCACCGTGGGTGTAACCCTCGAGCCCCAGATTGTTGTGCCTTCTGCCACCGTGGGTATAACCCTCGAGCCCCAGATTGTTGTGCCTTCTGCCACCGTGGGTGTAACCCTCGAGCCCCAGATTGTTGTGCCTTCGGCCACCGTGGGTGTAACCCTCGAGCCCCAGATTGTTGTGCCTTCTGCCACCGTGGGTGTAACCCTTACAGCCCCTGATTGTTGTGCCTTTCGGCCACCGTGGGTGTAACCCTCAAGCCTCAGATTGTTGTGCCTTCTGCCACCGTTGGTGTAACCCTCGAGCCCCAGATTGTTGTGCCTTCTGCCACAGTGGGTGTAACCCTTACAGCCCCAGATTGTTGTGCCTTCGGCCACCGTGGGTGTAACCCTTACAGCCCCAGATTGTTGTGCCTTCTGCCACCGTGGGGGTAGCCCTCGAGCCCCAGATTGTTGTTCCTTCTGCCACCGTGGGTGTAGCCCTCGAGCCCCAGATTGTTGTGCCTTCTGCCACCGTGGGTGTAGCCCTCGAGCCCCAGATTGTTGTTCCTTCGGCCACCGTGGGTGTAACCCTCGAGCCCCAGATTGTTGTGCCTTCTGCCACCGTGGGTGTAGCCCTCGAGCCCCAGATTGTTGTGCCTTCTGCCACCGTGGGTGTAACCCTCGAGCCCCAGATTGTTGTGCCTTCTGCCACCGTGGGTGTAACCCTTACAGCCCCAGATTATTGTGCCTTCTGCCACCGTTGGTGTAAACCTCGAGCCTCAGATTGTTGTGCCTTCTGCCACCATGGGTGTAACCCTTACAGCCCCAGATTATTGTGCCTTCTGCCACCGTGGGTGTAACCCTCGAGCCCCAGATTGTTGTGCCTTCTGCCACTGTGGGTGTAACCCTTACAGCCCCAGATTGTTGTGCCTTCTGCCACCGTGGGTGTAGCCCTCGAGCCCCAGATTGTTGTGCCTTCTGCCACCGTGGGTGTAGCCCTCGAGCCCCAGGTTGTTGTGCCTTCTGCCACCGTGGGTGAAGCCCTCGAGCCCCAGATTGTTGTGCCTTCTGCCACCGTGGGTGTAACCCTTACAGCCCCAGTTGTTGTGCCTTCTGCCACCGTTGGTGTAACCCTCGAGCCCCAGATTGTTGTGCCTTCGGCCACCGTGTGTGTAACCCTCGAGCCCCAGATTGTTGTGCCTTCTGCCACCGTGGGTGTAACCCTTACAGCCCCCGATTGTTGTGCCTTTGGCCACCGTGGGTGTAACCCTCGAGCCTCAGATTGTTGTGCCTTCTGCCACCGTGGGTGTAACCCTTACAGCCCCAGATTGTTGTGCCTTCGGCCACCGTGGGTGTAACCCTTACAGCCCCAGATTGTTGTGCCTTCTGCCACCGTGGGTGTAACCCTCGAGCCCCAGATTGTTGTGCCTTCTGCCACAGTGGGTGTAACCCTTACAGCCCCAGATTGTTGTGCCTTCGGCCACCGTGGGTGTAACCCTTACAGCCCCAGATTGTTGTGCCTTCTGCCACTGTGGGCGTAGCCCTCGAGCCCCAGATTGTTGTGCCTTCTGCCACCGTGGGTGTAGCCCTCGAGCCCCAGATTGTTGTGCCTTCTGCCACCGTGGGTGTAGCCCTCGAGCCCCAGATTGTTGTGCCTTCTGCCACCGTGGGTGTAACCCTTACAGCCCCTGATTGTTGTGCCTTCGGCCACCGTGGGTGTAACCCTCGAGCCTCAGATTGTTGTGCCTTCTGCCACCGTGGGTGTAACCCTCGAGCCTCAGATTGTTGTGCCTTCTGCCACCGTGGGTGTAACCCTCGAGCCTCAGATTGTTGTGCCTTCTGCCACCGTGGGTGTAACCCTTACAGCCCCAGATTGTTGTGCCTTCTGCCACCGTGGGTGTAACCCTCGAGCTTCAGATTGTTGTGCCTTCTGCCACCATGGGTGTAACCCTTACAGCCCCAGATTGTTGTGCCTTCGGCCACCGTGGGTGTAACCCTTACAGCCCCAGATTGTTGTGCCTTCTGCCACCGTGGGTGTAACCTCGAGCCCCAGATTGTTGTGCCTTCTGCCACAGTGGGTGTAACCCTTACAGCCCCAGATTGTTGTGCCTTCGGCCACCGTGGGTGTAACCCTTACAGCCCCAGATTGTTGTGCCTTCTACCACCGTGGGTGTAACCCTTACAGCCCCAGATTGTTGTGCCTTCTGCCACCGTGGGTGTAGCCCTCGAGCCCCAGATTGTTGTGCCTTCTGCCACCGTGGGTGCAACCCTTACAGCCCCAGCTGTTGTGCCTTCGGCCACCGTGGGTGTAACCTCGAGCCCCAGATTGTTGTGCCTTCTGCCACCGTGGGTGTAGCCCTCGAGCCCCAGATTGTTGTGCCTTCTGCCACCGTGGGGTGTAGCCCTCGAGCCCCAGATTGTTGAGCCTTCTGCCACCGTGGTGTAGCCCTCGAGCCTCAGATTGTTGTGCCCTCTGCCACCGTGGGTGTAACCCTCGAGCCCCAGATTGTTGTGCCTTCTGCCACCGTGGGTGTAACCCTTACAGCCCCAGTTGTTGTGCCTTCTGCCACCGTGGGTGTAACCCTCGAGCCCCAGATTGTTGTGCTCTTCGGCCACCGTGGGGTGTAACCCTCGAGCCCCAGATTGTTGTGCCTTCTGCCACCGTGGGTGTAACCCTTACAGCCCCTGATTTTTGTGCCTTCGGCCACCGTGGGTGTAACCCTCGAGCCTCAGATTGTTGTGCCTTCTGCCACCGTGGGTGTAACCCTCGAGCCCCAGATTGTTGTGCCTTCTGCCACAGTGGGTGTAACCCTTACAGCCCCAGATTGTTGTGCCTTCGGCCACCGTGGGTGTAACCCTTACAGCCCCAGATTGTTGTGCCTTCTGCCACCGTGGGTGTAGCCCTCGAGCCCCAGATTGTTGTGCCTTCTGCCACCGTGGGTGTAGCCCTCGAGCCCCAGATTGTTGTGCCTTCGGCCACCGTGGGTGTAACCCTCGAGCCCCAGATTGTTGTGCCTTCTGCCACCGTGGGTGTAGCCCTCGAGCCCCAGATTGTTGTGCCTTCTGCCACCGTGGGTGTAGCCCTCGAGCCCCAGATTGTTGTGCCTTCTGCCACCGTGGGTGTAACCCTTACAGCCCCAGATTATTGTGCCTTCTGCCACCGTTGGTGTAACCCTCGAGCCTCAGATTGTTGTGCCTTCTGCCACCGTGGGTGTAACCCCTTACAGCCCCAGATTATTGTGCCTTCTGCCACCGTGGGTGTAACCTCGAGCCCCAGATTGTTGTGCCTTCTGCCACCGTGGGTGTAACCCTTACAGCCCCAGATTGTTGTGCCTTCTGCCACCGTGGGTGTAACCCTTACAGCCCCAGTTGTTGTGCCTTCTGCCACCGTGGGTGTAACCCTCGAGCCCCAGATTGTTGTGCCTTCTGCCACAGTGGGTGTAACCCTTACAGCCCCAGATTGTTGTGCCTTCGGCCACCGTGGGTGTAACCCTTACAGCCCCATATTGTTGTGCCTTCTGCCACCGTGGGTGTAGCCCTCGAGCCCCAGATTGTTGTGCCTTCTGCCACCGTGGGTGTAGCCCTCGAGCCCCAGATTGTTGTGCCTTCTGCCACCGTGGGTGTAGCCCTCGAGCCCCAGATTGTTGTGCCTTGGGCCATCGTGGGTGTAGCCCTCGAGCCCCAGATTGTTGTGCCTTCGGCCACCGTGGGTGTAACCCTCGAGCCCCAGATTGTTGTGCCTTCTGCCACCGTGGGTGTAACCCTCGAGCCCCAGATTGTTGTGCCTTCTGCCACCGTGGGTGTAGCCCTCGAGCCCCAGATTGTTGTGCCTTCTGCCACCGTGGGTGTAACCCTCGAGCCCCAGATTGTTGTGCCTTCTGCCACCGTGGGTGTAACCCTTACAGCCCCAGATTATTGTGCCTTCTGCCACCGTTGGTGTAACCCTCGAGCCTCAGATTGTTGTGCCTTCTGCCACCGTGGGTGTAACCCTTACAGCCCCAGATTATTGTGCCTTCTGCCACCGTGGGTGTAACCCTCGAGCCCCAGATTGTTGTGCCTTCTGCCACCGTGGGTGTAACCCTTACAGCCCCAGATTGTTGTGCCTTCTGCCACCGTGGGTGTAACCCTTACAGCCCCAGTTGTTGTGCCTTCTGCCACCGTGGGTGTAACCCTCGAGCCCCAGATTGTTGTGCCTTCTGCCACCGTGGGTGTAACCCTTACAGCCCCAGATTATTGTGCCTTCTGCCACCGTTGGTGTAACCCTTACAGCCCCATATTGTTGTGCCCTCTGCCATCGTGGGTGTAACCCTCGAGCCCCAGATTGTTGTGCCTTCTGCCACCGTGGGTGTAACCCTTACATCCCCAGATTGTTGTGCCTTCGGCCACCGTGGGTGTAGCCCTCGAGCCCCAGATTGTTGTGCCTTCTGTCACTTTGGGTGTAACCCTCGCTGCCACCAGCCAGATTGTTGTGCCTTCTGCCACAGTTGGTGTAACCCTCACAGCCCCAGAATGTTTTTCCCTCTACCACCTTGTGTGTAACCCTCGCAGCCCCAGATTATTATGGCTTTAACACTTGCAACCTACAGATTTAAGTCCACACCACCTTGAGTGTAACACTTGCATCCCATGTACGCTTCATTCTTTGTGTGTAACACTCACCACCCATGTACACCTCATTCTTTGGGTGTAACACTCACCACCCATGTACCCCTCTCATTCTTTGGGTGTAACACTCACCGCCCATGTACACCTCATTCTTTGGGTGTAACACTCACCGCCCATGTACACCTCATTCTTTGGGTGTAACACTCACCGCCCATGTCCCCTCTCATTCTTTGGGTGTAACAGTCACCGCCCACATAATCGACGCCCACTTACCCCTCTCATTCTTTGGGTGGAACACTCACTGCCCACGTACCCCTCTCATTCTTTGGGTGCAACACTCACTGCCCACGTACCCCTCATTCTTTGGATGTAACACTCACCGCCCAAGTACCCCTCTCATTCTTTGGATGTAACACTCCCCGGCCACGTACCCCTCATTCTTTGGATGTAACACTCCCCGCCCACGTACCTCTCATTCTTTGGGTGTAACACTCACCACCCATCTACCCCTCTCATTCTTTGGGTACATCTTGCTTTCACCGCATTGTTTGTTTTGATTTAGGCAGCTCTCCGGTCCACCGCAACCAGCTAGTTGGTTGTTTGAGTGGAGAGAGCCTGCCCACCTACTTCCTGACACTAGCGCGCCGCCATTAGCAGCGGTCAGCACTCTAGCAGCTGACTCTTCCGGGGGCATTTAAGCACCGTCTTTGCGGCCGCAGCGTGCGCGCGCCAAAGGCAAGCCCGTCTGCACCCGTCCGCGCCTGGACGCTGCCGGCTGCCAGGAGATGCTGCCCGTTTCTCAAAAGGTAGGCCCTGGGCCTAGGATATCCTACTCAGAGAGAGGTTGATACAAATAGGAGATACAATCTCCTGCCCTGGGAGGAGGGACATTCCCTTGGTAGCAGAGTCCCCCTTAGAGAAGAGTTGCCCTTACTGTGGTTGGGCCTCAACAGACTCTTTACGCCTTTGTGGTATCTCTCCTACCGACTTGAGTGGAACTCTTTTGGAAAGAGGGCAATCTGTGGGGAGGGGAAAGCTGATTGAGACGGAACTGACAGTTCCCTTTCAGGGACTTTATCTTAGTGTCAGATCTATCCCAAAACACGTGGCCGAAATTTGGGACTTATTAGATGTCGCAAAGCCGGATATCTGTCTCTTTACTGAGACCTGGCTGAATAACGATGCCACACCAGTTCTGGCAATGGCATTTCCAGCAGATTACTCGGTAGTACGTTTAGACCGAGTGGGGAAGAGGGGCGGGGGTCTGGCAATTGCCACGCGATCCCCTTTTATATCAAGACCCTGGATACAGTATCCTCCCCAAACCTAGAGCTGCTGATCTTCAGAGTTCTGCGTGTTCATACAATAGAATGGACAGGAGCCCTAGTGTATCACCCCCCGGGAGGAAACAAGAGAGACTTCTGTACAGCCCTACTGGAAAGACTGGCCCCATTTTCGCTGCAGGCTGATAAGTTCCTGCTGGTAGGGGACTTCAATCACGATCTGGAGGCCTCTGTCAATGTGGATACTACTTCTCTGCTTGCAGTGATGGAGTCCCTTGATCTCTCTGCCAGAGTGGTTAGCCCAACTCACCGGGCAGGTCATATACTGGATACTATTTTTTCCAACATGGCAGAACCAAGAGTAGATCCCCCAGTGAAGGTATGTTGGACAGACCACTCGGCACTAAGTTTCTCCTGGGCCCCATTAAACCCGCGAGGCCCTGCGCAACCCCGGAAAGAACTTCGCAGAGCCTGGAAAAAGGTGACAGCCTCTGCCTTTAGAAGTGAATATACTCCCCCTGTTCTTATGAACCGTCTGGATTGTGACATGGCATTAGATGCCTTTGCGGCCTCTATAATAGATGCTCTTGACTCAATCGCCCCTCGGAAGCTGGTAAAAGTTCAGAACAGGGCATCCCCCGCCCCTTGATACACAGACACTCTCAGAAGGGAAAAAGCACTTTGCAGGGGTAAAGAAAGGAAATCCAAATCCGACCAGATGAACAGGGCTATCGAGAAGCCCACAGAACCTACCTAAACAACTGCAATGCGGCTAGGAGAGCTCATTTAGGCGCTCACATATTGGAGGCCAGGGACTCCTCGAGGGAGCTCTTTACTATATTGAAGGAGTTTACTAACCCAAAGGCGAATAACCCTCTCCCGCCGCCCACACAGGAATTATGTGATCACCTAGCGACTCACTTCACTAACAAGATTGATATAATATATCGTTCTTTTGGGTCTGTGGAGGTTGCTCATGATAGTGCCCCTTTCCAGGAAACTCCCTGCTCCCAGAGTTTGGACTGTTTTTCCACCATTACCGGTGAGCAGGTGGGTGCCCTAATATTGCAGGCTAAATCGGGCTCTACCTTTGACCCAGTGCCCCCGGCAATCATGTCTGAGTTATCCCCGGTCTTAGAGGATACTCTCGCTGACATCTGTAATATCTCTCTAGCAACGGCCACATTCCCACGGAAATGGAAGATCGCGCGTATTAAACCTCTGCTCAAGAAAGCCCTGGCAGATCCTTCTGATTTACAGAACTACAGGCCAATCTCTCTTCTCCCCTGCTGTTCTAAGGTGATGGAGACTCTAATCAATCGACAGTTGTCCCGCTATTTAGAACAGAACAAGATTCTGGATCCCTCCCAGTCCGGCTTCCGGGCATCACATAGCACTGAGGCAGCCCTATTGGAGGTTACCGATACGCTAAGAATGTCACTTGACAGGGATACTCCAGCTATGCTGGTGTTGTTAGATCTGTCGGCAGCCTTTGACACCATCTCTCACCGTATCCTATTGAACAGGCTTCGAGAGATTGGTGTCGGAGGTCTGGCTTTTAAATGGATCCAGAATTATCTGTCCGACAGAACACAATGCGTCCAGTTGGACGCTTTTGTGTCTCACACGGCTGTAGTTGATAAGGGGTTCCACAGGGCTCTATATTGAGCCCAACACTGTTTAATCTATATGTAGCCCCCTAGCCTCCATCGTCAGAAATCATGGCTTTGAAACCTTATCCTATGCTGACGACACGGAGTTGATCATACACTTAGAAAACGACCCTGAAGTGACAAAAGCTAGGTTCCTAAACTGCATGACGGACATTGCAAGCTGGATGAGGAAGAACTTCCTACAATTGAATTCTTCCAAAACCGAGATACTCCTGTTCGGCAAGGCAGAAAAATTGTGGACCACGGACTGGTGGCCACCAGAATTAGGAGAAGCACCCTCTCCTAAAGGATGGGCCAAAAACCTAGGAGTAAGAATCGACAACAAGCTTTCCATGGAAGAACAGGTGAAAACTCTTACAGGCACCTGTTTTGGGATCATGCGGATGTTGAGAAAGATCTTTCCCTGGATCCCGCTAAACGCTAGAAAGGCCCTCATCCAGTCACTTCTAATTAGTCGTCTGGACTATGGAAACGCTTTGTTGGTGGGAATTAGGGAAGACCTGCTATCTAGATTGCAGGTAGTACAGAATACAGCAGCGCGGCTTGCCCTCAATAAGCCATCATTAACTCCTCCCCTGCCTCTCCTACGCCACCTCCACTGGCTCCCGGTTAGGAAACAAGCCCTTTTCAAGCTGCTGTGCATGGCTTTCAAATCCCTACATGGTCTGGGTCCAGTTTACCTGACGAACAAAATAGGACGCTATCAACCTGGACGGTGTCTTAGGTCCAGTAACAGCTGCCTGTTGCGCAGCCAGAGAATCAGGAAAGTTAAAATGGGCGGCCGCGCCTTTTCTTATCTGGCCTCCAAATACTGGAATGAGCTTCCTGAACAAATACGGTCCTGCACCAACCTGCCACAATTTAAGAAGATGCTTAAGACATGGCTATTTTAAGCGAGTTTGTCCCACCAGACCTTCTCCCGGGCGCCGAGAGATCCCCTGGGGGATGATTCGTGCGCCATACAAATGAGTGTAATAATTAGTACTCGCCGCTCACAAACCTCTCATTCTTTGGGTGTAAAACTCACCGCCCACGTACCCCTCTCATTCTTTGGGTGCAACACTCACTGCCCACGTACCCCTCATTCTTTGGATGTAAAACTCGCCGCCCACGTACCCCTCATTCTTTGGATGTAACACTCCCCGCCCACGTACCTCTCATTCTTTGGGTGTAACACTCTCCGCCCACGTACCTCTCATTCTATGGGTGTAACACTCACCACCCATCTACCCCTCTCATTCTTTGGGTTTAGTACTCGCCGCTCACAAACCTCTCATTCTTTGGGTGTAAAACTCACCACCCACGTACCCCTCTCATTCTTTGGGTGCAACACTCGCTGCCCACCTACCCCTCTCATTCTTTGGGTGTAACACTCACAGCCCACGTACCCCTCATTCTTTGGGTGTAACACTCACCGCCCACGTACCCCTCTCATTCTTTGGAACACTCACCGCCCACGTACCCCTCTCATTCTTTGGAACACTCACCGCCCACGTACCCCTCTCATTCTTTGGAACACTCACCGCCCACGTACCCCTCTCATTCTTTGGAACACTCACCGCCCACGTACCCCTCTCATTCTTTGGAACACTCACCGCCCACGTACCCTCTCTCATTCTTTGGAACACTCACCGCCCACGTACCCCTCTCATTCTTTGGGTGCAACACTCACCGCCCACGTACCCCTCTCATTCTTTGGAACACTCACCGCCCACGTACCCCTCTCATTCTTTGGAACACTCACCGCCCACGTACCCCTCTCATTCTTTGGGTGCAACACTCACCGCCCACGTACCCCTCTCATTCTTTGGGTGCAACACTCACCGCCCACGTACCCCTCTCATTCTTTGGGTGCAACACTCACTGGCCACCTACCCCTCTCATTCTTTGAGTGTAACACTCACAGCCCACGTATCCCTCTCATTCTTTGGGTGTAACACTCACCACCCATGTACCCCTCATTATTTGGGTGTAACACTCACCGCCCACGTACCCCTCATTCTTTGGGTGTTACGCTCACTGACCATGTACCCCTCTCATTCTTTGGGTGTAACACTCACCGCCCTCGTACCCCTCATTCTTTGGGTGTAACACTCGCCGCCCACGTACCCCTCTCATTCCTTGGATGTAACACTCATCGCCCACGTACCCCCTCTCATTCCTTGGGTGTAACACTCACCGCCCACGTATCTATCTCATTCTTTGGGTGTAACACTCCCTGCCCATGTACCCCTCATTCTTTGGGTGTAACACTCACTGCCCACGTACCCCTCATTCTTTGGGTGTAACACTCACTGCCCACGTACCCCTCATTCTTTGGGTGTAACACTCACTGACCACGTACCCCTCTCATTCTTTGGGTGTAACATTCACCGCCCACGTACCTCTCATTATTTGGGTGTAACACTCACAGCCCACGTATCCCTCTCATTCTTTGGGTGTAACACTCACTGCCCATGTACCTGCTTAGGAGATGACCTCTTGGAATCGCTCAGGGCTTTTTGGGAAACTCGTGCATGTACTGCACTGTTCCCAATGAGTCCTCGTGCATGTGTGGCGTTTACCTTGCAGGAATGCGAGCAGCGGCGCCATCTGTTTGCAATCCATCGCGCCTGCCGCTGCTCGCTCCAGCAAGGTAAATGCTGTACATGCCCTCAGCAGTATCCTGTTACTAATGACTTTACAGCTTGCATCTGTTATCCTGACTCCGTGACCATTGTAAACGTGCAAGGAGGGCTTTGGAACTGAGGAACCGGGTTGTGGTCTCGGCGTCGGCTCACCACCCTGTGATTCTGGGCAGATCATTTTATCTCCCCTTGCCCAAAAACAAACAGCAAACTGAATGTGTCCTTGTGTAATTTTACCAGTGCTCGTCCAACCCTCAGACTGCACACTTAAGATTATGTGGGCTGAATTCTCCCATTTTCTGAAACTTTCACCGGCCTTCACATTTGCGGGTAGTAGTTCTATCTGAGTAGTGCTCTCTCTGAGTGGGAGTACCAATACCTGCAGCGAGACGGCTGACTCAAGCCTTTCACCCTTCCTGGATCAACAAGTCGAATGCCAAGAGATAGGGTAACTGAGACACCACATATTCACAGTGCACAAAATGGACTATTGCAGCCGCACCATATTACAAGGGAGCTAATAATGTCACGGCCGATTACTGTACATTTTGGGAGTTTCACAGATGACTCGAGAGCGTGACCATTTCTTGCTTCATCCAGGCTGAAAGCGGTTGCTTTAGGTGCTCAATGTTAAAACGCACCCCCACCCCCGTCAGCCATCACATGCTCCACACATTGAGCAACGAGGTCAGTATCCCGGCTCTCACGTGGGCCCCGTTTCCTGTAACTGAAAGGAGACCATGCTTCACAAACATCCAGCGCACAGGAAAAAGCCCCACCCGGGCTGCTGCTCCCTGCCCCGTCCTCGAGCCCACATTAAGCCGCTTCCCACGGGGTGATTCCAACGTGTCCAGAAGTAAGCACCCGGCTCAGACCTCCAGGGGCCTGGCGGCAGACTCCCACACACACCCAGATCACCAAGCAGAAGAGAAGGCCTTTAGCGTCTCCCACAGCCACTTACAGCAAATATTGAAAATGTGAGTGTACGTGAGAAACAATTACTATCCCATTATTGAGCAGAGATAAACTACTGCCGGAGAATAACTGTGCAGAACACTGCATAACTACACCAGATACTTTCCACTTCACCCGGGGAGATAGGAAAACCTAACTCGGAAACTATTTCCTTGGAACTTCTAGATTAAGGTTTGCAGAAGATGATGGAATCCTTTACCCAGAAACAGGTAAAGGTGCGCAGAAAGGCGTGCAGTTTATTGACCAATAGTCACATTACAGCATTATATTACATTTGTATGTAGTGCTTCGCACCCCTTATGAAGCGCATTTGTAAACGGATTACACTCCACTGCAGGGGCTTGCGCTCAGATGAGGTACTAGTGTTTTGATGCTCTGCACGAGGACCAAAGCTTGACTCCTAGTTTGCTTTTATTGTCAAGCCTTGGCGTGTGGCCAAGCTAAAAGGTGTGCGAGATAAAACGCACAGTCTTATAAGGTGCTAGGGCATCGGTGGAAAGTGTCCGACTGCGTGGCTGGCCCATGTGGGAAGTGTTTTAATCTGTCAAAAGAAGACATGGGTTCCCTGATTACAAAAAAACAAATTGCCTCCTACTAAACTATGTAAATACAGTTGGGTGTCTCAGATGAGGAACGAGTTCATTCTTACTAGAAACAGTATAGAGCACAAGCTTGCATTTAAAAACCAAAACAACAGTCACACGGTCAGCCCAATAAGTTCTTGGTGGTACCAACAAATTCATCCAGCACCCTCCTAAGCATGTCACCAGGCTTCAGCAAATGCTTTATAATTAGTGCGGAATCATATTTCCGCAGTAATTATAAAGATTCTCCGACGAAAGACTTGCCTTTAAAAACGTTGCCGCTGTTTGTTTTCTTATTTTTGGAACACATGTCCCTAGTCTGCAGACTTGTTATAACAACATATAAGCTTGTGGGATGGCTCCAGGGCGGACTTTGTTTAGTTTCACCACAGACCCCCACCCCGCCTTAGGCTATTTCTAGGCAGTCAAAAGAGGTGTTTGTATAACTTGCGATTCAAAAACACCTGCGGCAGAATTCCTTGTACATCCAGTTTTCAGGCAGCAATAAAAATGTCAAGATAGCTCCTGTGATTAATGTTCCTGCTATAGAGAGAAACAGTAGTCTAGCTGATGGCAGCTAAGGGCAGTAGAGCACTCTGAATTCATTCGAGTACCCTTTTAATTCTGCCCTTAAGAGTTACAAGATCCGCTGCAGATCTCAGGTCTTTCACCCAGAGGCCGCACATGCTAAAAGAACTGGAGCCCCCAGCGGAAATAGCAACAGGAACAAGCATTGGCATAGCCAATAGGTCTCGCCTTTGGGACCTTATAAGTTTTTAGTTATCCAGCAAAATATCCTTGGTGCAACAACATCAACTGTTGTATGGCTAAACACTTATAAGGTCCCAAAGGCGAGACCTATTGGCTATGCCAATGCTTGTTTATTTTTATTTCCCTCATATCACCAAAGAGCATCTGCAATAATCGATAAACCGCATCGTCTAACTATCCGCCCAGCGGTCACTGCATTCACCCGGGTCCATTTCCAACCTGGACCATCACCTTTGCCAGTGAGTCGGTGGAATCATAGGGACGGATAGCAAACACCCAAGGAGCTGCACCAGATTAAGAAGTCGGACCATAAAGTCAAATTAGGGCTCTTTGCTGTTCCCTGATCCAAACAACAGATCCTAACAGCGGCCCTGACCCAATCTTCCATCCTCGGAGGCAAGGGGTCCCTCCATTTCAAACAGATTTCCCTTCTAGCGATAAGAATCAAATAGAAGAGCAACCTTCTGTGGGACCGCCTTAACAGCATAGTTAATGCTCCTTCTCCTAGGAGGATAAGCATTGCATTCAATTTGATCTCCCGATCAAAGATGCCTTTTAGTGCAAGTTCTATTCCGCCCCAAAAGTCACTCGGGCACGAGCATTCGACAAAAATATGGATATCGTTAGCTCCTTCACAGCCACACCTCACACACTTGGGGGGAGGTTGGGGGCAAACTTGGATATTTTGTGTGGGGCCCAGTAAAGACGATTGATAGTGAAGAAATGGTTCCTCTTCAAGTTAGCTGGTTTAACAGTTGAGTACAAAGTCTTCAATGAATTATCCCATACTGTCTCAATGTCTCCCTCTGGGAAGGTTCCACTCCACACCGAATAGGGGGGTGGTAGCATCTTTTCCTCTGCCACCAGGAATCTCTCATACCACCTTGCAACCTCCTTGTTCTTAGGTCTAATGTCCTGAAGAGACGACTCCAATTCATGGTCACCCCTAATCTCCTTTTTAGATGCCACAAACCAGGTGGATAGTTGGATACATTTAAATCTGGACAACTCATTGCTGGTTTTAGCCTTTAAACTTCCCTGGGGTGCACATCCTCCGATGACACCAGATCTGACCAAGTTGTGACCCCGCCTTTCTAAGTGGAAGAATTAAGGCGTCTTTCAAACATTCTGGGGGAGTCCCAAACTGGGACTAAATCTGAATAGTAACCGACGCCCCATCTCCTCCTGACTTGATACCAAATATTTAAGGCAAATCTCAATACTTTTAATCAAACCTTCTTAAAAAACCTGGGAGCACCAAACTTCTATAGGAAGCCCTCCACACTCCAATGCCTCACCATCTCCCCCAAAAGTTTCCCCCAAGTGGAATCATCCGCTTTTGCCAGAAGCATTCGAATGTTTTTAAATTGGGAAGCGACGCAGTACCAGTTAAAATCGGGTAAGGCCAATCCCCCTTTATTAGGTCTCGCCTGAGCCAGCGCATGCGCTGCTCTGGCGAGACTTTTAGTAAGTGGCTTTTTAGAGTGCTACCCACAGGCTTTTGCTGGCCTCCAGCTTGCGTTCACGATCGCGTGCACGCGCGATCAGGCGCCATATGGCTTCCCTCGCCATCTGGCTTCCCACACTTACACTCGCAGCGGCTTTCATCGCTCGCGATTACTTTCACTTTCGCGGCCGCGCGCGGCCAATGCTTGTTTTCGTTTGCTTTGGGTCGTGTTTCGGGATTTTTGTGTTTTTGGCTTGTTTAACAAAACATGCTGAATCCAGTGGTATTGTATTTCGTTTTTATTAACTGTATTTACTGTGTTATTTGTTTGTTCTGTTTTCATAATATGTTGAATGTTACAGCCCTCTTAGAGCATTGGGACGAACTGCAGAGGCAGCCCAGGAGAGTGCACATAGTTTCCGAAGGATTCCCACTGCTGGAGTCATCATCTTTGAACCCCTTGCCAGCCTCACGCAGTGCTTCATCCAGTAGAACCTGCCTCCTTACATCTACTTTGCCTTTCTCACTCTGCCTCCATCTCCCCTCTATGCCTTCCTCTGCCTGTCACCTCTCTGTCCTTCACAGCCCCTCTGTCTCTTTTTATCCCCACCCTCCCTCTCTCGCTGTGTCCCTCCCTTTCTCTGTAGCTTCTCTCTTGTCCTTTCTTTCCTTCTGCCTCGCTTTACGATTCTCTCTTTCACTCTCTCAGTTTCTATGACTCTTTTTCTCACTGTCTATCTCATGGCTACATCGGCTCTGCCCCGTCACTCCAATTTTTATGCCCCTTTTTTTTCTTTGCCTCTCTCAATGTCTTTTTCTGTTTTTCATGTATGCGTGTGATGTACTGTTTCAGTCTACAGCACTGGTAATTTATGTTTGCGGAGGCTCATAGAGAGGGTGGGGGGGGGGTTCCTTTTACTATGAACTAAAGTTTGATTGTCCTGTCACTTCCACTCGCCCACCAGAGCTGCTCTTTTTTGTGTGCTGTTGTATACAATCACAATGTGGCCTGAGAAGGGGGATTCTTAAACCCTTTCAGGCAAAGAAGAACTTGAGAATGGCCCAGCAGGAGGCTATCCGGATGGGGCTGCAACCATTGACCCTCTCGTCCTTTAAGAATGTGGTAATGTGACCCTTCTGTGCTTTCTCTTTGAAAACACCTCCAGGGAACAAATGCATGAGCCCAAGTTAGTAACTCTTAATCCAAGAGCTTTTATTTACTCAGTGTAAACTGCAGTTTTTCAATCTAACTACTAAGTACCCACTGTGATATATGTATGTATGTATATATATATGTGAAAATATGTATGTATGTGTGACCATATGTGTGCGTGTGTGTTTATATGTATGTGTGTATGTCACTTTGAGTCAATTCTAAGCTCAATTATCTCTAAGGGTACAAAATGTACAAGCAAATTCCTACAGTAAAGAGGCCATTTTAGAGCCCAGATAACAAATCTTTTTTATGTATGACAGGTAATTGTCCTTGATTTCGCATGTCATCAGTTTGAGTTAAACATGTACATTATAACATTGAACGCATTCGTAAGCAACCTGTGCATTTCCTGACTAACTTATTTTTATGCACGATTCTTTACTGTTTGGTAATGTGCAAATTACTGTTTGCGTACATTATTTAAATATGGGTTTAGTTTCCAAAACATCACCTGCTTGGAATTAAGAAATTGCATATGTAATCTACATAAGTGTACATTCATTGTATACATATGCTTAAATTAATAAATCAATATAGCACCTATTGTTTCTCGGCTCGAACCGTGAAATGACTATTGCTTTTAGTGAAATTACTTCATGTGATGTTACTCTGTGCAGTTTTATTATGCATTGCTTATACTTTTAACCTCGGCACTGATTGTTTGTGTCCTGGCCTTTTGGGGGTGCTTTGGGTCATAGTGAAAATTGCTGTCCACATACTCAGTAATTTACATGCTTTGCCCGTACATGCCATGCTTTCAATTTGTTTTTTTGTTTCTTATCTTAACTTATCACCAGCCCCTCTCTGTTTCTTCACCCATCCCTGTTTCTTCTCCACCTCCTGCCAGACCTTCTTCTCCTTTTCTCACCTGCCCCTTCTCTTTTTTTTAAAAAACTTATCCCCAACCCCTCCCTTTTTCCTATCGCTAACACCCTCTCTTCCATCCCTGTTTCACTCCCCCGCCCTCTCGTCCCGGTTTCTTCTCCCCCTCTTCTCCGTTTCTCCCTATCCATCCCTGCCTCTCCCTCCCCGCCCGCTACTCCCACCTACTTGTTGCTAACTTTATCATGGGAAATATTGCACCATTGTGCACCAGCGACCCCCTTGGAAATGAGGGGAAATAGTGTATGCCTACCACTCCAAAAGAGGTTTTAAAGAGCACCTCTCGAAAAGGTGGGGCACCACTCAGATAACCTCTTCCAGAACACATTTGCCACTGTACCTTTTTGGGTCTCGCGCCTAGCGGTGCACTGCGCAGCAGCGCTCGCGCAGCGCGAGACATTTAGTTGGTGAAAACGGGGTATTGAGGCTGACCTAGGAATCGCACACGCTCGTGCGTGTGCGATTCCTTTTGTGCTACGCGACTGGCCTTTGCGTGCGTCTTTATATATGACTGCACGCAATTGGCCAGGCAGGCGCGACTGCTCGTCACCATGGCCTATTGGTGTCTATTTCGCGCTTGGTGCGCATAATGGACACCAATAGGCCATGTGGTTTCAATTATCGTGCCCAGACACGATAATTGAAACCACGTGTGTGGCTGTGGCGCGCGCACCACTTGTTTGCTTTGGCGTTAGCACATTTTTAAAAAGCCACTAATCATCAGGCAGCGGCCCCGCCGCTGTCCGGGCCGGGCTTGCAGCTTCGACTGACTCTGCCCTCCTTATGTCAGACATCCCTTGAGTGAGCACCAGCGGGTCTGTCAGGTACCTGCAAGGGAAGATTTATTTACTGAACAGGACATGTTTGAAATCTCAAGCCTGTTCAAGGATATGTGCTTACCTGACTGAAATCCTGAAGCAAAAACCAAGCACATAGGGCAAAGAAAACAATGTTCATGAATTGAGGTTGCCGCGCTCAATTGGTACGTTGCTGGTAGCGATTGCATCTGTAATTAAAAGCAAATGAGAAACCGCAAAAATACCCGGGTCATCAGCGGCGCGTCTTTGTTTTAGCAGTCCGTCGAAGAAGAACATGCAAATGGTGGCCTCGGAGAGAAGTGTAATGTGCAACTGCGCCACTAATCAAAGTAATGAAGCCCGGCGGAACGCACCTGTACCTGCTTGCAAACCCTTGACTGGGAAAACGGATGGTCCGCCATTACATTTTTAATTTACTTTGAAATTAATGTCAAATAGCTACAGGAAATTGCCCCATCACAAAGATTTAAGTTTTTGTTGCGCTTTGGCACTGCAAGGAGAGCAAATTCAGGGCTTTGATTGGTTTGCAGAGCTATAAAGCACACACTGTATATTGCCTACTTGAAGTTCCTTTGTCTGGTTTCACCCTTCAGTGTTTAATCTGTCTGCGTACACTCTTACATTACGGCCTTATATCCACAATGACTTAAGGTTATTTCCAAAAACATAAATTGGGCTCAGATTGTTGCAGCCAAGAGCAGGTCGAACAGTTATTGCAATATTCCCTTCGCCCTGCGTGCAATATTGAACTTTTTCTCTACGAAGCAATCTTATTCATCACACGTTTGTCTTCTTGAAAGAAACTGCGGTTTAAGGGTCTACAGCATTTTGTGGCAACTTCATATTATGGGCGCTGAGATCTAAAATAACAATATTTTTGCATTCTCGGGGGCCCTGCTGTGGCAGCAATGTGTTTGTACAGTAGCCAAGCTGCTGGAAACATTTTCTAATAGTTCTTGTAATGGAAGACAGGAGCGCATGAAAATGCATGATTCGGATCCAAGTATTTCATTAAATATATAAAGACGCCTTTTATTGTCTTAGTACAGAAGCAGCTCTCACCAGCTTGCCGATGTGTAATGGCCTTTCTTTCAAGGTTAGCCATACAAAAGTTATGTCTTTGAACTTTTAAACCCACTGCAGATTTTTGTTGTCGATCAAAGCTCTGAAACCTTTTCGTTGTGGCAGCAATAATTGTTTTATGCGTGTGTCCGTACAGCACCCACTCTAGCAATTGCGCACAACTCCAAAAACACTGTCGTTTTGTACTTGCATATTTTATAAGGACGAGTCAAACAGCAGGATATCGGGATGAGCTGCAGTCTGAATACAATAATGTTTTATTATTATTCTTTTCTTGTAGTCGCGATATGATTGCCTGAACTGCAAAGGACGGGGTTGCGTGATAAAGCTAATTTCTCGCAATGTTTGACGTCGTAAGGAGTTTTATTTTGCTCTACAATGTGTCAAAAAATATTCAGTTTGTGAATGGTAATACTATTTTAATAACGTACACTGAACCATAAAATACCTTCACTATTGACCTTTTTAGGTAGCAGAGCCATTGAAATGTGAGCACACCCTTGCCATAGAAAATTATGTGGCAATATAGCTCCCATATTTCAGCGTAGTGACTTTCCAAGCACTATCAAGCTTAATGGCAGTAAAACAGGCGAGTTCAGACAGAAAATCATGGTTTATTAGTTACCACCAGAGCAGTTTTACAAGTGGGAAACTCTCTACATACTAGTCACTACCACTAGATATACATCTATATACATATGTTATAGATCCCACAAAGCAACTTTTGTTCACGTCGACATTGACAATGGAGTCAAATGCAGTGTGATGTCAAGGCAGAATGAAAGGATGCACCGCAGACAGGCAGAGGGTGCAAGCTTCTTTATTCTTTTGTGGGGTTACAGACGCGTGGGTGTGTCGCCTTACTGGCCTAGCTCTTTCACCCGCCTTTACCCTGGATCCTCCCTGTTTCCTATAACTGGTGAAGCTGAAATGACACACCCCACAGTCATGAATATTTGAAGTCATCACCAACTTTTTATTGTTTGTGAACTGTCTCTTTTCCCTGTTCAAGCGAGTTAAGACACTCGGATAGCATTAAAACAATCTGAAATGTCTTTCAAGCAATTCTTTACCAAAATAGATTTTTTCGAACTTCCTTTGTTCATGGAAAGTAACATCAACAACAGGGTTTCCCTTGGGTTCTGCTCCTGAACCGTCTGTTTAATTACCGTGGCTTGAACTGCTAGACTCGGGCAACCTATGTCATTAAGCCAGATTTGCTCATGGTGGTGGATTGGATGCTAGTGGTACTTTGAGTGGCCACCAGCGTCTAGATTGGTGGGCTCTAGTAATAACATTGAGTTGGACGCCTTTTATGTTACATTTGTAAATGTTTCTTTGTAATACTTTATGTAATGTAGATAAAGCAGTCAACAAAGAGCTTTGTTTGAAAGACATAGGATGAAAGGGAGCCACATCAGTACCTCACAGATAGAAAATAAGAAAGGAGCTAAGTCAGAAATATTATATATCAATACATTTCCTGAATCCCAAAGTTTTCAGGGATCTAGAGCCCCATGTTCTATTGGGCAGCTGGTAAACAGTTGATGCACACTATGTGCCAACTTTTGTGACCGGCCCAACTTTTTACAATGTGACTTATATACTTCTCAGTTTCATAGTTAAGTGGATATTCACAGGAGGTCACAAACCTCCTGCCTTATCAATATTGATAAAGTAGAACACTGTTTGAGATTCCCTACGAATGGCTGAGAACGCAGAGAAGGCATCCACTGAGGGTTAGCAGCCCTTCCCCTCTGCTTTCGCTTTCCCTCGAAGTGAACATTTTTTTACTTTAAAGCAGCCCATTTCCTTTCAAGGTGCAGGTTCATCTTTTTTGGAAATGAATGCTGACATCCAGGGAGGACATCGCAAACATTTTGTGGTTCCTTGGACCACGGTCTATAGCCCAAAGGCCTCTTAAAGGGGAAACGCCCTTTTACGAGGGGGAAAGACTTTTACGACTCATTGAAGAGCTTTTGTACCTTGTAAAAAGGTGTTTTGCAGTTGCAAAACTTGTGAATACCAGAACTTTACAATCACAAATACCTTTGTACGTCAAGACCCTTGTGAACAATGGTAGCTAAGACTGCAACAGCAGTTTGGGGCAGGCTGCACTCTTTTGTAAAGAAGTGCATGCCTGATTCTGTTTCTGGATTTTTCAAGCAAGATGTTGTTGAGAATCACCACCTTGGCACCACTTAACACATTGGTGACTTCTAGATAGGTTGCACATTATATTTAAGTTACAAATGCATCTATCTGCACAGCATTACACACCTGGTAATAAGAACTGATCATGCCATAGACAGCAAGGCAAGTAGAACTGATACAGCTCTTAAAAATTATCCAGACATAATTTGAGCAGATGTTTGCCAGGGCTCAGCCCCAGAACTCGTGTTTTTACAGTTGCACTAATTATGTAGGAGGCTAGACAGTTGCATTTTTTGAGATGCACACATTTACTTTTCAATTATGCAATTGCCATCACAACCAAGGGAACTGGCTCACAGCCTGTGCCAAATCATCAAGCAGGGAAAGGCAATGGCTAACCTACCTTTGGCTGACTTTAGCTAGGGTAGGGAAAGTAAGCAGCATACTACAACTGCACCGACTGCTTAACCATTAAGTGATATGTGATCAAAGGCCTCTTCTGGCAGTGGCGTGGTTGGATCTATATTTACATTCATAGCCTAGCTTTCTGGGCCCCCACTCAAGAAAAAATAGACACTCTTAAGTTAACCCATGTCATAAAGGCAAACTAACCATTTGTGATTTGAATTCAAGTTTGTTTCCTATTGGCCAAAGGATGTGGTGCAGCGGCTAGAGCATCCGACTCAGGAGCTGGGGATTCGGGTTTCAGTCTCGTGTCGGCTCAACATCCTGTGATTCTGGGCAAATCACTTAATCTCCCTGTTCCCATGGACAGTGTCTGAATACCCTCACAGGTGATAAGCCGCGCTATATAAATCTACAAATATATTATATATATAAATATAATATATAGTGAAAAGGCTGAACTATAAATACCAGATTGCAAAAGAAACGAAGGGGTAATCATGGGGCTGCACCAAAAGCTTTTCTGGCCAGCAATGAATAACTTCATTGTTGGATAATTTAAGAGTAAATCTGTGAGGAAAGGTGAAAACTCAACGAAAACCATTGAGGGGGGGGGTGTGTTGGCACAAAAAACTAGCACTAGGAGCTTGATAAGGTCTTGTAGTAGACTGAGACCTTC
Organism: Calotriton arnoldi; assembly: GCA_963921515.1. Classification (NCBI taxonomy): domain Eukaryota; kingdom Metazoa; phylum Chordata; class Amphibia; order Caudata; family Salamandridae; genus Calotriton; species Calotriton arnoldi. Next base: position 950,098 of record CAWUFW010000916.1, read on the forward strand.
ATTTTGATTCATTGTAAATTATTGGTGCAGTGATTTTGCACCCAAACCTATAAATGCCACAAGTGTCTGATATTTTGGGATGTAAAACTACTACAGGATTATCAGAATTCCCTATGGAGTTGGGGAGCAATCAGTGTTACTACAATGATTTCCTCTGGTAATTCCCCAGTTTTGACACATTTTCTAGCTACAATTTTTTGTAGAATGATATCTGTAATTTTGATTTTCTGGTTGCATACCACAACCACCATGACCTGACGAACCCTGTGAAGGATAAACCTTTAGGTTATTATTCCTGATTGCAGAGCCTAAAGCTCCACCAGTGGCGTAGCTAGGCCTTTTGCTGCCGTGGCAGTTACAGCCTTTGCAGCCAGGGGCGGCCATAAGGGGGAGTGCTGGTGAACGAATCCTGAGTTTGCCGCCCCTCGCAGACACAGGTAAGAGCAGGCGGGGGGGGGACTGCTACCCCCAAAACCCATGCCCCTGGGGTGGACCGCCCCCCCCTTGCTACTCCACTGAGCTCCAAGGGCAGAAATCAGGATGTTTCGGCAACTTAAATTGGGGTGAGTGACGTACGTACGGGTCATTTGTCTGTAAGACCTCATCACACCATTGACGCACAACACTCCATTAGGGAAATATTTATTAATAGGTTAATATTTGAAGAGTTATATCATTTTTTTAACAAAAAGGTGTTTCAGCTAAGTGCAAGAAAGATGAGCAAAATGGCCAAATATAGTTTAGATCTCTAAGCTACCTCATTAACAGTTTAAATATATATGAATGCGTGATCAAGGCCATGGGGCTGAGCTGCATTGCAGGGGCTGGAGCACCTTCAATAAATTAATTTTGGCTGATATCATCCTGAATGCATGTGACATGTGTTTGCATGGAGGGAATTGATTTTTTTTTTATGTCGGGTGCTGTGCCCCCTGCACCACACGACACCCTAGATTGGCAGCACGGCGCAAAGTGGACTTGGTAAATATGTGTGTGTATGTATGTATGTATGTATATATATATATATATATATATATATTTACTTTAGCCAGTCCGCTTTACTCTGTGCTGCCACATATGTATGTATGTATGTATGTGTATGCATATTTTTATATATATATATAATTGTAAAACATTTTCCTAGTATATTGTTCCTATGGCGGCGCTGAGTGATGCTGTGGCGGCGCTGAGTGATGCTGTGGCGGCGCTGAGTGATGCTGTGGCGGCGCTGAGTGATGCTGTGGCGGCGCTGAGTGATGCTGTGGCGGCGCTGAGTGATGCTGTGGCGGCGCTGAGTGATGCTGTGGCGGCGCTGAGTGATGCTGTGGCGGCGCTGAGTGATGCTGTGGCGGCGCTGAGTGATGCTGTGGCGGCGCTGAGTGATGCTGTGGCGGCGCTGAGTGATGCTGTGGCGGCGCTGAGTGATGCTGTGGCGGCGCTGAGTGATGCTGTGGCGGCGCTGAGTGATGCTGTGGCGGCGCTGAGTGATGCTGTGGCGGCGCTGAGTGATGCTGTGGCGGCGCTGAGTGATGCTGTGGCGGCGCTGAGTGATGCTGTGGCGGCGCTGAGTGATGCTGTGGCGGCGCTGAGGGATGCTGTGGCGGCGCTGAGGGATGCTGTGGCGGCGCTGAGGGATGCTGTGGCGGCGCTGAGGGATGCTGTTGGCGGCGCTGAGGGATGCTGTGGCGGCGCTGAGGGATGCTGTGGCGGCGCTGAGGATGCTGTGGCGGCGCTGAGGGATGCTGTGGCGGCGCTGAGGGATGCTGTGGCGGCGCTGAGGGATGCTGTGGCGGCGCTGAGTGATGCTGTGGCGGCGCTGAGTGATGCTGTGGCGGCGCTGAGGGATGCTGTGGCGGCGCTGAGCGATGCTGTGGTTGCGCTGAGCGATGCTGTGGTTGCGCTGAGCGATGCTGTGGCGGGCGCTGAGCGATGCTGTGGCGGCGCTGAGAGATGCTGTGGCGGCGCTGAGCGATGCTGTGGCTGCGCTGAGCGATGCTGTGGCTGCGCTGAGCGATGCTGTGGTTGCGCTGAGCGATGCTGTGGTTGCGCTGAGCGATGCTGTGGTTGCGCTGAGCGATGCTGTGGTTGCGCTGAGCGATGTTGTGTTGGTGCTGATTGATGCTGTGCTGGCTCTGAGTGATGCTGTGGTGTTGCCGAGTGAGAGATAGTGAAGATATAATGCCCAATTAGAGAGGGTGGTGAGAGAGAAAGAGAGAGAAAGGGTGTACATAGAATAAAGAGTGGAGCGGGATAGAGAGAGAGAAAGAAGGGAGACAGAGTGAATGAAGGAGTTTGAAAGAGAAACAGATAAAGGGGTGAGAGAATGAAAGGCTAAAAAAGATAGAGAGGGAGAGTTAAGTAGAGAGAGAATTAGAGAGCGGAGAGAGAGAGAGAAGGAGAGAGACAATAAGAGTGGGGGGTGTGGAGTTTTAAATAGAGTGAAGAAGTGACGCGGAAAAAGTAACCTTAAATATAGCTTTGTGCTTTGCGCAAATAAATATTTAAAAAAAAAAACAGTGAGAGACAAAAATACTGGTAATTAGGCTGTGACTCCCAATATAAAACAAATAGTGATATAAGGTGAAATCAACCCACTGAAGCAATATTTCTAACTAGACAAAAAAAGCTTGCATTTCAATGCTAATCGCTGTTGTTTTTCATGTGACTGTAGTCCAGGGCCCTCAGTTGGTAATGTGAGCTGCTGCTGCGATTGAAACATCAGAGTCCAGAGAGTTAATGAGCCATGACGAGGAAATGAGGAAGAGATAGGAAACCCAGATGCCAGCTGCGCGTGCACGCCATCGTGAACTCAAGCTGGTCGCCAGCCGAAAGCCAGTGTTTGCACTTCCAAAACCCGCTTACTAAAACTCTCGGCCAGCGCAAGCGCTGGTGCAGGCCGAGACCTAACTAGTAGTCATGCAAAAAATAAAATGTAACTTAATTTCATTATTTATAAAACCTTGAATTTACAAGTGAATGTAAAACATTATCTAGAGAAATGACTTCCTTCCATTTAAATTAAGTAAGTGATGCAGAAATACATATATCTCTGACAACAAAGAGGAGATACATTTCCGATTCTAAAACACAGTAGATTATCATTCTGCAGTTGGCTGTTTTTAAATATCTCGCTACTGTATAATTATATTTGCCCGAGTTTGAAAATAAAAAGAAATATTGACTCAACGGTAAGCAGTGCTTAATTTGTAAAACAATAAATACTAGGTCCCAAAGTTCTGCCTAAAATCCAGCGGCCAGTGCTACACATATCAAGGGTATTGTTTTATTTTTCAGCTGCTGGCTCTGAGCCAGTGGTCTGTGCATAGATTAGCATGGGGCCCATTTGCTCGTGGGGCCCACGGGCAACTAACCACCATGCCCAATCATTAAGAGGGCACTGATCCCCACCATACACTCCTTGCCCCTTTCGATCACTCTTCCAGGATCTTCTCTCTCCCTGCTTTTTAGGTCTCGCGCCTAGAGTTGCAGTGCGCAGCACTGCTCGCGCAGCGAGAGACCTCATGTAGGGGGTTTAGAAGCTGACCTAGGAATCGCACACGCGCGTGCTTTTCCTTTTTCCCCCGGCTATTGGGCTTTGCGTGCGTCTTTATAAGAAAGACAGCATGCAATTGGGCAAGGCGGGCGCATGTCCCGCCTCTGCCGCGCCCATTCCCACCTGTGTCTAGCACGCGCAGCAGCGCGCGTTCACCTGGCTGCCTCGCTCCCTTCCCCCCCCGCTCCTCTGTGGTGCGCGCGCACCACTGGTTTCGTTTCCTGCTCCTCGCAAGCTCTACGGTCACCAACGCTCGTTTTAATTGCTCTGGAAATCAGTGTGTTGAATTTGGGATTGAACAAGAAGCAGCTCTGTTTCGTGCAGTTTTGCGATCACGCTCGGCGCATCAAAGTAATCCTGCTTGACAGCGGTATGAATATGGTTGCCTTAACAGTTGGTATAAAATCCTGGCCCCATAGCGCGAAATAAAAACGTTCACACAAGCAGCAGCGCACCGAAAAGAGCATCGATATAAGATCCTTTCTTTCGCGGAAACGGCAGCGGTCGAAGTGTGAAAAGAAAGTTATGGGAACTTAATCTCCAATGCAAAGGGGGCGGTGGTAGGGCCCGGGTCAGTGGAGGACTAAAAGGGCAAAATATCCTGCAACTATTTATCTGACCTTTCGTCTGCAGCTAACGGCATATGTGTGTTCCATTCGATTGCTCAAGTGATTTCTAAATTACTCCCCGCACCCACCACAGCTGTAGTGCAGAATCCAGTGCACTCCTGAAACGCATCGCCCCGTGCGCGCCGTAGACACTTTATCATGTGCATACCTGAGAAGCATCACACTCGGCTACCCTGAGGCCTCAACTAGTGCTCCCTTGATGCTCTTCACCACGCACCCCTTGACGCACGCCATCTTGTTTCCGCTGCTCCAAAGCCTTGTGTGCCTCGTGCTGCACATGGTTATCTGTTTCTTTCGCTCCGCGTGCTTGACGCACCTGTGGTAACATTATGCGGGCATGAATGCAAAGGCTTATGTCACGTGTGTCTAGTTGGCCTATGTGCATGCCCTCTATCAGTTTGTATCAGCATATATGTGTGCTCCTATGTGTGTGCGCACTACACAAAAGCCACATATATTGGCTTTGTTAATGTTTATTAGCTTTGTTTTATTTCCCTCTTGTTTTTTTTAACGTAGTAAAAGTTCTCATGTTCACGGATTACAGTTGTTGCTGGAAAATTAAAAACCACGTGTCTAATATGTTTTTGGATTCCCTATGGCTTTCTTTTCAATTCTTTTAATTAAATATGTTGATTTTTAGTTGATTAGGAACGTTTTTTTTTATTTGAAAACTAAAACTGCCTTTTTAATTGCCCTTCTCTGTACCACTGAAATTACCTTCTTGCACTTCAATGGCTAGTTGCAACTTGCAAGTAGGGTGTTGTTTCCTTTGTCTCCTCCTTCTTTTTTTTTTTTTTTTTTTTTTTAAATTCCTTTTCATACAATTGAACTACATGCCAATGGACTGTAATATTCACCTCACTACGGGTTTGTTACCTTACGAGTTGTGCTGCATGCCTCATGCATCTGTCCCTCCCACGGTGCTGCCTCAATTATTTTGTGCATTTTACACATTTGTTTGAAAATCAATTTACCACTCGGTGTGCCAGCAGAATTTGTTTCCATTGTCTCACATACCCAGCATTGAAGTAAGATACAATAGGTCTCGCATTTACGTGAGTTTAAGCTAATGGCATTGTAAATGACAATGCCTTTTATTTATGTTTTAAAAGCAAAAATAAAAGGCATTGCCATTTGCAATATTAATACACTCAAACTCGCGTAAATGCGAGACCTATTGCATTGCAAATGCTTGTTATAACATTTGTGTCAGAAGGAGATGTATTTCAGTGATCCCTCCTTACCGTTTGTTGTCATCATCAGTAAGCAAGCATTGGCCTAGCCAATAGGTCTCGCCTTTGGGACCTTATAAGTGTTTAGCCCTGCAACAGTTGATGTTGTTGCACCAAGGATATTGTGCTGCATAACTAAATACTTATAAGGTTCCAAAAGCGAGACCTATTGGCTATGCCAATGCTTGTTCAACTTGCGTCTAAGTTTTTTCCAAAATAGCCTAGCTCCTTTATAGGCCCAAATAAAGCTCGCAACCTTCCCCTGAATTTTGTCGATGCCCTGTTTGGGAAACCCAAGAGGAATAGCATTAAAAAGATAGGTTAATTTAGGAAGGATAACCATTTTTATTTAATTAACCCGTCCAAAAATTGTCAGCGTGAGAATTTTCCACCTACTTAATAGACAGTCAATCTCTTTGGTGACCCTTAACAAATTAAGCTGCGGAATTTTATTTATATCGCTCACTACTGTAATGCCCAAATATCTAAACTTGGAACTCACTCTTCCCTCCCAGTCTGTGATGTTCCAACACATAGCCTCAGTTTTAGCAGTGTTTACTAAGTAACCAGAAAGCGAGCCAAATTCCACCAGTAATTGTTCCACTCTCGGAATCGAGATCAGAGGATCAGCCGTGTAGATTAATAAATCGTCAGCATAAAGCGCGACTTTACAACTGTAAGGCGGGGAACTAAATGGAACAACAGAGGCATCCAATCTCAACTGTTGAGTGAGAGACTCTATATAAATGCCAAAAATGAGAGGAGACCGAGGGCAGCCCTACCGTGTCCCTCTTAGTATATTAAAACTGGGGGATAATGTAGCATAAAAGAAAATCATGGCCGATGCTCCTTCATAGATCGCCTTAAGTGTATTAATACATTTAGGGCCGAATCCCATTGTGCTCAAAACCTCCCAAAGGAAGACCCAGCATACTCGGTCGAACGCCTTAGCGGCATCCAACGTTACTACAGCCAAAGGAGCAGATCGTTCTATGGCAAGATCTATCGTACCAATTAACTGTTGGGTCTGTTCCTGTATATATCTCTTGGGAATAAAACCCTTCTGATCTAAATGTATAAGCGGAGGAGCGAGCTTGGCCAATCTCCCCGCTAAGATGCTCATAAAGATCTTATAATCTGCATTAAGCAGGGAGATTGGTCGAAAGGAATCCGCCCTAGTAGGATCCTTAGAAGGTTTCAAAATAAGGACTATAGAGGCCTCTTTCCAGGATTTAGGGACCTGACCACCATGCCTATAGATTGAATTAAACAGAGCTTCCAAGAATGACATCAGCTCCTCGATTAGAAGATTATACACTTCATTTGGTAGAGCATCGGTACCTGCGGCTTTACCCTTCCTACTTTTGGTTATACTGAAGCGAATCTCTTTCTTAGTTATTGGAGCGTCAAGAGCCTTACTGCTCATATCTATTAAACTGGGGAGCTGCAGCTTCCTCAACCAGGCCTAAGTTGGGGGAGATTTCTCCCCCATATAACCTATAAAAGAGAGACGCCAAGCAGGCCTGCATATCTTCCTGCTTCCCCGAAGTGTCCCCTCTATCATTCACAACCAATTTTTCAATAAAATTCCTAGACCTGTTTGTCCAAGCCTTCCAGGCCAATAAAGCGGCAGCTTTTTCCCCGTATTCAAAGATCTGCATAGACCTGGCATTCCACTGAGCTCTGCATTTTTGATCCAAATAGACCCTGTATTCTAGCCTCGCATCTTCAAGTTGCTTCCACAACCTTGCCTGAACATCATGGGGGCCTCGTTCTAGCTTGGAGCACATCGCCTGCCAATGAGCCTACTTTATCCTCCAACGCCTTAAACTTAAACGTTCAACCCTTTTTTGAGCTGCTTTGTAATTCCCCTCTGAGATAAGCCTTGAACGTGTCCCACAGGAGCAGAGCCGAGGTTGTCCTTAAAGAACAGCCCGCATGCTTGCTTTAATATCCCCCGCCTCAGGATCAGCGAGAATGGCTCTCCTTAGAGTCCATCTTGGTCTCGGAAGTCCACAATACCCAGCTAAGGAGAGGTTCATCGCCGCATGGTCCGAGATGTGACCTGGAAGGATGTTTATAGACGTTATTTCTTCAGCGATAGTCCTGTCTACAAAGAGCTAATCCAATCTACAAAAGTGACCATGCTTTTTACTGTAAAAAGTAAAGCCCTGACTGGTTCCCAACTTATATCTCCATACATCCAACAGACCCAGTTCTAGCAGTATATTTTTTTGACGTCCGACGAACCCGAGGAGTGTTGTTGTTTATTTATTTAAAGAGTTTTATATAGCGCTAGCCAGACCCGAAGGTATCGGAGCGCTTTACAACATTGTCACTCGTAGGGTACATTAATACTTTAGTATGTACAAAGACTCAAGAAGCATCAAACAATACCGTCGTATAAAACATAATGTCACTTGTAAGATATGTTATCACACTAGTATGTACAATGACTCATGTTGCTTCACGTACTGTCGTCGTAGAGAGCACAATGACTCGTGACGGGATGAGACCAGGGAGGGGGGAAAGAGGAGGTAGTCATGAGGAAAGTGAGGTAGATGTCTTGATATCAAAGGTGTCTGTGTGCTACTGTGGGCAGGCTTCGGCGGTTAGGCTAAGGCTATCCATTCGGGAGAGATCGGTTGAGGAGGAGGTCTTTGAGCTGCCTTTTGAATTCTGGGTAAGAGGGGTTGGTTCTGATATGAACTGGTATGGAGTTCCATATTTTGGGTGCATTTCCTGCGAAGGATCGAGATGCGGTTTTTTGTTTGCGAGTTTTCGGAGGGATGAGGAGTAGAGTGTTGGTACTCCTCAGGCTTCTAGTCTGACCGGCCTTCTGGAGTTTGGAGGCCAGGTAGGCGGGTTTCCCTGTGTGTAGCGCTTTGTGCGTGAGGCAGGCAGTTATGAAGTTGGCACGCATTTCGATTGGGAGCCATTTTAGCTCTCTGAGTGCAGGCGAATGTGTTATTTCTTTACTCCAGTGACCATTCTGGCTGCTGCGTTTAGAGTTGATCTGAGGGGAGCTAGGTGCGATTTTGCTGCTCCAGTGAGGGTTGCATTTCCGTAGTCCAGTCTGGACAACACCAGGGATTGAGTGGCTTGTTTGAGGTCGTTCGGAGGGATGAAGGGTTTTATTTTGTTAAGTAGTTTAAGGTTGATGAAGGCGCTCTTTGCAGTGTTCTTGATGTGTTTTCTCATGTCTAATTTAGGATCCAGGGTGATTCCCAGCGATTTTACAGAGTCGGCTAGGGTGGGGTTGTAGTTGAGAGCGTCAATAGCTTTTAGCCATTCAGTGATTTGGGGGTTCTTCTCCTTGTTGGAGATGAGGAGGATTTCCGTTTTGTCTTGGTTTAGTTTCAAGTGGTTGCGCGATAACCAGTGTTGGACTTCTCTTAGAGTATCGTTCAGTCTCTGAATGTCTTCAATGGAGGAGGTTTCCAGATAGATCTGGGTATTGTCTGCATAGAGGTGGAAGGGAATGTTGGTTCTTTTGAGTATGGCGGCAAGGGGTTCCATATAGATGTTGAAGAGTTGTGGGGAGAGTACTGATCCTTGGGGGACACCCCTGTTAACGGGTATTAGGTCTGATAGGAAGTTTTTGATTTTTATTCTTTGGGTACGGTTCTGTAGGAAAGAGGTGAACCATTGTAGGACCACCTCTTCCGCTCCAGCCCTTTCTTGAAGTGCCTTGGTGAGTAGTTTGTGGTCAACCGTGTCGAAGGCTGCCGATAGGTCCAGAAGTATGAGTAGGCAGCATTGACCTGTATTGAGAGATTTGTGCATATCATCTATTACATTTAGGATCGCTGTCTCTGTGCTGCAACCTTTTCTGAAGCCCGATTGGTGGGGGTTTAGAAGGTTGATGCTGTCTAGGTGTTTGGTGAATTGGAGGAGAACACATTTTTCCAGGATTTTCGCTAGGAGAGGGAGGCTGGAAACAGGTCTGAAGTTATTCAGATCGTTTGTATCGGAGCCCGGTTTTTCAGTAGAGGTGTGACTTGGCCGATTTTGAGGCAATCCGGGATGATTCCAGTACTCGGGGAGCTGTTTATAATTTTGGTCCAATGCGGGGCTAGGGAAAGTTTGAGCTTTTTTGCCAGTTGGGCAGGTATGGGATCCAAGACGTGTGCTGAGGGTTTGGAGCTGGCAATCATTTTAATGACCTCTGTTTCAGAGATGGGATTGAAAGATTTCCATGCGTTTGGGGGGTGCTTGGGTATGATATCTTCTGTCCCTGTGAGTGATTTCCTGTCGGGGGGGGGGGGGGGGACTGCGGTGTATGTCCAAGGAGAGTTCTATCTTGGTGATTTTGTCATTGAAGAAGTTGGCAAAGTTATCGCACAGGACTTTGGAGGCCGCAACTGGTGTCGAAGAGGGCTTGGAGGTTTGTTGCCTGATGAGATTGAAGAGTTCTTTGGGCCTGTCTTTTGCGTTGCCAAGGGCATTAGAGAAGGAGGTTTTTTCATTCTTTGTTTTTTTTGTATTTCCCGCGTATTGATTTGAGTTTAGTTCGTAGGATTGTGGACAGGTTGTTTCGCCAGAGTCTTTCTGCTGCTCTTAGTTCTCTTCTTTCGGAATTTATTTCTGTGTTGAACCATGATCTGGATGGTATGTTCCTGGTTCTTTTTAGTTTCAAGGGGGCTATTTGGTCCATAATGGAAGTCATAGTGGTGTTGTAGTGGAGAGTGAGTTCAGTTGTAGAGAGCTCATCATTGTGGATGGGGAGGAGGGAGCTTACCTGTTCCTCCAGGTCTGCAAGGGAAATCGGACTTAGATTTCTCGCCCAGCGAGGGGGGTCCTGCGTACTGGGTTGGCGGTGGATCGTTTGGTTGATGTAGAATAGAATGATATGGTGATCAGGCAAGGTGTGGTCGATGGAGACTGTATCTGCTTGAGCGATAATGGCATCCAGGATTGAGCCTCTGTTGTGGGTTTCCTTTGTGCAGTGTTGGGTGAGGTTGTTATTGATTAGAAGATCGTTTAAGGTTTTGATTAGTGAGTTGTTTTCCTCATTCCAGTGTAGATTGAGGTCGCCTAGAATTATGTTGTTGGAGTCCCGGCGTGAGCAATGAGTTATCAGGTCGGAGAGGTGTTCTCCGAATGAGGCGGTGTTTCCTGGTGGATGGTAGAGGAGATGGCAGAGTAATGTTTTGTTGTCGCTGGACTTAAAGGTGGCAGTAAGGCATTCGAAGGAGTTATATTTGAGGGCGTCGGATTCCTTCACGGAGATGTTATTTTTGTGTATGATAGCTATGCCCCCTCCTTTCTTGTTTTTCCTGTCTTTGTGGATGATTGTGAAGCCCGGGAGTAGAAGCTTGTCCATAATTGGGGGAGAGAACTCGTTTAGCCATGTTTCGGTGATGAACGTGATGTCTATGTCGTGGGTGAGGATGGTCTCTGCCAGTTCTGTTGCATGTTTGGTGGCCGATCTGCAGTTAATGAGCATGCAGTTGGTATTGGATCCCTCGATTTTGAGTTTCTTCTTTAAGGGGGCCCTGGGGATATTAGTGAGGAAGGGTGGGGGTCTTGAGGATCTGGGGTGGAGCGGTCTCTTCCAAAACCAGTGACAACCTGGATCTTGGAGCTAGAGGCGACAGTGGTGGGTGTGTTGTACTAGGTGGCAAGTTCAGTTGCTTCCCTCGTGGACATTGCGGCTTTTGTTCTTTTGGGTCTCTGTGTCTGGTTCAGGAGGGTTGAGGTCCAGCTGAGCCGTTGGGTTTTGGGTGGTCCTGTGTGATTGGTGTTGGGGAATGTGGGTGTCGGATGTGGGTGCTGGTTTGGCTTTCGGGGTGTGTTTAGGTCATAACGACCTTTGTTGGATCTATCATGTACAGGGTTCAACAGAACATTAAAATCCCCCCCATTATAATAGGAGCCTTGACCTCCATTAAACTCCATTCCAAATTAGATAAATGGGAGGGATCATCAATGATAGGCCCATAAAAAATGGCGCAAGCTAACTCTGCCCCCCTCCCAATCTAAAGTAGCTATCAACCACCTCCCAGATTTATCGAATTTGGAGGCTTTGATGGCACAGCCTGCTCTTCGTTTAATTAAGATAGAACAGTCTGCACACTGTAGGAGGGTTGCTGATACTGAAAAGTGGTCTATCCAACGGCACTTTGAAAATACAGTTTTCCCTTCTAGGGGTCTAAATGGGTCTCCTGGATCAGACGGACATGTGCACTGCTCTCCTCTAAGTACTCATTCTTTGGGTGCAACACTCACCGCCCACGTACCCCTCTCATTCTTTGGGTGTAACACTCGCAGCCCACGTACCCCTCTCATTCTTTGGGTGTAACACTCACCGCCCACGTACCCCTCTCATTCTTTGGGTGTAACACTCACCGCCCACGTACCCCTCTCATTCCTTGGGTGTAACACTCACCGCCCACCTACTCCTCTCATTCTTTGGGTGTAACACTCACCGCCCACGTATCCCTCTCATTCTTTGAGTGTAACACTCACCGCCCACATACCCCTCTCATTCTTTGGGTGTAACACTCACCGCCCACGTACCCCTCTCATTCCTTGGGTGTAACACTCACCGCCCACCTACTCCTCTCATTCTTTGGGTGTAACACTCACCGACCACCTACTCCTCTCATTCTTTGGGTGTAACACTCACCGCCCATGTACCTCTCATTCTTTGGGTGTAACACTCACCGCCCATGTACCTCTCATTCTTTGGATGGAACACTCACCGCCCACGTACTCCTCTCATTCTTTGGGTGTAACACTCACCGCCCACGTACTCCTCTCATTCTTTGGGTGTAACACTCACCGCCCATGTACCTCTCATTCTTTGGGTGTAACACTCACCGCCCACGTACCCCTCTCATTCTTTGGGTGTAACACTCACCGCCCACGTATCCCTCTCATTCTTTGGGTGTAACACTTACCGCCCACGTACCCCTCTCATTCTTTGGGTGTAACACTCACAGCCCACGTACCCCTCTCATTCCTTGGGTGTAACACTCACCGCCCACGTATCCCTCTCATTCTTTGGGTGTAACACTCACCGCCCACATACCCCTCTCATTCTTTGGGTGTAACACTCACCGCCCACGTACCCCTCATTCTTTGGATGGAACACTCACCGCCCACGTACTCCTCTCATTCTTTGGGTGTAACACTCACCGCCCATGTACCTCTCATTCTTTGGGTGTAACACTCACCGCCCATGTACCTCTCATTCTTTGGGTTTAACACTCACCGCCCACGTACCCCTCTCATTCTTTGGGTGTGACACTCACCGCCCACGTACCCCTCTCATTCTTTGGGTGTAACACTCACCGCCCACGTACCCCTCTCATTCTTTGGGTGTAACACTCACCGCCCACGTACCCCTCTCATTCTTTGGGTGTAACACTCACCGCCCACCTACTCCTCTCATTCTTTGGGTGTAACACTCACCGCCCACCTACTCCTCTCATTCTTTGGGTGTAACACTCACCGCCCATGTACCTCTCATTCTTTGGGTGTAACATTCACAGCCCATGTACCCCTCTCATTCTTTGGGTGTAACATTCACAGCCCACGTATCCCTCTCATTCTTTGGGTGTTACACTCACCGCCCACGTACCCCTCTCATTCCTTGGGTGTAACACTCACCGCCCACGTACCCTTCTCATTCTTTGGGTGTGACACTCACCGCCCACCTACTCCTCTCATTCTTTGGGTGTAACACTCACCGCCCACATACCCCTCTCATTCTTTGGGTGTAACACTCACCGCCCACATACCCCTCTCATTCTTTGGGTGTAACACTCACCGCCCACATACCCCTCTCATTCTTTGGGTGTAACACTCACCGCCCACCTACCCCTCTCATTCTTTGGGTGTAACACTCACCGCCCACCTACTCCTCTCATTCTTTGGGTGTAACACTCACCGCCCATGTACCTCTCATTCTTTGGGTGTAACATTCACAGCCCACGTACCCCTCTCATTCTTTGGGTGTAACTCAGCGCCCACGTACCCCTCATTCTTTGGATGGAACACTCACCGCCCACGTACTCCTCTCATTCCTTGGGTGTAACTCATCGCCCACGTACCCCTCATTCTTTGGATGGAACACTCACCGCCCACGTACTCCTCTCATTCTTTGGGTGTAACACTCACCGCCCACGTCCCCTCTCATTCTTTGGGTGTAACACTCACAGCCCACGTACCCCTCTCATTCCTTGGATGTAACACTCACCGCCCACGTACCCCTCTCATTCCTTGGATGTAACACTCACCGCCCACGTCCCCTCTCATTCTTTGGGTGTAACACTCACAGCCCACGTACCCCTCTCATTCTTTGGGTGTAACACTCACCGCCCATGTACCTCTCATTCTTTGGGTGTAACACTCACACCCCACGTACCCCTCTCATTCCTTGGATGTAACACTCACCGCCCACGTCCCCTCTCATTCTTTGGGTGTAACACTCATCGCCCACGTACCCCTCTCATTCCTTGGATGTAACACTCACCGCCCACGTCCCCTCTCATTCTTTGGGTGTAACACTCACCGCCCACGTACCCCTCTCATTCTTTGGGTGTAATACTCACCGCCCACGTATCCCTCTCATTCTTTGGGTGTAACACTCACCGCCCACATACCCCTCTCATTCTTTGGGTGTAACACTCACAGCCCACGTACCCCTCTCATTCCTTGGGTGTAACACTCACCGCCCACGTATCCCTCTCATTCTTTGGTTGTAACACTCACCGCCCACATACCCCTCTCATTCTTTGGGTGTAACACTCACCGCCCACGTAACCCTCATTCTTTGGATGGAACACTCACCGCCCACGTACTCCTCTCATTCTTTGGGTGTAACACTCACCGCCCATGTACCTCTCATTCTTTGGGTGTGACACTCACCGCCCACGTACCCCTCTCATTCTTTGGGTGTGACACTCACCGCCCACCTACTCCTCTCATTCTTTGGGTGTAACACTCACCGCCCACCTACTCCTCTCATTCTTTGGGTGTAACACTCACCGCCCATGTACCCCTCTCATTCTTTGGGTGTGACACTCACCGCCCACCTACTCCTCTCATTCTTTGGGTGTAACACTCACCGCCCATGTACCCCTCTCATTCTTTGGGTGTAACACTCACCGCCCACCTACCCCTCTCATTCTTTGGGTGTAACACTCACCGCCCATGTACCCCTCTCATTCTTTGGGTGTAACACTCACCGCCCACGTCCCCCTCTTATTCTTTGGGTGTAACACTCACCGCCCACCTACTCCTCTCATTCTTTGGGTGTAACACTCACCGCCCATGTACCTCTCATTCTTTGGGTGTAACATTCACAGCCCACGTACCCCTCTCATTCTTTGGGTGTAACATTCACAGCCCACGTATCCCTCTCATATTTTGGGTGTTACACTCACCGCCCACGTACTCCTCTCATTCCTTGGGTGTAACACTCACCGCCCACGTACCCCTCTCATTCTTTGGGTGTAACACTCACCGCCCACGTCCCCACTCATTCTTTGGGTGTAACACTCACACCCCACGTACCCCTCTCATTCCTTGGATGTAACACTCACCGCCCACGTCCCCTCTTATTCTTTGGGTGTAACACTCATCGCCCACGTACCCCTCTCATTCTTTGGGTGCAACATTTGCAGACATTGGAATTTTGTTATTCTGCCCTCCCAAGTGTAACACTCGAAGCCCCTGAATCGGCGTTTCCCAACGTGTGGGTCACGAGCCGGTTTTTAGGTCTCGGCCTGCACCAGCGCTTGCGCTGGTCTGGCCGAGAGTTTTAGTTAGCGGGTTTTGGAAGTGCAAACACTGGCTTTCGGCTGGCGACCAGCTTGAGTTCACGATGGCGTGCACGCGCGCAGCTGCCATCTGGGTTTCCTATCTCTTCCTCATTTCCTCGTCATGGCTCATTAACTCTCTGGACTCTGATGTTTCAATCGCAGCAGCAGCTCACATTACCAACTGAGGGCCCTGGACTACAGTCACATGAAAAACAACAGCGATTAGCATTGAAATGCAAGCTTTTCTTTGTCTAGTTAGAAATATTGCTTCGGTGGGTTGATTTCTACCTTATATCGCTATTTGTTTTATTGGGAGTCACAGCCTAATTACCAGTATTTTTGTCTCTCACTGTTTTTTTTAATTTTTATATTTATTCGCACAAAGCTATATTTAAGGTTACTTTTTCCGCGTCACTTCTTCACTCTATTTAAACTCCACACCCCCACTCTTATTGTCTCTCTCCTTCTCTCTCCCTCTCTAATTCTCTCTCTACTTAATTAACTCTCCCTCTCTATCTTTTTTAGCCTTTCATTCTCTCTCACCCCTTTATCTTTTTCTCTTTCAAACTCCTTCATTCACTCTCTCTCCCCTTCTTTCTCTCTCTCTATCCCACTCCACTCTTTATTCTATGTACACCCTTTCTCTCTCTTTCTCTCTCACCACCCTCTCTAATTGGGCATTATATCTTCACTCTATCTCTCACTCGGCAACACCACAGCATCACTCAGCGCAACCACAGCATCAATCAGAGCCAGCACAGCATTACTCAGCGCCACCACAACATCACTCAGCGCCACCACAACATCACTCCGCGCCACCACAACATCACTCCGCGCCACCACAACATCACTCCGCGCCACCACAGCATCACTCCGCGCCACCACAGCATCACTCCGCGCCGCCACAGCATCACTCCGCGCCGCCACAGCATCGCTCCGCGCCGCCACAGCATCGCTCCGCGCCGCCACAGCATCGCTCCGCGCCGCCACAGCATCGCTCCGCGCCGCCACAGCATCGCTCCGCGCCGCCACAGCATCGCTCAGCGCCAAGACAATATCACTCAGCACCACCCCAGCATCGCTCAGCGCCAAGACAATATCACTCAGCACCCCCGCAGCATCACTCAGCAACACCTGAGTATCATTCAGCATCACCTCAGCATCGTCTCCGCAACAGTCACCACCACTACCACCTCAGCATCACTCTGCACCACCTCAGCCTGCTCTCGGAATCTGGCATCTGTTGATTCTCCCCTAGCGTCTGGCCGCTGCTAGTGTTATAATACAGGTACTAGTTCCCAACCTTCACCCTCCGATTGTTTATGCCCCCTCAAAAAAAAAAAGCTTTAACAAACAACCATTGCCAGCATTGCAAGAACAAAAGAAAACTGAGGAAATTTTTTATTGTAAATACTTTTTTTAATATGGTCGTTCAGTTTTACATAATGCCTTCTTGGTCATATATAAAGTAACAAAAATGCTTCTGACACTTTTTTATTATAACTTTTCAGCATGCCGCACAGCAGCCACACTTCTCTACAGCACAGCTTGAAGACATTGGCAAAGTCAATAGCTCTGGCTAAACACTTATAAGGCCCCAAAGGCGAGACCTATTGGCTATGCCAATGCTTGTTCAATGGGTCATGAAAGTCCAAGAAATAAATATATGCCTTTAAATTCTGAGTTTATTTTGTCACATCTGGTGCGCTTCAAAGACCAAGGTCAAATGTCAGGCGATGTCTTCTGACAAATTGCTGGTTATTCTTTTAACACCGGGATTGGTGTTTACTTTCTTTCTCTGACTGCAAAGTGAGAGGAGTTTTACAGTGGCCCAGGTGACCATCTTTCTGGAGTCCCGGGAGTGTGTGTGAGGAGAGATTTGTAAGGACCTGTAAATAATCTGTACACATTTAGCAGTTCGGAAAGCAAAAATAAAGCGCATTTTGTTTGTAATTTGGAAGTATGATGGAAATAAAGATTTTAATGGGATCAAAACAATTCAAGACGATTTACTTGCTGATGCAGAAAAAACTCACTGACACCTGATTTCCTCACATTATTATTTGTGTGCTGTATAGTTGTATCAGTAAAATTGTAAGACTGTGCAAATTTAGTGGGCATTTCAATGGAAAATGTGCTGTCTGTAAATGACAGTGCACTGCCACACGATGCTTTAGTTGCATTGAAAAATCACCCCACCTAGTCATTTAAAGGTAGGTGGGTGGGGAACATTTGTCATTCTGAAAATTGGGTCATGGTTCTAGGATGTTTGGGAAGTCCTGCCCTGGATTGGGTTGAGTGTAAAACACTCATCCCCTGGATTGTTCTGTGTCTGCCACTTTTGGAGTAACACCAGAATGACCCTATTCTAATCATTCCCCCGCTCTCACCCTACAGTCTGTCCCCGGCCCTTACCTCCTAGCGACATTCCATTTCTTCCCGAATTCCCAACATTGCAAGTGCATTAAAATGGCCCCTCTGCTCCGCTGATCCCCACCTGTTCTCTGCAGACTACCCCTTCATGCATTAACAATGGGACCTGTAACCTTAGCGAAACCCGCATGCTCTTCTGACTAGCCCTCCCTCTTGCTTTAACACTGATCTCACCCCCACCCCGTACCAATGTTAAACCGTGCATGCTCTAATCAGACTGCCGCCTCCCCCATTAACCCGAACACCCATCCTCCATCGCCTGACCTTCTTCACTCTTTATTCAGACGAGCATGCCTCCATCATTAGCACTGCATCCACCCCTCGTCGCTCATTCTGTCTCCTGCTGTGCACTCCAGTTCTTCTGGCTGCAGACATCCTCGCTGACATGAACACACACCATGTATTCTCAGTACGCCTCTGTTCCACAAGTGTTCACATTCCTACAGTTTGAACTTCTCTCTTCTGGCTGCAGACGTCCTCGCTCCATGTGTTCTCAGTACGCCTCTGTTGCACACTTCTACATGTTCCTTCTGTGTGACCTTTGTCCCTTCTGGCTGCAGACGTCCTCCCTGACACGTACACCATGTGTTCTCAGTACGCCTCTGTTGCACACTTCTACATGTTCCTTCTGTGTGACCGTTGTCCCTTCTGGCTGCAGAGGTCCTCCCTGACACGTACACCATGTGTTCTCAGTATGCCTCTGTTCCACGCTTCTACATGTTCCTTCTGTGTGACCGTTGTCCCTTCTGGCTGCAGGCGCCCTCGCTGACATGAACACACACCATGTATTCTCAGTACGCCTCTGTTCCACAAGTGTTCACATTCCTACAGTTTGAACTTGTCTCTTCTGGCTGCAGACGTCCTCGCTCCATGTGTTCTCAGTATGCCTCTGTTGCACACTTGTGCACGTTTCTTCTGTGTGACCGTTGTCCCTTCTGGCTGCAGACGTCCTCATTGACATGTACACCGTGTGCTCTCAGTATGCCTCTGTTCCACAAGTGTGCACATTCCTACAGTTTGAACTTGTCCCTTCTGGCTGCAGACGTCCTCGCTGACATGTACACCATGTGTTCTCAGTATGCCTCTGTTCCACGCTTCTACATGTTCCTTCTGTGTGACCTTTGTCCCTTCTGGCTGCAGACGTCCTCGCTCCATATGTTCTCAGTATGCCTCTGTTCCACGCTTCTACATGTTCCCTCTGTGTGACCTTTGTCCCTTCTGGCTGCAGAGGTCCTCCCTGACACGTACACCATATGTTCTCAGTATGCCTCTGTTCCACGCTTCTACATGTTCCTTCTGTGTGGCCTTTGTTCCTTCTGGCTGCAGACGTCCTCGCTCCATGTGTTCTCAGTATACCTCTGTTGCACACTTGTGCACGTTTCTTCTGTGTGATCGTTGTCCCTTCTGGCTGCAGACGTCCTCATTGACATGTACACCGTGTGCTCTCAGTATGCCTCTGTTCCACAAGTGTGCACATTCCTACAGTTTGAACTTGTCCCTTCTGGCTGCAGACGTTCTCGCTCCATATGTTCTCAGTATGCCTCTGTTGCACACTTGTGCACGTTTCTTCTGTGTGACCGTTGTCCCTTCTGGCTGCAGACGCCCTCGCTGACATGTACACAGTGTGCTCTCAGTATGCCTCTGTTCCACAAGTGTTCACATTCCTACGGTTTGAACGTGTCCCTTCTGGCTGCAGATGTCCTCGCTCCATGTGTTCTCAGTATACCTCTGTTGCACACTTCTACATGTTCCTTCTGTGTGACCTTTGTCCCTTCTCGCTGCAGAGGTCCTCCCTGACACGTACACCATGTGTTCTCAGTACGCCTCTGTTCCACAAGTGTTCACATTCCTACAGTTTGAACTTGTCTCTTCTGCTACAGACGTCCTCGCTGACATGTACACCATGTGTTCTCAGTATGCCTCTGTTCCACGCTTCTACATGTTCCTTCTGTGTGACCTTTGTCCCTTCTGGCTGCAGACGCCCTCGCTGACATGTACACTGTGTGCTCTCAGTATGCCTCTGTTCCACAAGTGTGCACATTCCTACAGTTTGAACTTGTCCCTTCTGGCTGCAGACGTCCTCGCTCCATGTGTTCTAAGTATGCCTCTGTTGCACACTTGTGCACGTTTCTTCTGTGTGACCGTTGTCCCTTCTGGCTGCAGACGCCCTCGCTGACATGTACACCGTGTGCTCTCAGTATGCCTCTGTTCCACAAGTGTGCACATTCCTACAGTTTGAACTTGTCCCTTCTGGCTGCAGACGTCCTCGCTCCATGTGTTCTCAGTATACCTCTGTTGCACACTTGTGCACGTTTCTTCTGTGTGACCGTTGTCCCTTCTGGGCTGCAGACGTCCTCATTGACATGTACACCGTGTGCTCTCAGTATGCCTCTGTTCCACAAGTGTTCACATTCCTACAGTTTGAACTTGTCTCTTCTGGCTGCAGACGTCCTCGCTGACATGTACACCATGTGTTCTCAGTACGCCTCTGTTCCACGCTTCTGCACGTTCCTTCTGTGTGACCTTTGTCCCTTCTGGCTGCAGGCTTCCTCCCCGACATGTACACCATGTGTTCTCAGTATGCCTCTGTTCCACGCTTCTACATGTTCCTTCTGTGTGGCCTTTGTCCCTTCTGGCTGCAGACGTCCTCGCTCCATGTGTTCTCAGTATACCTCTGTTGCACACTTGTGCACGTTTCTTCTGTGTGACCGTTGTCCCTTCTGGCTGCAGACGTCCTCGCTCCATATGTTCTCAGTATGCCTCTGTTGCACACTTCTACATGTTCCCTCTGTGTGACCTTTGTCCCTTCTGGCTGCAGAGGTCCTCCCTGACACGTACACCATGTGTTCTCAGTATGCCTCTGTTCCACGCTTCTACATGTTCCTTCTGTGTGGCCTTTGTCCCTTCTGGCTGCAGACGTCCTCGCTCCATGTGTTCTCAGTATACCTCTGTTGCACACTTGTGCACGTTTCTTCTGTGTGACCGTTGTCCCTTCTGGCTGCAGACGTCCTCATTGACATGTACACCGTGTGCTCTCAGTATGCCTCTGTTCCACAAGTGTTCACATTCCTACAGTTTGAACTTGTCTCTTCTGGCTGCAGACGTCCTCGCAGACATGTACACCATGTGTTCTCAGTACGCCTCTGTTCCACGCTTCTGCACGTTCCTTCTCTGTGACCTTTGTCCCTTCTGGCTGCAGGCTTCCTC
Source organism: Calotriton arnoldi (assembly GCA_963921515.1). Lineage (NCBI taxonomy): Eukaryota > Metazoa > Chordata > Amphibia > Caudata > Salamandridae > Calotriton > Calotriton arnoldi. Next base: position 970,925 of record CAWUFW010000916.1, read on the forward strand.
CCTGACATGTACACCATGTGTTCTCAGTATGCCTCTGTTGCACACTTCTACATGTTCCTTCTGTGTGACCTTTGTCCCTTCTGGCTGCAGGCTTCCTCCCTGACATGTACACCATGTGTTCTCAGTATGCCTCTGTTGCACACTTCTACATGTTCCTTCTGTGTGACCTTTGTCCCTTCTGGCTGCAGACGTCCTCGCTCCATAAGTTCAGTATGCCTCTGTTGCACACTTCTACATGTTCCCTCTGTGTGACCTTTGTCCCTTCTGGCTGCAGAGGTCCTCCCTGACACGTACACCATGTGTTCTCAGTATGCCTCTGTTCCACGCTTCTACATGTTCCTTCTGTGTGGCCTTTGTCCCTTCTGGCTGCAGACGTCCTCGCTCCATGTGTTCTCAGTATTCCTCTGTTGCACACTTGTGCACGTTTCTTCTGTGTGACCGTTGTCCCTTCTGGCTGCAGACGTCCTCGCTCCATATGTTCTCAGTATGCCTCTGTTGCACACTTCTACATGTTCCCTCTGTGTGACCTTTGTCCCTTCTGGCTGCAGAGGTCCTCCCTGACACGTACACCATGTGTTCTCAGTATGCCTCTGTTGCACACTTCTACATGTTCCTTCTGTGTGACCTTTGTCCCTTCTGGCTGCAGGCTTCCTCCCTGACATGTACACCATGTGTTCTCAGTATGCCTCTGTTGCACACTTCTACATGTTCCTTCTGTGTGGCCTTTGTCCCTTCTGGCTGCAGACGTCCTCGCTCCATGTGTTCTCAGTATACCTCTGTTACACACTTGTGCACGTTTCTTCTGTGTGACCGTTGTCCCTTCTGGCTGCAGACGTCCTCGCTCCATATGTTCTCAGTATGCCTCTGTTGCACACTTCTACATGTTCCCTCTGTGTGACCTTTGTCCCTTCTGGCTGCAGAGGTCCTCCCTGACACGTACACCATGTGTTCTCAGTATGCCTCTGTTCCACGCTTCTACATGTTCCTTCTGTGTGGCCTTTGTCCCTTCTGGCTGCAGACGTCCTCGCTCCATGTGTTCTCAGTATACCTCTGTTGCACATTTGTGCACGTTTCTTCTGTGTGACCGTTGTCCCTTCTGGCTGCAGACGTCCTCGCTCCATATGTTCTCAGTATGCCTCTGTTGCACACTTCTACATGTTCCCTCTGTGTGACCTTTGTCCCTTCTGGCTGCAGAGGTCCTCCCTGACACGTACACCATGTGTTCTCAGTATGCCTCTGTTCCACGCTTCTACATGTTCCTTCTGTGTGGCCTTTGTTCCTTCTGGCTGCAGACGTCCTCGCTCCATGTGTTCTCAGTATACCTCTGTTGCACACTTGTGCACGTTTCTTCTGTGTGACCGTTGTCCCTTCTGGCTGCAGACGTCCTCATTGACATGTACACCGTGTGCTCTCAGTATGCCTCTGTTCCACAAGTGTTCACATTCCTACAGTTTGAACTTGTCCCTTCTGGCTGCAGACGTCCTCGCTCCATGTGTTCTCAGTATACCTCTGTTGCACACTTGTGCACGTTTCTTCTGTGTGACCGTTGTCCCTTCTGGCTGCAGACGTCCTCATTGACATGTACACCGTGTGCTCTCAGTATGCCTCTGTTCCACAAGTGTTCACATTCCTACAGTTTGAACTTGTCTCTTCTGCTGCAGACGTCCTCGCTGACATGTACACCATGTGTTCTCAGTATGCCTCTGTTCCACGCTTCTACATGTTCCTTCTGTGTGACCTTTGTCCCTTCTCGCTGCAGAGGTCCTCCCTGACACGTACACCATGTGTTCTCAGTACGCCTCTGTTCCACAAGTGTTCACATTCCTACAGTTTGAACTTGTCTCTTCTGCTGCAGACGTCCTCGCTGACATGTACACCATGTGTTCTCACTATGCCTCTGTTCCACGCTTCTACATGTTCCTTCTGTGTGACCTTTGTCCCTTCTCGCTGCAGAGGTCCTCCCTGACACGTACACCATGTGTTCTCAGTATGCCTCTGTTCCACAAGTGTTCCCATTCCTACAGTTTGAACTTGTCTCTTCTGCTGCAGACGTCCTCGCTGACATGTACACCATGTGTTCTCAGTATGCCTCTGTTCCACGCTTCTACATGTTCCTTCTGTGTGACCTTTGTCCCTTCTGGCTGCAGACGCCCTCGCTGACATGTACACTGTGTGCTCTCAGTATGCCTCTGTTCCACAAGTGTGCACATTCCTACAGTTTGAACTTGTCCCTTCTGGCTGCAGACGTCCTCGCTCCATGTGTTCCAAGTATGCCTCTGTTGCACACTTGTGCACGTTTCTTCTGTGTGACCGTTGTCCCTTCTGGCTGCAGACGCCCTCGCTGACATGTACACCGTGTGCTCTCAGTATGCCTCTGTTCCACAAGTGTGCACATTCCTACAGTTTGAACTTGTCCCTTCTGGCTGCAGACGTCCTCGCTCCATGTGTTCTCAGTATACCTCTGTTGCACACTTGTGCACGTTTCTTCTGTGTGACCGTTGTCCCTTCTGGCTGCAGACGTCCTCATTGACATGTACACCGTGTGCTCTCAGTATGCCTCTGTTCCACAAGTGTTCACATTCCTACAGTTTGAACTTGTCTCTTCTGGCTGCAGACGTCCTCGCTGACATGTACACCATGTGTTCTCAGTACGCCTCTGTTCCACGCTTCTGCACGTTCCTTCTGTGTGACCTTTGTCCCTTCTGGCTGCAGGCTTCCTCCCTGACATGTACACCATGTGTTCTCAGTATGCCTCTGTTGCACACTTCTACATGTTCCTTCTGTGTGACCTTTGTCCCTTCTGGCTGCAGACGTCCTCGCTCCATATGTTCTCAGTATGCCTCTGTTGCACACTTCTACATGTTCCCTCTGTGTGACCTTTGTCCCTTCTGGCTGCAGAGGTCCTCCCTGACACGTACACCATGTGTTCTCAGTATGCCTCTGTTCCACGCTTCTACATGTTCCTTCTGTGTGGCCTTTGTCCCTTCTGGCTGCAGACGTCCTCGCTCCATGTGTTCTCAGTATACCTCTGTTGCACACTTGTGCACGTTTCTTCTGTGTGACCGTTGTCCCTTCTGGCTGCAGACGTCCTCGCTCCATATGTTCTCAGTATGCCTCTGTTGCACACTTCTACATGTTCCCTCTGTGTGACCTTTGTCCCTTCTGGCTGCAGAGGTCCTCCCTGACACGTACACCATGTGTTCTCAGTATGCCTCTGTTCCACGCTTCTACATGTTCCTTCTGTGTGGCCTTTGTCCCTTCTGGCTGCAGACGTCCTCGCTCCATGTGTTCTCAGTATACCTCTGTTGCACACTTGTGCACGTTTCTTCTGTGTGACCGTTGTCCCTTCTGGCTGCAGACGTCCTCATTGACCTGTACACCGTGTGCTCTCAGTATGCCTCTGTTCCACAAGTGTTCACATTCCTACAGTTTGAACTTGTCTCTTCTGGCTGCAGACGTCCTCGCTGACATGTACACCATGTGTTCTCAGTACGCCTCTGTTCCACGCTTCTGCACGTTCCTTCTGTGTGACCTTTGTCCCTTCTGGCTGCAGGCTTCCTCCCTGACATGTACACCATGTCTTCTCAGTTTGCCTCTGTTGCACACTTCTACATGTTCCTTCTGTGTGACCTTTGTCCCTTCTGGCTGCAGGCTTCCTCCCTGACATGTACAACATGTGTTCTCAGTATGCCTCTGTTGCACACTTCTACATGTTCCTTCTGTGTGACCTTTGTCCCTTCTGGCTGCAGACGTCCTCGCTCCATTTGTTCTCAGTATGCCTCTGTTGCACACTTCTACATGTTCCCTCTGTGTGACCTTTGTCCCTTCTGGCTGCAGAGGTCCTCCCTGACACGTACACCATGTGTTCTCAGTATGCCTCTGTTCCACGCTTCTACATGTTCCTTCTGTGTGGCCTTTGTCCCTTCTGGCTGCAGACGTCCTCGCTCCATGTGTTCTCAGTATACCTCTGTTACACACTTGTGCACGTTTCTTCTGTGTGACCGTTGTCCCTTCTGGCTGCAGACGTCCTCGCTCCATATGTTCTCAGTATGCCTCTGTTGCACACTTCTACATGTTCCCTCTGTGTGACCTTTGTCCCTTCTGGCTGCAGAGGTCCTCCCTGACACGTACACCATGTGTTCTCAGTATGCCTCTGTTCCACGCTTCTACATGTTCCTTCTGTGTGGCCTTTGTTCCTTCTGGCTGCAGACGTCCTCGCTCCATGTGTTCTCAGTATACCTCTGTTGCACACTTGTGCACGTTTCTTCTGTGTGACCGTTGTCCCTTCTGGCTGCAGACGTCCTCATTGACATGTACACCGTGTGCTCTCAGTATGTCTCTGTTCCACAAGTGTGCACATTCCTACAGTTTGAACTTGTCCCTTCTGGCTGCAGACGTCCTCGCTCCATATGTTCTCAGTATGCCTCTGTTGCACACTTGTGCACGTTTCTTCTGTGTGACCTTTGTCCCTTCTGGCTGCAGACGTCCTCGCTCCATATGTTCTCAATATGCCTCTGTTCCACGCTTCTACATGTTCCTTCTGTGTGACCGTTGTCCCTTCTGGCTGCAGACGTCCTCGCTCCATATGTTCTCAGTATGCCTCTGTTCCACGCTTCTACATGTTCCTTCTGTGTGACCGTTGTCCCATCTGGCTGCAGACGTCCTCGCTCCATATGTTCTCAGTATGCCTCTGTTCCACGCTTCTACATGTTCCTTCTGTGTGGCCTTTGTCCCTTCTGGCTGCAGACGTCCTCGGTCCATGTGTTCTCAGTATACCTCTGTTGCACACTTGTGCACGTTTCTTCTGTGTGACCGTTGTCCCTTCTGGCTGCAGACGTCCTCATTGACATGTACACCGTGTGCTCTCAGTATGCCTCTGTTCCACAAGTGTGCACATTCCTACAGTTTGAACTTGTCCCTTCTGGCTGCAGACGTCCTCGCTCCATATGTTCTCAGTATGCCTCTGTTGCACACTTGTGCACGTTTCTTCTGTGTGACCGTTGTCCCTTCTGGCTGTAGACGCCCTCGCTGACATGTACACCGTGTGCTCTCAGTATGCCTCTGTTCCACAAGTGTGCACATTCCTACAGTTTGAACTTGTCCCTTCTGGCTGCAGACGTCCTCGCTCCATATGTTCTCAGTATGCCTCTGTTGCACACTTGTGCACGTTTCTTCTGTGTGACCGTTGTCCCTTCTGGCTGCAGACGCCCTCGCTGACGTACACCGTGTGCTCTCAGTATGCCTCTGTTCCACAAGTGTGCACATTCCTACAGTTTGAACTTGTCTCTTCTGGCTGCAGACGTCCTCCCTGACATGTACACCATGTGTTCTCAGTACGCCTCTGTTCCACGCTTCTGCACGTTCCTTCTGTGTGACCTTTGTCCCTTCTGTCTGCAGACGCCCTCGCTGACATGTACACCATGTGTTCTAAGTATGCCTCTGTTGCACACTTGTACATGTTCCCTCTGTGTGACCTTAGTCCAGTGTGGATCAAGAGGGAGGAAGGCCTAAAGATTAGGGGCAAGCTGGATTGGTTGATATTGTGGTAGGAGGAACTAAGGTAGGAGTCTGCAGGCGAAAAAGACGACTACATAGGGAACAAGAAACTGAGGGGTTAAGAGAAGGAATGAGGAGTAGAAAATGGGACGCAGGGTGAAGAGGGAGGAGTAACGCAAAAGTAAGGAAAGCAATAAAGTAGGAATAAACAATTTCAAGTGAATTAAGTAGGCAGAAAAGGATAAACGACAGACAAGAAATAGATGCTAGGAAATGTGAGTGCAATCGGTAGAGTAAACTAGGAGTGACAACTGAGTTGACTATGAACCCACAGTTTGTTCCCTGCTGTCACCACCCTCCTTCTCTTCGGCAGAGGCCCTGCACCAGAGTAAACTAGGAGTGACGACTGAGTTGACTATGAACCCACAGTTTGTTCCCTGCTGTCACCACCCTCCTTCTCTTCGGCAGAGGCCCTGCACCAGAGTAAACTAGGAGTGACGACTGAGTTGACTATGAACCCACAGTTTGTTCCCTGCTGTCACCACCCTCCTTCTCTTCGGCAGAGGCCCTGCACCAGAGTAAACTAGGAGTGACGACTGAGCCCACAGTTTGTTCCCTGCTGTCACCACACTCCTTGTCTTTGGCAGAGGCCCTGCACCAGAGTAAACTAGGAGTGACGACTGAGTTGACTATGAACCCACAGTTTGTTCCCTGCTGTCACCACCCTCCTTGTCTTTGGCTGAGGCCCTGTACCAGAGTAAACTAGGAGTGACGACTGAGTTGACTGAGCCCACAGTTTGTTCCCTGCTGTCACCACACTCCTTGTCTTTGGCAGAGGCCCTGCACCAGAGTAAAATAGGAGTGACGACTGAGTTGACTGAGCCCACAATTTGTTCCCTGCTGTCACCACCCTCCTTGTCTTTGGCTGAGGCCCTGTACCAGAGTAAACTAGGACTGACGACTGAGTTGACTGAGCCCACAATTTGTTCCCTGCTGTCACCACCCTCCTTGTCTTTGGCTGAGGCCCTGTACCAGAGTAAACTAGGAGTGACGACTGAGTTGACTGAGCCCACAGTTTGTTCCCTGCTGTCACCACACTCCTTGTCTTTGGCAGAGGCCCTGCACCAGAGTAAACTAGGAGTGACGACTGAGTTGACTATGAACCCACAGTTTGTTCCCTGCTGTCACCACCCTCCTTCTCTTCGGCAGAGGCCCTGCACCAGAGTAAACTAGGAGTGACGACTGAGTTGACTGAGCCCACAATTTGTTCCCTGCTGTCACCACCCTCCTTGTCTTTGGCTGAGGCCCTGTACCAGAGTAAACTAGGAGTGACGACTGAGTTGACTGAGCCCACAGTTTGTTCCCTGCTGTCACCACACTCCTTGTCTTTGGCAGAGGCCCTGCACCAGAGAAAACTAGGAGTGACGACTGAGTTGACTATGAGCCCACAGTTTGTTCCCTGCTGTCACCACACTCCTTGTCTTTTGCAGAGGCCCTGCACCAGAGTAACCGCATGCTGCGCGAACGCTACAACGAGTTTGTGCACTTCCAGGCCAACCAGAAGGAAGAGAAGGAGTTCCTCATGCAGAAGTTCTCAGAAGCGCGTCAGACTGTGGAGAAGCTGCGTGTGGAGAGGGCCAGCCTGCGGGTGCAGTGGGATGAGCACTCCAAAGTGTCGATGAAAAATCCAAAGCAGGTAAAGCTGTGCGTACGGCAGGCGATGTGCCCAGACAATACTGGGGTGATTAAACCAAGTCTCTATCCCTATGCCACTCCGTGATAGACTAAAACATGGAACAAAATGCTGCTACTTACTCACTTTTGGCTGTCCTGTTTACAGACGTGTGTTGCGATGAGGGAGACCGCAGGGATTCCGTGCACAAATGATGAGGTCGGGACAGGGCAAACAGCCGAAGCTTCTTTGGTAAGATGCTGTACACGCACAAAGTTGAATTTAGTGAGTCAACCTTAAGTCCTTTTGCACCCCCTGGAAGCCCCACACTGAGTCCACATCACTGGGAACAAGGCAAGGAAAGGTGCTGCTCTTGTGAGCTGGACTTTAAACATAAAAAATGACCAAAAGGCAAGTTCTTAGGCAGTGCGCTTGCCTGGAGAAAGGCGTTTTTATTCCCTTCTCAATAAAATTGATGATCGTATGTGGACAAAATTGTAGAGCAATAACTCTAGTCACGATCCACCACCAAAGTAGTCTACAGACTTGTGTAGCCTGACTGAATATTGGAATACAGATCTGTACTTCTGCACCAGCTCGGCTCTTAGCAGCACATGTATGACTCAAAGTGTAAGATGCTGGCTCTTTATATAGTGTATCAAAAAGAGGTATATCGTGCAGAGAGTCCAGGTATTCCTCACTAGTGGACAGGGGCTAGCTCTAGCAATCCCAAGGCGCTCTTCTAAGGGGTAGTGTGGTCGAGCAGCCTTCAGCTTTTCAGAGAGGAGTGTTGGACATCTGTTGCACACGAGTCAATAAGGCAATCCACACCAATTTACAAAAACTGCATGTGTCTTTATATATCTTTAGGCACGAAGATCATCAACATTGGGTTTGTAGATTTCGAGGTATGAATTTTCACAGCTTTTAAAAATCAACACAGTACAGTTTCTGTAGCGGTAATGTTATCCTATGGAGGAAAGGCATACACTGCATACAGGTTATACACAGCGACTCATGGGACCAATCTCCTGGACTTAAGTTCCAAGGCAGCACCAACAGGTCACCTTGGGCAGCACTGGGGCGGCTGGGTGCCGAGGTGCTTTTCAGCCTCTGGTTCCCCGTGTAAGTCTAGGAGGATCGATCCGGTCACAAAGAGGCTGCAAGCTTGGACTGGGGGACCAGTCCGGCTGAACCAACAAAGGGGTTAAGTTCTCAAGATGCTCGGGGACATAGGGGCACCTTTAGTCCTCTTCTCCTTGGGCCAGGGCGGTGGGTTCAGAGGCGTCTGATTTTCACCACTGGAGACACTTGTGGTAGAGGGTGGCCCTCACAAAGAGGCTGCAGGCGGCATCAGAGAGTCCACTCTTGGCAAACCCAAGGTGGGCTTTGTCTCTGGAGGGTCCGGGGACCACGCTGGCACTATTGGCTCACTTCGACTCGGGCTAGGAGGCATGGGTGCAGTGGTGCTCTCCAATGTCGGGTTTGCAGCGGTCCAGAGTCCCTGCAGTTCTTCTGGGGTGCCTGGTGGATGCAGAGGAGCAGATCCGCTACTCCACGGCAGTTAGTGGGTCTTGTGTGAAGGGCTGGTAGTCCTCCCAGGCTTTTGGAGGCACAGCAGCTGCAGGACGAGTCGTCTTTGTCGCACTTGTTGTGGACAGCATACAGGCCCCATGGTTGGCGCCAAGGCAGTTGCTGCTCCTCTGTTCTTGCATTTGCAGCTCTTCAGGGTCCTCCTTCTTTCAGGTTGGCAGGATCTGATTTCCTGGTGTTAGGAGCTCCCCATAATACTAGATGTAGGGGCGTTAACGGAGTGTAGGGTAGTAGCCAATGGGCTACTTACCCCTGGGGTCACTGCTACCCCTATATGACCACTTCCTGGGGGAATTGGGCATAACCCTGTGCCAAGTTCCTAATTCTGCCATCACCAAGATGGCAGACTTCTAATATCCGCATCCAAATCAGGTAGCTCACCTTAGGGGTGAAACTAGCCTGAGGGTGAACACGCCTCTGACTACTAATTTTCCTGCCTGTCTAAGTGCCAAATTGGCCCTGGTCAGGGGGTTGGCATCCCCTCACCTCTGAGGGAAGCCAGAATCGCATACCAAAGGCGGTGGGGTCTTTGAAGCTCCCTGCCTTGGAATGCTAATGTTCGGGTCATCTCGCTGGAGGGGATGTAAAACAACCTCTGCTAGAGCAGGCTTTGTTCCTGACCTCTTGAGAGCTAGGGCTCTCACCCCTGGGGGTCTGACAGTCATCTGTGGTGGCAGGCTGGTCAGAACCATTCAACCAGCACGCTAGTAGTTGGTAGGTTTCCAAGGGGCACCTCTAAGGTGCCCCCTGGGTGCATGTATTAATAAATCTATCACTGGAACCAGTGGGAGTTTATTAATACAAGATGTTTGATACCAAACATCCCTATTTTTAGTGAAGCCATCATGTAGCTGGTGAACTCGTTTTTGACCAGTGTCCTTCACATGTACTTAAAATGGCTTCCCTGGTCACTTGCACTTATTGAACTGGCCAGCACAGGGGCATATCTGCTCATGCTGATAATCCACACATGCAGTATAGTGCACTCTGCCTCAGGGCTGTAAGGCCTGCTGCAGGGGTGACCTGCCTGTTCTGCATGCAGCATCTGCAGGCAGGGCACACAGGGCTAGGTGCCGTGTTGTTTTCACTTTTTGTCTGCACCAAGAGACACAGCCTGCAATGGCAGCCTTGCATGTGTTTGGTGAGAGGCCCTTAGGGTGGCACAATCTGTGCTGCAGTCCTTAGGGGCCCTCTTTAGTACCTCAGGCCCTATGTACCAGGGTACCACTTACAGAGAGCACTAAAGTTCTTGACAAATGGGGAAACAATTGTACAGTTTAGGGAAAGAGATCTGGCATTGGGGACCTGGATAGCAGGAACCCATTGCACTTTCTGTAAAAATTGCATCAAATACCAGACAAAAAGTGGGGGTGCCCATGTCCAAAAGGGGAGCTTGCCTCCACGAATCATAGGATTGGGAAGGATTGATTTTCAGCCACTAGCCAGTAAAGTCTCCAATCAGGCGTCCGCCCTAAATATACTCCTGACCACCAGAACAGCTGTAAAAGGCCGAGCCTGAGAACCAATCTGCATTGAGAATGCCGAACAATAAATGAAACCATCTAGAAGCATGAGATGGCTGCCGCTCAGCTTGTGTGGAAGCAAGACAAAGATGGAGGAGCCCAAACAAGCATCGCCCTCGTCTTGTTGCTGCAATGACTGTTTCCTGATTCATCACTATTTTTCTCCTTCTCCTCCTCCCCGGACACCTCCATGCACCTTCTCTTTACTGTGCCTGGTCAGTGCAGATCATTCCTCTTCATCCCTATTCCTTTAAGTCTCCTGGTCTTGGCACGCTCCCTGTCTATCCTTCTCAGTGCCCTTCTCTCCCCTGCACCCTCCCCCTTTCCTTTCTGCCTCCTGGGAGCCTTTTAACTTTGCGTTTCTACACATAACATTGAGCTAAACCAAGAAAAGCAGGTGTCTCCCCAACTTGTGGGGCCAGAGTTCTGATCCTGAACAGTAATATAGTGTTTAAACAGTAAGCGCTGCAAAGATGGTTGAGATTGCAGTTGTGGACCGCGCTACACACTGCTTCCCTTTAGAGCTAAGTAGCAGCATCAGTGTTTGTTTTGCAGTGATTAGCTTTCAGTAGCTGGTGGCGAGGTTTCAATTGCTTGACGGATTCAAACCGCAGGAGTGTGGATTGTTCACCTGCATCCTCAGTCTGCCTCCGGACCCGTCACCCAAAGAGGGAAGAATCGCTCTGGTGGTGGTTCACCTGCATCCTCAGTCTGCCTCTGGACCCATCACCCAAAGAGGGAAGAATCGCTCTGGTGGCGGTGGTTCACCTGCATCCTCATTCTGCCTCCGGACCCGTCACCCAAAGAGGGAAGAATCGCTCTGGTGGTGGTGGTTCACCTGCATCCTCAGTCTGCCTCCGGATCCGTCACCCAAAGAGGGAAGAATCGCTCTGGTGGTGATGGTTCACCTGCATCCTCAGTCTGCCTCCGGGACCGTCACCCAAAGAGGGAAGAATCGCTCTGGTGGTGATGGTTCACCTGCATCCTCAGTCTGCCTCCGGGACTGTCACCCAAAGAGGGAAGAATCGCTCTGGTGGTGATGGTTCACCTGCATCCTCAGTCTGCCTCCGGGACCGTCGCCCAAAGAGGGAAGAATCGCTCTGGTGCTGATGGTTCACCTGCATCCTCAGTCTGCCTCCGGACCCGTCACCCAAAGAGGGAAGAATCGCTCTGGTGGTGGTTCACCTGCATCCTCAGTCTGCCTCTGGACCCATCACCCAAAGAGGGAAGAATCACTCTGGTGCTGATGGTTCACCTGCATCCTCAGTCTGCCTCCGGACCCGTCACCCAAAGAGGGAAGAATCGCTCTGGTGGTGGTAGTTCACCTGCATCCTCAGTCTACCTCCGGACCCGTCACCCAAAGAGGGAAGAATCGCTCTGGTGGTGATGGTTCACCTGCATCCTCAGTCTGCCTCCGGGACCGTCACCCAAAGAGGGAAGAATCGCTCTGGTGGTGATGGTTCACCTGCATCCTCAGTCTGCCTCCAGGACCGTCCCCCAAAGAGGGAAGAATCGCTCTGGTGGTGATGGTTCACCTGCATCCTCAGTCTGCCTCCGGGACCGTCACACAAAGGTGGTGCATGCATCTGGTGGTGATGGTTCACCTGCATCCTCAGTCTGCCTCCGGGACCGTCACCCAAAGAGGGAAGAATCGCTCTGGTGCTGATGGTTCACCTGCATCCTCAGTCTGCCTCCGGATTCGTCACCCAAAGAGGGAAGAATCGCTCTGGTGGTGGTTCACCTGCATCCTCAGTCTACCTCCGGACCCGTCACCCAAAGAGGGAAGAATCGCTCTGGTGGGGATGGTTCACCTGCATCCTCAGTCTGCCTCCAGGACCGTCACCCAAAGAGGGAAGAATCGCTCTGGTGGCGGTGGTTCACCTGCATCCTCAGTCTGCCTCCGGACCCGTCACCCAAAGAGGGAAGAATCGCTCTGGTGGTGGTTCACCTGCATCCTCAGTCTACCTCCGGACCCGTCACCCAAAGAGGGAAGAATCGCTCTGGTGGTGATGGTTCACCTGCATCCTCAGTCTGCCTCCAGGACCGTCACCCAAAGAGGGAAGAATCGCTCTGGTGGCGGTGGTTCACCTGCATCCTCAGTCTGCCTCTGGACCCGTCACCCAAAGAGGGAAGAATCGCTCTGGTGGTGGTTCACCTGCATCCTCAGTCTGCCTCCGGGACCGTCACCCAAAGAGGGAAGAATCGCTCTGGTGGTGGTGGTTCACCTGCATCCTCAGTCTGCCTCCGGACCCGTCACCCAAAGAGGGAAGAATCGCTCTGGTGGTGATGGTTCACCTGCATCCTCAGTCTGCCTCCAGGACCGTCCCCCAAAGAGGGAAGAATCGCTCTGGTGGTGATGGTTCACCTGCATCCTCAGTCTGCCTCCGGGACCGTCACCCAAAGAGGGAAGAATCGCTCTGGTGCTGATGGTTCACCTGCATCCTCAGTCTGCCTCCAGGACCGTCACCCAAAGGTGGTGCATGCATCTGGTTACGGGTGCCTGGTGTCTAGGGACAAGTATTGGAGTCTAATCCATTTGTTGCTGGCCAGACACCCAGGGCACCTTGATACCCCCAGATGACACTCGAAGGTGGTAGGCCTCTAACCCCTTAACTTACCAGTTGCAGTCAAAATATTCCAGTGGGAGAAAGGGCACCCGCGTGGACAGTACCACATATCACTGCACATAGGGCGAGTAAGGACAAAGCTGGAAAATTCACAAGTCCCGAGGAAGGGACGGGGAATGGTCAAATGGTAACTTCTTTTGAACTGCTGGTTAGCATTTTGATGCTGGTTAAGTCTTGTAACCAAATAAATCTCACACAAGGGGGTCTCAAAGGAGCATAGATACCCAAATTCACACGTACTGCTCCAGACTTAAATCTCACTTACACTGTGTACGGGGGTAGAAATGTAAAGAAATCTGTGGTGGGGAGCACTGACAGTGCTCGGACGAGAACCCTCACTCACCCTAGGGGGGCGAGCTTCATCATAGGGTCCCCTCCGCACACTGAGACCGCAAGATTCCCAGTGTGGGCTACGACTTTCCCGTAAGAAAGGAGCAGGGATGTTCTATAGCACATGTAGTACTACTACCTCAAGGGGCAGAGGGAGGGGCAGAGTGCTAAGAAAAAGTGAAATAAAACTATCTCATTGGTGGCAAACAAGTTTTATTCAAATGCCCCAATAGATCGAAGTAAAAACATAGTGGAATAGGGATATGGATAATACCCTTCCTTGTGGTCAACATGTTTCTGCCATGTACGACTGTAAAGTTCAAGGCACTCATCAGGACCAGGGATGTAAGTCACTCCGCTATGTATTGTGTGTGCAAACTTCAATAGTAACAATCAAAATGGTAATCAAACTAGTATAATTAGTCCATACAGTCAGCTGACCAGCTGTACTCGTAGCACCAGCATCTTCAGGTGGCACTGTAAAAACCGCACACACAAAAATGTAATAAAAGTTGATATTGGTGCCTCAAAATCAGTGTGCAACACCAGTGTCTACCACCACCACTGCAAAACATGTGTTATGTGCACATAGAACATGTCTCTCGACCTTACCCTAATTATCTAGGCAAGGTCCGACTCGACTGTCAGCAGACTCTCTCAACAAGTAGGACTCTGGGTGGATACACATAAAAAAATGTCTTAAACATTCTAGAGGTACAGACAGCATCAGGTCGTGTCAGCCCCTCCAACATATCGTGTGCCACTAGCCATACCTCAAAGTTCATGTGAGATGCATAGAACTGGACATGTTCCCTTGTTAATTTAACCCTCATATCACACAGTGTGGCCCCCCTTAGTGCAACATTCGAAAGTGGACCACCTAAGCTTGTGTAAAAAGTAAATGGCTAAATCTAATGATTCATCAATGTGCCAGACTTATGTGGCTCTGTGGTACCACCGCGTAGCCTCTAGAGCACATCTTCATAAGAATCGTCCCGTTATGTTGAAGACCGTCTAACACGGACCCCCGAGGGTGACTGTGCTCCCTGCGTGCGATCAGTAAATGGGCTTACAGAGACCATTGCCATTCGTACTTGTTAAAAAAAAAAAACGGGACCCAAGGATCATCCTGTAACCTCCATCTACCCAGCCAAATCCCAAGTCCAGGGGTTGAAGTCAAGGTGAGCCTCGAACTCTGAGGAGAACCGGACCTGCTCCACTCCCATCTTTGGCACTGGTGTCCGCTTCTCCTGGACTGAATGTTATTTGGCTCCAGGTTAGGACGTCCCCACCAGTTCCTCTTTAACCAGTAAACTCACTCAGCAATGACACACGGCACAGATCATTTCCATGCATGTCTCAGACATGATGGAGACCTAAAGACCAAGTTATGGGAGACTGCACAGACTTAGACGGGAGGGAGCTGCTAGGCCATCCCTCCTTAAGGGTACAGGTTAGAGAACTTCCACCCCTGGCTAACGATTGATGCTCCCATTACAGTGTATCTACTATGACCTGCGTAGAGGGGCAGTAGCCTCTTCCTGAAAAAGAGAGGTGCACGTTGGGCAAGCCCACTCGACATCCCAGCTCAGTTCAAATGCCCCAAGTCCCTTTGAAATGGGGAATTGTTAATGGTCTCACATGATTGTCCGTCTCCTTGAGGGAAAACCTGGGGTTATCTAGAAAAAGTCTGAGCAGGCGGCACGGCTCTCCATGCGCTGCACTTCATCCCAGCACTAGTAGATAGCTTATTATAGGGCTGTGCACAGTGAAGTGTATATGTGGATCTGAATTTTGACCATATTTTTGCTATGCAGAAACCACATAACAGGACAATTGTACAAAATTGATTTGTCATTAAAAAAAATATATAACAGTAATGAGAACCGATTTATTAATGCAACTAGTTAATCTGTGATACACACATCAGAATCTCGCAAAATAACGATTCACGAGTTGGGGAGAAGTATGTCTGCAGAGCTACAGGTTCCCAGTCCATTATGTACCCCTCCATCGCCAACACCTCCCCGCACACCATCCCCGAATCACCTACTGTTTCACAAAACGCAAAGGGCTGATTATGGCGAAGTAAAAACGATGGACTAATTAAAGTGAAAAGAAACACAAAGGGCTGATTATGGCGAAGTAAAAACGATGGACTAATTAAAGTGAAAAGAAACACAAAGCGATGATTGACTTTTCTCCAATACTGTACAAGCTTCTGGTTTTTATATGGTTCCTTCTGCAGCATCTTGTGCTGAGGAAACGATGCCACAGTCCTCTCTTACTCAGGTTGGACACAGTCCGTCTGGTTCATACTCTGCTTATTTTGACTCTAAAGTGTCAGTATTGCCCTGGTAGCTTAGAGAGAAATAGGGTTGGTTGAAACAACCATATGTGCTATTGTTTCAGTTTTTGAAAGTAAACATAGATTATAATGTTGACCGCTAATCACGCAAGGAACTGTAGTGAGAGGTGCATATTTTAGGTCTCGCCTTGGCAGCGCTTGCATTGTCTCTGCGAGGCATACTGTATTCAGAATATGGGCTTTAAAAGCTCCGCCCATTTTCAAGGACTGCCCCTGGTACATGTGTTGGTACTCAGAGCTTGTGAGCACTATTTCTTTCTTTAACCTGGACCACTGGAGGCCAGTGCTCGTGGTTTACAGAGCTCTGTTGTAAACAGGGCTGTAAATCTTGCTCTTATCTTGCCACATTTGCTGTGTATTCAAAGACTGAGGTCTGTCTTGGCTGTAGTTGCCTCCTCCTCCTTCCTCCTGCTTTTGAAATGCACTGCCTGGCGTCACGGTCCCTACCATCCTGTACTATGTGTACCTGTGTAGCTATGCACTACACTTTTGTCTGTTTTCACATCATTAGTGAACTGGCATGTTGTCCTGAAAGGCTCACCTGTCCCTGGCATACTGAAAAATCCACCTTTTAGTCTTGCTCCTAAACGCTTACAAAAATCCCCTCTGTGTCTTTGATAAAATGAAGACTTCGTCTTTATTCGTTTGTTAAATCTTAAATACAAACAAAAATTACCTGCGAAAAATGAAAGCAATATGGGTTGAACATCTCTTTGCTAATTTCCATATTTGCTGTATCGAAATAGTAGAGAAAGCTAGTTTGCTCCATTTCTTTTCTCGTAAAAAAATCAGCAGTGTCCTTAATGTTGCAGCTACTTTCACCTCTGTTGCTCATCAATCCATGACTGAGCAAACGTTTTTGAACCTTTTGCATTTGTATTCATTTTCTCTGAAATGTATAATCCAGTCTTGACTTTTACCTTCAAGAGACTAAAAAAAAAGCCAGAGCTCTCGCCTGCTTCGTGCGCTGTATAACCATGATAAATAAATGTATGAAAAATAAGTCAACACATCAACAAGAAATACAAATATCCAGGACTTGTTTTGTGAGCACAAATATACAAGCATTTGCAATGCAACAGGTCTCGCATTTGTCAGAGTTTCAGCTATTGGTTGTGTAAATGACAATGCCTTTAATTTATGTGTTTTGAAAACCTGCAAGCGGTGCGTAAACATGCACTTTGTACTTATAGTCCTTGCTTACGAGAAGCAAAGCTGACAGTAAAAGAGGCGCAGTTGCGAGACCTATTGCATTGCAAATGCTTGTTAAATTTGCTAACTGTGGAATTAATAAATTAAAATGATTTCAATGTATTGAGACAAAGGCTAAAATAGCCAGTTTGTAAATAGAAACTGTTTTGTCAGTCGATGAGCGGAATATATGGTGACTGGTTCAACATTGATTTATTGTTGATTAGATTGGAGTTTGAGTGTCTCTCCACGCTGTTTTTGTGGTCCACTGTTCCCTCACTGTATTTCTGTACTCTATTGTCTGGGTGTCTCTCCACGCTGTTTGTTGTGGTCCTGTGTTCACTGTCCTTGTTTCTGTACTCTACATTGTCTGGGTGTCTTTCCACGCTGTTTGATGTTGTGGTCTTGTGTTCACTGACTGTGTTTCTGTACTCTTGTCTGGGGGTGTCTCCACGCTGTATGATATTGTGGTCTATTGTTACCTGACCGTGTTTCTGTACTCTTTTGTCTGGTGGATCTCCTTTTGCCCGAGAATGTTGTTTGTTAGTGGCTGACTCTTTCTCTCGGTTTGATTCTAAATCAGTAGTTTCTGTGATAATCATTGATTTGCTGGTCATGTTCTTAATTCTGGTTGTAGTTTAGCTCTCCTCTTACCAAGATGTCTTTGGCATTTGGAGTGATTGGTGGCTAGTTCTCTCTGTCCATGGACTGTTCATTGATTGGTAATGATCTTGGGTATTACTGACTCATTGGCAATGTTCATGTATTAAGTTGTACTGTAGATTTCTCTTGTCAGGTTGTCTTTGGCACCTGGACTTGATTGTTGTCTGCTTGTCCTTGCTCTTAGATTGTTGATTGCTGGCAGAATTATTGTACCATGTAGTAGCATTCTCTGTAAGCATTCTTACATAGGATCTCCCTTCTCAGGATGTCTGTGGTGCGTGGACCAACGATTGAATGGCTAACTAATCATTTATTGATTAGTGATTGCTAATTTCTGGGGTCATCGTTGAGTTACTGCCCACGGTTTGAAAACTATGTGAGAATGGCGATTCTCCAAGCGTAGTGAAATGAGAATCAAGATTTCATTAAAGACGCGGAGGCTAACATTATGCATAACATCTTTTATTGCCACTCCTGCAGCACTTTAAAGACTTCACAATAGATAAAAACACTAGACCTGGAACACACTAGTCCATAAATATTCCTTTCTCCCAACATTCTTCCTCTTTTAATGCAGAAAACAAACTTCCTCTGAATATTCCTTTTCTTGAAAACACGCAGAAAATTAGAAAATTGTCCTTTGCAAAAAACTCTTCTTCTTGTAAACATCCATCTTGCTTGCAATACGTAATTCTTAATCTGCATAAGATAAAACCAAGAAATCATCAATCCTATCCCCTTCTCTTTAAAAAAAAATAATAAAAAAAAAAAATTATTCCATAACATATTATCTTAAAAAATATATATCCTGCACCCTACTCCCTCCACTCCTTACTCATCTGGGTTGCGGAGGGCGGGATAATGTTAGCCTCCGCGTCTTTCATGGAATCTTGATTCTCATTTCACTATGCTTGGAGAATCGCCATTTCATTACAAGACCGGAGGCTACCATTATGCATGTTCAAAGCCTTTAAAAAACACGTTTGAAACATGCCTAATGGGCCTAAAATAATGTCTTGCAAAAGTTTCTGCATTTGCCCAATCTGCCGCTTTTAAAATTGCTTCTAAGCGACCACCTGATAAATGCATCTTACTTGCCATAGCGCCAGGTAGAGAATGTGACTTGTACTTTTCCACATCTATTCCACTCTCTCATTGTTTTTCACCCATCTAGATATAGTAGCCGTACTTACCGCTCGAAATGGTTTCACATAAGGAACCAAAAGTTGATTATCTCCATCTCTCCAAAACCCTGCTTTCATACTCCGGCAAACAATTCACTACACACAACTTCTTCTCTTCCCTAAAAATAGGGTAAAATACAGAACTAGACATTCTTTGTTCTCTTATAAATCTCAAAATATATTCCATCCGGTCCCACTGACTTATCTATTTCCAACGCTTTCACATCCAACACCCTTTTGCATGAGACCAGACATAACAAACACGCTAATTCCTCAAAGTCTTTTAATGTCCAAATATCTATTAGTTGGCCACTGCAAAAACAAAATAACATAACATTAACATCCCATAAAACATCATAAAGTGTCTTAGGAGGTCTCTTTATCCTCATACTTTTCAGAAACCTACACACCATCACGTTCCTTCCTACAGATTTGCCATCTATCTGTGAATGTCCAGTTGAAATTGCAGATCTGTAACAATTGAGGGTCCGGAGTTCTAAACCTTCATGAAACTTCTCCGTCAAAGAACTTACCACCTCCACTACAGGATCCTCCACGGGATCCAGACCCCTGCCATGCACCAACTAGACCATATTCTCCAAATTCCTATGTATCTGTTCCTTGTGCCAGGAGCCCATGACTCCTCCAGTAACTCTGCAGCCTTCTCCGAAAGTCCTTCGACTTCAAAAAATCTCCTGACACCTTCCAAGCAAGAAGGTTCAAAACCCCGCTCAAAACCAAAGGATTATCTTCCTCCTCTGCATTTCGGAGTAGACCTAAACTGGCAGGCATCAACATAGGTTCTGCACAAGCTAGCTCCATTACCGATGGAAACCAAACCTGAGACACCCAAAAGGGCGTCACCAGAACTATTTGACTCTTCTCCTGTCTCAACTTCAATAATACTCTCTGAATCATCGCGAAAGGTGGAAAGGCCCAACCTTTCCTCCCTTTCTACACTTGTTGGAATGCATCCATCGCAGTCGCTTTTGGATCTGCTCTCCAACTGAAATACTCCTTCAACTGAAAAGTCAATCGACTTGCAAAAAGATCCACCTCCAAGGGACCCCATACATTGTTTATCTTTCCAAAACAATTCCTGTCCAACTTCCAGTCGCTGTAATCCCTCATATTTCTCGAATTCCAATCTGCACTCACATTCAATTCTCCCGCTAAATATTCCGCTTTCACTCCCACCTTGTGCTCCAGGCAAAAATTCCAAAAATCCTTTGCTAATTCTGCTAAATTCCGGGACTTCGTTCCTCCTAACTTATTTATATATGTCACCGCAGACACGTTGTCCATCCTCATCAGAACTGTGTGACCCTTTAAACTCTCTTTGAAACTTTGCAAAGCATATAAAACTGCTGTCAATTGTAGACAATTTCTATGTTTCAATTTCTCTTCTCTTGTCCACGCACCTCCTGTCTCCAAATTTCCCCGACGTGCTCCCCATCCTGTTAAACTTGCATCTAATTCTATCATAAAATCTGGCATTACTCCAAAAATTGCTCTCCCGTTCCATGCCTCCATATTGTCTAACCACCATCCAAGTTCCTCCCTTGCATCCGTATCCCAAGCTACTCTGTCTCCATACCAAAAACCTTTCCTTGGTGCATCTCCTTTTGTCCTTTGTAGTGCACGATAATGTAGTGGTCCTGAAAATATTGCCTGAACCGAAGATGATAATAGACCTATTATCCTTGCTAATTCTCTTAAAGTAACAAGTCTTTCTTCAAACTCTGCAGAATTTCCTTCTTTATCATTTTCATCTTCTTCTCTGGCAGTTTTAACTGACACATCTTTGTATCCACCTGAAAACCTAAGAACTCCAACGTCTGTGTAGGTTCCATACAAGATTTTTCCCTGTTCAGTATGAAACCGAACTCCTCCAACTTCAGCACCACCTCCTGCATAGAACTCTTCAACTCTTCCTGGCACTGCAATAGCATCAGGATATCGTCTAAATAAATTATCATTCGCATCCCCCTTTGTCGAAAGTAGGCAACTACTACCCTCATCACCTTTGTGAAACACCAAGGTGCTGAAGAAAGACCGAAAGGTGAACATAGGAATTGATAAAGTCTCCCTTTCCATCTGAATTGCAAGTATCTCTGACTCTCCTTCGCCATGGGGATTGAAAAGTATGCGTCTTTGAGATCCAACTTCACCATCCACTCATTTTCCATCAAAGGATCCCTGAGGCAATGTATTCCCTCCACTTTGAAATGGCGGTATACTAAGAACCTGTTTAGTTCCCTTAAATTTATCACTGGGGGCCACTCCTTGTCCTTCTCCACTAAAAACAGATTGCTTACGAAACATTTCTCCCAATCTTCCACTTCTTTTATTGCATTCTTTCCAATTAGAGTAATTATTTCTTGTTCTACTATTGCTTCTTGCTCTAACAACATCTTTATTTCTCTTTGTTCTCTCTCCTGAAAAGGATATCTTTTGAACTCTATTACCAATCCTTGAACTGTATCCAACACCCATGGATCTCCTGTAATTCTCTCCCATTCCTTCTTGAAAAATTTCAAACGACCTCCTGCTCTTATTGGGGAAGAACAAAAATAGTCCCCATACTCACCTTGTCCTCCGTTGTTTGCCTGTCCAAATCCTCTTGAATATCTCCTGCTTCTTCCTGTCCTTTCTCTACTTGGAAAGAAACCTGTACTCTGCCGGTATCCTCTACCTCTGTTCTGCCAACCATACTGCGAATTGGTTTGCAAGCCATATTGGCACCTCTGCATTCACTGGCCAGTAAAGGGTCCCCTTCTACTGGCCCTTCCAAAAACTCTAAACATCTTACGCATGCTTCCCTGTGCTTTATTCAATGCCATTAAAGTCCCTACGTACTTTCCTATCCCTTTCACCAAACCTTCTCCAAACAACAAACCCTTTGAATCCTCATCTCCTTCCTTTTGTGCTAAATCCCCTAACTTAGGATTTATCTTCATTAAAATTGCCTTCCTCCTTTCTTGCAACAAACCTGCATTCACATTTCCCAGAAGGACAAACGCCCTTTGGCTCCATCCTCTTAATAGCTCCACATCAACTTGTTCCTCATTTGCGTACGCATCCTCTGCCATATCTAGGATCCTTCCCAACGGTCCCACAACATCCAGCAACTTGTCTTGGCAGATTTTCAATGACCTTTCTAGACCCTTTCTAGGATCTCTCCCAAGCCAAGTTAGGTGTTGCACAAACTTTTTCTTCTATTCTTGGTTTTGAGCATTCTGCCTTCATAATCTTACGCATTTCTCTGTCCAACGGCTTTTTAAAAAAAAAAATTTTTTTTATTGAAAAATCAACATAAAAACATACAACAAAGACAAGTGCGGTGCAGTAATCAACATTACCAGGTAGTCATAGTAAAGTAGTACAATAAAAACAAAGCATAGCACAGGGTCCTCAGTACGATCACATGTTCCTTAGTTTCCATTGTATTCCACACATTAAATGACTTCATTATCAATCGATGATAAGGGGGATCACTGAAGGGGGTACATAGCAAACCCCTACTTTCATTCCATGGGCCCCAGATTCTTGTCCATTTATGCGGGCAGCCCCTGCTTTCGTAAATTACCCTCTCTGCTTGCATACACCAATCCATATCCGACTCCCAGTCAGTGTATCGTAATTGAGCCCCTCCCTTCCATGTTCTGGCTATATTACGTTTCGCTACCATACAGCCCAAAGAAACCCATAGCTTCTTAGATCGGGACAAGTCCGTGGCCTCCCAAATATTCAAAAGACAAAGCCTGGGGAGACGTCAATAGGGACCTTACTTATCCGGGACATAACCGATATAACCTTCTCCCAGTACCTCTGTAATATCGGGCATTCCCACCATTGGTGTATGTAGGTGCCGGTGTGACCGCATCCTCGTGGACAGGCCGGGGAGTTCAGCACCCCCATTTTGACCAGTACTGAGCTAGTATAATAAGCTCGGTGGAGCAGTTTAAGTTGAATGAGTTTAAAACGAGAACGGATTGCAACCTCGCGGGGGGAGGCGAGGGCCTCCCGCCAATCATCATCGTCTATATCTCCTATATCATCTACCCATTTTGCGCGAGTTTTCTCCTGGGTATCTGGCGTGTTGTTCATGATTTTACGATAGGTCAATGAGATAGCCTTCTCCTGGAGATAGTCACCAAGAGCCTATCCTCAAGGGGAGAGGAGACCGGCAAGTCTGTCCCTTTAGGGATCGCTCTGCGAACAGCATTGTGGGCCTGGAGGTAACGAAAGGTCTCTTTCCCCCCCCCCCTCCCCGCAGCTGGTAATCTCTCTGCAGGTCGGTAAAGAGAATCACCCCATCCGTCTTCCACATATCCCCGACCTTCGAGAGGCCAATCAGGTCCCATTTATCGAACCCTGGTTGCCTGGATAGCACCCCCAGTCGACCAGAGTCAAGCAACGGAGTGACTTGCGTAATTCTATCTTTCCATCCGAGAGCGGCGGTAGCCGTATGCCATAACGCGACCGTAGTGGAAGTTGGGGTGAATCTGGGCGTATGCTTTGCCCCACCATAGAGTGCCCTGAGGTAATTACCCGGAAGCGTATTGTGCCTGTCCATCCTATAGGCGGGGTCCTCAATGGGTCGATGCATCCAATGGTTCAGGACCACTAGGTGTGAGGCCCAATAATAGGATTTAATGGCAGGAAGGGTAATGCCGCCATCATACCAGCTTTTTGTGAGCTTGGTGAGGGCAATACGGGGAACACCGTGATTCCAGAGCAGGGCGCGCACCTCAGAGTTAATGGACTGAAAATAATGAGACTGAACCAAGTGGGGTGTGTTCTGTAAGACATATAGAAAACGTGGAAGTGCCATCATCTTGTAAAGGGCAGCTTTGCCTAACAGCGTAAGAGGTAGTGTTTTCCAATGCTGCACATCCGCCCGAAGGCGGCGCAGAGGGGGCAAAAGATTCCTATCATGAAAAACGGAGGAGTCAAGTGTGATGTAGATACGAAGATACTGAAAGCTTTCCGTAACGATCTTGGCTTCACAGCCCACGGGGAGCAACGGTGGGTCTCCGCTCAAAACATAAATCAATGATTTATCCCAGTTAATAGTGTAACCGGAGTATTTTTGGAAGAGAGTTAAAATATGTAGCACTTTGTGGATAGAGAAACAGGGTTTGGCTAAATAAAGCAAGATATCATCGGCGTAGAGGGAAATCTTGTCCCTCCAATCCACCGACCAGTTGAGACCCCTAATGAGGGGGATCCCCACTTATCCAGATAGCCAGTGGCTCAAGAGCCAAAGCAAACAGCAGTGGCGAAAGGGGGCAGCCCTGTCTCGTACCTTTTCCCAATGTAAAGGCTGCCGACCGACCTCCATTCACCGCAATCCGAGCTAGGGGCTTTGAATACAGAAGACGCACCCAGGACAAAAACTGAGTACCAAACCCATATCTTTCCAGTGAGGCAAACAAAAAGGGCCATTCGATCATGTCGAACGCCATTTTGGCATCAAGAGACATAATTACGGAGTCCTCCTGTATGGTGGAGGCCCGACCCAGAATCCCATAGAGGCGACGGAGATTCAGCGCGGTATTTCTGGTGGGCATAAATCCGGATTGGTCCGCATGTATCAGCTTGTAAAGATAAGGCGAGAGGCGCAAAGCCAGGAGCTTCGCTAATATTTTGACCTCTGTGTCCAGGAGGGAAATGGGTCTGTACGAACTACATTGCTCCGGGGGTTTACCCTTTTTCTGAATGACTACAATGGTCGCAAGACGCTGCGGCTCAGGCAACACACCCCGAGTCGCGCTCTCTTCATACATTCGTACTAGGAATGGGGCAATCGTAGAAGCGTTGGATTTGTAAAGTTCAATTGGAAGGCCACTGGGGCCCATGGCCCTACCGGACTGCAACGCGCCAATTGCCTTCGAAACCTCTTCAGTTGTCAAGGCGGTATCAAGATCTTTAACATCCTGGGGATCCAAGACAGGCAAAGGCAGAGTGGCCAGTAGTTCCGCCGCCTCCACCTGGGTGGATGACTGCGCAGTGGCATAAACCCGTCCGAAGTGGTCGGCGAATGCCCTCGCTATCCCAGCTCTATCGTGTATTTTCGCTCCTCCTTGGTCTGTAGTCTGAGCCACCCACCTACTGGCCATCTCTCTCTTGTCGAGCCACGCTAGCAATTTACTGGCTTTGTCGCCTATATTGTAAACACGATGTTGAGTAGCCCGATATTGGGCCCTTGCCGAGTCCTCCGCAATATCCCTATACTCCTTTTGTTTTATAGCTAACTTATGCGTGGTGTCTGGTGCGCCCGATACCACCAGATCGCCATCGAGAAGGGCAATCTCTTTCTCCACCTCCAGTTGCTTCCGTTTTTCTTTTTTATGACCTGCTATCGCGGCAACCCCACACCCCGGATCACAGTCTTGTAGGCCTCCCATAGTATTACATCCGAATCAACAGAACCGTCATTATCGTCAAAGTAATTTTTGGTGGCCTCCGCCAGTTTGTCTCTTATCATCGGCACCTTGAGGTACCAGGGATTAAGTACCATTTCGTGACGAGTGGGGGGTGGCACACCCCCGTAGCATGCCACAAGCGGGGAGTGATCCGAGATGCCCCTGAGAAGGAAGGAGACCCCGTCGAACATGGGGAACTGGGAGGCCTTACCGAAGAGATAATCTATGCGAGAAACTCCCGTACACCCCCGAGTGAAAGGTGTATTGTTTAGCCGTAGGGTTACAGATTCTCCAAATATCTATCAGGCCTAGTGCCCCCAGGAAGTCTGCCAGTAGTTTCCCGGGCGGTTCCCCCCGTTTAGGCAGCAAACGATCAAGATCTCCATTAAGAGCAGCATTGCAATCGCCCCCCACCAGTATATCTCCCTCTGACAAATTCAACATATGCGGACCCAGGTCATGCAGCGTGGGGGAGTGAAGTCTAGGGGCACGTATAAAGAAGTCACGTTAAGGGGCATACCCTCCCACTGCCCCGAGGCCGTAACAAACCTACCCAATGGATCAGGTGTGACTTTTTGTATTGGGAAGGAGTTACGTACCAGGATACCCACCCCTCTGGACCCCTTCGCATAGCCAGCGTGAGCCACTAACTTGTATCCCCATCTATTGAGTGTGCAATAGGAAGTTCCCTGTATGTGTGTTTCTTGGAGTAATACAAGGTCAGGGGCCTGTCGTTTCAGATATTGCAGTACTATTCCCCGCTTGATACGGTCACCCAAAGCGTTCACATTCCAAGAGATTAATTTAAGGCGGCCCAAAAGTGGAGCCGTATCGTGATCAACACTCATTCACACTGGTGGCGAGGGGCCCTTCCTCACGAAGGACAACTGATAAGCAATAATGTAGGTCTATCACACTTCCCCCCCCCCCCCATAAATACGAGCAGTTGGGACCATACATATGTGATCTGCCGGAAACTATTAATTACATTACTGACGACCCTGAGAGCATTAAAGGAAGCACCCTCCACTTGACTGCACTGAACACACAAATAATAACAAAACCTGATGAAACACCCCGAAACACACCCTGCCTCCCTGCAATGTGGACGTAGAACTGCCTACCCCCCAATTTTGCAGAGTGCCTGTAAACCCAAACCAAATATACTAAGTGAAGGGGAACGCTACACAGCCGAACTGCCCAAGAGTGTGACCTCTTTCCCCAATGGTAACCATTACGTGAGCCCAGACTACATCATGCTAGTGACAGTAATCCCTACCGAACAAGGAGCCCAAATAACCCCAACCGGCAGTCCCACCTCCGACCAAAAGCTAGGAGCAGTATGCCTAGTACATGAACTTGCCAAACTGGTCAATGCAATACTGAACGCATAAGAAAGATGCAGACCACAAAAATTTTTTTACACACAGTATAGTCACCCCTGCCCTCATGGGGCTAGCCGATATTCATAGTCACTGCTTTATAACGATGGATCCAGCTGAGCACAAGAAATGGGACGAGTCACCGCTGTAGGACATGACCCATCTGCAGTCAAACACCTTCACCTCGGTCGACCCTTTCGAAACAGCTATCTTGCTTCTGCAGTCGATTGGGAGAGGAAAGCCTCTTCACGCCAGAGGAGCGCCAGCCCTCCAGCCAGTCCCAGGATTCCTCCGGAGTCTGGAAAAACCACGATTTCCCCTCCGTTTGCACCCGCAACTTAGCCGGGAAGAGCATCGCATATTTCAGGTTTTGATCACGGAGGGCCCGTTTTACCTCCAGAAAGGATCTACGTTTTTGTTGCACTTTGTAGGTGAAGTCAGGAAAGAATGTAACGGTAGAGTTCTCGAATTTGAGCGGCGGGGCCGTCCTTTCCATCTGTAGGATAATATTCCTGTCGCGGAAGTTGAATATCCTGGCCAGGATAGGACGCAGAGGGGTGCCAGGCTTAGGGGGGCCCCCAGGTACTCTGTGAGCACGCTCCACCGAGAAGTATTGAGAGGGACCGGGGTTGTAGGTGGTTTTGAATTAAGTCCTCTACAAAAAGGTCTGTGGCTTGTCCCTCAGCCCTCTCGGGAACCCCCAAAATTCGCACGTTGTTTCTGCGTGCGCGTCCCTCATAATCCTCCAGTTTCGCCTCGAGGTCCGACGTTTGGGCCTGTAGTCGCTTAACCGTCGTTTCGAGAGTCTTTGTGGAAGCTTGAAGCATTGTGACGGAGTCTTCAGTCGCCTTAACCCTGTCTCCAATGTTGCGGACGTCGGCGCAAATAAGGGTGACTTAAGTCGTCACCGTATCAATCTTTTGTTCCAGCACCGAACGGACTCCCTGAATAG
This sequence comes from Calotriton arnoldi, assembly GCA_963921515.1. NCBI lineage: Eukaryota > Metazoa > Chordata > Amphibia > Caudata > Salamandridae > Calotriton > Calotriton arnoldi. The sequence continues at coordinate 998,337 of CAWUFW010000916.1, forward strand.
CCTCCATGACGTCCACTAGCGTCGGGGCTCCTTCATCGACTTGTTGCTTCGCTTCAGGATCGTCGTGCCTCTCATCAGCAGCGTCCGGCTTAGTATGGGCAAATTTTGCCAATTTCAACTGGTGGGTCTGTCTGGAGCCTTTAGCCGTGGCCATGGCGCCTGGACCAAGAGTAGAATTAAGACCTCAGATGTTAGGGGTGGCGAAGGTGGAGACGGCAGAGGACGGCTGTAGCCAAGAGAGAGGAGAAAGTACAAATGAACCTTGCTGCGCCCCCCCAATACGTGCGTTGTTACACCGCAACAGGGGCCCCAGGGAACAGAGTGTAACTTCAGTGCCACAGTCCCTCACAGTTGCAACACTTCACTCATGCCCACAGTTCTCCACCTGCACCACGTGTGCACGATCCTGCAGTGGTACGTGGCCTGTGGTAATCATATTGTAGCCCCTCAGTCAGCACCTTGACCTGCGGTGCGTCCAGCAGCCGCCGTGGGACGCGGGGGCCCTGCTGGCAACAATCACCTGCCGCGCACCCTCCGTAGTATTGCAGCAATAGGGCCTCACCACGGCCCACCATTCACCATGGGGGAGGGGCGCAGTATTAGGCTGTAACTCTGGCCGTCAGGGCGAAGAAAGGCCGATTCCCCCGGGCGTGCACACACCGCTGGATGACAACACCAAAGCGGGAAGGGGGGGGGGGAAGAGTCCAGGATCGCCCCCACTCACCGCAGCAATAACGAAAGCAGTCCAGAGGTGCCCAGGGCGCTCCGATGTCCGCGAGCACCGGAGCCCACCCGGCGCGTCGCCGCAGCTACTGGTGACAGATAATTCCCCGAATGCCTGCTGGAGAGGAACGGCTGGGACACAACCGGATCCAAGGCGCGTCTCAGGCCAGAGAGAGGTTAGAACAGCCACCAGGGCCTATGGGCCCGCTTTCATGCTACCGGAGTGGCGTAGTTGAGCGCCGAGCAGCGTCACAGCCAGAACTCCACCTCCTTCCGGCACACAACCACGGCGCCGATATCTCGGGCTGGGGCCGCCGGATTCTCTTCGCTGTTAGACCGGGTGACTCCCAAGTGCAAGGGGCTCCCAGTCGTCAATTGTGACTGGCGCACCGGATGATTGTGACGGATGTTGGGGAAAAGTTAATCCGGAGGCGGTCGGAGCTCTAAGCAAGTGCAGCCATCTTGGGTGTTGGCTAGCCACGCCCCCCGTCCAAGGGCTTTTTAATCCAAGTCTTAATAAACTTTGCAACATGTTCCATTGTCAACCACTCACTGCTTCTTGGATGTCTTATATTAAGCGGACTAAACATATCTCCCCCAAAGGGATCCTTAATACTCTCACTACTTCCTTCTATTTCCATATCTTCAAACTCCTCATAACCATCATCATCTTGTAAATCCAAAACATATCCGTCCATGTTTTCATCTCCTTTACCAGACATTAAATTTTGGATCTCATCTTCAAAATCCTCCTCCTCTTGTGTGCCGCCAAGGGCATCCCCTCTTTGCGTGCCGCCAAGGACACCTTTCTTTGCGGTTGTCTTATCTCCAACCTTTATTTTTTGTGTCATGTCCACCTCTTCTATATGTGTTTTTTTTCGTTTTCTTTTATCCAACTTCTGAACTCATTCCTTCTCCCTCAGATAATGAGTAGAATTCCTCACCAGATTCATTTCCCTTCCTTTTCCTATTTTTAATAAAATCCTCCATAGACTCTTTAACTTGTTTTTTCATCTCATATTCTATTAATCTTTTAATTATTTCCTCATTCACCTTACTACTTGAATTTCCATTTTCACTGCTTAAATCTCTCTTCATTTTTAAAACTACAATATAACCTTCCTATTCCAAACTCTTAATACAATATTTCTGTACCAAATAATCCAAACTCCTATTCTAAAACACTTTTCTCCATACAACAATTTCCTCATAAATCTTTCAAATTCTACACTTTTTTTGCTTATAAAACCTCCTAAACTGCTTTTCTGCTTCACCTACGATAAAAATCAGCTGTTCTCTGCTACGCGCACTGGGACGATCGTTAAACCGTCCCTCGCGCTAGCTTAAAATCTATTATTTCCTTTATTTTTGACCCAATCCAAAATGGCCACTCCTCTCGCGAGTTCTTGCACATACTATGTGCTCCTCTCGCTCATACGGCCACTCTCTCTTGAGACGCTACGAGCTCGTTCGGCCTCTGCTTCGTGCGTGTATGATTTAAATGACGCTGCGCCCCTCGAGTTACTACATCGGCATACAAGCCCTCACGCGAGCATACCTCGCGCATCCTAAACCGGTAACAATGCATTTTTTAAATACTAATATTTACGTTTCTAATAACTTTCCCTTGCCAAAATCTATAGTATTATAAATATTTTTTTACTCCTAAAATTCAATAACTTACTTTTAATTTTATATTTAAAAAAATACATATACAAAATAAACCCCTAATCCTATACAAATGCTCTTACCTCTTAATCTTATATTAAATTCTTTAAAATCCCAACCAAAACAATAACTTATACTAGAGCATGCTTCCTGAAATTAGAAGCCAGCTCATAACAAACAAACAATTATTTACTCAATTCACACAAGAAACAAAAGTTATGACTTATCTGTTTCAGGAGCAGCATTTAAAAGAGGAAGAATGTTGGGAGAAAGGAATATTTATGGACTAGTGTGTTCCAGTTCTAGTGTTTTTATCTGTTGTGAAGTCTTTAAAGTGCTGCAGGAGTGGCAATAAAAGATTTTATGCATAATGTTAGCCTCCGGTCTTGTAATGAAATTAAAGTGAGGAAAAATGTGACTAAGCTGTGGAACACCAAGATGAATTTGAGATTGTAAGACGGCCATTAAAGTAGGGTTATGTCAGTCTTTTACACATCACTGGTATAGTGTTTGGCTGGTACTAGAGACCGCTCCTCGGTATTGGTTCATATGGAGGCCTGGTTTGGACTCTTGGATACAGAGTCAGAGGTACTATTAGACACAGTCCATAGCGAGGCCACTGAAATAAAGAATCTTTTAAACCCTAGCTCAGCATTTGAGCTGCTCAGCTATGCATGTGTATACTGAGAGTCTGAGGTGGCAGGGTGGGCAGGAGTACAAAGGGTTGGGATTCTACCCTAAGCGACTGTATATGGTTAGACTTATTGCAAGCATCCTCCAGCCACCTTTTCAGTGTTTTATTCCCTCGAGAGAGAACAGACAGAATGGAGGACTTTGCAGAGCCACTAAAATTCCTGAATGAAATCGCACCATACGAAAGGTTGCAGAGTTCAGCAGAAGCACCCTCTATGTCCTGACGGTCAGAGTAGAAGAGTGATAAGAATGGCTATAGTAGAGAAAGTTCAACAACTTCAGAAAGTAGTCTGTCATTGAAAGGACCGGAAACTGCCTCCCTGTACGCGGTGGGCTGTAGAGAAAAGGTAGATGAATGATTTTAGCTTTGCTGACTTATACATGTGTTTTGAAGATGTCGAACATTGAATGGTTGTAGAACATGTCTTTCTACTTTAGAGTATTGGTGAGCCGTGGCATACGTGTTGCCAATCATTGAACGAAGATTGGTAATTCGTTTTTTGCTAAATTTGTTTACTTTTTGTCCTGTTGATGATCGATAATCTTTGATCGTTGATTGGTTGTGGAGCTTGCCTCTCTGCATTATTAGGACTTGTTGGTCAGTGATAAACTAGTTGTATAAAGTGCTTCTTAGTTCTGTCAACAATTGCTGATGCTGTTGCTTGTATAATTCTACAGTGTGGAATTGTTGAGCAGTGATAGGCTTTGCCTGTCAATTGCACTGTTGAGGATTGATGGTCGATGATTGACTAAATGCGCTCTTTGTCTCTATGCACTGCTCAGGATAGTTGATCTAATGGTAGGATATTTGGCTGTGTTTATGTACAGCGGAAGATTGTAGGTCACTGTGTCTGGTTGTGTTGCTGAAGTCTTCATTCTGTGGAGAATTAGTAGCCCAAGGATTTTCTGAATGCGTCATTTACCTCCGTTTTATAAATGATGGCTGATCAATGATTGGCTGGTTGTGTTTCTAAAGTCTTGGTTGAGAATTGGTGGCCAGTGATTGTCTGGATAGGTTTGTGTAACTTGTGTTGATCTGTGACTGGCTTGTTCAGTTTCTTGCCTCTCTATTTCTAGGGGCTGTTGGCCAGTAAATGGCTGGAGTTTTCATCTGTCTGTCAGTGTTGTGGATCAGTGATTGGGCGGATCCGTTGCATATCATTTTGAATGCAAGATATTGGTGATCTGTTTTTGGCGGGTGTTTTACTTCTCTCTGTACTGTTGCCTGTTGCTGATCAATGACTGACTTGGATGTCTTGTTCGTCTTTCAATACTAGTAAGGACTTGTGATCAGTGATTGGATCATTGGAAGACTTGTTTCTGTGTATTGGGTATTGTTGCTACATCATTGACTGTCAGTGTTGCTTATGTCTGTCTGCGCACGCTTGAGGGTTACTGATAAGTGATTGGCTGGTTGTGCCTGTATACAGGATGACGCCACTCCGGAGACGTCGCTGGCTTCCTATAACACTATCACTCCAAGCATGTTTGCGTGCACGAGGCTGCAGGGGACACACTTGGAATCGTTGACTGCAGGGGCACAGGTGAGAGTGCTAAGGCCATCGTAACCAGGAAGACCTTAGGTATGTGGAATCTGGGAGTGGGATTAGATCTGTCCAGTTTACTTTCTCTATAGGGCTGATCAGGTACAGTAATGCTAGAGTGCTGTTGAGCCCTGCCATCCACTTTCAGCTGAGCAGGATGAAGACTGTCATTGGTAGTTTATTTCCAGAAGCAGCCGCAGCTGACAGTGTAAGGACCACAGCAAACCTTTGTCCGTGCAGCCTCGACTACTCCAAGCAAGAGATGCAGAGATGGTGCAGGAGGGTGCGCGCCCGCTGCTGTGCTGGTCTCTATCAGGAGCTGGTGTGGTAGGGCATGGGCATGGTGGGCCTTTGGAGGAGCTTCTGCCCTCTGACCCGGTAGAGGCTGCAGAGGCGATCTCACCCTTTGGAGTTAAATCTCTCGTAGCCGGATGTGCTGTAGGGGAAGAGGGTGTGTTGTAGCAGTTCTCTAGAGTGGAGGTTGCTTGCACCTCTTCTGCATCTGCAGGGTGCTCATGAACTCTGATTGCTGCATCTCTGTGTTCCTGTTCTCTGGGACAGCGAGCTCAACACAGATGCCTGCTTGAAATCTGACTAAATGTTTGCCTCTTCCTGTAATGATCAGGTCACAGAAGGTGGCACAGACTTCATTCGACTGCTGAAGGAGAGGAAAGAGCAGCTGGAAGTGAATGTCCGGCAACTTCAAGAAAATAACCAGAAACTCGAGCAAGAAAAGGGCGACCTACTCACGGCATACCAAGAGCTTCAGACGAAAGTGGCCCAAAGTCCTCCTGGGGAAGTGGGCACTGGAGTTGAGGTAAGAGGGTGGTCTGCTGCAAGCCATGAATGACAGTGCAAATGGAGTTGGTGTGTGTGCCTGATTGAACACGTGCATGTGTGAGAGACATCAAAGTGCCTGTGTAGGATGCATGTTTGTGAGGGGAGGAGTGTGTCTGTGCTTTTAGTATGGGGCATGTGTAGCCTGCGTGCGACGAGCCTCTGCACTTGACTCGTTGAGACCTATGCGAGTACACTGCCCCATCCGCCTCGAAGTGACTAGAATGTACCTTTCGGGTGAGTGAAACCGAGTATGAGAAGTGTTTACAAAAGTTTCTCGCTTGCTGTCTTTCTCCATGCCCCCGCTCCGTGCCTCCTTTATTTTAGTGTGATCTTGTACTTTGTGGTATGTTGATGACATCCCCATGTTTTGAGAGGGTTTACCACCCCCATTCATGATTTGTTTATTTTGACGTGCTGGGTATAAAGAAAACAAGCATTTGCAATGCAATCGGTCTCGCATTTGCAAGAGTTTCAGTTATCGGCTTTATAAATGACAGTGCCTTTTATTTATGTGTTTTGAAAACCTTGTTGCTTAAGAGAAGCACCGCTTGCAGGTTTTCAAAACACAAAAAAAGGCATAGTAATTTACAATACCAATAGCTCAAACTCTCGTAAATGTGAGACCGACTGCATTGCAAATGCTTGTTCAAGAAGTAGTTGAGAGAGTGTATAAGGCAGATGCACCAGATAGTAATGGGAATAGCAACCACTGCCTACATCTTATGTTGGCGCCCTTTTGTTAGATCCTTTGGCCAAAAGAGCCTGTACTTCCTGATGCAACAGGGAGAGGCGGGTCCCAATCAGTCGATCGGACGATGGTGGTGAACCATCCATGAATGGAAGGGCATAACGCCGCTGAACATTTTGGAGCACCCATTTGTCCGAGGTTATAGACCACCATCGGGGCAAGTGGTGCTGGAATCTGCTGCCAAGTTGCCCATGACGGTGATAGGGCATATTAAACGGCTGAGAGCCCAGGGAAAGCAGTGAAAAGGAAAGACAGGAAAGCAGCAGGCACCCACATGACGGGGCTTAGTGCCCGGGGAAAGCAGAGAGAAGGAGGGACCGGCAGGAAGCAGGTACGCACACACGACGGGGCTAGGAGCCTGGGGAAAGTGGCGAGAAGGAGGGACAGGCAGATATCAGGCATGCACACAACGAGGCTGAGAGCCTGGGGAAAGTGGCGAGAAGGAGGGACAGGCAGATATCCGGCATGCACACAACGAGGCTGAGAGCCTGGGGAAAGTGGTGAGAAGGAGGGACAGGCAGGTATCGGGCATGCACACAACGAGGCTGAGAGCCTGGGGAAAGTGGCGAGAAGGAGGGACAGGCAGATATCAGGCATGCACGCACATGACGGGGCTGAGATCCCGGGGGGAGCAGTGATAAGGTGGGACAGGCAGATATCAGGCATGCACACAATGAGGCTGAGAGCCTGGGGAAAGTGGCGAGAAGGAGGGACAGGCAGATATCAGGCATGCACACAACGAGGCTGGAGAGCCTGGGGAAAGTGGCGAGAAGGAGGGACAGGCAGGCAGCATGCATGCACATGACGGGGCTGAGATCCCGGGGGAGCAGTGAGAAGGTGGGACAGGCAGATATCAGGCATGCACACAACGAGGCTGAGAGCCTGGGGAAAGTGGCGAGAAGCAGGGACAGGCAGATATCAGGCATGCACACAACGAGGCTGAGAGCCTGGGGAAAGTGGCGAGAAGGAGGGACAGGCAGGCAGCATGCACGCACATGACGGGGCTGAGATCTCGGGGGGAGCAGTGAGAAGGTGGGACAGGCAGATATCAGGCATGCACACAACGAGGCTGAGAGCATGGGGAAAGTGGCGAGAAGGAGGGACAGGCAGATATCAGGCATGCACACAACGAGGCTGAGAGCCTGGGGAAAGTGGCGAGAAGGAGGGACAGGCAGGCAGCATGCACGCACATGACGGGGCTGAGATCCCGGGGGGAGCAGTGAGAAGGTGGGACAGGCAGGCATCAGACACAAACACAACGGGGCTCAGTGACTGGGGAAAGCAGTGAATCATTCATAACAGAAAGGCAGGCACGCATACGACTGGGCTGAGAGCCCAGCGAAAGCAGTGGGAAGGATGGGCAGGCATGCAGCAGGCACGCACACAACTTGGCTTAGCGCCCGGGGACAGCTTTGAATAATTCATAACACAAAGGCAGGCAGCAGGCACGCACACGACGGGGCTGAGAACTCGGGGAAAGCAGTGAGAATGAGGGACAGGCAGGCAGCAGACACGCACACAACGGGGCTGAAAACCCAAGGAAAGCAATGAATCATTGATAACATAAAGGGAGGCAGCAGGCACGCAAACTACGAGGCAGAGAGCCCAGGGGAAAGCAGTGAATCATTCATAACAGAAAGGCAGGAAGCAGGCACACACACAACAGGGCTGAGAGCCCACTGAAAGTGGTGAGAAGGAGGGACAAGCAGGCAGCAGACATGCACACAACAGGGCTGAAAGCCCAGGGAAAAGCAGTGAGATGGAGGGACAGGCATGCAGCAGGCCCACACACAATGGGGCTGAGAGCCTGGGGAAAAGCAGTGAGAAGGAGGGACAGGCAGGCAGCAGGCATGCACACGATGGGGCTGAGAGCCCGGGGAAAGCAGTGAATCATTCATAACAGAAAGGCAGGCAGCAGGCACACACACGATGTGGTTGAGAGCCCGGGGAAAGCAGTCAAAGGAGGTACAGGCAGGCAGCAGGCCCGCACACAATGGGGCTGAGAGCCCGGAGAAAGCAGTGTGAAGGGCGGACAGGCAGGCAGTCAGGGCGCACAGAACGGGACTGAGAGCCTGGGGAAAGCAGTGAGAAGGAGAAACAGGCATGCAGCAGGCACGCACCCAATGGGGCTGAGAGCCTGAGGAAAGCAGTGAGAAGGAGGAACAGGCAGGCAGGCAGCAGGCATGCACACGATGGGGCTGAGAGCCTGGGGAAAGCAGTGAGAAGGAGGAACAGGCAGGCATGCACACGATGTGTCTGAGAGCCCAGGGAACGCACTGAGAAGGAGGGACAGGCAGGCAGCAGGCAAGCACACGACCGGGCTGAGAACCCGGGGAAAGCGGTGAGAAGGAAGGGCAGGCAGGCAGCAGGCACGTACACAATGGGGCTGAGACCTGGGGAAATCAGTGAGTAGGGACAGGCAGGCAAGCACCCAACGGGGGTGATAGGCCGGGTAAAGCAGAGGGTAGGATGGACAGGTAGGCAGCAGGCACGCACACAACGGGGCTTAGAGCCTGGGGAAAGCAGTGAGAAGGAGGCACAGGTAAGCAGCAGGCACACACAGAAAGGGGCTGAGAGACCGGAGAAAGCAGTGAATCATTTGAACAGAAAGGCAGGCAGCAGGCACGCACACGATGGGGCTGAGAGCCTGGGGAAAGCAGTGAATCATTCATAACAGAAAGGCAGGCAGCATTCACACACGCAAAGGGATTGAGAGCACAGGGAAAGCAGTGAGAAGGAGGTACAGGCAGGCAGCAGGCATGTACACGACGGGGCTGAGAGCCCACGGAAAGCAGTGAGAAGGAGTGACAGGTAGGCAGCAGGCACCCCCGAAACAGGGCTGAGAGCCCGAGGAAAGCCATAAGAAGGGACAGGCAGGCACACACACAATGCAGTGGAGAGACTGGAGAAAGCAGTGAGAAGGAGGGTCAGGCATGCAGCGCGCACACACACAACAGGGCGGAGAGTCTGGTGAAAGCAGTGAATCATTCATAACAGAAAGGCAGGCAGCAAGCACGCACACAACGGGACTGGGAGCCCGGGGAGAGCAGTGAGAAGGAGGGACAGGCAGGCAGCAGGCACGCACACGACAGAGCTGAGAGCTCGGGGAAAGCAATGAATCACTCATAACAGAAAGGCAGGCAGCAGGCACTCGCACAATGGGGATGAAAGCAATGAATCATTCATGACAGAAAGGCAGGCAGCTGGCATGCACACGACGGGGCTGAGAGTCCGGGCAAAGCAGTGAGAAAAACGTAAAGGCAAGCAGCAGGCACGCACACAATGGGGCTGAGAGCCCGGGGAAAGCAGTGAAGCTTTCATAACAAAACAAGCGCTGAAACACAAGCGCGGCCGCGAAAGTTAATTGTTGTGAGAGAGGGGGAGCAGGAGGTGAGCCCGCGAGTGGTGCGCGCGCGCGCTTGGGAGAAGCTTCACTTTTCAAGCACTGCACTCGTGCTTGTGGCGGCATCCACCTTGCGGGAGCGAGCAGGGGCGCGCCACAAGCACGAGTGACGGCTAAAGGCCCTCCTATGCAGCGCATGCGCGCTGCGTAGGCGAGACCTAAAAAGGACCCAAAGCTGCTCCTGATTGAGGTAGCTTCCCAAACAACTTTGCCTCCTCCTCTCTTGGCTCAGTAAAGCAGAAGATTGACTGATCAAACCCAAGAGTGGCATGATTGATTTTCTTGAAAGAATATTGCAGTAAGATTATTGTAGCAATGAATGCAATATTATTGGGTGACGGGGGCAGATACTGCTTTGAGACTGTCACATTAGGGAGGAAATTGGTTTATACTCTTATTGCATTTTACTTTGGTTAGCTTTGTGTTTGCAGCATGTGTGGTTGTGGATACACGCATTCTGCATATTCCCGCCATCTATTGTTGGGCTTGGACATTATAACGTGTTTTTTTAAAGAAACGTCCAGCCACAGGATGTGCTGCGACTCCTCCCTTGGTGAACAATGCGCATGTGCACAAACTCCACATTAGATTGTTTTCTGCACTCGAGCTTGGATGTGACCAACATCATAACACGATCCTCACTAATTTTTTCAGCCTAACTGCGCAACTTTTCAAGACTGACTCTTGATAAGTCACCATGCAGTCGACCTCTATTTTACTATTCTCCCAGCGGCACTACCACTCTACTCCCACCGACTGCGCTTCGAAGCCCTAGTAGCTGATGCTTCAACCCCCCCTCCCCCCAAAAAAAGGATAGCAAGCACCTGGACACCACCTGCAAGTGGTGCAATGTTCCAATGGCTGGCATATTGCCAGTTTGGTTGGCTTGCTGTCGAGGTAATATATATTCGAGTCATGTGAGCTGTAGATCACATGCTTTGAATACTCCTGCCATCTAGTGTTGGGTCCGGATGTTTGCAAGTTGTTTTTCTTCAAAGATGTCTTTCCAGTCACGAGGTAGGCGACTCCTCCTTTTGGTGATAGTGCGCATGGGCATCGACTCCATTGTTAGTTTTTTTTTTTCCGCCATCTGGTTTGGACGTGAATTGCTGCGCTCCGGTTTGACACCGTTTCTCGGGTTTCCTTCGGTGCGCTATACACTCACCCTCGACGGTATTGTTTTCGATCGCGTATTACATTCTCCGCGTATCGCATTTACTGAAAATCCCTCTTTCGATCGGGTAGCTTGTTGAAGGCCGTTAGGCCTACCCGCGTCGGTCCACCTCGCAGTAGATGGAACGGACTCCATTTAAATTCTGCCCTCGGTGCCTTGCAAAATTCCCGCGCACCGACTCACACGAAGTGTGCTACTTGTGCTTCTCTCCGGAGCACAAAGAACAGGACTGCGACACGTGTAAGGTTTCCGCTCGAAGAAGATGCTTCGCGACCGTCTGGCTCGACGTCGCGACATGCAGAGCCAACACACTGGTTCCATTCTGGACCTCTTCGGAGAAGATTCGTAACAAGAGACGGAAAATGCCATGGGAGCCAAGGAAGAACAAGAGCCTATCTCCGTCTCCGAATTCGGCTCCGATGTGGACGAAGACATCCCGCAAAGGCAGCATACCATGAGTACTGATCCTCCCTTCCCCCAAAGTCCACCTTAGCCTAAAAAGAAGGCTCCGGTCCAACCCCCACCTGCGGGCCATGGTCGGTACCGAAAAGATGTGTTCGAGGCATGTGAGCTGTAGATCACATGCTTTGTATAGCCTGCCATCTAGTGTTGGGTCTGGATGTTTGCTCTTTGTTTTTGTTCTAAGAAGTCTTTTCCAGTCATGAGGTAGGTGACTCCTCCTTTCGGTGATAGTGCGCATGGGCTTCGGCTCCATTGTTAGATTGTTTTTTTCCGCCATCGGGTTCGAATGTGAATTGCTGCGCTCCGGTTCGGCACCGTTTCTCGGATTCCCTTCGCGCAATCCACTACCTTCGACGGTATTGTTTCTCGATCGCGTTTCCCATTCTCTGCGTATCGTTTCGACTCAAAGATCTTCGATCGGAAAACTCGTGGAGGGCCGTTGGGCCTACCTGCGCCGGGCTCGCTAGCAGTCGATGGAACGGACTCCATTGAATGAATGAATGAATATTGGATTTATAGAGCGCAAACTTAGCCCCAGGGCGTCAAGGCGTTGCAGGAGAGACACTGTTACAGAGTTAAGAAAATATGCTCAAACTGATATCTGTGTAAAAAGCCAGGTCTTCAGAGCTCTGCGGAAAAGGGAATGGGACGCCTGTCCCGACAGATCATTAGGGAGGGAATTCCACAGCCTAGCAGCGGCAATGGAAAAGGCCCTGCCTCCCCATCTAGCCTTCTTGAACCTAGAGACTATCAGCAGATTTTTACTCGCCGATCTAAGCTGCTTTGTGGGAAGATAGCGCTGGAACAGCCTTTTGATAGAGTCAGGGCCTAGGCCATAGAAGGCATTATGGGTCAGGCATAGGGTTTTAAACAAAATTCTTCGATCCAAAGGAAGCCAATGCAAGGTAATGAGAGAGGCCGAGACTGAGTGATATTTTAGAAGGTCCATCACCAACCTGGCAGCGGCATTCTGCACCAACTGCAAGCGTCGCACCATACTCTTGTTAATGCCCAAATAGAGGGCATTGCAATAGTCCAGTCTGGACATCACTAAGGCAATAACTGCCTGCTTTCGTGCGGCAAAGGAAAGAAACTGGGAAATTTTCCTGAGGATCCTGATAATCCCAAAACAGGTGGACACTGTTCTGCTAATCTGCAGTTTTAGAGAAAGAGAATTGTCCACTATGACCCCTAAATGTTTGCCATGGGCTACAGGGCAGGGACAGCAGCCAAGCGTATCTGGCCACCAGTCGTTGGACCAGATGTTCTGTTGATTTCCGAAGATCAGGACCTCTGTCTTTTCCCCATTGAGTCTAAGATAGTTTTTGACCATCCAGGAGGAGACTGCCTGCATACAGCTTTTAAAATTTGCAGCAGATTCCCTGATACTATGTGTGATGGACACCATAATTTGTGTGTCGTCAGCATAAGACAACACCTCAAATCCAAAGGACCTTACAACCTTAGCCAGCGGGGCAACATAAATATTAAAAAGGGTCGGGCTCAACGAGGAGCCCTGCAAGACTCCACATAACAGAGGGCTAGGAGCCAAGTGGAATTGGCCCATTTTCACTATCTGTACCTGATCACTGAGGAAAGAGGTAAGTAGCTTAAGGGCCGTGCCCCCGATCCCTATCTCCTTGAGCCGTTCCACTAACTTCAACGGAGACAGGGTATCGAAGGCTGCGGTGAGGTCAAGAAGAATCAGCAGTGTGGTATGCCCTGCGTCGACCTGAACCCAGATGTTATTAAATACCGCAGTTAGCGCTGTCTCCGTACTATGATAGCTTCTAAAGCCATGTTGTGAACCATCCAGCAACTGATAATCCTTTACATAAACGCTAAGGTGAGAATTTAAGTGTTTCTCCAGAATTTTGGCTGGGACTGGCAACAGGGAAATAGGGCGATAATTCTTTAGTTCCATTGGGTCCAAAGCAGGCTTTTTTAAAAGCGGTTTAACCACTGCAGTCTTCCAAGAGGTGGGGTACTGCCCCACGGAAATGGCTACATTAAGTACTGCAGTTAAGTGGGGAACAATCACTTCTCTTCCTGTTTTTAACACCTTCAGAGGGCATGAGTCCAGTGGGGACCCCGATGTAATTCCCCCTAACAGGAGGTCCGTAGTTGCTCTGTCCCGGGTGTCGTGCCAAGTTTCCGCGCACCGACCTGCCCGAAGTGTGCAACCTCTGTTTATCCCCATAACACGACGAGAGACTGCGACGCGTGCCGATCGTTTCGATCAAAGAAGACCCTCTGTGACCATCAGGCTCAATGTCACGAGATGCAACACCAAGGCGGCTCCGTACCAGACATCTTCGGCGAAGATTCCGACCGAGAAGAAACACAAGCTCAAGGAGCCGAGGAAGAAGAACACATCTCCGTGTCCAAGGCCGACTCCGAAATGGAAGAAGAGGAGCAAGTTACACCGGGTCAGCGTACCGTGAGTACAGAAGCCCCGTTGCCCCAACAACACAAGCCCAAAAAGGCTCCGGTCCTTCCTCGGACTGCGGGCCAAGGTCGGCACCGAGAAAAAGTTAGGAGCGACCTTAGACTCTCTTGTGGTGTCTAATGCTCGCAAGAGAGCTAACTCACAGACGACAGGGGAGGCCCCTCCTCCTGATAAGGAGTCCAAGTTAATCGATGCCTCTGGCAAAAGGGTAGCCTCACAAGCGGCTAATCACTGGTGCATCGCTAATGCTCAGGCTTTGTTTGCCAGATATGATAGGGCTCATTATGATGAGTTAGCAAAATTCATGCAATTTCTGCCTGATGAACATAAATCTAAGGCAAATAATCTTATTCAGGAGGGCAAACTTATCACCAATACCTCCATCAAATGCGCCCTAGACGCAGCAGACACAGCAGCGCGCGTAGTAAACACCAGCGTACTGCTACGCAGACATACATGGTTGAGAATTTCAGGTTTCAAACCTGAGGTACAGGCCTCTATTCTCAACCAGCCATTTCACAAAGAGCACCTCTTTGGTCCAGCAGTTGACACCTCGCTGGAACAGATGAAAAAAGATATACTGAGCTCGCAAAGTCCATGGTGGCTTTGCAGTTACCTGCGAATAGGGGTTCCTTTCGTCGCTCCTTTTACAAGGGTGGCTCCAAAAATATTTCTACAGAAAATCCCTCCTCCTCTTACAAGGGCAACAACCAATCGCCCTCATCAAGAGGCTATTTCAGAGAAGGTTTTAGAGGAAACAATGGTAAGGGAAGAGGCAGAGGCAACTCCACACGCACTTCCCCCGCAAATAACAAGCAGTGACTTCCTTCCGCTACCCCCGATCATTCCACTCCTGTCGGGGGACGTCTCTCACAATTTCTCCCTGTCTGGAACACAATCCCCTCAGACAAATGGGTTTTACAAATTATCCAATATGGTTACTGCCTGGAACTTACAGACACTCCCCCAAACATTCTTCCAAGATCACACGCAATGTCACAAGAACATCTTACCCTTCTAAAGCAAGACGTTCTCTCTCTGTTAGAGAAAGGAGCTATAGAACCAGTCCCATTAAAATATCAAGGGGCAGGGGTATACTCCCTGTACTTCTTAATTCGCAAGAAGGACAGCTCTCTCAGGCCTATACTAGACCTCGGAGAACTAAATCTATACATTCAGTCGGACCACTTTTCACATGGTCACACTCCAGTAAGTGCTCCCGCTCCCTCAACAAGGCGACTTTCTGTCCACTCTGGACTTAATGGACGCCTATTTCCATATCCCAATACACCCTGCTCACTGCAAGTACCTCAGTTTTGTAGTAGCAGGCCAGCACTATCAGTTCAAGGTGCTCCCATTCGGAGTAACTACCGCACCCATGGTTTTCACCAAGTGCCTGGCAGTAGTCGCAGCTCTTCTACAAAGACAACACATTCACCTCTTTCCATATTTGGACGACTGGCTCATAAAAGCCAGCTCGCAAAAAAGCTATCTACGTCACACTCACAAAACAGTGCAGTTGCTCCACGATCTTGGATTCACAATAAATCTGTCCAAATCCCATCTACAACTATCCAACACACAGGTGTATCTGGGAGCCACAATAGATGCACAAAAGGCTTTGGCCTACCCCAATCCGGCCAGAATCCTCAACATGCAAACTTTACTCTGCCGCCAGTTTCAGCCTCAACACTCATTACCAGCTCGAGTGTTCATGCAATTACTAGGGATGATGGCGTCTTGCATTTTAATAGTCCCTTACGCAAGACTCCAGATGCGTCCCCTTCAGGAGTGCTTAGCACGGCAGTGGAACCAGGCTCAGGGTCTGTTATCAGATCTAGTGTTGGTGGACGGCCGCACCCATCGCTCTCTGCAGTGGTGGAATACACAAAACCTTTCAGAAGGGCGGCCTTTCATCGACCCGGTTCCACAGATAGTGCTAACAGCAGATGCATCGCTCACTGGTTGGGGAGCTCATCTCCAGACGCATACAATTCAGGACATGTGGAGCCTGCAGCAAAAACAGCTTCACATAAATCATCTAGAGCTGCTAGCAATTTTTCTAGCACTCCAAGCGTTTCAAGTACATCTAGTAGGCAAAGCTGTCCTGATCCGTACAGACAACATGACCGCAATGTACTACATACAAAAACAGGGGGGGACACATTCTCTCCAGCTGTCACAACTAGCACAGACCATCTGGAGATGGGCTATACGTCACAAAATGTATCTCCTTGCAGAACACCTTCCAGGAGTAAACAATCAGATTGCAGATCTGCTCTGTCATCAAAGACAACAGATCCATGAATGGGAACTCCACCCTCAAGTTCTCCTCCCATTCTTCCAAAATTGGGGCTTTCTGGACATAGAGCTGTTTGCCACAAACCTAAACGCAAAATGCCCAAGCTTCGCATCCAGGCATCCACACCCATTGTCCAAAGGCAATGCACTATGGATGTATTGGTCAGGGATATTTGCTTACGCTTTTCCGCCTCTCCCACTCATTCCATTAGTGGTTCGGAAGCTCAGACAGGTGTCCCTGACACTAATCCTAGTTGCTCCCACATGGGCCCGACAACCCTGGTTCACAACCCTGTTGGGGCTCTCGGTAGTTTCTCACCAAAAACTACATCTCACTCCCAATGTTCTCACTCAGAGCCATGGAGAGATAAGACATCCAGATCCCAGTGATCTCAACCTTGCGATCTGGCACCTGAAATCTTAGAGTTTGGCTACCTCAATCTCCCGCCAGACTGCATGAACATCATCAAAGAGGCTAGACGTCCTACCACAAGAGCATGCTACGCAGCAAAGTGGAAGCGGTTTGTGATATACTGCAACAATAATCAGATACGTCCTACCACAAGAGCATGCTACGCAGCAAAGTGGAAGCGGTTTGTGATATACTGCAACAATAATCAGATACGTCCTACCACAAGGGCATGCTACGCAGCAAAGTGGAAGCGGTTTGTAATATACTGCAACAATAATCAGATACGTCCTACCACAAGAGCATGCTATGCAGCAAAGTGGAAGCGGTTTGTGATATACTGCAACAATAATCAGATACGTCCTACCACAAGAGCATGCTACGCAGCAAAGTGGAAGCGGTTTGTGATATACTGCAACAATAATCAGATACGTCCTACCACAAGAGCATGCTATGCAGCAAAGTGGAAGCGGTTTGTAATATACTGCAACAATAATCAGATACGTCCTACCACAAGAGCATGCTACGCAGCAAAGTGGAAGCGGTTTGTGATATACTGCAACAATAATCAGATACGTCCTACCACAAGAGCTTGCTATGCAGCAAAGTGGAAGCGATTTGTGATATACTGCAACAATAATCAGATACGTCCTACCACAAGAGCATGCTATGCAGCAAAGTGGAAGCGGTTTGTGATATACTGCAACAATAATCAGATACGTCCTACCACAAGAGCATGCTATGCAGCAAAGTGGAAGCGGTTTGTGATATACTGCAACAATAATCAGATACGTCCTACCACAAGAGCATGCTACGCAGCAAAGTGGAAGCGGTTTGTGATATACTGCAACAATAATCAGATACGTCCTACCACAAGAGCATGCTACGCAGCAAAGTGGAAGCGGTTTGTGATATACTGCAACAATAATCAGATACGTCCTACCACAAGAGCATGCTACGCAGCAAAGTGGAAGCGGTTTGTGATATACTGCAACAATAATCAGATACGTCCTACCACAAGAGCATGCTACGCAGCAAAGTGGAAGCGGTTTGTGATATACTGCAACAATAATCAGATACGTCCTACCACAAGAGCATGCTACGCAGCAAAGTGGAAGCGGTTTGTGATATACTGCAACAATAATCAGATACGTCCTACCACAAGAGCATGCTATGCAGCAAAGTGGAAGCGGTTTGTGATATACTGCAACAATAATCAGATACGTCCTACCACAAGAGCATGCTTTGCAGCAAAGTGGAAGCGGTTTGTGATATACTGCAACAATAATCAGATACGCCCTACCACAAGAGCATGCTACGCAGCAAAGTGGAAGCGGTTTGTGATATACTGCAACAATAATCAGATACGTCCTACCACAAGAGCATGCTATGCAGCAAAGTGGAAGCGGTTTGTGATATACTGCAACAATAATCAGATACGTCCTACCACAAGAGCATGCTATGCAGCAAAGTGGAAGCGGTTTGTGATATACTGCAACAATAATCAGATACGTCCTACCACAAGAGCATGCTATGCAGCAAAGTGGAAGCGGTTTGTGATATACTGCAACAATAATCAGATACGTCCTACCACAAGAGCATGCTATGCAGCAAAGTGGAAGCGGTTTGTGATATACTGCAACAATAATCAGATACGCCCTACCACAAGAGCATGCTACGCAGCAAAGTGGAAGCGGTTTGTGATATACTGCAACAATAATCAGATACGTCCTACCACAAGAGCATGCTATGCAGCAAAGTGGAAGCGGTTTGTGATATACTGCAACAATAATCAGATACGTCCTACCACAAGAGCATGCTATGCAGCAAAGTGGAAGCGGTTTGTGATATACTGCAACAATAATCAGATACGTCCTACCACAAGAGCATGCTATGCAGCAAAGTGGAAGCGGTTTGTGATATACTGCAACAATAATCAGATACGTCCTACCACAAGAGCATGCTATGCAGCAAAGTGGAAGCGGTTTGTGATATACTGCAACAATAATCAGATACGCCCTACCACAAGAGCATGCTACGCAGCAAAGTGGAAGCGGTTTGTGATATACTGCAACAATAATCAGATACGTCCTACCACAAGAGCATGCTACGCAGCAAAGTGGAAGCGGTTTGTGATATACTGCAACAATAATCAGATACGTCCTACCACAAGAGCATGCTATGCAGCAAAGTGGAAGCGGTTTGTGATATACTGCAACAATAATCAGATACGTCCTACCACAAGAGCATGCTATGCAGCAAAGTGGAAGCGGTTTGTGATATACTGCAACAATAATCAGATACGTCCTACCACAAGAGCATGCTACGCAGCAAAGTGGAAGCGGTTTGTGATATACTGCAACAATAATCAGATACGTCCTACCACAAGAGCATGCTACGCAGCAAAGTGGAAGCGGTTTGTGATATACTGCAACAATAATCAGATACGTCCTACCACAAGAGCATGCTACGCAGCAAAGTGGAAGCGGTTTGTGATATACTGCAACAATAATCAGATACGTCCTACCACAAGAGCATGCTACGCAGCAAAGTGGAAGCGGTTTGTGATATACTGCAACAATAATCAGATACGTCCTACCACAAGAGCATGCTACGCAGCAAAGTGGAAGCGGTTTGTGATATACTGCAACAATAATCAGATACGTCCTACCACAAGAGCATGCTACGCAGCAAAGTGGAAGCGGTTTGTGATATACTGCAACAATAATCAGATACGTCCTACCACAAGAGCATGCTACGCAGCAAAGTGGAAGCGGTTTGTGATATACTGCAACAATAATCAGATACGTCCTACCACAAGAGCATGCTACGCAGCAAAGTGGAAGCGGTTTGTGATATACTGCAACAATAATCAGATACGTCCTACCACAAGAGCATGCTACGCAGCAAAGTGGAAGCGGTTTGTGATATACTGCAACAATAATCAGATACGTCCTACCACAAGAGCATGCTACGCAGCAAAGTGGAAGCGGTTTGTGATATACTGCAACAATAATCAGATACGTCCTACCACAAGAGCATGCTACGCAGCAAAGTGGAAGCGGTTTGTGATATACTGCAACAATAATCAGATACGTCCTACCACAAGAGCATGCTACGCAGCAAAGTGGAAGCGGTTTGTGATATACTGCAACAATAATCAGATACGTCCTACCACAAGAGCATGCTACGCAGCAAAGTGGAAGCGGTTTGTGATATACTGCAACAATAATCAGATACGTCCTACCACAAGAGCATGCTACGCAGCAAAGTGGAAGCGGTTTGTGATATACTGCAACAATAATCAGATACGTCCTACCACAAGAGCATGCTACGCAGCAAAGTGGAAGCGGTTTGTGATATACTGCAACAATAATCAGATACGTCCTACCACAAGAGCATGCTACGCAGCAAAGTGGAAGCGGTTTGTGATATACTGCAACAATAATCAGATACGTCCTACCACAAGAGCATGCTACGCAGCAAAGTGGAAGCGGTTTGTGATATACTGCAACAATAATCAGATACGTCCTACCACAAGAGCATGCTACGCAGCAAAGTGGAAGCGGTTTGTGATATACTGCAACAATAATCAGATACGTCCTACCACAAGAGCATGCTACGCAGCAAAGTGGAAGCGGTTTGTGATATACTGCAACAATAATCAGATACGTCCTACCACAAGAGCATGCTACGCAGCAAAGTGGAAGCGGTTTGTGATATACTGCAACAATAATCAGATACGTCCTACCACAAGAGCATGCTACGCAGCAAAGTGGAAGCGGTTTGTGATATACTGCAACAATAATCAGATACGTCCTACCACAAGAGCATGCTACGCAGCAAAGTGGAAGCGGTTTGTGATATACTGCAACAATAATCAGATACGTCCTACCACAAGAGCATGCTACGCAGCAAAGTGGAAGCGGTTTGTGATATACTGCAACAATAATCAGATACGTCCTACCACAAGAGCATGCTACGCAGCAAAGTGGAAGCGGTTTGTGATATACTGCAACAATAATCAGATACGTCCTACCACAAGAGCATGCTACGCAGCAAAGTGGAAGCGGTTTGTGATATACTGCAACAATAATCAGATACGTCCTACCACAAGAGCATGCTACGCAGCAAAGTGGAAGCGGTTTGTGATATACTGCAACAATAATCAGATACGTCCTACCACAAGAGCATGCTACGCAGCAAAGTGGAAGCGGTTTGTGATATACTGCAACAATAATCAGATACGTCCTACCACAAGAGCATGCTACGCAGCAAAGTGGAAGCGGTTTGTGATATACTGCAACAATAATCAGATACGTCCTACCACAAGAGCATGCTACGCAGCAAAGTGGAAGCGGTTTGTGATATACTGCAACAATAATCAGATACGTCCTACCACAAGAGCATGCTACGCAGCAAAGTGGAAGCGGTTTGTGATATACTGCAACAATAATCAGATACGTCCTACCACAAGAGCATGCTACGCAGCAAAGTGGAAGCGGTTTGTGATATACTGCAACAATAATCAGATACGTCCTACCACAAGAGCATGCTACGCAGCAAAGTGGAAGCGGTTTGTGATATACTGCAACAATAATCAGATACGTCCTACCACAAGAGCATGCTACGCAGCAAAGTGGAAGCGGTTTGTGATATACTGCAACAATAATCAGATACGTCCTACCACAAGAGCATGCTACGCAGCAAAGTGGAAGCGGTTTGTGATATACTGCAACAATAATCAGATACGTCCTACCACAAGAGCATGCTACGCAGCAAAGTGGAAGCGGTTTGTGATATACTGCAACAATAATCAGATACGCCCTACCACAAGAGCATGCTACGCAGCAAAGTGGAAGCGGTTTGTGATATACTGCAACAATAATCAGATACGTCCTACCACAAGAGCATGCTACGCAGCAAAGTGGAAGCGGTTTGTGATATACTGCAACAATAATCAGATACGTCCTACCACAAGAGCATGCTACGCAGCAAAGTGGAAGCGGTTTGTGATATACTGCAACAATAATCAGATACGTCCTACCACAAGAGCATGCTACGCAGCAAAGTGGAAGCGGTTTGTGATATACTGCAACAATAATCAGATACGTCCTACCACAAGAGCATGCTACGCAGCAAAGTGGAAGCGATTTGTGATATACTGCAACAATAATCAGATACGTCCTACCACAAGAGCATGCTACGCAGCAAAGTGGAAGCGGTTTGTGATATACTGCAACAATAATCAGATACGTCCTACCACAAGAGCATGCTATGCAGCAAAGTGGAAGCGGTTTGTGATATACTGCAACAATAATCAGATACGTCCTACCACAAGAGCATGCTATGCAGCAAAGTGGAAGCGGTTTGTGATATACTGCAACAATAATCAGATACGTCCTACCACAAGAGCATGCTATGCAGCAAAGTGGAAGCGATGTGTGATATACTGCAACAATAATCAGATACGTCCTACCACAAGAGCATGCTACGCAGCAAAGTGGAAGCGGTGTGTGATATACTGCAACAATAATCAGATACGTCCTACCACAAGAGCATGCTACGCAGCAAAGTGGAAGCGGTTTGTGATATACTGCAACAATAATCAGATACGTCCTACCACAAGAGCATGCTACGCAGCAAAGTGGAAGCGGTTTGTGATATACTGCAACAATAATCAGATACGTCCTACCACAAGAGCATGCTACGCAGCAAAGTGGAAGCGGTTTGTGATATACTGCAACAATAATCAGATACGTCCTACCACAAGAGCATGCTACGCAGCAAAGTGGAAGCGGTTTGTGATATACTGCAACAATAATCAGATACGTCCTACCACAAGAGCATGCTACGCAGCAAAGTGGAAGCGATGTGTGATATACTGCAACAATAATCAGATACGTCCTACCACAAGAGCATGCTATGCAGCAAAGTGGAAGCGGTTTGTGATATACTGCAACAATAATCAGATACGTCCTACCACAAGAGCATGCTACGCAGCAAAGTGGAAGCGGTTTGTGATATACTGCAACAATAATCAGATACGTCCTACCACAAGAGCATGCTACGCAGCAAAGTGGAAGCGGTTTGTGATATACTGCAACAATAATCAGATACGTCCTACCACAAGAGCATGCTACGCAGCAAAGTGGAAGCGGTTTGTGATATACTGCAACAATAATCAGATACGTCCTACCACAAGAGCATGCTACGCAGCAAAGTGGAAGCGGTTTGTGATATACTGCAACAATAATCAGATACGTCCTACCACAAGAGCATGCTACGCAGCAAAGTGGAAGCGGTTTGTGATATACTGCAACAATAATCAGATACGTCCTACCACAAGAGCATGCTACGCAGCAAAGTGGAAGCGGTTTGTGATATACTGCAACAATAATCAGATACGTCCTACCACAAGAGCATGCTACGCAGCAAAGTGGAAGCGGTTTGTGATATACTGCAACAATAATCAGATACGTCCTACCACAAGAGCATGCTACGCAGCAAAGTGGAAGCGATTTGTGATATACTGCAACAATAATCAGATACGTCCTACCACAAGAGCATGCTACGCAGCAAAGTGGAAGCGGTTTGTGATATACTGCAACAATAATCAGATACGTCCTACCACAAGAGCATGCTACGCAGCAAAGTGGAAGCGGTTTGTGATATACTGCAACAATAATCAGATACGTCCTACCACAAGAGCATGCTACGCAGCAAAGTGGAAGCGGTTTGTGATATACTGCAACAATAATCAGATACGTCCTACCACAAGAGCATGCTACGCAGCAAAGTGGAAGCGGTTTGTGATATACTGCAACAATAATCAGATACGTCCTACCACAAGAGCATGCTACGCAGCAAAGTGGAAGCGATTTGTGATATTTTGCAATAACAATCAAATCGACCCACTGGACGCTTCAGTTCAAAACATCATTTGCTATTTATTACTGTAAGAAAGTGGCTCTGTATATACTGCACCAAAGTGAGGTACAGTGTATAGAGTCCAAGGGTCTCCAGAGGTTTTTGCAGAGGTTAAAGTTAGACAGAACCTTACTCTCTAAAGTGGTAGCTTGGTCGAGCAGTAAGGCAGTATCAGAGGACAGTGTAAAGCATTTGTTGTACACTCTCAATCAGCAAATGAATTCACACACTCAAGAACTGAACTCTAGGCCAATTGTTTTTGTATAAAAAATATACTGTTATTTTATTTTAGAACCACGCAAGCCTGATACAGGTAAGCATTCAATTCTTTTCAGTAGTAAATTACTTGTTGTACACAGCTTTAAAAAGCAATGAAGATTGTACTTGATTTGATTTACAGGGGATGCAGTAGGTTGCAATACCTAGTAAATGCAGTACATTGAAATGAATGGCTTTTAAGGTAAATGCAGGTAAAATTACTTTTACGTTATTTTTGTAATCCAGTGCTGGACTCCTAGATTCAGCACTGGGACATTTACTTAAAACAGGTAAGTAATTAAGTTTTTGTAGTTTGTACGATTTTTAGAGAATATTTTCAGATTTCAAAAGTCCACACTTAGAAACTTTTTGGACCAGTACATTGAAATACATAGGCTTTTCCTGTAAATTGCAGGTAAGTTACTTTCGCATTACTTTTCTAACCTCAGGGCTGGATCCTAGATCCGGCACTGGTACATTTCCTGCAAACAGGTGAGTAAAGTCGTTTTTGTTATTCATACAATTTTTAAGCAATATTTTTAGTTTCCAAAACTCCACACTTAGTCGTTTTTCAGGAAAGAGGAGTCGATGTTATCCTATGGAAGGAAATTCAATTCCCAGGTAAGTTACTTTAACGTTACTTTTCTTACTCAGTGCTGGATGCTTAGATTCAGCACTGGGACATTTCCTGAAAACGGTTGAGAAAATGTGTTTTGGTTATTTGTGTGATTTTTAAGGAATATTCTTAGTTTTCAAAAGTCGACACTTAGAAACTTTTTGGGAGAAAAAGTGTCAATGTTATTCTATGAGGAAAAACAGGTTATCGGTTTCGAGGTAAGTAATCGGTCTTTTGAGTTACGGTTCTGGGGTTAGACTCTGGGGTCTCCCAGGGTCAGTGATGCACTGTTGTTGCACCCTCAGCGGCACTAGGGCGGCCGGGTGCAGAGTGTTGAGGCCCAATGTTATCCTATGGAGGATAGGGGGACTCTGGTTGGTGGCTGCTGGCAAGCAGGCCATGGGGTTGTGGGAGCAAAGCTCCTAGGGTTAAGCTCAGGGCAAGTTGGGAACCAAGTTAGCACAAAAGGGGCACCTCAGCGGCACTAGGGCGGCCGGGTGCAGGGTGCTGTTTTGAGGTCGGGTGCCCTGTTGATTTCAATGGAGATTCTCCGGGACAAAAACACTGCAGGCTCAGGGACGAGGATCTTCCAGGAGTGACCACCACTTTGTGGGGTAAGTTGGGATGTTGAGGGTTGGTTAGGCACCGCTGGGTTGGGCACACAAGGCCGTGTGGCGCCGGGTGCAGGGGTGCCTTGGGACGTCGGATTTTCTTACCCGCTCTGGTCGCGGTAGGGGGGGTCCTCTGGATTGAGGCTGCAGGCGTCGTCAGGAGGCTTGAGGCAGGTCAGGGGTCGCCGGATCTCGGGTCAGGATCGCCGGGGGGACCGCCTCGTGGTATTTTTCCACTCTAGCTCGGGCCGGGTTCGGCGGGTGCAGTGTGGCCTGGATTCGCGGTTCCTGGCTGGCACCAGAAGCTGCAGTTCAAACACGTCCCGTGTTCATGGGAGAAACAGCTTGGAAAGGGAAGGCAGGCAGGTCCTCCGGGGTTTTTGAGGTTGCTGGCCGCTGGACACGCCGGGGTTTTGCAGGAGCAGGTTCGAGGGGAGACCGGACTGTAGGGCTGGGGTGAAGTCAGTGGGCGTCGTCCTCTTGTTAGCTCTGCACGGCTCTTCGTCTTTCTTCTTGTAGGTAGGCTGGATCTGAGTTCTTGGTTCAGGGCTGCCCTCAAATACTGTATTTAGGGGCGTTTAGGGTCTTGCGGTCAGTAGCCAATGGGCTACAGACCTTAGGGTGACTACACCCTTGGTGTGCTCACCCCATGTGGGGAGTGAGCACAATCCCTAGTCCTGGATTGGAGAGTGCCTGCCATCTGCAAGATGGCGAGCACTGGAGAGTGGGCTTCACCTCGCCTCCCCACCTGAGGGGGTGGAGTTGGCAGAGGTGGGCACACCTCCTGGGCTGGCTAGTTTTCCCGCCTGTCTTCCCGCCGAAAGGGAGGGAGACAGGAAGGGGGCCTGCTCCTGATAGCAGGAGAGGCTGGGGGTCGCATTACAAAGGCTGCCAGGCCTTTGAAGCTCCCCTGCCACAGATGGTTTTTCCTGGCCTGGGGGAGGTGTGAACACCTCCGCCCAGGAAAGGCTTTGTTTCTGGGCTCAGGGAGCGTAGGCTCCCACCTTAGGGGTCCAGAAACATGTCTCGTAGTGGCAGGCTGGTGTGTACCAGTCAGGGAACCCACCAGAGGCTGGTCGTTTTCAGGGGCATCTCAAAGATGCCCTCTGTGTGCATTTTTCATTAAATCCCACACTGGCATCAGTGTGGGTTTAATGTGCTGAGAAGTTTGATACCAAACTTCTCAGTTTTCAGGGTAGTTATTATGGTGCTGTGGAGTTTGTAATGACAAGCTCCCAGCACCATATACTCTTAATGGCAGCACTGCACTTACAATGTCTAAGAATGGACTTAGACACTGTAGGGGCACAGGGCTCCTGCACCTGTACCCTCACCACTGGCATAGGGCACCCAGCTAGAGGGGTGACTGATCTATGCCAGGGCAGTGGGTTGTAGGCATGGCACACAGGGATGTGTGCCATGTCGACTCTTCACTTTGTTCTGCACCAAAACATGCAGCCTGCAAAGGCAGTGTGTGTGAAAAGGTACAGGGCCTCTAAGGGTGGCACAATAAGTGCTGCAGCCCTTGGAGGTCTTCCCTGGTCACAGTGCCCAGGGTACCTGTGGTACCATTTACCAGGGGCTGACCTGTGGCTAGAGATGCCAATTGGGTTAGTTTTGGGGAAAGAACACAGGCCCTGGGAACCTGATTGGCAGGGACCCAGGGCACATCAAGTCAAAGTGCATCAGTGGTCTGGCAAAAAGTGGGGGGGTTACTGCAACAGAAACCCACTTCCTTACAATTACATCTGCAGCGTTCCTATTTAGTGTACTCTTCCATACGCTTACATCTTGCTGCAATAGCTGCATACCTACAGAACAGACATCTGTCTCTCTTTAGAGTGCTGTGAGAAAGTGCCCTCTTTCTGCATGGTTGCCCCCACTTTTTGCTGAATTGCTGATGTGCTTTGACCGAGTGTGCCCTGGGCTCCTGCTAATCAGGTACCCAGGGCATATGTTCTTTCCCAAAAGCTGCATTGAAGCCTAAACCCAATTTCATATTTGATATTTATAGGCTTGTATAGCGCCCGAATCACCCCGTAAGGGATATCTCTGCGCTTAGGACAGCAGGAAACGTCAGTCAATAGGGCCTAGTAAAGATATGTTTTTAACAATTTTCTAAAAAGGGGAAGGCTCTGACAGTCGCGTAATTGGTGAGGGAGTTCATTCCAGAGGGTAGGGGCAAGGTAAGAAAATGCCTTGCCCCCTGACCGAGCCTTTTTGATTCTAGGAATACAGAGAAGAAGCTTAGAGCCTGATCGAAGAGACCGGGTTGGGGTGTATTTTTATAGTTTATCCGATAGGTAGGATGGCCCCAGGCCATTAAGGGCTTTAAAGACTGTGCAGTATATCTTGAATTTCACTCGTTTTCTCACGGGGAGCCAGTGCAGTTTGTTGAGCAGTGGTGTGGAGGCCGATCTGGGGGGTGCGTTTTCTACCAGTCGGGCTGCCGTATTCTGGACTACCTGCAGTTTGTTTAAAGAAGACTCGCTGGCCGAGGCTAGCTTTGCATTGCAGTAGTCCAGACGGCTTAACGCTAGAGCTTGCATTAGTGTTTTCCTGGTAGAGGGAGGTAGCATGGGGAACACTTTTCTGAGGAGACAGAGTGTGATAGCAGGAACCGGCAGTGGTAGTGGCATGTGCTTCAAGTGTGAGATTCCGGTCGATCCTGATTCCAAGGTTCTTGACCACTGTCTTTGGGGAGGGAGCAGATCCCAGCTCCTCCGGCCACCAGTTGGGAGACCGCGCGATACAAAAGGGGATGATGGACGGAACGTTTGAGCCAATCAAACACTCACCCCCAGTCAACTGATCTGGGTTTAATCCATCATCATTCTTTAGCTCACTCCACCACCCCAGTTCAGACATGGCCATATGCAAATCAGTCTGACCCTGTGCCTCATGGGAACAGTCCAGCCCGAACTGCCAAGCCATGTCTTCCTCTGGACCGGAAACAAGCATCCTAGGACCGGTTTCTGGCATTCCAGCCGTCATCAGCCAGGCTTGCTTGAATCCAGTGGCAAAGTGAGCAAGGGACCCACGTCTGGGCATACCCCCGCCAGGTATGCCCAGACGTGGGTCCTGGGCTCACTGTGCCACTGGAATCAAGCTATCCTGGCTGAAGAGGGGTGAAACCCCGAAACCGGTCCTAGGATGCTTGTTTCCAGTCCAGGGAGGACCTGGCTTGGCAGTTCGGGCTGGACTGTTCCCATGAGGCACAGGGTCAAGACTGATTTGCATATGGCCAGGTCTAAACTGGGGTGGCATGGTGAGCAAAAGAATGATGGATTTAACCCAGATCTCTTGACTGGGGGTGAATATTTTGATTTGTTCTGCATTCCGTCCATCAATTCTGTGTCTTTTGCTTACTAGTTGGGAGACCAGCTTATTGCTGCACCCCCGACCAGCATGACCTCCGACTTTTCAGCATTAAGTTGCAGGAAGTTAGCTCTCATCCAGGCAGCGATGGTTTTCATACCCTCAGAGAAGGTAAGTTGAATGTTAGGGTTAGATTTATCCAAGATGAGGAGGAGCTGGGTGTCGTCAGCGTAAGAGATGGGACTAAACCCCATGTTCCTCATTAGTTTTGCCAAGGGAGTAACATAAATGTTAAAGAGGGTAGGGCTCAAGCAGGAGCCCTGGGGTACTCCCTTGGTAACTTTGGTGGTCTTGGATCTGAAGGGACCTAAAGTGACCGTTTGGGTTCTATCTGTTAGGAAGTCTGACAACCATTTCAGAGCAACTCCTTGTACCCCGATATCCTGGAGTCTCTCTAGTAGGATCTGGTGAGAGATGGTGTCAAATGCTGCAGATAGGTCAAGCAACACTAACAATGCTGCCTGACCTTGGTCCAGGGCCATTCTGATGTTGTCAGTTACCTCTATCAGTGCGGACTCGGTACTGTGCTTGGCCCTGAAACCAGACTGGGAGACATCCAGGCAGTGCGAGGTTTCCACAAAGTTGGACAGGTGTCTGTTTATATGTGTTTCAAGGAGTTTGCTCTGAAGGGGGAGCAGCGAAATTGGGCGGTAGTTTGATAGCTCAGAAGCGGAGATTTTAGGGTTTTTGCGAATGGGGACGACTTGTGCTGCTTTCCATTCATGGGGTAGTCTTCCAGCTCTCAAAGAGCTGTTGAGGATGGTGCAGATGGGTGTGGCCAGTTGTTGCGCGAGGCGGGAAGCTATTTATGCAGGGATAACATCTAGGGGGGGGACCCAGATTTAGCTTTAATAAGGAGCGATTTTACCTCTTCCAGTGTTAGTGGAAGGAAGGCGTACATCTGTTGCAGAGAAAACAGTCAACAGGAAACTGACACGATTCATTGAAGAAAACGCCGTCCTCGACCCGTCCCAATCCGGATTCCGAAGCAACCACAGCACAGAGACCGCCCTACTCGCCGCCACAGACGACAACCGCACCCTCCTGGACCAAGGCCACTCCGCAGCCCTCATCCTACTCGACCTATCAGCGGCCTTCGACACCGTTTCCCATCGCACACTAGTCGTCAGACTACACGACGCAGGCATACAAGGAACAGCCCTGGACTGGATCCGATCATTCCTCACCGGAAGAAGCCAAAGGATCAGACTCCCACCCTTCCTCTCCGACCCCACGAAAATCACCTGCGGAGCCCCACAGGGTTCATCACTGAGCCCCACCCTCTTCAACATTTACATGGCCCCCCTCGCAGCCATCGTCCGACAACACTGCCTCAACATCGTATCCTACGCCGACGACACCCAGCTCATCCTCTCCCTCACCAAAGACCCCACCACTGCCAAACTCAACTTCCAGAAAGGAATGCAAGACGTTGCAGTCTGGATGACCAACAGCTGCCTGAAGCTCAACGCCGAGAAGACAGAAGTCCTCGTCCTCGGTACCACCCCTTCTGCATGGGACAGCACCTGGTGGCCGACCGCCCTCTGAATCCCACCTACCCCCTCAGACCACGCCAAGAACCTCGGCATCGTACTCGACTCATCACTCTCCATGAACCGACAGGTCAACGCCGTCACCTCCAGCTGCTTCAACACCCTCCGCATCCTCCGCAAGACCTTCAAGTGGATCCCCCCCTGAGTCAAGGAAGACAGTCACCCACGCACTCATCACCAGCAGACTGGACTATGGAAACGCACTCTACGCCGGCATCAACAAGTCCCTACTCCGCAAACTACAGACAGTACAGAACACCGCCGCCAGACTCGTCCTCGGCATCCCCCGACACGAACACATCAGCCAACACCTACAAAGTCTCCACTGGCTCCCCGTGGAGAAAAGAGTCACTTTCAAAATCCTCACTCACGCCTACAAATGCCTACACAACAACGGACCCAAATACCTCAACGACAGAATCAACTTCCACGTACCCAAAAGAAACCTCCGATCTTCCAACCTCGCACTGGCCGAAACCCCGCGCATCCACAGAGCCAGAGCAGGTGGAAGATCCTTCTCTCACATTGCAGCCAAGACCTGGAACGAGCTACCGGCAGACATCAGACGCGCCCCCTCCCTGAACACCTTCAGGAAGACCCTCAAGACCTGGCTCTTCGGCTAAACAGATCTGCGGACCCCCCCCTCAGCGCCTTGAGACCCTCACGGGTGAGTAGTGCGCTTACAATTCCCTGATTGATTGATTGATCTGTGCAATGTTGATAGGGGTAGTAGGACGCTCTGGGGGGAAGTTCATGGGAGTTCCGTTGGCATCTCTGGCCACAGGTCAGCCCCTGGTAAATGGTACCACAGGTACCCAGGGCACTGTGACCAGAGAAGGCCTCGAAGGGCTGCAGCACTTATTGTGCCACCCTTAGAGGCCCTGTACCATTACACTCACACACTGCCTTTGCAGGCTGCGTGTTTTGGTGCAGAATAAAGTGAAGAGTCGACATGGCACACATCTCTGTGTGCCATGCCTACAACCCACTGCCCTGGCATAGATCAGTCACCCCTCTAGCTGGGTGCACTATACCAGTGGTGAGGGTACAGGTGCATGAGCCCTGTACTAAGGCCATTCTTAGACATTGTAAGTGCAGTGCTGCCATTAAGAGTATATGGTGCTGGGAGTTTGTCATTACGAACTCCACAGCACCATAATGGCTACACTGAAAACTGAGAAGTTTGGTATCAAACTTCTCAGCACATTAAATCCACACTGATGCCAGTGTGGGATTTAATGAAAATGCACACAGAGGGCATCTTAGAGATGCCCCTAAAAACTAACCTACCACTAGTGTCCAGGCTGAGTGGCTGCTTTCAGCTGCCACCACAGACATGTTTCTGGACCCCTGGGTCGAGAGCCTGCTGCTCTCTGGTGCCTGAAACAATGCACATCCTGGAACGAGGTGCCAAGCCTCCTCCCCCAGGATGGGCAGGGTTCACGAAGGGGAAGATTCAAAGGCTTGCCGCCTTTGTGAGCTTCCCCAGGCTGCTTACTGCTTTCAGCAACTGGTCCCCACTGGTTCTGACCCCCACTTTGGGCGGGAGAACCGGCGGGAAAACCAAGTGAGGAAGAGAGGTGTGCCCACCTCTGCCAACTCCAACCTTCAGGTGGGGGAGGCGAGGTGAAGCACAACTCTTAGTCCATGCCATCTTAAAGATGGGGCGACTCAGCCAACCAAGGAAAGGCTCATGCCCCCTCCCACTGGAGGGTGGCATAATAGGGGGTGCACCCACCCCAGGGAAGGGACCCATTGGTCCCTGCCTTTTACCTACCTGTAACGCCCCATAATCTAGTATTTAGGGGCACCTCTGAACCTTGCTTCCTCAGACAAGAAGAAACTGCAAGAAGAAGAAGAAGGACCGAACAGCCGTGCAGCAGCTAACAAGAGGAAGATGCCCACTGATTTGGCCCCAGCCCTACCGGCCTGTCTCCACCTCAAACATGCTCCTGCGAAATCCCGGTGTTTTCTGCAGCCAGCAACCTCGAAAACCCTGGAGTACATGCCTGCCTTCAACCCCAAAGACTTTGTCTCCCATGAACACCGGATTTGTTCATGTTCAACCTCTGGCTCCGGCTGGACACCGCGAATCTGCCCCACTCTGCACCCGCCGTCCACAGCCCGAGCTCGAGTGGGCAAACACCACGAGGAGGTCACCCCGGCGATCCTGACCCGAGATCCGGCGACCCCTGACCTGCCTCAAGCCTCCAGCCGACGCCTGCAGCCTAAATCCAGAAGGCCCCCCTAACCACGACCAGGAGCTGGTAAGAAGAACTCTAGGCTAATTGTTTTTGTATAAAAAATATATTATTGTTTTATTTTTAGAACCAAGCAAGCCTGGCACAGGTAAGCATTAAATACTTTACAGTAATAAGTTGCTGAATGTAGAAGAGTTTGAAAATGCAATAGAAATTGTACTTTGTTTGATTTACAGGGGATGCAGTAGGTTGCAATACTTAGCAAACACAGTACATTGAAATGAATAGTCTTTTTCAGTAAATTTACAAGCAAGTTACTTTTCTAACTCGGTGCTGGATACCTAGATTCAGCACTGGGACATTTCCTGCAAACAGGTAAGTAAATAAATTTTAGTTATTTGTGCGATTTCTTTTTTTAATTTTTTTTTTTAATTTTTATTTTTTTATTTAAAGAATATTTTTAGATTTCAAAACTCCACACTTAGAAACTTTTTGGAAGAAAAAGTGTCAATGTTATCCTATGGAGGAAAAACAGGTTATCGGTTCACAGGTAAGTTATCGACTGTGGGAGTTAAGGTTCTGGGGTTAGAATCAGGGGTCCCCCAGGGTCAATGATGCACTGTTGTTGCACCCTCAGCGGCACTAGGGCGGCCAGGTGCAGTGTTGAGGCCCAATGTTATCCGATGGAGGATAGGGGGTCTCCGGTTGGTGGCTGCTGGCAAGCAGGCCACTGGGTTGTGGGAGCAAAGCTCCTAGGTTTAAGGTCAGGGCAAATGGAGAAACAAAGTAGCACAAAAGGTGCACCCTCAGCGGCACTAGGGCGGCCGGGTGCAGAGTGCTGTTTCGACGTCGGGCGCCCTGTTGTGTTCTATGGAGAACCTCCGGTTTGCAAAAGCGCTGCAGGCAGGGAGACTAAGGACTTCTGGGTGCGACCACCACTTCGAGAGGTAAGTTGGGACGGTAGGGATTGGTTAGGCACCGTTGGTTTGGGCACACAAGGCCGTGGGCTGTCGGGTGCAGGGGCGCCTTTTGGGGTCGGATCTTCTTACCGGCTCCGGGTCGCGGTCAGGGGGCCTTCTGGATTTAGGCTGCAGGCGTCGGCTGGAGGCTTGAGGCAGGGTAGGGGTCGCCGGATCTCGGGTCAGGATCGCCGGGGTGACCTCCTCGTGGTGTTTGCCCACTCGAGCTAGGGCCGTGGACGGCGGGTGCAGAGTGGGGCGGATTTGCGGTCTCCGGCTGCTGCCAGAGGTTGCAGTTGAACAAATCCGGTGTTCACTGGAGAAGCAGTCTTTGGAAGTGAAGGCAGGCAGGTCCTCCGGGGTTTTTGAGGTTGCTGGCTGCAGGACACACCGGGATTTCGCAGGAGCACGTTCGAGGGGAGACAGGCCTGTAGGGCTGGGGCCAAGTCAGTGGGCGTCTTCCTCTTGTTAGCTGGCTGCACGGCTGTTCGGTCCTTCTTCTTTTCTTCTGGTCGTTTCTGGATCTGAGGAAGCAAGGTTCAGGGTGCCCCTAAATACTAGATTTAGGGGCGTTACAGGTAGGTAAAGGGCAGGGACCAATGGGTCCCTTTCCTGGGGTGGGTACAGCCCCTATCGTGCCACCCTCCAGTGGTAGGGGGGCAGGAGCCTGTCCCTGGCTGTTTGGGTCCCCCCATCCTCAAGATGGCGGGGACTCGGAGTTGTGCTTCTTCTCGCCTCCCCCACCTGAGGGGTGGAGTTGGCAGAGGTGGGCACACCTCTCTCCCTCACTTGTTTTTCCTGCCGAAAGTGGGGGGTAGAACCAGTGGGGACCAGTTGCTGCAAGCAGCAAATGGTCTGGGGAGGCTCACAAAGGCGGCATGCCTTTGAAGCTTCCCCTTTCGTGAACCCTGCCCATCCTGGGGGAGGAGGCTTGGCACCTCGTCCCAGGATGTGCATCGTTTCAGGCCCCCGAGAGCAGCAGGCTCTCGACCCAGGGGTCCAGAAACATGTCTGTTGGTGGCAGCCTAAGCAGCCACTCAGTCGGGCCACTAGAAGTTTGTCGAGTTTCAGGGGGCATCTCTAAGATGCCCTCTGTCGTGCATTTTACGTTAAATCCCACACTGGCATCAGTGTGGGTTTAATGTGCTGAGAAGTTTGATACCAAACTTCCCAGTTTTCAGTGTAGTTATTATGGTGCTGTGGAGTTCGTAATGACAAACTCCCAGCACCATATACTCTTAATGGCAGCACTGCACTTACAATGTCTAAGAATGGACTTAGACACTGTAGGGGTACAGGGCTCATGCACCTGTACACTCACCACTGGTATAGTGCACCCAGCTAGAGGGGTGACTGACCTATGCCAGGGCAGTGGTTTGTAGGCATGGCACAGAGGGATGTGTGCCATGTCGGCTCTTCACTTTGTTCTGCACCAAGACACGCAGCCTGCAAAGGCAGTGTGTGAGTAAAAAGGTGCAGGGCCTCTAAGGGTGGCACAAGAAGTGCTGCAGCCCTTAGGGGCCTTCCCTGGTCACAGAGCCCTGGGTACCTGTGGTACCATTTACCAGGGGCTGACCTGTGGCCAGGGATGCCAATTGGGTTTAGGCTTCAATGCAGTTTTAGTTAAGGAACATAGGCCCTGGGTACCTGATTAGCAGGAGCTCAGGGCACACGCAGTCAAAGAACATCAGCAATTCAGCAAAAAGTGGGGGCAACCATGCAGAAAGAGGGCACTTTCTCACACTATATAAATGCAAACCTTTTTCCGTCTTCTATCCCTCCGCTATCCTTTTCAATCCAAATAACTGACTAATATCCACCACTCAAATTACTTTCATATTTCACTATACTAATTCACCACTAATCCTTTATGGGTTCCGGAGTAGCGTGTTACTCGCCAAAAAAAGCGATTCGACGCCTCATCAGGGGTAGTAAGCGCTATATAAATGCAATTCCAATACAATTCCTGCCTGATGAGCACAAGTCCAAAGCTCAAGACCTAGTGCGGGAGGGAAAGCTCATCTCCAACAATTCCACCAGGTGCGCTTTAGATGCGGCTGACACTGCGGCTAGAGCCGTCAACAACAGCGTTCTCTTAAGAAGACATGCTTGGTTACGCATTTCTAGCTTTAAACTAGAAGTTCAAGCTTCTATCCTTAACACGCGATTTGATAAGCAGCACCTCTTTGGTCCTGTAGTAGACTCCTCATTAGAAAAGATGAAAGGACACAGAGGTGGCGAAATCCATGGGAGCCCTTCAGTCACCCTCAGGCCGTGGTTCCTTTCGGCGCTCCTTCTATCGTGGAGGGTCCAAGAACACCCCTCAGACACTCTCTACAACCTACAAAGGCAACAATCAGCCCTCTGCTTCCAAGGGTTTCTACAGAGAGGGCTACAGAGGCAACAATGGCAAGGGTAGAGTTAGATGTTCCGATACACGCGCCTCCCCCTCCAATACAAAACAGTGACTACACTCCCCTCCCCCCCACCACCACTCCCCCCTCCCACCCCTTCTCAACTACACACAAATGGGTACTAGAAATTATCCATTCTGGTTATTGCCTGGAGTTT
Organism: Calotriton arnoldi; assembly: GCA_963921515.1. Lineage (NCBI taxonomy): Eukaryota > Metazoa > Chordata > Amphibia > Caudata > Salamandridae > Calotriton > Calotriton arnoldi. The sequence continues at coordinate 1,033,828 of CAWUFW010000916.1, forward strand.
ACCAACAATCCTCCAAACATTCCTCCACATTCACACAAACTGTCACCAGACCACTTACACCTCCTCAAACGAGAGGTTCAGTCTCTCCTTTTAAAAGGAGCTATAGAGCCCGTACCACTACAATACCACGGGTCGGGCGTATACTCCTTCTACTTTCTCATACCCAAAAATGACGGTTCTCTCAGACCTATTTAGGACCTCAGAGAATTAAATCTCTACATGCAATCAGACCATTTTCACATGGTAACTCTTCAACAAATGCTCCCACTCCTACAACAGGGCGACTTTCTGTCTACTCTAGACTTAAAGGACGCGTACTTCCATATTTCAATACATCCCGCTCATCGCAAATTTCTCAGATTTATGGTAGCGGGGCATCATTACCAGTTCAAACTACTCCAGTTCGGAGTTACCACAGCTCCGAGAGTCTTTACAAAGTGTCTGGCAGTGGTCGCTGCTCACCTAAGAAGACAACACATTCATGTCTTCCCGTACTTGGACGACTGGCTCATCAAAGCCAATACATATCCAAAGTGTCTCCAACACACTCGCAGGACAATGCAGTTACTGCAGCAACTGGGATTCACAGTCAATGTTTTGAAATTGCATCTTCAACCTTCCAACACTCAAAACTATCTAGGAGCCACTTTAGATACACAAAGGGCTCTAGCCTTCCCCAATGCAGCCAGAATTTGCAGTATTCAGGCTCTAGTTCTCCTGTTTCAGCCCACTCAATCACTACCAGCGCGAGTGTATATGCAACTGCTGGGAATGATGGCCTCTTGCATCATGATTGTTTCCCATGCCAGGCTTCACATGCGTCCCCTCCAGGAATGCTTAGCAAGTCAGTGGAACCAATCACAGGGTCTGTTAACCGATCTAGTGTTGGTAAGCGGCCGTACTCCTCGCTCTCTGCAGTGGTGGAACCCACAGAAGTTATCAAAAGGACGGCCCTTCATAGACCCAGTTCCACAGACCATGCTAACAGCGGACGCGTCCCTCACTGGTTGGGGGGCTCATCTTCAGCACCACACAGTGCAAAGACTGGAGTCAACAGCAAAAAACTCTCCACATAAATCATCTAGAGCTGATAGCGGTGTTTCTAGCACTCAAAGCATTTCAGACTCACCTGGTCAACAACATAACTGCTATGTATTATATACAAAAACAGGGGGGGGACACTCTCTCCAACTGTCCCGCTTGGCTCAAGACATTTGGAAGTGGGCCATTCACCACAAATTCTATCTCCTAGCAGAACACCTCCTAGGAGTGAACAATCAGATTGTCGATCTTCTCAGCAGACAGAGGCAGCAAATCCACGAATGGGGACTTCACCCTCAAGTTCTCCTCCCATACTTTCAAAGTTGGGGAGTCCCTCAAAAAGATCTTTTTGCCACACACCAAAACGCAAAATGCCCAAGCTTCGCCTCCAGGTATCCACACCCGCTCTCCAAGGGCAATGCACTATGGATGAACTGGTCAGGGATATTTGCCTACGCTTTTCCGCCTCTCCCACTCATTCCATTAGTGGTTCGGAAACTCAGGCAAACATCACTCACGCTAATACTAATAGCTCCAACATGGGCCCGTCAACCCTGGTTCACAACCCTGTTGGAGCTGTCACTAGTTCCACATCAAAAACTGCACCTCACATCCAGTCTCCTCACACAGAGCCATGAAGAAATCAGACACCCAGATTCCAATCAACTGAACCTCGCGATCTGGCTCCTGAAGTCAAAGAGCTGGCTATCTAAATCTCCCACCAGAAGGCCTACCACAAGAGCATGTTGTTTTTTTGTTTTTTTCTTCTTATTTTTATTAACTTTGAAAACAAAAGCATCATATACAGGATAAACATTTCCATAAGCATACGATAAGGAGCATCTGAGTTTATGTCCATCGAGAGAAGTAGTCAAATACCAGTTATACATATACGGCATGTTGTCATTTAAGATTTGCATAACCTTCTAATGACTTTTCCCTACTGGCTTCCGCCTCCATGAGGTACCGCTACGGGTCATAACCTCCCAATGTCCAATAACAAATCTATAAACAGTGAACAAGAAATATTTCCCCTCCCCCCTCCCTTAACAAAACTACCCCTCCCTTCCATGTCTGGTTGTGTGCTTTACATATATCACTCTTGTTTCCCTCCCCCCGTCTGCAGTGGTGTATTGACTAGAGTTTCCGAGGTAAGTATCCTTCTGGACCCCTTAATCCCTATCTGATCTGCTCCCCATCTGACCATTCCCAGTGTCCTCACTTCGGGGTGTGCCACAGGATTCTTCACTTTGCAAATCTCTCAGCATTGCCCTCCATGCTTGTAAATCGTCCTCTAGCTTCTCATCTCGCCTAGTTTGCTGCATTTGCACCGCCTCAGCAGTCCCCAACTCATTCATCTCGTACACATTGTGTCACACGCGGTGATCTGCGGTTCAGCCACCAGATGGCTATCCGACGTTTTGCCAGTACCAACCCTAGAAGAACGAATCTTCTGCTGAGCTTTTTGTTTTTAGAGCGGGGCAACAAACCCAGCAGCACCACCCGAATCTCCCTTGTTATTGCCCACCCCGTCGCCTCCCGCAATGTGATCAGGACCTCCGTCCAGTAAGACTGCAATTCTGAACAGGACCATACCATATGGACAAAGTTAGCATCCTCTTTCCCACATCTGGGGCAACGCCCTGACCGGTCCGGATAAATTCTATGTAGTATCTTGGGGGTGAGCTAAGTCTGATGAACAAAATTAAATTGTATTAATTTAAAGCGGGTGTTTGAGCTCACTTGTTTAACTCCTTCATGAATTTTAATCCAGTCTTTGTCCGTTATGGGATCCTCTGTCAGTGCGTCCCATCTCATCTGAACCGGGAGTGTCTTCCCGAATTGCCCGGTATAAGTGCGACATCAGTCTTCGTCCCTTTGCCATAACTATCATGGTCTGCAACAGGTGAAAGGTAGGGAGCTCCTCAGGGAACATGGGCCACAGCTCCCTGGACACCTGGGCTATTTTCCCGTACTGTAGAAATTGTCCCGGGCCTAATCCGAAGGCTTCCGTCGCCTGCTCACTGGTGATATACTGTTTGTTGACATATAAGTCCCCCATGGTCAAACAGCCCCCTCCTGCCATCTGCGCACTGACATAGATGCAGAGATTTGATGGAAGGGACGAACCACCCATAAGGGCATGTCCGGGGCATAAGGAGCCCTTCGCAACACCCTCCTGATCACGAGTTCCCATATTTCCACCACATGTCGAATGATGTACGGGCATGTCGGAGGTACTCGTGTTCCCATCATTAGCAGTTCTGGGAGTGCACTTTCTCCAAAGGTCCCTGCCAGCAGTGCTTTTTCCCAATTACTATCGTCCTCCATCTAATGCACAGCATGTTGCAGCTGTGAGGCCATGTAATAATAATCCAGACAGGGAACTTCCAATCCCCCATTTTGCCAGGTTCTCTGAAGAGTGATCAGGCTGACCCTTTTACGCTTGGTGCCCCATAGTAAGTCTATTAGGAGGTTATCTAACATTTTAAAACATCGCTGAGGGATCCTGAAGAAAGAATGCTGCATTGCGTAACGACATCTGGTCAGGATAATCATTTTAATGATAGCGATTCTACCCATAAGGGCAATTCCTGCCAAAATGGCACCGACCCTCAAACTCCCTCAATTACTCTACAAATATTAAGCTCCAAGTACTGTTCAGCTTTCTCCGCTAACCTAACCCCCAAGTATCTAGGTGCTCCCCTCACCCAGGGAAACCCCACCTCTGGTAGTTCCTCGACCGGGGTTGAAGCCAACCCACCCAGCGGAAGCAGTTTCGATTTCCCGGATTAATCCGCAACCCCTCTTCAAACTTTCCAAGAATGTCCAGCAATACCAGTATCGCTCGAACCGGTTGCCGCAGGTACACAAGTGTCGTCCGCATACATAGACACCACATGATGGGCCTCTCCCAGTGGGATCCCAAAGGTAGCCATCTCACTTCTGAGGGCCGCCGCAAGGGGCTCCATTGCCATGGCAAAGAGGAGTGGTGACAGCGGACATCCCTGTCTGGTGCTGCGTTGTTATCCAAAGGCCCTCAAGACCAGCTTTCCCAGCCTGACTCTAGCATAGGGTTCTGCGTAAAGCAGCTGCACCCATTTGAGGAATTGCGGTCCCACGCCCATCACTCGAGGTACCTCCCAGAGGTATGCCCATCCGACTTAATCAAACGCTTGCTCTATATCCAGTAGCACCACCGCACACTCCTCCTGATGTAGAACGGGGGGAGTGCCACACATGTGCTAGTCTCCTCAAGTTATGGGTCGTATTGCGTTTGGGGATAAATCCCGCTCGATCCGGGTGAATTAACTGTTGCATATACGGTTGCAGTCAAGTCGCCATGATCCAGCTAAGAACTTTTATATCTATGTTTAACAGAGATATCGGCCTATACGACCCGGTATCTGAGTGTCTCTAGCCGGCTTCGGTATCATGACCACCAACGCTTCATTCATAGAGGATGGTAGTTTTTGATTTTGGAACGCTTCGTTGTATACCTCTAGGAGGCGATCTATCAAAATGGGTGTGAATTTTTGATAGAATTCGGCCGGTAGGCCCTCACTTCCTGGGCTTTTTGCGATCTTCAGCGCCTTTATGCCCCCCAAAATTTCCTCTTTAGAGATCAGTTCGTCTAATAGTGGACTATCCTCCCTTTCTAAACAAGGTAGACCCAACGCAGATATGAATCTCATCATTTCCTCCAGGCCCAATCCAAGGCGACCCTTATACACATTCGCCAGATCTGCCAGGATTTCTAGGATTTTCAGCTGGCTGTATACTATACTCCCCTCAGCAGTCTTCATCTGCACTATGGGGGACACCAGTTTCTCGTTCTTAATCAGTCTGGCAAGCAAAGCCCCAGAGCGATCTCCCTCCGCGTGTAATTGCTGCCGATGCGCCGTATAATGGAACTTTTCCAACCTGCACAGCGCTGCCAGCAGCTGCTCACGTGCCTCCCGCCACTCACCCAAACGTTGAGGCGCCGTCGGCACATCACCTCCAGCCCCGCTAGATTCTTTTCTAATACCCTGATGTCTTTTTCGAGCTGTTGTCGAACCCCATAGGTGGTGCTGAGGCATACCCCTCGGACTACCACCTTCATTGCCTCCCTTTCCACGCCCCTAGAGGACGCTGATCCTCAATTTGTCGCAAAGTAACCAGTGAGTTCATCTTCCAACTTTTTAACAAATGGTGGGTCATTGAGCGCTTCAGTTTGGAGCCTTCATGTCGGGATCACGGCTCTGGGCCCCCCAGTGGCTAAGGACATCAGCATGGAGGAGTGATCTGAGACATATCTCGGAAGGTACACTATCTCTTCGACCCTGGGCATCAGGGCCTCTGAGATAAGAAACTGGTCCAGTCTAAACGTGTTTGTTGCTGGTGTATGACAAGAAAAGCTCCGACTACCCGGATGTCTCATCCTCCATGCATCCGTCAACCCTAGTTCTCTTACAACATTTACCAACGCTTCAGTCATACCCGGTTTAGTATTTGCTTGGGGAGGTTCCCGGTCTAGTGTCCCATCCAATACACAATTAACGTCACCAAACATTGATATCTGCCTCTCCCCCCAGATACGGGGTCGCCGTGGTCATAACCTCAGAAAAAAACTATGGGAGTCAGAATTAGGAGCATACACATTGATTAAGCATAGTTCCTGGCCATTTAGTCTACATATATAAAATCACGTAGCGTCCCTCCGGGTCAAGTACATGGTGAATATGTTGAAATGGAGTCCCCGGGGCCACCCATATAAGCGCTCCTAGTGCGAACCCTGAGAAGGACTTAGCGTACAGCTGCCCTCTCCATCTGCGACGAATGCACGTTCATGTATCTTCCCACACATGTGTTTCCTGCAGGCCGTCAATGGCCACCTTATATCGTCGCAAATAGGAGTATACCCTTCCACGCTTATCCAACCTTGCCATGCCACGCACATTCCAGGTAAGTAATTTCGTCACAGGAGGAGCCATAGGGGCAAGTGGCCGGCATCGATTATACGTTCCCATCCCGGCTTTCTAATTTGGAAGCGAGCACATTGTGAAGAATTGCAACCAGCACATGGATCCCCTGAACGTCCCTTGGAACCATAAAGAACAAACAGATCAAATTGACTCCTCAAAACCCTCCCCCTCCCACTGGGCAGAGAAACAGGTCCATTCCTCCCAACATTGTAGAGAACAAAAATCCTATCCCCCCCCCCTCATACCTCCCCCCTCCAAATTCTTCAACAGTATAACAATACCCAGTATTAATATTCGCAGTCGAATTACATATGATAAATCTTTCTCATCTGAGCATAGATCAAAACCCTCTAAGTAGCTGCATTGCAAGAGGCTGGGTTCTCGCTGGGGTGCGAAGACAGAGCCTCCAGCTCCCCAGTCAGTTCCCAGCTGCTACTGAGGGGCATGTTCTCCCCCCCACCCGCGGAGCATGCAAACCATACCATCCCCCACCAAATACCATAAGACAGGAGAAGGAGAGCGAAAGAAACGAGAACGTCTGTGATAAAGGTTGTGTCCACTTATCTGCATGTCCAGAACCCCCATCGGCTCTCCTACACAGCCATTGGATCTCAGGATATATTAGTGTCTGGTGTAACCTCCGAAGAAGTTAAGTCGGAGTCCGACAGCCCCTCCACCACCTGCAAAGTTCCATCTTCGCACACTCTGACTCTTCCAGTGGCACATGTGTCCTGTTGCCGGTCTCCTCCGGACAGTCGACGCCGCCCCATTGCTGAATCCATTGGTCCCGCAACTATCTTCGGGTTGGTCTGTGACTTCCGTCTGACTTTGTTGTCTCCCGTGGTATCCATCCAATCCGAAGCTTCCTTCGCCGATCCAAAGAACAGAGCTCTGCCTTTGTATTCCAGTCGGAGCTTGGCTGGATAGAAGAGGCTATATTTCAGTCCGGCCTCCCTCATTCGTCTCTTCACCGCCAGGAAAGTGCATCGTTGATCCTGCACTCATTGCGTATAATCAGGGAAAATGGCAATGTGGTGTCCCTCATATTGTAAGTCCGTCTTGGCGCGTGTGGACTGTAGGTTCAGATCGTGGTCCCGGTAGTTGAAGAACCGGGCTATAATTGCTCTAGGTGGAGCCCCCGGATGTGGGGGAGGGACCAGGGCCCTGTGTGCCCTCTCAATGTTAACATTTTTTGAAGTTTTCCCTGGTACCAGCACTTTTGTTATCCAGTTCTCCAAAAACGGCTCCGTCGAGGGTCCCTCAGCTCGCTCCGGGAATACCACGAATCGCAAGTTGTTCCTCCGTGAGCGACCCTCCTGGTCCTCGGCGCGTTTGTCCAATCTGATCATCTTCCTCTGAAGCTCCATGACCGTCTCCCGTAGGGATTTGACCTCAGTCTGGAGTACGTCCACGTTTTGTTCTGTTGTGGTGACCCTTTCGGAGACCTTGCGTAGGTCATATCGGAGGAGATTGACATCAATCGCAACTACGTCTATCCTGGTCACCATTTCGTCTCTTGCAGTTCGGACGGCCATCAGGATATCGCTCAGAGAGGGGTCTCGCTGTTCTCCCTCTGGCACCCCCGTGGCATCATCTTCTCCTTGCGGGTCCCTTTGGTTGGGCCCCTGGGGTATAGGCTGCACATAATTTAGAATTTTATTGGACTGTACTCTGGCACCTCTATCCTTACCCATGATGAATGGCAGTAAGCCAGGACTCCAACGCCAACTCGTGTGGGGTTCCCCCCGACCTGCCACTCACAGTATCCTCCGACTCTGGCAACCCAACCGTGGATTGTAGCCAAGACCCCCGGCGTCCTCTCTTTTGTACCCCCTCTCGGGGTCCCCGCCGCCACGTAAGCTTAAGTTCCACCTCGGTGATCCGGTTACCTTCACCAGGCTAGTCCGCCCTCGCTGATTATATATATATATATATATATATATATATATATATATATATACACACACACACATACACACACACATACACACACACACACATACACACACACACACACACACACACACACACACACACACACACACACACACACACACACACACACACACACACACACACACACACACACACACACACACACACACACACACACACACACACACACACACACACCTACCTACACACCTGGGTAAAGTGTATCCAGCTCCGGATACCATCTTCAAGTACTTCCTTTTCCGGGAGTATCTCCGCAACTGTTTCCTCCTATCTGCACCTGTTATCGCCACGCTCCGCCATCCAGCGGTCAAAGGCACATAAACAGATCCCCTCCACCTCCTTTCCCCACACTGAAGAGTCCTTATTGCCTCAGGCCCCGACGCGGCCCTCTATCTGCAGGATTCAGGAGATCGGGGTCTGGCACTATACAGAGTGAGGCCGCCCGCACTACTGAGTGCACAGATTCTTATTAGGAAGTCTGCTACCTTCGCTTCGCTCTCACCGATATTTGCGGGCCCTACAACGGCTTATTTCCCTGCCTTTACGCTTTACTTCATTTGGGGGGTCCCTGGGGTGACGTTCATCTTATAGTTGGGCCCACGGAGTTCTTCAGGGTTATAATCCCCGTCGCACAAGTCTCCTCGTGCCACCGGGACCCTCCCTTAGGACCACCACCAGCACGGGCGGGGCCCGTCCGCACAGCATCCGAACCGGCTAGCCGTACCTTCGCAGTAGGAATTCCCGGGCCCGCCCGCACTGCTCACGGCTGCTGTGACGCGGAGGTCCCCAGGGCCGGCGTCTCCGTCCCTGCGTCGCCTCCCAAGTCGTCAGGGCCTCCGCTCAGGATTCCTCATCAGCACCCGGCCTTCGCTCCATGCCTCCGAGGTCCCCAGGGGAATCAATATGGCGATCCCATCCCGGGAGCGCTCCCTTCTTCGCGCTTCGTGCGTCACTCCTGCTGCTCTCCGGAGGTAGATTCCGTGACCGGAGGCACTCCCCGGTCGGGCCGATGTGTTAGGTGGGGTCGGTGCCTGGCTGGCACCGCAGGATTATAACTGATGCTGCCGCGTTGGGACGGAGCTCAGACAAACACGTCCTAGTCGCCCATCTTGTCAGCCACGCCCCCACAAGAGCATGTTATGCAGCTAAATGGAAACGTTTGTTATCTACTGCAATAATAACTTCAATCCTCTTGATGCTTCAATACAAAATATAATTTATTAGTTACACTTGCAGCAGTCGGGGTTAGCCTACACCTCTATCCGACTACATCTCGCTGCAATAGCTGCATATCTACAAAATAGGCAACACTTGTCCCTTTTTAGAGTGCCAATAATCAAAGCTTTCATTGAAGGACTTAAAAGAGTTATCCCACCAAGATTTCCACCTGCCCCAGTGTGGAATCTTAACATAGTCCTTACACGATTAATGGGGCCACCTTTCGAACCCATGCATAAATGTGAACTACAGTTTCTCTCCCGGAAAATCGCTTTCCTCATTGCAATCACTTCACTGAGGAGAGTGGGTGAAGTACAGGCACTAACTATAGAAGAACCTTTTTTCCAACTTCAGAGACAACGTGGTCCTTCATACTAACCCCAAGTTTCTACCTAAGGTAGTTTCTGCCTTTCAGATCAATCAGTCGGTTGAGTTGCCTGCATTCTTTCCTCAACCTGATTCAGTGGCAGAACGAGCTCTCCACACCTTAGATGTTCGAAGAGCCCTTTTATATTACATTGAAAGAACAATATCATTTCGTAAAACTAAACTTTTCGTTGCTTTTGCTCCACCACACAAGGGCAATCCCGTATCCAAGTCGGGTATTGCCAGATGGATTGTTAAATTCATTCAAATTTGTTATGCAAAAGCAAAGAGAACTTTAACAATACCCCCTAGAGCGCATTCCACTCGCAAAATAGGGGCTACTATGGCTTTCTTAGGAAACATCCCCATAGTTGACATTTGTAAAGCTGCAACATGGTCTTCACCGCACACATTCACCAAACACTATTGTGTAGATGTGTTAGCGAGACAACAAGCTAATGTGGGCCAGGCAGTGCTTAAACACTCTTTCAGACAACTCCAACAGCTACAGGTTAGCCACTGCTTTGGGAGAATACTGCTGTATAATCCATGCAAAGCATGTGATCTACAGCTCACATGCCTCGAACGGATAATGTTACTTACCCAGTAAGCATCTGTTCTTGGCATGTAGAGCTGTAAATTCACATGCGCCCACCCGCCTCCCCGGGTACCTGTATCTGTTGCAGTTCTCTCTCGCTTACTCTATATACGTACGCATGGGCATCTCTATTCTTTACTTACTAACTCCATTCTCACCCTCTGCGGGAAAACAATCTAACAATGGAGTCGATGCCCATGCGCACTATCATCGAAAGGAGGAGTCGCCTACCTCGTGACTGGAAAAGACTTCTTCAAAGAAAAACAACTTGCAAACATCCGGACCCAACACTAGATGGCGAGCTATGCACAGCATGTGACTCTACAGCTCTACATGCCAAATACTGGGGAAGTAACATTATCCATATATCCAATTTTATTGTATCATAGGAACATAACCACCACATCTGGTAACTTCTGATTGACACTAAAAGAAAATATAATAGTATTACAGACATAATGGCAATTCACTGCTACCACACCTGGGCAGTTCTCCACATGAGAATTACAGTGAACCTAACCCAAGACATTCCCACCATTTGCCCAAGAGGTACAACATATTTTACTGGGGGAAATGGAGTCACCTATGAAGCACCTCACTGAGATCTACAGAAAGAGTGGAGGAGCTAGTCGCTGAGGGAAAGATTAAACCTAAAGACCGAGATCGAGAAGTCCAAGGGCACCCAGCAGTCTGTCTACTTCTTCCCGTACCGCAACAACTGGCTGATCAAGAGCAGCAGCAGGCAACAATGCCTCGCATACACTCGAGGAGCTCCAACACGCTCGGCAGCGCAGTGTTCAATATAAATGCAAAGCAGTCCCACCGTCACCCCCAACAGATCCAGGCCTCTTTGGGCTCGATGTGAAATGCAGTTACAGGGAAAACCTAACCAGCAGAGGGTGATGGTATTCCAGCAGCTTCTGCCTCTTTTCAGTCTGCTAACGATAATAACTGTAATCAAGCTCTTGCGTATCCTGGCATCCTGCATAGCAATTGTGCAGCACAGCAGATTACACATGCGCCCACTCCAAATGCGTCTCGCAAGACAGTGGACACGAGGAAGTGCACTGGGGAGATCTGGTGTTGATAAAGTCAGCACTCTACGGTGTCTGCGGTCTGTAGAGCAGAAACAGCATGTTGCTTCGAAGGCCTTTTTTGAACCCTCTGCCACAGTTGAGCATTACCGCCGACTCATCACTTAGTGGGTGGGATGCTTGTGACTGCGCAAGGGACTTGGACTCACCATCAGGGCAACCCATCATCTTTTTAGAGCTGCTAGTCCTCTGCCTAGCTCGCAAAGCCTTCCTCAACCATACTCACAGCAAAGTAGTCCTCATAAAGACTGACAACATGACAGCCATGTATTCTATCCAGAAACCAGCGGGTGTCCAAACTAATGCCCCCCCCCCCCCAACCGCTCTGCTCTGGCACAGGAGATCTGGCACCAAGCAATCCACAAGACCCACCTGTTAGAGTAACACCTACCGGCGGTGACCCACCTTTTAGAGGAACACCTACAGGCGGTGACCCACCTTTTAGAGGAACACCTACAGGCGGTGACCCACCTTTTAGAGGAACACCTATCGGCGGTGACCCACCTTTTAGAGGAACACCTACCGGCGGTGACCCACCTTTTAGAGGAACACCTACCGGCGGTGACCCACCTTTTAGAGGAACACCTACCGGCGGTGACCCACCTTTTAGAGGAACACCTACCGGCGGTGACCCCCCTTTTAGAGGAACACCTACCGGCGGTGACCCACCTTTTAGAGGAACACCTACCGGCGGTGACGCACCTTTTAGAGGAACACCTACCGGCGGTGACCCACCTTTTAGAGGAACACCAACCGGCGGTGACCCACCTTTTAGAGGAACACCAACCGGCGGTGACCCACCTTTTAGAGGAACACCAACCGGCGGTGACCCACCTTTTAGAGGAACACCAACCGGCGGTGACCCACCTTTTAGAGGAACACCTACCGGCGGTGACCCACCTTTTAGAGGAACACCTACCGGCGGTGATCCTCCTTTTAGAGTAACCCCTTCTGGCGGTGGACAATGACTTTGCTTACCTGTTGATTCAAGTTCATGAGTGGGACCGCTACCTTAAAGTCCTCCACAGGTACGACCTACAGCAGGGAACCCCAGTCATTGAGCTCTTGGTCACCACAGAAAATTCAAAATGCCCACGCTTTGTGCCCAGGGACCCACATCCTCAGTTCATCGCTAGTGCCCTGTGGATGAACTGGCCGGGGATATTTGCCTCAGCTTTTCCTCCTCTCCCACTCATTCAGTATGTGGTAAAGAAGATGAGGCAGGTGACCTGACCCTCATCCTCGTGGATCCCACCTAGGCCGGGCCGCGCTGGCACTCTGTGCTCCTAGAGATGTCCATCAGTCCCCACGAGAAGCTCCCAATAAGGCCGGACCTTCTTACACAACAATGCCACTGATTCAGGCACCCAGATCCTAAGCATCTCAACCTAACCATCTGGCACCTGAGGTCTTAAGGTTTGTCTACCTAAACCTCCCTGTGGAGTGTATGGAACATATTGTAGGAGGCATGTAGGCCCGCAACACGGGAGGTATGCAGCCAAGTAGAAGAGATGTGTCCCTTACTGCAGCTGCGAGCATCTAGATCCCTTCAGAGTCCAGGTTCAGGACATTCTCTGTTACCAGTTACACATTCAGAAGGCAGGTCTTGCATATATTCTATACCCTTCAACGTGGCAGCATAGATGCAGAATAGGAAATACTCATCTCCCTTCAGGAGTCAAGTGGTGAGGGCATTTATGGAGCAACTCAAAAGGTTAATACCCCCAAGAACCTCTCCAGCCCCTGTGCACCGGTTTAATGTACTTCTCACAAGGTTCACGGGTCAGACTTCTGAACCTCTCCTCTTTTGCACCTCACAGTTTCTCTCCTGGAAGTTGGCCTTTCTAATAATAATGGTCTTGCTCAGGTGCATCAGCTGCTAAGAGCACGCACCATTCAGGTGCACAAGGGTAGGATAGACCTCAGAACCAATCAAAAGTTCCTGCCATGGGTAGTTTCACCTTTCCACATTAGCCAAACAGTTAGGCTGCCCGTATTCTATCCACATATGTGATTCCATAGCAGAAAGAGCATTGCACACCTTAGACTGTCCTCGCAAGGTTGGTAAATCCTGACAAACCAGTCCAGCACCATCTCGTTGAGGACCATCGCGCTACAGGGTCTGGTCCCCGCTGTGTGTTGGTGCAGTCGAGCAAGTGCTTCAAAAAACTAAAGTGTAGTTATGTTTGCTTTAGTTTATTGTATAACCTGTCCCAGTATAAAAAAACATTTGGGTGAGAATAGTAAATACGCGCTACATTTACACTCGATAGCTAGTCTTCGTATATATTTATGTGGGGGAGGTGGTGGTGTGCGTTAGTTACACTGTTGAGGGAGGCTGACCACCTTGATAGGTTGGATTTTAGGGGTGGAGGCTGACCACCTTTGATAGGTTGGATTTTAGGGGTGGAGGCTGACCACCTTTGATAGGTTGGATTTTAGGGGTGGAGGCTGACCACCGTTGATAGGCTGGATTTTAGGGGTGGAGGCTGGCCACCGTTGATGGGTTGGATTTTAGGGGTAGAGGCTGGCCACTGTTGATGGGTTGGATTTTACGGTGGAGGCTGGCCACCATTGATAGGTTGGATTGTAGGGGAGGAGGCTGACCACCGTTGATAGGTTGGATTGTAGGGGAGGAGACTGACCACCCTTGATAGGTTGGATTGTAGGGGTGGAGGCTGACCACCATTGATGGGTTGGATTGTAGGGGTGGAGGCTGACCACCCTTGATAGGTTGGATTTTAGGGGTGGAGGCTGACCACCCTTGATAGGTTGGATTTTAGGGGTGGAGGCTGGGGGTGGAGGCTGGCCACTGTTGATGGGTTGGATTTTACGGTGGAGGCTGGCCACTGTTGATAGGTTGGATTTTAGGGGTGGTGGACTTGCTGAGTGTTGGAAAACGAGGCAGCATCTGTGAGGCCTGCACAAATAACATGACTACATTTGTCCTTCACTGGGAACCAAACACCCAATTGTAGCGCCTGACTCTGAGGGTAGCGTTGCAGAGCAGTCTGAGGCTTACTCAAGGGAGGTGGTGTGGGCTAGTAATCGCCATTTGCAGGTGCGCAGAAATAACACTCAATAATTGATTGTCCAGTCTGTACTTTGCTTTATAAAAGTAAGAGTACATTTATTAAACACACACACTACTAAATACTATGCCCCAATTTACAAATATACATAAGCTGTTGGAATTACTTTGTGACATTGCATAACATCTCCACCCCTCCCGCAGAGGGTGGGGTCTAGTACCACCACTCCCATGTATGCACATCATCTTGCCCCCCAATGCAGTTAGTTGAACATAACCTGGAGCGAGGGCCTTGCGCACTGGCACCATCCCAGTGGCGACCCACCCCATTATCTCAACACGCATTAAAAATAGGTTCACCTGCCCTAGTGACACATACCCCTGACTGAGCATCTTATATTGACCATACAGTATGCACCCCTACATCTTCAGGGCTAACAGTCTGGGTTGTTCCTCACTTAAGCGCAGCAGCAAGAATACATGTTGAAGCATTACCTTAGAATGACAGTACTCATCACATTTGTTGGACATTAGAATGCGTTGCAATTACAGCCCCTAAAAGCATCACAGATGAAATCACAGGATTACGCATATACAGCCAGACACTCTAGCAGGAATGTCTAGCATCATAACCCCACTTTGCTTATGACATCACCTTACACAGGTACTTCACATTACACCTGTGACCTTCAGTCCCTCTAAAAGAAATAACCATTAGTAAATGCATTTCGGTGCAATTTCACCTCCAGGGGATGCCCTTATCCAGACATCCCCAAGTCAGCCCTTCACTCCTTGATGCACTTCTCAGTACACCCTCAGCTGTAGAACAAAAGTTCCAGCCCAGAAGGTGTTAAAATGCAGGCTGAGCCCTTGAGGGGTTATTCCTTTCAAATCCCCAGGAAACTTAGGGAGGGACGTCTCTTCGTGCTGGGGGGGAGACTGCGCTTCTCCAGCAGCTCCCCCCAGCACCTTTTCACAATTGAGGGTGACCCCCCTCCTCTGGGGGGCCACCAAGCACCAAAACGATAGTTTCCCCTGTGCCTCGCAAGGCATTATGGGGCGCTTCAGGCTCCTCTTGATGCATATTTGATGAGCGGCTCTCCCGCTGTGCCGGGGAGAGCCGCAATCGCGCTGGCGCTTCGTGCCTCATCCCTTCCTCGGTGGGGGGCCCGGTCCCACCCGGACCCCCAGGTGAAGGTAACGGCTCGGGGAGCCCACCCCCGGCCGCTCGGCTTATTTTGGCGGGGGCCCGGTCCCACCCGGGCCCCGCGATGCCCCACGTCTTCTTTGGCGGGTCCCGGTCCCACCCGGGACCCGCGACGGCCTCTCTGGTTGGAGGGCAGCCTGGGGAGCCCACCCCAGGCTGCCCCCGCCGGCTCCCCGCGCGGCCAGCACCCTCGTGTGCTGCCGCGGGAGCCGGCCGAGCAGTTCTGGTCTGCCCGCTCCAGGGGGCAGACGCGTCTCCGTCCTCCTCGCGGCTGGACCGTGGGGGAGTGCGGCGGCACTCCCCCGGCCTCCTCCCATTCGGCGGGGCCCGGGGATGGGGTCCCGGGCCCCCGGACATCTTCGGGGGGGCGCGATGGCGCCCCCCTCCATCCCGGTCTCTTCGGGGCCCGGGGATGAGGTCCCGGGCCCCCTCCTCCTCCCCCGACCTCTTGTTCGGCGGGGGCCAGGGTGGGCTCCTGGCACCCCGTTTGGGGGCATCTTCACGGGGAGCGCGACGGCGCTCCCCGACTTTGCTTCGGGGCCCGGGGATGGGGTCCCGGGCCCCCCCTTGGGTAACCTTCACGGGGGGAGCGCGACGGCGCCCCCCCGGCTTTACTTCTCTTTGGGGGGCAGCCCCCGGGACCTGACCCACCCCGGGGGCATCTCTGAGACCGGCGGCGGAGCCCCACGTGCTTCGTCGTCGGTCTTCTTAGGGGGTCAAAGGTCGCCTACCTTCCGGGGACCATATCTCAGCCCCTGGGGGTCCGATCTGCCCCATTTTCGCGTCTTCTTGCTCCTGGTGGCGCCCCCCAGCCACTGGGAGCACTCTCCTTCACCCTCCGGGTCTCCAAGAGGGTGCATTCTGCAGGGAGCGGTCTTCACTGGCTCCCTGCGCCAGCCTTTCGCCTGGCTCTCCTCCTGGGCCTCTCTTCTCCCTGCGCAGAGGCCCCTGCTTCTGCGCACCGGTCCTGGGCTCTTCTTCTGGCGCTGCTAGGGCCCTGGGGGGCAGTCAGGGGGTTCCTCCTTCCAACTGCCCATTGCCAGGCTCCAGCACCTTCCGCCTCAGCAGACCACGGTTGTATAATTATACAACGCATGCATTCACATCGCATGCTATTAGATCGCGGTTTTTACCACGCAAGTCGTTACAACGACTTTCGTTGGAGGGCGCTGGACTTAGGAGTAGTTAAATTTACTATTCCAACTCCAGCCTACGTACAGTAGGGAAGGTGTTGGATAGTAAATTAAACTATTCCTTGTCCTATAGCGCCCTCCAGCGCAAGTCGTTGTAACGACTTGCATTGTAAAGATCGCTATCTAATGGCATGCGATGTAATGCATGCGTAGTAAAGGTTGTTTCCCCAGACCACACCCCAGAGAGAGCTTCTCTTCCTGTGCAAGCACTTTTTAAAAGTTAAGTAGGGGGCTGGCAGGAAGTCTCTGTTGGTCCTATCAAACAGCGACACATCACTTCCCTGCCCCTGCTCCCTCCTTGTCCAGCCTCTGGGTTTGTTAAAAATGGCGTCGTCCAGGGTCTCTGGCCACATGGTCTCTGAAACAAGACCCTTTCCCCCCTCGCTGCCTTCCCTCCTTGGTGCAGCCCGGTGCCTGGCACCCAGTGATAGCTGCTGATGGATGAGCCTGTAGCCCCACCCATCTTCTCTTCGTGGAGAGGAGGCCTTAGCTTGTGGAAGAAAGGTTATCAATCCATCCAGCTGAGGTTAGCCCTCAGCCTGGCCCTGGTTATGACTGACTCAGAGAAATGTAACATTTCTGGATGACCCAAAAGCAGTACAAATATGACTTTGGACTCTGCAGAGTACTCATTTTCACATCCGCTACCGTGGACTTTAGTGCGTGTCTGGAATCTGTAGGCCTTATGGAAGTTAATCTAGCCCATGGGCTCCACATCCCCATAGGGGAATAATGAAGTGAAAAACAGTAAAACACACTGACTTTCCCTGGCATGTTCCTTCCCAGTGTATAAAGCCTATTCCATGTCACCACCCAATTCTGCATAAGTCCTGCCACACCATTCACTTTGTAGCTGCTCCTGGACTGCGCACGCCAGGAATCTCTCCTGCGCAGCCCCTACACGTGTGCACACGCATGTACACAGGTGTCTGCATGTAACCAGCCTGGTGCCCCTTACTCCAGCTGCTGCGCAGCGGCCTAGTCAAGCTAGGGGGACACCAGTAAAATCCACATGCAGTCTCTTTCATCCGGAGTTCCCTGTGGGTGAGTCCCAACTTATGAGGCTCTCCCACAGTAAAAGCTCAACAAATAGGTGCTCAAAAAGCGAAAAATCCGGGCGGCCCATAGTGTCAGAACCACCTTCTAACACTGAGGTTGCCTGGTGCCATCCCATCCAGTGCCTTGTACATTAAGTAGTGTGTGTGTGTGTATGTATGTATGTATGCGATTGCTCTAAAGCACAAACCTAGACAGAAGGCAGCGGAGCGCCATACAGGGTCAAAGACGACCATAAAGTCAACGAGTGATATGACAGGGAGCTTTGGTTGTGGGCTGTTAATGGATTGTGACGTAGGTTGTTTCAAATCCTGGGTGCACAGATGGAAAAGGTCTGCTGTCTTGTGTTTTTTCTTTTTTGCACTACTTAGTCTGCAGTCTGATGTCCTGGCTGTGGGTGTGTCAAGAGCTACCTGCAGTGGTGAACATGTCTTCAAGATAAGCGGGGTGCTGGTTGTGATGACTTTGAAAATGACTCAGATGGTTTTGAAGATTGTGCGGGCCGGCATGGGTAGCCAGTGGAGTTCCATCAGGATGGGGGTGATGTGGTCATATTTCGTCAGGCCATGGCTGAGACTTGCTGCGGCGTGTCAGATGCCCTTTGGTGGAGCCTGGAAGGTTGTTACCACCATCCAGGTATGAGAGTAGGAGGGCTCAGCCAGCTGTTCTGAAGCCGCTTTCTAGAAGAAACTGTTTTTCTTTCTTTAGAAAAGGGAGCAGGTTCCAGGCCATCTTGGTTTTTCGGCAGTGTGTTCCTTGAAAGTGAGGTTGGCCTCTAGGGTGTTTACAAGTGAATTAACATTCAGTGAAAGTTGGGGTTCGAAGCCATCAAGGTTCACTTCATTGAGCCCCGTTTGTACTTTTTCTATGTTATTCTTGCCAAATAACAGGAATCCTGTTGTGGTTGGTCTGAGCTTCAGGTAGGCGCTGGACATCCAGGTGTGGATGATGTGCAGGCGGTGTTTGAGATGCTGGACATCCAGGTGTGGATGATGTGCAGGCGGTGTTTGAGACGCTGGACATCCAGGTGTGAATGATGTGCAGGCGGTGTTTGAGGTGTAGATGTCTGAAGCAGAAGAGACTTTCGTGTGACATACTGGTGAATCCTAATGCTGTTATCTGGGAGTCGAGCAGCAAGTGGTAGAGGTTGAAGATGACCGGAGACGGACTGAAACCCTGGGGAACTGAACAAGTGATGGGGATCTTTTGGGACCTGGAGGTGTCCATGTAAACAAACTGGTGTTGGATGGAAAGGTAGGAGAAGAACCAGTGAAGGACATTGCAGGTGTATCTCATTGAAGACCCCATGGTGCGTATGAGGGTAGGATGTTAGACTGTCGGAGGCAGCTGAGAGGTCCAACAAAGAGCAATATCAGGAAGCAGAGTTTACCTTCATTTGTGGTCCGAAGGGCATCGTCTATGATGTGTCCAGTAGCAGACTCCGTGCTGCCGCGTGATCTGATGTCAGACTGCTAGTCGTGCAGGAGATGATTATCATTGATGTGATCTTGGAGTTGAACATTGACTGCTGAGTTTTTTTATGCATATTCAATGTGCAGTGTTTGGGAGCCTGACTAGAAATCACTGCATAGATTGTGGTTTCCATGTTTAAAGAAGGTAACTGATATCTCAAAGATGATGACCGCACAGAGAAGAATAATGATGGTTGTAAACATTTTTAATAGTCTGTCTGGGTCTGCATTCGGAGGCTTCAGCGTATGTGCGATTGTTGTGGCTCCAGCTTCTGAGAGAGAGTTTGTGTAGCAAGTAAGTTGGTGACAAATGAGACGCCCAGTGTGGCCCAGGGGGATAGATGCAAGTTGGCGACTAGGCTGTTGCCTGTTCCAGTGAGTGGCAGAGTTGGTTTGAGGATGTACAGGCTCATAGTTACTCTATATTATTGAACTGGAGCAAAGTCCCATGGTCGCTGGCCATCTGACTTCAGCCGATGTCCTCGTTTGGCTGGTTTGAAGATGTTGGTTTTGGCTTTGAAGAAACTTGCTTAGCTTCTGAGAAGGTTAGGAAGAGGTGGCTAAAAGGTGGAAGCGTGCAAGGCCTTTTTTGGGGTCCTCGAACAGTTAGAAGTTACTGGGCCTTATCTTGTTTTGGTTCCATCATGTTCGAGGCATGTGAGCTGCAGAGCTCACACTTTGCATTAGATCGCCATCTGGTGTTGGGCTCGGATGCTTGCACTTTGTTGTTGTCTTCGAAGAAGTCTTTTGTAGTCATGTGATAGGTGACTCCTCTTTTGGACAATAGTGCGCATGGGCATCGACTCCATCCTCAGATTGTTTTTTTCCGCCATTGGGTTCGGATGCAACTTTCGACGCTCCGGTTCGAAACTTTACTTTCAACCGTTTTTTCATCATCAAAACTTCTATCGACATCGAAATCTCGACGCGCCTCTTCTTCGATTCCCTTTCCAGCCGTCGACGCGGGCTGTTGGGCCCATCGACGCCGTGAGGCCTACAGCTAATGGAAAGGACGCCCTTCCGGAAATGCCCCCAGTGTGGAGCAAAGTTCCCCCACAGTGACCATCACAAGGTAGGTAACCTGTGCCTCTCGCCCGACCACAACGAGGCTACCTGCCCAGCTTGCGCCTCCTTCCGCTCGAAGAAAACCATTCGGGATCGTCGAGCTCGAAGACACGTCATGGCGCAGAGGTCCGCTCCAGAACCTGTCGACATCTTCAACGAGGGCCCCGATGTCCCGGAGGAAGATTCCGAAGATCTACTGATCGTGTCGGAGGCAGAGGACTCAGACGGTTCCATCACTCCTGGGCAACGAGTGAGTAAGACTGCCCCTGCCCCAACCCCCCCACCAAAACAGAAGGCACCGGTCAAGACTTCGCCTGCTGGCCCCAGTCGCGACCGAAAACATGCTTTGGACGCCCCGCCTTCCGGCTCGGCACCGAACAAAAGACTCAAACCTTCCAGTTCCTCGGCACCGACCAAGCCGCATGTTTTAGTTCCACCGGCACCTTCGGCGCCGAAGCCAAAGGAACACTCTGCTCCGAAATCCACCTCCGTTCCAAAGCCCGCCTCCAAGCATGGAGATAAGTCGGCGTCGAAACCAAGACTCCATGACACAGCCCCTAAGCCAAAGCTTTCGGAGCCGATTTCCAAGACTAAAGACTCTTCCACGCCTTCTAAGGCCAAAGAGCACACAAAACAGCCATCACCTCGATCGGAACCGAAAAAGTCAGCACCGAAGCCAAATCTCCAGGAGGAGGAGCTTTTTCGTCCGGATCCTGTCGATCCTAAACAAGCTAAACTCCACATTAACCCCAAAACTGGACATATCACTACTGTGCCACGCCACAAGCCCGTCCCTGTGGAAAAGGACTGTGCTACTTCACCTATGCCTCCTTCTCCTCCTCTCCTTCCCCCTAACACCCCTCCTCTCTACATCCCTGTTACACCGCCTCAGCCTGTAACATCTCCACCACATGACTATCAGGACGACATGGGGGACGGTGGTGACCCTGATGACGCATTCACTGACCCAGATGACCCACCACAAGACGATTGGGGCTACAACGATCCCATAGATCTTCCAGACCTCCCAAGCCCTCCACCATACCCAACAAAACCATCTCCCCCAGATGATAACATTGGTTTTGGGCAACTCATTCACAGGGCTGCTGTTTTTCATGGGGTACATATACACACCAACCCACCAGAGGAAGATTTCCTCTTAGATACCTTCGAACAGTCTCAAGGAACTGTACAGACGTTGCCCATGATTAAAGGAGTCATCAAGCATGCTCCTGAAATATTTAAAGATCCTGTACGGGCCAGAATTCTTAACCCTAGGATCGACAAAAAATATAGACCTGCCCCTGATGACCCTGCCTACATCAAAGGCCAGCTCCCTCTTGACTCCTTAGTCGTATCCAATGCTCGTAAACGGGCTAATTCTCAGACTTCAGGGGACGCTCCGCCCCTGATAAGGAGTCAAAATTGCTGGATGCATCTGGCAAACGAGTGGCTGCGCAGGCCACCAATCACTGGCGCATAGCCAACACTCGGGCACTGCTGGCCAGATACGATAGAGCCCACTATGACCAGCTAGAAACCCTATTGCAACATCTACCTGACCAGTATAAGATGCAGGCAAATGATCTCATTCAGGAGGGCAAACTCATCTCCAATGCGTCCATTAAGTGTGCCCTTGATGCAGCCGACACCGCCGCTAGGTCTGTCAACACCAGCGTACTCCTTAGAAGGCATGCATGGTTACGCATTTCAGGCTTCAAGCCAGAGGTTCAAACCACCATTTTAAACCAGCCGTTTAATCAGAACCAACTCTTTGGTCCGGCTGTAGACACAGCACTTGAGAAAATGAAGAAGGACACTGACACTGCCAAATCAATGGGAGCATTGCAGTCTCCACAACAACGTGGCTCCTTTCGTCGCTCCTTCTACAGAGGAGCCTCTAGAAACACCAACACAGACAGTTCCTCTTCTTACAGAAATACCACCCAAACATCCCCCAATAGAGGATACTTTAGAGGTGGTTACCGAGGCAACAACAGTAAGGGGAGAGGCCGAGGTAATACCAACACCCGTACCTCCCCCACTCCTAAACAGTGACTTCCCTCCACTTCCCCCCGACCATTCCACTCCTGTCGGGGGACGACTAGCACAGTTCCTACCTGTCTGGAACTCCATTACAACAGACAGGTGGGTGAGACAAATTATCCAATATGGTTACTGCCTCGAACTTACAGCTGCCCCCCCAAACATACCACCCAAGCAGCGTCCCATGTCCGCAGACCATCTCATACTTTTAAAGCAAGAAGTTTTTTCCCTGCTTCAAAAGCACGCCATAGAGACAGTCCCTCTACTACATCAGGGCACAGGGGTTTACTCCCTGTATTTCCTAATCCCCAAAAAGGATGGGACTCTAAGGCCTATTCTAGACCTCAGACCCCTCAATCAGTATATACATTCGGATCATTTTCACATGATCACTCTCCAACAAGTGCTTCCCTTACTACAACAACAACACTTCCTTGCCACACTAGACCTCAAGGACACCTACTTCCACATTCCCATACATCCTGCTCACAGGAAGTATCTAAGGTTCGTACTCGATGGACAACACTACCAGTTCAAAGTACTTCCTTTGGGAGTCACCACTGCTCCAAGAGTGTTTACCAAATGCCTTGCAGTAGTAGCAGCACACCTACGAAGACAGCAAATGCATGTCTTCCCATACCTGGACGACTGGCTCATCAAAGCCAGATCATTCAACCAGTGTGTCCAACACACTCATCAGACTATACAAACACTACACAACTTGGGGTTCACAATCAACTACACCAAGTCGCACCTCCAACCCTCCCATATACATCAATATCTGGGAGCCACAATAAACACTTCCACGGCTCTAGCTTATCCCAGCCCAGCCAGGATAGCCAGTATACAAACCCTCATCACCAGGTTTCAAATACAACACTCTCTCCCAGCCAGAGTGTTCATGCAACTAATCGGCATGATGGCATCTTGCATTTTCATCGTCCCTCATGCAAAACTTCAAATGCGTCCCCTACAGGAGTGTCTAGCGCACCAATGGAACCAGGCTCATGGACAACTTACAGATCTGGTGTTGGTGGACAGCCGCACACATCGCTCTCTGCAGTGGTGGAACACAAAAAATTTGTCCAAAGGGCAGCCGCTCCTAGAGCCTGTTCCACAAATAATACTGACAACGGATGCATCACTCACAGGATGGGGAGCACACCTGTTAGATCATACAACACAAGGCAAATGGACCACTCAACAAAAGCTGCTCCACATCAATCATCTAGAGTTACTAGCTATATTCCTAGCTCTCAAATCCTTTCAGCTCCACGTACAAAACAAGGCTGTCCTGATCCGAACAGACAACATCACAGCCATGTACTACATACAAAAACAGGGGGGGACACACTCTCCACAACTGTCCCAACTGGCACAGAACATTTGGAGGTGGGCCATTCCACAAAACATATACCTTCTAGCCGAACACCTACCAGGAGTTCACAATCCGATTGCCGATCTGTTAAGTCGACAGACACAACAGATTCACGAATGGGAACTACATCCACAAGTTCTTCTACCTTTTTTCCACATGTGGGGCCAGCCAGACATAGATCTGTTCGCCACACACCAAAACGCAAAATGCCCATCCTTCGCCGCCAGGTTTCCACACCCGCAGTCCAAGGGCAATGCGATATGGATGAACTGGTCCGGCAGATTTGTGTACGCTTTTCCACCACTACCACTCATTCCACTTGTGGTACGCAAGCTCCGACAACAGTCTCTAAAAATGATCCTAGTAGCTCCCACATGGGCACGCCAACCGTGGTTCACCACACTGCTGGAACTATCAGTAGTCCCATATCAAAAACTACACCTCTCCCCATCAATGCTAACGCAGAGCCATGGAGAGATAAGGCACCCAGATCCATCTCAACTGAACCTTGCGATCTGGCTCCTGAAATCCTAGAATTCGGTTATCTTAACCTACCGCCAGACTGTATGAACATTATTAAAGAGGCTAGACGCCCAACTACCAGAGCTTGCTATGCAGCAAAATGGAAAAGATTCGCTATTTACTGCACTAACAATAATATCCAGCCATTACAGGCCTCCACGCAAAACATCATTTGCTACTTACTACATTTGCAAAGATGTAATCTTGCATACTCATCCATACGTCTGCACCTCGCAGCCCTTGCTGCTTACTTACAAAACAGGCAACACTTATCACTCTTTAGAATCCCAGCCATTAAAGCCTTTATGGAAGGCCTTAAACGGATCATATCTCCCAGATTACCACCTTCCCCAGTGTGGAATCTTAACATAGTACTTACCAGGCTCAAGGGACCACCATTTGAACCCCTGCATAAATGTGAACTTCAATTCCTTACATGGAAAGTCGCGTTCCTTATTGCAATCACCTCTCTCAGGAGAGTCAGTGAGATCCAGGCTTTAACTATACAAGAGCCCTTCTTACAAATACATCATAACAAAATAGTTCTCAGGACAAACCCGAAATTCCTTCCTAAAGTCATTTCGCCTTTCCACCTTAACCAATCTGTAGAACTACCCGTGTTTTCCAAAACCCAGACTCTGTAGCAGAAAGAGCTCTCCACACCCTGGATGTCAAAAGAGCTCTAATGTATTACATTGACAGAACCAAGTCATTTCGCAAGACAAAACAATTGTTTGTAGCTTTCTCTCCACCACATAAGGGTAATCCCATCTCAAAAGCCGGGGTTGCAAGGTGGATTGTTAAATGTATCCAAATCTGCTACCAAAAAGCCAAACGCACATTATCAGTTCCCCCTAGAGCGCACTCAACACGCAAACTAGGGGCTTCCATGGCATTCTTAGGGAACATTCCCCTAGAAGACATATGTAAGGCAGCCACGTGGTCTACAACACACACCTTCACTAAACACTATTGTGTTGATGTGCAAGCCAAGCAACAAGCTGCTGTGGGCCAAGCTGTCCTTAGAACACTTTTTCAAACTACTGCAACACGTACAGGTGACCACCGCTAGGGGAGATACTGCTGTACAGTCTATGCAAAGTGTGAGCTCTGCAGCTCACATGCCTTGAACGGAAAATGCTACTTACCAGTATGCATCTGTTCTTGGCATGTAGAGCTGCAGATCCTCACACGCCCACCCACCTCCCGGGACCTGTATGTGTTCCAGTCCTATCTTATTTAGATATACACACATGGACATCCTTTTCCTTTTCTACTAACTCCATCACTCCCCATTATGGCGAAAAACAATCTGAGGATGGAGTCGATGCCCATGCGCACTATTGTCCAAAGGAGGAGTCACCTATCACATGACTACAAAAGACTTCTTCGAAGACAACAACAAAGTGCAAGCATCCGAGCCCAACACCAGATGGCGATCTAATGCAAAGTGTGAGGATCTGCAGCTCTACATGCCAAGAACAGATGCATACTGGTAAGTAGCATTTTCCTTACCACCACTGCCCCCAGACCGCGATAGACCAAGAGAGTCCCGTTTTGCAGTTGACAGTGAAGTTGAGCAGTTAAGGATGACTGTAGCGCATAGGGGAGGTTAAAAACTCAGATTCATTAAAATGCAGTGTCCAGATGGTGCTTTGCTTTAGAAACAGTAAATAACTTTATTAAAAGGTAGGACAGTTAAAAGAAAGATGCAGAATGCAGCAGTGGCCAGCAGGCTGCAGGCTGAGATGTGTCCCATACTTTGTCCTCGATTCTATTAACACTGGCGCTAGGGCTCCTGGTGTCCTGGAAGCTTGGTGTGGGTAGACTCTTGTAACTTCCGAGGCCCTTGAGTCTGTAGTTCGTAGTGTGAGCTAAAACCACACCGAGGGGCCTCAGCGGAGTGGAAAGGATCCAGGTGCATTGACGCTGGGCCCAGCTCTGGTGTGTGGGTACAACGGAGCTACCAAACGGATGAAATAGAAGGCGTCACTCCTAAAAAGAGGGGCGAGGCAGACTAAAAGCTTGTGCTCCAAACATGTTAAAATCAATGAGGGACACAGTCTATCCCACTAGCAGTTGACGGCCCGGCTGGTAATCCCCTCAAGTGATCAGGGGCACCCAGCGCAGTAGGTGGTCCCAATAGTGGAATCTGGTCTTTTAGGGCTGGGTACCGACATGAATATAACACTTGCAGGGTAAGCGCTAGAAAGGCGGTTCCAACACTCCTGTCGTGCTTTTCCAGTGAGCTCCAGTGCAGCTTCTGGAAGACCGTCAGCTGATGCTCAGGAATACTTCCAGGAAGGTGCTTGATTGGAGGTCTGGCAGATTACGCCACAAACGACAGCACAGAGTTTGTGTGTGTGTGTTTATGTATATACATACTTCACATAAACGTGTGTGTGTTTTGTAATGGCATCTTGCTTTCACCTCTGTCCTAAAGAATTAAAGTCTCGGTTAGCCACAGCGTTTGTGTCGACGAGGACAGCTTGGTGAGAATCCCCCACACTGCCAACAGAATGTGGTGCAGTGACTCGGTGGAATGAGGCGTAGATGTCGTCATGCAGATGGCGTTGCTGTACTGGTTGCCCTTGCATGTTTGTGGGCAGAGTGATGTTTTGCACTTTCTTTGTTGTGGTCCCATTGTAGGGGTCAACTACCTACCTGAGCAGTCTAAGACACATGGACGGGCAAAGTGAGGCTGCTTTCAAGTCTTGCCTTTCACTGGGAACTGTGTGTTTCTGGTGCCTGCATAACGTCCTGTGCTTGCCAGGATTTCCACTGTTCTGGTGCTTTCAGCTGGTGTTCCATATCTGGTCCGCCTGCTCGTCAACTCGCCTCTCTCGTGCGGTTTCTTTGGAAATTTTTCGATTTTAAGGGGTGTTGTCAAAACCTATAATGTAAACCGACATAAACTCCCTATATCTCGTATTATCTCTTTGTTGATGCAATAAGAAAAAACAAGTGTGCACATCTGTGCTGTTGTGGGCATTGCCGTGGTTAGCGAAGGATTGCCTTGCACTCCTGTCAGTTGTTTCAGAGAATCCCTCACCTTGCAGTTTACCACAGACCAAGAATTGTTTAGTAATCAATCAAAAATCTTTATTCGGAAAACATAAATGTTGACCATAAAAGTACATTACACAATCAGCAATCACAATATCTTAAAATAATAGGAAAATACAATTATCTCAGATTCACATCATAATAGTTTTACGATATTTAAAAATATTTTTTTAAAAAGCTATCACTGAGGCAATCATAAATTCATCATCTAAAGTTTGTAGCGCCAAAAAAGCTGGTCGGCATTGTCTAGTAACCATTTCACTTTCTTTCTGCAGAATGCCAACGATCTGGAGTGTGTGGGCAACAGGTAAGACTCCATTTACTGATCTGTGACCACCTACTCTTCCACGATGCAACTAACCATGTCGTCTCCATCTCCTGCGTGTCTCACCTTACATTATCCACCTTTATAATTAGGCGAGGTCACTCCTTCCCATACAGCGCACCTCGTTTGTCATCTTCTCACTTAGAGCCTTTCTCTGCCATGTTGCCGCATCAGCAGTGGTTCCACCACTTCCAGATTACCTCACGTGGCCAACTCTTTCTTTAGGCCTCACCTCAACCATCTCCTTCAGAATTCACCTTTCACTTGTCACCTCCAAAGTACCTCGCCCGTGTCCCATCTTGCTTTAAAGCGTACCTCACCCAGAGCACTTTCTCTTTCAGAAATATCTTCAACCAGACCAATTTCTCCACTATAATGTGCTTTATTCAAATCGCCCCATTCATAGCTAGCGTCGCCTCACATCTCTATGGCTACACATCATAGGTGTCTCATCCTCAACCATGCAATACCTTGCCCATGTCACTGCTTCATCCCTGTCTTCAAGATGCCCACATCACCCTCCTTCCATTACACGCCATTGCAGTCACTTTAATCTCGACTGTGCCTCACGTATGTAACATCATCTAGGGTGCACCTCCATGATGAAATCACCCTCTGCATGGCCGAACCCAAGCGTGGTCTCCTACTTCGGAACACACCTCGTCCATGTCACCACCTCCTCGGCGCACCTCACTGTGTCCTCCACTTATCTTGGGTTCACTAACTTGACTTGTCAGTCTCCTCCAACAGCAGGCTTCTTCTTGCTCATGTCGCCACCTCATCCAGGATGCCTGACCTCCTCTATCATCTACTTCTTTGTCCTCAAGAGCTCACCTCACACATGCTTCTGTCTCCTTTTGAGGGCATCTGTTCCTCCGTGGCAGCACCTCGCCCATGTCGCCACCTTCTCTAGTGTGCATCTGTTCCTCCGTGGCAGCACCTCGCCCATGTCGCCACCTTCTCTAGTGTGCATCTGTTCCTCCGTGGCAGCACCTCGCCCATGTCGCCACCTTCTCTAGTGTGCATCTGTTCCTCCGTGGCAGCACCTCGCCCATGTCGCCACCTTCTCTAGTGTGCATCTGTATCTACGTGGCAGCACCTCGCCCATGTCGCCACCTTCTCTAGTGTGCATCTGTTAATCCGTGGCAGCACCTCGCCCATGTCGCCACCTTCTCTAGTGTGCATCTGTTCCTCCGTGGCAGCACCTCGCCCATGTCGCCACCTTCTCTAGTGTGCATCTGTTCCTCCGTGGCAGCACCTCACCCATGTCGCCACCTTCTCTAGTGTGCATCTGTTCCTCCGTGGCAGCACCTCGCCCATGTCGCCACCTTCTCTAGTGTGCATCTGTTCCTCCGTGGCAGCACCTTGCCCATGTCGCCGCCTTCTCTAGTGTGCATCTGTATCTACGTGGCAGCACCTTGCCCATGTCGCCACCTTCTCTAGTGTGCATCTGTTCCTCCGTGGCAGCACCTCGCCCATGTCGCCGCCTTCTCTAGTGTGCATCTGTATCTACGTGGCAGCACCTTGCCCATGTTGCCACCTTCTCTAGTGTTCATCTGTTCGTCCATGGCACCTTCTCTAGTGTGCATCTCGCTCTTCTCCGTTTCTTCATGGCCCCCCTGTCTTTGGTCACCTCATTCTTTACTGCGCCCAACCATCTCCCCTCCTTACCTAAGAGTCTCTCAACCATGGAACAGCCTCATCCATGGCGGCAACTCATTCAGGTCTCTTCCTCCTCCATGGACCACTTCAGGCACACAGATTTCTCCCCATGTCACCTCATCCAATACTGTGCATCAGTATCTCCCTTCTTCATCCATGGTACATCTCACCTGTGAAACCTTCTTATCACTCATGTTTTCTTATCTGTGCTGCGCCTCACAAATGTTCCCTGCTCTTTAAGGCAGCACCCCCGCATGGCCATGGTCCTAATGACCACAACAAGTCCCTTTCCCCCCGCTTCTGAAGGCCGCACCTAGCCCACATCACCCACTCATCAAAGCCATACCTTACATATGGCATCTGCTAGACTGCACCTTGCGCCTGTCCCCTGCTCCTTGGGCCACACCTTGCCATATCCCCTGGTCCTCAAGGCCTCACCTTCGCCATCTCTTCTCCTTACCCAGGAGTGTCTTCGACCACATGACCGCGTCATCCATGGCTGCACCTTATTCATGTCTCTTCCTCCTCCTCCTCCAGGGAGGAATTCAGACACAGATTTCTCCTCGCGTATCTTGCTTCTTCATCCAGGCTACACCTCACCCATGAATATTCTCACCCATGTTTCCTTATCCATGCTGCTCCTCGCCTATGTCCTCTGCTCTTCAAGGCCGCATGTCACTCATGACCTTTGGTCTCATGACTACCCCTAGTCCCTTTCTCCTGCTTCTCGAGCTGCACCTCCACCATAGCCTTGGTTCGATTGGCCACAACTAGTCCCTTTCCCCTCCTTCTCAAGGCTGCACCTAGCCCATATCACCGGCTCATCAAAGCCACACCTTAGCTATGTCCCTTCCTCAAGTCTCCTTCTCCGGTGTGCCCTTTACTCATGTCATCTGATCCATGTTGCATGTCAAAACTGTCAACTTCCATTCATGGCCCCACCTTGACCATATTATGTCATCCTCCATGGTGCACCTCGCCCATCACCTCCCATCCATAGTAGCACCTAGTGCATGATTCCTCCTCCTCTAGGGTGCACACACCTGACCTGTTTCCTCCCTTACGGTACACCTCCTTCCTCTTCCAGATTATACTTTGTCCATAACCCCGCCTATCCGTTTCCAACACATCGCCATGTGCCCTTCTTCAGGCCGCACCTCACCCATGTCCCCGTTTCCACCAGAGTGCACCCCTCTTCCTCATCCAGACCACTCTTTGCACATTGTCGCCACCTCAAGACTTTGGTCTTCCTATGGCAGCATGATTGAGATCCAAGCTCACCTGAGCGCACCTCATACCTGTTCTCTCTTCACCTCTAGGGCTGCACTGGAAGAGCTGCAAACGAAACTGAAGGACGCTGGAGCAAGGTCTGTAGTGAGCACCGTTGGCTACTTTATGAGGGTCTGAGGTGAATAGGATTGTGTGGAGAAGGGTTTTGAGGGACAGTGAGGGGAGTGATGCGGAGACTACTACAGGGAAATAGAGCGGTGGAGGAAAGGGGTCTAAAAGGCTTTGTACGTAGAAAGAAAAAAGTGAAAGAGGGAAACATTGGAGACGGGCAAAGTGTGAGGGAAACTGGGTACGCTGAAGAATGTTCTGAGCGGCAGTGCGAGGGTAGAGTGGAGTAAATGTATGGGTGAGAAGAGAAAAAGAAATGGCAGTAGTGTGGAGAACAGGATGAGAACAATAATATAGGAAAGTGTGCCGGGAGGAATATGAAATGAGGGGAGCTTGAAAGATTGGGGGTGAACAGCATGGGACAGGAAATGTGGGACAGTGTTTTGTAAATTAGAGGGCAGGGGAGTTGGTGACTGGAATATGGGAGAACAGGAGGAGTGAAACAGAAATGGGAGCAGGCGTAAATGGTGGGGTTTTCACAGGGTTTGAGGCCTTCATTTGGCTAAAGGGGCAGTCCCTGGTTACAGGGCAGTATCTAATGTGGGTGTTCACCAAGAATGTCCCATGGCCACAGCGATGCTGCTTCAAATGGGATAGCCCTGGGAGAACCAGGTACCCTTAGGGTACTTGACTGTTTGTGGGTTGTGAAGTTGAGCAGCCAAGGCTTACTCTAGGAGGTGATTGGCATTAGAAACTCGGCTCCAATTTGACACCGTAAACCACACTCAGCACTGCTGAGGAGGTGCAGCTTATGTTCTAAAATTAAGGTGCAAAAAGAAAACGTGTGGCACCCTCTGGGGCTGAAATACGACATAGAGTTGTTTAGCATTTGCGCACCAAGCACTACACTTTCTATGGCCAGCACTTTCATATAACGCTGCACCTGGGCCAACCCTGAGAACCGCGTGACTTATTGGGTCTTTTAACATAAAAGTGCTTCTTTGTCCCAGTCAGCGAGACAGTAGGGAGTCAAAAATGATCCAGTGTTGCAAGCTGCTGCTTTCGGTATATCCCCGTTTCATGACTCTGGTTCTAGGTCTAAGGCTGAAGAGCCCAGTGGACTGAAGGCTCAGCTGCTGAGTTCCCAGCACAAAGTTCTAAAAGTAGCCAAAGTTGTCGGACCCAAAAACGGCACTCTTACATCTTACAAAAAATATTCCACCCAGTGAAGCCCATCGTACAGTTGAGGGCTGTTTCCGAGTCTCGATGCCCAGATAATTGATGCTTGGGTCTGGCTGCTATATCTGGGCAGGACACCTGTTACACCTTATACAGCTTTTGGTATCAAAGTATCACAGAAGCCATTATAAAGCCATTCTCTGGGTGGAAACTGACATTGGGGACCCATATGTTTGAGGTGACTGGTCGGACACAATCCTCTCTGGGGGCCACCTATAGCACTGGGGCTGGGAAAGACACTCTGCATCCCAGAAATCCCGTTCACACTGCAAAATGGACTGTATGGTTGGGGCGCAGGAATGCCTTTCCCACAGGGAGCTGGACGCGGGGGTTGGAGATTGACTGTTAAGACAGATGCTATCATTCTGGGAACAGTAGTGGCTAGAGAGATGTTATGCATCATTCTGGAAATAGAATACCCACCTTCAGCCGGAGCAATAATGGGCCGTGCTGCACTACACCCCTGGCAATTTAGGTAAACAAGCTAAAATGTCATCTTAAAGATGTCATTTGAGCAAGAGGCAAATTTTCAAAACAAAATAGTAAAGGAAGGGTTGTGTCCACTCTTGGGGTGAGAAGTCATCTCTGTTGAGTAGAGAGGCATGTACATGCATTGCAAACTCTTTCCTAGTGTTAGCTGTTCGAGCATACTTGGTGACGCCACTTTCCCTTTGCGGGAGTCCGAGATTCAGAGGACATTTCTAAAGCTACCCCTGACAGACTTTAGATTTGAAGGAAGGACTCGGATTTGTCCTGTGAATACTTTCTGTAACCATTAGAATAGGAGCAAACATTCTGCTCGGAGCTTTTGACTTTTTCTATGATAAAATATTACTACTTTATCTTGCCTTACACTGGTGACTTCTATTGGAGAGACTCCCGAAAATGTCGCTCTCCCGCTTCAATCCTGGTTCTTAAACGGTGGAGGTTCTTGCTAAAATGACAACAATTAAATCTAGATCACCCCTTGACCCTTCTCCTTCTAAGGTTTTTAAAGCACTGGTAGCCTCGTTTCCTCCAGTAATTTCCATGATTTGCAATAAATTATTAAGGGTCGGGGAGGTTCCTACTTTTTGTAAAACTGCGCTTGTCGCTCTGCGCTTACAGAAAGACACTCTTGATCCGGACAGTCCTGCTGGTCATCGCCCCATCTCGGGGTTAACGTTTTTACCAAGATTCTGGAAAGGTACATAAACTCTCACTTATGTTTTATCAAGGAAAACAATAGACAATGATGATGAATCGGGTTTTAAACCCACTCTTAGCACTGAGACTGCGCTTACAGCGGTGTCCCTATGATTCCGAGTGAGGGGCATACAGGGGCTCTCATCCTTCTCGTTTTGTCGGCTGCGTTCGTCACGGTCGCTCCGCGCCGTCTGCATTCTGAGTTTTAAAGTGGGTTGAATCCTTTTACCAAAATCAAACATAG
This sequence comes from Calotriton arnoldi, assembly GCA_963921515.1. Classification (NCBI taxonomy): domain Eukaryota; kingdom Metazoa; phylum Chordata; class Amphibia; order Caudata; family Salamandridae; genus Calotriton; species Calotriton arnoldi. Next base: position 1,067,097 of record CAWUFW010000916.1, read on the forward strand.
GCGGTGCAGCGGGGTCTTATCGTTCCAACTTTAAAAACTTCATTGCGGGGGCGGCCAGGATCTGCACTTGGCCCCTCTCTTTTTAATATCAATGTCGCTCCTCTAGCTGATCCCATGGCCTCTTTTGGTTTAGAATTTTATGGGTATGTGGACGATTCCCAAATAATAATTAAAATGAAATCAAACCTGAATCGGCTACAAAACCAATTCAAAAATTGTCTCATACCAGCGGCTGCCTGGATGAACGACTTGATTAGGATAAAACAGAAATATTACTGTGTTGGTAACGCTTCTTCTGGTCTCCGGATTGGTGCCCCGAGCACACGACCGCTGCTCGCAACACAGGGATTGTATATGACTCCAAAGTGTCCTTTGACTCTCATGTGAAAAAAATCGCAACTACCGGCTTTTTAATTATGAAGAAACTAAAAAAGTTCTTCCTTTCTTCCGCAGCAGGCTTGGCAGCCTCTGATTGCAAGTAGACTGGATTATTGGAATGCTTTGTATGCTGGCCTTTCAAAATATTTGATTCAAAAATTGCATTTAATTCAGAATGCAGCTGCTAGACCGATATTTAAAATCTCTATGCACATGAAGAAACTTCTTTGGCTTCCTGTTCAGGAAAGATGTGAATGCAAGACCTTGTATCTTTCACACAAAGCTATTTTCTAAACGCATGGTGTTAACTACATCTCCAACTTGTTACAAAAAAAATACACTCCTACTAGAACCTAGAGGCTTTCTTGATCTTCATTTTGTTCCTAAATTTCGGAAGGTTAGATTTAGAGGTTACTGCACGGGCCTGGAACAAACTTCCTACTGTTATGGATGAAGCCAAATCATTTACCATTTCAGAGGCTCTATAAAACATCTGTTTAAAAAACGTAGACTCTTATCTTACTTTCTTTAGCTCCAGGACTGCTCCGGGTAATCATCTGCTCAATAATATTTATCCGAATTACTCTGCATGCATACAGGATTCAAGGAAGAGCATCGTAGATTACGCCTACGTTTTAGGACTTTTACCAGGAGTTGGTAATTATAGTTTCCATGTCAAGTAACCTGTTTTGCTCTAAAACTGTGAAGGATTTGAAGGGGTGAATCTTTTCTTCTGGGCTCTCATGTTCGCTTTCGAAGAGACCGTTTTATTAAAACTGATCCGATTCGATTTTTCACAGATCTGCAATGCACGGTACCTCCCAAAGTGAAACTCGGCTTCGGCGTCTGCATACAGTGTACATTCAGAGTATTGTGTTCTCACTCGGCATTTGCAAGCGCACTGTTGATACCCTGTGCTTTCCACTAGGGCTTAACATGGAGTCACTGGACTGTTTCTTTACTGATACCCTGATCTCACATATAACAAAAAAATAAGAGTTACTTAAACTGTGGAGGTGGGTGGTTCACACCGCTGTCCATGTCAAAGCTAAGGAGCAGTGTGGACGGCATTCAGTGGTACGTTGAGTTGTGTATGAACTCCTCTCTATAGCGCTTGCCTTCTCTTAACTAGGCCATTAAGGATAATGGGGTAAACCCGGAGTCCCTCAGAACCTGGGTATTGGTAATGTAATCTACAATAAGTTCTGTGGGTTAGAAAACAATTGCTTTACAAGACTATTTACTGATTAGCAGAATAGTCGAAGCACAGATCAAAACACACCAAAAAAACAATATTTCAAAGATTGTATGTGTTATTTATAACATTTGAGTTCATATATGGCTGCAACATACACAAATGGTTAAACAAAAAACAGAATGAAAGTGACTTTGGTGGGATAAGTGACATAAAGTGCATATGTGCGTGATAAGGAATAATGATCAGAACATACATAAATTAAATATATATATATATATGTATATACACACACACACACATACATACAGAGAATAGGAAATAGGACCGTTAATTCTAGCAACACCCTTTGGACTGCCGCCTTCTTCTTGGTTCAAGGGTGCAGAGACTAGGGACGTGAGCAAATAGAAGCGTTGACGTTTCGACCCAAAAGGTTTGCGTGAATAAATAAACGTCACAGCGGGTCTTCTTCAGCACTGAAATAGGGAATGTAGACAGCCTATGTAAGAGGAGGTAATTCAGAATGAATGGGGTGTGTTAAGACTGGGCTAAGATTTAGGATTTAAAACCAAAGGCGAGAAAAACTCACCTATTCAAAAAGACTCCTCCAAGCCTGGATGGAGCATGAAAGTACTTATAGAGGGACCTTATCTCCTTGAAGTAAGAGCCCATGCATCTTGCTGGGCGGGGCCGGAGTTAATGTTGCTTGAGTAAGCTACAATGAGCAGGACAAAAAGAATTATGAATTTGAATTGAAATTAATTGAATTAAATATTCCCAATCCGATAGTAATGCACTTACCAATGATATTGTGTTCCGATCTGTGCTTCGACTATTTTGCTAATCAGTAAATATTCTTCTAAAGCAATTGTTATCTACCCCCAGAACTCATTGTAGATTGGATTCTCTTAACTAGGAGCACTGCATATGAACCACATTAATACAGTAGTGATGTCAAGACCGAACTAGTCTACTAGATAGCTGGCCATCATGGGGCTTGAGCATCATTTGGTAAGAGCTTGGAACAGATGCTGCAACCTTAGAGCCTGGGAGGCCCTGTCAAGGGCCAGTAAAGCAGAGTAGGGCCACACCTGTGGTGCGTCCTTGAGTTTTCACAATGACCACATAATATTTTAAAGAAGTGCTATGACCTGGTGTAATTCCACACTGGTCAGAATTGATCAGTCCTGGCATCTGTGGCAGCGCCTCCTGGCCCGTACGTTCCTCATTCTTTAATAATACTCAGTCTGCTGGATGGAGAGAGGTCTATGTGAAGCCCTCTCCTGGGATTTAAAATCCTCACTCATCTTTGAGGGTGGGTAATCGGTTAGGAAGACTGCAGTGTAGAGCACTGCCAATCGTGGCGCGAGTTGATCTGCAAGTGTGTGGTCGAATTGTCAGGTGACCATCCGAAACAAGCAGTTTCCCACCAGATAAATCTATAATTTCTAGGGTCATGACAGGTTCATCCTTAGCCGCACTTTGGTCAGAGTATCCTTAGGTAGAGTGGTGCAATGGAAGTACAATTCATGTAGTCTGTGGCATATGAGGGAACACATTTATCATTCCAACCATACAAGTTTCACTATTAGTCATAAAAAGCCTTGGTACTCTCCTCCTGAGATTAAAGATTGTGGCCCTGATCACCCCTAACCGTTATGGGAGTACCAGTACCAACCAGTGATCAACTGCACCAGTAGTCTGCCTGCCCTGCACCAGTTCTGCGTGCCAGCATGCCACATAAGCAGAACCGTCTAAGAAGCCTTAGTGTGTAGTTTCAAACTGCAAATTCGACCGGGCAAAACAGGCCATATCTTCTTTTGTAATACTGGGTGCTTACTATTTAAAACGTTGGATGTTTTCTTAAATTATACATTTCTTGTCAGTGAAAAATATCCAAAGTAGTTTTTCAGTGTGGCAAGGCTGCCTCTCCCATAGAAAAGCGCCTGGTACCTTACAACACCTTGTAATGCATAACTCCGGTTTGGGAATAGCTAGACCCGTGATTCATGGACTCAAATTAATAGCAATTTAAAATCCAATCTGATGGCGAAGTCTGATTTTAAATTACTATTTTGAAAATGCCACTTTTAGAAAATTCCATGAAACACACAAAAGGTCATGGGAGGCTCCTTGCAATAAGTCTAACCACTGGCAATCGCTCGGGGTAGCACTCTAACTTATCATTCTTTTGCCCACCATGCCACCTCAGATTAGACCCAGTCATATGCAAATCAGTCTTGACCCTGATCCTCATGGAAAAAGTTCATCCCGAACTGCCAGGTCCTCTCTGACCCAATCACAGGCAACCCAGGTCTGGCTTTGACAGCCAGGTGTAGGGACTGAGTATACATACTGCCAACATCTAAATCGGGCCCCAAGTCAGAAGGGAAACTTAACACTGGGACGAACCTGGTCCCTGTAGCCAACACACAGAGAATAAAATATCGTTCAGAAGTATAAAAGGACCTACGGTTGTCCTAGTGGAATAAAAGGTAAAAGTTCTGAAATAGTAGAGTACTGCAAATTATACTGCTATATTTTCAGTGGTGTTTATTTTATTTTTTCTGTTTACTCTGAGTTGCTGCATTGTATGTTACTAATTGAGTGTTTGCGCTACTTCAGTCCATACTGTATTATCTGTGCCCAGTACTTTTTCACTCTGTCTGTAGGATACACGGAGGGCAGTTTTTTGTTTGTTTTTGACGTCCCACATTGCACCGTGTGCTCGCTGGCAAATAAAAAGGTTGCAGCACTCCCACCGTTCGTTAGCTTCTGTGGGCATCCTAAGGAGTCACAAAGTGTATTGAGATAACGGGGTTATATTGAAAAGTGCTACTGTTTGCAATTGGTTCTCGGGAGCTCACACACACAGCGTGACCAGACACCTGTGTTTGGCCTTTTGTTCTTCTGGCGCTAGAAAACTCTAAAAATCATATCTCGGATTCCCTTCATCAGATTTTTCTTGTTTTGATGTCTATTTAAAGGTACACATGTATGTTATTCTATAAATTGTAGTGGTATTTTTATTGTCGTGTTTTTTACTTATTCGCTGTTTTGATACTGGTAAATGCTTTACTCTTGTTTTCCTTTCAGTTTAGCCTGACTGCTCTGTGCCGCAGCTACCCAGGACTGAGCTAAAGTTTAAATTAAAGTAACCTAACTGGACCTGATTCAGAATAATGACATAACTTGGTGAGGACTCGCAACCACCCCAGCTAATAATCCCCTTTCTCACAGAGTCCAGCAGTATTGGCAACTGGAATGATCTCCCGTTCCATTTAAGGAACGCAGTAGATCTCCTCTCCTTCAGAAAGGGGCTGAAAACTTGGCTTTTCACACAGTAACACCTTCCAATATTGATAACCAGCAGGTAGTGCTCAGCGCCAGGACACCCCAGGGTAACCGTGCGCTCTAGAAGTTCAAATAACATAACATGAAAATGGGGGTGTAAGCAATTTCAATTGTGGGACCCACTTCCTTGCAAGTGACCCGCTCATTAGAATCATATCACCATATCCATAAGTTGTATCAGAACAGAATGAACTGAGCAGGGAGCCCCATGTATCATACTATACCATGTCAAGTCCGTCCCAGTAATTCTATTGAGGTTGTTGGCTACAGTCACAATTGAGCAGTAGATGTATCAAAGTATCCTGCAAAGTTGCAGCAATTAACGATCTCAATCAGTAGATCTGTGGAGCGCTACTTGTCACCTGTGAAGGTATCCTGGCGCTGACAGATTCCAGTTGATTAGCTGAATAGCCAGGCCTTCAGGGACTTTCGAAACTCTGGAAGAGATGGGGAAGTCCGTAGATGAAAGGGTAGCTCGTTTCATGTCTTTGCTGCTAAGTCTGAGAAGGAGAGACCTTCTCATCTGCTACCTTGGCTGCGGGGGGTGAGGGTTGGAGAATGGGACACGGAGCGGAGGTGTCTGGTGGGCTGATGGAATTTCAGGCAGTGTTTTATCTGGGGAGGTCCAGGACAAGTCTGGCCACGGCATTCTGTATCACGTAGTCTTCAAAGTAGGTGAGCTGCGATCCCTTCGTAGAGAGCATTGCTGTATTCCAGTTGGCTGGAGATGAGGGCCTGGGTGATGGTGCCTCTTGCACTCCGATCATCTTTTTCATTCTGCATCAGATGACGTCCTCTGCTGATTGTGTGATGACTGGGGAAGTACCTCATTGCTCCCTGGCTCTTTCGATGCAGTTCACTCTCCCATGCTGGTTGATTCTGACCCTTCACAGTTTGTTGAGCGTGCCGTCTCATGAACCGCTGCCACCTCCAGTGGCAGTGCCACCTCTCTGTCTGCATGGGCTTGCGTTAACAAGGGAGCAACGGTCCTTGTCGGCTGGTTCTGTTTCTTGCCCTTTCGCTTCCTGTGTTTCACTTGTTGAGGTCTCTGCTCCCAGGGCAGTGAAGGAAAAGCACACATTTCAGGTTCATCTTGCATTGTTTGCATTTTACCCCAAAGAGATGTCCGATCATGCTGCATTACCAGGGTTAGTTTGGGAAATATCACTGTTGTGCTCACCATTGAGTGTCCGGTTCTCCTCACCATCGTCAAGATAAGATGTCTGCCTAGAAAGAGTAGTAGTTTTAGTTACCACCAGCTGGGGGTAACGAACCCAGAGGCCGGTGCCTAGATGAGGTTCAGGGAGCCCTCTCAATGGAGACAAAAAAAGCTATAGACCCGGTGGGATGAGAATGGGGGCACCATCAAAGACAACCAATGTTCTATGTATTGAACTAGGCTCGAGTCTTCCGAGGTAAGCCCACCTCGCAAATGTCACGACTGAGAGCTGCCTTTGGCATCCTCTGCTGTTTCTGCCAGGAAGCTGCTCTGAGGTCTCAGATTTGTTGCTCTAGCTCAGTCGTTGGCTGTAGGGATTGTAGTTTACGTTGGTCTTCCTTACAGAGCCCCATGTCTATTGCCAGTTTGTCCATCTTGAGTTCATAGGTCGCGATGGATTCTGCAATGGCCTCCAAAACTGTGTCCAGATTCTCTGGGCAGTGTTTTCATGATTGAGGTCCCCCTTTCTGACCTCACTAAGACTGTAGGTTCCTGCTTCGAGGTCCAGGAGTCCACCTGGCACCTTTGCAGCAGGTTTAAACAGCCCTTCTGCATTGGTTTCCTCTTCAGCCATCTTTCATGGTTGAGCCAGCCTGAGCACGTCCGAATGAAGTCACTTGGTTCCTCTACCAGTTCAGTAGGATTTATTTTTATTAGATTTTTTGCATAGAGTTAAACAACAGCTATAGACATAACATTGCTCGACAATGTAGCTGGGCCACAAATGTTCCCACTGTGAAAATTTCAATAAGAAACAGAAACAACAAGCCAGAACGTAATAGCAAAGCAAACAAGCTCAGGAGGCTGGGGAGTGTGTGGGGAGTCATGTCACGTGTGGGGGGAGACAGCCAAGAGAAGCTCCCACCAGGAGTATGGTCCAGGCAGGATGTGTGAACACGTCATGTGGGATCGGGTGGGTTGGGGGGGTCACAACCCCTGAGGGGACAGTCGATGGAAGCAGGGAACCATTCATATGCACAGAGGTGTGTGTGGTGTGCTGACTTTGCAACCGCAGGTGCCTGTGGTCCCTGCACGTCTCTTGGGAGCACTCACCTCGCCTGCATGCTTGCATGCACCGACATGAGTATAGTGCACGTAGGTGCAGGCTCAAGGTGGGCGCGTGTCGTTTTCAGCTTCTATGTTGAGCTGAAAGGTCTCCCAGCATTCACCACCGGTGCAGGAGATTCCCTTCATGCAGAGCCACTAGAGGGTGTGAGCCTCTGTCTGAGTCCATGTCAATAGGTCATGGAGCCAACGCTGGAAATCAGGAGGGACGGTTGCCTTCCACACCATATCCACCTGATGTTTGAACAGAATAAAGGCTAGGTCAATAAATGTATGTAAAAGTTTGTCATGTTTCGCCCGGGGCAAAGCGCCAGCAGACAGGAAGAAGGCATGGTAGTGAGTTCATGTGCTACCATCTCCGCCACCACTGCGGTCACCCTATGCCAGACCAGTTGCAACACCGGGCAAATCCCACACCATGTGATGAAACCCCGCTTCCTGTAACGTACTGCGGGGGAGAGCGTCGGGAAAGGTAGGTGTTGGACGTGGCCCTTTTTCCCAGAAATTTTTCGTTTTTCCCCTAGCCATTTTACCATGTGTGAAACTCACTCAAGATGGCTGCCACAGGCCCCTGCTACTGCAGAGGGGCCTTACACGCATACACACTAGTAGCCAGGGTCAGGCTGGGACATGGGGATACAGTATCCATTCCGTCCCCGCCTCTGGGCCACATAGCCAGGCATGTAGAAGGTTCCAGAACCTTCCGGGCTGTGGGAGGAGTTATGTTTTGCCGCCTTTGGGAGAGTCACCTGACCTAGGAGTATAAAAGGCTTGGAGGGAAAACTTTTAGTCAGTTGGGTTTAGTCAGTTGATGAGGCACCACTGATCCTGGGAGAACCTCCGCCGGAGTATAGGCTTTAGGGCCTAGGGGGGAGACCAACACTACTGCTGCTGACAGGGCTGAGGCCCTGCTGTAGTAAGATAGCTGAGGAACGCCCACCACCCACTGACCTTGCCCAGTGTGAGGGGACCCAGGGAACCACCTTCAGCGTGCGGGGAGGAACATCAAGCACTCCCAGACCACCAACTCATTCCCCCCCCCCCTCATAAGAAGAAACTTCTGACAGGAAACTTTGACAAGAAACTTATAATAAGGAACTTCTGACAAGAAACTTACAACCAGAAGCGCCTAAGAAGCAACCAAGCTGAAGCAGTCGCAAGACACCTTAACTTGAGGAGGCCTGACTGTCCAGCAAGGCCTAAAACTGCCCAACTGGGGATCACCAGGTAAAGCGCCGTACCCTGAAGCGCTAGACCTTCACCCCCTATTCATTTTTGCCTGTTGCTGGGCTGCCCCCAAGTACTTTGCCAGTCAGCCATGCCCACAGGCTGCTGGTGCCCCCTGCGTTCTGTCGCCCCTCAGGTCACTGACCTTGTGAGGAGATCACGCCCGCCGCCGCATGAGAAGAGGCACCGTGTGGTGAGGTGCGCCGTCGCGCCCTCACCGGAGGAAGCGCTGAGGTGAGTGAAGCCCCTCAGGTGTGTGTGGTGAGGTGCGCCGTCCGTGCCCTCACCGAAGCGGCCAAAGAATTGCCCCCGCCGCCGTCGCGGCCGAAGAATTGCCACCGCCGCCGTCGCGGCCAAAGAATTGCCACCGCCGCCGTCGCGGCCCAAGAAATCGCCAGCGCGATCTACGGCGAGGCCTCCAGGCCCCGCAGACGCCGTTGCCGAGCAACCAGGGGTCGCCGGGCGTGACCCAGGAAGGCCGCGCATCGATTGGGCGCCGGCCCCCGGTCACGCACCCAGCGCCGACGGAAGCCCGGGAAGAGCCCCGGCAGTGCAGAGGGAGACGGGGAGCCGGCCGGAGAGGACTGCCGGCTCCCGCTCCCTTCCCGGCAACCCTGAGCCCGCCAACTTCACTTACCTTGATCCCGGGGGCCGGAGGAGGGCGATCCCGGGCCCCGCAACGCGCCGTGAGTCAGTCCCTGAAGCCGCACCGTGCCGTCCAGGCATATCCTGATCCCGGGGGCCGGAGTAAGGTGATACCGGCCCCCGCAACGTCCAGCTAGTCCGGCCTGAAGGCCAAGGTACCCCTACCGGGCCCCGCCCTCCAGAACACGGGCCGGGCCTGGGGGAGTGCCAGTCGCCCTGAAGCGCGACCAACGACCAACACCACAGGTGAGCCCAGGAGGCCCCTAGGGCCCACAAAACGCCACTGGGGCCGGGGCCACCATTAACCCCATAAGTAATTGTATAACTTTCCCCATGAGGCGAGGCCCCGGAGAGGAGTGGGCCTAGCCTAAAGTTAACCCCTAAGGGTCATAGAAGCCCCAGGATACTGGACATGTCGAGGGGTTCCCTATAGTATTTAATAACTTCTTGCAGATGCCTATTGTAATTACTGCCTAGGCCATGCTTTTAACTGCCAAGTCTTTTACCACAGGGGGAAAGTATTTAATTGAATTGAGTTGAAGTGTTTTATGTTACAGGTGTACTGGAGTTGCGACGCCCACTGTACTGAATGTGGGCGCGCCTAGATTAATGCAGGCCTATTTAAATGTAAAGTGAAAAGCCTTCTTTTAAGTAATTGAATATGCTAAAGTGAACTGCATGTCTAGGCCCCTGTTTTATTAACGTACCTTGAGATCATTATTAAGTGCTACGTGTAGGAGATAATTCCTGCGGCCTCTTAGTGGCCTACAATGTTGATGAGCTATGATGCTTTATTTAAAATGTGCACCAGTTGAGTAATGCAATGAATTTGAATGTAGATCTGAATTAATCTGCCTCATCTAATGCCAACTTAATTTATTTATAAAGGATCTTAATTTAAATACAAAAGCCTGGTGTGGTGTCATGTTATTGCGTTCGCATTTCTGAGTCAGAGTAAGAGTGTGCTGCACAACTGCCTTACACATTGCCTTCGCGTGCCTTCCCCGCTTCACGCCATGCTACCGTGGCGGACTCGGTAAACCCGGTTCCAACAGTAGGCCTGATGTACGTAGTCCAATTGTGTGATATGAAATCTGGGGTTACGAGATACCCCCTTTACCATCTGAAGTGCCCAGGACCAAGCTGTGTCTGACAGAGGCTGCGGTAATACTTCATACCATCTGGCGCACGCCCCCTTCACATGGTCACCAGTTCAGTAGGACTTAACCAATTCCCCAAGGTGTGCAGCAAAAGTCCAGGTCTCGGAGGCAAAATGTGGCCCACCAGAAGGCACCACCACACTCTACTTCTCCACCACGGCCCAGCAGCAACCTCCTTCTGTGGGTAGGGGCATGGCGTCATAGGATTTACCCGCAATAGTAGACTTGGAGCCCCACCACAACAAAATGATTCAAGGTGTGTGTGCAGCAGGATAATAGGGGATGGCTTATCCTGACTACCCCTCCAGCCTGTCACTGGCATTTATATCCCCTCCTGGCATTTGATTGCATGCTCCCGCCAAGCCCCAACAGACTGCTCTTACTGCTGCTGGTATTTTTTTGGTGGACAGTTCATGGTAGTGCCTGTTGATTGTCCTCTCAATTGGCACTCTTTCCCTGCTTCTTCAGCCTTCATTACGAATCGACAGATTTGAGTGGCTTAGACTGCCACAATTCGACTCATCCAGAAGATTGGGCACCACCCACCTTAAGGTCCCACCTGAACGGGTCAGTCTGCCTGCCCCCTCCCACTCTTGAGATCAAAGCCTTTCTTCTGTTGGGCCAGCTAGTGGCATCCTGACTCTCACTGCTCGACAGGCGTCATTTTACTGGAGTACTACAGTACCACTTTCACTGCACATAGGCCAACCCAGGCTTGGGGTGCCCTTGCAGGTAGGAATAATTACTAGTTGCTCCCCAATTTTCAGCAGGGATGATACCAGTTGAGGCAGAACTTCTTTACCACAAGCGTATACCGTGCCCAGCTTTGGGACTTTACTCGCATGTTTGGGACTTGCTGCGTTCTCTCAAACAGTGGGGCAAACACAATCATTTTGGGGGCCAGTGTGTTGCTCGGTCCCCGGGATCCACACTTGAACCTTCGGATCTGGTTGGATGCTGCTAAAAATCTGGCAGCTGGTGGGAAGCAAATCATGAGCTGTCATCGCATGTGCTAAAGGCTCTGTTCCTCCCACTCCACAACCCTGTTACCCTGTCTCGAAGAAACCTCCATCTTTCCTGAAGTTCTTGCACAGCAAATGGTTGTACTTCATTTATGAATTACCTTTATATCCTTATTTGTTGGATCTGGATTGTACCTTGAGTTCAGAGTTTCACCAGACCTCATGAGTACTATTGTTTTCGCTCAAAGTGCAAACATGCCTCCATGACCAATGTTTGAGGCTTCTTCAATCCTGGAGATGCATCGTGTTCCTGATGAGTTTGCAGATTCCCTGTCCAGTGTCCACACCGAGACCAGTTCTGATTGGCTCTGCTGTGGTGTGCAGACTTCATTTACTCTTGTTGCTAAGGGAGATGGCCATTACACTGCAAAATAGATGGGGCGAGTTTCTCCCAAGAAAGGGGAAAAGAATAAGAAGAAAGGGAGTGGATATGTGGGCTCCCACACCCACCAGCTAAACGGGTTTCGGGTAGAAGCAGAGGAGCATGTGTGCATGCTGGAATGTCAGGAGTGGACATCACCTGCTTAGCATAAAGACCCCCATTTTGTGCCATACAGTTGGGGTTAAATGGACCCCTGCACCCACCATTTTATTCCAAAACATGAAACCGGTATCCCCTGTAAATATCATTAAACAGACAGCCACCTCTTTGAACCTTCATTGTGCCCACTAATCACACTAAATGCATACAAACTCACCAGCTCGCTCCTATTGTGAAAAACAAAAACTTTGGACCTATAAGTATTAGCCAGCATCATGCCCTTCTCCAATTTTCCTTGGAAACTATCTGCTGACTACCATTTTGTGTCTTCCCCAGCTTCACCAAGAAGACTTCAACCCTAAAAGTCACTGCATCTTAAATGACCTAGGCATATGCGTACTCACCTTTTTATTCAGCAGCTTTCAATACTGCTGATCATCCTAGGCTTGTGTCGGTCTACTCTGCAACAGAGAATGGGCTCCAGCAGCTTTCAATACTGCCGATCATCATAGGCTGGTATCGGTCTACTCTGCAACAGAGAATGGGCTCCAGCAGCTTTCAATACTACCGATCATCATGGGCTGGCGTCGGTCAACTCTGCAACAGAGAATGGGCTCCAGCAGCTTTCAATACTACCGATCATCATAGGCTGGCGTCGGTCTACTCTGCAACAGAGAATGGGCTCCAGCAGCTTTCAATACTGCTGATCATCATAGGCTGGTGTCCGTCTACTCTGCAACAGAGAATGGGCTCCAGCAGCTTTCAATACTACCGATCATCATAGGCTGGCGTCGGTCTACTCTGCAACAGAGAATGGGCTCCAGCAGATTTCAATACTACCGATCATCATAGGCTGGTGTCGGTCTACTCTGCAACAGAGAATGGGCTCCAGCAGCTTTCAATACTACCGATCATCATAGGCTGGTGTCGGTCTACTCTGCAACGAAGAATGGGCTCCAGCAGTGACAATACTGATGATCATCATAGGCTGGCGTCGGTCTACTCTGCAACAGAGAATGGGCTCCAGCAGCTTTCAATACTGATGATCATCATAGGCTGGTGTCGGTCTACTCTGCAACGAAGAATGGGCTCCAGCAGTGACAATACTGATGATCATCATAGGCTGGTGTCGGTCTACTCTGCAACAGAAAATGGGCTCCAGCAGCTTTTAATACTGACGATCATCATAGGCTGGTGTCGGTCTACTCTGCAACAGAGAATGGGCTCCAGCAGCTTTCAGTACTGCGATCATCATAGGCTGGTGTCGGTCTACTCTGCAACAGAGAATGGGCACTAGCAGCTTTCAATATTGCGATCATCATAGGCTGGTGTCGGTCTACTGTGCAACAGAGAATGGGTTCTAGCAGCTTTCAATACTGCTGATCATCATAGGCTGGTGTCGGTCTACTCTGCAACGAAGAATGGGCTCCAGCAGCTTTCAATACTACCGATCATCATAGGCTGGCGTCGGTCTACTCTGCAACAGAGAATGGGTTCTAGCAGCTTTCAATACTGACGATCATCATAGGCTGGCGTCGGTCTACTCTGCAACAGAGAATGGGTTCTAGCAGCTTTCAATACTGACGATCATCATAGGCTGGTGTCGGTCTACTCTGCAGCAGAGAATGGGTTCTAGCAGCTTTCAATACTGCCGATCATCATAGGCTGGCGTCGGTCTACTCTGCAGCAGAGAATGGGCTCCAGCAGCTTTCAATAATGACGATCATCATAGGCTGGCGTCGGTCTACTCTGCTACAGAGAATGGGTTCTAGCAGCTTTCAATACTGACGATCATCATAGGCTGGTGTCGGTCTACTCTGCAGCAGAGAATGGGTTCTAGCAGCTTTCAATACTGCCGATCATCATAGGCTGGCGTCGGTCAACTCTGCAACAGAGAATGGGCTCCAGGAGCTTTTAATACTGACGATCATCATAGGCTGGTGTCGGTCTACTGTGCAACAGAGAAATGGGCTCTAGCAGCTTTCAATACTGACAATCATAGGCTGGTGTCGGTCTACTCTGCAACAGAGAATGGGCTCCAGCAGCTTTCAATACTACCGATCATCATAGGCTGGTGTCGGTCTACTCTGCAACAGAGAATGGGCTCCAGCAGCTTTCAATACTGCGATCATCATAGGCTGGTGTCGGTCTACTCTGCAACGAAGAATGGGCTCCAGCAGCTTTCAATACTGCGATCATCATAGGCTGTTGTCGGTCTACTCTGCTGCAGAGAATGGACTCCAGCAGCTTTCAATACTGCGATCATCATAGGCTGGTGTCGGTCTATTCTGCAACAGAGAATGGGTTCTAGCAGCTTTCAATACTGCCGATCATCACAGGATGGCGTCAGTCTACTCTGCAACAGAGAATGAGCTTCAGCAGCTTTCAATACTGCTGATCATCATAGGCTGTTGTCGGTCTACTGTGCAACAGAGAATGGGCTTCAGCAGCTTTCAATACTGCTGATCATCATAGGCTGGGGTCCGTCTACTCTGCAACAGAGAATGGGCTCTAGCAGCTTTTGATACTGCGATCATCATAGGCTGGTGTCGGTCTACTCTGCAGCAGAGAATGGGCTTCAGCAGCTTTCAATACTGCTGATCATCATAGGCTGGCGTCGGTGTACTGTGCAACAGAGAATGGGCGCCAGCAGCTTTGAATACTGCGATCATCATAGGCTGGCGTCGGTCTACTCTGCAGCAGAGAATGGGTTCTAGCAGCTTTCAATACTGCCGATCATCATAGGCTGGCGTCGGTCTACTCTGCAGCAGAGAATGGGCGCCAGCAGCTTTGAATACTGCGATCATCATAGGCTGGCGTCGGTCTACTCAGCAGCAGAGAATGGGCTTCAGCAGCTTTCAATACTGCTGATCATCATAGGCTGGCGTCGGTCTACTCTGCAGCAGAGAATGGGCTCTGGCAGCTTTCAATACTGCCGATCACAGGCTGGTGTCGGTCTACTCTGCAACAGAGAATGGGCTCCAGCAGCTACGTCTTGATTGGTTCTCTTCCTTCCGTTCTCACTGAAATAAAAAATAGTCAGAAAATCAAAAACGATAAAGTTCTTTAAAAATAAATAATGGCGATATGTGGTGTCATTGAGGTATACTATTTCTGGCACTGTTTAATCAGTACCTAGAACAATTGTTTATATTTGACAGGATTCACATCTGAGGAGCAAAGATTTAGTACAGTTGACAATTCCGAATTTCAGAATACCCAGAAGTGTGAAGCAATGCTTAACTAGTGCTGCATCCAACTTCTGGAACTCAGTGTCTCCGTAGCTAAAAACTCAAGCCATCCTCCTATCCTTTGGGAAACTACGGGAGGCTCATTTTCCTTCTACATCTAGACCAATTGAGCCATCTGAAGTTCTCAGACCTACCTTAAACCTTTCTTTCGCTTTGATGTTCTACTGTGTATTGGTAAATAATTGTGTCCATTCTTGTTCCATGTAAATCTCTTAAATCCCATTTTGCCCAGTCGCAGTATAGGAAATTGATAAATCCTTTATACATTTCACAGACCTAATGAAAGCCAATGAGTGGCCAACATTCCAGGGACAGAAGTTAGGGCAAGTCAACACGACTACCCATGCAGGGGGCATTTGTGTCCCATCAAGTGTTCACTTTGTGCTGCCGCCCCACCCCCATGAGTAGACCGAGGCTCGGCTGACAAATAGTCCAGAAACATGTTCTGTCTCGTTCCTTTGAGTTGAATGTTTTTGGGTTTTCTAAAGAATGATGTTCTGCCAGTTACTATTCAACTACATTTCTCTTATCGTGACTGGTGTGAAAAGCGTAACAGGTGAGGAGGTAACTATGAGCTGCCTCACGTTGGATCTGGTTCGATCACAGTAGAACTGGTCGGTTCAGATCCCGTTTTACTTTCCAGTGTTTACGGAACAGCTTGTCAGTTCAGCTCTTTGAGCGTTTTGCCTGAATGAAGCTGCCCATCCTCACAACCTGTGAATTTAGAACCACTTTGCACACTTCTGCTGCGTGGGACCATTACAGTTTCCATCTCGCTGCCTGGTTGTTGTAGCAGTGCTTGTGGTCGAAATAATCCACTTATTTGTTAACTAACTACTCGTCTGTTTTGATCTGCAGATTTGGAAATACTTGATTTAATTATTTGGGAGTGACAATTAGTGTATTTGCAGTTCTCAGAACAATTTCTGGTAGAATCCTCAAATATCTGGGCGTGCACCCAGCTCTGAGATAGCTAGAGATAAAAAAACATGAGCCACTGTGCGGACAGCGATGAGTCCCACATGTTCTGCAGTTTGTCCGATCAGGAACCATAAGAGAATGCTGCAGGGTGGGGTTATAACCTAATCACGCTTCTGATATGAAGAATTGTGTAAGTGATGATGTTGTCAGCTCGCGCCCCCTACCAATGGGTGGTGTTAGAGCTACCAGGTGGAAATAAATCCTCTAGCAGGCCCCCCAAGTACAGAGGTGGTGAGTAAAAATGTAGAGAGCTAAGTGGTGTGAATGAAAGTATCCAGCAGCGCCTACGCATTCTGCAGCTGGTACTGAGTTAAGTTTCCTGCATCCCAGCGTTCCCTTCTAACACTTCATGAAATCATTTCCTTTGGGAGCCACAATGTGTTTTACTATTCTTGTCACCTCATTCCTTTGGGGATAGCAGGTTGCTTCATGACGTTCAGTGTTTCCATTGACTTCATCTGCAGAGTGATCACCAGGCCGTTCTCCAAACCTTTTGTGAGCATTAAGAGGGGATATCTGTTACAAAGCAGGTGACCAGCTTGACATACCTACATGAAAAGTAATCGCCAGTTTCCGCTTAAACGAGACCATGAAGTTATCAGCATTCTTTCTGAGTCACAAATACTGGCCAAAAGGAGCCAGACCACATGTGACACGACAAGGGCTCTGAGATCATCTTAATGGATTTAACATGTTCATGGTATTCGATCTGGCAGCTCGGTTCCAAGGATATTGGCAAGATGGAGTGTGGCTTGAATGAGTTAGCTCTGCTCCCCACTGGCAGAGAAGTACCAAAGCCACAATCTGCAGGGGTTAAGGAGCTAACGATGCTGCACCACTGAAAGAGCTGCAGCAACCGCGCTCGGGCGACATCTTCTTTTGCAGCTTGATCTCTGTTAAAGAGTGAAATGCATCCTGCACCTCAGATCACACGGCTCACGGAGGTTCAGCTGCTCTGGTAGTGTGGCTTCACAAAGCAAACTGAAGAAGGCCTAAGTCGACAACTACCTGATTATCTTCAGTTTAACTAAACATTTGGAGGGCATTTTGATGCTCTCGCTCGATGGTAGGATTTGGCAAAGCATGTTTTGTGTGTCCAACCTTTGAGTCACTGTTGTAAATAACGTTACGCTGTACAAGTGCATGGTGCTTACTTTTTTGCCCCTTCCCCGCCTGGCTATTCCCTTGTTCAGTGGGTTCTTGAGCGATGTCCCCCACACCCTTATAAAAGTGGGTTCAACGGATGACCGCATATGAGGCCATATGAAAAAATTGTTCTGACTTCCCTTTTGTTCTTTTCGTTGGTAGGCATGACATACTGAAGACCAAGTTGGACTCTCTCCGGGGAGAAGTGCTAAAGAAGGAAAAGGAGACGGAGCAGACAATGCAGGCACTGAGGCAGCAGGTGGAGGTACGAATGGGCATGGTGTGTGTCAGACCCCTGTCCCTCATGGACACACTGCGCATCGTTGGGACTCCCGTCCCAAGTGGAAGCTTGCTACACACCATGTGCGTCACAGGATCTTTGGTACTTTGAACAGGGTGTCGCTTGGTCCAGCACATACTTCAGGTTCATACACATCGAGCCATTTCTGCCCGAGCTGGCAGCGTACTCCTGTCCGCGAATGTTCATGCTGTGTTCAACTCTACCCAGGACTGGATTTACACTCACTGCTACGTGTATGTTTTCTTACTCCTACAAACCCAGTTCAGACCTTGGGGCAGACTCATAAGTGCATGGACGCTGTCTGACAAGCCAACGCAGTGCAGCACTCAGAGCACTCACACACTCTTGACTTGCCTAATTCAGTGCTGAGAGCAGACCTCTGTAGCTGTACGTCCACTGTTGACCAGTCGAGTGCGACCCTCAGGGCAGGGTTATACCTGAAAGCTCCTGTCTGACTCACTCAATGCAGCACTGAGAACAGACTTCTATAGTTGCATGCCAGTGTCTGACGAGCAAACTGCAGTGGTCTGAGCAAACACACTATCTGGATCCCTGGATTCAAGCTGCTGGCCCACTGTCAGAGCAGCCATGTGCAGCACTACATTTGCAGCTTAAAGCCCCCTGTCTGACTATTCAACCCCCCACCCTCCCCCAGAGAGCAGTGTGAGCAGACGTTTTACTGTTGGCAATATGTCTCACCCATCCGTTCTCTTTCCACAGCATCTGCTGGATGACAAGGCATCTGTGAAGGCGCAGGTCACCTCCCTGCTGGGGGAGCTGCAAGAGAGTAATGACTGCCTGAAGGAGTGCGGGGCCGAGAAACGCAAACTGGAGGACAGGTAAACACTGCGCCATGATTTGATGCTATGGTGACTAGCGCCTGCATTGTGTGTTCAGTTAAGGATGCTGCCTTTAGTTAGGTCGAGCCTCGAGTAGCGCGCAAGCGCTGCTAGGCGAGACTTTGTTAGGGGGTTTGGAAAGCTGACCAGACACTCGTGCGTCATGGCCTTTTTCCTGCGGTTACGCGCGCAGGGCCGACATCTGTTTTGCATTATCGTGCCCGATAATGCAAAACAGATGTCTCGCTGTGGCGCGCGCAGATCGCTCGCTGTGGCGCGCGCGCGCACACCACTGGCGTCGCCCCCACCTCCTCCCCGCTCGTGCCTTCAAATGCTTGTTTTTTAAAACTGACCGTGCTGAACACAGGACCCGGCACTCTCAAAGCCCTGCCAACCTCGCTTTCTCCTGCTGCACTGCTCTAGTCCGCTCTCGCTCTGTACCTAACCCAGTCCCTTCTTTCTAATTCCTTAGCCCCTCCTCCTCGCCTGCCTGTCATCTCTGCTGGGCCGCTGACTTCCTCTGCGCCTGACAGAAGACAGGAAGCAGTACTGTTCTGTCGCTACCGCTTCCGGGGGGAATTTGTTGTCCTTAGCTGCCTGTGTTTACAGGCAGGGGGATCCAGCCCAGCGCGAGTGCTGCCGGCCTCGGAGATGCGGGTACTCTCCGGCCCACGGGCTCTGCTGCTGGCCCGCAGCCCAGGCCTCCTTCTGCTTCTCTGCTACCACCTCTGCCTGGGCTCTGGCAGCACCACCACTATGCCGCCCGCATCACAGCGTAAGGACAGGGGTGGCCAGGGCACCGGGTATACAAAGGACTGGGCACCGCGGTAGTTAATTGAAGTAGGGCATGTGGGTTATTAAGGCACTTGTCGTCTTATTCCCACACACCGTCAGTGTTAGAGCGGCATTCATTGTGGTGCGTGTAAGACTGTAGAAAGTGGCATGCGGGCAGTGCACTGCTCCCAGTGACCTCATCACTGTATAATTCATGTACTCCTTCTGTCGAAGCCACGAAGCGCTCCTTTGCATGGTTGATCGCAAGAATGAAGTTAACTTCCTGTGACCGTAGCCGGGGATAGCATTGATGAGCAGGCTGGCTGTATGAGTTCGTTACAAAACCTCTGATCTAAACCGCATAATTCAGTGACTTTCAATGGGGACAGGCGACGTCTGCTACTTTTAGGAGGTAATCAGTCGCTAACAATGCTGTGGGTCTGTACTCTCATAGCTAAGAGGTCAAATCGGCATACTTAGTTGTTAGACTGCTATTGACATGACATTTGACATTAAACCTCAATGATGGAATGATTAATGAAACACAAAGGTTACTGTTTAGCAAGGAATACCAAGCCTGCTTCACAGTCCTTCTAAATTGTCAGCAATGCATCCCCTTGTCCAAGTTATACAAACATATTATAAAACCGTCCTCCTCCAGGTACTTTGTGTAAATATGTCCTCAGTTAGATGCAAATATTTATATACTCCCCTTGTCCATTGATTTCACAGTGTGGCGGACACCTCCCCTTTATTTATTCTTCATGCATGCGCAACCACATAGCATAATACATTTCATCCTCCCCTTTAACAGGTGCTGCTAACATCTTTTTTTTTTTTAAACTAAACTACAAATCTTTCTGGCTTAAATCTGACTTTCACCCACTCCATTAGCTCTTCCTATTGTGAGTTTCTGGATGTGGCCATTCAGATAGAAGAGGGCAAAATAATAACTAGCCTCTTTCGCAAGGACACCGCAGGAAATACGTTGCTGCACACAAACAGTAATCATCCTGCTCCCTTGCGCAATAGCATCCCCTTTGGCGAATTCCTTCGGGCGCGAAGGAATTGCAGCACTGAGAGTAGCTTTGTCAAAGAGCAACAAATTATGACAAAAAGATTCAGAGAACAAGGCTACAAACATACGATCATTACAGCTGCCAGTAAAAAAGCCAAAAACATTACACGGAATGAAGCACTTTTCTCCACAAGAAAGAAAACTCAGAGTGGTAGTGAGGCCCCAAGATTGATTGCAACCTTTAACACAAGGTCGAACAAATTTAGAAACATCATGAGACGACATTGGGGGCTGCTGGAATCTGACCCTATAATTGGGTCATGTGTAGGGAAAACACCATCTATAACCTACCGTAAGTCCAAGTCGCTAAAAGATCATCTAGTTCATAGTTACCACAACATGGCTAGGAACTGCCGAGGGATTCAGGAAATGCAATTCCTGTAAAGCTTGCAGACACAGCAGCAGTCGGGATAGTTACTCTGTAGGACAGGACAAAAAGAAGACCAGCATTGGCATAGCCAATAGGTCTCGCTTTTGGGACCTTATAAGTATTTAGATATGCAACACAATATCCTTGGTGCAACAACATCAACTGTTGCATAACTAAACACTTATAAGGTCCCAAAGGCGAGACCTATTGGCTATGCCAATGCTTGTTTTTGTCTTGGTGCTTGGTGCTCTTGGCGTTCTTCCCCTCACCATCTCCTTGTGAATGAGAGATGTGGCTGGTCCCTTAGGCCACAGCTGGGGTGTAGAAGCATGGATCCTGGAGTCCTTCAAAGGGGCTGTGTTCCTTGGTAAAGTCCAGCCGAGCTGGCCGAATATTTAAAAGGCTCACGCTCCTGTCCTTTATGTCCCTGGGACACGTGCAGATAAACAGCGAGATACATCTGGTCTGATTGTCACCCGCTCCAATGGTGATTTCCTGTCCTGGGGTGGGAGCCCCAACTAATACTACTACCTACATCGAAGGGTGGCGGGGCCCGAGCCTATCGGCACCCACAACACCTCGCAACATTTCAGCTTTTCTTTCAGCTTCTAGTGAAACCAATATCTCTTCCAAGGATTTATCAAGATGGCCAAAGCCGCGTGCACTGCAGGAGCTCAGTCCGCCCACCCATGGGTCTATTAAAATGGAGGACCAGTAAACTGGTTCTGTACCTCTGACCGTCCTGAATAAGAGGAGTCAACCCCGATGAGGCCAGCCCGCATCCAAGGCAGGTCCACTCTATACCTCTGTTTCAGTTCGCGAAGGGACTCTTCCAAACTTCTTGCTGACTCTATTTGATGTCCAAGCCTCTTTCCCCCACCCCATTCCTCATACAATCACAACCTGGACTTCTGCCAGAGCTCCTCCAAAAACCAGCTGCCCCCAAAAGCTCTTTATTCATCTCAAGGGTCCCAGTGGGGTTTGCTTATATTTGATCCCAGGCACTCGCAGCCCCCCCGGGGCAGGAATCACACCAACTTCTACTCCACATATGGGCTCTGGAAGACGGGTGAAGCACACTGTTTTTCTTTTCTCGTTGTCTCTTCTGACTCGACCTTTGTTGCTGATTTGTATTTCTCTGACAAATAACTTCTTTTAGCATGCTGATTTGTTTTCCCAAGAAGTGTTCATGTTTTCGTGTATCCCATCAGTAAGATATTCACACATGCATTTGAAGGCCATTTCTACCCTCTCACCCACAGGAATGTGTAATCCTAGATTGCTGGCAAGAATAAAATGCAGTGACTCAGGAAGTATATATTATTTTGCTTTTCACAAGTCTGCCACATGGCACTGTGAGATATGAAACCATCAGCCCTTCCTGGCTATTCAACCAGCAGCAAGTTGCTTTGTGGGGCTTGTAACTTTCCATGCTGGGCCTGTACGGACAGTGCTAAAAGCCAAGTGCTGTTGGCTAAAATGCCTGAACTGGCCGAAAGTAGTACGCGTGACATGGAGCCACTTGACAGCTGTGTTTAAGATTTCTCAAAGTTGGCTGGTCCATTTTGAAAACTTCTTGTTTCACATGAAAATAAAAAGTAAACTGTGCTCGCTTATTTTGTGAAAGTTTACACTTTCATTCTCATCATCAAATTAACGCAAGTATTAGCTGTTGTTGGGTCTGTATAAATAAATACAGCAGCTTTATTTTTGCAATACAAATAGGTTTTTCTGCTAAATTGTGTTGAATCGTTCTCATTTTGAATTATGTATAAACGCTCATAAAAAGTTAAGCCGGTTGTGGTAAGTTGATGTAAAAAGAAAAAAAAATTCCAGTGTGTGAGCTTGAGAAGATAAGCATATGACTGACACAACACCGCTTTTCAGTAAATGTTTAATTGTATTTTTTGGCTCAGTTGGTTTTCGATGGAATGAGTATATGCTTCTATTTGCTTATTTGTTGTGTAAATGACAGGTGTAAGGAAACAGACTTTTTGCAGGTTCACCCCCACTTTTTCCCCCATTGAGACCACTAGGTACTGGTGTAATGACTCTGAAATGCCCTGAGCCCTACTAAACTGGGCTCCGTGCATGTGGTCTGACCCCTAAAATGGTGTATGTCACATTGGCTTATACCAGATCGGCGTAGGCTGACTTACTTGAAGCTCCTGGTGTATGGTACTTGGGGGCATGTATGTTAGAGGGTCACTCTTGGGATTGCAGCACTGGTGGTGCCACCCCAGGTGTGACGCAAGTAAAACAAGCCATCCATTCCGCCACTGCAGACTGGAAGAGCAGTTTTAAACTGCTAGCCCGACTATGCCATTTAAAGCAATGACAAAGCCTCCCTGTGTAGTATGTAAGTCACCCCAATGGTAAGGGTGGGCGGAATTTGCGTAATCGCGTTACGCAAAATTCCGCGAAACGGTAAAAAATCTCCGCGAGCACACGGAATTGCTTGTTCCGCCCGTTCGCGATGCGTTTTTCCTGTTCGGGGACGCTGTTTGCGTGCTCGGGGGGGGGAAATATCTCGCGAACTTGCCCATGCAGTCGCCAATTGGCGCGGCCATCTTGTTTCACTTGTCCCGCCCGCAATGCGTGTTTCCTGTTCGCGAACGCAGATGTCCGATGGCGCGTCCGAATGACGTGTTCGCACACTCTCGCGGGATCACGCGAACGGATAGGAAAACTCGTCGGCGAACGCAGGGATCCCGGTAATTCGTTACCGCGCGCGTGAACACATTTTGAAAGCGCGAACAAGGAAAAAATTCCGCTACGCCACGGATCGCGGAATTTTCGGCAATTCCGCGAGCGGAACGGAATTTACCGCCCAGGCCTACCCAATGGCAGGCCTACTGAGCCCTGAGGCAGGGTGCTGCATATTTCATGGACTGAGCAGTTCAAGGCATGTGAGCTGTAGATTGGATAAGTTGTAATACCCATTTGTCTGAAGTGATGGTATTCCAGACTGGGAGAAATTGAGAGAGACGTCCCCCAACAGGCGTGGAATGATCGGGGGAAGAGGAGACAAGTCACTCTTTATTTGCGGAAGGGGAAGTACGGGGTGTGTTACTTTGACCTCTTCCCTTGCCATTGTTTCCTCTAAATCCTCCTCGAAAGTAACCTCTTGAAGAGGGTGATTGATTGCTACCTCTAAATGACGTGGAGGAACTGTCTCTTTGCATGGTCTTTGAGCCACCCCTGTAAATAGAGCGGCGAAAGGAACCCAGATTAGATGTTGTTTGTAAATCTCCCATGGATTTGGCAACATCTGTATCTTTCTTCATTGTTTCTAAAGAAGCGTCTATCTCGGGTCCAAATAGGTGTTCCTTGTCAAAGGGTAGGTTTAAGATAGAGGCTTGAACCTCGGGTTCAAACCCTGAAACTCTGAGCCAGGCATCTCTTCTAAGCAGAACGCTGGTGTTAATAGCACGTGCAGCAGTATCAGCTGCGTCTAAAGCACGCCTGATGGAAGTGTTGGAAATGAGTTTCCTTCTTGGATTAAATCATGTGCCTTAGCTTTGTGCTCATCTGGCAGGAGTTGGAGCAATTGCTCCAATTGATCATAATGAGCTCTGTCATATCTAGCTAACAGTGCTTGGGTGTTAGCTATACGCCAATTATTGGCTGCCTGTGCTGCAGCTCTTTTGCCCGATGCATCTATTAACTTTGATTCCTTATCAGGAGGAGGGGCATCTCCTGTTTGTGAATTTGCCCGCTTACGAGCATTTGAAACCACCAAGGAGTCTAATGGAAGTTGACCCCTAATGTAAAATGGGTCTGTAGGTGCGGCCTTATACTTTTTGTCTACTCTTGGTGTGATAACCCATGCTCGCACTGGGTCTTTAAATATGTTATCTGCATGTTTAAGCATACCCTTAAGCATAGGCAGTGTATGTGTTGTTTTTTTAGAAGAACTTAAGGTTTCGAATAAAAGGTCTTCTTCAAGAGCCTCTTTGTGGAGCTGCACTCCATGATATTGAGCAGCTCTGTTGACTTGCTCTATAAACCCTACGTTATCGTCTGGTGGAGGAGGTTTTGAAGGGTATAAATCTGGGTCGTTGTTAGTAATAGGATCTGCATTATAATCGATCCATGGGTCAGGATTATTGTCCTCTGGTGTATCTCCATCTCCATCCCCATCATCCTGGTGATAGTGGTTGTGGTGAATTTGTGGGTGTAATAAGCACATTTGGATCTACTGGTGAAGAAGGTGAAAGGGGAGGTCGAGAAGTATTCGTACCCCTATTCTTTCTTTTAAGAGGAATATGGTAAGAGTCCTCAAGTTCTGGCTTGCGTTTTGCTGGTAGCTTTGCATAAAGATGGCCAGTCTTAGGGTTGATGACAAGTTCTTTTTGCTTTGGGTCCTGTGTTGGAAGGCGGGACATCCAACTGAGGCTCTTTGGGTGGCGGAGGGGGCTGTCTTGTCTTTAGGAGCCAGAATTTTCGGTGCCAAGGTTTTCGGGGCCGATGATTTTGGAGCCGAGGATTTCAGATCCGAAGAGGTTTGTTTTGATTTCGGTGCCGAGGATTTTGGTTTGGTGCCTGAAAGTGGTTGACTCGGTCCCGAGCCGGAAGGCTTTGACATATGTTTCGGTGCCAGGCCCGAGGGCGGGCGTTCAAAACTTTTTCTCAGTGCCGACCTTGGCCCGGAACCTTTTTTATGGACGGCATTTGGGGCATGGGAGTATCCTTACTCACGGTACGCTGACCCTGCGTGATGTCCTCTTCGATGTCGGAGTCTTCCTCAGACACGGAGATGTGTAGTTCTTCCTCCTCGGCTCCCTGTGCTTCGAAGATTTCCTTGTCGGAGTCTTCTCCAAAAAGATTCGGAGCGGAGCCGCTGCGTTGTTGATACATTTCGTGACGTCGAGCCCGATGGTCGCGGAGCGTCTTTTTTGGATCGAAACGATCGGCAGGCTTCGCAGTTCTCTTCGTTGTGTTCTGGTGACAAACACAAGTTGCACACTTTGTGCAAGTCCACGTGGGGTACTTAGCGTGACAGCCGGGACAGAATTGAAATCTGGTTATTGCCTGGAGCTTACCACCAGCTCTCCAAACATTCTTCCACGATCACACAAACTGTCTCCGCATCATCTACACCTCAAACAAGAGGTTCAGTCTCTTCTGCAAAAAGGAGCTATAGAACCCGTCCCATTACATTATCAAGGGACAGGCATGTACTCACTTTACTTTCTCATTCCCAAAAAGGACGGCTCTCTCAGGCCTATATTAGACCTCAGAGAATTAAACCTATACATTCATTCGGATCACTTCCATATGGTCACTCTCCAACAGGTCCTTCCTCTCCTACAACAAGGCGACTTTATGTCTACTCTAGACTTAAAGGACGCATACTTCCATATTCCGATACATCCCGCTCATCGCAAATACCTCAGGTTTGTCGTATCGGGCAAACACTACCAATTCAAAGTGCTTCCGTGCGGAGTCACCGCTGCTCCCAGAGTGTTTACAAAATGCCTGGCAGTAGTCGCTGCTCACCTGCGAAGACAAAACATCTATGTCTTCCCATACTTGGACGACTGGCTCATCAAAGCCAGTTCGTACCAAAGGTGTCTCCAACACACACAAAGCACACTGCACTTGCTGCACAGTCTAGGCTTCACGGTCAATCTGTTGAAGTCACATCTACAACCTTCAATGACACAAACATACTTGGGGGCCGCTCTGGACACTCAAAAAGCTCTGGCCTTTCTAAGTGCAGACAGAATCAGAAATATTCAAGCTCTGGTCTCACAGTTTCAATCCGATCACTCCCTCCAAGCACGAGTATTCATGCAGTTACTCGGAATGATGGCCTCTTGCATCGTAATTGTTCCACATGCAAACTCCATATGCGTCCCCTTCAGGAATGCTTAGCCCGTCCGTGGAATCAGTCACAGGGTCAATTGAAAGATATAGTGTTGGTGGACGGCCGCACCCATCGCTCTCTGGAACCCACAAAATGTATCCAAAGGGCGGCCATTCATCGACCCTATTCCACAGACCATCCTTACAGCAGACGCATCACTCACAGGTTGGGGAACTCATCTCCAGACTCTCACTGTTCAAGGGTTGTGGAATCAGAA
The DNA here is from genome assembly GCA_963921515.1 of Calotriton arnoldi. Lineage (NCBI taxonomy): Eukaryota > Metazoa > Chordata > Amphibia > Caudata > Salamandridae > Calotriton > Calotriton arnoldi. Next base: position 1,093,672 of record CAWUFW010000916.1, read on the forward strand.
GTAAAAACAGCTTCGTATCAACTGGAACTGCTAGCAATATTCCTAGCACTCAAAGCATTTCAGACCCACCTTATAAGCAAAGCTGTCCTAGTCCACAGAGACAACATGACAGCGATGTATTATATACAAAAACAGGGGGGCACACTGTCCCCAACTGTCACTCCTTACGCAGATTATTTGGAGGTGGGCCATTCAACAAAACATCCATCTCCTAGAAGAACACCTTCCAGGAGAAAGCAATCAAATCACAGATCTGATCAGCAGACAAAATCAACAGATCCACGAGTGGGAACTTCATCCTCCGGTTCTCCTCCCATTCTTCCAAATGTGGGGTTTTCCAGAAATAGATCTGTTTGCGACTCACCTCAACGCAAAATGCCCAAGCTTTGCCGCAAGGAAACCACACCCATTATCCAAAGGCAATGCCCTATGGATGAATTGGTCAGGGATATTTTCCTACGCTTTTCCACCTCTCCCACTCCTTCCACTAGTGGTTCAGAAGCTCAAGCAAACATCCCTAACACTAATCCTAGTTGCTCCCACATGGGCCCGTCAACCATGGTTCACAACCCTGTTAGAACTTTCAGTAGTTCCGCATCACAAACTACGCCTCACACCCAGTCTCCTCACTCAGAGCCATGGAGACATAAGGCATCCAGATCCAAAGGAGCTGAACCTTGCGATTTGGCTCCTGAGGTCGTAGAGTTTGGTTATCTGAACCTTCCACCAGACTGTATGCATATCATTAAAGAGGCCAGAAGGCCTACTACAAGGGCTTGCTATGCAGCCAAATGGAAACGGTTTGTCATTTACTGCAATACCAACAATATCAACCCGTTAAATGCTTCAGTACAAAATATAATCTGCTATTTGTTGCACTATCATCGCTCAAATCTAGCTTACACATCCATAAGACTACATCTTGCTGCAATTGCTGCATATCTGCAAAACAGACAACATTTGTCCCTTTTCAGAGTGCCTGTTTTAAAACATTTATGGAAGGACTAAAAAGAATAATTCCTCCAACACTTCCACCTGCACCAGCGTGGAATCTCAATATTATCCTTACCAGATTAATAGGTCCACCCTTCGAACTATTACACAAGTGTGAGCTATAGTTTCTCACTTGGAAAGTGGCTTTCCTCATTGCCATTACATCACTGAGGAGAGTAGGTGAGCTTCAGGCGTTAACTATTGAAGAACCCTGTTTTCGCTTACACAAAGACAAAGTGGTTCTTCGTACTAATCCCAAATTCCTACCAAAGGTAGTATCTGCCTTTCATATAAACCAATCTGAGTTGCCGTTTGTTTTTTTCTCCCTCAACCAGATTCTGTAGCAGAGCGAGCTCTTCACACATTAGACGTTAAAAGAGTTTTTCTATACCACATCGAAAGGACAAAACCCTTTCGTAAGACAAAACAACTCTTCGTGGCATTTGCACCACCGCACAAAGGCAATGCTATCTCAAAATCTGGCATTGCAAGGTGGATTGTAAAATGCATTCATACATGCTATGCAAAAGCTAAAAGAACATTAACAATACCCCCTAGTGCTCATTCAACCCGCAAAATAGGGGCTACTATGGCTTTTCTAGGGAACATTCCCATTGCAGACATCTGCAAAGCTGCAACATGGTCTACACCGCACACGTTCACCAAGCATTATTGTGTAGATGTGTTAGCGAGACAACAAGCTAATTTAGGCCAGGCAGTACTTAGAACGCTTTTTCAAACAACTGCAACAGCTACATGTTAGCCACCGCTTTGGGAGCAAACTGCTGTATAGTCAATGCAAAGCATGTGATCTACAGCTCACATGCCTCGAACGGAAAATTTTACTTACCAGTAGACATCTGTTCTTGGCATGTAGAGCTGTAGATTCACATGCGCCCACCCACCTCCCCGGGTACGTATACCTGTTGCAGTTAGTTACTTAATCATTTATTACATACATACGCATGGACATCTCTAATCTATCCAACTAACTCCATACTCAACCTTTAACGGGAAACAATCTAACAATGGAGTTGATGCCCATGCGCACTATCACCGAAAGGAGGAGTCCCCATGCCTCGTGACTGGAAAAGACTTCTTCGAACAAAAACAACTTGCAAACATCTGGACCCAACACTAGATGGCAGGAGTATGCAAAGCATGTGAATCTACAGCTCCACATGCCAAGAACAGATGTCTACTGATAAGTAACATTTTCCTTACTGTGGAAAGACTTGATCGCCCCATTGACGAGTACAAAGTTACATGCTGACCTCTCCGCTGTGCTAACTCCTGAACAGTGCGACCAGAGTTGATATTACTAGGTATCAAACAACTTCTTACATTAAGCTCGACCTGTATATCAATTCCAAATTAATGTAACATGTGCAACTTTTAGAATGTTGACACTTTGTTGCCTTTAACTCTCCTGTGCTCCTGCATTGGGTTGTCCTTGAGACCGTTATCTACCCTCCTGGGGAGACGTGCCGACGACTCCCAGGAAAGGACACAATAGAAGCATGCACTGGAGAGGGGTATTGCCTCTCCCTGGCAGTAAGCCACATGGGTGTTGGCCAAAAAGCCGAGCTTCAAAGGTGAAGCCACCTTTGAAAGGCAAATGTCGAACACTTGGGAGAGGGGCTGCCCTGTTGTTTAGGTAGGCAGGCTGGCACTCGGAAAGTAGAGGGGGCCAAGTTGCCAAACTGGTTTTCCAGGAGCGTGTAGCCGCCTTGGTAGCCACACCTCTGGGTTGGGCTTAGGAGCTCTGGACGCCGAGAGAGGGGTTCTGCCATGTTGGGAGTGGGCAGATTGGTGCATCCTGGGATGGCCAGATGCCACACTTCCTAGGAAGTGGTCATCAGGAGGGAGGGGACCTGGTAGCCCATTGGCTACCAACCACATCCTATCCTGCGGGCATTTTCTGAGCATAAATAGGGCAATCAGAACTCCGATCTCATCTGGACTGGAAGAAGGTCTGAGGAAGGACTGCCATGCTGCACCGTGGAACCGGCTAAGAGAATGGTTTGCAAATAAGAGGGGACTGTGCCTGCTGAATCCTGCTCGTGGAGAAGTAGTCTCAGGAGCCTAGCCGAAGCAAGAAACTCCAAGGGTCAGTTGATTGCCCTCCTGTTGGCAGCACAGGGCCACAGCAGCTGAAGAAGCCTGCTGGGGGGAGTTGGTAGTCCAAATCTTCAAGCCACTGTTTCTCGTCGCCATGCAGCACCAGAGACCAGGATCTGATGCTCAAAGTTGCACCTGAGTTTGCTGAACCCAGGAGAGTCATCTTGGGAGAAAGTGCCCTCTTTCTGCACGGTTGCCCCCACTTTTTGCTGAATTGCTGATGTACTTTGACTGAGTGTGCCCTGGGCTCCTGCCAATCAGGTGCCCAGGGCCTATGTTCTTCCCTAAAACTGCATTGAAGCCTAAACCCAATTGGCATCTCTGGCCACAGGTCAGCCCCTGGTAAATGGTACCACAGGTACCCAGGGCACTGTGACCAGGGAAGGCCTCTAAGGGTGGCACAATAAGTGCTGCAGCCCTTAGAGGTCCTGTACCCTGACACTCGCACACTGCCTTTGCAGGCTGCGTGTCTTGGTGCAGAACAAAGTGAAGGGTCAACATGGCACACATCCCTGTGTACCATGCCTACAACCCACTACCCTGGCATAGATCAGTCACCCCTCTAGCTGGGTGCCCTCTACCAATGGTGAGGGTACAGGTGCATGAGCCCTGTACCCCTGCAGTGTCCAAGTCTATTCTTCGACATTGTAAGTGCAGTGCTGCCATTAAGAGTATATGGTGCGGGAGTTTGTCATTACGAACTCCACAGCACCATAATGGCTACCCTGAAAACTGAGAAGTTTGGTATCAAATTTCTCAGCACATTAAACCCACACTGATGCCAGTGTGGGATTTAATGAAAAATGCACACAGAGGGCATCTTGGAGATGCCCCCTGAAAACTAACCTACCACTAGTGTCCAGGCTGAGTGGCTGCTTTCAGATGCCACCACCAGACATGTTTCTGGACCCCTGGGTCGAGAGCCTGCTGCTCTCTGGGGCCTGAAACAATGCACTTCCTGGGACGAGGTGCCAAGTCTCCTCCCCCAGGATGGGCAGGGTCCACGAAGGGGGAAGCTTCAAAGGCTTGCCGCCTTTGTGAGCTTCCCCAGGCCACTTGCTTTCAGCAACTGGTCCCCACTGGTTCTGACCCCCACTTTGGGTGGGAGAACCGGTGGGAAAAACAAGTGAGGAAGAAAGATGTGCCTACCTCTGCCAACTTCACCCCTCAGGTGGGGGAGGCAAAGTGAAGCACAACTCTCAGTCCCCGCCATCTTGCAGATGGGGACCGAGCCAACCAGGGAAAGGCTTGTGCCCCCCTCCCACTGGAGGGTGGCATAATAGGGGGTGTACCCACCCCAGGGAAGGGACCCATTGGTCCCAACCTTTTACCTACCTGTAACGCCCCTAAATCTAGTATTTAGGGGCACCCCTGAACCTTGCTTCCTCAGACAAGAAACCAGAAGAAGAAAAGAAGGACGCTACCGGCCTGTCCCCACCTCGAACCTGCTCCAGCGAAATCCCAGTGTGTCCTGCAGCCAGCAACCTCGAGAAACCTGGAGGACCTGCCTGCCTTTCATCCCAAAGACTCTGTCTCCCGTGGACACCGGATTTGTTCAACAACAGACTCCAGCTCCGCAAGGATCCGCGGGTCTGCCCCACTCTGCACCCGACACCCACGGCCTGAGTTCGAGTGGCCCAACACCAAGAGGAGGTCTCCCCGGCGATCCTGACCCGAGATCCGGTGATCCCTGACCTGTCTCAAGCCTCCAGCCGACGCCTGCAGCCTCAAACTGGAAGGTCCCCCCCCCCCCCAACCGCGAGCAGGAGCTGGTAAGAAGGTCCGACCCTAAAAGCCACCCCTGCACCCGACACCCCACGGCCTTGGGTGGCGCAACCGACGGTGCCTATCCAACCCCCAGCATCCCAACTTACCTCTCCAAGTGGTGGTCGCACCCAGAAGACCTTCGTCCCCGAGCCTATAGTGTGTTTGCAAACCGGAGACTCCCCATTGAAAGCTACCGGGCACCCAATTCCAAAACAGCACTCTGCACCCGGCCGCCCCAGTGCCGCTGAGGGTGCATCTTTTGTGCTGGCCTAAACCCCCTTTTGCCCTGAGCTTAAGTCCAGGAGCTTTGCTCCCACAACCCAGTGGCCTGCTCGTCAGCAGCCACCAACCGGAGGCACCCTATCCCCCGTTGGATAACATTGGGCCTCAGCACTCTGCACCCGGCCGCCCTAGTGCCGCTGAGGGTGTAACAAGAGTGCATCCTTGACCCTGGGGGACACCCGAGTCTAACCCCAGAATACCAACTCCCACAACAAAGTACTTACCTTTGAACCGATAACACTTTTTTCCTTCATAGGATAACATTGACTGTTTTTCTATGAAAAGTGTCTAAGTGTGGAGTTGGAAAATCTATGAAAACCTTTTGCAACTGTACTAAATAACAAAAACGCTTTTACTTACCTGTTAACAGGAAATGTCCCAGTGTAGTATCCAGGTATACTACAGTGTGTAAGAAAAGTAATCTGAAAGTAATGTACTGGTCATTTTACTACAAAGCCCATTCAAAGTATATGTACTGTATTTCCAAAGCATTGCATTTCTCAGTAACAGTACTGCAAGTCAAAACAAAGTGCATATACAATTGAAGGACGGGGCCCTCTAGGGCCCCGCGGGATATATATATATATATATAACCACCTGCTATGCCTTCCCAAATGAAGAGTCGGTCAGACAGTAGATAATACAAACAAGCATTTATTGAGAATACTCTGCAGAGGAGTCCGTCATGACCTGCACCCTAAGATGACCAGAGAGGGACTGCCTTCCCAGCTTTCTGCAATATTAGATAAACCCCTCTGAGAGACTTCGACCACACCCCTAGTGGAAAGATACCGGCCTGAGCCAGGCATGAACAAAGGAGGTACAGAGAGATGAGCTAACACCTGCCAGATGGGTACACTCTATCAGTGGTCCAAGGCCACTGTGCCAAGCCTCAGCGTCTCCTAACGTGGGAGCAGAGTTACATGTATACAATGGAATGCAGAGCAAAATAATTATACTGTTAGCAAGTCGAGTTGCAGCCTTGAACATGAACAGAGAATATAACGAAATGCAATGTTCTGCTGAGGCAAGCGATTCTGAACTCTAAGGCCTAACATGAGCACGACACAGGCAGTCTTATAAGAATTGCGAAAGACAAAATGGAGTTACACTGGTTAATGAGGCCTGCATACTGTGAGGGATACTTGACGGGCTACTGGATGCAAGCATCAATACATGTAATTTAGCCTCACACTGCTAATCTAAAACAGCACGGCAGAAGCATCATAGGAAAGGGAATTTTAAATCTAACACAATTGCAATCCAAACTGTTACAACTGCATTACTACTGAAAAGTATTTATTGCTTACCTGTGCCAGGCTTGCTTGGTTCTAGAAAAAAATAACAAAGAATATTTTTATACAAAAACAATTGGTCTGAAGTTCAGTCTTTGAGTGTGTGAATTCATTTGCTTACTGAGTGTGTACAACAAATGCTTAACACTGTCCTCTAATAAAGCCTTACTGCTCGACCACACTACCACAAATAGAGAGTGAGGTGCTATCTAACTTTACCTCTGCCTACCTTTGTGGTTCCACTGGACTCTGTGCACACTATACCTCACTTTGGTATAGTATATACAGAGCCAGCTTGCTACACATCTGAGTGCCGCTTGGTTGCCTAGAAGGCAAGTTACCTTCAAGGTAAGATTCCATTGTGACCATGATGCCGGGCAACTGGTAGCCCAGTAGCAAGTGGACTTCTGCTAGGACAGAGAGGACTTCGATAGACGTCGACCCCTGTGGCCAGGAGCGCTTTACCAAGCTAGTGGACCGAGGAGTAGCCGAGGAAGACCCCTGTAGACTGCATCGCATCCTTGAGCATCTTCAGCATCCTGTATACCTTGCATCAGGACCACTCCAAAGGAACCTATAGCAAAGAGCTAAAGGTTCCTGGAACTCACTGAAGAGTGCTTCTACCTTTGAGGTAACTGTTTCTGTGGACCTTGCTAGTCCCCCTGACACACTTTCTGCTAGAGTTGGGTGCCTAAAGTAACTATAAGGAACCACATTGACACTTGCCGAAAGTTTTCCTTAAACTTTTCTAGGTGTCAAATTAATTGAATTTGCCAGCACTTGTTTTTAAATGACTACTTTGACTGTCTTTTTCAAATGCTTTTGTTTCTTTTGGTTAATCTTTTTTCTAGTCCCTCCTTAGTACCGTCTTTTCTGTTGCACCCTCCCATAAGGACTGCCCCTGTTACGTGTGTTGTTACTCAGGATCTGTTTACAGTTTGTAATCACAATTTTTCTTTTTGAAGCACACTGGCATGCCGCGTTGGAGCTTCAATAATGGCGGCCGCGCAACTCTCACAATTTTTTTTTTTTTTTTTTAAATGATATTTGTTTATTCAGCGCATATGGCGGCTGTGCAACTTTCTCATACCGTGGCTCGCCCAAATTCTTTTTTTTAATAAAACATTTTTACGCAGCGCGGCACACCAAACTTGATATTTATGGTAGCCGCACGCCTTTTTTTCTCCATGCCACTGGAGTCAAGCTATCCTGGCTGATGAGGGGTGAAACCCTGAAACCGGTCCTAGGATGCTTGTTTCCAGTGCAGGGAGGACCTGGCCTGGCAGTTCGGGCTGGACTGTTCCCATTGGGTGCAGGGTCAAGACTGATTTGCATATGGCTGGGTCCAAACTGGAATGGCATGGGGAACAAAAAAACGATGGATTTAGGCCCAGATCTCTGTACTGGGGTGAATGTATGACATTGTTCTGCATTCTGTCCATCAATTGTTCTTTCTGTATCTAAGATATGGGCATTAAGCTCCGCCCATGTTTTTAATTGGCTCCTTTGACTGTCTTTTTCAAATGCTTTTGTTTCTTTGGTTAATCTTTTTTCTAGTCCCTCCTTAGTACCGTCTTTTCTTCTGTTGCACCCTCCCATAAGGACTGCCCCTGTTACGTGTGTTGTTACTCAGGATCTGTTTACAGTTTGTAATTACTATTTTTCATTTTGAAGCACACTGGCATGCTGCGTTGGAGCTTCAATAATGGCGGCAGCGCAACTCTTACAAATCCTTTTTGTTTTAAAAAAAATTATATTTGTTTATGCAGCACATATGGCGGCCGTGCAACTTTCTTATACCGCGGCTCATCCAAATCCTTTTTATTGCATTTTTTATGCAGTTTGGCATGCCAAACTTGATATTCATGGCGGCCCGCTCATTTCTTTTTTACTCTGGTGGCATGGCACGTTTGAGCTTGCATGCACAGTTCTTCACGCTGGCCGTGATGCACCGAGGGCTGAGGCTCGGGCGTCCCTGCTTGATGGAGTGTCCAGTCGGCAACTGCTGACCGCTTTGATGGTTCTGGTGCGTCGGCGCTCCTATCAGTGTGCCGCTCATCGCATCTCAATGCCACAGACGTCTAGCCGGAAGTTGTGCTGGAGAACACCAGTATCTAGCAAGGTATTGCTTTGTTTGTTTTGGCATGTTGGCTCTGGGGTACAGGAGAGGGGGCTGGGGCAGCTGTGATAAGTGGGTTACGTTTGCATCCAGATCTTAACAATGAGTGGTGCCTGCTCACCTTCTTTTCAGCCTTGCAATTTCCCGCAGGGTTTCAGAAAGCTTGTATTGCAAGTGTCTGTTTTACAGTGCAGCTGTGGAAAAATACTTCAATTTTAGAGTCCGCAGTAGCTATCGTGCTGCAAAATGGAGAGATAAAGCAGGATTTTCTTTAAGCTTTTAGATTATGACTCAAAATGCAAGCCTGATCTACTGGTTTTGACAATGGTTATGACTAGCAGCCGTACTGATCACGCTCTTTTTGCATGAAGCTGATATGGGTAATGCTCAATATTTCTGTCTGTTTGCCTCTTTAACATGCCCTCACCTCTATGGCGGAACTTTGTAAGGTGGTCAGTATTGTTTAGTAGATCTACTGTGGCCACGTAACACATAAATGCTTGCATTACTAAAAGTTTGAGCTATTGGCGTTTTCAAATAATAATGCAATAGCTCAAACTATCAGTAATGCGAGACCTATTGCACTGAAAATGCTTGTTCTAAATTGGTGTTGGATTCCTTGAGTGTCTCGTGTTTTTTCTTACTCAATTGTTTTGGTGCAGTTTAAACTCTTTACACTTGTTTCTTTGTGTAAGTCTGACTGCTCAGAACCACAGCTACCCAGGATTGAGCTAAGAGATGCACTAACGCAATCTACTGGTTCTAAAGGGGTTGGTAAGTGTATTACACGGTGAGGTCACACAACCACACCGGATTATACACCCCAGTTCCTCACAATAGAAACCTCTGTTTCATAGCAGTTCACTTTCTAAGCATCACTGAGGAGAACCCTATTCCAGTGTAGTCTAAGAACCGAAAGGAAACACAGTGCACTAAACTTTTTATAAAACTTGCAAAGCAAACCGGATAGGCACATTACATAATAATGGGTCTCGTGTTTATAATTATTTGTTAATATTCATATATTTTGGAAACCTCAATTTAAAAACTGATATCAGCTCTTTTTGGGAAACAAATTTACTTCTGCTTATAAAAACAAAAGCAGCACAAATCTACCTTTAGAAATTAAGGTGGCCTTCTGCTACTGTGTACCATTGGAATGTAAACATTAAACAAGTTTAAACAGTGTATTTACTCTGCTCCAAGCAAAGGCACCACCATGGTGATTAGGCTGTCCACTACCCTGGGAGATGGGTTCTCCATAACTAAATGTGCCTGTAACTTCAGATGTAACTTCCCCCTTCCCCAAACTCTACTCTTCTCCGTTGCCCCTCAGTTCTCCTTTTCCCCCCCACAACTCCCACAGATCTCAGAGATGAGAAAAGCCAGAAAACTGGAAAGACCATTGCTCAGGTCATTAAATTAATGTGCAGCACTTTGCGTTATCACATACCTGGGCTCGGGGAGGAGACTCCTTGTGTACACAACATTCAGTTAGATAGATCAGTACCTCTGTTACAAGGGTCCCCAAGGTGATACTCTCTCGGGCCAAATCCACCACATGGATACGGGATTGGCAAATGTTCAACCTTTGGAGGGATATGGATGCAACCAACAACTCCAGAGTATTTGTTCTACTCCCCTGTTCAAGGCTTGTACACGAGACTGGATATGAATATGGGCACAGGGGAGTTGGGGCACAAGGTAACAAATTCAGAGTGTTCGAGTCGTTCAGACTCTGATCATAACGCACTGTTGGTGACGGTGGGATTTGGCGGTTAATCCCAGCGGTGCCTATGTGGCATTTCAAGGTGGGGGCCCTGCACGGCTCTCCCTTCTGTTCCTCCCGGGGGATAGTAGAGATGTCTTTCCACACTTAACGAGGGGACCGCTAGCATCAGGAAGGTCGAATGGGATAGATTTTAACTTGTCACAGGAGGGATTTGCATTAAGAATATATATGGTATAAGACTGACGCTTGGTCGAGACATCGCTTCAACTGAACAAAGCATCGGACATATAGAATGCAAACTCCTAACCGACAGTCAAGCTGCACAGCGACTTGTTGAAGCCAAGAAAGGACACACTGAGCTGGTAGATCCGCTCCGTTGTCTGGACTGCAGGGATTGTGTGAATCTGCCGCTTTCGGAGGGTGACAAGGCTGGTTGGTTACTGGCATAGTTGTTAGAGGTAGAATCCCCCAAGTAACCCAGTTGTGCAATAAATAGGCATTCTGAAATAAATGCGTCTATTGTTGCCTATTATAAAGAATTGTACTCTACCCCTGCAGAAGAGGATACAACGCACCTCACTGAATACTTGGCAACCATCCCTATAACTTAGAAATAAAGACTGATTACTAAGATTACCACAATACACCTTGAACTAGTCGCGCAGTAGTGTAGGTTAGCTTTCGCTGGTCCTGATGAATTGCCGACAGACCCATCTGGGCTATGATGGGCAAGAAACATGTTGACCTCACATTTATAAAAAAATAATCACGGCTGCTCCTAGGACCATTGTATCCAAGACGAGCACCAATAATTTTTAATTAGGGTAGTGAGCTACACTAGTAAAAATGTACTCAAACCAAGCGTCACTATACCTATTTTAAGTCACTTTCACCACACTGCACACAACTCACACCCCACATACCCACACTTCATCAAATGGCTATATCAAAAGATCTCCGGCAAAGAGCCCCTTCGTGGGTGCCCGTCTGGCATTGCAGCGCCGGCCTGACGAGGAGCATGCCCAGATGATGAAGCATGACACCTTTCAGGGTGTGTGAGGGCACTTGCTCCTATTGGAGCATATTCCAATGACTTGACTCACCAGTAAAACGCTGTTTGTGTCAAAGGAACTGCACACTTCTATATTTATAAGTTACTGTGATAAGGAGCGTGTGTTGGACCTACCAAAAAGATCCTTGTTCCTCATTCTTAAATTAACCATCCCTGTACCCAGTATAACATTGGAACAGAAGGGTCGTATTAGATAGACCACTTACACTGGAAGAGGTAAAAGAGGCAGTAGATGTTGCAAGAGGAAAGACTGGGTTGGACAGTTTTTGGGTAGATGTTTATGCTTCTTTCAAAGACAAGCTCTCACCCTGGCTTATTGCACTATAGGAGGAATCCCATTAGACAGTTGTTCTAAGCAGTCTACTAGAGGCGACTATTGTGGTACTGTCTAAAAAGGTAGAGACCCGCTGGGTGTAAAGTCATATCACCCCTTGTCCTATTGAGTACTGAATACACACTCTAAAGTGAAATTATAGCCAACAGATTGATTTCGCTCATGGCTGACATTGTGCACTACGACCAGTGCGGGTTCGTCCCAGGCAGGAACACATACCGCTCATGGCTGACATTGTGCACCGCGACCAGTGCAGGTTCGTCCCAGGCAGGAAAACCTACTGCTCATGGCTGACATTGTGCACCGCGACCAGTGCAGGTTCGTACCAGGCAGGAAAACCTACCGCTCATGGCTAACATTGTGCACCGCGACCAGTGCGGGTTCGTACCAGGCAGGAACACATACCGCTCATGGCTGACATTGTGCACCGCGACCAGTGTGGGTTCGTCCCAGGCAGGAAAACCTTCTGCTCATGGCTGACATTGTGCACCGCGACCAGTGCGGGTTCGTCCCAGGCAGAAACACATACCGCTCATGGCTGACATTGTGCACCGCGACCAGTGCAGGTTCGTCCCAGGCAGGAAAACCTGCTCATGGCTGACATTGTGCACCGCGACCAGTGCAGGTTCGTACCAGGCAGGAAAACCTACCGCTCATGGCTGACATTGTGCACCGCGACCAGTGCAGGTTCGTACCAGGCAGGAAAACCTACCGCTCATGGCCCACATTGTGCACTGCGACCAGTGCAGGTTCGTACCAGGCAGGAACACATACCGCTCATTGCCCACATTGTGCACTGTGACCAGTGCGGGTTCGTACCAGGAAGGAAGGCTGACATTGTGCACCGCGAGCAGTGCGGGTTCGTACCAGGCAGGAACACATACCGCTCATGGCCCACATTGTGCACTGCGACCAGTGCAGGTTCGTACCAGGCAGGAACACATACCGCTCATTGCCCACATTGTGCACTGTGACCAGTGCGGGTTCGTACCAGGCAGGAACACCTACCGCTCATGGCTGACATTGTGCACTGCGACCAGTGCAGGTTCGTACCAGGCAGGAACACACACTGCTCATGGCTGACATTGTCCACCACGACCAGTGCAGGTTCGTACCAGGCAGGAACACATACTGCCCATGGCTGACATTGTCCACCACGACCAGTGCGGGTTCGTACCAGGCAGGAACACCTACTGCTCATGGCTGACATTGTGCACTGCGACCAGTGTGGGTTCGTACTAGGCAGGAACACATACTGCTCATGGCTGACATTGTCCACCACGACCAGCGCGGGTTCGTACCAGGCAGGAACACCTACCGCTCATGGCCCACATTGTGCACTGCGACCAGTGCGGGTTCGTACCAGGCAGGAACACATACCTCTCATGGCTGACATTGTGCACCGTGACCAGTGCGGGTTCATATCAGGCAGGAACTGTGAGAAAGTGCCCTCTTTCTGCATGGTTGCCCCCACTTTTTGCTGAATTGCTGATGTACTTTGACTGAGTGTGCCCTGGGCTCCTGCCAATCTGGTACCCAGGGCCTATGTTCTTTCCCTAAAACTGCATTGAAGCCTAAACCCAATTGGCATCTCTGGCCACAGGTCAGCCCCTGGTAAATGGTACCACAGGTACCCAAGGCACTGTGACCAGAGAAGGCCTCTAAGGGCTGCAGCACTTATTGTGCCACCCTTAGAGGTCCTGTATGTAAGAAAGTGGCTCTGTATATTCTGAACCAAAGTAAGGTTCAGTGTGCACAGAGTCCACAGTGGTTTGGCAGAGGCTAAAGTTAGATATAACCTTACTCTCTAAAGTGGTAGCTTGGTCGAGCAGTAAGGCAGTATCAGAGGACAGTGTAAAGCATTTGTTGTACACACTCAGTCAGCAAATGGTCTCACACACTCAAGAACTGAACTCTAGGCCAATTGTTTTGTATATAAAAATATATTGTTGTTTTATTTTAGAACCACAAGTAGGTATAAAAATACTTTCTCAGAATGAGATACTTTAGTTATATACTTTCAATACACAATAGACTTTTAAATGCAATAGCTACAGTTGTTGCAATAGGCAACACAATTCAAACACAATTATAACATTGAGCTCAATGGAGAATTTTAAGTAAATGCAATATCAATTACTTTACGTATGATTTTCTTACTCCGGGTTGGATCCTGGATTCAGCCCTGGTGCATTTCCTGTAAACAGTTGGAAGAAATCGTTTTTGTTACACAGGCGATTTTTAAGGAATATTTGTTTGTTTCAAAAATCGACACTTAGAAGAATTTCTGGAGAAAACCAGGCAATGTTATCCTATGGAGGATAATCAAGTTATCGGTAAGTACAGTTGTAATTGCTTTTCAGGGTCAGTGCTGGGCACCAAGATCCAGCACTGGGATCTCTCCTGATAACAGGTGAGTAATTTCGTGTTCGAGGCATATGAGCTGCAGATTGTACACTGTGCATAGATCGCAATCTGGTGTTGGGCTCGGATGCTTGCACTTTGTTGTTGTCTTGGAAGAGTCTTTTGTAGTCACGAGATAGGTGACTCCTCCTTTGGACGATAGTGCGCATGGGCATCGACTCCATCCTCAGATTGTTTTTTTCCGCCATCGGGTTCGGATGTAATTTGCTGCGCTCTGGGTCGACATCGATCGGTTCCCCTTCGACGCGCAAAAAACTCCCACCGTTCGACGGTATTGTTTCGATCGCGATCCCCTCTCATCGCGTATCTACTCTCCAAGACATTTTCGAGTCCGGTCGTCGACGTGGGCCGTTGGGCCGATCGGCGCCATCAACCAGCATATGGAAAGGACTCCATTTAAAAAATGCAAGTGTGGGGCTAAATTCCCACACACAGATCTCCACGAGGTCTGTAACCTTTGTCTCTCGACAGACCACGAGAGTCGACACTGCCGGGCCTGTGAATCCTTCAGGTCGAAAAAGACTATACGTGATCGCCGGGCCCGACGACACGAAATGTCCAGATCAACCGTTCCCGCACCGGACAACATCTTCGACACAGGCTCCGACAACCCAGACACCGGAGATCGACAACCCAGACACCTCCGGAGCCGAAGACTCTGGGTCGGACGACCACACCATCATGCCAGGTCAACGTACTGCAAGTACTGACGTCGACACCCCTGCCCCGAAAAAACAAAAGGCTACGGTCACACCTTCGGGTCTAGGTCGGCACCAAGACAAGACTTCAGAAGCCCCGCCTTCCAGCTCGGCTCCGAAGCATCCAAAGCCTTCTGGCAGCTCGGGATCGAGCCAGCCACATCCCGGTGCCGAAAAACACTCGTCGGCACCCAAGCCCAAAACTAAGGTCCCGTCGACATCAGAATCTTCGGCACCGAAAACCAAGGTCTACGACACTTCGACACCGAAGCCTACCAAACCTTCGGAGCCGACAAAACAAGCTAAACCGTCGGGGTCAAACTCCACCACCCCGAAACGAGACCAAGCAACCTCGTAAACATAAGGAGCACCACTCGGAACCGAAATCTTCAGTGCCGAAAAAAGATACTAGCTCTAAAGAACTTTCTATTCCGATGGATCCAAAGCAGAAAACTCTGCATATTGACCCCATTACTGGACAGGTCCAATCCATACGGCCTGACAAGAGGAAGTTGGACGCACCAACCACACCTGAGCCACCTCCCAAAAAGAAAGACTCTTCTACATCACCCATAAGGCCTTTCTCTCCACCTCCACAACCTTCCAGCCCTATACAGTCTCCACCTCCCTCTCCTGTACCTTTCTTTTCACCACAAGGGGATACAGGGGATGATGATAATGATGATGACATACAGTCACCTCATAACACAGATACTGATGACGACCTTCACAGTATCCCACCTCAGGACCCCTGGGACAATTATGATCTCCCAGATATACCCGTCCCTGAGCCATACCCATCCAAACCATCCCCCCCAGATGACGCTATAGGGTTTCCACAGGTTATAAACAGAGCAGCACAATTCCATGGAGTCAAATTACACTCAGACCCCCTGGAGGAGGACTTTTTATTAGAGACTTTTGCTCAGCCTCAAAAAACTACACACACTCTCCCTATGCTTAAAGGCATTATTAAACATGCCCCTGAGGTCTTCAAAGACCCAGTTAGAGCTAGGGTTATTAATCCAAGAATTGAAAAGAAATAGAAGCCTTCCCCTACTGACCCAGCTTATATTAAAGGTCGGCTCCCTCTTGATTCATTAGTAGTAGCTAATGCACGTAAACGAGCAAACTCGCAAACTACTGGTGAGGCACCACCACCAGACAGAGTCTAAATTGCTCGACGCATCAGGCAAGAGGGTTGCGTCTCAAGCAGCAAACATGTGGCGCATCGCCAATTCACAAGCCTTACTAGCAAGGTATGACAGGGCTCATTACGATGAGCTAGAAAAGCTCATTCAGTACCTTCCAGATCAGCATAAGACCAAAGCAAATGATCTAATACAAGAGGGCAAGTTAATTACAAACACCTCAATAAAATGCGCCCTTGATGCAGCAGATACAGCATCACGCACAATAAATTCAAGCGTTTTGCTACGCAGACACGCGTGGCTACGCATATCTGGGTTTAAACAGGAGGTGCAGTCTACCATACTCAATCAACCCTTAGACCAGGAACACTTGTTTGGGCCCACTGTGGACACTTCTCTAGAGAAGATGAAGAAAGACACCGACACAGCCAAAGCTATGGGGGCTCTACAAGCAACCACTAGTAGAGGTTCCTTTCGTCGCTCCCCCTATAGAGGCGGCTCCAAGACCACTGCCACAGACACTACCTCTGCCACTTATAAAAATCCCACCCAAACCTCCTCTAATAGAGGTTACTCAAGAGGTAATTACAGAGGTAACAACAACAGGGGTAGAGGACGTGGGTTTAACACACGCAGCTCCCCTACCACAAAACAGTGACTTCCCTCCGTTTCCCCCCGATCATTCCACTCCAGTCGGGGGAAGACTATCACAGTTCCTACCTGCATGGAATTCCATCACCACGGACAGGTGGGTAACACAAATTATCCAGTATGGTTACTGCCTGGAACTCCCCCCAACATACCACCCAGACAGCGTCCCATGTCCACACAACATCTGACGCTCCTCAAACAAGAGGTTCTCTCCATGCTCCAAAAGCAAGCAATAGAACCAGTCCCTCTACAACATCAGGGCACAGGGGTTTACTCACTTTATCTTCTAATCCCCAAAAAGGACGGTTCCCTCAGACCAATATTGGACCTCAGACCCCTCAACTATTACATTCACTCAGATCATTTTCACATGATCACTCTTCAGCAAATACTGCCACTCCTCCAACAACACGACTTCCTTGCCACATTAGATCTCAAGGATGCCTACTTCCATATTCCTATACACCCTGCGCACAGGAAATACCTAAGGTTCACAGTGGACGGACAACATTATCAGTTCAAAGTCCTGCCATTTGGAGTAGCAACAGCACCAAGGGTCTTCACAAAGTGCCTAGCAGTAGTAGCTGCACACTTACGAAGGCCACACATTCATGTGTTTCCGTATCTAGACGACTGGCTAATAAAAGCCAAGTCACACAAGCAGTGTGTACAGCATACCTTCCAAACAATTCAGCGACTACACAATTTGGGGTTCACAATAAACCACACCAAATCTCATCTCCATCCCTCCTACATACATCAGTATCTAGGGGCCACAATAGACACCTCCAGAGCCCTAGCATACCCCCAATCCTTCCAGGATAACCGGTATGCCAGCCCTCATCAAAAAATTCCTGCCTCAACACTCCCTTCCAGCTCGGGTGTTTATGCAGCTAGTAGGAATGATGGCCTCGTGCATCTTCATTGTCCCTCACGCACGACTTCAAATGCGTCCCTTGCAGGAATGCTTAGCACGTCAGTGGAACCAAGCTCAAGGCCAGCTTACAGATCTGGTGTTGGTGGACAGCCGCACACATCGCTCTCTGCAGTGGTGGAATACACAAAACCTTTCCAAAGGGCGGCCGTTCCTAGAGCCAATTCCACAGATAGTACTAACCGACGCATCTCTCACTGGGTGGGGAGCTCACCTCCTCAGCCATACAATGCAGGGCAAGTGGACCACTCCACAAAAACTGCTCCACATCAACCACCTAGAATTACTAGCAATATTTCTAGCGCTAAAGTCATTCCAACCGCATCTCATTCACAAGACTGTCCTAGTCCAAACAGACAACATGACAGCAATGTATTATATACAAAAACAGGGGGGGGCACACTCTCTGCAACTATCTCAACTAGCGCAAGACACATGGAGATGGGCCATTCCTCAAAGCATATACCTCCTTGCAGAACATCTTCCAGGTGTTCACAATCAAATTAACGGATCTGTTGAGTCGACAGACACAACAGATTCACGAATGGGAACTGCATCCGCAAGTTCTTCAACCCTTTTTCTAAATGTGGGGTCATCCACAGATGGACCTGTTCGCCACACAAGAAAACACAAAATGCCCAACCTTCGCCGCCAGGTTCCCACACCCGTCGTCCAAGGGCAATGCAATATGGATGAATTGGTCAGGCAGATTTGCGTACGCTTTTCCGCCTCTCCCACTCATTCCCCTAGTAGTACGCAAACTCAGGCAGCAGTCTCTAACAATGATCCTAGTTGCTCCCACATGGGCAAGACAACCATGGCTCACAACACTTCTCGAACTCTCAGTGGTTCCCCACCACAGACTGTGCCTCTCTCCAACCCTCTTAACCCAGAACCATGGAGAGATCAGACACCCCGATCCAGGTCAACTAAATCTGGCGATATGGCTCCTGAAGTCCTAGAGTTTGGTTACCTTAACCTTCCACCAGACTGTATACATGTTATTAAAGAAGCCAGACGTCCTACTACCAGGGCTTGTTATGCAGCAAAATGGAAGAGGTTTGTTATTTACTGTAATAACAACAATATCGACCCACTAGATGCTTCAATACAAAACATCATCTGTTACTTGCCGCATTTACAAAGATGTAACCTAGCATACTCATCCATAAGAGTACATCTTGCTGCTCTAGCCGCATACTTACAAAACAGACAACACTTGTCACTGTTTAGAGTACCTGCAATCAAAGCCTTTATGGAAGGCCTTAAAAGAATCATTCCCCTAGATTGCCACCCTCTCCAGTATGGAATCTAAATATTGTCCTCACCAGGCTCATGGGTCCCCCATTTGAACCTCTACACAAATGTGAGTTACAGTTTCTTACATGGAAAGTAGCCTTCCTAATTGCAATCACCTCTCTCAGGAGAGTCAGTGAGATTCAGGCTTTAACCATACAAGAACCATTTTTACAAATACATCGTAACAAGGTGGTTCTCAGACCAAACCCCAAATTCCTACCCAAAGTAGTCTCTGCTTTTCATCTCAATCAATCAATAGAGTTACCTGTCTTTTTCCAAGACCCAGACTCTGTAGCAGAGGGAGCTCTACACACACTAGATGTCAGAAGAGCTCTACTTTATTACATTGACAAGACCAAACCTTTCAGAAAGACAAAACAATTGTTTGTAGCTTTCTCCCCACCACATAAAGGTAACCCCATCTCAAAAGCTGGGATTGCTAGATGGATAGTAAAATGCATTCAAATATGCTACCAAAAGGCTAAACGCACATTAATAATTCCCCCTAGAGCACATTCCACACGTAAGCTTGGGGCTTCCATGGCATTTTTAGGGAACATTCCCTTAGATGACATCTGTAAAGCAGCAACATGGTCTACACCACATACCTTTACCAAACACTATTGTGTTGACGTGCAGGCAAAGCAACAAGCTGCTGTGGGCCAAGCTGTTCTTAAGACACTTTTTCAAACTACTGCAACCGATACAGGTGACCACCGCTAGGGGAGACACTGCTGTACAGTCTATGCACAGTGTACAATCTGCAGCTCATATGCCTCGAACGGAAAATGCTACTTACCAGTATGCATCTGTTCTTGGCATGTAGAGCTGCAGAGTTGTACACGCCTACCCGCCTCCCGGAACCTGTATCTGTTCCAGTATTCTCTTAATTAGATACATTCACATGGACATCTCTTACTTCTTACTGACTCCATCTTTTCCCATCATGGCGAAAAACAATCTGAGGATGGAGTCGATGCCCATGCGCACTATCGTCCAAAGGAGGAGTCACCTATCTCGTGACTACAAAAAGACTCTTCCAAGACAACAACAAAGTGCAAGCATCCGAGCCCAACACCAGATGGCGATCTATGCACAGTGTAAAACTCTGCAGCTCTACATGCCAAGAACAGATGCATACTGGTAAGTAGCATTTTCCTTTCGTTGATCGGACGATTTTTAGTGATTATTTTAAAGTTTCAAAACTCGACACTTGGAAGAAATTTCAGTGTAAACCAGTCAATGTTAGCCTATGGAGAAAATGTAGGTTATCGGTTTTCAGGTAAGTACTCGACTGGCAGAGTTAAGGTTCTGGGCATAGACTCGGGGGTCTCCCAGGGTCAGGTAGGCACAGTTGGTACACCCTCAGCGGCACAGGGGCGGCCGGGTGCAGATTGAGTTAGGCCCAATGTTAGCCTATGGCGGGCAGGGGGCCCTTGGTTGGTGGCTGCTAGCAGGCAGGCCACGCGGCTGTGGGAGCTGGGCTCCTGGTCACTTACCCAGGGCAAGTGGGGAAGAAAAATAGGATAGGTGTTGCACTCCCAGGGGCACTCAGGCGGCTGGGTGCAAGGTGCTTTTGAGCCGTCGGGCGCTCAATGTATTTCAATGGAGAAGCTGGAAGTTGAACAAAGGCTGCAAGCTCTGGGACGGAGATTCTTCAGGTGCGACCACCACTTCGAGAGGTAAGTTGGGTAGTTGGAGGATAGGTAGGCACCCCGGAGTTGGGTACAGGGGGCCGCAGGGCGCCGGGTGCAGTGGTATCTTTTCGTGTCGGGAAATCTTACCCTCTGCTGGTCGCGGTTGGAGGGGTCCCTGGTTCTGAGGCTGCAGGCGTCATCAGTAGCGTCGAGGAGGGTCCTTGGGTGCTGGATTCTGGGTCACAGTCGCCGGGGGGACGTCCTCGTGGTCTTTGTCCACTCAGGCACAGGCCGGGCTCGGCGGGTGCAGAGGGTGCAGGAGTCGCGGTTCCTGGCTGGCACCAGGGGTTTGTTACTTGCTTTGAGCAGTACCACTGCTCGTGGGAGTCCCAGTTCTTTTAGTCACAAGGCAGTCAGGTCCTCCGGGGTTTTCGAGGTTGCTGACCACTGGAGACGCCGGGGTTTAGCAGGAGCAGGTTCGAGGGTCGACAGGCCTGTAGGGCTGGGGCCAAGTCAGTTGGTGTCGTCCTCTTGTGAGCAGCTGCACGGCAGGTCTTCTTTCTTCTTGTTCTTCTTGCTTGTTTCGAATTCGGGATCTGAGGAAGGAAGGTTCAGGGTGCCCCTAAATACTAGATTTAGGGGCGTTACAGGTAGGTAAAGGGCAGGGACCAATGGGTCCCTTCCCTGGGGTGGGTACACCCTCTATCCTGCCACTCTCCAGTGGGAGGGGGGCAGGAGGCTAGTCCTGATTGGGCAGGGCTCCCCATCTTCAAGATGGCGAGAGCCCGGAGATGTGCTTCACCTCGCCTCCCCCACCTGAGGGGTGGGGTTGGCAGAGGCTGGCACACCCCCTTTCCTCACTTGAGGTTTCCCGCCAGTCTTCCCGCCAGAGTGGGGGCTAGAACCGGTGGGGACCAGTTGCTGAGTACAGCAAGTGGTCTGGGGAGGCTCACAAAGGCGGCATGCCTTTGAAGCTTCCCCCTGCCCATCCTGGGGGAGGAGACCTAGCACCTCGCCCAGGACGTGCATTGTTGCAGGCCCGGGAGAGCGGATGGCTCTCTACCCAGGGGTCCAGCAACATGTCTGCTGGGTGGCAGCCTAGGCAGCCTCTCAGACGGGACGTGGATTGTGGGTTAGGTTCAGGGGGCAACTCGAAGTTGCCCTCTGTCGTGTATCTTACATTAAATCCCACACTGGCATCAGTGTGGGTTTAATGTGCTGAGAAGTTTGATACCAAACTTCTCAGTCTTTAGTGTAGCCATCATGGTGCTGTGGAGTTCGTGATGACGACCTCCCAGCACCATATGCTCTTAATGGCAGCACTGCACTTACAGTGCCCAGGAATGGACCTGGGTACTGTAGGGGTACAGGGCTCATGCACCTGTACCCTCACCACTGGCATAGTGCACCCAGCTAGAGGGGTGACTGAGGTATGCCAGGGCAGTGTGTTTGTGGGCATGGCACACAGTGATGTGTGCCATGTCGACTCTGTTTTGTTTTGCACCAAGACACTCAGCCTGCAAAGGCAGTGTGTGTGTGTCAGGGTACAGGGCCTCTAAGGATGGCACAATAAGTGCTGCAGCCCTTAGAGGCCTTCTCTGGTCACAGTGCCCTGGGTACCTAGGGTACCATTTACCAGGGGCTGACATGTGGCCAGAGATGCCAATTGGGTTTGGCTTCAATGCAGTTTTAGGGAAGGAACACAGGCCCTGGGCACCTGATTGGCAGGAGCCCAGGGCACACTCAGTCAAAGTACATCAGCAATTCAGCAAAAAGTGGGGGCATACCATGCAAGAAAGATGGCACTTTCTCACACAAACACCCCCCCCACCCCCCAACGAAAGGTGATGAGACTAACCTTGCCCTATGGAGTCTTCATCGTCTAAGTGGAAGAACCTGGAAAGTCCATCTGCATTGGCATGGGCAGTCCCAGGTCTGTGTTCCACTTCAAAGTCCATTCCCTGTAGGGAGATGGACCACCTCAAAAGTTTTGGATTTTCCCCTTTCATTTGCATTAGCCATCTGAGAGGTCTGTGGTCAGTTTGAACTAGGAAGTGAGTACCAAACAAGTATGGTCTCAATTTCTTCAGGGACCAAACCACAGCAAAGGCCTCCCTCTCAATGGCACTCCAACGCTGCTCTCTGGGGAGAAGCCTCCTGCTTATAAAAGCAACAGGTTGGTCTTGGCCTTCATCATTGGTCTGGGATAGGACCGCTCCTATCCCCAGCTCAGAGGCATCAGTCTGCACTTTGAACTGCTTGGCATAATCTGGAGCTTTTAGAATTGGTGCTGAGCAAATTGCTTCTTTCAGGGTGTCAAAAGCCTTTTGGCAACTAACTGTCCAGTTAACCTTCTTGGGCATCTTCTTGGAGGTAAGTTCTGTGAGGGGAGACACAATGGACCCATACCCCTTCACAAACCTCCTGTAGTATCCAGTCAAGCCAAGGAGTGCCCTGACTTGAGTCTGGGTTGTGGGAGCTTCCCAGTCCAGGATGGCCTGGATCTTGGGTTGTACCTGGCCTCCACCAACAAGGTGGCCCAAGTACACCACAGTGCCCTGCCCTATCTGGCATTTGGATGCCTTGATAGTTAGGCCTGCAGTTTGCAGGGCCTTTAAAACCTTCCCAAGGTGGTTCAGGTGATCCTGCCAGGTGGAGCTAAAGACAGCAATATCATCAAGATAAGCTGCACTAAAGGACTCCAACCCAGCCAGGACTTGGTTCACCAACCTCTGGAAGGTGGCAGGGGCATTCTTTAACCCAAAAGGCATCACAGTGAACTGATCATGCCCATCAGGTGTGGAGAATGCTGTCTTTTCTTTTGCTCCTGGGGCTATGCCAATCTGCCAGTACCCTGCAGTTAAGTCAAAGGTACTGAGAAAATTGGCTGGCCCTAGTTTGTCTATCAACTCGTCTGCTCTTGGAATGGGGTGATCATCTGTCTTGGTGACAGAGTTGAGCCCTCTATAGTCCACACAGAACCTCATTTCTCTCTTTCCACCCTGTGGATGAGGTTTGGGGACTAGAACCACTGGGCTGGCCCAGGGGCTCTCAGAGGGTTCAATAACCCCTAACTCCAGCATCTTGCTGACTTCAGCTTTGATGCTTTCCTTGACTTGGTCTGACTGTCGATAGATCTTGTTCTTGACAGGTGCATTGTCACCAGTGTCCACATCATGGGTACACCAGTTTGTCAGACCAGGGGTCAGGGAAAAGAGGCTAGCATACTGCTGGAAGACTTGCTTGCAGTCAGCCTGCTGTTGGGCAGAGAGGGTGTCTGAAAAGACAACTCCATCTACTGACCCATCTTTTGGGCTGTAGGATAGGAGATCAGGGAGAGGTTCACTCTCAGCTTCCTGTTCCTCATCTGTCACCATCAGCATGGTGATGTCAGCCCTGTCATTGTAGAGCTTAAGGCGGTTCACATGGATAACCCTTTTGGGTGCCCTGCTAGTGCCCAGGTCAACTAAGTAAGTGACCTCACTCTTTTTCTCTAGGATAGGGTAAGGGCCACTCCATCTATCTTGGAGTGCCCTTGGTGCCACTGGCTCCAAAACCCACACCTGTTGCCCAGGTTGAAATTCAACCAGTGCAGCTTTTTGGTCATACCAGTGCTTCTGAAGCTCCTGGCTGGCCTCGAGATTCTTGGATGCCTTTTCCATGTACTCAGCCATTCTGGACCTTAGGCCAAGCGCACAGTCCACAATATCTTGTTTGGGTTCTTGGAGAGGCCTCTCCCAGCCCTCCTTTACAAGACCAAGTGGTCCCCTCACAGGATGGCCAAACAGAAGTTCAAATGGTGAGAAACCTACTCCCTTCTGTGGCACTTCTCTGTAAGCGAAAAGCAGACATGGTAAGAGGACATCCCATCTCCTTTTGAGTTTCT
This sequence comes from Calotriton arnoldi, assembly GCA_963921515.1. Classification (NCBI taxonomy): domain Eukaryota; kingdom Metazoa; phylum Chordata; class Amphibia; order Caudata; family Salamandridae; genus Calotriton; species Calotriton arnoldi. The sequence continues at coordinate 1,118,067 of CAWUFW010000916.1, forward strand.
CAGGGAGCCCCATGATCATGCCTTTCAATGTCTTGTTAAATCTCTCAACAAGGCCATTGGTTTGTGGATGATAGGGTGTAGTAAACTTGTACTGCACCCCACATTCCTTCCACATGCGTTTCAGGTAAGCAGAGATAAAGTTAGAACCTCTGTCTGAAACCACCTCCTTAGGAAACCCTACCCTGGTGAAGACACCAATGAGGGCCTTGGCTACTGCAGGAGCTGTAGTAGTCCTAAGTGGGATTGCTTCAGGGTACCTAGTGGCATGATCCACTACCACTAGTATGAATTTGTTCCCTGAGGCTGTGGGAGGTTCAAGTGGACCCACTATGTCCACACCTACCCTCTCAAAGGGCACCCCCACCACAGGCAGTGGTATCAGGGGGGCCTTTGGGTGGCCACCTGTCTTGCCACTGCCCTGACGGGTAACACAGGAGCTGCCAAACTCCTTCACCTTTTGGTGCATCTGGGGCCAGTAAAAGTGGCTGACTAGCCTTTCCCAAGTCTTGGTTTGGCCCAGATGTCCAGCTAGGGGGATGTCATGAGCTAAAGTTAGGAGGAACTCCCTGTACTTCTGTGGCACTACCACTCTCCTGGTGGCTCCAGGATTGGGGTCTCTTGCCTCAGTGTACAGTAATCCCTCTTCCCAATAGACTCTGTGGGTACCACTGACATCTCCCTTTGCTTCTGAAACAGCTTGCTGCCTCAGGCTTTCAAGAGTGGGACAGTCTTGCTTCCCCTGGCACAGCGCTTCCCTAGAGGGTCCCCCTGGGCCTAAGAGTTCAACCTGGTAAGGGTCAAGCTCCATGGGCTCAGTTCCCTCTGGGGTGTCCAAGTCCTCTCCCTGAGGAGAGGGGTCCTGAGTGGTTTGCTGTACAGAAGCTGGTCCCCCAGTCTTCTTACCTTTTCTCTTGGTTGGTTGGGCCATACTTTCAGGCTCCAAACCTACTTTTTCACCCTTCCTCTTGCTCTGTGCTCTTGTTTGCACACACACCAATTCAGGGATACCCCGCATGGGTTTTTAGCTCAACCTCAGCCCAGGCTGAGGTTTCCAGGTCATTTCCTAGCAGACATGCAGCTGGTAACTTTTGAGAGACCACTACCTGTTTCAGGCCAGTAACCCCCCCCCCGCCTAATGTCACCATAGCCATTGGATGATTAGTGGTAACACTGTCAGCATTGGTGACTGGGTAGGTTTTCCCAATCAAGTATTGCTCAGGGGAAACCAGTGTGTCTCTCACCATAGTGACACACTGGCACCTGTATCCCTCAGAGCTTCTATCCTAGTTGCATTAACCCGGGGGTATTGTAAATACTTCTTTAAGTTGGGTGGCCACACAGCTATAGTGGCAAACTCAACTTCCCCTTCTGAAACTAGAACTGCTTCAGTGTGCATCCTGATTTGCTCTGGGCACACTGTTGATCCCATCTGTAGACTTGCCACTCCAGGTGTAGCTGTACTGGTTGCCTTAGGGGCCTGGTTGTGGGGGCAAGATTTATCTACAGTTAAGTGTCCCAACTTCTTACAGTTGTTACACCAGGCCTTTGTGGGATCAAAGTTCTTCCCCCTATAAGGCTGAGGCACATAGGGAGTAGTTTGGGACCGACCCCCTGTACAGGTTTTTGGGGCCCTTTAGAAGACTCAGACTTTTTATCTTGGGGATTCTCACCACCTTTCCCCTGGGGAGGTTTTGTAACCACCTTCTTCTGGTCACCCCCAGTGGTTGTCCTTGTCACCCTAGTCTTGACCCAGTGGTCTGCCTTCTTTTCCAATTCTTGGGGAGAAATTAGACCTAGGTCTACCAAATGCTGATGCAACTTTTCATTTGTGCAATTACTTAGTATATGTTCCTTCATAAACAAATTGTAAAGTCCAGTAAAATCATGCACATTATGTCCAGCTAACGAACCATCCAGTGTCTTTACTGAGTAGTCTACGAAGTCAATCCAGGTCTGGGTCTGGGTCTTGTGAGCCCCCCTGAATCTAATTCTATACTCCTCAGTGGTGAGCCCAAATCCCTCAATCAGAGTTCTCTTCATGAGGTCATAGGACCCTGCATCTGGCCCAGAGAGGGTCAGAAGCCTGTCTCTGCAGTTACCAGAGAACAGTTCCCACAGGAGTGCCCCCCAGAGAGGTTTCTTTACCTTTCTCATTTCACAAGCCCTCTCAAAGGCTGTCAATCAATCAATCAATCACAGAATTTGTAGAGCGCACTACTTACCCGCGAGGGTCTCAAGGCGCTGGGGAGAGGGACCATTTGGTGATGTCATCACCTTCCTCAAATTTAGGGACAATCCCTTTGGGGATTTTAGGATCAGAAGTTTCCTCCCTATCCTTATTTTTAGGTCTCGCGCCTAGCGTTGCAGTGCGTAGCCCTGCTCGCGCAGCGCCAGACCTCTAGAAAGGGCTTTAGAAAGCTAACCACACGCTCGTGCTTGTGGTTTTGCTTTCCGCGGCTGCCATTGGCTTTCGCTTGCCTTTTTAAAAAAAAATCCAGCACGCAATTGGGCAAAGGCGGGCGCATGTCCCGCCTTTGCTCCGCCCATTCCCGTCGATGGCCAGCACGCGCAGCAGCGCGCGTTCGTCTCGCTGCCGCGCTCCCTCCCCCCGCTCCTCTGTGGTGCGCGCGCACCACTGTTTAGTTTCATGTTTTTGGTATTGGAGACTCCAGCAGGTCTCCTCGGGTTTCAGATTGTACCAAGGAGAGGCTGTGGTGACTCGTGAACCCACGGGGAATGGGCACGGTCTGGCTATTCTCGTTTGCTGTGCACGGCCAGTATTTCTGAGCACAACTCTTGGCCAGTGTACTTGCAGAAATGATCCGGTAAGCATGCAGAATAGTGTTCAAGGTTTTGATTGTTAATGATGTCAGAATGTAATTGGTAAGCATTGAGTATCTTACGTTGTCGATTACTCAAGTGGCTTTGAAGATGCCGGCCATCGGCTGGAGCTCGATGCTTTTTGGTGCCGGAGCCAAAGGAGACCTCGTGGGTGGGGGAGGGGGACGGGGTAAGGTACACAGGGCTCTTGCTGCAGTGTTTGATAAGACTGCCCAGGTGGTGCTGACGTTAGTGCTGCCGGGCTTGTTTCAAAGTTAGGTATAGTTAAGATGGATACCCCGATGACGTCACCTAATGTCCCGGATGGCAATTGGTATGTAGGCAGCGTCCGAACCGGCTTATTAAGCTGTTTTCTTAATGGAATCTCTTGCCTGCTGTGCCTAAAAGGCTCTTTAGATATATCATGTAGTAAAAACTTACAGGCTCCAAGCACTCTGATGTAATATCACATTGCTTGGAGCCTGTAAGTGTGCTTGCTAGCGCTATATGAAACCCCTGAACAAAAACACACCGCGGGTCGTCATGGAGGGTTTTTCTGGGGTGTTCTTCAGTCAGTTTCTTGGCTCCTGAGTCTGATTTCCGTGAGTGTTTCTGATGTTTGTCTGGTGGGGCCTGTCCACCTGTCCTACCCCGTACACGCAGGTCTTGCTTGACTGGGGACGCTTCTAGCCTGTGCTCTGTCGCTAGCGCCTCGTCCCTGCTTATCCATCCCTGTTAACTCGTGTGCTTCGGAGGTCACATTACTCTTTGATAACGGGATTAAACAAACTCTGCTCGGTATTGTGGTGTGTAAAGCGGTCCCTGGAGTGAGTCCATTATGTTTAGCATGATTCTACACTGGCTCTTAGCACCTCCGAGCTCACCCGCCACTGCACGGAAAGTAAACAAATCCTTATTTGTATTGTTGGGACGGTCCACTGATCTGCACATCTGATCTGCACATCGACCCTTTGTGTTTTGTTTTCTTTTCTTCAGATTTTAGACAGCCCGTGACTGGTTTTCTCCTTAGGTGCTTATATTTTTATATTTTTCGTTGCAGTCCACACACTGCAAGTTTTTACACTTGCCTACCACATGCCAGGCTTGTTTCTAAAGGTGCAACACATGCACACAATTCCTTTCTAGCTGATAGCCACTGAAATGTCTGCACCTCTCCGGATGAAAAAGTAGCACAGGCTGCCTATGTGAACAGTAGTGGGTACACAATTTTGAATCACCCGATTATGCACAGTAAGCGAGAGAAGTAAATGTCAGCTGCAAGTTCAAACTAAGATCAAAAGAAGTGGAAGTGAACAGGTGCTGTTTTGAATGTTTGGAACACAATGTATACGAAAAAGTGACGGATGGAATGCTTGAATTAATATCAGCCACCACTGCCAGACTGGGACAGAAATCAGCCCTGGCAGTTCACCTCGACCAGCCCGTCAAGCACTGCTGCCGCATTTGTTGCAGGGGGGCCGATATTGCAGCACTGCTGCAAAACAGGACCCTGTAACAAAAGCGGCCCCCACTGGTCAAAAACCAGCCCCACCCTTCCGGCTCATGGGGAAAATGCTTGGTGCCCACTACGGCCAGTTCGGCCCTGTCAGCCAATGGTAATAACTCTGGGTTGCATCCCAGTCCATGGTTATTTTGCCCACCAGCCACCTCAGTTTGGACCCAGCCATATGCAAATCAGTCTTGACCCTGCTCCAATAGGAACAGTCCAGCCCCAACTGCCAGGCCAGGTCCTCCCTGAACCGGAAGACAAGTAACACAGGACTGGTTTCACCTTGATGAGGGCTCATCAGCTGAGTATAGCTTTGTTCCGGTGGCTGATGAGCTCTAGCATTAGCAAAACCGTTCTTGGGCTGCTTGTGTTCCGGTTCAGGTATACTTTAACAAGTCACCCTAAGCGGGAAGGGTATGTCCGGACGTGGGTCCTGTGCACACTATGTCGCAGAGATTAATTCAAGCATTCCATCCATCACTTTTTTGTATACTTTAAATGTTTGGAAGGCATGATCATGTTTACACCTTTACAGCTAAGTGGAAGTGAATAGGTATTTGAATTTTCTTTGAAATGTAGCCCTGCTTTCAGCGGGGAACCCTTCAGTAAGTTTTCACTAGTCTATTTACACAAGAGCTTGTGCCAACCGACATTTAAGGCGGCCTTCTCTTTTAAGATAATAATATTGCAAATTTAATTTGATTTTCTTGCTTTGAGTGGACGAGGAAGTCTCTCTCCCTTGAGAGCTAGGCCTGGCTAACTTGGATGTACTTTCTTGGTTTGCATCTCTGAACTTTGCAGCTCGTGCGGCGCATTTTTAAAGAGGAATTGCAGCCTCTGGCCACAGATGGCCACTTTTTGAACTTTTCAATGTTCAGTCTCAGGATAGGGACAGCAGGGGGGAAACACAAATATTAAAATGTTAAGCAGCTCCCGGAATTCTTACCCCAGAGACTAACTTTCATCTTCAGTCGAAAAATGAGGGCTTTGTGTACGGCAGAGAAAGAGAGCGGCGAGAGAGATTGCAGAGCTTTGAGTGAGAGGAAAAAGGGAGTGTATGTAAATAGCAAAACAAGCATAACGAGAAATCCTTTACAAAGGACATTACCCATGTAATGGGCGTGGCCTAAAACTGTGCTTGCGTCCCATCTGTTTTCTATTACTACGTGCAGACACAACAATGACTACATGCCCCTTTAACAAGCCAGACCTATTAGTTGTACCAATTCAGATATCTAAGTAACAACTCCCATTCTTCCCTTCATATCACTTTCCTCAGCTAAATCTCTGTGCATTAGTCACACCCCATCTCTCTGCACATCTGTCTGAAGCTGAAGAACCTGCAGGTCTCAGAGGTCATCTACTTCCTCTCCATTGCTGTCTTTTCACTCCCTTCTTTACTTCCTTTCATCTCCTCCACGTCACTATTCCCCTCTCACACACACCAACACGCTGCATTTTCTTTTCCTTTAGTGCTACCCTTATCTCCATAGCTATGTTCCTCCTTCATACATAATTGGTGCATACGTGACAGTCACTCTGTGTGCTCTGCAGAGAGGCCAAGAATTGAATGAGCAGTGACAGCTGCTGTTAGATACTTACTCTGCCTTCAGCCTTCTCTCCAGCTCTCAATCGTACCCTATCATAAACACCCAGGCACATCCTGATCTCCCCCTTACTACTAGAGACTACTCAGTTTGCACTATACATGACAGACACACATCTGGAAACAGTGAGACATGTACAATGCAGCAATAAGTAAAACAGGTGAAATGCAACAGGGACTGCATAACTGACCTGGATTACCCTAAGGTTTCTCACACACACTGTCAAGTTTAAGTTTGAGCTATTGGTGTTGCATTATTTAGCAATGCCAATAGCTCAAACTTTAATAATGCAAGACCTATTGGCTATTCCAATGCTTGTTAGTATTGCTGCCACCATTGATGGGTGCTAAACCCATCGCCTGTCTTTCCTTCTCTAGAGCCAGGAGTCTGGTCTCTAGGTCCAATCTTTTGGCCAGCCTTGCTAAAAGGCTGTCCTCCTCACTGAGGCTATCCTCAGTGTCCCCCCTGGGACCTGACCCACCTGTGTGGTTTCTAGGTCCCCAGAGGTTGATTCTTGGGGTTAAGGGCATGGGGTCCCTTTCCTCCCTAGGGATGATTGGAGGTGGGTTACCAACCCTGTCATCCTCATCCCTTTCCCACTCTGATTGGTCATCACCATTCTCAGATGGGTGGGCCTTGGCATACTCAGCCAGGAGCTCCTGGAGCCCTTGTTTGGTTGGATGCTGGCCCATTGGTATATTTTTAAGTTTACATAAGGACCTTATCTCTTTGAAAGACAAATGAAGATAAGGGGTGAGGTCTAGCTCCTCAACCATGTCCTATATGTCATTATTATCTTCACTAATAGCTGGGTTCTTTTCTTCAGACATTCTAACAAAAAGTTCTAACCCCTCTACCCTTGACTATAGTGACTTTTTATTTTCTAAAATTCTAAAGGGACTTAAGCAAGGCCCTAACAAGACTTTTAGTAGTTTGGTAAAAAAATGCCAATTAAAAAAAAATCTGAATTCTAAAGACAATTTAAGAGTTCTGTCGTGTGATCAGATGGTAACCAAGTAGTCCAACAAATGCAAGTTTGTATCCCACCGCTGATCCACCAATGTAAGAAAGTGGCTCTGTATATACTGAACCAAAGTAAGGTTCAGTGTGCACAGAGTCCACAGTCCCCAGAGGTTTGGCAGAGGCTAAAGTTCGATATAACCTTACTCTCTAAAGTGGTAGCTTGGTCGAGCAGTAAGGCAGTATCAGAGGACAGTGTAAAGCATTTGTTGTACACACTCAGTCAGCAAATGGTCTCACACACTCAAGAACTGAACTCTAGGCCAATTGTTTTGTGTATATAAAAATATATTGTTGTTTTATTTTAGAACCACAAGTAGGTATAAAAATACTTTCTCAGAATGAGATACTTTAGTTATATACTTTCAATACACAATAGACTTTTAAATGCAATAGCTACAGTTGTTGCAATAGGCAACACAATTCAAACACAATTATAACATTGAGCTCAATGGAGAATTTTAAGTAAATGCAATATCAATTACTTTACGTATGATTTTCTTACTCAGGGTTGGATCCTGGATTCAACCCTGGTGCATTTCCTGTAAACAGTTGGAAGAAATCGTTTTTGTTACACAGGCGATTTTTAAGGAATATTTGTTTGTTTCAAAAATCGACACTTAGAAGAATTTCTGGAGAAAAACCAGGCAATGTTATCCTATGGAGGAAAATCAAGTTATCGGTAAGTACAGTTGTAATTGCTTTTCAGGGTCAGTGCTGGGCACCAAGATCCAGCACTGGGATCTCTCCTGATAACAGGTGAGTAATTTCGTGTTCGAGGCATGTGAGCTGCAGAGCTCACACTGAGCATTAGATCGCCATCTGGTGTTGGGCTCGGATGCTTGCACTTTGTTGTTGTCTTCGAAGAAGTCTTTGTAGTCATGTGATAGGTGACTCCTCCTTTGGACAATAGTGCGCATGGGCATCGACTCCATCCTCAGATTGTTTTTTTCCGCCATCGGGTTCGGATGCAACTTCGACCCTCCGGTTCGAAACTTCATTTTCAGCGTTTTTCACACTTCACGACTTGATATCAACATCTCGACGTCCTCGATCTCCTTTCCAGCCTTCGACGCGGGCCGTTGGGCCCATCGACGCCGTAAGGCCTACTGCCCATGCAAAGGACGCCCTTCCGGAAATGCCCCCAGTGTGGAGCAAAGTTCCCCCACAGTGACCACCACGAGGTCTGTAACCTGTGCCTCTCACCTGACCATAACGAGGCCACCTGTCCAGCCTGCGCTTCCTTCCGCTCCAAAAAGACCATTCGCGATCGTCGAGCCCGAAGGCACATCATGGCGCAACGGTCCGCTCCGGAACCCGTCAATATCTTCGATGAGGGTCCCGATGTTCCGGAGGAAGATTCCGAAGACCTCACTATCGTCTCGGAGGCAGAGGACTCAGACGGTTCCATCACTCCAGGGCAACGAGTGAGTACTACTGCCCCTGCCCCAACCCCACCTGCAAAAGCGAAGGCACCGGTCAACACTTCGCCTGCGGGCCCCAGTCGCGACCGTAAACGTGCTCCGGACGCCCGCCTTCCGGCTCGGCGCCGAAGAAGAAAATAAAGCCTTCCGGCTCCTCGGCACCGACCAAACCACACGTGTCCGTTCCACCGGCACCTTCGGCGCCAAAACCGAAAGAACACCCGGCGCCGAAATCCGGTTCGGTCCCAAAATCCGCCTCCAAGCATGCGGATCACTTGGCGCCGAAACCCAGGCTCCACGACACAGCCCCTAAACCGAAGCTGTTCGAGCCGATAGCTAAGCCGAAGGACTCCCCTACGCCTTCTAACACAAAACAACATCCAAAGAAGCCATCACCGCGCTCGGAACCGAAAAAGTCGGCGCCGAAGCCAAATATTCAAGAGGAGGAACTGTTTCGACCGGATCCCATCGATCCTAATCAACAGAAAATACATATTAATCCTAACACTGGACATATCTCCTCTGTGCCACGCCACAAGCCTGTCCCTCCAAACAAGAAGGACTCTTCTACTTCCCCTATGCCTCCTTCTCCTATACCTCTATCTAACACCCCTCCTCTCCACATCCCTGTTACACCGCCTCAGCCTGTAACTTCTCCACCACATGAATATCAGGACAACATGGGGTATGGTGATGACCCTGATAATCTACTTCTAGACCCAGATAACCCACCACAGGACGACTGGGGCTACAACGACCCCCTAGATCCTACAGACCTCCCCAGCCCTCCACCTTATCCCACAAAACCATCTCCACCAGATGATCACATTGGTTTTGGACAACTTATCCAAAGGGCTGCTGTCTTTCACGGGGTGCATATAAACACCAACCAACCAGAGGAAGATTTCCTTCTAGACACCTTTGAACAGTCTCAAAAAACTGTTCAAACTTTTCCCATGATCAAAGGTGTCATTAAACATGCCCCTGAAATATTCAACGACCCTGTAAGGGCCAGGATCCTTAACCCTAGAATAGATAAAAAGTATAGACCTGCCTCGGATGACCCCGCCTACATCAAAGGTCCGCTCCCTCTTGACTCCCTGGTCGTCTCTAATGCTCGTAAACGAGCTAATTCCCAAACTTCAGGGGATGCTCCGCCCCCTGACAAGGAGTCAAAATTATTGGATTCATCTGGCAAACGTGTAGCTGCGCAGGCCACCGACATCTGGCGCATAGCTAACACCCATGCACTACTAGCTAGGTACGATAGGGCCCACTATGATCAGCTAGAGACCCTATTGCAACACCTACCTGATCAGTACAAGACACAGGCCAATGACCTCATTCAGGAGGGCAAACTTATTTCAAATGCCTCCATTAAGTGCGCCCTGGATGCAGCCGACACCGCCGCTAGGTCCGTCAACACTAGCGTACTCATCAGACGGCACGCCTGGCTCCGTATTTCAGGTTTTAAGCCAGAAGTCCAAACTACCATCTTAAATCAGCCATTTAACCAAAACCAACTCTTTGGTCCTGCTGTTGACACAGCACTGGAAAAAATGAAAAAGGACACTGACACTGCCAAGTCAATGGGAGCATTGCAGTCCCCACAACAACGTGGCTCCTTTCGCCGCTCCTTCTACAGAGGGGGCTCTAGGAACACCACAGACAATTCCTCTTCATATAAAAGCACCACCCAAACCTCTCCCAATAGAGGATACTTTAGAGGTGGTTACACAGGCAACAACACGAAGGGCAGAGGTCGAGGTAATAACACCCGTACCTCCACCACTCCTAAACAGTGACTTCCCTCCACTTCCCCCCAACCACACCACCCCTGTCGGGGGACGGCTATCACAGTTCCTACCTGTCTGGAACTCCATTACAACAGACAGGTGGGTAAGACAAATTATCCAACATGGCTACTGCCTGGAACTAACAGCTACCCCCCCCACATACCACCCAAGCAGCGTCCAATGTCCGCAGACCATCTTACGCTTTTACAGCAAGAGGTACTTTCCCTGCTTCAAAAGCACGCCATAGAGCCAGTTCCTCTACTACAGCAGGGCACAAGGGTTTACTCCCTGTATTTCCTAATCCCCAAAAAGGATGGCACTCGAAGGCCTATTTTAGACCTCAGACCCCTCAATCAGTATATACATTCAGATCATTTTCACATGATCACTCTCCAGCAAGTGCTTCCCTTACTACAACAACAAGACTTCCTTGCCACATTAGACCTCAAGGACGCCTATTTCCACATTCCCATACATCCTGCTCACAGGAAGTATCTAAGGTTCGTACTCAATGGACAGCACTACCAGTTCAAAGTACTTCCATTCGGAGTCACCACTGCTCCAAGAGTGTTTACCAAATGCCTTGCAGTAGTAGCAGCGCACCTACGAAGACAACAAATACATGTCTTCCCATACCTGGACGACTGGCTCATGAAAGCCAGATCATTCAACCAGTGTGTCCAACACACTCACCAAACAATACAAACATTACACAACTTGGGGTTCACAGTAAACTACACCAAGTCGCACCTTCAGCCCTCCCATATACTTCAATATCTGGGAGCCACAATAAACACTTCCACTGCTCTAGCTTACCCCAGCCCAGCCAGGATAGCCAGTATACAAACCCTTATCCCCAGGTTTCAAATACAACACTCTCTCCCAGCCAGAGTGTTTATGCAGCTAATCGGCATGATGGCATCTTGCATTTTCATCGTCCTTTATGCCAAACTTAAAATGCGTCCTCTACAGGAGTGCCTAGCGCGCCAATGGAACCAGGCTCACGGACATCTTACAGATCTGGTGTTGGTGGACAGCCGCACACATCGCTCTCTGCAGTGGTGGAACACCAAAAATGTGTCCAAAGGGCGGCCGTTCCTAGAGCCGGTTCCACAAATAGTACTAACCACGGACGCATCACTCACAGGATGGGGAGCACACCTGTTAGATCATACAACACAAGGCAAGTGGACCACTCAACAGAAGCTGCTCCACATCAACCACCTAGAGTTACTAGCTATATTCCTAGCTCTCAAATCTTTTCAACTCCACGTACAGAACAAGGCTGTCCTGATCCGAACAGACAACATCACAGCCATGTACTATATACAAAAACAGGGGGGACACACTCTCCACAACTGTCCCAACTGGCACAGGACATTTGGAGGTGGGCCATTCCACAAAACATATACCTTCTAGCAGAACACCTACCAGGGGTTCACAATCAGATTGCAGATCTGTTAAGTCGACAGACACAACAGATTCACGAGTGGGAACTACATCCACAAGTTCTTCTACCTTTTTCCAGATGTGGGGCCAGCCAGACATAGATCTGTTCGCCACACACCAAAACGCAAAATGCCCAACCTTCGCCGCCAGGTTTCCACACCCGCAGTCCCAGGGCAATGCGATATGGATGAACTGGTCCGGCAGATTTGTGTACGCTTTTCCACCGCTACCACTGATCCCACTTGTAGTACGCAAGCTCCGACAACAGTCTCTAAAAATGATACTAGTAGCTCCCACATGGGCACGCCAACCATGGTTCACCACACTACTAGAACTATCGGTAGTCCCATACCAAAGACTACACCTCTCCCCATCAATGCTAACGCAGAGCCATGGAGAGATAAGGCACCCAGATCCATCTCAACTGAACCTTGCGATTTGGCTCCTGAAGTCCTAGAATTCGGTTACCTTAACCTACCGCCAGACTGTATGAACATCATTAAAGAGGCTAGGCGCCCAACTACCAGAGCCTGCTAGGCAGCAAAATGGAAAAGATTCGCTATTTACTGCACTAACAATCCTATCCAACCATTACAGGCCTCCACGCAAAACATCATTTGCTACTTGCTACATTTGCAAAGATGTAATCTTGCATACTCATCCATACGTCTGCACCTCGCAGCCCTTGCTGCTTACTTACAAAACAGGCAACACTTATCACTCTTTAGAGTCCCTGCCATTAAAGCCTTTATGGAAGGCCTTAAGCGGATCATACCTCCCAGATTACCACCTTCCCCAGTGTGGAATCTTAATATAGTACTTACCAGGCTCATGGGACCACCTTTTGAACCCCTACATAAATGTGAACTTCAATTCCTTACATGGAAAGTTGCGTTCCTAATTGCAATCACTTCTCTCAGGAGAGTCAGTGAGATACAGGCTTTAACTATACAAGAGCCCTTCTTACAAATACATCATAAGATAGTTCTCAGGACAAACCCAAAATTCCTTCCCAAAGTCATTTCGCCTTTCCACCTTAACCAATCGGTAGAACTACCCGTGTTCTTCCAAAACCCAGATTCCGTGGCAGAAAGAGCTCTCCACACCCTAGATGTCAAGAGAGCCCTTATGTATTACATTGACAGAACCAAGTCTTTTCGCAAAACCAAACAATTGTTTGTAGCTTTCTCTCCACCACACAAGGGTAATCCCATCTCAAAAGCCGGGGTTGCAAGGTGGATTGTTAAATGTATCCAAATATGCTACCAAAAAGCCAAACGCACATTATCAGTTCCCCCTAGAGCGCACTCAACACGCAAACTAGGGGCTTCCATGGCATTCTTAGGGAACATTCCCCTAGAAGACATATGTAAGGCAGCCACATGGTCTACAACACACACCTTCAATAAACACTATTGTGTTGATGTGCAAGCCAAGCAACAAGCTGCTGTGGGCCAAGCTGTCCTTAGAACACTTTTTCAAACTACTGCAACACGTACAGGTGACCACTGCTAGGGGAGATACTGCTGTACAGTCTATGCAAAGTGTGAGCTCTGCAGCTCACATGCCTTGAACGGAAAATGCTACTTACCAGTATGCATCTGTTCTTGGCATGTAGAGCTGCAGATCCTCACACGCCCACCCACCTCTCTGGGACCTGTATGTGTTCCAGTCCTATCTTAATTAGATACACACACATGGACATCTCTTTCCTTTTCTACTAACTCCATCACTCCCCAATATGGCGAAAAACAATCTGAGGATGGAGTCGATGCCCATGCGCACTATTGTCCAAAGGAGGAGTCACCTATCACATGACTACAAAGACTTCTTCGAAGACAACAACAAAGTGCAAGCATCCGAGCCCAACACCAGATGGCGATCTAATGCACAGTGTGAGGATCTGCAGCTCTACATGCCAAGAACAGATGCATACTGGTAAGTAGCATTTTCCTTTTGTTGATCGGACGATTTTTAGTGATTATTTTAAAGTTTCAAAACTCGACACTTAGAAGAAATTTCAGTGTAAACCAGTCAATGTTACCCTATGGAGAAAATGTAGGTTATCGGTTTTCAGGTAAGTACTCGACTGGCAGAGTTAAGGTTCTGGGCATAGACTCAGGGGTCTCCCAGGGTCAGGTAGGTACAGTTGGTACACCCTCAGCGGCACAGGTGCGGCCGGGTGCAGAGTGAGTTAGGCCCAATGTTAGCCTATGGCGGGCAGGGGGCCCTTGGTTGGTGGCTGCTAGCAGGCAGGCCACGCGGCTGTGGGAGCTGGGCTCCTGGTCACTTACCCAGGGCAAGTGGGGAAGAAAAATAGGATAGGTGTTGCACTCCCAGGGGCACTCGGGCGGCTGGGTGCAGGGTGCTTTTGAGCCGTCGGGCGCTCAATGTATTTCAATAGAGAAGCTGGAAGTTGAACAAAGGCTGCAAGCTCGGGGACGGAGATTCTTCAGGTGCGACCACCACTTCGAGAGGTAAGTTGGGTAGTTGGAGGATAGGTAGGCACCCGGAGTTGGGCACAGGGGGCCGCAGGGCGCCAGGTGCAGGGGTGTCTTTCGCGTCGGGAAATCTTACCCTCTGCTGGTCGCGGTTGGAGGGGTCCCTGGTTCTGAGGCTGCAGGCGTCGGGAGCGTCGAGGAGGGTCCTTGGGTGCTGGATTCTGGGTCACAGTCGCCGGGTGGACGTCCTCGTGGTCTTTGTCCACTCAGGCACAGGCCGGGCCCGGCGGGTGCAGGAGTCGCAGTTCCTGGCTGGCACCAGGGGTTTGTTACTTGCTTTGAGCAGTACCACTGCTCGTGGGAGTCCCAGTTCTTTTAGAGTCACAAGGCAGTCAGGTCCTCCGAGGTTTTCGAGGTTGCTGACCACTGGAGACGCCGGGGTTTAGCAGGAGCAGGTTCGAGGGTCGATAGGGCTGGGGCCAAGTCAGTTGGTGTCGTCCTCTTGTGAGCAGCTGCACGGCAGGTCTTCTTTCTTCTTGTTCTTCTTGCTTGTTTCGAATTCGGGATCTGAGGAAGGAAGGTTCAGGGTACCCCTAAATACTAGATTTAGGGGCGTTACAGGTAGGTAAAGGGCAGGGACCAATGGGTCCCTTCCCTGGGGTGGGTACACCCTCTATCCTGCCACTCTCCAGTGGGAGGGGGGCAGGAGCCTAGTCCTGATTGGGCAGGGCTCCCCATCTTCAAGATGGCGAGAGACCGGAGATGTGCTTCACCTCGCCTCCCCCACCTGAGGGGTGGGGTTGGCAGAGGCTGGCACACCCCCTTTCCTCACTTGGGGTTTCCCGCCAGTCTTCCTGCCAGAGTGGGGGCTAGAACCGGTGGGGACCAGTTGCTGAGTACAGCAAGTGGTCTGGGGAGGCTCACAAAGGCGGCATGCCTTTGAAGCTTCCCCCTGCCCATCCTGGGGGAGGAGACCTAGCACCTCGCCCAGGACGTGCATTGTTGCAGGCCCGGGAGAGCGGATGGCTCTCTACCCAGGGGTCCAGCAACATGTCTGCTGGGTGGCAGCTTAGGCAGCCTCTCAGACGGGACGTGGATTGTGGGTTAGGTTCAGGGGGCAACTCTAAGTTGCCCTCTGTCGTGCATCTTACATTAAATCCCACACTGGCATCAGTGTGGGTTTAATGTGCTGAGAAGTTTGTTACCAAACTTCTCAGTCTTCAGTGTAGCCATCATGGTGCTGTGGAGTTCGTGATGACGACCTCCCAGCACCATATGCTCTTAATGGCAGCACTGCACTTACAGTGCCCAGGAATGGACCTGGGTACTGTAGGGGTACAGGGCTCATGCACCTGTACCCTCACCACTGGCATAGTGCACCCAGCTAGAGGGGTGACTGAGGTATGCCAGGGCAGTGTGTTTGTGGGCATGGCACACAGTGATGTGTGCCATGTCGACTCTGTTTTGTTTTGCTCCAAGACACTCAGCCTGCAAAGGCATTGTGTGTGTGTCAGGGTTCAGGGCCTCTAAGGGTGGCACAATAAGTGCTGCAGCCCTTAGAGGCCTTCCCTGGTCACAGTGCCCTGGGTACCATTTACCAGGGGCTGACATGTGGCCAGAGATGCCAATTGGGTTTAGGCTTCAATGCAGTTTTAGGGAAGGAACACAGGCCCTGGGCACCTGATTGGCAGGAGCCCAGGGCACACTCAGTCAAAGTACATCAGCAATTCAGCAAAAAGTGGGGGCATACCATGCAAGAAAGATGGCACTTTCTCACACTGTACCACTACACTCACACACTGCCTTTGCAGGCTGCGTGTTTTGGTGCAGAACAATGTGAAGAGTCGACATGGCACACATCTCCGTGTGCCATGCCTTCAACCCACTGCCCTGGCATAGCTCAGTCACCCCTCTAGCTGGGTGCACTATACCAGTGGTGAGGGTACAGGTGCATGAGCCCTGTACCCCTACAGTGTCTAAGTCCATTCCTGGGCACTGTAAGTGCAGTGCTGCCATTAAGAGTATATGGTGCTGGGAGTTGGTCATTACGAACTCCACAGCACCATAATGGCTACACTGAAAACTGAGAAGTTTGGTATCAAACTTCTCAGCACATTAAACCCACACTGATGCCAGTGTGGGATTTAATGAAAAATGCACACAGAGGGCATCTTAGAGATGCCCCCTGAAAACTAACCTACCACTAGTGTCCAGGCTGAGTGGCTGCTTTCAGCTGCCACCACCAGACATGTTTCTGGACCCCTGGGTCGAGAGCCTGCTGCTCTCTGGGGCCTGAAACAATGCACATCCTGGGACGAGGTGCCAAGCCTCCTCCCCAGGATGGGCAGGGTTCACGAAGGGAAGCTTCAAAGACTTGCCACCTTTGTGAGCTTCCCCAGGCCACTTGCTGCTCTCAGCAACTGGTCCCCACTGGTTCTGACCCCCACTTTGGGCGGGAGAACCGGCGGGAAAAACAAGTGAGGAAGAGAGGTGTGCCCACCTCTTCCAGCTCCACCCCTCAGGTGGGGGAGGCGAGGTGAAGCACAACTCTGTCCACGCCATCTTGCAGATGGGGTGACTCAGCCAACCAGGGACAGGCTCATGCCCCCCCTCCCTCTGGAGGGTGGCATAATAGGGGGTGTACCCACCCCAGGGAAGGGACCCATTGGTCCCTACCTTTTACCTACCTGTAACGCCCCTAAATCTAGTATTTAGGGGCACCCCTGAACCTTGCTTCCTCAGGCAAGAAGAAATTACAAGAAGAAGAAGGACCGAACATCTGTGCAGCAGCTAACAAGAGGAAGACGCCCACTGACTTGGCCCCAGCCCTACCGGCCTTTCTCCACCTCGAACCTGCTCCTGCGAAGTCCCGGTGTGTCCTGCAGCCAGCAACCTCGAAAACCCCGGAGGACCTGCCTGCCTTCAACCCCAAAGACTTTGTCTCCCGTGAACACCGGATTTGTTAATCTGCAACCTCTGGCTCCGGCCGGACACCACGAATCTGCCCCACTCTGCACCCGCGGTCCACGGCCCGAGCTCGAGTGGGCAAACACCACGAGGAGGTCCCCCCGGCGATCCTGACCCGAGATCCGGCGACCCCTGACCTGCCTCCAGCCGACGCCTGCAGGCTAAATCCAGAAGGTCCCCCCAACCGCGACAAGGAGCTGGTAAGAAGATCCGACCCCAAAAGGCACCCCTGTACCCGACGCCCCCGTCCTTGTGTGCCCAAACCGACGGTGCCTAACCAACCCCTAACTTCCCAACTTACCTCTTGAAGTGGTGGTCGCACCCAGAAGACCTTCGTCCCCAAGCCTGCAGTGCCTTTGCAAACCGGAGGTTCCCCATTGAAAACAACAGGGCGCCCGACGTCGAAACAGCACCCTGCACCCGGCCGCCCTAGTGCTGCTGAGGGTGCACCTTTGGTGCTACTTTGTTCCCCATTTGCCCTCAGCTAAAGTCCAGGAGCTTTGCTCCCACAGCCAAGTGGCCTGCTCGTCAGCAGCCACCAACCGGAGGCCCCCTATCCCCCATTGGATAACATTGGGCCTCAGCACTCTGCACCCGGCCGCCCTAGTGCCGCTGAGGGTGTAACTAGAGTGCATCCTTGACCCTGGGGGACCCCTGAGTGTACCCCCAGAACCTCAACTCCCACTACCAAATACTTACCTCAAAACCGATAACACTATTTTCCTCCATAGGATAACATTAACTGTTTTTCTTGGAAAAGCTTCTAAGTGTGGAGTTTGAAAACCTTAAGAAAATCTTTAAAATTGCACTAACTAACAAAAACGAATTTACTTACCTGTTTGCAGGAAATGTCCCAGAGTAGTATCCAGGTATACTACTCGGAGTAAGAAAAGTAATCTCAAAAGTAACTTACCTGTAATTTTACTGAAAAGCCCATTCAAGTCTATGTACTGTATTTACAAAGTATTGCATTTCTCTGAAACCATATTGTAAGTCAAAACAAAGTGCATATACAATTTCAATTCAAACTGTTTACAAACTGCATTACTACTGTAAAGTATTTATTGCTTACCTGTGCCAGGCTTGCTTGGTTCTAGAAAATAAAATAACTAAAAGAATATTTTCACACAAAAACAATTGGTCTGAAGTTCAGTCTTTGAATGTGTGAATTCATTTGCTGACTGAGTGTGTACAACAAATGCTTAACACTGTCCTCTGATGCTGCCTTACTGCTCGACCACACTACCACAAATAGAGAGTGAAGTGCTATCTAACTTTACCTCTGCCTACCTTTGGGGTTCCACTGGACTCTGTGCACACTATACCTCACTTTGGTATAGTATATACAGAGCCAGCTTCCTACAGGAACACATACCGCTCATGGCTGACATTGTGCACCGTGACCAGTGCAGGTTCGTACCAGGCAGGAACACATACTGCTCATGGCCAACATTGTGCACCGCGACCAGTGCGGGTTCGTACCAGGCAGGAACACATACCGCTCATGGCCCACATTGTGCACCGCGACCAGTGCAGGTTCGTACCAGGCGGGAACACCTACCGCTCATGGCTGACTTTGTGCACTGCGACCAGTGCGGGTTCGTACCAGGCAGGAACAACTACAGCTCATGGCTGACTTTGTGCACCGCGACCAGTGCGGGTTCGTACCAGGCAGGCACACATACCGCTCATGGCCCACATTGTGCACCGCGACCAGTGCGGGTTCGTACCAGGCAGGAACACATACCGCTCATGGCCCACGTTGTGCACTGCGACTAGTGCAGGTTCGTACCAGGCAGGAACACCTACAGCTCATGGCTGACATTGTGCACCGTGACCAGTGCAGGTTCGTACCAGGCAGGAACACATACTGCCCATGGCTGACATTGGCTACCCCGACCAGTGTGGGTTTGTACCAGGCAGGAACACCTACCGCTCATGGCCCACATTGTGCAGTGCGGGTTCGTACCAGGCAGGAACACCTACAGCTCATGGCTGACATTGTGCACTGCGACCAGTGCAGGTTCGTACCAGGCAGGAACACATACCGCTCATGGCCCACATTGTGCAGTGCGGGTTCGTACCAGGCAGGAACACCTACAGCTCATGGCTGACATTGTGCACCGCAACCAGTGCGGGTTCATACCAGGCAGGAACACCTACTGCTCATGGCTGACATTGTGCACTGCGTCCAGTGCAGGTTCGTACCAGGCAGGAACACCTACCGCTCATGGCTGACATTGTGCACCGTGACCAGTGCAGGTTCGTAGCAGGCAGGAACACATACTGCTCATGGCTGACATTGTGCACCGCGACCAGTGCGGGTTCGTACCAGGCAGGAACACCTACCGCTCATGGCTGATATTGTACACCGTGACCAGTGGGGGTTCGTACCAGGCAGGAACACCTACCGCTCATGGCTGACGTACACCGTGACCAGTGTGGGTTCGTACCAGGCAGGAACACATACTGCTCATGGCTGACATTGTCCACCATGACGAGTGCGGGTTCGTACCAGGCAGGAACACCTACCGCTCATGGCCCACATTGTGCACCGCGACCAGTGCAGGTTCGTACCAGGCAGGAACACCTACCGCTCATGGCTGACATTGTGCACCGTGACCAGTGCAGGTTCGTACCAGGCAGGAACACATACTGCTCATGGCTGACATTGTGCACCACGACCAGTGCGTGTTCGTACCAGGCAGGAACACCTACCGCTCATGGCTGACATTGTACACCGTGACCAGTGGGGGTTCGTACCAGGCAGGAACACCTACCGCTCATGGCTGACGTACACCGTGACCAGTGCGGGTTCGTACCAGGCAGGAACACCTACCGCTCATGGCTGACATTGGGCACCGCGACCAGTGCGGGTTCGTACCAGGCAGGAACACATACTGCTCATGGCCAACATTGTGCACCGCGACCAGTGCGGGTTCGTACCAGGCAGGAACACATACCGCTCATGGCCCACATTGTGCACCGCGACCAGTGCAGGTTCGTACCAGGCGGGAACACCTACCGCTCATGGCTGACTTTGTGCACTGCGACCAGTGCGGGTTCGTACCAGGCAGGAACAACTACAGCTCATGGCTGACTTTGTGCACCGCGACCAGTGCGGGTTCGTACCAGGCAGGCACACATACCGCTCATGGCCCACATTGTGCACCGCGACCAGTGCGGGTTCGTACCAGGCAGGAACACATACCGCTCATGGCCCACGTTGTGCACTGCGACTAGTGCGGGTTCGTACCAGGCAGGAACACCTACAGCTCATGGCTGACATTGTGCACCGTGACCAGTGCAGGTTCGTACCAGGCAGGAACACATACTGCCCATGGCTGACATTGGCTACCCCGACCAGTGTGGGTTTGTACCAGGCAGGAACACCTACCGCTCATGGCCCACATTGTGCAGTGCGGGTTCGTACCAGGCAGGAACACCTACAGCTCATGGCTGACATTGTGCACTGCGACCAGTGCAGGTTCGTACCAGGCAGGAACACATACCGCTCATGGCCCACATTGTGCAGTGCGGGTTCGTACCAGGCAGGAACACCTACAGCTCATGGCTGACATTGTGCACCGCAACCAGTGCGGGTTCATACCAGGCAGGAACACCTACTGCTCATGGCTGACATTGTGCACTGCGTCCAGTGCAGGTTCGTACCAGGCAGGAACACCTACCGCTCATGGCTGACATTGTGCACCGTGACCAGTGCAGGTTCGTAGCAGGCAGGAACACATACTGCTCATGGCTGACATTGTGCACCGCGACCAGTGCGGGTTCGTACCAGGCAGGAACACCTACCGCTCATGGCTGATATTGTACACCGTGACCAGTGGGGGTTCGTACCAGGCAGGAACACCTACCGCTCATGGCTGACGTACACCGTGACCAGTGTGGGTTCGTACCAGGCAGGAACACATACTGCTCATGGCTGACATTGTCCACCATGACGAGTGCGGGTTCGTACCAGGCAGGAACACCTACCGCTCATGGCCCACATTGTGCACCGCGACCAGTGCAGGTTCGTACCAGGCAGGAACACCTACCGCTCATGGCTGACATTGTGCACCGTGACCAGTGCAGGTTCGTACCAGGCAGGAACACATACTGCTCATGGCTGACATTGTGCACCACGACCAGTGCGTGTTCGTACCAGGCAGGAACACCTACCGCTCATGGCTGACATTGTACACCGTGACCAGTGGGGGTTCGTACCAGGCAGGAACACCTACCGCTCATGGCTGACGTACACCGTGACCAGTGCGGGTTCGTACCAGGCAGGAACACCTACCGCTCATGGCTGACATTGGGCACCGCGACCAGTGCGGGTTCGTACCAGGCAGGAACACCTACCGCTCATGGCTGACATTGTACACCGTGACTAGTGAGGGTTCGTACCAGGCAGGCACACAACGTTAATCTGAGGCGGTTGTTCGTATGTTGGACAGGATGCCAGTGGAGGGTCCAATCCCAAGAGTCTCCTCTCGGGATATAGAAAGCGCATTCAGTATGCTGTCATGACCTTACCTTTCAACGGTCCACAAGATAATCGGTTTTTGGGACAGGATCAATGAAGTGGGTCCAGATTCTTTACACCCAGCTGCTCACCAGGGTCCCCACAGGACCCACAATATCTAATCAGTTAACTGTAGTCCGAGGCATAAGGCAGGCATACTACTGTCTCTGACCTTGGCCAAGGAAGCACTGACTTGTCTGGTGTGCCTGGAATGATATCGCTGTACCCGGACAATGGTTTGTTATATCTGCGGCCCCCAGAGCATAGTATATCTGCTACAATAAATTTCCTAACCGATTTTGGTCCTGTGGCAGGACTACCAGTGGACTGGAGGGGAATCGTTAATTTTTCCGCTGAGGTCCCCTGGTATCCCAGACGCCTTGCCACCTTTGAATACCCCATTGGTATGGGAGCCCGAGACTTCCAAATATGTGAGAAACAGAATTATTTTGAAGATGCAAGACTTATAACGGGCAATTTGGGTAAGGCAATAAATGCTTTTAGACAATCTGTCCACTTCAGGAACAGGTTGACATTCCACCAATCGGGAGAGTAGCTATAACTAGGATGATTGTTTTACCATGCCTACTATATCGCTGTGCTGCCATCCCTATTGTAAAAAAATCTCAGATATTTATGGAGCGTAACACCGTCTTTACTGAACTGAGTTGGCGGGAGGCAAGAGCAGTAGAGTGGCCTGAAATGAAACCCAAAGGATACTCAATAAGGAAGTTGTGGGTGCAGCAGACTATGAGGCTTATTACTTGGTGTCACTGTTACAGTGGGCAGTTGAATGGTTAGTAGGGACTGCAGATGCAGTGTGTGAAGAATAACAAACTAAACTGGAATGTTACACAGTACCGCCGACCCTGCTGGGCGTTAACAAGATGCCAATTCCTGTGCCCAGGGCGATTTACTGCCACACATTCCTGGTGGAGATCTTTGAGGAAGCTTCGTACGCCTATGGTGGACTCTCCAAATGTCCCAATATGGTGTCCCCCGAAGTTCTATGAATTCGCACAAACGGGCGATGTCCTTCCACGGACATAGGCAGGCATGGGAACTCTGTAAGGTGTGATATGCACATATGTCTGTGGTCTTGGCCCGGGCCAGTGAGGCATTCTTGAGGGGCAGATATGGAGGAGCCTCCAAGATCGAATGTGTTGCATATATTGCTGTGTCACAGTTTTGACAGATATCCTATTAGTGTCCTGTAATGCCTCGATGTCTGTTATTCCTCATTCTGAGTACTCCAAAATAAGAGAATGGGAAGGGAGTTTAAAGTCCTCTGACACAGACTGGGTTAAGTTTCCCAAATACACTTGAATGTTCTCTAAAAATGGCTGTCTGAAATTGTTAATTTAGCTGTTGCACGATTGTACTTGATGCCTAGGAGCTTAGCTTAGCTAAGATATACCCGGGAGAACCAGGCGTGACAGAAGTGGCAGACTTCGATCGTCTTGTGTGGAGTTGTGTGGTCATCTCACAATTTTGAGACAAAATAGTAACCCTTTTATCAAAACTCATGAATAAGAGCTTGGAAGCCAGATTCTTAGACCTTGTTTCCGTGGTGGCCAGAGGTAAGATAGCCTTGAATTGGAAAGTGTGGATGGCTGCAAAGAGCAAGATATGTGTGACAGGTCTCAGAAGATGGCAGAGGCTGAGAAGGTGGCTGTTATGGCACAGAGGAAGAGGGGCAGGACAGGCAGGTGTGGGCGCTGAATGGGATGCTATAATGATTCTCCTAGAAGCAAAGCTAGAAGACCATTCTTTTTGAAGACACACTTCAGCTGCCCACTCCCCCACGTAGGCTGCGGGGATTACCCCACAATAAATGATTCATCCCTGAATGTGGAAGACAATGTACTGCTGAACTCTACAACTAGGTGCAAACTTGTACATATACGCAACTACCTGTAGAGAACCCCTCGCATAGCGCTTATGCGAGGATTCGCTATTATTTGCTACCCTCTTTGTGTCTCTAAGACTGCGTCATGCTGATATGTAATGTAAATGAGTCGGAGTAAATTTTTTATGGGTTTTATCTGTTTTGTTTCGTTGATACGTTGTGAAATGTTCTGGAGATACCCAGCTTTCGTACATAGAGGTTTTTGAACTGAGATAAGCCGCATGTTCAATCGGAGAACTGTAAAACCAAAAGCCGATGACGAGCAATTTAAAAAAAGTAACTACTCGCCATCAGCAACTCCGTTACTTGCAGTCTACAATCTTTCTGTATCAGCAGTGGCCACATTTCATACAAAGCTTGTTAGTGACTGCTAGGTGTAACTAGCTTTCCCACATATACTAATGGATCTGTTAATGAGATGTCCGAGGGTGCCAACAGAGGGGCGTGTGTGTATATATATATGTATGTGTATGTGTGTATCATATGTATATATATTTTCTACTGCCTCTTGTGTTTATTAAAGATGTATGCACTAGTTGAATTGGTGGAACATTACTGATAATATGTACTTTGTAGGCACTTATTGACTTGTAGTGTCAAGCCAGAACATGTGAGTAATTTTCTTTTCTCATTCGATTATTGCACTTGGCACTGTTCTTACACCTCGTATATTTCTACCATGGCCTCCACCAGTGTTAGCAGCTCGAGGACACCCTTGTGGAGGGCGTGGTGTGCTTTCCCCACCCAGTTGTTTGTGAGCCTGTTTTATCCTGTGACCAACCCTTCACCTCTCCTGTCCCTGCAGCCTCCGCAGCGCCTGCAATGAGACCGTTCAGCTGAAGCGCGAGAAGGATGCTCTGCAGCAGCAGCACAGCGTGCAGGCGGATCAGTATCTGATGCAGGTGCAGAACCTGGAGACGGCCCTGAAGATGGAGCGTCAGAATGCTTCGGAGGACAAGTGAGTGTCTGCAGCCATCTCAGGTGGGCTGGGTATGAGCAGATGGAGCGTCGGAATGCTTCGGAGGACAAGTGAGTGTCTGGAACCATCTGAGGTGGGCTGGGTAGGAGCAGATGGAGCGTCGGAATGCTTCGGAGGACAAGCGAGTGTCTGGAGCCATCTGAGGTGGGCTGGGTAGAAGCAGATGGAGCGTCAGAAATATTCGAAGGACGTGAGTGTCTGGAGCCCTCTGAGGTGGGCTGGGTAGGAGCCGCAGCTCACTCCTGAGCAGAGTGAGACTGGTGTGGAAGTTGGGTGGGAACGTTGACAAGTAAAACTGAGTTAATCTCTGAGGGCGTAGAGGAGACCGGAGATCCTCTGAGGGGATGCGAGTCTGCAGAACCCTCATGTCTTTGCAGAGGGACAAGCTCTGTTCTCTCCTATTTCACTCAGTCTCGGAGACCCTTGAAAGAAGGCGATAGAGCTTAGAGCACAGAGAAGGAGAAATCAATGTGACGAACACTCCTACCCAAAGCAAATAAGTCTCAGATCCCTCATGTCATTTGAAGGTAACCTAGAAAATAGTCAAATAGCTCAACACTGATAAGTGACCCTGACCGATATGATAGGGCAGCGAGAACTGGACAGCAGCTTAAAATATGCTTTCTATGCAGGGCTGAAATGTATAATGTATTTTGGGCCCAAGATTTGCTTGCCTGGACATCCCAGGAGTTTCTCAAGGAGGCAGGTTCTTATTGCTAGGACAACAGACACTACAGTACCTCCTATCCTTTCTCTACTCCCAGGAGAAAGCTGGCACAGTTGCAGGCAGCCTACCACCACCTCTTCCAGGAGTACGATGCCCACATCAAGACCAGCCTGGAGAATGCCAAGAGGAACCCGGTGGGTAGCCCTCCCTCTCTGTTCCCTGCTACTCTCCTTACCTGGGCTCTGCCCAAATCCCTTCTTCTCTCGCCCCGCCGCGCCCCCTTCTCTCGCCCCGCCGCGCCCCCTTCTCTCGCCCCGCCGCGCCCCCTTCTCTCACCGCGCCCCCTTCTCTCGCCCCGCCCCCTTCTCTCGCCCCGCCCCCTTCTCTCGCCCCGCCCCCTTCTCTCGCCCCCTCCCCCTTCTCTCGCCGCCTCCCCCTCCTCTCGCGCCTCCCCCTCCTCTCGCCTCCTCCCTCTCCTCTCGCGCCTCCCCGCCTCCCCCTCCTCTCGCGCCTCCCCTCCTCTCGCGCCTCCCCTCCTCTCGCGCCTCCCCTCCCCTCACGCCGCCTCCTTCTCCTCTCACCCTCCCCTCGCCCTGCTTCTCCTCTCGCCCTGCTCCTCTCACCCCTCTTCTCCTCCTCTCACCCTCCCCTCGCCCTGCTTCTCCTCTCGCCCTGCTCCTCTCACCCCTCTTCTCCTCCTCTCACCCTCCCCTCGCCCTGCTTCTCCTCTCGCCCTGCTCCTCTCACCCCTCTTCTCCTCCTCTCACCCCTCCCCTCTTCCTCCTCTCACCTCTCCCCTCCACCCTCCTCCTCCTGTCACCCCTCCACCCTCCTCCTCCTGTCACCCCTCTCCCCTCCTCTCACCTCTCCCCTCCTCCTCCTCCTGTCACCCCTCTCCCCTCCTCCTGTCACCTGTCACCCCTCTCCCCTCCTCCTCCTGTCACCTGTCACCCCTCTCCCCTCCTGTCACCCCTCCTCCTCCTGTCACCCCTCCTCCTCCTGTCACCCCTCCTCCTCCTGTCACCCCTCCTCCTCCTGTCACCCCTCCCCTCCCCTCCTCCTCCTGTCACCCCTCACCTCCCCCCTCCTCCTCCTGTCACCCCTCCCCTCCCCCTGCTACCCCCTCTCCTCCCCCTCTCAGCCCTCCCCTCCTCCTCTCAGCCCTCCCCTCCTCCTCCTCTCAGCCCTCCCCTCAGCCCTCCCCATCTCCTCCTCTCAGCCCTCCCCATCTCCTCTCAGCCCTCCCCCTCTCACCCCTCCTCCTCCTTCTCAGCCCTTCCCCATCTAACCCCTCCCCTCCTCCCCACCCGTCTCCTCCTCTCACTCCTCCCCTCCTCCCACCCCTCCTCCCCTCCTTCTCCCACTCCTCCTCCCACTCCTCCCCTGCTCTCACCCTCCCCTCCTCTCACCCCTCCCCCCCACTCCTCCCCTCCTCCTCTCTCCCTTCATCCTCTCGCCTCCTCTCACCCTTCACCTCCTTCTCCCCTCACCTCCTTCTCCCCTCACCCTCTCACCCCCTCCTCACTCCTCCCCCTCTCACCCCTCCCCTCCTCCCGTCACCCCTCCTCCTCTCAACCCTCCTCCTCTCACCCCTCCTCTCCTCTCACCCCTCCTCTCCTCTCACCCCTCCTCTCCTCTCACCCCTCCTCTCCTCTCACCCCTCCTCTCCTCTCACCCCTCCTCTCACCCTCCCCTCCTCCTCTCTCTCTTCCTCCTCTCACCCCTCCTCCTCTCCTCTCAGCCCTCCCCTCCTCCTCTCAGCTCACCCCTCCCCCTCTCACCCCTCCCCCTCTCAGCCCTCCTCTTCTCAGCCCTTCCCCATCTAACCCCTCCCCTCCTCCCCACCCGTCTCCTCCTCTCACTCCTCCCCTCCCCCACCCCTCCCCCCTCCTCCTCCCAGTCCTCCCCTCCTCCTCCCACTCCTCCCCTCCTCCTCCCACTCCTCCCCTCCTCCTCTCACCCCTTCCCTCTCACCCTCCCCTTCCCTCCTCTCACTCCCCTCCTCCTCCTCCTGTCACCCCACTCCCCTCCTCCTCCTCCTGTCACCCCTCTCCCCTCCTCCTCCTGTCACCCCTCTCCCCTCCTCCTCCTGTCACCCCTCTCCCCTCCTCCTCCTGTCACCCCTCCTCCTCCTCCTGTCACCCCTCTCCCCTCCTCCTCCTCCTGTCACCCCTCTCCCCTCCTCCTCCTCCTGTCACCCTCTCCCCTCCTCCTCTCCCCTCCTCCTCCCCCTCTCCCCTCCTCCTGTCACCCCTCTCCCCTCCTCCTGTCACCCCTCTCCCCTCCTCCTCCTCCTGTCACCCCTCTCCCCTCCTCCTCCTCCTGTCACCCCTCTCCCCTCCTCCTCCTCCTGTCACCCCTCTCCCCTCCTCCTCCTCCTCTTCTCAGCCCTCCTCCTCTTCTCAGCCCTCCTCCTCTTCTCAGCCCTCCTCCTCTTCTCAGCCCTCCTCCTCCTCTCAGCCCTCCTCCTCTTCTCAGCCCTCCTCCTCTTCTCAGCCCTCCTCCTCTTCTCAGCCCTCCTCCTCCTCTCAGCCCTCCTCCTCCTCTCAGCCCTCCCCTCCTCCTCTCAGCCCTCCCCTCCTCCTCTCACCTCTCACCCCTCCTCCTCCTCTTCTCAGCCCTTCCCCATCTAACCCCTCCCCTCCTCCCCACCCGTCTCCTCCTCTCACTCCTCCCCTCCTCCCACCCCTCCCCTCCTCCCCTCCTCCTCCCACCCCTCCCACTCCTCCCCTCCTCCTCCCACCCCTCCCTTCCTCCTCTCGCCTCCTCTCTCCCTTCCTCCTCTCGCCTCCTCTCACCCTTCTCCTCCTCTCACCCCCTCTCACCTCCTCTCACCCTGCTCCTCCTTCTCCCCTCACCCTCCCCCTCTCACCCACTCCTCCCCTCCTCCTCTCACCCCTCCCCTCCTCCCCCCACTCCTCCCCTCCTCCTCTCACCCCTTCCCTCCTCTCACCCCTCCCCTCCTCCCCCCACTCCTCCCCTCCTCCTCTCTCCCTTCCTCCTCTCGCCTCCTCTCACCCTTCTCCTCTTCTCACCCCCTCTCACCCTGCTCCTCCTTCTCCCCTCACCCTCTCCTCACTCCTCCCCTCCTCCTCTCACCCCTCCTCTCCTCTCACCCCTCCTCCCTCCCCTCACCCCTCCTCCCTCCCCTCCTCTCCCCTCCTCTCCTCTCTCCCCTCCTCTCCTCTCACCCCTCCTCTCCTCTCACCCCTCCTCTCCTCTCACCCCTCCTCCTCCCACTCCTCCTCTCACCCTCCCCTCCTCCTCTCGCCCCTCCCCTCCTCCTCTCACCCCTCCCCTCCTCCTCTCACCCCTCCCCTCCTCCTCTCACCCCTCCCCCTCTCACCCCTCCCCCTCTCACCCCTCCTCCTCCTCTTCTCAGCCCTTCCCCATCTAACCCCTCCCCTCCTCCCCACCCGTCTCCTCCTCTCACTCCACCCCTCCTCCCACTCCTCCCCTCCTCCTCCCACTCCTCCCCTCCTCCTCCCACTCCTCCCCTCCTCCTCCCACTCCTCCGCTCCTCCTCCCACTCCTCCCCTCCTCCTCCCCTCCTCCTCTCACCCCTTCCCTCACCCTCCCCTCCTCCTCTCACCCTCCCCTCCTCTCACCCCTCCCCTCCTCCCCCACTCCTCACCTCCTCCTCTCACCCTCCCCTCCTCCTCTCACCCTCCCCTCCTCCTCTCACCCTCCCCTCCTCCTCTCACCCTCCCCTCCTCCTCTCACCCTCCCCTCCTCCTCTCTCCCTTCCTCCTCTCACCCTTCTCCTCCTCCTCCTCTCACCCTTCGCCGCCTCCTCTCACCCTGCTCCTCCTTCTCCCCTCACCCTCCCACCCCCTCCTCTCACTCCCACCCCCTCCTCTCACTCCCCCCTCCTCCTCTCACTCCCCCCTCCTCCTCTCACTCCCCCCCTCCTCCTCTCACTCCCCCCCTCCTCCTCTCACCCCCCTCCTCCTCTCACCCCTCCTCTCACCCCTCCTCCTCCCACTCCTCCTCTCACTCCTCCCCTCCTCCTCTCACTCCTCCCCTCCTCCTCACTCATCCCCTCCTCCTCTCACCCCTCCCCTCCCCCTCTCACCCCTCCCCTCCCCCTCTCACCCCTCCCCTCCCACCCCTCCTCCCCTCCCCTCCCCCTCTCACCCCTCCCCCTCTCACCCCTCCCCCTCTCACCCCACCCCCTCTCACCCCACCCCCTCTCACCCCACCCCCTCTCACCCCACCCCTCCCACCCCTCCCCTCTCACCCCTCCCACCCCTCCCCTCCCACCCCTCTCACCCCTCCTCCCCTCCCCCTCTCACCCCTCCCCCTCTCACCCCTCCCTCCCCCTCTCACCCCTCCCCTCCTCCTCTCACCCCTCCCCTCCTCCTCTCACCCCTCCCCTCCTCCTCTCACCCCTCCCCTCCTCCTCTCACCCCTCCCCATCTCCTCTCACCCCTCCTCCCCTCCTCCTCTCTCTCTTCCTCCTCTCACCCCTCCTCCTCTAACCCTTCCCCCTCTCACCCCTTCTTTGACCCTCCCCTCCTCCTCTCGCCCTGCTCCTCCTCTCCTCTCACCCTGTTCCTCCTCCTCCTCTCGCCCTGCCCCTCCTCCTCTCGCCCTGCCCCTCCTCCTCCTCCTCTCGCCCTGCCCCTCCTCCTCCTCCTCTCGCCCTGCCCCTCCTCTCGCCCTGCCCCCCCTCGCCCGCGTCCCCCTACCCCTTCTCTCGCCCCACCCCCTTTGCCCGCGCCCGCTCCCCCTTCTCGCCCTGCCCCCCTCACCCGCATCCCCCTACCCCTTCTCTCGCCCCGCCCCCTTTGCCCGCACCCGCTCCCCCTTCTCTCGCCCCGCCCCCTTTGCCCGCTCCCCTTCTCTCGCCCCGCCCCCTTTGCCCGCCCCCTTCTCTCGCCCCGCCCCTCCTCCTCTCACCCTCCCCTCCTTCTCCTCCCTCTTCTCGCCCTGCTCCTCCTCCTCCTCTCGCCCTGCCCCTCCCCCTTCTCTCACTCCGCCCCCCTCCTCCTCCCGCCCTACCCCTCCCCCTTCTCTCACTCCGCCCCCCTCCTCCTCCTCTCGCCCCTCCCCTCCTCCTCACACCCCTCCTCCTCTCACCCCTCCCGTCTCACCCCTCCCCTCTTACCCCTCCCCTCCTCCTCACCCCTCCCCCTCCCCCCTCCCCTCCGCCTCACCCCTCCCCCCTCCCCTCCTCCTCCTCTCACCCCTCTGCTCCTCCTCTCACCCCTCTGCTCCTCCTCTCGCCCTCCCCTGCTCCTCCTCTCACCCTCCCCTGCTCCTCCTCTCGCCCTGCTCCTCCTCCTCTCGCCCTGCTCCTCCTCCTCTCGCCCTGCTCCTCCTCCCGCCCTGCTCCTCCTCCTCCCGCCCTGCTCCTCCTCCTCTCGCCCTGCTCCTCCTCCTCTCGCCCTGCTCCTCTTCCTCTCGCCCTGCTCCTCTTCCTCTCGCCCTGCTCCTCCTCCGCTCGCCCTGCTCCTCCTCCCCTCGCCCTGCTCCCCTCGCCCTGCTCCCCCTTTCATCTCGCCTCCACTCCAGTGTTTGCACCAGTGACATCTTCTTCTCTGTGCTCAGGGAGTAGACTTGGATGACTTGAAGCAGCAGCTGCAGCAGGCAGAGGAAGCGCTGGTGGCCAAGCAGGAGCTGATTGATAAACTGAAGGAGGATGCAGAACACTACAAGACCCAGCTGGAGACCATCCCGGTCTTAAAGGCCCAGGTGAGACTGTGGGAGGAGGAGTGGAATTGACGACACCTTGTTCCTAAGGCTCACTATGAACGTGAGGGTTTGTCCTAAAGAACCAGGTGTGACTGTGGGAGGCAACAAACATGAGCTTCGTCCTAATGACGTAAGTGAGATCATGGTGGGGGAGACGTTCTTAAAGCCCACTGAGACCTTGAGGCAGCAGAAATGAGGCCTCGTCCTAAAGGCCCAGATGAAAGTAAGGGAGGGTTGTGAGGCAGTGGAGGTGCAGCCCCTCTTTAAGGCCCAGCCGCCCAGGTGAGAGTAAGGAAGGGATGAGAAGCAGCAGAGGTGCGACCCCCTCTTAACGGCCCAGGTGAGAGTAAGGAAGGGATGAGAAGCAGCAGAGGTGCGACCCCCTCTTAACGGCCCAGGTGAGAGTAAGGGTGGGTGGGAAGCAGCAGAGGTGCGACCCCCTCTTAACGGCCCAGGTGAGAGTAAGGAAAGAATGAGAAGCAGCAGAGGTGCGACCCCCTCTTAACAGGCCAGGTGAGAGTAAGGAAGGGGTGAAGCAGCAGAGGTGCGACCCCCCCTCTTAACGGCCCCGGAGAGAGTAAGGAAGGGATGAGAAGCAGCAGAGGTGCAACCCCCTCTTAACGGCCCAGGTGAGGATAAGGAAGGGATGAGAAGCAGCAGAGGTGCAACCCCCTCTTAATGGGCCAGGTGAGAGTAAGGGTGGGTGGGAAGCAGCAGAGGTGCGACCCCCTCTTAACGGCCCAGGTGAGAGTAAGGAAAGAATGAGAAGCAGCAGAGGTGCGACCCCCTCTTAACGGGCCAGGTGAGAGTAAGGGTGGGTGGGAAGCAGCAGAGGTGCAACCCCCTCTTAACGGGTCAGGTGAGAGTAAGGGTGGGTGGGAAGCAGCAGAGGTGCGACCCCCTCTTAACGGCCCAGGTGAGAGTAAGGGTGGGTGGGAAGCAGAATATAGGTGCAGCCTCCTCCTAAAAGCCCAAGTAAGAGTAAGGGAAGGGTGAGCGGTGCAAGAGGTGAGAACTCCTCCTAAGGACCCAGTTGAGAGTAAGGAGGGGCAGCCTCCTTCTTAAGGCCCTAGTAAGAGTAAGGGAGGGGTGAGAGGTGCCAGAGGTGAAAACTTAGCCTAAAGGCCCAGTTAAGAGTATGAGAGGGTGGGAGGGAGGTAGCGGATGTGTGGTCTCCTCCTAAAGGCCGAGGTATGAGTAAGAGAGTGGTGGGAGGCAGAGGAAGTGCAGCCTCCTACTGAAGGCCCAAGTAAGAGTAAGGGAGAGGTGAGAGGCAGCAGAGGTGCGGCTTCCTCCTAAAGGACCAGGTGAGAGTAAGGAAGGGGCGGAGGTAGTGGAGTTGCAGCCTCCTAAAGCCCGGGTGAGGGTAAGAAACAGGCAGGGGGTCAGCAGCGGTGCGTCTTCCTCTTAACGTTCCAGGTGAGATTATGGGGTGGCGAGAGGCAGCAGCAGTGCGTCTTCCTCCTAAAGGCCCAGGTGAGAGTATGGGGTGGCGAGAGGCAGCAGCGGTGTGTCTCCCTCCTAAAGGCCCAGGTGAGAGTATGGGGTGGTGGGAGGCAGCAGCGGTGCGTCTCCCTCTTAACGTTCCAAGTGAGAGTATGGGAGTGGCGAGAGGCAGCAGCGGTGCATCTTCCTCTTAACGTTCCAGGTGAGAGTATGGGGGTGATGAGTCAGCAGCGGGTGAAGCTAGTGGACTTGCGACCTTCTTTTAACGTTCCAGGTGAGAGTATTGGAATGGTGAGAGGTGAGAACCTGTCCTAAAAACAGAATAGCACCATGGAAAGTAGGGGTCTTGAAGGCAGAAGAGTTAAAGCATTGACATAATGGGTGGGAGCAGAATCTTTTCCAAAACCTAATAAATTGAAGGGAGGAAAGAAAATGGTAGAAAGTTCAGTATGTCCGGGAACTCATTTTTATCTGGGCTGGATGGATTCCCCCGTCCCCCATTCTTACAAATATCAGCACTTGCACCTTCAGTCTCCTCCGTGCAGACTCACTCTGCAGCCATCTGTTATCTCGGTCCCCCCCCTTTCAATGTACTGAATTGTTTTCAGGAGTCTTCAGTGTGTCCTAGAGTCTGATGGGATTGGTGGATTAATATGCGAGGCCTGGCACCTTATTAGTCATGGCACAAGAGCAGTCCCAGGCTGGCACATGAACAGCCCTGGCATGTGAGCTGCACATGAGCAGCCCTGGCACATAACCAGCAGCACCTGAGCAGTTCTGACTGGCACAAGAGCAGCCATGGCATGTGAGCAGCACATGAGCTGCCCTGGCACATGAGCAGTTCTGACTGGCACATGAGCAGCCGTGGCATGTGAGCAGCACATGAGCGGTACTGGCACATAACCAGCAGCACCTGAGCAGTTCTGACTGGCACATGAGCAACCATGGATTGTGAGCAGCACATGAGCACCCCTAGCACCTAACCAGCAGCACCTGAGCAGCCCTGGCACATAACCAGCAGCACCTGAGCAGTTCTGACTGGCACATGAGCAGCCATGGATTGTGAGCAGCACATGAGCACCCCTAGCACCTAACCAGCAGCACCTGAGCAGCCCTGGCACATAACCAGCAGCACCTGAGCAGTTCTGACTGGCACATGAGCAGCCATGGCATGTGAGCAGCACATGAGCACCCCTAGCACATAATCAGCAGCCGATGAGCAGCCCTGGCACATAACCAGCAGCACCTGAGCAGTTCTGATTGGCATATGAGCAGCCATGGCATGTGAGCAGCACATGAGCGGCCCTGGCACATAACCAGCAGCACCTGAGCAGTTCTGACTGGCACATGAGCAGCCCTGGCATGTGAGCTGCACATGATAGGCCCTGGCACATAACCAGCAGCTACTAAGAATCACAAAGAAGAGACAAGGGAATGAGCCTTCTCTGACTCCCCTACCGTCACTGAAATCTCACACAACAGAGAAGTACTAAACACAATAAAAAATGCAGGAGGTACTGAACTCCACGAAACCTCCTTAGTAAACCGACCGCTAGTCGATATCACAAGGACAACAAGAAACAAGGAAAGACAAAAAATGTCTTAATACTGCCCTCACACACTTTGCAGTGTCATGCTTCATCATAGGGCCGCATCAAACACCCAGGTGCAGACCAACACACTGAGTGGAGCGCAAAAAATATTTTTTGTGATTGAAGATTAGTGGTGAAGGTACAGTGTATATAAAAGAACACATACGACAATGACAAACAAAGGAAAGAATATTTCCTTGAAAAGGGACCAAAAGTGCAGACACATATAGTTAAAACTACCTAACGGGCAACCGTAATCATTCTTTATTCCTGTCGCCCCTTGGTAGGATTAAAACTTGAATCTCGGGCTATTAAGGGGAGGTAAAGGCCCCTATACCCCTGCTGCGAATACCAACATGTTTCTGCCAATTCTATGCGCCCAACTGGATCGCTCTGGCATTCATCAGGGTGTTGGTCCCTCGTTATGTAGTCTCAAACCCTAATTGGGTATATTACCTTAAACACTCAGACGAACAATGTCCACTATTGCTTCACTCTGGGATCATTTCCGAGAGGACTCCTTTTTCTGTGGAAGAATATTAACGTTTAATTAAAGTTCCGCAGCCCCAGTTCTTGTTCCTTAAAACATTTTTATCTAAAATTCACTCCAATTAATTCAACTGTAGTATATCATAAAAACCAGCCTTAGTTCATATGTTCAAACCCTGATCCACACCCTGATCCACACCCTGATCCACACCCTGATCCACACCCTTTATCACCATCACAACCCTGTGACAGTTATTCACACCGGATTCCATCGTGCTGTTACAGATACATTTCAATGCACACATCTCTTGCTCATGCTCCAGTTCAATGCTAGGAGCCCAATCTACAATGCATCCGTGTGCACACCTCAAAAAGTAAATAAATAAAGTTGCCAACTTACACGAGTTCACAAGGATTACTCTGAACCCGGGACCTTTGTGGGACCGTGGTCTTGTCGTCACACTCTGTCGGGAAATAGGGAGAGAACACATGGCCAATGCTATTTAAACAGTCCGAAAACAACCGACCATTGCTGAGATACTTCTCGTATTGAGGCAAATTATACCAATGGTCGTCTCAACTGTAAGATCACCAAATAAACCCCTTCCAGCAACCACTTACTACTCCAAAGAGCCACTCAGGGTCAATGCCTCACATCGGTCCTCCGTCGATATTTTCCCCCCGCCATTGGCAGCTTTTCAAAAGGAAATTCACTGACGCGACCGGGTATCTGACACGCCCCTCGTTCGTAGTATCTACGTCATCACGTCCTACCTCGAGAACAAAAGTTAGCAAAACAAAAGAGAGACTCACTCTCCCGCTAACCCACAGGACGGTGGCCATCTTGAGACTGGAACCTTCACCATTTAGGTGAGCCCAATCGTACATAAGGAGTCGACTCACAAGAACAACTCAATCACCAGAATGCAACATCAACTCATGGTGCCTATCTACCCCATAGAGTGATCATACATATTGTCCAACCAGTGAAACAAGTGGATATTACACATCGACCCTGCAACAACGTTCTGTTAACAGATTGCCAAATATTGCATCGTCATGTATCCATCCTTATCACACTGCCCAACCCAGCAATAGAACAACAAAATATATTTATTTGTTTTCAGATGTTTTTAACCCCATACAGATGGAACCAGGGTATACAATCATTCAAACCCCTAGTACTACTTTTTAGCCTGTCCACCCAACGCTGTTCTCTAACCAAGAGAAAGCTTGAAATATCTACTGTGTTGGGTGGAATAAAAGGTTTATCCAAGATTGTCCACCTCAACTCTTGTTCAATATGCTTTTTTTAAAAAAAATGGGCAGTAAGTTTAGTATTAGTTTTCCCACATCGTATGGTGCTCACATGTTCAAGAATGCGAGTTTTTACTCTGCGAGTCGTCATACCAACATACTGCATCATACATGGGCATCTTATTAGATAGATCACATTATCTGTATTGCATGTGGTGTGCTTTCGCTGTTCCCAAGGGTGACTCAACCCGATGTCAATTCTTTTCCCATTGAGGGACAGGGGACAAGCCCTACAATACCCACACGCATAATGTCCCATTACCGGTGGCAAGAGCTGAACCAGATTCTGTACATTGGGGGATTGATCTTAGTCCGTGGGCGTGTGTTCACCACAATGTCTTTAATGCTAGCACTTTTCTTGAACGAAAAAAGAGGTATAGGTTGGTCTAACCCATTAGAATTCAGAATACGCCAGTTCTTGTGTATTATCTTTTTCAGATGGTTCGACGCTGTATTGTAAGTTGTCACACAAATACTTCTATCAATTGTTTCTTTCTCATTAGTTTCCAATAAGGCCTCCCTATTGCAATTTCTCGCTCGTTTCTGGGCCTTCTTAATGACGTGTTCAGGGTAATCTCTGTTTCTGAGCTTCTCGCTCAAATCATTAGCTTCCTTTTTGTAGTCCACCATCATGGAACAGTTCCTGCGGAGACGCAGGAACTGTCCATACTGAGAAGATTCTCCTTAAGGGAACGGGGATGAAAACTTCGGAAGGACAGTAGGTTATTCCCATCAGTAGGTTTATGAAAAACACTGCTGATTAAGGCTCCATTTTCAGCTCTTATATTCAAATCCAAAAACGGCAAGGATTCATTTGTCACTGTCCCTGTAAAAAACAAGAAAGGATTTCTTTGATTCAGCCAATCCAGAAAAATTTCCGCCAAGCTTTTGCTCCCTCTCCAGATGATAAACACATCATCTATGAACCTGCGCCAAACCCTAATATGCTCATAATAAGGGTTTGTAGGTGAAAAATTGTCTCTTCTTCAAATTGTGAAACATACAGGCATGCTAGACTCGGGGCGCAGGAACTGCCCATGGAAGTACCATGGGTTTGTAAATAAAATTGCTCTTCAAATTTGAAAAAGTTCTTAGTTAGTGCTAGTTCAAGAAGGTAAAGGATAAATGCACGGGGAGTCTGGTGATCCCATTCTTCTGCAAAGAGAATGTTTTCAATCACCCTCAAGGATTCCAGTTGGGGAATATTAGTATAAAGTGACTCTATGTCGAGCCCGATCATAAGGTCATTTTCAGGATCGAATTCCAAATCTTTTATGAGGTTGAGAACCTCACGGGTATCTTTGAGGTATGCTGGCATCTTCTGGACTAATGGGCGCAAATAGTTGTCACAAAACTTGGACAATGGTTCCAAGATAGAATTAGTCCCTGAAACGATAGGACGTCCAGGAGGGGGCCGGGTAGATTTATGCACCTTAGGCAGAGTATAAAAATAAGGCACTATAGGTTGTTGCTTACAGAGAAACGCCGCCTCCTTCAGGCTAATCCATTCATTTCCAATTGCTTCTTCCACAAAAGTGCCGATCAATACCCTCAACTCGTCTGATGGATCATTGTTCAGGATTTGGTAGTTCCTTCTGTCATCCAAAAGGCGAAGACACTCAATGTTATAGGTGTCTTTATCCTGAATCACAATAGCACCGCCTTTGTCGGCGGGTTTTATGACTATAGTTGGATCATCCCTCAATTCTTTCAAAGCTTGCATTTCAATCTTGGATAGATTGAAGAAAGGCTTGTCACTATTAGATGTCTCCATCAATTCCACATCCCTCAGAACAGCCTGCTCAAAAACTCCTACCTCAGGTGGTAACTGCCCCAACGCAGGAACAAAAGTCGATTTGTTTCTCAATCCAGTATCATCCTCTCTCATCACCATCTCCTTGCCATCAAAGAAAACTCTGAGGTGAACACTCCGGAAAAAACCAGCCAATTCACATTTTAATTTAAAAGAATCAAGCTGGTTTGTAGGGACAAAGCCAAGGCCCTTGGACAATACCCTCTCCTGTGTCTCCGTCAATGTCCTGCCACTCAAGTTCATCACTAAGTGTGTACCCCGCTTGTGCTTGGTTCCACATCCCGTGCCATACTGCGTGTTACTCTCTGACATCCTCCCATTGTATTTGTTGTGGTCTCTGTGTTTTTTGGGTTTTCTGTTTCCCTCGCCCCCCTGCCTCTGCCTCTCTCTAAAAAAGGTGGGTATTCATTGGGGAAGAATTGCGGTGGGCCCATCGGTGGGTACATTGGGGGCCAACCAAACCCCATCTGTGGTCCCGGATGGTATGGGCGCGTGTAGCCCCTAGACCAACCTCTACCTCTGTATCTGGGTCTATAGTCTGCATCACTGCTGTCACTCCCTGAACTCGAGGTGTCAGTGTATGCCCGTGCCGGTTTTTTTGGGTGTTCAAATTCTCCTTCATCCTGACATAATCATCATTGACATAAGGGTACACTTTTTCCCTGGCGAACTTCTTTAAATCTTTTTGTAATTTGTTTACTTTGGAGTTCACTAGGTACTCCTTATACTCATTCACCGTTTTATTTGTCTCTTCCAGTTTCTTTTTGAAAACAGAGATGTGAATCTGAGTTCTCAAGTTATCCTCACTAGTCTGAATCTTGACCAGTAAGTCATCTGAGATTTTCTTGGCCGTGTCAATGATTAGAATAAGCCAATCTCTCGAACATCTCCACGCGATCAAAGACCAATTCTTTCGGAAGGAAGCATCCTCCAGAAAGATAAGCGGTTCGTTGACCACCAGAAGGCCCCCTGGGGCTGAATTAGCTCGAAGATATTCCGTGAGAATGGCTCCATGCAAGATAGTTTTTACTTGCGTCCTTTTTAGCTCTGTCAGAGAATCCCACCCCTCCACCTGTGTAAGTGCCTGTGTGAGTGTGGTATCACCTAAAAGTGAAGGATATGCTAAAATTCTGGCTGCTGCCTCATCCCCATAAGAAAGGCCTTGTTCCTCCATCAGTAATACTGATTGGGACCCCCTCAAATTATAAGAAAAAGGGAGGAAAACGGGTAATACCCGCTTACGTCTCTACGGCTCAGCGGCCGTGCTATTACTAAGAATCACAAAGAAGAGACAAGGGAATGAGCCTTCTCTGACTCCCCTACCGTCACTGAAATCTCACACAACAGAGAAGTACTAAACACAATAAAAAATGCAGGAGGTACTGAACTCCACGAAACCTCCTTAGTAAACCGACCGCTAGTCGATATCACAAGGACAACAAGAAACAAGGAAAGACAAAAAATGTCTTAATACTGCCCTCACACACTTTGCAGTGTCATGCTTCATCATGGGGCCGCATAACCAGCAGCACCTGAGCAGTTCTGACTGGCATATGAGCAGTCATGGCATGTGAGCAGCACATGAGCGGCACTGGCACATAACCAGCAGCACCTGAGCAGTTCTATCTGAAAGGGACTATTAGTTACGGATTCCTTACCTTAGGATTACCCCCAGGCGTCAGACTGGATCCCGAGAAATTTTTTCGTAGCAGTACCCCTGCGCGTCGGTAGGTGGCATCGTCGGGCGTATTGATCGCCGAGATGACGTCGTGGTATCTACTTAGACGCCGCACCTGCGCGCTGATGTCAGTTCTTTCTTTTTCCACGCAAGCCAGCGCAGATCCGGAGAGATCAGTACCTCTAGTCATTTTTTGGACTGTCTTTTTTTCGACTTTTGTCGACTTCTTTTTCAAGTTGTTTGACTCCTGGTGCACAGGGATGTCACATCGGCGGACCGGCTTCAAGCCTTGTGGCTCCTGCCACAAGCTGATGTCTGTAACGGACCCACATCTCGTGTGCCTCTGGTGCGCGACCACACCCGAAGTCGTGCTCCGACTGTCGGGCCATGGCCCTGAAGTCTTTGCGGGAGCGGTCCCGAAAGCTTCTGGAGGCCCGGCAGTAGGCTCCGCGCCCCTCGAGGTCCCGGTCGAGAGGGAGGTCGCGGGACCGGTCGCGGAGCCATCACTACCACTCCTTGTCGAAGTCTTCGGGTAAGTCGAAGCACAAAAAGAAGGCGAAGAAGCTCAGTCGCTCTTCGCGTTCTCCCCGTCTGTCGGCCGACACGACGCGGGATGCGGAAGGTAGTCGTCCGGCTCCACTCGCAGAGCCTGTTGGGTCGACTCCGAGCCTCCCTCCCTTCCCGAGAGCCGGAGCGACCCCTGCCCAACTTCGTAGCTTTTACGAAGCCCTCCACTCCATCTTTGGGCAGCCCGACTCAGCGCCTTCGGGCCCCGCGAACTCGGCTGGGGCTTCTAGGCCTTCGATGCCGGCGGCACCGGCCCCGGCATCGCAGGGCCCCCAGGGATCCAGACCTGGATCCAGATAGGCGCTGTTCGACCTAACGATGCCTCCTCAAGAGTCGAATTCATTGGCGACACCTCCGCCCCTTCCGATGCCGGTTGTGTCCCCAACCGACGTTGACCCTGGCCTCCCCCTCGACATTTACACGGAGCCGGACTGACATCGACCAACGCCGGTACCGGCGCCGACCGGTACTTTTGTACCCTTGTTCTCCCCTGGTGCTCCCTATCGCCCTGAGTGGCTACCAGAGGAGGGTGAGGAGGACTGGGAGGGGTCTGTGGACCCTCTGGCAGACCAGTTGGAAGAACCGGACTGGAGAGAGGAGTTGGGTGAGGCCAGTGGTCTGGACACCTCCCCAGACCTTGGCATGCTTTCTCCCTCTACCGTCTCTACGGAGGAGGGAGCCTCTTACGCTGGTGTGTTGCGTAGGGCGGCTGAGGCCTTGAACCTCGAGCTTCCTACGGTGGCGGTCAGGACTAACCTCCTGACCGAGGTGCCTCAACCGGCAGCGGCCTCTTAGGAGCCCCTGCTGCTGTTCAATGAGGCACTCACGGACATCCTTCTGGGCACTTGGTCTAAGCCCAGCACAGGGGCCCCTGTGGATAGGATGATTGCCCGACGCCACTGCCCGGCCCCGGGTGACCCTATTTTCCTCTCCCAACACCCTAGCCCCCGAGAGCTTGGTGGTCCAAGCCTCTACTTCCAGGGGCGCATTCCCTACATCTCCACCAGATAGGGAATCCAAGAAGCTGGATCATTTTGGGAAGATGTTTTCTTCCGCCAGCTTAGGACTGAGGTCGGTGAACTCTGCATGTCTCTTGGGCCGTTACACACACTCTGTGTGGGACACGGTCGTGCAGGTGCTGCCACAGTGCCCGGAGGAGGCCCGGGCCGTGCTCTCCTGTGCGGTTGCTGAGGGTAGAGATGCAGCGAAGTTCGCCATACGGTGTGGGCTGGACACAGCCGACTCGCTAGGCTGGACGATTTCAACGTCGGTAGCCCTGAGACGCTACGCCTGGCTGAGGTCCACTGGCTTTTTGGGCGATGTCCAATCGACTCTTTTGGACATGCCCTTTGATGGCCGTCGCTTGTTTGGCGACAAAGAGGACAACGCGCTCGAGCGCATTAAGGATTCTAGGGCTATGGCCAGATCCTTGGGCCTCGCTACCACCTCTCGCCCGCACAGTCTGCTTTTTGCCCCTTTCGTGGCTGCGGAAGGGGTGCCCCACCACGTTCTGCCCAGAGCCACAGGCCTGCGCAAACTGTTCAGCCTCTGCGCAGCCAGGGACGTGGGACCCAGCGTCGTGGGTCAGGAGCAGCTGACGGACCAGTCCACCAGTGCCCCCTTTGCGGCAGCTTCCAAACCTTCCTAGTCTGACCCTCCAGGGCGACCAGTTGCCAGTGGGCGGCAGGATTCACCATCACCTCCCCCACTGGCAGAACATCACGTTGGACAGGTGGGTTTTGCAGATAGTCCGAAGGGGCTACTCCCTCCCCTTCGAGACTACCCCTCTATCCATGCCACCTACACTCCATCGCATGTCGGAGGATCACTTGGCCCTTCTCCGCCAGGAAGTTACGGCTCTCTTTGCCAAGGGAACCATCGAGAGCGTCCCTGTGCCAGAAGTATGTCATGGTTGCTACTCCCTCTACTTTCTGATACTCTAGGACAAAGGTCTGCGTCCTATCTTAGATCTCAGGGACGTCAACCGCTTCCTCCGGAAGGAGAAGTTCAAGATGTTGATATTGGCTCAGGTTCTGTCTGCTCTCGACCCTGGAGACTGGATGGTAGTGTTGGACTTGCAGGACGCCTATTTCCACATTCCTGTCCTGCCGGCCCACAGGCGTTGCCTACGGTACACGGTAGGCCACGAGCATTTTCAGTTTACTGTGCTCCCCTTTGGCCTTTCCAGCACCCCTCGGGTGTTCACGAAAGTGATGGCGGTGGTTGCAGCTCATCTGCGCAGATCAGCGGTTCCAGTCTTCCCTTATCTCGACGACTGGCTGTTGAAGGTGGGCTTGCCCCAGGCTGTCTTTTCCCACCTCCAGACTACGGCGGACCTCTTGCATTCGCTGGGGTTCACTATCAACGTGCCAAAGTCACACCTGATTCCCTCTCAGAAGCTCCTTTTTATCGGAGCGGTTCTGGATACAACGCAGTTTCGGGCTTGTCCTCCCGAACAGCGAGTCCGGGATATTCGGGCTATGATTCCGATCTTTCAGCCTCTATCCCGGGTTTCGGTCAGAATGACCCTGAGGCTGCTGGGCCTCATGGCCTCCTGCATCCTGCTGGTGGATCATGACAGGTGGCATATGCGGGCTCTGCAGTGGTGTAGGAAGCTGGCTCTGTATATACTATACCAAAGTGAGGTATAGTGTGCACAGAGTCCAGTGGAACCCCAAAGGTAGGCAGAGGTAAAGTTAGATGGCACCTTACTCTCATTTTTGGTAGTGTGGTCGAGCAGTAAGGCTTTATCAGAGGACAGTGTTAGGCATTTGTTGTACACACTCAGTCAGCAAATGAATTCACACACTCAAAGACTGAACTTCAGACCAGTTGTTTTTGTATAAAAATGGTCTTTTAGTCAAGCCTGGCACAGGTAAGTGATGAGTACTTTGCAGTAAATATACAGATTGTAACACAGTTTGGGTTGCAATTGTAAATGTACTTTGATTTGATTACAGTAGTGTTACTGATAATGCGGTGCTTTTCCGAATACAGTATATATACTTTGTATAGGATTTTGAGTAAAATTACAGGTAAGTTACTTTTGAGATTACTTTTCTTACACAGTGTAGTATACCTGGATACTACACTGGGACATTTCCTGTAAACAGGTAAGTAAAATCGTTTTTGTTGGTTAGTACAATTTTAAAGAATTTCTTTAGATTTTCAAACTCCACACTTAGAAACTTTTCCAAGAAAAACAGTCAATGTAATCCTATGGAGGAAAATAGTGTTATCGGTTTTAAGGTAAGTATTCAGTAGTGGGAGTTGAGGTTCTGGGGGTAGACTCAGGGGTCCCCCAGGGTCAGGGATGCACTCTTGTTACACCCTCAGCGGCACTAGGGCGGCCGGGTGCAGAGTGCTGAGGCCCAATGTTATCCAATGGGGGATAGGGGTCCTCCGGTTGGTGGCTGCTGACGAGCAGGCCACTTGGTTGTGGGAGCAAAGCTCCTGGACTTTAGCTCAGGGCAAATGGGGAAACAAAGTATCACCAAAGGTGCACCCTCAGCGGCACTAGGGCGGCCGGGTGCAGGGTGCTGTTTCGACGTCGGGCGCCCTGTTGTTTGCAATGGGGAACCTCCGGTTTGCAAAGGCACTGCAGGCGGGGAGACTAAGTTCTTCTGGGTGCGACCACCACTTCGAGAGGTAAGTTGGGATGTTGGGGGTTTGTTAGGCCCCGTTGGTTTGGCCACCCAAAGCCGTGGGGCGTCGGATCTTCTTAACAGCTCCTGGTCGCGGTTGGGGGGACCTTCCGGATTTAGGCTGCAGGCGTCGGCTGGAGGCTTGAGGCAGGTCAGGGGTCACCGGATCTCGGGTCAGGATTGCCGGGGAGATGACCTCGTGGTGTTTGCCCACTCCAGCTCGAGCCATGAACAGCGGGTGCAGAGTGGTGCGGATTCGCGGTGTCCGGCCAGAGGTTGGAGATGAACAAATCCGATGTTCACGGGAGACACAGTCTTTGTGGTTGAAGGCAGGCAGGTCCTCCGGGGTTTTTGAGGTTGCTGGCTGCAGGACACATCGGGATTTCGCAGGTTCGAGGTGGAGACAGGTCGGTAGGGCTGGGGCCAAGTCAGTGGGCGTCTTCCTCTTGTTAGCTTCGGCACTGCTGTTCGTTCCTTCTTCTTCTTTTCTTGTAGTTTCTTCTGGTCTGAGGAAGCAAGGTTCAAGGGTGCCCCTAAATACTAGATTTAGGGGCGTTACAGGTAGGTAGAGGTCAGGGACCAATGGGTCCCTTCCCTGGGGTGGGTACACCCCCTATTATGCCACCCTCCAGTGGGAGGGGGGGTATAAGCTTTTCCCTGGTTGGCTGAGTCCCCCCATCTGCAAGATGGCGGGGACTGAGAGTTGTGCTTCACCTCGCCTCCCCCACCTGATGGGTGGAGTTGGCAGAGGTGGGCACATCTCTCTTCCTCACTTGTTTTTCCCGCCGGTTCTCCCACCCAAAGTGGGAGTCCGAACCAGTGGGGACCAGTTGCTGAAAGCAGCAAGTGGCCTGGGGAAGCTCACAAAGGCGGCAAGCCTTTGAAGCTCCCCTTCGTGGACCCTGCCCATCCTGGGGGAGGAGGCTTGGCACCTCGTCCCAGGATGTGCATTGTTTCAGGCCTCCGAGAGCAGCAGGCTCTCGACCCAGGGGTCCAGAAACATGTCTGGTGGTTGCAGCTGAAAGCAGCCACTCAGCCTGGACACTAGTGGCAGGTTAGTTTTCAGGGGGCATCTCTAAG
Organism: Calotriton arnoldi; assembly: GCA_963921515.1. Classification (NCBI taxonomy): domain Eukaryota; kingdom Metazoa; phylum Chordata; class Amphibia; order Caudata; family Salamandridae; genus Calotriton; species Calotriton arnoldi. The sequence goes on from CAWUFW010000916.1 coordinate 1,162,507, forward strand.
ATGCCCTCTGTGTGCATTTTTCATTAAATCCCACACTGGCATCAGTGTGGGTTTAATGTGCTAAGTTTGATACCAAACTTCTCAGTTTTCAGTGTAGCCATTATGGTGCTGTGGAGTTCGTAATGACCAACTCCCAGCACCATATACTCTTAATGGCAGCACTGCACTTACAATGTCTAAGAATGGACTTCGACACTGTAGGGGTACAGGGCTCATGCACCTGTACCCTCACCACTGGTATAGTGCACCCAGCTAGAGGGGTGACTGATCTATGCGAGGGCAGTGGGTTGTAGGCATGGCACACAGGGATGTGTGCCATGTCGACTCTTCACTTTGTTCTGCTCTAAAACACGCAGCCTGTGAGTGTAATGGTACAGGACCTCTAAGGGTGGCACAATAAGTGCTGCAGCCCTTAGAGGCCTTATCTGGTCACAGTGCCCTGGGTACCTGTGGTACCATTTACCAGGGACTGACCTGTGGCCAGAGATGCCAATTGGGTTTAGGCTTCAATGCAGTTTTAGGGAAAGAACATAGGCCCTGGGTACCTGGTTAGCAGGAGCCCAGGGCGCACACAGTCAAAAGCACATCAGCAATTCATCAAAAAGTGGGGGCAAGCATGCAGAAAGAGGGTACTTTCTCACAAGTGGGACCTGAAGTTCCAGTGGGCACAGCATCGGGGGAATCTTTCCGATTGCGTCCAGATTCCGGAGGGCACTGCACACCAATTGCAGTGGTGGCTAACGAGCCAGGATTGGGTCAACGGCAGATCCCTCTCCCTTCCCCAACCAGAGTTCATAGTGGTGACAGATTGTAAGAAAGTGGCTCTATATATACTACACCAAAATGAGGTATAGTGTGTATAGAGTCCAAGTGACCCCAGAGGTAGGCAGAGGTTAAAGTTAGATAGAACCTTACTCTCTAATAGTGGTAGCTTGGTCGAGCAGTAAGGCAGTATCAGAGGACAGTGTTAAGCATTTGATGTACACACTCAGTCAGCAAATGAATTCACACACTCAAGAACTGAACTCTAGGCCAATTGTTTTTGTATAAAAAAATATACTGTTATTTTATTTTAGAACCAAGCAAGCCTGGCACAGGTAAGCATAATATACATTGCAATAATACGTTGCTGAATATAGAACAGTTTGAAAATGCAATAGAAATTGTACTTTGTTTGATTTACAGGGGATGCAGTAGGTTGCAACACTTAGCAAATACAGTACATTGAAATGAATAGGTTTTTTCAGTAAATTTCAGGTAAGTTACTTTGTATGTTACGTTTCTTACTCAGTGCTGGATACCTGGATTCAGCACTGGGACATTTCCTGTAAACGGGTAAGTAAATACGTTTTGGTTATTTGCAGAATTTTTAAAGAATATGTTCGAGGCATATGAGCTGCAGATTGTACACTGTGCATAGATCGCCATCTGGTGTTGGGCTCGGATGCTTGCACTTTGTTGTTGTCTTGGAAGAGTCTTTTGTAGTCACGAGATAGGTGACTCCTCCTTTGGACGATAGTGCGCATGGGCATCGACTCCATCCTCAGATTGTTTTTTTCTGCCATCGGGTTCGGATGTAACTTTTGCGCTCCGGTTCGGTACCTGTTTTTCCAAACCTTTTCGACGCGCAAACTCTCTACAACTCAACGGTATTGTTTTCGATCGCGTGATCTTCGACGCGCGTCTCCCCTACTCGATTCCAGTCGTCGACGCGGGCCGTTGGGCCTATCGACGCTGTTGGGGCCTACAGCTCATGGAAAGGACTCCGTTTAAAAAATGCCCCCAGTGTGGAGCAAAATTCCCGCACAGTGACCATCACAAGGTCTGTAACCTGTGTCTCTCGCCCGAACACAACGAGAACACTTGCCAGGCCTGTGCCTCTTTTCGATCCAAGAAAACCATCCGTGATCGCCGGGCCCGACGACACATCATGGCGCAGAGATCAGCTCCGGCACCAGTGGACATCTTCGATGAAGGCCTCGATGTTCCAGAGGACGATTCTGAAGACCTGCAGATCTGAAAGAGACACGTTAGTGACAGATTCCTTACCTTAGAATATCCCCAGGCGTCAGGCTGGATCCGGAAAGTTTTTGCGTAGCAGTACCCTTGCGCGTCGGTAGGCGGCGGCGTGCGGCTCCGCGTCCGTCGTCGGCGTCGGGACCGCCGGGATGACGTCGCGGGCAGTACTTAGACGCCGCCCCTGCGTGCTGACGTCAGTTCTTTCTTTTTCCGCACCAGTAAGCGCAGATCCGGGAAGAGCAGTGCCCTAGTCATTTTTTGGTGTTTTTTCACTGTTTTTTTCCCCAAGTGTCTCGACTCCGTAGGTGTCGGTTGGGATGCCCGGCTTCAAGCCATGCGACGCCTGTGGTCGAATGATGTCAATCACAGACCCGCATCAGGAGTGTCTTTACTGCCTCGGCCGCGACCACGACACAAAGTCGTGCCCCGACTGCAGGGCCTTGCACCCGAAGGCTTTGCGAGAGCGGTCTCGGAAGCTCCTCGAGGTCCGGCAGTCTGCTCCGCGCCAACCCAAGCCCCGGTCACGTGAGAGGTCGAGGGCCGGTCGCGGAGTCCTCATCGGTCGTCGGGATCCAAGTCTTCGCACTCCTCCGGTAAGTCGAAGCATAAGAAGTCTAAGAAGCGTCATCGCTCGGCGACTTCCCTCGCCGGTCTCGCGACTCGGCTGAGGGTCCTGTCGGCACCGTCCCGCGGCGCCGGGAGTGCCTATGGAGCCGCCCCCGCATTACCCGTCCTTCCCGGGTTCGGGGGCGACTCCGGCCGAAATACAGGAGTTCCTGTCGGCCATGGCCGGCCCGCCTCTTCGGGCCTCAAGGTCCCCCCGGTGCGCCTTCGGGCCCCGCGGGCCCTAGTGGGGTTCCTACGGCGCCACCGGCGACTCCGGTCCCGGCGCCGCCAGCGACACCAGCCCCGGTGCTGCCACAACCCCGATCGACGCCGGTTGACCTGACGACACCTCCACCGGCGCCGATCTCTCCGGTGCCGTTCACGACGCCGCCCGGGGCGCCGGGCGACGTTGTTCCCCGGTTCTTTCCGGATCCGGACATGGCGCCAGACCGGCGTCGCTCGACGCCGGCTCCGACGCCGATGGGACCTTGGGTCCCGCATGTCCCTCCTCCATATTTTGAACCAGAATTGGAGGACGCGGAGGACTGGGAGGGGTCTGATGACCCTCTCACACAGCAGTGTGAGTTTGATCAGGACTGGGCTGAGGAGCTTGGGGATGCCAGTGGTTTGGACACCTCCCCTGACCCTGGCATGCTGTCTCCTCCTTCCGTGGCAACGGAGGAGGGAGGAAACTTTGCAACGGTGTTGCGTAGAGCAGCTGGGGCCTTGCACCTCCAGTTGCCTACAGTGGCTGTCAGGACTAACATCCTGACGGAAGTGCTTCAGCCGGCAGCTACCTCCTCGGAGCCACTGCTGCCGTTTAACGAGGCGCTTTCCGACGTTCTTTTGGGCACCTGGTCCAAGCCCACCACAGGGGCTCCTGTGGATAGGAACGTGGCCCGGCGCCATCGCCCTGCTCCGGGCGACCCTCGGTTCCTCTCCCAACACCCCACCCCTGAGAGCTTGGTGGTCCAAGCCTCTGCTTCCCAAAGCGCCTTCCCTACCGCTCCCCCGGATAGGGAATCCAAACGCCTGGATCAATTTGGGAAGAAGGTCTTTTCTTCCTCCAGTGCTGGCTTGCGGTCTGTCAACACCACTTGCCTCTTGGGCCGATATTCCCACTCCTTGTGGGACTCGGTGGCGCAAGTTCTGCCCCAGTGTTCTGAGGAGGCCCAGACACTGCTTACTCGCGTCATTGCTGAGGGAAGAGATGCGGCAAAGTACACCATTCGATGTGGCCTTGATACCGCCGACTCGCTAGGCAGATCGCTTGCGACGACAGTGGCGCTGCGCCGTCACGCCTGGCTGAGAACCACTGGTTTCTCGGATGATGTCCAAAACACTCTTATGGACATGCCCTTTGATGGGGTCGGTCTTTTTGGGAACAAGGCAGACCATGCGCTGGAGCGTTTTAAGAACTTGCGGGCTACGGCTAAGTCCCTGGGCCTTTCTGCTGTACGCCCTCCGCAGCCATCTGCTTTTCACTCCTTTCGTGGACACGGAAGGGGCGCCCAGTCACGTCCGCTGCCCAGCCACCGGCCCGCGCAGCAAGCGTCTTCGCGTGGCCGAGGCTCCCGCCGTGGCGGGTCAGGCAACCAGCGTGCGGGTCAGGCCACACACCCCGCCCCGTCCGCGGCCTCCAAGCCCTCCTAGTCCTTCCTTTCAGGTGCACAGCACGCCAGTAGGGGGCAGGGTCCGCCATCACCTTCACCACTGGCGTGCCATCACCTCGGACAGGTGGGTCTTGGACATTGTCCGAAGGGGCTACTCCCTCCCCTTCGTGACCATCCCCCCAGCCATGCCACCTCAATTCCAGCGCATGTCAGGGGATCACTTGGTGCTTCTTCAAAAGGAAGTTGCGGCCCTCTTGGCCAAGAAGGCCATCGAGCGCGTTCCGACCCCAGAAGTAGGACGTGGTTGCTACTCCCACTACTTTCTGGTGCCCAAAAAGGACAAGGAGGACATGCGTCCTATCTTGGACCTCCGGAACGTCAATCGCTTCCTCCGGAAGGAGAAGTTCAAGATGCTCACCCTAGCTCAGGTCTTGACTGCTCTCGACCCTGGAGACTGGATGGTAGCGTTGGACTTGCAGGACGCATATTTCCACATCCCCGTCCTGCCGGCCCACCGGCGTTACCTGCGGTTCACGGTAGGCCTCGAGCATTTTCAGTTCACTGTGCTCCCTTTTGGCCTTACCAGCGCCCTCGGGTGTTCACGAAAGTGATGGCGGTGGTCGCAGCCCATCTGCGCCGGGCAGGGGTTCCAGTCTTCCCCTACCTCGACGACTGGCTGCTGAAGGCGGGCTCGTCCCAGGCAGTCGTCTCCCACCTCCAGACAACGGCCGAACTCCTGCACTCGCTGGGATTCTCCATCAACGTTCCGAAGTCGCACCTGATTCCTTCTCCACAGCTCCTTTTCATCGGAGCAGTTCTGGACACGACGCGGTTTCGGGCCTATCCTCCCGAACGGCGAGTCCGGGATATTCAGGCTACGATTCCGATCTTTCGGCCTTTATCCTGGGTTTCGGTACGGATGACCCTGAGGCTGCTGGGCCTCATGGCCTCCTGCATCCTGCTGGTCGATCATGCCAGATGGCATATGCGGGCTCTGCAGTGGGACCTGAAGTTCCAGTGGGCGCAGCACCAGGGCAACCTGTCCGATCACGTCCAGATCTCGGAGGGGACTGCAAAACAGTTGCAGTGGTGGCTCTCGAACCGGCAATGGGTCATGGGCAGATCCCTCTCCCTTCCCCAGCCAGAGCACACAGTTGTGACGGACGCGTCCCTTCTGGGATGGGGCGGTCACATGGGAGAGGCGGAGATCCGAGGCCTCTGGTCTCCGGCGGAGTCCCGGCTCCATATCAACCTTCTGGAGCTCCGGGCGATCCGACTTGCACTCAAGGCATTCCTTCCCTCTGTCAAAGGGACGGTAGTGCAGGTGTTCACAGACAACACCACCGCCATGTGGTACTGCAACAAACAGGGCGGGGTGGGGTCGTGGACCCTATGTCAGGAGGCTCTGCGCCTCTGGACAAGGCTGGAACATCAGGGCATATTCCTGATGGTTCAACACCTGGCAGGTTCCCTGAACGCCAGGGCGGACGAACTCAGCCGCAGCTGCATGATGGATCACGAATGGCGTCTTCACTCGGAGGTGGCGCAAGGTCTCTTTCAGCAGTGGGGAGAGCCTTGGTTAGATCTGTTCGCCGCCGAAGAGAACGCGCAATGTCAGCAGTTCGGCGTGTTGGAATTTCCAAGGCGGCACTCGCTCGGCGACGCTTTTCGTCGCGAGTGGAGTTGCGGTCTGTTGTACGCCTTTCCGCCTATACCACTTCTACCCAGAGTGTTGAAGAAGATTCGGCGCGACCGGGCCCAAGTCATTCTTGTGGCTCCGGACTGGGCTCGAAGAGTTTGGTATCCCGAGCTACTCAGTATGAGCGTCGATCCCCCGATCCGTCTGCCTCTTCAGGAGGATCTTCTGTCGCAGCAGCAGGGGACGGTCCTCCACCCGAACCTGTCCAGTCTCCACCTCCTTGCATGGAGATTGAGCGGCGGCAGTTGATTCCTTTCGACTTGCCTCCCGAAGTTTGTGATGTGATTCTGGCAGCCAGGCGTCCCTCCACTAAGGTGGTATACGCCTGCAGGTGGAACAAGTTTGTGGCATGGTGCACAGCAAAGGCTGTGAATCCCCTTTCTGCCCCTCTTTCTGAGGTTCTTCTGTTCCTTCTTTCCCTGGCCCAACAGGGTTCTGCCCTGGGTACCATCAAGGGCTATCTTTGTGCAATCTCGGCCTTTCTCAGGCTTCCTGATCAGCCCTCTCTTTTTAAGTCCCATGTTAACAGGTTTCTTAAAGGCATTACACACCTCTTACCTCCTGTTCCGTTTGTAATGCCTCAGTGGGACTTGAACTTGGTTCTTACTTTCTTAATGTGCGCTCCCTTTGAGCCTCTGCATAACTGTCCTCTTCGTCTTCTTACTCTGAAGACAGCCTTTCTGGTGGCCATCACCTCCGCTCGGCGGATGAGTGAGCTCCAGGCTCTTTCATGCAAACCCCCCTTTCTGTCTGTCCATCCAGACAAGGTTGTTCTTAGGACGCGTCCGTGCTTCTTGCCAAAGGTGGTTACTGCCTTCCACATTGGGCAGACCAGCACTTTGCCCACCTTCTTTCCGCCTCCTTCCAGAGAGGAAGAGAGGCTCCACCGTCTGGACCCAAAACGTGCGCTTTCCTTTTACATCAACCGCACACAACAGTTCCGTGTGGATGATCAGCTCTTTGTTGGCTACGTGGGCGCCAAAAAAGGTCGGGCGGTGCACAAAAGGACCATCTCCCGCTGGGTCACCTTGTGTATCAAAGCCTGCTATTATTTGGCTAAGAAGGAGCCTCCTGTTGGGCTGCGTGCCCATTCCACCAGGGCTACGGCTGCTACCACGGCTTTAGGCCGAGGTGTTCCGTTACAGGATATATGTCAGGCAGCTACGTGGGCCTCGCTGCACACGTTTACCAAACATTACTGCCTTGACAGTCCGGTCCGGAGGGACGGCTTCTTTGGCCGTTCTGTCCTCCGGGACTTCCTTGTCTGAATCTGTTCGCAGACCCACCACCGGGGCTGGTATTGCTGGGGTATCTATTCTAAGGTAAGGAATCTGTCACTAACATGTCTCTTTCAGATGCACAAGTTACTAACTTGTGTAACGATATATCTGTAAGAGACAGTAGTTAGTGACAGAATCCTTACCGCCCCACCCATCCTCCCCGTTCTGCGAACTGATTTCTATAGTTAAGGACATCCCTTTCAGGGCCCTAGTATTTTTCAGACACCTATGTCAGCTTCTTGCATGGCTCTGCGTTCCTGGCGCGGAAAGTCGTGTACAGAACTGACGTCAGCGCGCAGGGGCGGCGTCTAAGTACTGCCCGCGACGTCATCCCGGCGGTGCCGACGACGGACGCGGAGCCACACGACGCCGCCTACCGACGCGCAAGGTTACTGCTACGCAAAAACTTTCCGGATCCAGCCTGACGCCTGGGGATATTCTAAGGTAAGGAATCTGTCACTAACTACTGTCTCTTACAGATATATCGTTACACAAGTTAGTAACTTGTGCATCGTGTCCGAAGCAGAGGACTCAGACGACCACATCACTCCTGGTCAACGAGTGAGTACTACTGCCCCAACCCCACCCGAAAAAACCAAGGCCCTGGTCAACACTTCGCCTCCTGGCCCCAGTCGCGACCAAAAACAAACTTCAGAAGCCCCACCCTCGGGCTCGGCTCCGAAGACAAAGAACCGGCCTTCCGTCACCTCGGAACCGAGCAAACCATATCTCACGGTCCCGCAGGCGCCTTCGGCACCGGGCACCGGAGACCAACCTTCTCCCAAAAAGAAGTCGGCACCGACCACCTCGACGCCGAAACCATCGGCTCCGAAGCCAAAACCTTCGGAACCAAAAAACGTTTCCGGCTCCATAGCCAAGCCGAAGGACCCTAGACCAATTCCTAAGGCCTCCGAGCATAAATCAAAACCTCATTCGGACCCGAAGAAGTCGGCGCCGAAAGCGGTTACCGAACGGGAAGAACTTTTCCGACCGGATGCTATCGATCCCAAGCAGAAAAAGCTGCACATAGACCCTAAAACAGGACATGTGGCTACCGTTCCACACAAGAAGAGGAAGTTGGACTCATCAGACACTCCTGCAGTGCCTGTAAAGAAAAAAGACTGTGCCACTTCCCCTATAAGGCCCTCTTCTCCTGTTTTTCCTTCTGAGCCTGTTCTTCCTCCTAAACCTGTCCTTCCTCCTAAACCTGTCCTTCCTCCTGAGCCTGTTCTTCCTCCTAAGCCTGTCTCTCCTCCACAACCTCTAACACTTCCACCATATTCATCACCACCACAGGATAATGTTGATGATGACGTAGGGGGTGGGGGAGGCATCAATGACCCTTTCACTGATCCTGACAATGATACAGACACACCACAGGACGATTGGGACGATTATGATGACCCAATGGGTCCCCCAGACCTCCCTGCTCCCCAGCCATATCCAACAAAACCATCTCCCCCAGATGACAACATTGGTTTTGGACAACTGGTCAATAGAGCTGCTCTGTACCATGGTGTCCCCATACATTCAGACCCTGCAGAGGACGACTTCCTTCTAGACACCTTTGAACAGTCCCAAAAAACTGTCCAAACCCTGCCTATGTTAAAAGTGGTAATTAAACATGCCCCAGACATATTCAGAGACCCAGTCAGGACTAGAATTCTCAATCCCAGAATTGATAAAAAGTATAAACCCTCCCCTGACGATCCCACCTACATCAAGGGGCAGCTACCCTTATACTCACTAGTGGTATCTAACGCTAGGAAACGCGCCAACTCTCAAACCTCCGGTGACACACCACCTCCGGATAAGGAATCTAAGTTGCTAGATGCCTCTGGCAAGAGAGTCGCTGCTCAAGCAGCTAATCACTGGCGCATAGCAAACACCCAAGCATTACTTGCTAGATATGATAGGGCTCACTACGACCGACTAGAGACCCTATTACAACATCTGCCTGATCAATACAAAACCCAGGCAAATGATTTGATTCAGGAGGGCAAACTGATAACCAACGCATCAATTAAGTGTGCCCTAGATGCAGCTGACACAGCCTCTAGATCTGTCAACACTAGTGTGCTACTCAGACGACATGCCTGGTTACGCATTTCAGGTTTTAAACCAGAGGTCCAAACAGCTATCCTTAACCAGCCGTTCAATCAAGAGCACCTTTTTGGACCGGCTGTAGACACCATACTAGAAAAAATGAAGAAGGACACAGACTGCTAAGTCCATGGGAGCATTGCAGTCTCCATCCACACGCGGTTCCTTTCGTCGCTCCTTCTATAGGGGAGCATCCAAAAACACTGGAACAGACACCGCCTCCTCTTCATATAAAAACACCACTCGCACATCCCCCAATAGAGGATATTTTAGAGGCGAATACAGGGGAAACCACAACAAGGGCAGAGGCCGAGGTAGTAACAACACTCGTACCTCCCCCGCTCCTAAACAGTGACTTCCCTCCGCTCCCTCCAGACCATTCCACTCCGGTCGGGGGGAGACTTTCACAGTTCCTACCTGTCTGGGATTCCATCACAACAGACAAGTGGGTAAGACAAATTATCCAGTATGGTTACTGCCTCGAACTTACAGCAACCCCGCCCAACATTCCACCCAAACAGCGTCCAATGTCCACAGAACACATTACGCTCTTAAAGCAAGAGGTTCTCTCACTGCTTCAAAAGCATGCAATAGAACCAGTTCCCTTACAGCATCAAGGAACAGGGGTTTACTCACTGTATTTCCTAATCCCCAAGAAGGACGGGACCATAAGGCCAATCCTCGACCTCAGACCCCTCAATCTCTACATACAGTCCGATCACTTCCATATGATCACTCTGCAACAGGTTCTTCCACTGCTGCAACAAGGCGACTTCCTTGCCACACTAGATCTCAAGGACGCCTACTTCCACATTCCCATACACGCTGCTCACAGGAAGTATCTAAGGTTCATAGTGGACGGACAACACTATCAGTTCAAAGTCCTACCATTCGGGGTGACCACCGCACCCAGAGTGTTCACAAAGTGCCTTGCAGTAGTAGCAGCACACCTAAGAAGACAACAAATCCACGTCTTTCCATATCTCGACGACTGGCTAATAAAAGCCAAGTCATTCTGTAGTGTAGCTCCTATTTCCCTAATAGGCTCTGCGCATTGGAATAATATCCCCTATAAGTTTGACATAGGACTAAGGTCAGTATGTCCCTATCGAGTATATTAAACTTAATTACTTGTGCCAGCTAGCTCAGAGGCCACTAGAAACTCCTTGACAACAAGAAGGGAGTAGTTTCTGGCAGGCGCAAAACATGACCACTTTGTTTCCCTTTAGAATCAGAACGAGTCCCAGAGTCGTGGAAACAATAGATAACGATTTCACTCAGCTCAATCCTTAAAGTTACACAGAAAGAATAGACGGGCGTTTCAATAAAGGTTTATTGAACAGTCTTGTTTCTCGTGTAAGTAATATGTGCAGTTACGATCACAAGACAGTATGCAAGATAAATAATGTACAGCGTAAGCAGTAGAAATAAATAATACTGCGATAGCATTATCTCTTAGCAGATATTCATTCACATAAATAACAGACTAAAAATGCGAGTACTCATACGATGCGTTTCTAAGCTAGTTCTACCCCAATGTACCTAACCTAACCTAGGTGTAGGGAGAGGTATGAAGTAGGTGAAGTATTCCTTACTATGCTATACTAAGAGTATGTTAAGTCTAGTATGCCAAGTATGCCAAGAGTCCCTCTAGGTTCTAGTCAGCTCCATACCTTAAGAATGAGAGAGGTAGGAATCTCTTGCCAGATTCGAACTCCAACACCCCACAAGGGAAGTCAGATCACTGGAAGCTGGACTCTCTGCGTGCAGGGATGACCGCGTCTTCTCAGTGCGTCAGGCCGGGAAACGGGCTCCTCTGAAGTCGAGGTCTCCTCTAGTTTACAAGGGCTAGGGAAGGTATATTTATACCTGAGAGGTACCTCAGAATGTTAGCATTGACGTGAATCGGTCAGCGGAAGACGTCGTGAATGAACCCCTAAGGTATAACGGTTCATGCATAATAGATGAGTCCTTGAAGAAATCAATAGTCCTGTGCTAGGGAAACTCCCGAAGCCTAAGGGTCTGTTCTTCAAGAACTCGTTGTGACGTTAGGGTGGACGGATGTCGGAGACCATGCCTGTATTTGGAGTCCACGGTTTAATGCCTAAATAAGGACTGGGATTTTATGCCTATATAAGGGCAGAGCGAATTGTGCCTATATAAGGACATTATACAGGAAAGCCCGTGTATGGACACCCTAAGAGGAATACAACAATTCAACCAGTGTGTTCATCACACTCATCAAACTATCCAGCTGCTACACGACTTAGGATTCACAGTAAATTACCCCAAGTCAAATCTCCAGCCCTCCCACATCCATCAGTATCTAGGAGCCACAGTAGACACTTCCAAAGCACTGGCATATCCAAGTCCAGCCAGGATAGCCAGCATACAAGCCCTAAGCAGCAAATTCCAACCGCAGCACTCCCTCCCAGCAAGGGAATTCATGCAACTCATAGGAATGATGGCCTCTTACATCTTTATCGTACCTCATGCAAGGCTTCAGATGCGCCCCTTACAGGAATGCCTAGCACGACAGTGGAACCAGGCTCAAGGACAACTTACAGATCTGGTGTTGGTGGACAGCCGCACACATCGCTCTCTGCAGTGGTGGAACACACGACACCTGTCCAAAGGGCGGCCGTTCCTCGAGCCAATTCCACAGATAGTACTAACAGCAGACGCGTCACTCACCGGTTGGGGAGCCCATCTCCTAGACCATACAATTCAAGGCAAATGGACCACTCAACAGAAAGTGCTCCATATCAACCACCTGGAATTACTAGCAATATTCCTAGCATTAAAATCATTCCAACCACATCAACACAACACTGTCCTGATCCGCACGGACAACATGACAGCCATGTACTATATACAAAAACAAGGGGGCACACATTCTCTGCAGCTGTTCTAGCTCGCACAAAACATTTGGAGATGGGCCATTCCACACAATATATACCTGCTAGCAGAACATCTTCCAGGGATTCACAATCAGATTGCGGATCTACTAGGTCGACAGACACACGAATGGGAACTTCATCCCCAAGTTCTCCAGCCCTTTTTCCACATGTGGGGCCAACCAGACATAGATCTGTTCGCCACACACGCAAACACAAAATGCCCAACCTTCGCCGCCAGGTTCCCACACCCATTGTCCAAAGGCAATGCGATATGGATGAACTGGTCAGGCAAATTTGCGTACGCTTTTCCGCCACTCCCACTGATTCCCCTGGTAGTACGCAAACTCAGACAACAGTCTCTCAGGATGATCCTGGTGGCTCCCACATGGGCACGCCAACCATGGTTCACAACACTACTGGAGCTCACAGTGGTTCCACACCAAAAACTATGCCTCTCCCCAACATTGCTAACGCAGAGCCATGGCGAGATAAAACGCCCAGATCCAGGACAACTGAATCTAGCGATCTGGCTCCTGAAGTCCTAGAGTTCGGTTATCTTAACCTTCCGCCTGACTGTATGAACATCATTAAAGAAGCCAGACGCCCTACTACTAGAGCTTGCTATGCAGCAAAATGGAAACAAATTGTCATCTACTGCAAAAATAATAAAATTGATCCACTGGATGCTTCCATCCAGGACATCATTTGTTATTTGCTACACTTACAAAGATGTAATCTAGCATATTCATCCATACGATTACATCTAGCAGCGCTCGCTGCTTACTTACAAAACAGACAACATTTGTCATTATTTAGAGTACCTGCAATTAAAGCCTTTATGGAGGGACTTAAAAGAATAATTCCCCCAGACTGCCACCCTCTCCAGTGTGGAATTTAAACATTGTCCTTACCAGGCTCATGGGTCCCCCATTTGAACCTCTACATAACTGTGAACTTCAGTTCCTCACATGGAAAGTTGCTTTCCTTGTCGCAATTACCTCTCTCAGAAGAGTAAGCGAGATCCAGGCTTTAACCATACAAGAACCATTCTTACAAATACATCATAACAAAGTGGTTCTCAGAACAAATCCAAAATTCCTTCCCAAAGTCATTTCTGCTTTTCATCTTAACCAATCAGTGGAGTTACCAGTGTTTTTCCAAAACCCAGACTCTGTAGCAGAGAGGGCTCTTCACACACTAGACGTCAAAAGAGCCCTACTTTATTACATTGACAGAACTAAGCCCTTTCGCAAAACAACTGTTTGTAGCCTTCTCCCCACCTCATAAAGGTAACCCCATCTCCAAAGCTGGGATCGCGAGGTGGATAGTAAAATGCATTCAAATATGCTACCAAAAGGCTAAACGCACATTGACAATTCCCCCTAGAGCGCATTCAACACGCAAACTAGGGGCCTCCATGGCATTCTTAGGCAACATTCCCTTAGATGACATATGTAAAGCAGCTACATGGTCTACACCACACACCTTCACCAAACACTATTGTGTTGATGTGCAGGCAAAGCAACAAGCTTCTGTAGGCCAGGCTGTTCTTAAAACACTTTTTCAGACCACTGCAACAGATACAGGTAACCACCGCTAAGGGAGAGCACTGCTATACAGTCTATGCACAGTGTACAATCTGCAGCTCATATGCCTCGAACGGAAAGTGCTACTTACCAGTATGCATCTGTTCTTGGCATGTCGAGCTGCAGAGTTGTACACGCCTCCCGCCTCCCCGGAACCTGTATCTGTTCCAGTATTCTCTTAATTAGATACATTCACATGGACATCTCTTACTTCTTACTGACTCCATCTTTTCCCATCATGGCGAAAAACAATCTGAGGATGGAGTTGATGCCCATGCGCACTATCGTCCAAAGGAGGAGTCGTGTATCTCGTGACTACAAAAGACTCTTCCAAGACAACAACAAAGTGCAAGCATCCGAGCCCAACACCAGATGGCGATCTATGCACAGTGTACAACTCTGCAGCTCTACATGCCAAGAACAGATGCATACTGGTAAGTAGCATTTTCCTTTTAGATTTCAAAACTCCACACTTAGAAACTTTTTGGATGAAAATTGTCAATGTTATCCTATGAAGGAAAAACAGGTTATTGGCTCACAGGTAAGTAATCAACTGTGGGAGTTAAGTTTCTGGGGTTAGACTCCGGGGTCCCCCAGGGTCAGTGATGCACTTTTGTTTCACCCTCAGCGACACTAGGACGGCCGGGTGCAGAGTGTTGAGGCCCAATGTTATCCTATGGAGGATAGGGGGCCTCCGGTTGCTGGCTGCTGGCAAGCAGGCCACTGGGTTGTGGGAGCAAAGCTCCTAGGGTTTAGGTCAGGGCAAATAGGGAACCAAATTAGCACAAAAGGTGCACCCTCAGCGGCACTAGGGCGGCCGGGTGCAGGGTGCTGTTTTGAGGTCGGGTGCCCTGTTGTTTTCAATGGAGAACCTCCGGTTAGAAGAAACACTGCAGGCTCAGGGACGAGGATCTTCTGGGTGCGACCACCACTTCGAGGGGTAAGTTGGGATATCTTGGGTTGGTTAGGCACCGTTGGTTTGGGCACACAAGGCCGTGGGGCATCGGGTGCAGGGGTGCCTTGGGACGTCGGAACGTCTTACCCGCTCTGGTCGCGGTAGAGGGGATCCTCCGGATTGAGACTGCAGGCGTCGTCTGGAGGCTTGAGGTAGGTCAGGAGTCGCCGGATCTCGGGTCAGGATCGCCGGGGTGACCACCTCGTGGTGTTTTTCCACTCTAGCTTGGGCCGGGTTCGGCGGGTGCAGAGTGGGCTGGATTCACGGTATCCGGCCGGAGCCAGAAGCTGCAGTTTGAACAAGTCCGGTGTTAACGGGAGAAGCAGTCTTGGAAGTGAAGGCAGGCAGGTCCTCTGGGGTTTTTGAGGTTGCTGGCTGCAGGACACACCGGGATTTCGCAGGAGCAGGTTTAAGGGGAGACAGGCCTGTAGGGCTGGGGCCAAGTCAGTGGGCGTCGTCCTCTTGTTAGCTCTGCATGGCTCTTCGTCCTTCTTCTTTTCTTCTTGTTGGCAGGCTGGATCTGAGGAAGCAAGGTTCAGGGTGCCCCCTAAATACTAGATTTAGGGGCGTTACAGGTAGGTAGAGGTCAGGGACCAATGGGTCCCTTTTCTGGGGTGGGTACACCCCCTATCGTGCCACCCTCCAGTGGGAGGGGGGCAGGAGCCTGTCCCTGGTTGGTTAGGTAACCCCATCCTCAAGATGGCGGGGACTCAGAGTTGTGCTTCACCTCGCCTCCCCCACCTGAGGGGTGGAGTTGGCAGAGGTGGACACACCTCCTTTCCCTCACTTGTTTTTCCCGCCGGTTCTCCCGCCCAAAGTGGGGGGTAGAACCAGTGGGGACCAGTTGCTGAAAGCAGCAAATGGTCTGGGGAGGCTCACAAAGGCGGCATACCTTTGAAGCTTCCCCTTCGTGAACCCTGCCCATCCTGGGGGAGGAGGCTTGGCACCTCGTCCCAGGATGTGCATTGTTTCAGGCCCCCGAGAGCAGCAGGCTCTCGACCCAGGGGTCCAGAAACATGTTTGGTGGTGGCAGCTGAAGCAGCCACTCAGCCTGGACACTAGAGGTGGGTTAGGTTTCAGGGGGCATCTTCTAAGATGCCCTCTGTGTGCATTTTACATTAAATCCCACACTGGCATCAGTGTGGGTTTAATGTGCTGAGAAGTTTGATACCAAACTTCCCAGTTTTTAGTGCAGCCATTATGGTGCTGTGGAGTTCGTAATGACAAACTCCCAGCACCATATACTCTTAATGGCAGCACTGCACTTACAATGTCTAAGAATGGACTTAGACACTGTAGGGGTACAGGGCTCATGCACTTGTACCCTCACCACTGGCATAGGGCACCCAGCTAGAGGGGTGACTGATCTATGTCAGGGCAGTGCGTGCCATGTCGACTCTTCACTTTGTTCTGCACCAAAACACGCAGCCTGCAAAGGCAGTGTGTGTGTGTGTGTGTAAAGGTGCAGGGCCTCTAAGGGTGGCACAATAAGTGCTGCAGCCCATAGAGGTCTTCCCTGGTCACAGTGCCCTGGGTACCTGTGGTACCATTTACCAGGGGCTGACCTGTGGCCAGAGATGCCAATTGGGTACAGTTTTGGGGAAAGAACACAGGCCCTGGGAACCTGATTGGCAGGGACCCAGGGCACATCAAGTCAAAGTGCATCAGTCGTCTGGCAAAAAAGTGGGGGGGTTACTGCAACAGAAACCCACTTCCTTACACAGATGCATCCCTTCTTGGGTGGGGCGGCCACATGGGAGAGGCGGAGATCAGAGGCCTCTGGTCTCCGACGGAGCCCGGGCTCTACATCAACCTTCAGGAGCTCCGGGCGATTAGTCTTGCACTGAAGGCATTCCTTTCTCTGTCCGGGGAAGAGTAGTGCAGAAGTTCACGGACAACACCACCACCATGTGGTGCTGCAACAAACAGGGCGGGTGGGGTCGTGGACCCTATGTCAAGAGGCTCTCCGCCTTTGGACATGGCTGGCACATCAGGGCATTTCCCTGGTAGTTCAACACCTGGCAGGTTCACTGAATGCCAGGGCGGACGAACTCGGCCGCAGGTGCATGATCGATCACGAATGGCGTCTTCACTCGGAGGTGGTGCAAGGTCTCTTTCAACAGTGGGGAGAGACTTGGTTAGATCTATTCGCCACCGAAGAGAACGCGCAATGTCAGCAATTCTGCGCGTTGGTCTTTCCAAGGCGGCACTCGCTCGGCAACGCTTTTCGGCGCGAGTGGAGTTGCGGTCTTCTATACGCCTTTCCACCTATACCACTTCTGCCCCGAGTGCTGAAGAAGATCAGGCGCGACCGGGCCCAAGTCATCCTTGTGGCTCCGGATTGGGCACGAAGAGTCTGGTATCCCGAGCTCTTGCACATGGCCATTGATCCTCCGATCAGACTGCCTCTTCGGGAGGATCTTCTGTCGCAGCAGCAGGGAACAGTCCTCCACCCGAACCTGTCCAGCCTCCACCGAGGTTGAGCGGCGATAGTTGACAGCTTTCGACCTTCCTCCCGAAGTCTGTAATGTAATCTAGGCAGCCAGGCATCCCTCCACTAAAACTGTGTACGCCTGTAGATGGAACAAATTTGTGGCATGGTGCACAGCAAAGGCTGTGGATCCCCTTTCTGCCCCTCTATCAGAGGTTCTCCTCTTCATTCTTTCTTTGGCCCAGCAGGGCTCTGCTCTGGGCACTCTTAAAGGCTGTCTTTCGGCCATTTTGGCCTTTCTTCGGCTTCCTGATCAGCCTTGTCTTTTCAAGTCCCCTATTGTAAATCGTTTCCTTAAGGGCATTACTCATTTGTTTCCTCCTATTCCTTTCGTAATGCCCCAGTGGGACTTGAACCTGGGTCTGACCTTCCTTATGTGCGCTCCATTCAAGCCGCTACATAATTGTCCTCTCAGACTCTTGACCTTAAAGACTGCTTTTCTGGTTTTCATCACCTTTGCTCGCAGGGTGAGTGAGCTTCAGGCTCTTTCTTCTAAACCTCCTTTCCTGGCTCTTCATCCGGACAAGGTTGTCCTCCGAACTGGACTCTCTTTTCTTCCCAAAGTGGTTACCTCTTTCCACATAGGACAGATCATCACTTTGCCCACCTTCTTCCCGCCCCCGCATCCTTCTAAAGAGGAGGAGAGGCTCCATCGTCTGGATCCAAAACGTGTGCTCTCATTTTACGTGGATCGCACAAAACCATTTCGGGTGGATGACCAGCTCTGTGTTGGCTATGTGGGCGCCAAGAAAAGTCAGGCCGTGCAAAAACGAACCATCTCTCGATGGGTCGTTCTTTGCATTAAAATGTGTTATTCCCTGGTGAAAAAGGAACCTCCAGTTGGGTTGCGCGCCCATTCCACCAGGGCGACGGCAGCCACTACTGCTTTGGGACGTGGAGTCCCCCTTCATGACATCTGCCAGGCAGCTACGTGGGCTTCCTTGCACACATTCACTAAGCATTACTGCCTGGACAGCCAAGTCCGGAGAGACTGCTTCTTTGGCCGTTCAGTTCTCCAGGACTTCCTGGTGTGAACTTGGTTCACAGACCCACCTCCGGGGTTGGTATTGCTGGGGTATCTATTCTAAGGTGAGGAATCCATAACTAATAGTCTCTTTCAGATGAACAAGTTACTTACCTTCGGTAACGATATATCTGTAAGAGACATATATTCGTTATGGATTCCTTACCGCCCCACCCATCCTCCCCGTTCTGCGAACTGACTTCTAGGGTAAGGGACTCCCTTATAGGGCCCTAGTTTTGTACACCAGTGGTCAGTGTCTTGCATGGCTCTGCGCTTCTGGCGTGGAATGTCGTGTAAAGAACTGACGTCAGCAGGCAGGGGCGGCGTCTAAGTAGATACCGCGACGTCATCCCGGTGATCACGACGACGAACACGGAGTCGACCGACGCCACCTACTGACGCGCAGGGGTACTGCTACGAGAGAAAAAAATTCCGGATCCAGTCTGACACCTGGGGGTAATTCTAAGGTAAGGAATCCAAAACTAATATATGTCTCTTACAGATCTATCGTTACTGAAGGTAAGTAACTTGTTCGACTGGCACATGAGCAGCCTTGGGAGGTGAGCAGCACATGAGTGGCCCTGGCACATAACCAGCAGCACCTGAGCAGTTCTGAGTGGCACATGAGCAGCCATGGCATGTGAGCAGCACATGAGAGGCCCTGGCACATAACCAGCAGCACCTGAGCAGTTCTGACACATAACCAGCAGCACCTGAGCAGTTCTGACTGGCACATGAGCAGCCATGGCACCAGATCAGCCTCGGCCATGACATCTAATCACCTCTGGAATCAGTTTTTATTTTTATTTTGTGTCCCAGGTTTAAAAAAAAAAAAATTTTATGGCCCAGATGTTCAGTGTCGATGCAAGCACATAAGCAGCCATACCACATGAATACCATGACCATTGGCTCCCGGACCACTGGCACCCCGCTCTCCCAGACCGCTGGCACCCGGCCCTCCCAGACCGCTGGCACCCGGCCCTCCCAGACCGCTGGCACCCGGCCCTCCCAGACCGCCGGCACCCGGCCCTCCCAGACCGCCGGCACCCGGCCCTCCCAGACCGCCGGCACCCGGCCCTCCCAGACCGCCGGCACCCGGCCCTCCCAGACCGCCGGCACCCGGCCCTCCCAGACCGCCGGCCCTCCCCGACCGCCGGCACCCGACCCTCCCCGACCGCCGGCACCCGACCCTCCCCGACCGCCGGCACCCGACCCTCCCCGACCGCCGGCACCCGACCCTCCCCGACCGCCGGCCCCCGGCCCTCCTTTCACCGAAAGTGCATCTACATAACCAGTTCTTTGACCCTCAGTCAGTGGCTGGGGCCACTTCCTAGCAGCCCAAGGCTTTACCTACTCCAAGTTCACATTTAAGGTCTCTCAGGCTGCAAACTCGAGCCTTCTCCTGAAAGATAGTCACTCCCTCCCATAGCCCTTGCAACGTCCAGAAGGCTGGGTAATGTGTACAATGCAAGGCTGTTTTTACACTTATCCCTACACAGGCACTTAAGCTTTAGTCTTCAATTTAATTAGGTGTGAGCCATAATCCAAGCTAAGGTTTGGACCTCAAGTGGTAAAGGTGTAGTATGGTCTTTGCACCTCTAGTGCTTAAACAATTTACTCCCTGCTTCTCTCTCCCTCTCTCGCAGGCTGACATCTACAAGATGGACTTCCAGGCTGAGCGTGAGGCCCGCGAGAAGCTGCATGAGCAGCGTGACCGTCTGCAAGAGCAGCTCGAGCAAGTGCAGAGGGCCTTCGAGAAGCTGAGGAAGGACTCTGATGCAGCAGCAAGGTGAGGTCTGGGCCCTACTGGAGGGTGAAGTGGCACATGTATGGGATGGAAACATTTTTGAGCCTTTTTGTAGAGGAAGAGCAGGAGCCCTGCTCTGTCACCAACAGAAAGGAGGACTGCTGGAGGTCAGGGAAAGAGAAGGTATCATGGTAGTGAAGTTGGCTGCAAGTCTGGCAAGATTTCTTGTATTGGGGGAGCAGCCAGTGCAGCATCTTGATCCGAGGCAGACTTTGTTTTGCTGGGTATGTTCTGACTTTAAGTAAACTGGTGTCAAGAGATAGGAGTTACCACAATACTGAAACCAAACAGGACCTCGCGCAAATATATTTAAGACTTTGATCCAGAAATGATTGGTTGTTGTTTAAGTCTTGTCGGTTTTTGTAGGGCTCGGATCGAAGAGATGAGGAACAGACATTCTGATAATTTCCGCGGTGGTGGAGCTCAGCTGGGTAAGTTCTACCTATCCAAAATGTAAACCCTGCTCCATGTGCAGGGAATAGAATTGCTGTTTGTCTTAATTTCTTTTCAAAACTGCTGTCCTGTAATGTTGCATCAGATTTTGCAGCATGAATCTTTTCTGGATTTGCATGCTAAGCATTATACCGCCATTTAGTGGTTTGGGCTGGAATAGTCCCTATTTTGTGGCCTCCACCTCACTCTTTGGGCGTCGACCAATATGTGGTCCGTGTCCTCATCCTAAGACCTCATACGTCGCCTACAATCACCTCGTTAGTGGTCACCATCTTTAGATTCTTTCTTCCACGGTTGGTTTTGTATGCACAGTTCAAGGTTGGAGACTGATGAAAAAGATGGTGACCATGCTGAGAGGGGAGTAAAAACACCAGAAAAAAAATCATAGATGACAGCAAACATTGAAGGAAAGGAGAAATGTTTTTTTTTTAAACAGCTTTTTTGTTAGGGCTTTGACCACGTGGGTCAGAGGATGTTGTATCAGGGGTGGTAGTTTTCACTAATCCTCCTCTGAAATAAAGAATGGATGGAAAATATACCCATCTTGAAATTTGCCCAAATTGCCACCAAAAGTTGGCTCAGAAAGAAAAGTTTGCAACTTGTTGCCTACCCAAGGACCATACATTGGAGGACTATAAAGCATGCTAGGCCTTTGGTCCCAGAGCCCTCAAGGTTAAAGGAAAACTGAGGTGGGCATGCTACGCCATAATGCAGAACCAACTGTCGTACATTTCCTACGAATCAAGTAGGACTGCGTATCCGGACAGCATGACTGTCAGACTATGGGGGCTGAGTCCACACACATCCGAGTGTGTTGGTCCAATTCCTAGCTAGCTCACAGTGCCCCATCTGAAACCCAAACCTTAACAGGGTACCGGATGGTATCTGCAACCTCGGAACATGACCACTCTAATTCCACAAGAACATCGTGGAAACAGATGCACCCTTTCGTGGTTACTCGGGCACGCCCACGGGAGACACCAGAAAGATGCAAATTGGCTTTTCAAACAGTTATTGAAATAATGGTATTCTTGTGTAAAAAGCGTGAGCTACAATTATTAGTAGAATGGAACAAAGCATTTGTAGGAAGCCGGGTTTTTATGTAGTGCACCAAAACAAGTTGCTCTATGTAGAAAGTCCACACGACCCTTATTGGCTTACAGGGCTTAAATTAACAATCACAAATGCTCTCTTTTGTCGTAGTGTGGGTGAGCGGTTTATCAGAGGGTAGTGTTAAGCATTTGTTCTACACAGAGTCAATAAATGAGACACACTCGAGTATAAACTCGAGACCAATTTAGAAAAATTACATGTATTGTTATAGAATTTTTAACACCAACACCTTCGTAATCGGGTAAGTACTTTTCATTTTTACATTTAGGTAGAAGTGTCACGCAAGTGCATTTTTACGTGGGAATGCTTTCCTGTGGAGAAAGAAACATAAACTTCATACAAGTAGTTGCAATCCTATTTCAGGGGTCCCCTTTAAGGTGCTTGGGGGTCTAGCTCACAAGATCCACCAGCAGTTCCAGTTTACCTTCCCTGGAGGGTCCAGGTGCAGAGGTGCTGGACAGGTTGGTAGCCTTTCACACTACACCGTTGACAAGGAGGGTCGGGGGTCACCTAGAAACAGACTGCAGAGGGGAACTTGGGGACAAGTCCAGGAGCTCCCAGGGTGGGGTGGGGGGGGGGCTCAGTTCGTGAGGGTCTTGGGAGCAGATGGCAGTCAGTGTTAGTGGACCCGGGCCAGGGAGCTCGGGTGCAAAGGGTTTTGGTCTTCTGTTCCCGTGCGTCAAAGGTGCTCACAGTTCTTGGTTAGACCTGCAGAGGGGCATAAAACAGAGCAGCTGGGCCAGTCTCGGTAGTTGCCTCTGAGATGCTAACGTCCCTGGTCGTTCTTGGCAGTTTCAGAGTCTGGATTGGACTTCAAACAAGCCTTGGTTGCTGCAAGTGTTCTGGTACTCCAGGTATTGCTGCATGGCAGCTTCTGGGGGTCCTAGCATCTGCTAACTTGGTGGGGAGACAGATCTGACCTCCTGGAGCATGGTGACCTCCTCCTGGGTGGCTGCTGCATTGGTGGACCCGCTGGTCACCAGAATGGTGAACCGGACGTTGCGGTCAGTGCCTGCAGGTTGCAGGGAAATTACTCCTCTACTTCAAGGGAGATGCTGGCTGGTTGGCGAAGTGCTGGAAGCCCTCCAAGACTTTTAGAGGATGCACAGCTGCAGGACAAGTCGGGTTGTCAGGACAGTAGCAGGCAGGCAGGGTCTGGCGCCAGAAGTCCACATATAGTTCGCAGTTCTCACATCATCAGGTCTTCTTGGTGATCCTTCTTCTTTAGCCAGGCGAATGTGAGCTCCTGGTGTCAGGGGACCACCTAAATACTGAGTTTAGGGGCATTAAGGGGAGTGAAAGGTAGTAGCCAATAGGCTACTTACCCTTGGGGTCACTAAACCCCCATATGACCACTTCCTGTGGGGAGTGGGCATAACCCTGTCCCAGAGTTCCTAATTACACCAAAATCAAGATGGTAGAATCCTTCCTTTGTGTAGCACACACCTTAGGGATGTGACTAGCCTGGTGGTGCAACACACCTACTTGCATATCTAATTTCCCGCTTGTCCTGGTGCTAGGTCGGCCTCAGGGCAGGGGTTGGCATCTCCCAGGTCTGGGGGAAGCCGGGGTCGCATATCAAAGGCGCCAGAAGCTTTGAAACCTTCGGCCTTGGTGTGCAGATTCACTAGCCATCCTGCTGGTGGAGGTGTAAATACCTCCTACCAGAGCAGGCATTGTTTCTGACGTCTGAGAACACGGACTCTCAACTCCAGGGGGATCAGAAACCCGTCTGTGGTGGCAAGCTGGAAGATACCAGTCAGCTAGCACACTAACAGGCTGGTAGGTTTTCAGGAGGCACCTCTAAGGTGCCATCTGGGTGCATAGCTTAATAAATCCACTACTGGCATCAGTATGGATTTATTAAGAGAAGGTGTTTAATACCAAACACCATAGGTTTCAGTAAAGCCATCAGGTAGCTGAGGAACTCCAAATGACCAGTGCCCAGTACATTTACTTAAGGTGGCTTCCCTGTTCACTTGTAGTATCTAGCAATTGAGCTAGACAACACAGGGGCATATGTGTTCATGCAGATACGTCCTCACATGTGATATAATGCACCCTGCCTTAGGGCTATAAGGCCTGCTGTAGGGGTGACTTGCATATATGCAAAGGCAGTGTGCTAGAGTGTGGTGAGGGGTCCCTTAGGGCTCTAAGGCCTGCTGTAGGGGTGACTTGCATCTATTATATGCAGTGACTTTGGCATGGCGCACAGTGAGTGTGCCATGTCGTGTTTTCACTCATGGTTTGCACAATGCTGCGCAGTCTGCAATGGCAGTCTCCATGAGTTCGGCGGTGGGTCCCTTAGGGTGGCACAATACATGCAGCAACGCTTAGGGACCCTCTTTAGTACCCCTGCCCTAGGTACGAGGGGTACCATTTACTAGGGACTTGCAGAGGTGCCAAACGTCTGCCAATTGGGAAAGAGCACTGGCAATGTGGACCTGGTTAGCAGGAGCCCAGTGCACTTCAGTCGAAGTTGCATCAAATACCAGGCAAAACGTAGGGGCGACCATGGCAAAGAGGGGCACTTTCCTACCCGCCCCCCCCCCCCAAAGAAAAACAAAAGAGAATGAGACTAACCTTACCCAAGAGAGCGACAGGCTGGTCTTGGCCATCGTTGGTCTGGGATAGGACCGCTCCTGTCCCATGTTCAGAGGCATCAGTCTGCACTATGAACTGCGTAGAATAATCTGAAGCTTTGAGTAAGGGTACTGAGCACGTTGCTTCCTTTAGTGTCAAAATCCTTTTGACAGCTCACTGTCCAGTTTACCTTCTTTGGTTGCCTCTTGAAGGTCAACTCTGTGAGGCGTGCCACAATGGTACCATACCCCTTCAGAAACCTCCTGTAGTACCCAGTCAAGCCAAGGAATGTCCTGACTTGAGTCTGGGTTGTTGAAGCTACCCAGTCCACAATTATTTGAATTATGGGCTGTAAGAGTTGAATTTGGCCTCCACCAACAAGGTGGCCCAAGTATACAACAGATACCTGCCCTATCTGGCACTTGCTTGCCTTGATAGTGATGCCTGAATTCTGCAGGCCTCAAAGACTTTGCCAAGGTGGATCAGGTGATCCTGCCAAGTGGAGCTATAGACAGCAATTTCTAGATATGCTGCACTAAAAGACTCCAACCTAGCAAGGACTTTGTTCACCAACCTTTGGAAGGTGGCAGGGACATTCTTTAATCCAAATGGCATTACGGTAAACTGGTAATTAAGGGTGGGCGGTAAACTCCGCTCCGTAGGCGGAGTTTTGCTGCTCCACTTGGAATGCGGAGTTCGCAAAAAACTCCGCCAATCCGCCGGCGGAGCATAGTTTACTGGCACGCTCACCCCTAGTCTCAGCAGTCCCGCTGTGGGGGACTTACTTGTGGGAACAATAGGGGTTCTTGGCCCCCAAACGACCCTCAGCAGTCAAGGGGACTTCATCCCCCAACCAGTAGTGCATCAGGAGGCTCCTTTGCAGAGTGGTTGAGAAAGGGGGCGGGCCTCCGACATCTCAGCAATTCTGCTGTGGGGGACTTACTTGTGGCAACAATAGGGGTTCTTGGCCCCCCAACGGCCCTCCGCAGCCAAGGGGACTTCATTAGGGGTGGGCGAGCAATACTCCGGCCGGTCACGAACTCTGCGGCGTTTCTCAGCAACTCCACGAAGTTTCTGAGCAACTCCACGAGCTCTGCCCATGCCTACTGGTAAAGTCCATCTGGGGTCAAGAATGCTGATTTCTCTTTTGCTACTGGGGTCAGACCAATCTGCCAGTACCCTGATGTCAACTCAAAAGTACTGAGAAATTTGGCTGCCCCTAACCTGTCAATTAATTCATCACCTCTTGGTATAGGGTGTGCATCTGTTTTGGTGACCGCATTGAGACACCTATAGTCCACACAAAACCTCCGCTCTGGATTGCCACCCTTGGAATGAGGCTTGGGGACTAAGACCACTGGGCTAGCCCAGGGACTTTCAGAGGGTTCAATCACGCCGAACTCCAGCATCTTGCTGACTTCAGCTCTAATGCTTTCCTTAACTTGGTCAGATTGTCTGTATATTTTGTTTTTGATAGGGGTGCTGTCTCCAGTGTCCACATCATGGGTACACCAGGTTGTCTAACCAGGGTAGGGAAAAGAGCCCAGCATACTGCCTCAGAACTTGTCTGCAATCCGCTTGCTGTTGGGTAGAGAAGGGTGTCTGAGAAGACAAGTCCTTCAACTAGCCCATCTTTAGGACTGTGGGAGAGGGGGTCAGGGAGAGGTTCACTCTCTTCTTCCTGATCCTTATCAGTGACCATCAGCATGGCCACATCAGCTCTCTCATAGAGAGGTTTCAGGCGGTTTACTTAGATGACCCTGTGAGGGCTCCTGCAAGTACCTAGGTCAACCAAGTAGGTGACTTCACCTTTCCTCTCAAGGATAGGGTAGGGACCACTCCATTTGTTCTGGAGGGCCCTCTGAGCCACAGGCTCCAACACCCACACCTTCTGCCCTGTTGGAACTCCAACAGTGCAGCCTTTTGGCCATACAGGAGCTTCTGGAGCTCTTGGCTTGCCTCAAGGTATTTGGTTGCTCAACCCATGTACTCAGCCACTCTTGAACGTAGGCGAGCCACGTAGTCCACAATATCTAGCTTGGGCTCTTTGAGAGGTCTCTACCAGCCTTCCTTCACTAGACATAGTGGTCCACTCAGAGGATGACCAAACACAAGCGTAAAGGGACTAAAGCCCACTCCTTTCTGTGGTAGTTTTCTGTAGGCAAAAAGCAGGCATTGCAGTAAGACATCCCTCCCTTCTGGGTTTTTCAGGGAGTTCCATGATCATACCTTTCATGGTCTTGTTGAATCTTTCAACTAGACCATTGGTTTATGGGTGATATGGAGTGGTAAACTTGTATGTCACCCCACACAGCTTTTAGATAGCCAGACATGAAGTTACTACCTCTTTCTGACACCACCTCCTTAGGAAAGCCCACTCTAGTAAAGATTCTGATGAGGGCTCTGGCAACTGCAGGAGCAGTGACAGTCCAAATTGGAATTGCTTTAGGATACCTGGTGGCATGATACACTACCACCAGTATGAATCTGTTTCCTGGTGCTGTTGGATAGTCAAGGGGACCGACTGTGTCTATCCCTACCCTTTCAAAGGGAACTCCAACCCCTGGGAGTGGAACACCTGTCTGGCCACTGGCTTGACCGGTAGTCTTTGCCTGGCCAAGATGCCCAGCAATGGGGATGTCATGGGCCAATGAGAGTAAGAACTCTCTCTATTGCTGAGGCACTACCCCTCTCCGAGTGGCACCATGTTTGGGGTCTCTGGCCTCATTGAACAGGAGCCCTGCCTCTCAATAGATCTTGTGGGAGCCACTGACATCTCCCTTTTCCTGTGCAGTAGCTTGCTGTCTCAGGCTCTCAAGAGTGGGACAAGTTTTCTGTCCCTGGCACAGCTCTTCCCTAGAGGGTCCCCCTGGGCCTAGGAGCTCTGCTGTGTAAGGCCCAAGTTCCTGGGGTTCAGTTCCCTTTAAGGCTGACAGGTCTTCTCCCTGAGGAGAGGGGACTTGAGATTGTGCCTGCTCAGAAGTGGGGTTCCCAGCCTTCTTGCCTTTTCCCTTGGAGGATTGGGTCATTATTCCAGGCTCCAATTCCTCTTTTTCACACGCCAATTCAGGTATTCCTAGCATGTCTGCATGGGATCTCAGCTGTACCTCAGCCCATGCTGAGGACTCCAGATCATTCTCTAGCAAGCATTCAGGCGGAATTGCAGAGGCTAACACTACCTGTTGGAGGCCAGTAACCCCCTCCCCACTCTAAGGACACCATAGCCATGGGATTAACCTTAGTAACATTATCAGCATTGGTGACTGGATAAGATTGTCCTGCCAAGTACTACCCTGGGATATCAGTCTTTCAGTCACCATGGTGACACTTGCACCTGTGTCCCTCAGTGCTTCAATTCTAACCCCATTGATATGTGGCTTTTGTCTGTATTTCTCCATGTTACTGGGCCAGTCATCCAGGGTATCTACATCCACCCCACCCTCTGAGATTATTGTAGCTTCAGTGTGCTCTCTGACCTGGTCAAGGCACACCAAGGATCCCATCTGGAGACTCGCCACCCCAGCGGTAACTGGGGGTGCGCTAGTGGACAGGAAGAGCACCCAGTTTGGTGTCCATTGGCTTTACAGTTGAAACACCAAGCCTATTTAGGATCCTAGTTCTTACCCTGGTACCCACCCTTTGATTGTGAAGTGTCTCTGGGCCCACCCTCTTGAACAGGTTTTTGGGTGCCTTTAGAAGTGGTGAGTCCAAAGCCCTCAATCAGGGTATCCTTCATGAGGTCATAGGACTCGGCATCTTCCTTATTAAGTGTCGGGAGTCTATCGCTGCACTTGTCTGAGAAAAGCTCTCACAAGTCCAGATGACTCTTTATTGGTTTACAGGGCTTAAACTAATAATCCCAAATGCTCTCTTGTGGTAGTGTGGGCGAGCAGTTTAGGCTCATCAGAGGGGAGTGTTAAGCATTTGTTGTACACATAAGAAATGAGAAACGAGAAACACTCAAGAAGAAACTTGAGACCAATTTAGAAAAATAACATGTTTTATATCATTTTTAACACTAAGAACTTCGTAATAGGGTACTTTAGACGTTATCAAATTTTACAGTAGAAACTGACGGCTGTCAGATTTGAGGCATGAGCCTCGAACGCTGTAAGGTTATCCTATGGGAGAAACATTCACTGCACAGGGTCACTTGAAACGACTTACAGGACTGATCTTCTGGACTTAAGGTGAGATGGGGCCAAGATCTAAAAAAGCACCAAGATTTCAGTTTTACCTGCCCTGTGGTGTCCGGGTGCAGAGGTTCTTTCAGCGGTGGTAGCCTCGGACACTACACGATGGGAAAAGTACCTGTGGAAAAGAGGCTGCAAGGGTAACCAGGGGACCAGTCCGGCAGAACCAAAGGGGGGTTCCACTCGGGGGGCGCTCAGGGCCCAGAGACTCCGTCAGTTTCAATGAACTCGAGCTGGGGGGGTCTCCGGTGCATAGGTGGTTTGTCCAGTGGATCATCAAGTTTGAGGCTCCCACGGTTCTCGGTGCATCTGCAGAAGAAGGAGAAGAAACGCAGCAAGACGACTTCTGGTGTGGAGCTGGCCTCAGGTGAAGTCCCTAGACTTGCAGGTCGGTTTTGGCAGCGGTGGTATTCGGGCTGAACACAAACAAGCCTTGGTGCTTGCAAAAGGTTCTGGTACCTCGGTTATTGGTCATGGGCAGCTCCTGGGGGTCCTGGCGGCTCCAAACTTGTTGGGGAAATGGATCTGACCTCCTGGAGCACGGTGACCTCTTACTGGGTGGCTGCAGTGTTGGTGGACCCAGTGATCAGCAGATCGGTGTACCGGACGTTGCGGTCTTTGCCTGCAGGCTGTAGGGAAGTGGCTCCTCCTCTTCAAGGGAGATGCTGGCTGGTTAACCAAGTGCTGGCAGCCTTCTGAGGCTTTTGGAAGATGCACATCTGCAGGACTAGTCGCTTCTGGGTGATTGTTGAGACTGGAGCAGGCAGGCAGAGTTTGCTGCAAAAGTCCACACCTTGTCCTCTGTTCTCGCTATCGTTGGCTCTTCATTGTCCTTTTTTTGGAGTCAGTTGAATCGCAGTTCCTGGTGTCAAAGGGCCACATATAGATACTGAATTTAGGGGCGTTAAGGGGAGTGAAGGGTAGTAGCCAATGGGCTACTTACTCTTGGGGTCACTACACCCGCTAAATGACTACTTCCTGTGGGGAGTGGGCATAAGCCTGTCCCAGAGTTCCTAATTTCACCAAAATCAAGATGGTGGAATCCTTCCTTCGTGGAGCATATCCGGCAGCCAACCATAGGGGTGTGACTAGCCTGGTGATTCAACCCGCCTGATTGTATAGCTAATTTCCCACCTGTCCAGGTGCCAGATTGGCCTTAGGGGATGGATTGGCATTTCCCAGGTCTGCTGGAAGCCAGGGTTGTATATCAAAGGTGGCAGGGACTTTGAAGCCCCTGGCCTTGATATGCTAAATCACTAGCCATCCTGCTGGAGGAAGTGTGAACACCTTCCTCCAGAGCAGGCATTGTTTGTGGCCTCAGAGAGCGTGGGCTCTCACCTGCAGGGGCCAGAAACATGTCTGTGGTGGTAGGCTGGACGATACCAGTCAGCCAGCACACTTAAGAGGCTGGTAGGTTTTTAGGGGGCACCTCTAAGGTGCCCTCTGGGTGCATGTTTTAATAAATCTAGTCCTGGCATCAGTACAGATCTATTAAGACAAGATGTTTGATACCAAATACCATAGGTTCCAGTGAAGCCATCATGTAGCTGGGGAACTCGTAATGACCATTGCCCAGTACATGTACATAAGATGGCTTCCCTGTTCACTTGTACTATCTAATAATAGAACTAGACATCACAGGGGCATATCTGCTCATGCAGATATGTCCTCACATGTGATATAATGCACCCTGCCTTAGGGCTCTAAGGCTTGCTGTAGGCCTCTGCTTGTTATGCAAAGGTTAAACGTGTACTCCCGTACCGCATAAACAATATGTACTCTACACAAAAAGGGAGCCACCAGAGATACTGGAGCGCAATAATGACACAACTACAAACAGTATTAGGCAAGCAACTGCAACAAACACCACAACTATGCCTGCTCAATATATGGGGACCAAGAGACCTCAATGGTAAGGAGCGTCTCTTGGTTACACTCGGTCGTACGATAGGCAAACGTAACATCGCGAGGAAATGGGGAGTGGAAACACCGCCCACTGTGGCTGAATGGGAGAGAGACATGGACTGGGCAATGGTGGCAGAAAAATCTGTCTATGAAAAAAGGGGGTGCCCCAAGAAATGGGAACAAATATGGAATAAATGGAACATTTACAAAGGACAAATATGTGCCCCAACCGTCCCCGGGAGGAAGAGACCCTATAATGAACATTCAACAGGAGGGTGTATCAAAATGTAACCTAACAAATGTACTCTTGCCTGTCAGCGGGAAAGACGATTTGATGGATTGGTGGGATGTGGTACACAATATTGTTGTAATTAACTGTGTGTTACTTCAATAATAAAAAGAGTTTAAAAAAAAAAAGGGGAGCCACCGTAGCTTTCTTGAGTATCATTCTTTTAGCTGATATTTCTAAAGCTGCTACTTGGTAATCACCCCACACCATATTAGCTTGTCAACAAGCTATGGTTGGCCAGAGAGTATTAAGAACTTTGTTTCAAACATCTCTATCATCTGCCCATTTGCCAGCGCGAGGAGGAAACTGTTTTATAGTTGATGCAAAGCATGTGTGTTACAGCCACACATGCTATGAAAGAAAAATGCTACTTACCCTGTAAGCATTTGTTCATAGTGTGTAGAGCTGTAGATTTGCATGCCCCTACCCTCCTCCACAGACTTGGGCAGTGATAGCATGTTTTTACACTGAATGCACGTATCTACTAACAGTGTGCATAGCACCTACCGTTCCCTACACTTCACTTTCACCTGCGGAGTAAAAAACAATGTAAAGGTAGAGTCTGAGCTCATGCACATTGTCGACTAAGGGAGGAGTCACACAACATCCCATGACTCTGAGCTTCTTCAAAGAAAAACAACTTGTAATGCCCGATCCCAACACTGGATGGCAGGGGTATGCAAACCTTTCCATCTAAACCTACAGTACAACACGCTACAATAAGATGCATACAAGGTAACATTTTCATTTTTTCATGGTTCTCGTACTTTATTTACGTTTGCTTACTTAAAAAACAGTCATCAGATGAGGGGGTTACGGGATGCCCTCTTCTTTGTATCTCTCCTTCCAAGGAAGGGGAATGTGTAGTGTGCGGTTTACACTTCCACTTCTGTTCGAGGCATGTGAGCTGTAGATCACATGCTAGCATACTCCTGCCATCTAGTGTTGGGTCCGGATGTTTGCAAGTTGTTTTTCTTCGAAGAAGTCTTTCCAGTCACGAAGTAGGTGACTCCTCCTTTCGGTGATAGTGCGCATGGGCATCGACGCCATTGTTAGATTGTTTTTTTCCGCCATCGGGTTTGGACATGAATTGCTGTGCTCCGGTTCGACACCGTTTCTTCGGGTTCCCTCGGTGCGCAAGACACTCACCCTCGACGGTATTGTTTTCGATCGCGTAATCCCATTCTCCGCGTATCGTATTTACTTAAAAAACCCTCTTTCGATCGGGTAGCTCGTGGAAGGTCGTCGGGCCTACCCGCGTCGGTCCGCTTCGCAGCCGATGGAACGGACTCCATTTAAATTCTGCCCTCAGTGCCACGCGAAGTATCCGCGCACCGACTCACACCAAGTGTGCAACCTGTGCTTGTCTCCGGAGCACAGAGAACAGGACTGCGACGCGTGTAAGGCTTTCCGATCGAAAAAGAGGCTTCGCGACCGTCGGGCTCGACGGTGCAACATGCAGAACAAGTTCCATTCCGGACCTCCTTCGGAGAAGATTCGGAACAAGAGGCCGGAGACGCCATGGGAGTCGAGGAATTACAAGACCCGATCTCCATCTCTGACTACGGCTCCGGGAACGAAGACATCCCGCAAGGGCAGCGTACCGTGAGTACAGATCCTCCCTTGCCCCAAAGTCCACCTCAGCCCAAGAAGAAGGCTCCCATCCAACCCCCGCCCCCGGGCCACGGTCGGCACCGAGAACATGTTTCAGACGCCCCTCCCTCCGGCTTGGCACCGAAACGCATCCAAAAGCTTTCCGGCTCCGAGCAGAGCCGTTCGAAAACGGGCTCCAAGCCGAAACTTTCGGGATCGAAGTCGGGCTCCGCCCCATCTCGTTCGACACCGAAAACACCTTCAGATCCGAAATCCTCGGCATCCAAAACACCGGCACCGAAGATTTTGGCACCGAAACAAACAGATGTGCCAATTCCATCTAAGGAACAACATTTCGATGCTCCGCCTTCCAAACCGGATCCCAAACAAAGAGAGCTATATATCCACTCAACTACTGGACATATCTCCACAAAACTGACAATAAAACGGAAACCTGAGACAAGAGGCCTACCACATTCCTTTAAAAAGGAAAAATGTTGGTACTAATCTTTCTCCTCCTCCCCTTCCATCTCCTCCTTCTCCTCAGTTTCAACCTTTAATGATTTCACCTGAACACTCACCACCACATACACCTGAAGATCAGGATGATGGGGATGGGGTTGGGGACAATGAACCAATACCCCCAGTCCCCTGGACAGATTATAACACCAATGCCCCCACGGAATGATCCTGACATGTACCCTATCAAGCCCTCTCCACCGGACGACAGTGTAGGTTATATAGAACTGCTGGGTAGAGCTGCTAACTACCATGGGGTTCATCTGCATAAGGAATCCCTGGAAGAGGATTTCCTTTTCGAGACCCTTAGTAGCACACAAAAGTCCTCACACACACTTCCCATGCTCAAGGGTATGATCAGGCATGTGGACGATATTTTTAATGACCCCGTCAGGGCCCGTATCCTTACCCCTAGGGTAGATAAGAAATACAAGCCAGCACCATCTGATCCAGCATACATAAAGGGCCAATTACCATTGGATTCCTTAGTGGTGTCCAACGCACGCAAAAGGGCCAATACGCAAACAGGAGATGCTCCACCCCCAGATAAAGAATCTAAGCTCATTGCTGCTTCGGGGAAGAGGGTAGCCTCACAGGCTGCAAACTTCTGGCGCATCTCCAATACACAAGCGCTGCTAGCTAGATATGACGGGGCGCATTCGGATGAGATGGAGCAGTTGCTCCAATTTCTACCTGATGAGCACAAGTCCAAGGCGCAAGACCTAGTGTGGGAGGGACAGCTCATTTCAAATAATTCAATCGGGTGCACCCTAGACGCTGCAGACACTGCTGCTAGAGCTGTGAACACCAGCGTCCTTTTAAGAAGGCACGTCTGGCTACGTATTTCAGGATTCAAACCAGAGGTTCAGACTTCTATCCTGAACACACCCTTCGATAAGGCCCTGTGGTAGATTCCTCACTGGAAAAAATGAAGAAGGACACAGAAGTGGCCAAATCCATGGGAGCCCTTCAATTAACCCCAGGACGTGGTTCCTTTCGGCGCTCCTTGTACCGCGGAGGGTCCAAGAACACCTCCTCCTCCACCATCGATAAAGCAACAATCAACCGTCTGCCTCCAATGGTTACTTCAGAGGGGGTTACAGAGGCAACAACGGCAAAGGTAGAGGTAGAGGCTCTAATACACGCGCCTCCCCCTCCAATACCAAACAGTGACTTCCATACACTTCCCCCCCGACCATCTAACACCTGTTGGGGGGGGGGGGAGGGGAGGGGGGAGAGGGGGAGAGTGGGGGAGAGTCTTTCACATTTCCTACCCGTCTGCCAGTCCATAACTACAGACAAATGGGTACTGGAGATTATCCGTTCTGGTTATTGCCTGGAGTTAACCAACAATCCTCCAAACATTCCCCCACGGTCACACAAACTCTCACCCGATCACCTACACCTCCTCAAACAAGAGGTTCAGTCTCTCCTTTTAAAAGGGGCTGTAGAGCCCGTACCCCTACAATACCACGGGTCAGACGTATACTCCTACTTTCTCATACCCAAAAAGGACGGTTCTCTCAGACCACTCTTGGACCTCAGAACTAAATCTTTACATACAGTCAGACCATTTTCACATGGTAACACTTCAACAAGTTCTACCACTTCTACAACAGGGCGACTTTCTGTCTACTCTAGACTTGAAGGACGCTTATTTTCATATTCCAATACATCCCGCTCATCGCAAATTTCTCTGATTTGTGATCGCGGGCCAACATTACCAGTTCAGGGTACTCCCCTTCGGAGTCACCACTGCTCCCAGAGTCTTCACAAAGTGTCTGGCAGTAGTCGCTGCTCACCTGAGAAGACAACACATTCATGTCTTCCCCTACTTGGACAACTGGCTCATCAAAGCCAGTACGTATCCAAAATGTCTCCAACACACTTACAGAACACTACAGTTACTAAATCAACTGGGGTTCACAGTCAATGTGCTAAAATCACATCTCCAACCAGCCAATACCCAAAACTACCTAGGAGCCACTTTAGATACTCAAAAGGCTTTGGCCTTTCCCAACGCAGCCAGAATTCGCAACATTCAGGCTCTAGTTCTCCAGTTTCAATCCAATCACTCGCTTCCGGCTCGAGTGTATATGCAACTACTGGGAATGATGGCATCTTGCATTATGATAGTTCCCCATGCCAGGCTTCACATGCGTCCCCTACAGGAATGCTTAGAGAGTCGGTTGAACCAATCGCAGAGTCTTTTAACCGATCTAGTGTTGGTAAGCGGCCGTACTCATCGTTCTCTGCAGTGGTCGAACACACAAAATGTATCAAAAGGACGGCCCTTCATAGACCCAGTTCCACAGACAATGCTAACAGCGGACGCGTCCCTCACTTGTTGGGGGCTCATCTTCAGCACCACACAGTGCAAGGCCTGTGGAGCCAACAGCAAAAATCGCTCCACATCAACAATCTAGAGCTGCTAGCAGTCTTTCTAGCGCTCAAAGCATTTCAAACTCACCTGGTTGGCAAAGCTGTCCTAGTTCGTACCGACAACATGACAGCTATGTATTACATACAAAAACAGGGGGGGGGACACTCTCTCCAACTGTCACACTTGGCCCAAGACATTTGGAGGTTGGCCATTCACAACATCTAGCTCCTAGCGGACCACCGCCCAGGAGTGAACAATCAGATTGCCGATCTCCTCAGCAGACAGAGACAGCAAATACACGAATGGGAACTTCACCCTCAGGTTCTCCTCCCATACTTTCAAAGTTGGGGAGTCCCTCAGATAGATCTTTTTGCCACACAGCAAAACGCAAAATGCCAAAGCTTCGCCTCCAGGTACCCACACCCGCTCTCCAAGGGCAATGCACTATGGATGAACTGGTCAGGGATATTTGCCTACGCTTTTCCGCCTCTCCCACTCATTCCATTAGTGGTTCGGAAGCTCAGACAAACATCTCTCACACTGATCCTAGTAGCTCACACATGGGCCCGTCAACCATGGTTCACAACCCTGTTGGAACCGTCACTAGTTCCACCTCAAAAGCTGCACCTCACATCCAGTCTCCTCACACCGAGCCATGGCGAAATCAGACACCCAGATCCCAAACAACTAAACCTCGCCATCTGGCTCCTGAAGTCATAGAGTTTGGTTATCTAAATCTTCCACCAGACTGTATGATCATCATCCGGGAGGCCAGAAGGCCTACCACAAGAGCCTGTTACGCAGCTAAATGGAAACGTTTTGTTATCTATTGCAATAACAACAACATCATTCCTCTTGATGCTTCAATACAAAACATCATTTGTTTCCTGTTACATTTGCAGCAGTCAGGATTGGCTTACACCTCCATCCGGCTACATCTCGCTGCAATAGCTGCATATCTACAGAATAGGCAACATTTATTGCTTTTCAGAGTGCCCGTAATGAAAGCTTTCATGGAAGGACTTAAGAGTCATACCACCAAGACTTCCACCTGCCCCAGTGTGGAATCTTAACATAGTCCTCACAAGATTATTGGGCCCACCTTTTGAACCCATGCACAAATGTGAGCCACAGTTTCTCTCTTGGAAAACTGCTTTCCTTATTGCAAACACTTCACTAAGGAGAGTGGGTGAACTACAGGCACCAACCATAGAAGAGCCTTTCTTCCAACTACAAAGTGGTTCTTCGTACTAACCCCAAATTTCTACCTAAGGTAGTATCTGCCTTTCACATCAATCAGTCAGTTGAATTACCAGTATTCTTTCCTCAACCTGATTCTGTGGCAGAACGAGCTCTACACACCTTAGATGTCAGAAGAGCCCTTTTATATCATATTGAAAGAACAAAATCATTTCGCAAAACCAAACAACTTTTTGTTGCTTTTGCACCACCACACAAGGGCAATCCTATCTCCAAATCAGGTATTGCAAGGTGGATTGTTAAATGTATTCAAACTTGTTATGCAAAAGCAAAAAGAACTTTAACTGTACCCCCTAGAGCGCATTCCACTCGCAAAATAGGGGCTACTATGGCTTTCTTAGGAAACCTCCCCATAGTTGACATTTGTAAAGCTGCAACATGGTCTACACAGCACACATTCACCAAGCACTATTGTGTAGATGTGTTAGCGAGACAACAAGCTAATGTGGGCCAAGCAGTACTTTAAACACTGTTTCAGACAACTGCAACAGCTACAGGTTAGCCACCGCTTTGGGAGATTACTGCTGTATAGTCTATGCAAAGCATGTGATCTACAGCTCACATGCCTTGAACGGATAATGTTACTTACCCAGTAAACATCTGTTCTTGGCATGTACAGCTGTAGATTCACATGCGCCTACACTCCTCCCTGGGTACCTGTAGCTGCTGCAGTTCTCTCTTTTATTATACATAGATACGCATGGACATCTCTATTCTACTCTTACTAACTCCATTCTCACCCTCTGCGGGAAAACAATTGAACAATGGAGTCAGTGCCCATGCGCACTATCACCCAAAGGAGGAGTCACCTACCTAGTGCCTGGAAAGACATCTTTGAAGAAAAACAACTTGCAAACATCCGGACCCAACACTAGATGGCAGGAGTATGCAAAGCATGTGAATCTACAGCTGTACTTGCCAAGAACAGATGTTTACTGGGTAAGTAACATTATCCTTTTTAATGTTGTTTCAAAACACTTATTCTGTAATGTTACTTTAATTACCTTCTTCCAGCTGAGCGCTCTTTTCAGAACTTAAGGGTGTAATCTTGGAATGTAGCTCAGTTGGCAGGAGGTGTTGCAGACATCCAGACGCTATTAAAGCTTCAACTGTTTTTGAC